>OY997272.1:193171731-194421731 GCA_963921465.1 Triticum timopheevii
GTCTTTGGCACGCTTTGCCGGCAGCACTTCCCTGGGTGGGTCACGATGCCCGGTGAGGGTCAGGTTCCACAGCTAGCACTGAGCTGGGAGATGTACTATGTTGCCCCGGCACCTCCGGGGGAGATGGTCGCTGGTGTCGCGTGCGAGACGGTGGCTAACATTGTGTTCCATTGGTTTTGGATAATTTCTCCTTTACAGAATTAAAAATGAACACTGCCTAGCTAGTGATTGTACTAATCATTGTTGTCTTCTTTGATTGCAGACCTTCTACAGGGTTTCAGAGGGAGAACAGGAGGCCGCGGCTATGGTTGTCGAAGCCGAGTGCCAGCGCCTACTTCAGAACTTACGGCACGAGGCTCGGGTGCAGGCCATTCGACACTACTACGTCTCGCAGGGTATTAGGAGGGCCAAGAAGAAGTGTCGCGGCAAGTTTCTGAGTAGGGAGAAGTACTTGGCGGTAATTATACCTATTCTTAAGGCCTTGAACTTAGTTTTCTTGATTTGATTCGTAGCACTGAAATTTCTCTTAACTCACTTAGGTGCCCCCGAGATGGTGTGTGGATAAGATGGACTTTTGGGAGGCGCTGGTGGATGCGTGGTGATCTCCCCAATGGCTACTCGAACACCAAAGGGCCAAGGATAAGCGCGACCAAATGGAAGGTGTGCCACACCATCAAGGGAGCTCCAACCTGTTTGAGTACGGGGATAACTGGGTATGTGGTTTGCTACATGATTCATGCAATTTCATTCTTCATGGTAGCATTTATCCTTCCAAAATGACTTAATATGCTTACTTAGTTAAAAAAAGGCATAACTACCTTGGATAGTTCATTTATGACATATTTAGCTCTAAAATGACATAATAACTTTTAGATAGCTCTATAAAATGACCTAATACGCTTTAGTTAGTTAAAAAATGGCATAAGTACCTTCAACAGCTCAATAACAACCTAAACTAATCTTAGCTAGTTCATTCATGACATAATTAGCTCTAAATTGACATAATAACCTTAGATAGCTCTATAGAATGCCTAAATATGTTATAGTTAGTTAAAAAATAGCATAACAAACTTGGATAGCTCAATAATGACATAATTAGCATACTTTGGTCAAAAATGGCATAATAATCTTGGTAACCTCGAAAATGACCTAAACTTAGCTTATTTTCCTCGAAAATGACATAATAACCTTTCTTAGCTCCAAAATGACCTATTTACATAGCAATATCATTCTTCATGCTAGCTTGAGCCCTTAACTAATATTTTGTTCCTCTCTCTCAGGCGCAGTACCACAAGAAGCATGTGCCAAGTCTGTTCGACCTCTATGGCATGGCCCATATGGCCCCGTACAAGAAGGCCAAGGCATTCACAGAGTCTGACCTAGATCATCCAGAGAGCTTCACCAACATCTCCTCCCACCACAAGCTTGTGAAGTACAGAGACGAGGGGAAGATGAGGAAATGGGAGGACTTTAACCTGAGCCAGGATCCTTTTGATACAGAGACGGTGATGATATCTGGTGGCGGGAGGTCCCATGGCTCTCAAGCCATTGCTGATGGACTGATACATTGTCCTAAGACTCTCCCGCAGATCAAGAAGCGCCTGACTAGCTCTGATCCTGAGATAACGCCTCGTGCACGGCCCACGGAGCTTGCCGTGGCGGTTAGTTATACGGACTCTCTGACCTTTCCTCCATTACATTGTGTGTGCGTCCGTCGATGATTACAATGCTAACGAGGAGTGTTGTGTTGCAGGCATCGGTTGAGAAAGAGAGATTGAAGACCCAGGCGCTTTTGGAGGAGGCAAAAAGGGAGGCGGCGGAGAGGGAGAGGGAGAGGGAGGAGAGGACGGCTAAGCTGTTGGAGGAGGAGAGGAACCGGAACGAGGCGTCTCACTGGGCCCTATACGAGCTCAACGTGGTACGTTTCTCATGCATATTAGCCCAATCATGCACGTAATGTTCGCATTACTAACTAATATGACTGACTCGTGAGAACCAAATGTGCAGACCATGTGCGAGAAAAACGGCCAGGCCCCTCCGCCGATGCCCCAGATTGCTCTGGCGGCCATGGTGAGTTTGATTTGAATGATCCTTAGTTACTACTATTCACATTTCAGTTTGCATCATGCCAACGAGACATTATTGGAAATGATCTTTGGTTCAGCATGGCTCCGACAAGCATCGACCAATCCTTCCGCGTCTGCCAATGCCGGAACCCCGACCGGTCCTTCACCTCCGTCTGCCACTGGTGCAGCCCCAACCATTCCTACACCTCCGTGATAATAGTATTTTTCTTGTTATTTAGCCTGTTTAGTCCATTTATGACATAATTTAGCCTATTTAGTCCACAAATGACATAATAAGATGAAGAAAATCAAGGAAGAGGAAGGAAAGGGGGAATAGGAAGAAAAGAAGAAGAAGAAGAAGAAGAAGAAGAAGTTCTACTACTACTACTTCTTCTTCTAGTCTTCTTCTTCTCCTTCTTCTTCTTCTTCTTCTTCTAGTTTTCTTCTTCTTCTTCTTCTAACTTTCTTGTTTCCCATTTTGCAGATTTAATTCACTATATGGAAGCTTGCATGGATGGAGTGCTTGTTTCTCTGTTCTTCTTTTCGTTTGTATCGAAGAATAATGTGGAACTTGTTATATGGATGCATGGAACAATGTGTTGGATGAACATTGTGATATTAGTGTAAGATGTATGGATGAAACTCTGTTTCTTATGTATGTATGTTGTCATGTATGGAGCTATGTGTTGGATACATCATATGTCTGTTGTGCCTGTGAAAAAAAATAAGTATATATGTGTGTGAATTCCAGTGAAATTAAATGGATATAAATAAAAACAGGGGATATATAGCCTCTTTACCGTCTGCTAGCGGATGGCAAAGAGGACATGTGGCAGCTACCCTATAGAAACTGGGAACATTGGCTGCCTATTTGGACAGTTTGCCGTCCACTGGCGGATGGCAAAGAACTTTGAATCTTTGCCGTTTGCTGGTAGACGGCATAGCTGGCCATGTGGAAGCTTCCTAGTGCTAGCCTAACTGAGCTCTTTGCAGTCCGCTTTGCAGTCCGTTAGCGGACGGCAAAGAGCTTCGACTCTGTGCCGTTCGCTGGCGGACGGCAAAGAGCGCCGCTAACCCCCTAACGGCTCTGACGCCACCACACTGCCGTTCGTTGTCTTTGCCATCTGCTGGCCTCAGATGGCGGACGGCACAATCCTTTGTCGTCCGTTTCATGGAAGCGGACGACAAAGAAGGCCTTTGTTGGCACCTGTTCAGACGGACAGTTTGTCGTCTGCTGGCGGACGGCAAAGAAGTTTGCCGTCCGGGATCTATGCCTTTGCCGTCTGCCATGGCAGACGGCAAAGTAGTTGATTCCAGTAGTGCACTAAGGGAATCACGACATACATATCATCAAAATATCGAATGAATACCAAATTCACATGATTACTTGCAACATGACTTCTCCTGTGGCCTCAAGAACAAAGTCAAATACTCACAAATAATATTCATGCTCAAGATCAGAGGGATATTAAATAGCATAATGAATCTGAACATATAATCTTCCACCAAATAAACCATATGGCATCAACTACAAGATGTAATCAGCACTACTAGTCACCCACATGTACCAATCTGAAGTTCTGGTACAAAGATTGAACACAAGAGATGAACTAGGGTTTGAGATGAGATGGTGTTGTTGAAGATGTTAATGAAGATTGGCCTCCCAAAGATGAGAGGGTTGTTGGTGATGATGATGGCTTCGATTTCCCCCTCCGTGAGGAAAGTTCCCCCAGCGGAATCACTCCACCAGAGGGTGAAAGTGCTCCTGTCCAAGTTCCATCTCGAGACGGCGGCGCTCCGTCCCAAAAGTTCTCTCCTTATTTTTTCTAGGTCAAAAGACCTTATGTACCAGAAGATGGGCATGGGAGGTGGGCCGAGGAGCCCACTACCCACCATGGCGCGCTAGGGGGGTCTGGCACGCCCTGGTGCCTTGTGGCCACCTGGCAGCCCCCTCTGGTAGTTCTTTTCTCCAATATTTATTATATATTCTAAAATAATTCAAAATTTCAGCTCATTTGGAGATGTGCAGAATAGGTATCTCTGAATAGCTTTTTTAGGTCCAGAATTCCAGCTGCCGGTATTCTCCCTCTTTGTGTAAACCTTGCATATTATGAGAGAAAATGCATTAGAATTACTCCACAAAGTGTTATAAACATAAAACACTATAAATAACAGTAGGAAAACATGATGCAAACTGGACGTATCATTATCCACTATGATTCGACCAATGCACTTTCAGGAACTTGGTAACCTTCCGATGGGTTCGTCGTTCAGCTTGATCCAGAATGCGGATCGGATGCTCTTTGTAAGAGAAATCATCTTGCACTTCGATCATTTCATGATCCACTTCACGGTGCGGATCCTTGAAGCAACGATGAAGTTGTGACACATGGAAGACATCGTGGACATGAGAGAACCGCGGTGGCAATTCCAATTTATAAGCCACATCTCCACATCGGGCGAGAATGCAGAAGGGACCTACGTAGCGAGGAGCTAACTTGCCCTTGATTCCGTAATGATGAGTGCCCCTCATAGGAGTGACACACAGATAAGCTTGATCACCAGATTCATAGATAGATCCCCGGTGTTATTGATCATAGTTGCTCTTCTGGAGGGACTGGGCCGCCTTGAGATTTTCGCAGACAATGCGGACTTTCTCTTCAGCTTGTTGGATAATATCCGGACCAATGAGCGATCGTTCCCCAGTTTTTGACCAATTCAGAGGGGTTCGGCACTTACATCCATATAGTACTTCGAACAAGCACGCAATATTTATAAAATGTTGGTTTCTCCATGACAATTGCTCAGTGATTATTTGCAATATTATGAACATTTTTGTCCTAGTATTTGGTGAAATAATTTTTGGACTTCATAATTTAAATTAGAAATTGAATTCAGAGGTAGAATTTGAAATGGGATTTGAATCAAAGTGATCAAGCACTATTTAGCAAAGTATCTTATCATAATCAGAGAGGGTTACTGTAGCTTAATACATGGGGGGTGTTACACAGAATTGGTGCCTAATATTAGTTTTTGTCCGGGCAGATGTTGTTTTGCATATTTGTTCTCAGGGTACTAAATTCCGATAGGGGAACTTTCTAGAGCAAACGTGATCCCCTTCCTTCCACGCGGGGGGGGGGGGGTCTACTCCTTGTGATGGTCATTTGGTAGTAGAGGGGATGAATAGAAGAGCATCGGAAGGCAACGCCACAGGGGGACGGAGCAAGGCAGAGGAGGGTCGCAAGTTCAGATCGTGGGGGGGAAATGGTGCGGGGAATTTTTCCAAGAGTATCGAGGCGTGGGACCTCTACTCGAGGAAAGAGCGGGGTTCGAGCAGCCGTACCTCGAACTGGTAGTCAAAATATCGAGCTCATTTCCCTAGGGAATGTCTCTGCGTGGGTTTCGGCCCCTGGGTAAACGCAAGGATCCCTGGGGAACCCAAGCAACATGATTTGCAAGTTCTATCCCTCAAACCGAACAACTTGTATAACCACCCAATTCTGTCTGTAACCAAACAAATGGTATAACGAAGCTGAGTTATATAAATATTGACATGATTTAACAGTTATTTTGCCATCAAAATCAACATATAATTTGAATAGTGCCTTTTGTAGCGTCATAGTCTATAAATATTAACATGATTTGCCGGTTCTTTTGTTGTCAAAATCAACATGTATTTTTATGTTGTAATTATGAGCCAATCTTACCAACTCAATAAAAAGGGCCACCACAAGGAAAATACACAGAAGCATCTAGGTGCTCCACCCCTATACAAAAATTAAATTAAAAAAATACGAAAAATCCAAAAAAATTGAAATCTTAGGATCTCAAACCTTGGTGCCCAATCTACTCCCGTATGAAGTTTGATAGAAAAATACCAGAATATGTATCTGTGGTGAAGAAAATACAGTCAAAACTAAAATCCGTCCAAACAGTTTGTTTCTATACATAGGATTTTTTTTGTCTTTTTTGCGACGGGTACATTTTCTGATACTTTTTCACAAAAGTTCACAGCAAGTAGATTGGACACCTAGATTTCATATCCCAAAACCTCATATTTTTCTAATGTCCTAGTATTTTTTTTAAATAATGTTCATATAGGGGTGTAAAGCACCCAGGTGCTACAAATCCTCTTCGGTCAGCACAACTCTTATCCATCACTCATCCTTTGAACCAAACATATAAATGGTTATCTTCAACCCCACTTGCACATCCTATCCAACCAAACAGAAAAGAAGCTATCCCTAAACAGGTGGTTGGGGAATCTAACCCGAGGGCTCGTGCATGCAACACTAGGCTGCAACGCCGTGGCGCCCAGCAATTTTGTGCATCGTCATCGCGTCCTACGCCCCCTGCCGCTCCTAAGCGCCCAGATCCAGCCACCCTCAACCTCAGGCTGACACAGCCGCACGCCTCCGGCCACCTCTGCATAGCTGTCGTCGCGGTCCTTGTGCGAGGAGAGAGAGGAGAAGAAGGGGATTCGATTTGTTTGAGCAAATGAGTCCTTGGATTTTTAGCCATGAGGTAAATGATGAACAGCCAAAGGGTCGGAGTGATAAGGCACTAGTTTAAAAGAGCATATACAACGCAAGTCATGTGCATGTGTTTATAGGGACAAGTGTATGTGAGCTAACTGTATACTATGTTTAAAAAAAAATACAAGTCAAAGGTAGCATGAACGCCAAGCGCCAAGCCAAGTTTTTTTATGGATAATCTGCGTAGTGCGTATTAGGTGAAGTTACCGACCAGGCCACGTGGACCGCAGCTGTTCTACAGAGAGAGAGAGAGAGAGAGAGAGAGAGAGAGAGAGAGATCTGAGGAGTCAGGTTGGTAGCCCTGAAGAACCCTCTCGCAGGCAACCGGAAGGGGAGAGATCCGAGGTAGGCAACCCAGCAAATTCTTTCTTGGTTTCTCCAATCTCTGATTCCATATGATCCGATCCTAATCCGAGGGAAAAACAAGACCATTTCTTTTTTCGTTTCTGCCGTAGTACTACAACATGGCTTGACGATGACAATTCGTCTTGGTCCTCCGTTGGATTCCATAGTAGGGTAGGATTAATCTCCTGGAATGTCGACGGATATCATGTGTCATCATCAATAGATGGAAAGAGGTTAAGCCCATATTGAAATAGTTCGTTAATCCTTTCTTGCTTGATTGCAAACTGAACTTCTTTTGGGTGGGTGGATTGGATTCCCCAATTTGCTTAACTGATTCTGGAAGGAAACTGCTAAATCTGCATGATCCCCTTTACTAAGATGAGTGCAAGACATCTTTGCAGGGGCTGGCAGCTGAGATGAGTGGAGGGCATGGTGATGCTCGGATGGCTTCAGGTAGAGACCTTTTCAGAACAGTATATATACAGCAGGACTGACTTATCTTGGAGTTGCAAAGGAAATGCAGCAGCAAACGGCACAGTGTGCTCCTTCTTCTTTTTCGTCATTTAGCCGCTTTGTTACCACTTCAGTTAATAGTTCTTGAATTCAAACATTTTTACACGCATGGTGGTAAATATCATTGCCGCGCGCCCACTCCGTCGCGCCAATGCAGCACCCTTGCTGTGGTAGTGTTGTTTGGCAAAAACTAGTTAGTTTCTAGGAGTAAAATAATAATATGGTTGGGCATGTGTGTGGTGTGGCAATGTTCGTGTGACACGAGATTGAGAATTACTTGTGGAGCGAGCAGTGAGCACTATTGTAAATGAATTAGGGAGAGATTTAAAAGAATGTTAGCAGTCACGCGCGAGCTTGGGATATACACAGATATGTGCATCTCTTAGATAAGATCAAATCAAATCACTTGTCCAGTCCATATTGCACCGTGAACTCAAATTTCACCTTTGAATTGCAGGTAAGATGGCAAAGCTGAAAGAGTTGTTGGACAGAAGTGAAAATCGCATTTGTGCTGACTGCAGCGCACCTGATCCCAAATGGGCGTGAGTCACGACGTTCTAACCGTTTGACGATTTAAGCTATCACTATTCAAACAGTAATGACTAGCTAGTTATCAGCCTGATTATCATCATTTTCTGACATTCTATATGTACCCCCTTTTGGTTCTGATATGCTTTTGCACAAGAAAATACTAGAATTTTCTTTTATTTTCTTTATTCACTAATATTGGAGTGTGTCCTTACAGATCAGCTAATATTGGAGTATTCATATGCGTAAAATGCTCTGGCGTTCACAGAAGTCTTGGTACACATATCTCAAAGGTTTAACTAGCTGCAACCCAACAATAATCTTATGTGTGTATTTTCCCACTCCTTTTGTTTTAAGAAATCAGTAACTAATAAGTGTTTAAACTAGTACCAATGCTTGTAGTTGCAAGTAGCACACATGATGTAAGATATAGCTGCAGAATACTACACACTTGCCTTCATTACTATATCAGTTTTGTTGCCATTTAACTGTTTGGAAATGAGCTGCTTAATATAAAATTAACAAGTTCCAAAGAAGTTGTAAGTTAACTTGTTTTACATGGCCCAGGTCCTGTCAGTGACACTAGATAAGTGGACTGACGATGAAATTGACTCCATGGTAGAAGTTGGTGGAAATTCGCAAGCCAACGCAATCTATGAGGCCTTTCTTCCAGAAGGCTACCGCAAGCCACACCCAGATTCCGCACAGGAAGATCGGCAAAATTTTATCAAGTATTTCATCTTGTTTCCAGTTTATACCTTGCAGTTTCCTGTTTGATCGCCTAGCATAACTTCGCAAATGGTTGTTTACCTTGCAAAAATCCATAAAGGCATTTACAATCCGGTCAATCAAATGATTCATTCACAAACTCCATATTACTACCACTAATTCTATTCATTAGCCACGGTCTCAATGTTTCAGGTCCAAATATGAACTTCAAGAATTTCTGGAGCCAAGCTTACGGATCGTCTCTAATCATCCTAGCAATGCCGGAAAACAAGCATCCAACTCACATTCTGGTAGCTCCAAGAGTGAGGAAAGGCTGCCCCAACAGTGCAAATTAAGTTTAACACAATCTCTCTGTTTCTTAGGATGTTATACATATCACATGTTCCTCCTCTCCGCAGATTGGCATGGTTGAGTTCATCGGGATACTGAATGTCAAAGTCATCGGAGGCACCAAATTAGCTATCAGAGATGTGTCTAACAGCGACCCCTATGTCGTCTTGACCCTCGGA
This sequence comes from Triticum timopheevii, assembly GCA_963921465.1. NCBI lineage: Eukaryota > Viridiplantae > Streptophyta > Magnoliopsida > Poales > Poaceae > Triticum > Triticum timopheevii. The sequence continues at coordinate 193,180,957 of OY997272.1, forward strand.
CAACAGGTAATCACATAGCAAGTCTTGTTGACATCAAGATTTCGACATTCTTTCAGAGTCATTTAGCAAATTTGAACATTGAGCATTGTTGTGTACAGAAAGCACAGACTTCAGTGATCAAAGGAAACCTGAACCCCGTCTGGAATGAAGAACTCAAGCTCTCTGTTCCTCGGAAGTACGGGCCTCTGAAGCTGGTAACAATAATCTCATGAGAACCTAGCACTAAGAAACAAACGCAAATCCCAGATATAATCTTATGGCCAAAAACTGTATTTCTAACTAGATCCTTTTGTTATCAACTCTTGACCACAACCAGCAAGTGTTGGACCACGACATGGTGTCCAAGGACGACCTGATGGGGGAGGCCGAGATCGACCTGCAGCCCATGATCAATGCGGCAGCATCGTTTGGAGATCCAGAACTGCTCGGCGACATACAGATCGGCCGGTGGCTCAAGTCCGGGGACAACGCTCTAACCGCCGACAGTGCTGTCATGGTGACCGGAGGCAAGGTGAAGCAGGAGGTCTCTCTGAAGCTGCAGCACACCGAGTCGGGGGAGGTGACGGTGGAGATGCAATGGATGGCTCTAAACATTTAGAGAATCCGGATACGATGGCAAATTTGTATTTTGATGCAAAGGATCCATTGAATCGACTTTTTTGGGAAAAATAATAATTTCTGCTACTAGTAGCAAGCAATCACAAACATAATTTGAACTCAAGTTAAGCAGAGAAAAAGCAGTTTCGGTGAATGCAGTCAGGCTGTCAGCAGCCAGGAGTGTCGACAAATAGTTACTTTATCTGATTCAAAATAAAGGTCATGGAATTAAAATCACGACACTTATTTTGAATCAGAGAGAGTATTAAAAGAAAAGAGTGTCAACAAATAATGCTCCGCCCACCATACAATCTAGGTGATGTAGTGGAAAATTGTAGAGAAAGCAATGGTGTCCAAAGAGATCTCGTCGATAGTGATGACGACAGTGGTTATATCCAAGGCCTCCGGATGGGTAAAAGCAATGTCATGTGCCTACCTGTTTTTATTGATAGTATGCGAAAATTACAGCGGAGTTTACCTATCTACTAAGCTAGGCCACAAGTTTCTGCTATCGGGTGATCTCTGTTCTTTTTTGTTGAAATATGCGCCCTTTATATAAGCCGTCAGCCGGTAGTTTCATAGCCATCTTTGAGAGAGAAACGGGGCGATTCTGTAGTTATAGAGAACTAATCACATGCAACTGTAAAATCCTCGAGATAGTGAATTGTTCCTTACGTGCATGGAATTACCGAAAAAGGCTTTCGCCCCGGTTCGAAAAATTATGTGAATCCTCGACAACCCGATACAAACACACGACACTCCAACACACGCACACACCCAAGGCGAGATACATAGAAGCTGCGCGCAGCAACACCACCCCTTAGCACTACAAGAGCCACAAGGGTCCTTCACCGTGAACACGCTACCGAGAGGAGACGAAGTAAACTCGGGCATGGGCAACCCGGCCCGAGCCCGGCCCGAAAAACCCGGGCCGGGCCGGGCCGGGCTTGACATTTGGGCCGGGCTCGGGCTTCATTTTGCAGCCCGAAAGATAGTTCGGGCTGGGCTCGGGCTTCAATTTTTCCGTATTTCGGGCCGGGCTTTCGGGCTTCGGGCCGGGCTTGCACGTGCGCGTACTAAAAAACAACATTCGGGCCGGGCTTTCGGGCTTCGGGCTTGATTTCAGGCCGGGCTCGCGCTTGAAAATATGGAGTATTTCGGGCTTCGGGCCGGGCTCGAGCTTGAGAAATGAAGGTCGGCTTTTATAAGCCCGGCCGAAACCCGGCCCGGCCCGACGTTTGCCCAGGTTTAAGACGAAGACGCATATGGCGAACCGTGAGCTCCAAGGCGGTGCCTTCAGGAAGGTGATGTTGGGGAACGTAGCATGCAATTTCAAACAAATTCCTATGCTCACGCAAGATCTATCTAGGATATGCATAGCAACAAGATGGGGAGAGTGCGTCCACGTACCCTCGTAGACCGAAAGCGGAAGCGTTTGCTTAACGCGGTTGATTTAGTCGAACGTCTTCTCGATCCAACCGATCAAGCACCGAACGTATGACACCTCCGAGTTCCGCACACGTTCAGCTCGATGACGTCCCTTGAACTCTTGATCCAACAAAGTGCCGAGGGAGAGTTTCGTCAGCACGACGGCGTGGTGACGGTGATGGTGAAGTGATCCGCGCAGGGTTTCGCCTAAGCTCTACGTGAATATGAGCGGAGGTGTAAACTGTGGAGGGGGCGCCGCACACGGCTTGGAACAATTGATGTGTTCTAGCGCCCCCCCCCCCCCCACCATATATATAGGTTGGAGGGGAGGAGAGGCAGCCAAGGGGGTGCCCCAAGTAGGAGAAATCCTACTTGGGGTCCTCCCAATTCGGCCTCCCCCCTTTCCTATTCCTATTCGGAGTAGGAAGGGAAGAGGGGGAAGGGGGAATCCTATTCCCTTTTTCCTTTCCTTCTTCCCCTTTCTTTCTCCAATTTGGCCATACCATATGGGGGGTGATAACCCACAAGTATAGGGGATCGCAACAGTTTTCGAGGGTAGAGTATTCAACCCAAATTTATTGATTCGACACAAGGGGAGCCAAAGAATATTCTCAAGTATTAGCAGCTGAGTTGTCAATTCAACCACACCTGGAAACTTAGTATCTGCAGCAAAGTGTTTAGTAGCAAAGTAATATGATAGTGGTGGTAACGGTAACAAAAGTAAAGGCAGAAAAAGTAATGTTTTTGGTATTTTGTAGTGATTGTAACAGTAGCAACGGAAAAGTAAATAAGCGAGAACCAGTATATGGAAAACTCATAGGCACCAGATTAGCGATGGATAATTATGTCAGATGTGGTTCGTCATGTAACAGTCATAACATAGGGTGACACAGAACTAGCTCCAGTTCATCAATGTAATGTAGACATGTATTCCGTATATAGTCATACATGCTTATGGAAAAGAACTTGCATGACATCTTTTGTCCTACCCTCCCGTGGCAGCGGGGTCCTAATGGAAACTAAGGGATATTAAGGCCTCCTTTTAATAGGGAACCGGAACAAAGCATTAGCACATAGTGAATACATGAACTCCTCAAACTATGGTCATCACCGGGAGTGGTCCCGATTATTGTCACTTCGGGGTTGCCGGATCATAACACATAGTAGGTGACTATATACTTGCAAGATAGGATCTAGAACACACATATATTCATGAAAACATAATAGGTTCAGATCTGAAATCATGGCACTCGGGCCCTAGTGACAAGCATTAAGCATAGCAAAGTCATAGCAACATCAATCTGATAACATAATGGATACTAGGGATCAAATCCTAACAAAACTAACTCGATTACATGATAAATCTCATCCAACCCATCACCGTCCAGCAAGCCTATGATGCAATTACTCACCCACGGCGGTGAGCATCACGAAATTGGTGATGGAGGATGGTTGATGATGACGACGGCGACGAATCCCCCTCTCCGGAGCCCCAAACGGACTCCAGATCAGCCCTCCCGAGAGAGATTAGGGCTTGGTGGCGGCTCCGTATCGTAAAACGCGATGAAACTTTCTCTCTGATTTTTTTTCTCCCCGAAAGCCAATATATGGAGTTGGAGTTGGCGTCGGAGGGCCACTAGGGGGCCCACGAGGTAGGGGGGCGCGCCCAGGGGGGAGGGGCGCGCCCCCACCCTCGTGAACAGGGTGTGGGCCCCCTGGCCTTCATCTTTGGCGAGAATTTTTTATTATTTATTCTAAGATATTCCGTGGTGTTTCAGGTCATTCCGAGAACTTTTGTTTTCTGCACATAAAACAACACCATGGCAATTCTGCTGAAAACAGCGTCAGTCCGGGTTAGTTCCATTCAAATCATACAAGTTAGAGTCCAAAACAAGGGCAAAAGTGTTTGGAAAAGTAGATACGACGGAGATGTATCAACCCCCCCAATCTTAAACCCTTGCTTGTCCTCAAGCAATTCGGTTGACAAACTGAAAGAGAAAAAGAAAAACTTTTACAAACTCTGTTTGCTCTTGTTGTTGTAAACATGAAAAGCGAGCATTCAAGTTTCAGCAATTATTATGAACTAACCATACTCACAATAACACGTAGGTATCACAATTACTCATATCAATAGCATAATCAGCTAGCGAGCCATAATAATAAAACTCGGATGACAACACTTTCTCAAAATAATCATAACATGATATAACAAAATGGTATCTCACTAGCCCTTTCTGAGACCGCAAAACATAAATGCAGAGCACCTTTAAAGATCAAGGACTGACTAAACATTGTAATTCATGGTAAAAGAGATCCAGTCAAGTCATACCCAATATAAACCAATAATAATGAATGCAAACGACAGTGTGCTCTCCAGTGGGTGCTTTTTAATAAGAAGGGTGATGACTCAACATAAAAGTAAATAGATAGGCCCTTCGCAGAGGGAAGCAGGGATTTGTAGAGGTGCCAGAGCTCGGTTTTGAAATAGAGATAAATTATATTTTGAGCGGCATACTTTCATTGTCAACATAACAACTAAAAGACGACGATATCTTCCATGCTAAACAGATTATAGGCGGTTCCCAAACAGAATGGTAAAGTTTATACTCCCCTTCCTCCACAAGCATCAATCCATGGCTTGCTCAAAACAACGAGTGCCTCCAACATTCAATGGGTCCAAAGGGGAGTTTTGTTTGCAGTTATTTTGATTTAGTTTGCACAAAGCATGGGACTGGGCATCCCGAATACCAGCCATTTTCTCGTGAATGAGGAGCGGAGTCCACTCCTCTTGAGAATAACCCGCCTAACACGGAAGATAAGGGCAGCTCTAGTTGACATATGAGCTATTCGAGCATGCAAAACAGAATGTTTATTTGAAGGTTTAGAGTTTGGCACATACAAATTTACTTGGAACGGCAGGTGAATACCGCATAGAGGAAGGTATAGTGGACTCATACGGAATAACTTTGGGGTTTAAGGAGTTTGGATGGACAAGCAGTATTCCCGCTTAGTACAAGTGAAGGCTAGTAAAAGACTGGGAAGAGACCAACTGAGAGAGCGACAACAGTCGTAAACATGCATTAAAATTAATTCACACCGAGTACAAGCATGAGTAGGATATAATCCACCATGAACATAAATATCAGGAAGGCTATGTTGATTGGATTCAACTACATGCATGAACATGTGCCAAGTCGAGTCACTCAATGCATTTAAAGGAGGATACCACCCCATCATACCATATCATAATCATTGTAATAGCATGTTGGCATGCAAGGTAAACCATTATAACTCATAGCTAATCAAGCATGGCACAAGCAAGTATAATCTCTAAATGTCATTGCAAATATGTTTACTTCATAATAGCTGAATCAAGAACGATGAATCATCATATTTACAAAAACAAGAGAGGTCGAGTTCATACCAGCTTTTCTCTTCCCAATAAGTCCATCATATATCATCATTATTGCCTTTCACTTGCACGACCGAACGGTGTGTATAATAATAAGAGTGCACGTGAATTGGACTAAGCTGGAATCTGCAAGCATTCAACTCAAGAGAGAAGACAAGTAATATGGGCTCTAGGTATAAATAATCAATCATGCATAAAAGTGCCACTAAGCATTTTCAATATGGTCTTCTCGACCCCCAAAGAAAGAAAAAGAAATAAAAACTATTTACACGGGAAAGCTCCCAACAAGTAAAAGAAGAACGGGAAATATTTTTGGGTTTTCTTTTTAATTCTACTACAAGCATGAAAAGTAAACTAACTAATTTTTTGTTTTTTCTTAAAGTTTAACAAACACACAAGAAGAAAGCAGAAAAAAGAAATTTAACTAGCATGGATATTACAGTGAAAGAGTATGAGCACCGACATCTAGCAATGAGTGTGTGTGAACATAAATGTAATGTCGGTGGGAAATACGTACTCCCCCAAGCTTAGGCTTTTGGCCTAAGTTGGTCTAATGCCAGGGATGGCCTGGCGGATATCCGTAGGTGAAGCTGGGGTCGTAGTGTGACGAAGAAGACTCTGACTGCAACTAGCTGCCAGCCTCCTCTGGATCCCAAGAATAAACAGATAGTCGTGGAGGCTCATCTTGTGGCTCCGGGCTGGTGCAGGGTTCCGATAGGCTTGAACAGCCGACCACGGAACGATGTGAGGTTCTACAAACAAATTAAACAAAGAAGGAGCAGGCAAAGTAATAGTCTCAGAGTGATGTTCATCAAAGTATAATTTATATTTGAGCTCCCCATCGCGACTTTTAACAAGAAAATCATGCGCTATCATACTCTTGTAATCTAAATAAGCACGGCGCAGCGCTATTTCTTCTTTCTCCGCATGCCTAATAGGTATTTCAAAATGTTCAGCTAGGCGCGAAGCATAAATGCCTCCAAAGATGGGGCCCTTAGTACGGTTCAGACTTAACCGTCTAGCAACAATTCCACCCATACTAACAGTATCACGGTATAAACCATGGAGCAAAATAATAATATCAGGAATACTAAGGTTCCACAGTTCCCGCGTCCAATCAAACAACGACTAGCAAATATGGCAAAGTAGCGTAAAATAGGATAATGAATGCTAGTGATCCTCGCATCAGAAACCTTCCTGGTTTCTCCGACCGTGATAGTGTAAATAAAAGCTTCTACTTCGTTACGGTGGGGTTCATCTAAGGTGCCCTCAAAGGGTAATCTGCAAACCTCGCAGAATTCAGCTAATGTCATCTCTTTAACAACGTCATATAAATGAAACTCTACTGTTGGAGGTGATTTCTTAGGAAAAAAGTAGAAGTTTTGCACAAAAGTATTTGTGAGTAAGAGATACTGATGACCTTGGCCGTGGAGGAAGTTGGTGAGGCCAGCGTTCTCAATCAATAAATAGAAATCATCATAAATCCCAGCTCTCCTCAAGAAGTCATCGGAAGGCCATTCACACGGCCGGACCTCCGCGGTGCGAGGTAAATTAAATTTGGGCTTCTCCTCTTCTTCCTTTTGTTTTTCCTTAGAGCTTCGGCTCGACGAGCCCCTCAAAAGTCTCTTCATTATTTCTGAAACAATCTGAAATTTTTAGTAACCTCAAATAAAAGTGAACCAACTTCAATAAAATTGATAGCAACAACTCCCACAAGTGCCTAGAGCCTATATAAAGCATTGGAACTACTTAGAACCATATAAATTTGACATGCAAGCTCAAGAACATGGTCACCTATGCAGCACAAATTTGCAATGAATAAAGCACTAGAACAAAAACTAATTGGACCAGTGGAGGAGTCACATACCAAGGAACAATCTCCCCAAGCAGTTTTGCGAGAGGTGTTTTGAGCAAGGAGATCGAAAATCACAGCAACGGGGGCTGGAACTCGTGCTTGAGTTGGTTTTTCGTGTTTGTGTGAAGCAGAGAAAGAAGATGGGTGCAGGAATAAGTGGAGGAGGGCCACCATGGGCCCACGAGGCAGGGGGGCGCGCCCAGGGGGTAGGGCGCGCCCTCCACCCTCGTGGCCAGGTGGCAGCTCCCCCGTGGTAATTTTTGCACAGTAAATTCTCAAATATTCCCGAAAAAATCATATTAAATTGGCATGGCATTCTGAGGACTTCTATTTTTGGGATATTTTTATATTGCACGGATAAGTCAGGAGACAGAAAGAAAAATATTATTTTACTTTATTTCTACTAAATAACAGAAAATATAAAGAGGGTACAAAAGGTTGTGCTTCTAGTTTCATCCATCTCGTGATCATCAAAATGAACCCACTAACAAGGTTGATCAAGTCTTGTTAACAAACTCATTCCGAATAATCACGGAACCGGAGAAATTTCGAATGACACTAAGTTACCTCAACGGGGATATGAAAATCCCCAACAATAAGAATTTCATACTTTTTCTTGACAGTAGGGAGAGGAAATTCAAAACCTCCAAATATAATCGATGGAACTTTTCCAATAGAGTTGATACTATAAACTTGAGGTTGTTTCCTCGGAAAATGTACTGTGTGCTCATTGCCATTAACATGAAAAGTGACATTGCCTTTGGTGCAATCAATAACAGCCCCTGCAGTATTAAGGAAAGGTCTTCCAAGAATAATAGACATATTATCATCCTCGGGAATATCAAGAATAACAAAGTCCGTTAAAATAGTAACATTTGCAACCACAATAGGCTCATCCTCACAAATACCGACAGGTATAGCAGTTGATTTATCAGCCATTTGCAAAGATATTTCAGTAGGTGTCAACTTATTCAACTCAAGTCTACGATATAAACAGAGAGGCATAACACTAACACCGGCTCCAAGATCACATAAAGAAGTTTTAACATAATTTCTTTTAATGGAGCATGGTATAGTAGGCACTCCGGGATCTCCAAGTTTCTTTGGTATTCCACCCTTAAAGGTGTAATTAGCAAGCATGGTGGAAATTTCAGCTTCAGGTATCTTTCTTTTATTAGTAATAATATCCTTCATATACTTAGCATAAGGATTTGTTTTGAGCACATCAGTTAATCGCATACGCAAAAAGATGGGTCTAATCATTTCAGCAAAGCGCTCAAAATCCACATCATCCTTTTTCTTGGATGGTTTGGGAGGAAAAGGCATGGGTTTCTGAACCCATAGTTCCCTTTCTTTACCATGTTTCCTAGCAACAAAGTCTCTTTTATCATAACATTGATCCTTTGATTATGGGTTATCAAGATCAATAGCAGGTTCAACTTCTACATCATTATCATTACTAGGTTGAGCATCAACATGAACATTATCATTAATATTATCACTAGGTTCATGTTCATCACCTGATAATGTTTCATCATCAGACGTAAAGATGTCATTTGGATTATCAGGTGGTTCAGCAATAGGTTCACTAGAAGTTTGCACAGTCCTATCATTTTTCTTTTTCTTCCTCTTAGAAGAACTAGGCATATCAATATTATTTCTCTGAGAATCTTGCTCGATTCTCTTAGGGTGGCCTTCAGGATACAAAGGTTCCTGAGTCATTCTACAAGTTCTAGTAGCCACTCTAACAACATAATCATTTTTCTTACTATTCATTTCATCAAGCACTTCTTTCTGAGCTTTAAGTACTTGTTCTACTTGAGTGGTAACCATAGAAGCATGTTTGCTAACAAGTTTAAGTTCACCTCTAATATCAGCCTTATAATCACTCAAGCGTTTAATCATGAAGGTATTCTGTTTTAATTGTCTACCAAAATAAGCATTAAAGTCATCTTGCTTAAACATAAAGTCATCAAACTCATCCAAGCACTGACTAGCAATTTTAGTAGGAGGAACTTCAGATTTATCATATCTATAGAGAGAATTTACCTTTAGTACCTGTGTCAGGATATCGGGAGGTTCTTCAGTAAATAAGTAATTGAGATCATATACTTCTTCAACAGGCGGTAAATTAAGACCATGTATTTCTTCAATAGGAGGTAAATTCTTAACATCTTCAGCTTTAATACCCTTTTCTTTCATAGATTTATTTGCCTCTTGCATATCTTCGGGACTAAGAAATAGAACACCTCTCTTCTTCGGAGTTGGTTTAGGAATAGGCTCAGTAATTGGCTCGGGAGCTGGCTCAGGAGTTGGCTCAGGAGGTGCCCAATTATTTTCATTTGCCAACATATTATTCAATAAAATTTCAGCGTCATCCGGTGTTCTTTCCCTGAAAAGAGAACCGGCACAACTATCCAGGTAATCTCTGGAAGCATCAGTTAGTCCATTATAAAAGATATCAAATATTTCAGGTTTCTTAAGAGGATGATCGGGCAAAGCATTAAGTAACTTGAGAAGCCTCCCCCAAGCTTGTGGGAGACTCTCTTCTTCAATTTGGACAAAATTGTATATTTCCCTCAAAGTAGCTTGTTTCTTAAGAGCAGGGAAATATTTAGCAGAGAAGTGATAAATCATATCCTGGGGACTTTGCACACAACCAGGATCAAGAGAATTAAACCATTTCTTAGCATCACCCTTTAATGAGAACGGAAATATTTTGAGTAAATAAAGGTGGCGCGATCTCAGATTAATAGTAAACAGGGCAGCTATATCATCTAACTTACGAAGATGTGCCACAACAGTTTCAGATTCATAGCCATAAAAAGGATCAGATTCAACCAAAGTAATTATATCTGGATCGACAGAAATATCATAATAATCCTGATCAGGAACACAGATAGGTGAAGTAGCAAAAGCAGGGTCGGGTCTCATCCTACCTCTAGAAGATTCTTTACTCCACTTAATTAGCAACCTCTTACGTTCAAGACTATCCTGGCAAGCAACAACAGCTTCAAAAGATTCAGCATTAAAAAGATAACCCTCAGGAATAGCACGCATAGGTTCATCATCACTAACATCATCGTGTTCAGTTTCAATAATTTCTCTTTCTCTAGACCTAGCAATTTGCTCATCAAGAAATTCACCGAGTGGCACAGTAGTATCAAGCATAGAAGTAGTTTCATCATAAGTATCGTGCATAGCAGAAGTGGCATCATCAATAACATGCGACATATCAGAATCAATAGCAGTAGTAGGTTTAGGTGTCGCAAACTTACTCATAACAGAAGGAGAATCTAGTGCAAGGCTAGATGGCAGTCCCTTACATCCCCTCGTAGTTGAGGGGAAAATAGTAGTTCGATCGTCTTTCAAATTCTTCATAGTGTCCAGCAAATATAAATCCCAAGTGACTCAAAGAATAGAGCTATGCTCCCCGGCAATGGCGCCAAAAAAAGGTCTTGATAACCCACAAGTATAGGGGATCGCAACAGTTTTCGAGGGTAGAGTATTCAACCCAAATTTATTGATTCGACACAAGGGGAGCCAAAGAATATTCTCAAGTATTAGCAGCTGAGTTGTCAATTCAACCACACCTAGAAACTTAGTATCTGCAGCATAGTGTTTAGTAGCAAAGTAATATGATAGTGGTGGTAACGGTAACAAAAGTAAAGGCAGAAAAAGTAATGTTTTTGGTATTTTGTAGTGATTGTAACAGTAGAAACGGAAAAGTAAATAAGCGAGAACCAGTATATGGAAAACTCGTAGGCACCGGATTAGCAATGGATAATTATGCCAGATGTGGTTCGTCATGTAACAGTCATAACATAGGGTGACACAGAACTAGCTCCAGTTCATCAATGTAATGTAGGCATGTATTCCGTATATAGTCATACGTGCTTATGGAAAAGAACTTGCATGACATCTTTTGTCCTACCCTCCCATGGCAGCGGGGTCCTAATGGAAACTAAGGGATATTAAGGCCTCCTTTTAATAGAGAACCGGAACAAAGCATTAGCACATAGTGAATACATGAACTCCTTAAACTATGGTCATCACGGGGAGTGGTCCCGATTATTGTCACTTCGGGGTTGCCGGATCATAACACATAGTACGTAACTATAGACTTGCAAGATAGGATCTAGAACACACATATATTCATGAAAACATAATAGGTTCAGATCTGAAATCATGGCACTCGGGCCCTAGTGACAAGCATTAAACATAGCAAAGTCATAGCAACATCAATCTCATAACATAATGGATACTAGGGATCAAACCCGAACAAAACTAACTCGATTACATGATAAATCTCATCCAACCCATCACCGTCCAGCAAGCCTACAATGCAATTACTCACGCACGGCGGTGAGCATTATGAAATTGGTGATGGAGGATGGTTGATGATGACGACGGCGACGAATCCCCCTCTCCGGAGCCCCGAACGGACTCCAGATCAGCCCTCCCGAGAGAGATTAGGGCTTGGCGGCGGCTCCTTATCGTAAAACGCGATGAAACTTTCTCTCTGATTTTTTTCTCCCCGAAAGCCAATATATGGAGTTGGAGTTGGCGTCGGAGGGCCACCAGGGGGCCCATGAGGTAGGGGCGCGCCCCCACCTTCGTGAACAGGGTGTGGAACCCCTGGCCTTCATCTTTGGCGAGGATTTTTATTATTTATTCTAAGATATTCTGTGGAGTTTCAGATCATTCCGAGAACTTTTGTTTTCTGCACATAAAACAACACCATGGCAATTCTGCTGAAAACAGCGTCAGTCCGGGTTAGTTCCATTCAAATCATACAAGTTAGAGTCCAAAACAAGGGCAAAAGTGTTTGGAAAAGTAGATACGATGGAGACGTATCAAGGGGGGAGGCGCACCAGCCCCTTTGTGGCTGGTGTGTTTCCCCTCTTGGCCCATAAGGCCCATATCTTTTGCCGGCGGTGCCCGGAATCCCTTCCGGTGACCCGATAAGTACCCGGTGCATCCCGAAAAACTTCCGGTGTCCAAATACTATCGTCCTATATATCTATCTTTACCTCTCGACCATTTTGAGACTCCTCGCCATGTCCGCGATCTCATCTGGGACTCCGAACAACGGTCTTCAAATCACATAACTCATATAATACAAATTGTCATCGAACATTAAGCGTGCGGACCCTACGGGTTCGAGAACTATGTAGACATGACCGAGACACCTCTCCGGTCAATAACCAATAGTGGAACCTGGATTCTCATATTGGTTCCTACATATTCTATGAAGATTTTTATCGGTCAAACCGTTATGACAACATGCGTTATTCCCTTTGTCATCGGTATGTTACTTGCCCGAGATTCGATCGTTAGTATCCTCATACCTAGTTCAATCTCGTTACCAGCAAGTCTCTTTACTCATTCCGTAATACATCATGTTGCAACTAACTCATAAGTCACTTTGCTTGCAAGGCTTCTTATGATGTGTATTACCGAGAGGGCCCAGAGATACCTCTCCGATACTTAGAGTGACAAATCCTAATCTCGATCTATGCCAACCCAACAAACACCTTCGGAGATACCTGTAGATCATCTTTATAATCACCCAGTTACATTGTGATGTTTGATAGCACACAAGGTATTCCTCCAGTATCCGGGAGTTGCATAATCTCATAGTTGAAGGAATATGTATTTGACATGAAGAAAGCAATAGCAATAAAACTGAACGATCAATATGCTAAGCTAACGGTTGGGTCATGTCCATCACATCATTCTCCTAATGATGTGATCCCATTCATCAAATGACAACACATGTCTATGGTTAGGAAACTTAACCATCTTTGATTAACGAGCTAGTCTAGTAGAGGCTTACTAGGGACACAGTGTTTTGTCTATGTATCCACACATGTATCAAGTTTCCAGTTAATACAATTCTAGCATGACTAATAAACATTTATTATGATGTAAGGAAATAAAAAATAGCAACTTTAGTATTGCCTCTAGGTCATATTTCCTTTAGTCTCCCAGTTGCACTAGAGTCAATAATTTAGTTCACATCACCATGTGATTTAACACCAATAGTTCACATCTTTATGTGATTAACACCCATAGTTCACATCGCCATGTGACCAACACCCAAAGGGTTTAGTAGAGTCAATAATCTAGTTCACATCGCTATGTGATTAACACCCAAAGAGTACTAAGGTGTGATCATGTTTTGCTTGTGAGAGAAGTTTAGTCAACGGGTCTACCACATTCAGATCCGTATGTATTTTGCAAATTTCTATGTCTACAATGCTCTGCATGGAGCTACTCTAGCTAATTGCTCCCACTTTTAATACGTATACAGATTGAGACTCAAAGTCATCTGGATCGGTGAAGCTTGCATCCATGTAACTCTTTACGACGAACTCTTTATCACCTCCATAACTGAGAAGTATTTCCTTAGTCCTCTTAGGTAACTAAGGATAACTTTGACCGTTGTCCAGTGATCCACTCCTGGATCACTATCGTACCCCCTTGCCAAACTCATGGCAAGGTACACAATAGGTCTAGTACATAGCATAGCATACTTTATAGAACCTATGGCTGAGGCATAGGGAAGGAATTTCATTCTCTTTCTATTTTCTGTCGTGGTCGGGTTTTGAGTCTTACTCAACTTCACACCTTTGCAACACAGGAAAGAACTCCTTCTTTGACTGTTCCATTTCGAACTACTTCAAACTCTTGTCAAGGTATGTACTCATTGAAAATCTTATCAAGCGTCTTGATCTATCTCTATAGATCTTGATGCCCAATATGTAAGCAGCTTCACCGAGGTCTTTCATTGAAAAAATCTTATTCAAGTATTCTTTTATGCTATCCAAAAAATTTATATCATTTCCGATCAACAATATGTCATCCACATATATTATCAGAAATGCTATAGAGCTCCCACTCACTTTGTAAATACAGGCTTCACCATAAGTGGATCGCTGTAGTTTGCACACTTTGTTAGCACCTTTAGGATCGACAAAACCTTCTGGTTGCATCATATACAACTATTCTTTAAGAAATCCATTAAGGAATGCAGTTTTGACATCCATTTGCCAGATTTCATAATTATAAAATGCGGCAATTGCTAACATGATTCGGACAGACTTAAGCATCGCTACGATTGAGAAAATCTCATCGTATTCAACACCTTGAACTTGTCGAAAACCTTTTGCGACAAGTCGAGATTTGCAGATAGTGACATTACTATCAGTGTCAGTCTTCTTCTTGAATATCCATTTATTCTCAATGGCTTGCCGATCATCGAGCAAGTCCACCAAAGTCCACACTTTGTTCTCATACATGGATCCTATCTCAGATTTCATGGCCTCAAGCCATTTATCGGAATCTGGGCTCATCATAGCTTCTTCATAGTTCGTAGGTTCATCATGGTCTAGTAACATGACTTGCAGAACAGGATTATCATACCACTCTAGTGCGGGTCGTGCTCTGGTTGACCTACGAGGTTCACTAGTAACTTGATCTGATGTTTCATGATCATTATCATTAGTTGCCTCTCTAGTTGGTGTCGGCATCACAAGAACGTATTTCTCTGATGTGCTACTTTCCAATTGGAGAGAAGGTACAATTACCTCATCAAGTTCTACTTTCATCCCACTCACTTCTTTCGAGAGAAATGCTACCTCTTGAGCTTGTGTTGGTTTTCCCTTGAAGAGGAAAGGGTGATGCAGCAAAGTAATGTAAGTATTTCCCTAAGTTTTGAGAACCAAGGTATCAATCCAGTAGGAGACTGAAAGTGCGTTATATCGACTAGAGGGGGGGTGAATAGGCGATTTTTATGAATTCTTCA
Organism: Triticum timopheevii; assembly: GCA_963921465.1. Classification (NCBI taxonomy): domain Eukaryota; kingdom Viridiplantae; phylum Streptophyta; class Magnoliopsida; order Poales; family Poaceae; genus Triticum; species Triticum timopheevii. The sequence continues at coordinate 193,196,059 of OY997272.1, forward strand.
CTGAGGAATTTGCTGGTGAGGAAATTCCTTAGCGAAGAACTACTTGCAGCAGAATAAGTACTCAGAAGTAAACATAACAGGATACAAACATCGTCATCATGAAGAAATGAAAACTAGCACAGAGTACAGAAAGCGTAAACACAGGATAACAAGATGAAGACGGACAGACTGAAGAAATTGAACTGAGGAATTTGTGAAAGTCTTCAGTCAAAGTCTTCAAGCACAGATATGAACAATGTACAACACAGTAATGAGGAAATGAAAGAGTTGAGGAAATAGAACCAGTTAGTTGGTGAAGACAATGATTTGGTAAACCAGTTCCAACTGCTGTCTCAGTTGTACGTCTGGTTGGAGCGGCTGAGTATTTAAACTCGAGGACACGCAGTCCCGGACACCCAGTCTCTGAGCCGCAACTCAGGACACCCAGTCCTCACCGTATTCTCCTTGAACTAAGACCATGCAGGCCTCGTCCAATCACTCGTGGTAAGTCTTCAGGTGACTTCCAAACATTCACAGACTTGGTCACTCGGCGATCCACAATTCCTCTTAGATGCTCTAGACCTTGACGCCTAACCGTCTGGAAGAAGCACAGTCTTCAAAGGTAACAAGCGTCGGATCCACGCAGGATCAATTTCTTCAGTGATGCTCAATCACTTTGGGTTTGTGGGGGTTTGGTTTTGGGATTTTCCTCACTTGATGATTTTCGCTCAAAGTCCTCGGAGGATGGGTTGCTCTCAGATGACAAGTGTCAAGTTCTCTCGGAGCAGCCAACCAACTAGTGGTTGTAGGGGGCGGCTATTTATAGCCTAGGGAGCAGCCCGACATGATAAGACATAAATGCCCTTCAATGATATGACCGTTAGGTGGATAAGATATTTTGGACAGCCGGCACGCAGCACAACAACGGTCGGAAATTTGACTCTCAAATTCCTCAGGGCTATCATGTTCCTCACTGTGTAGGTAATTCGCACTGGCGAATTCCTAACTCCTCAGTCAGAACAAAGTCCTCAGTGACCAGAAGAACTGCGTCTCTGTCACTGAAGAAATTGACTGAACTGTATGAGATTTCCAATGGCTTCACTCGAAGGGATTGGTAGGTGTAGGATTTTGAGTTGAGCATCACATGGAAATTTTTCCTTAGTATTTCCTCGACCCCCTTTAACAGTACGGTGTTTCCTATGACTCAACAAAGAGAAAATGAAACTACGAAAACAAAAGTCTTCACGCTCCATATTCCTCGAATGAATACCAAGTCTTCAAGGTCACACCAATTTCTTCACTTTCAAAGTCTTCAGAAAGTCTTCAGAATATCAAAGTCTTCAGTCGAAGAACTTCATTTTTAGGGGTCGACTTTCTCTGTAAATATCAAACTCCTCATAGACTTATAGACCTGTGTACACTCACAAACGCATCAGTCACTTAACCTATAAGTCTTCAATACACCAAAATCACTAAGGGGCACTAGATGCACTTACAATCTCCCCCTTTTTGGTGATTGATGACAACATAGGTTAAGTTTTCAACGGGGATAAACATATGAAGTGTAAAGACTGATATTGAGGAATTTGATTGCAAGATTTAGAAGAACTCCCCCTGAATGTGTGCATAGTGAGGAATTTGCTTTTGAGGCAATGCACATTTGAAGAATTGAATCATGGAGATCTCCCCCTATATCTTGTAATTCATACACGCATTTGATATATAATATGAAGAATTTGAAATGCATGATGAAATATGGTGCCTGATGAGATTCAGCATGCGTGCAATAATATTAACGAGGAATAAGCATGCAGAATAACACATCAAAAGTATCAGAGCACAGTGCATCAAAGTCAGAGCACAATGCACCGTTCAAAAGTATCAGGGCACCATCGGATTTAAGATTACAACTCGATCCAATAAAAGTTTCAGAAGAACGAGAGTTGTAACTTAACAAAAACGCCCATAATATAAACCCGCTTGAAGACTAACTCAAATTTCTCCCCCTTTGTCATCAAATGACCAAAAGGGTCGAAACTGAGGACTAACGCCCCTAAAGAATTTCAAGTCGATGGAGGAGCGCCAGCGTTGGCGGGGTTGTTTGTTGAAGTAGGGCCTGCCGCAGTGTCGTCCAAATCTTCATGTTCATCAGTTTCACGCGATGAAGAATAAGAACTGGCCACCAGATCAGGAACTTTGACTCTCTTGAATTTCTTCGGAGGTGGTGCAGACCAGTCAAATGCTTCCTGGAGACCCATAGTCTTTAGTTCTTCCGCGGAATATACATGAGTGAGAACAGCCCAGGTGCGGTTGAGGGTTTCATGAAGGTGATACTGATTTTTCTTCACTGCATTATGGGTTGAGGTCATGTTGTGAAGAATTGCAGCAAATTGACGTTTCACCCATTTGTGATTGCGATCAACCTTCTGATGAAGACTGAGGAGTAACTCACGGTCAGTCATCACCCTGGGTGCTGTTGCTTGAGGCTTTTGCTTGGCTGATGTATTTGCGGCAGTGTCATGTGTTGCAGAATCGTCATTGGTGGAGTAAGATGTAGCTAGACAGAATTGACCATCCAATGGACGAGTGCCTTCATCGATCACAGCAGCTGCCTTGCCCTTATCATCAGATGATGAAACTGGTCGCTTGAGGACTTCAATGGGCGGCAAGTAGCTACCATGGTTCAGAGTGTCAGCCCTGTAATTCAGTGAAGATCTTGCCCTTATGAATCTCATAATCCAAGGCGCATAGGGCTTCAGCTCAAAAGGTGACATAGCAACATTAGCCAGAGTCCTCATGAAGAAATCATGGAAGTTGACGGGAACGCCATGAATGATGTTGAAGAGCATGTTCTTCATGATGCCAACGACATCTTCATCATTTGAGTCATGGCCTTTGATAGGACTCATTGTCTTCGTCAGGATTCGATAGACAGCCCGAGGCACATACAGCAATTCCTTGACGAGGAATTTGGTTCAAGGGGCCTGCCCTGGCTTCAAAGGCTTCATGAGCACTTGCATATAATGATCTGTCAGTTCGCGGTCATTGTATATGCAACGTGCACTGTCATGGGGAGGATCAAGAGGAAGGACACGAAGCAATTCAGTTGCTGGTGCCTTATAGTGAGTGTTTTCTGTCATCCAATCCAGCACCCATGAATTGACATCTTCAGCATCTCCGGTGATATGCAAAGTGGCATAGAACTGAAGGATGAGTTCTTCATTCCAATCACAGATATCAGTGCAGAAATTCAGGTGTCCTGCATCGTGAATAACTCGGAGGACTAGCTCGAAGCACGGCAGAGATTCCATATCCACATGAGGAATGTGCTCATGATCGAAGATTTTGTCCTTGTCAAAGAGCACTGAGGAATAGAAGTTGGCTTGAGTAGCAGTCCAGAAGCGTCTTTTCCTTATGCGAGCAGAGTCATATGGATTGTAATCAGTGAAGAACACATGCTCAGAAAAGAAGTCTTCAGCCTTGAATTTTTGCTTGCTAGAGAACGGATTCTTCGGTTTGGGCAGAGGAGTGTCAGTGATTTGCAGCACAACCTCAGGAATGACGATCTCAGGTGCTTCAGGCTGAGGAATTTCCGGTTCCTCTTCTTGTGCAGTTTGGGGATCGGCAGCAGGTTCTTCAGCACTAGCGGCTGGAATCTCTTCATGAACAGACGATGTGGGATGAGTTTCTTCAGAGCCCATTTGAATAGTTGTAGCCGGGGACTGAGGAATTTGTTGAATAGGAGTGAAGAGAGGAGTATTGGGATACTGACTTACCCAAAAGTCATCGTTCATTACAGGTGTAGTGCATCCAATATCCACATCTTCATCTTCTTTTTCAATTTCCTCAACACTAGCCTCTTCAGCTGTGAACTGAGGCATAGGTGAGGAAACGACTGGCGTTGAAGGGAATGTTTCCACTTCAATTTCTTTATCAAACTGCTCTGAGGTAGCAACAGAATGATTTTCTTCATCAGATCCGCTTGGGATCTTGTAGTCTTCTCCATAAGGAACAATTTCCTTTGATGACATGGAGGAAATTGGAATGGCATCAATAGGATTTTCAAGCGAGCTGGTCATTGGCTTCATTTTCTTCGCGGCCGAAGAATTTGACACAGCTGATGCCTTCCTTTTCTTCACCGCAGCTCGCTCTGCAGCCTTGGTCTTCTTCACTTCATAAGCAGAAGGAAGAATTGGAGTTGGTGTTGGCGCAGGAGGAGCTGAGGACTGTGGTTCATTTTCTTCAGGCGCAACTGGTGCAGTTGCCCTGATCTCTTCAGTTTCTTCAGGCGCACCACTAGTGGATGCCCTAGGAATTTCTTCAGTGGCTGGAATGGAGTCATCAGCCCTGGAACTTGTATTCTCATCAGCAGGCTGAAAGTCATCAGCAGTGCTGGCATGTTCTTCAGCAGGCTGAGCAGAGTCTGCAGCCTGAGGATTTTCTTGTTGCGATGAGGCTGCAACAGTTGTCATTTTCTTCGTCAAATTGACGAATCTCACTTTGGCTCCTTGCCAATCAGCATGGTATGCATCGAAATCTTTGCTGAGGGCTTGGATCTCAGATTGAGCCTTGAGAAGTTCTTCAGGAGTTAGTCTGACAACGTTCTTCTTCAGAAGCTTCTCCTTTCTGGCTTGTGCTCTCTTTATCTCACGAGCCTTTTCAAACTTCCATTTCTCTTGAGCGATGAAATGGGTTAGCATATGACTTTGACCAGGAGTCAGAGGCAGATCAGGCATTGGAGTGTTTGGATCCTTATGCCATAAGTCAATGTAGTCGAGGATCTTCTTCGGATCCAGAAGCAGGGGCACAGGTGTTCCTTTGGCTCTAGCGGCCTTTGCTTGTCTGTCTCTGATGATTTCTGCAAGTTCTTCATCAGAAGCCTCGTCATCAGAGGGCACTTGGAAAGCAACCTGTTTCTTTCTTGGACTTGGCCGAGGACCGCGTCCAGCTGTTGCTTTTGTCTTCAGCAGAGTGGGGCCTGATGAGGACATTGGTGCAGCTGAGGAACTCGCTGAGACACCAGAAGCAATTGAGAAACCCTGAGTCCTTTGACATGTAGCCAGATGCACAGGAGTTGAGGACTTGGAGGGAGCTGCTGAGGACTTTGGTGGAGCAGCAGTAGTCTGAGGAATTTGCCGTGAGGGCGCGGCTGAGGAACTTGGCCGTGAGGGCGCTGATGGTGAAGCACTTGGCTTGCGAGCAGGCTTCTTCGGCATTGATTTTCTCGGCTTGACTGAGGTCTCAGCAGCAGCAGCAGCAGCAGAATCCTCATTGAATTTCCTCACTGCCTCCTTGGCTTGTCTTGCCAATTTAGCTTGGCGCCTAGCCCATTCTTCAGGAAAGTCTTCACCACTTTTGATGCTAGTGGGATCAGCGACTTGGCCAGGTGCCAATGGAGCTCTTGGGCATGGAGGATTTAAGGCGAATTTCTTCATGTACTTTGGAGTAACATATCGATATTCCCTCCATTCTCGTGCCCATCTTCGTTCAATCCTCTGAATGCGCACTTTGCGCTAATTCTTGTTTTCTTTGCCAAACTTGGCTTCATCAGGTGTGCAATAATCCTTGTATATTTCATCAGGGATCTCGAAAGCAGTCATGACCACCGGTCTCTTTCCTCCTTTCTGCGGTCTCTTTCCTTCAGCCATTTTCTTCAGATGAGGAATTTGAACAATTGAACACTCTGAAGAAGTATGCAGTTTTTCTTCGAGGAACGCTGCAAATGAGTTAAGTTGATGAGAACCTAGTGATTCAGCAGCGGACATGAGTACCTGTGAACAGAGTGTAGGTGCGAGGAATTTGGAGAGGTCATATGCGTTCTCAGAAGATTTTTCGAAAAGATAAGTTTTGAGGAATTTGACTAGTTGAGCCTTGAGGAATTTCACTAAGCGTTCTTGTCTTAGGTTCCAGAGTTGTACAGATCGAAAATCCGCACAATTGAGGAATCTTGAAGAAATGAGTGCTTAGAGAGATGGATCAAGAGCATACAGTGTGTGAGGTGTTCATATGTGAAGATTTGAAGAATAAAACACCTTTGAGGATTTCCAGAAAAGTTTGAGAATCAAAGCGAGTAATAAAAATGACTTTTAATTACCCGAACTGAAGAACACGGCGAACAGAGATGAACAGCGATGAAGTTCGTCAAGTTAGATCTCCCACGCCCTAACTTGGTGCGAGTACGACGGCGACGAGGTCGAGGCAGTGAAGCTCTTCCTCACCGGCGGCGATGGAGTAGCGGCGGCGCTAGGGTTTGAGGAGAGCTCGAGCGGGAGACAGCGACCGAGCGGAGTAAATGAAGTAAGGAAGGGGAGAGGGGTATTTATAGCCACGGTAAAAACTGTTCGCCCGAAGATTTTGGGACGAACATGCCCCTGCCCTTTCTTCTTCACGCGACATGTGTCACCCACGTACTGTGCAGATGAGATTGTGTAAGATCGTGGGTGAATAAAATAATGCATCGTGGGATGCAGAATGGTTTGAGCGGTAAAACCGAAAATCTGGATAAGATTTGTTTTAAAATTTCGTTTGCAATTTCTTCAGCTGACAAGGACACAGTGAAGACTTTGAACGAGTTTCAATCAGAACGCACATGAAGAATTTGTGAATCGATTGGGTTGAGTGTAGCATAGAGGGGGAAGGGTCCGATCACAACAAATCGCAACTTGAAGAAATAGCAATAAGTGAATGCTGTAGAGGACATAAACTCACATATATATATATAGCAAATGAAGAAAAACGACGGAAACAATGAAGATTTTGCAAAGTTGAAGAATTTGAAAGACTGAAGAATTTCAAAAATGAGGAAAAACTCAAATTGAAGATTTTGTGGTGGCGTGACCCACCGTATAAGAATGATGATTTCAGACACCGCGTACAATTGTCGTAGGGTTCTGAGAATCAAATTCTTCATTAATTTCTTCACACTTAGAGTGTTATTCTTCATTGATTGAAGAAAAATGTTTCTTCATGTGTTGCACATCTAAGTCATCAATTCTGCATAAGGGTTAGGATGTGTGTCCTTTTCAAAGAACATTCGAAGGTTCTAAGATATTTAGCTCACACCGCAACTTGCTAAATCTCTTCTCGTCCAAGGGCTTGGTGAAGATATCAGCTAGCTGTTCTTCAGTCTTCACATGCTCGATGGAGATGTCGCCCTTCAACACATGATCACGAAGAAAATGATGACGAATCTGGATGTGCTTAGTCTTCGAGTGCTGAACTGGGTTGTGAGCAATCTTGATGGCACTCTCATTGTCGCAGAGGAGAGGCACATTCTTCACGTTGACGCCATAGTCCTTGAGGGTTTGCTTCATCCAAAGCAGTTGAGCACAGCATGAGCCAGCAGCAATTTATTCAGCTTCAGCAGTAGCCAGTGATACGCAGTTCTGTTTCTTCGAGGACCAACAAACCAAAGATCGTCTGAGGAAATGACAAGTGCCAGATGTTGACTTGCGGTCCACACGATCACCAGCATAGTCAGAGTCAGAATATCCAATGAGGTCAAAAGCAGAGCCCTTGGGGTACCATAATCCTAGTGTTGGTGTGTGAGCTAGATATCGAAGAATATGCTTCACAGCCTTATGGTGTGATTCCTTTGGTGCAGCTTGAAATCGGGCACACATGCAAACACTAAGCATTATATCTGGCCTAGATGCACATAAGTACAATAAGGAACCAATCATGGAGCGGTATACCTTGTGATCGAAGTCAATACCATTTTCATCAGTGCATAGATGGCCATTTGTGGGCATAGGAATTTTGACGCCTTTGCAATCTTGCATGCCGAATTTCCTCAGTACATCTTTGAGGTATTTCTCCTGAGATATGAATATGCCATTGCGTTGTTGACGAATTTGAAGACCTAAGAAGAATTTCAACTCTCCCATCATAGACATTTGATATTCTTCACTCATCATATAGGCAAATTCATCACTATATCGTTGGTTAGTACAGCCAAAGATAATATCATCAACATATATTTGGCACACAAACAGTTCACCATCATATGATTTAGTAAAAAGAGTAGGGTCGAGTGAACCGGGTGTGAAGCCATTCTTCACGAAGAATTCCTTCAATGTATCTTACCACGCCCGAGGGGCTTGCTTGAGGCCATAGAGAGCCTTATTGAGTTTGAAGACTTTGTCAGGATTCTTTGGATCTTCAAAACTTGGGGGTTGAGCAACATATACTTCTTCCTCAAGCTTACCATTGAGGAATGCACTTTTCACATCCATTTGATATAAGATGATATCATGATGGTTAGCATAAGCAAGTAATATGCGAATAGCCTCAAGTCTAGCAACAGGTGCAAAAGTTTCATCGAAATCAATTCCTTCAACCTGTGTGTAGCCTTGAGCTACTAGTCGTGCCTTATTCCTCGCCACAAGGCCATTTTCATCTTGCTTGTTGCGGTAGATCCACTTTGTGCCAATGATATTATGCTTGCGAGGATCTGGGCGATTGACCAATTCCCAGACATTGTTCAGCTCGAACTGATGTAATTCTTCTTGCATAGCCTGAATCCACTCTGGCTCCAGAAATGCTTCATCTACCTTAGTGGGCTCTGTGATAGAGACAAAAGCATAGTGCCCACAAAAGTTAGATGAATGTGATGCTTTTGAGCGTGTAAGAGGACCTGGTGCGCTAATGTCATCGATGATCTTCTCCACTTGCACTTCTTTTGCAACGCATGGATGAGTTGGTTGTCGCTGAGGATTTTGATCAGCATTTTCTTCAGCACCATTTTCCTCATCTTGTTCTTCAGGTGCATCAGCTCGACGTTCTTCATGAACAGGAATGAATTCTTCAGCAGATTCTTCAGTAGGAATGACATCCTCAGTTGCCTTGAGCTTGATAGCATCTTCAGGTGCTGGTTCATCTAACACAGAAGGTAGGTGCTCTCTTTGCGAGCCATTAGTTTCATCGAACCGCACATCTACAGTGTCAACAATCTTGTGAAGAACAATGTTGAAGACTCTGTAGGTGTGCGAGTCCTTTCCGTAACCAAGCATAAAACCTTCATGTGCTTTCAGTGCAAATTTAGAGTTGTGGTGAGGATCTCTAATCCAACATTTAGCACCGAAGACTTTGAAATAACTCACATTGGGTTTCTTGTCAGTGAGGAGTTCATAGGCAGTCTTCTTGAAGAATTTGTGAATATATACTCTGTTGATGATGTGGCAGGCAGTATCAATTGCATCAATCCAAAAACGCTGAGGCGTTTTGTATTCATCAAGCATAGTGCGAGCCATCTCAACAAGAGTTCTGTTCTTGCGCTCCACGACGCCATTCTGCTGAGGAGTATAGGGAGCAGATAACTCATGAGTAATACCAAGTTCATCAAGATATGCATCAAGACCGGAATTCTTGAACTCAGTTCCATTGTCACTTCTGATATGCTTGATCTTCACACCAAAGTTGGTTGAAGCCCTCGAGGAAAATCGTTTGAAGACTTCCTGCACTTCATGTTTGTAAGTAACAATGTGTACCCATGTATATCGAGAATAATCATCAACAATGACAAAACCATATAAAGATGCATCATTAGTGACTGCTGAGTAATGATTAGGCCCGAAGAGGTCCATGTGAAGCAATTCGAATGGACGGGTAGTGGTCATGATAGTCTTCGCTGGATGCTTGGCCTTGTTCATTTTTCCAGCCTCACATGCTCCGCATAAGTGATCCTTGAGGAATTTGACATTCTCAATGCCAATGACATGCTTCTTCTTTGCAAGCGTGTTCAGATTCCTCATGCCTGCATGACCAAGTCATCGATGCCATAGCCAGCCTTCTGAAGCTTTTGCAAGTAGACATACGGCTGGTTGTGGTCCTGTAGAGAAATCAACAATATACAGATCTCCTCTCCTAAAGCCTTCGAAGACTTTGGAATTGCCAGCTTCCATAATCACAACACAGTGATATTTGCCAAAGACAACAACCATATCAAGATCACAAAGCATTGAGACTGACATGACATTGTATCCTAAGGACTCAACAAGCATGACTTTGTCCATGTGCTTATCCTTAGAGATAGCAACCTTACCAAGACCCAATACCTGACTTTTGCCTTTGTCAGCAAAGATGATATGCTTCAGTGGTGACGGTGATAAGGGAGCATCCATCAATAGATTCTTGTCACCAGTCATGTGATTTGTACATCCACTATCAAGGACCCATTCAGTGGTTTTGGGTTGATCATCCTGCAGATGAATTAGTGTAGCTTACAATCTCATATGCTTCATCAATGAAGAATATGATATCAAGTTTATCAGATGAATTTCATCAAGCAGTAAACAGATATAGCAGTATGAGGACGTGTGAAATGAAAGTTCATTTCATCATGATTCGCCTGCGTCCCTTCAGGCATTTTTGTTAGGTCCCCAGCAAATTCTTCAGATGTTAAGGCACGTCTGGAGACCTGACCCTGCAGAAGAGATTAGTTCTTTTTCTTCACCACCCACATCTGGAGGGGTGGCAAAGAGTTCATCATTCTGCGAGCACCATATGAGAAAGGTGGCAAAGATGCCAAGCCATTTTGTTTCACATAAGAGGGGTTAGGGTAAGCATATGAATAAGCAGAGTAATTCTTCGAGGACTTATGAACATAATGGTTTGAAGAATAATGCACATATTCATAGCCCTTAGCTCTACCCTGCGAGACAGAGTTGTTAGCACAATGATAATCATATGAGGACTTTGATCCATGTGAAGAATTTGGTCCATATAAGGGTTTGGATCCATATGAAGAATTTGGTCCATATGAAGAATTTGATCTGGGGTTCCTGTTCTTCACAGGTGGTGTCATGAGGACATTCACCTGAAGACTTTCAACACAACTTTTGGGAACCCAGATTTTCTTCATAGGGGAACCGTTCCTGCAGTTAGTGCCAACATATCTAGCAAATACTTCACCATTCTGATTTTTGAACAGTTTATAGTTGGAGTCAAATGACTCATCAGAAGAATGAGGAGATTCACATGTAAAGCCAGTTAAGTTAGATGGATCAACTGGAGGTCCCTTTGCAGCAACCCATGAGGTTTTGGGGTACTGATCAGGCTTCCAATATGTTCCATCAGCATTGAGTTTCCTCTCAAAGGCAATACCCTCTTTCCTAGGGTTTCTGTTGAGGATCTGCTTTTTGAGCACATCACAACGTGCCTGATGCCCTTTGAGGCTTTTGTACATGCCTGTCATGTATAATTCCTTCAGCCCTGCATTGTCAGTGATACTAGCAATGTCCTCAGGTGAGGAATTAGTGATAGCAGAGGCAGATGAAGAATTTGTAACATTTGAAGGATTTGAACATTCAGGTGAAGAATTAGCAGATTCACGTTCAATGCACTTTAAGCATGGGGGAACAAATTCTTCCTGAGAAGCACTGATTTGTTGAGCTAGTAATGAATCGCGCTCCTTCTGAAGATCTTCATAACACACTCTTAGCTTTTCAAGATCTTCCTTTCTTTGAAGAGTTTCAAGAGAAAGCTTCTCGTGATCTTGCTTTTCTTGAAGAAATTCATAAGAAAGTTTCTCATGATCAGACAAGAGAGAGTTATGATGACCTTGAAGGTTATCAAACCTAGACTGAAGTCTCTGAAGATTTTCAGTCAAGGCTTTAGTGCGATCCATTTCTTCACCCAACATATCGTCACTTTTATCTAGCATGTTTTGAACCTTTTCAAGAGCTCGTTGTTGTTTCACAGCAATCTTAGCAAGTTTAGAGTAGCTGGGCTTGAGATCCTCATCAGATTCATTTTCACTAGAGTCAGAGGAGTTGTATTTGAGTACCTTAGCACCTTTCGCCATGAAGCAATAGGTGGGAGCGTAGCCATCATTATCTTCATCAGGCTTGTCGGTGGAGTCAGTTTCTTCAGTGTTGAAGATGGACTTGCTGACGAAGGCAGTAGCAACGGCCAGACTCGCCACACCAGACTCAGATTCTTCAGACGCCTCCTCTTCATCATTTTCCTCAGATTCAGCTTCAGAGTCCATCTCCTTGCCAATGAATGCCCGAGCCTTCTTGGAGCTGCTCTTCTTGTGAGATGAAGACTTCAAAGATTTTGATGACGACGATTTTGACGATTTCTTCTTCTTCTTCGCATCATCAGAACTGTAATCCTTGTATTTCTTCTTCTTCATTTCCTTTTCCCACTGAGGACAATCTTGAATATAGTGACCAGGCTTCTTGCATTTGTGGCAAAGCCTTCTCTTATAGTCACTGGATGAGGAATCACTGCCTCTTGAGGATTTTCCAAAGCGACCACGTCTTGTGAACTTCTGGAATTTCTTCACAAGCAGTGCTAGATCCTGGCTCAATTCTTCAAGATCACCAAGGCTACTACCAGAATCCTCATATTCAGATTCAGACACAGCCTTGGCCTTCAGGGCACGTGGTTTGCCATAGTTTGAGCCATAGAGATCTCTCTTTTCAGCAAGCTGGAACTCGTGAGTGTTTAGCCTTTCGAGGATATCAGCAGGATCAAGCGACTTGTAATCAGCACGTTCTTGTATCATCAGTCCCAGAGTATCAAATGAGGAGTCAAGCGATCTCAACAGTTTCTTCACAACTTCATGATCAGTGATGTCAGTGGCACTGAGGGCTTGAAGCTCATTTGAGATGTCAGTGAGGCGATCAAAGGTTTGTTGGACGTTCTCATTGTCGAGTCTTTTGAAGCGGTTGAAGAGATTCCGAAGAACATCGACTCGAGAGTCACGCTGAGTTGAAACTCCTTCATTTACTTTGGACAGCCTATCCCAGATAAGCTTAGCAGTTTCCAAAGCACTCACTCTTCCATACTGTCCTTTGCTCAGATGACCACATATGATATTCTTCGCTTGAGAATCGAGTTGTTTGAATCTCTCCACATCGGTAGCATTCAGTGAGGGAGTGACAGAGGGGACACCATTTTCCACAACATACCAGAGATCGTTATCAATTGCCTCAAGATGCATTCGCATCTTGTTCTTCCAGTAGGGGTAGTCCGTTCCATCAAAGGTAGGACACCCAGGCGAGACCTTGATCGTACCTGCGGTCGACATAACTAAAACTCCAGGCGGTTAAACCAAAATCACACAGAACAAGGGAGTACCTTGCTCTGATACTAATTGAAAGTGCGTTATATCGACTAGAGGGGGGGTGAATAGGCGATTCTTATGAATTCTTCACTGAGGAATTTGCTGGTGAGGAAATTCCTTAGCGAAGAACTACTTGCAGCGGAATAAGTACTCAGAAGTAAACATAACAGGATACAAACATCGTCATCATGAAGAAATGAAAACTAGCATAGAGTACAGAAAGCATAAACACAGGATAACAAGATGAAGACGGACAGACTGAAGAAATTGAACTGAGGAATTTGTGAAAGTCTTCAGTCAAAGTCTTCAAGCACAGATATGAACAATGTACAACACAGTAATGAGGAAATGAAAGAGTTGAGGAAATAGAACCATTTAGTTGGTGAAGACAATGATTTGGTAAACCAGTTCCAACTGCTGTCTCAGTTGTACGTCTGGTTGGAGCGGCTGAGTATTTAAACTCGAGGACACGCAGTCCCGGACACCCAGTCTCTGAGCCGCAACTCAGGACACCCAGTCCTCACCGTATTCTCCTTGAACTAAGACCACGCAGGCCCCGTCCAATCACTCGTGGTAAGTCTTCAGGTGACTTCCAAACCTTCACAGACTTGGTCACTCGGCGATCCACAATTCCTCTTGGATGCTCTAGACCTTGACGCCTAACCGTCTGGAAGAAGCACAGTCTTCAAAGGTAACAAGCGTCGGATCCACGCAGGATCAATTTCTTCAGTGATGCTCAATCACTTTGGGTTTGTGGGGGTTTGGTTTTGGGATTTTCCTCACTTGATGATTTTCGCTCAAAGTCCTCGGAGGATGGGTTGCTCTCAGATGACAAGTGTCAAGTTCTCTCAGAGCAGCCAACCAACTAGTGGTTGTAGGGGGCGGCTATTTATAGCCTAGGGAGCAGTCCGACATGATAAGACATAAATGCCCTTCAATGATATGACCATTAGGTGGATAAGATATTTTGGACAGCCGGTGCGCAGCACAGCAACGGTCGGAAATTTGACTCTCAAATTCCTCAGGGCTATCATGTTCCTCACTGTGTAGGTAATTCGCACTAGCGAATTCCTAACTCCTCAGTCAGAACAAAGTCCTCAGTGACCAGAAGAACTGCATCTCTGTCACTGAAGAAATTGACTGAACTGTATGAGATTTCCAATGGCTTCACTCGAACGGATTGGTAGGTGTAGGATTTTGAGTTGAGCATCACATGGAAATTTTTCCTTAGTATTTCCTCGATCCCCTTTAACAGTACGGTGTTTCCTATGACTCAAGAAAGAGAAAATGAAACTACGAAAACAAAAGTCTTCACGCTCCATATTCCTCGAATGAATACCAAGTCTTCAAGGCCACACCAATTTCTTCACTTTCAAAGTCTTCAGAAAGTCTTCAGAATATCAAAGTCTTCAGTCGAAGAACTTCATTTTTAGGGGTCGATTTTCTCTGTAAATATCAAACTCCTCATAGACTTATAGACCTGTGTACACTCACAAACGCATCAGTCACTTAACCTATAAGTCTTCAATACACCAAAATCACTAAGGGGCACTAGATGCACTTATAGAGACAACGCACAAGTCATCGAATACCTGCACAAACAATCAACAACTTGCACCCAACGCGATAAAGGGGTTGTCAATCCCTTCACGGTCACTTGCAAAAGTGAGATCTGATAGAGATAGATAAACGGTAAAGTAATTATTTTTGGTATTTTTGGTTTATAGATCGGAAAGTAAAAGATTGCAAAATAGCAGATCGGAAACTAGTAAGATGTAAAAGAGATTCAATATAATGGAAAAGAGACCCGGGGGCCATAGGTTTCACTAGTGTCTTCTCTCAAGATAGCAAATATTACGGTGGGTGAACAAATTACTGCCAAGCAATTGATAGAAGAGCGCATAGTTATGATGATATCTAAGGCAATGATCATGAACATAGGCATCACGTCTGTGTCAAGTAGACCAAAACGATTCTACATCTACTACTATTACTCCACACATCGACCGCTATCCATCATGCATCTAGAGTATTAAGTTCATAAAGAACAGAGTAACGCATTAAGTAAGATGACATGATGTAGAGTAATTAACTCAAGCAATATGATGAAACATCCATCTTTTTATCCTCGATGGCAACAATACAATACATGCCTTGCTGCCCCTACTGTCACTCAGAAAGGACACCGCAAGATTGAACCCAAAGCTAAGCACTTCTCCTATTGCAAGAAAGATCAATATAGTAGGCCAAACTAAACCGATAATTCAAAGAGACTTGAAAAGATATCAAATCATACATATAAGAATTCAGAGAAGAACCAAATAATATTCATAGATAATCTGGTCATAAATCCACTATTCATCGCATCTCGGCAAACACACCGCAAAAGAATATTGCACCGAATAGATCTCCAAGAACATCGAGGAGAACATGATATTGAGAATCAAAGAGAGAGAAGAAGCTATCTAGCTAATAACTATGGACCCGAAGGTCTGTGGTAAACCACTCACGCTTCAACAGAGAGGTAATGGTGTTGATGTAGAAGCCCTCCATGATCGAATCCCCCTCCGGCAGGACGCCGGAAAAGTTCCCTAGATTGGATATCATGGGTACAGAAGGTTGCGGCGGTGGAAAAGTGGTTTCGTGGCTCCCCTGTATGTTTTCAGGGTATAAGAGTATATATAGGCGAAGGAACTAGATCAGGGAGCTACGAGGGGCCCATGAGGTAAGGGGGCGCGCCCTCCTGCCTCGTGGCTGCCTCGTTGCGTCTCTGACTTCATCTCCAAGTCTTCTGGTTTCCTTTCGGTCCAAGAAAGATCATTCAAAGGTTTCATTCCGTTTGGACTCCGTTTGGTATTCCTTTTCTGCGAAACTCTAAAATAGGCAAAAAAACAGAAACTGGCACTGGCCCTCGATTAATAGGTTAGTCCCAAAAATAATATAAAATAGAATACAAATGCCTATTAAACATCCAAAACGGATAATATAATAGCATGGAACAATCAAAAATTATAGATATGTTGGAGACGTATCATGAAACTCCTTCTCTAGAAAGGATCCATTCTTGGCAACAAAGATCTTGCCTTCGGATCTGTGGTAGAAGGTGTACCCAATTGTTTCCATAGGGTATCCTATGAAGACGCACTTCTCCAATTTGGTTTCGAGCTTATCAGGCTGAAAGCCTCTTGACATAAGTGTCGCAACCCCAAACTTTAAGAAACGACAGCTTAGGTTTCTTGCTAAACCACAGTTCATACGGTGTCTTCTCAATGGATGTAGACGGTGCTCTATTTAATGTGAATGCGGCTGTCTCTAATGCATAACCCCAAAACGGTAGTGGTAAATCGGTAAGAGACATCATAGATCACACCATATCTAATAAAGTATGGTTACGACGTCCGGGCACACCATTATGCTGTGGTGTTCTAGGTGGCATGAGTTGTGAAACTATTCCACATTGTTTTAAATGAAGGCCAAACTCGTAACTCAAATATTCTCCTCCGCGATCAGATCGTAGAAACTTTATTTTCTTGTTACGATGATTCTCCACTTCACTCTGAAATTCTTTGAACTTTTCAAATGTTTCAGACTTGTGTTTCATCAAGTAGATATACCCATATCTGCTCAAATCATCTGTGAAGGTCAGAAAATAACGATACCCGCCGCGAGCCTCAACACTCATAGGACCGCATACATTGGTATGTATTATTTCCAATAAGTCAGTGGCTCGCTCCATTGTTCCGGAGAACGGAGTTTTAGTCATCTTTCCCACGAGGCATGGTTCGCAAGTATCAAATGATTCATAATAAAGTGATTCCAAAAATCCATCCGTATGGAGTTTCTTCATGCGCTTTACACCAATATGACCTAAACGGCAGTGCCACAAATATGTTGCACTATCGTTATCAACTTTGCATCTTTTGGTATCAATATTATGAATATGTGTATCACTATGATCGAGATTCAGTAAATCATTTACATTGGGTGTATGATGATACGTCTATTTTGCATCATGTTTACCTACTATTATATATGTTGTTTTATTGTATAATAATGCATTTTTGGAGTAATTCTAATGCCTTTTCTCTCATAATATGCAAGGTATACACAAAGGGGAGAATTTTGGCAGCTAGAAATCTGGACCAGAATAAGCTAAGTCAGTGTCACGCCCAATATGCGATCCTATCCTAAAGGAACTCGAAGGTCCCACTAAGGATAGAAGCGCATAATGGAGACGCTTTTGCAAGGTGGATATCATTACATCGTACCAATTACATAATAGTTGGGGATACAAACAAAAGGCATACGATGCCACATGAATACAAGAACATCATACATAAGAGCAACATCCGACTACGGATGAAACACAAGCAGAAACTCAAACAACATCCACCCTGCTAGCCCAGGCTGCCGACCTGGAACCTATCCCCTGATCAAAGAAGAAGCAGAAGAAGAACTCCAAACCAAGCAAACATTGCTCTCACGTCATGATCATCGCATTACCTGCACCTGCAACTGTTGTTGTAGTAATCTGTGAGCCACGAGGACTCAGCAATCCCATTACCATGGGTATCAAGACTAGCAAAGCTTAATGGGTATGGAATGGATAAGTGGTGAGGTTGCAGCAGCGGCTAAGCAATGTATGGTGCCTAACTTACGAGTACAAGAATAAGATGAGAAGTTACGCAAATGGTCGCAAACTAGTAATGACCAAGAAGTGATCCTGAACTACTTACGTTCAAAAATAACCCCACCGTGTTCTCTTCTCGACCCACTCGAAAAGAGACCGTCACGGTTACGCACGCGGTTGGTGTATTTTAATTCGAATCTGGTATCAAGTTCTCTACAACCGGGTATTAACAAATTCCCATCTGCCATATAACCGCGGGCACGGCTTTCGAAAGTTTAAACCTTGCAGGGGTGTCCCAACTTAGCCCATTATAAGCTCACGATCCGCGGAGACAATCCTCCATCACGGGACATCCGATCAGACTCGGGATCCCGGCACAAGACATTTCGACAGTGGTAAAACTAATCCAGCAAAGCCTCCCGGCGTGTTGACACCTTGATAGTAGCCGCGTGTATCTAGTCTCAGGACACGTCCGGATGAGCACAGCGTACAACAACTGAGACCCAAGTTTCCCCGGGGGAAGCCGCACACGACTCTATTTGGGACCAACACCATCAGCACTAGACTCGCCCTGTATGTAGAAAAGTCCTTGGGTTCGCGACGCCCTATGCCAATTAATTATTAGGTTGAAGTATTATTATGGCAAATGTTAAAACCAATGTTGGGCCTTGTTGGAAGAGTTTTATTCAAAGCGAACTGTCAAGAGGGCCCATAAACCCACACCGTGTTAGGGACGCAAAATCAAGGAACATAACACCGGTATGACAGAAACTAGGGCGGCAAGAGTGGAACAAAACACCAGGAATAAGGTCGAGCCTTCCATCCTTTACCAAGTATATAGATGCATTAATCAAATAAGAGATATTGTGATATCCTAACATAAACATGTTCCAACATGGAGCAATCTTCAACTTCACCTACAACTAACAACGCTATAAGAGGGGCTGAGCAAAGCAGTAACATAGCCAAACAACGGTTTGTTGGGTAGGGTGAAAAGGTTAGAGGCTGACATGACAATTTGGGAGGCTTGATAAGCAAGTGATAGGTAGCGCAACATAGCGATAGAACGCAACAATTAGCATAGCAATGATAGTAGTGAGATCCAAGGTGATGGTCATCTTGCCTGAAATCTCGCTAGGAAGAAGAAAGAGTCCATGAAGAAGACGAACGGGCGAAGACGAACCAAGCGTAGTCGAACGAATCCTCACGATCGCAATGAAACAGGAACTATTGAGAAAAAGCACAACAGGAAAGAAGCAAACAACATGGTAAACACACAACACATAAACAAGGCATGTTGCACAACCAATTATGATGTATGACAAGGCTATATGATGCTACTCATGGCAAGAGATGATGCCTACAAGAACAACACATCAAAGCAAGTTTAAATGAGGCCAGAAACAACATATAACAAATCCTGTAAGTCCTGATATGCAAATTTCGAAATTGGTTCAGATATGAATAAACCTTATGTTCAAGTTGATAAACAGCAAGTTAAGATGCACCAAGATGATCTACATGAAATTCTAGTCAAGTTACATATAAAGTTCATTTAATTCGGAGCTACGACCTAGAAGATATGAGCAAAACAAGTTAAACATGGCATTGATGCAAAATGCATCCAAACATCAAGCAATCACCTCAAAACAAGGATGCAACATGATAATATGAAACTGCATGCAATTCTAAGCAATTTTCATATATAGCATGCTCAAAACGGAGCAACGGTACAACACATACACCCAAAACAAGTTATAATAACAATCTGCCCAAAACAGCAAGTAGGAACTTTGCAACCATCAAAACAACATGCTACAGGAATCATATGAGCACAAACTTGACATGCACTTCAAGTAAATATAACATACTTCAAATATCATTAAGGTTAAGGTTCATAGGCATCAAGATTAAACCAAGATGATCAATGCAAAATGCAACTTCATAACACAGGAGTATATGCATGAGCAGAGTTAATATGATGTCAACTTGAGAGCAAGAAAGAAACAAGCTACAACAAGTTTATAAAGTAACCATGGGCTTGGAATCAAATTACACATAACAAAGAGCAAATAACATCAAGACATCATAGGCATATGGCTCATGGATTAGTAGGAACCAACATGACAAGATTGAAAGTTGAAACAGTTTCAGCACGTGTAAATCATCAACATTATTATAGCATGCTTGCAAGCATGTAACAGAGGCATATGATATCCAAAATTGACCAACATGGCATTTAGACCAAGTACTCATAGCGTAATTCAACACATGTAATTGGAGCATCTCCAGAATAGGCATGCAACACCCAATAACAAGCTCACAACATAGCATCATGAAGTTACCAGAAATCTGAAACATTATATAAGCATGTTCATGGCAATGAAAACATATGCTACAGGACATATATAGGGCATCCAAAGGCATTAAAAGACATAGCATAACATGGCCATCAAAACATGTCAAATAAGCATCTCCATATTATGCATGGATTAATTGGTAGCATCAAGCAAGCATGACATCATAATATTACAGATTCAGCATTGACAGAACATTAACAGCAAGTAGCCCACTTTGCAAGCTTCATGCACTCACTAAAGGGCACATAAAAATATATGGATGGCACCACTGTAAATATGGAATGAAAATTCTCCTAAAACATGTAGACATCATCCTCATAGGATGCACACACAAAATGCAACAAAAATGACAAAACAGCAAGTTACAGCAGTTTTCAGCAGTTAACAACAACATGCACTTTTGCAATAGGGATTAATATATCAAGATGCACCCTAACATAAATGCAAAGCACACCAACATAGAGAGCATGAAGAGCAGAACATGTGCATATCAAGATCATCATCATAGCGTCAACAGAGACAAAGTTGTGGCACTCACAAGATGCATACATAAAGTTAACAACCAGTAGATTTCAGCAGCTTATATCATTTAGCAGTTTTGCAAAAAAGGTTAAGGCATTAATATGAACAGGAACATGAATGCAAACTACTTCATAATCTAGAGCACTCTGAGATGAACATTTTGACATATCATGCACGCAAAACGGAGTAACGAGCATCAAGTTATCACAAGTCAAACATGCACACATAGAATGACTTTTTAGGGACGGTGAAAATCAACCTCGTGGAAAAAGTGGACATGGAGGACCCGGGACGGAGAGGACCGGGGAGGCTCGGGGCGTTTGGATCGGCGACCGGTGGATCTGGTCCCGATTTGGATCCGATGAACTCCGGCAAGGGCGACGAACTCCGGCGAGGTCCGGCAACCGTAGTTGGAGGGGCGCGGGGGCAACGAGGTGGGACGAGGCGCGGCAGCGGAGGAGGAGCACGAGGCGAGGCGGCAGCCGGCGCGGGGAGGCGCTGGTCGCCGACGGCACAAGTGACGGGCGGTGGGGCGGCGACCTTCGGTGGCGCGCTCGGGGCGAGATCGGCGGGGAGCCCGAGGCGGCGGGGGTGGAGGTTTGGTGGCAGCGGCGGCCATGTGGCATTAGCGAGGCAGCGTGGGGCGGGGCGGTAGCGCACCATCGGCGAGGCGGCACACCGGCAGCGAACGGTGGCGGTGGAGGCACGACGGCGGCGGGGCGCCGACGCTGGAGGCGGCGGGCGGCGAGGCTCGGCCGGATCTGGCCCAAGGCGGGCTGGATCTGGGCCTCAGTGGGCCTGCGGCGGCGGGGACGCCAGGGGCGTCGGGTGCATACGAGTGTGGTCGGGCTCAAAATGGACAACAGAGAGAACCAGGGGAACCCGAACGGATGCAAGTTTTCAAAAAAATGCAGATGAAATGTAGATGATGACATGGCAAAGTGCAACACACAAGCAAGTGACATGGCAACGACGGCGAATAACTAGAGGACACCTGGCGCATCGGATCCGGGGCGTTATAGTCAGGCTACCTATTCCGCACAACTCCAAATGAGCTGAAACTTTACGAGGATTTTTTATGGAATATTTGAGGAATATTTGAGCAAATAAGTACCAGAGGGGGCCCACCAGGTGGGCATAACCCACCTGGGCGTGCCAGGGAGCCCAGGCACGCCGTGGTGGGTTGTGCTCACCCAGGCCCACCTCCGGTGCCCCTCTTCTGGTATATAAGTCATTTTGGCCTAGAAAAAATAAGAGGAGGACTTTTGGGACAAAGCTCCGCCGTCTCGAGGCGGAACCTTGGCAGGAGCACTTTTGCCCTCCGGCGGAGCGATTCCGCCGGGGGAACTTCCCTCCCGGAGGGGGAAATCATCGTCATCATCATCACCAACAACTCTCCCATATTGGGGAGGGCTATCTCCATCAACATCTTCAACAACACCAACTCCTGTCAAACCCTAGTTCATCTCTTGTGTTCAATCTTTGTACCAGAACTATAGATTGGTGCTTGTGGGTGACTAGTAGTATTGATTACATCTTGTAGTTGATTACTATATGGTTTATTTGGTGGAAGATTATATGTTCAGATCCATTATGCTATTTAATACCCCTCTGATCTTGAGCATTATTATCATTTGAGAGTAGTTGCTTTGGTTCTTGAGGTCACGGGAGAAATCATGTTGCAAGTAATCATGTGAACTTGATATGTGTTCGATATTTTTTCAATATGTATGTTGTGATTCCCTTAGTGGTGTCATGTGAACATCGACTACATGACACTTCACCATATTTGGGCCTAAGGGAATGCATTGTGGAGTAGTTATTAGATGATGGGTTGCGAGAGTGACAGAATCTTAAACCCTAGTTTATGTGCTATTCCGTAAGGGACCGATTGGATCCAAAAGTTTAATGCTATGGCTAGAAGTTATTCTTAATACTTTTCTCATAGTTGCGGATGCTTGCGAGGGGGTTAATCATAAGTAGGAGGTTTTTTCAAGTAAGAACAACACCTAAGCACCGGTCCACCCACATACCAGATTATCAAAGTAGCGAATACGAATTAAGCCAACATGATGAAAGTGACTAGATGAAATTCCTGTGTACCCTCAAGAACACTTTGCTTATCATAAGAGACCGTTTTGGCCAGTACTTTGCTTCAAAATGATTGGTCTACCTTGTTGCACTTTGGTTACTACTATCGTTACTTGCTTGTTACAAATTATCTTGCTATCAAACTACTCTGCTACTTACAATTTAAGCACTTGCAGACATTACCTTGCTGAAAACCACTTGTCATTTCCTTCTGCTCCTCGTTGGGTTCGACACTCTTACTTATCGAAAAGGCTACAATTTACCCCATATATTTGTGGGTCATCAAGGCTATTTTCTGGTGCCGTTGCCTGGGAGTGAAGCACTTTTGGTAAGTGGAAATTGGTAAGGAAACATTATTACTACGTGCTGAAATTTATTGTCACTTGCTACTATGGAAAACAATCCTTTGAGGGATTTGTTCGGGGTATCTTCACCTCGACCGGAACCACAATTAGTTGCCCCTCAACCTACTACACCTACTGAAAATATTGAATATGATATTCCTTCGAGTATGGTAGAACAACTCCTAGCTAATCCTTATGCAGGAGATGGAATCAAACATCCTGATGTGCACTTGATATATGTGGATGAAATTTGTAGATTGTTTAAGCTTGCAGGTTTACCCGAAGATGATGCTAAGAAGAAGGTTTTCCCTTTATCATTGAAGGGAAAATCATTGACATGGTATAGTCTATGTGATGATATTGGATCATGGAACTGGAATTGGTTGAAATTGGAATTCCATCAAAAATTATCCTATGCATCTAGTTCATCGTGATCAGAATTATATATATAATTTTTGGCCTCGTGAAGGAGAAAGTATCGCTCTAGCTTGGGGGAAGCTTAAGTCGATGTTATATTCATGCCCCAATCATGAGCTCTCAAGAGAAATTATTATTCAGATTTTTTATGCCCGGCTTTCTCGTAATGATAATTCATGCTCGATACTTCTTGTACTGGTTCTTTTATGAAGAAGACTATTGAATTTAGGTGGGATCTTTTTGAAAGAATTAAACACAACTCTGAAGATTGGGAACTCGACAAAGGTAAAGAGTCGGGTATTGAACCTAAGTTTGATTGTGTTAAATCTTTTATGAGTACCGATGCTTTTCAAAAGTTTAGCACTAAATATGGACTTGACTATGAGATAGTAGCTTCCTTTTGTGAATCTTTTGCTACTCATGCTGATCTCCCTAAGGAGAAGTGGTTCAAATATCACCCACCAATTAAAGAATAAATTAAAGAACCGGTAAAATCTAAATAAGAAACTATCATTTACAATGTTGATCCAGTTGGTCCCAGTGCTTATATGAAAAACCACCTTTCCCTGTTTGGATAAAGGAACATGCTAAACTTTCAACTGTGGTTGACAAAAGTTATATTAGAACACCCAAACCAGCTGAACAAATCAGAGTTGAACCTAGTGTTGCTATGATTAAAGATCTCTTGGTCGATACGATTGATGGACATGTTATTTACTTCTATGATGAAGCTTCTAGAATTTCCAAACCCGATAAAAAAGATAAACATAGACCAGTTTTTGGCATGCATGTTGTCTCATTCAAGATAGGAGATCACTGTTGTCATGGTTTATGTGATATAGGTGCTAGTGTGAGTGCTATCCCTTTTTCCTTATATGAAGAAATTAAGAATGAAATAACACCTGCTGAAATAGAAGACATAGATGTTACTATTAAACTAGCCAATAGAGATACTATATCACCAATTGGGATTCTTAGAGATGTTGAAGTCTTGTGTGGGAAAATAAAATACCCTACTGATCTTCTTGTTCTTGGTTCCCCACAAGATAACTTTTGTCCCATTATCTTTGGTATAGGGTGGGGCATAAAAACCGACCAACCGAATACCGAACCGATGCCGAAACCGAAAAAACCAAATTTTCGGTTTTTGCTGCTGGAATATTTAAAACCGATTTTTATGATTAATAACTGAATTGAAATTGGCAGATTCGGTATTTAACCAATAACTGAAGGAAAACCCAAAGTTGACGCTATTCCAGTATGAGGCTCCAGCACGGCCGCAGATCTCTCCTAGCGCCTACACGTAGCCCATGCAACTCCACGACCCCATGTCTCGCCAGATCCACAGGTCTCGGCAGTACCAGAAGCCAACAGTTCACGGTCGCACGCGCGTCGGCGCGTGTGCAGCAACATAGCGTACAAAGGCCCAACCAGCTAGACCTGGTGTGATAAGGCCCGTCCACCTAAGGCCCAAATAGAATAACTAGTACTACTTCCATTGGCTGAGGAGTGTGCATCTGTGATAACGCACAACTGTAGGGGATCGCAACAGCTTTCGAGGGTAGAGTAATCAACCCAAATTTATTGATTCGACACAAGGGGAGCCAAAGAATATTCTTAAGTATTAGCAGTTGAGTTGTCAATTCAACCACACCTGGATAACTTAGTATCTGCAGCAAAGTATTTAGTAGCAAGGTAATATGATAGTAATGGTAACAGTGGCAAAAGTAAAGATGGCAGTTTTGTAGTAATTGTAACAGTAGCAACGGAAAAGTAAATAAGCAAAGCACAATATGTGAAAAGCTCGTATGCATTGGATCAGTGATGGATAATTATGTCGAATGCGATTCCTCATGTAATAGCTATAACATAGGGGGACATAGAACTAGCTCCAGTTCATCAATGTAATGTAGGCATGTATTCCGAATATAGTCATACGTGCTTATGGAAAAGAACTTGCATGACATCTTTTGTCCTACCCTCCCGTGGCAGCAGGGTCCTAGTGGAAACTAAGGGATATTAAGGCCTCCTTTAAATAGAGAACCGAAACAAAGCATTAGCACATAGTGAATACATGAACTTCTCAAACTATGGTCATCACCGAGAAGTATCCCGATTATTGTCACTTCGGGGTTGTCGGATCATAACACATAATAGGTGACTATAGACTTGCAAGATAGGATCAAGAACTCACATATATTCATGAAAACATAATAGGTTCAGATCTGAAATCATGGCGCTCGGGCCCTAGTGACAAGCATTAAGCATAGCAAAGTCATAGCAACATCAATCTCAGAACATAGTGGATACTAGGGATCAAACCCTAACAAAACTTACTTGATTACATGGTAAATCTCATCCAACCCATCACCGTCCAGCAAGCCTATGATGGAATTACTCACGCACTGCGGTGAGCATCATGAAATTGGTGATGGAGGATGGTTGATGATGATGACGGCGACGAATCCCCCTCTTCGGAGCCCCGAACGGACTCCAGATCAGCCCTCCCGAGAGAGATTAGGGCTTGGCGGCGGCTTTGTGTCGTAAAACGTGATGAAACTTTCTCTCTAATTTTTCTCTCCGCGAAACGGAATATATAGAGTTGGAGTTGAGGTCGATGGAGCATCAGGGGGCCCACGAGACAGGGGGGCGCGCCCAAGGGGGAGGGCGCGCCCCCCACCCTCGTGGACAGGGTGTGGGCCCCCTCGCCTTGATTCTTTCGCCAATATTTTTTATATTTTCCAAAAGTTATCTTCGTGGGTTTTCAGGTCATTCCGAGAACTTTTGTTTTCTGCACAATAAACAACACCATGGCAGTTCTGCTGAAAACAGCGTCAGTCCGGGTTAGTTTCATTCAAATCATGCAAGTTAGAGTCCAAAACAAGGGCAAAAGTGTTTGGAAAAGTAGATACGTTGGAGACTTATCAACTCCCCCAAGCTTAAACATTTGCTTGTCCTCAAGCAGTTCAGTTGATAAACTGAAAGTGATAAAGAAAAACTTTTACAAACTCTATTTGGTCTTGTTGTTGTAAATATGTAAAGCCAGCATTCAAGTTTTCAACAAAGATTATGAACTAACCATACTCACAATAACACTTAGGTCTCATATTTACTCATATCAATGGCATATTCAGCTAGCGAGCAATAATAATAAAACTCGGATGACAACACTTTCTCAAAACAATCATAATTTGATATAACAAGATGGTATCTCGCTAGCTCTTTCCGAGACCGCAAAACATAAATGCAAAGCACCTTTAAAGATCAAGGACTAACTAAACATTGTAAGTCATGGTAAAAGAGATCCAGTCAAGTCATACCCAATATAAACTAATAGTAATGAATGCAAATGACAGTGTGCTCTCCAACGGGTGCTTTTTAATAAGAGGGATGATGACTCAACATAAAAGTAAATAGATAGGCCCTTCGTAGAGGGAAGCAGGGATTTGTAGAGGTGCCAGAGCTCGATTTTAAAATAGAGATGAATAACATTTTGAGCGGCATACTTTCACTGTCAACGCAACAACTATGAGATGGTGATATCTTCCATACTACATACATTATAGGCGGTTCCCAAACAGAATGGTAAAAGTTTATACTCCCCCACCACCAACAAGCATCAATCCATGGCTTGCTCGAAACACCGAGTGCCTCCAACTAACAACAGCCCTGGGGGAGTTTTGTTTAATTATATTGATTTGCTTTGATGTTTTTGATCATGGGACTGGGCATCCCGTTACCACCATTTTTCGTGAATGAGGAGCGGAGTCCACTCCTCTTGAGAATAACCCACCTAGCATGGAAGATATAGACAACCCTAGTTGAAACATGAGCTGCTCGAGCATACAAAACAGAATTTCATTTGAAGGTTTGGAGTTTGGCACATACAAATTTACTTGGAACGGCAGGTAGATACCGCATATAGGAAGGTATAGTGGACTCATATGGAACAACTTTGGGGTTTATGGAGTTTGGATGCACAAGCAGTATTCCCTCTTAGTACAGGTGAAGGCTAGCAAAAGACTGGGAGGCAACCAACTGAGAGAGCGACAACAGTCATGAACATGCATTAAAATTAATTTACACCGAGTACAAGCATGAGTAGGATATAATCCACCATGAACATAAATATCGTGAAGGCTATGTTGATTTGTTTCAACTACATCCGTGAACATGTGCCAAGTCGAGTCACTCAATTCATTCAAAGGAGGATACCATCCCATCATACAACATCACAATCATTTTAATAGCATGTTGGCACGCAAGATAAACCATTATAACTCATAGCTAATTAAGCATGGCACAAGCAACTATAATCTCTAAATGTCATTGCAAATATGTTTACTTCATAATAAGCTGAATCAGGAACGATGAACTCATCATATTTACAAAAACAAAAGAGGTCGAGTTCATACCAGCTTCTCTCATCTCAATCAGTCCATCATATATCATCATTATTGCCTTTCACTTGCATTACCGAATGATGTGTATAATAATAATAGTGCACGTGCATTTGGACTAAGCTGGAATCTGCAAGCATTCAACTCAAGAGAGAAGACAAAATAATATGGGCTCCAAGTTAAATAAACAATCATGCATATGAGAGCCACTTAAACATTTTCAATATGGTCTTCTACTCTTGACCCCCAAAGGATAGAAAAGAAATAAAACTATTTACACGGGAAAGCTCCCAACAAGTAAGAAGAAGAACAAGAAATCTTTTTGGGTTTTCTTTTTAATTTCTACTACAAGCATGGAAATTAAACTAACTAATTTTTTTTGGTTTTCTTAAGGTTTATTAAACACAGAAGAAGAAAGCTAGAAAAAGAGAATTAAACTAGCATGGATAATACAATGAAAGAGTATGAGCACCGACAACTATAATAGTGTGTGAACATGAATATAAAGTCGGTGAGAAATACGTACTCCCCCAAGCTTAGGCTTTTGGTCTAAGTTGGTCTATTGCCAAGGACCGCGGCTACTCTCCCCGGTGTACTGTGGGGTGTAATCAGGATACCACTGACTAGCGATCTCCTCCGGATTCCACTGATAAGATGATGGACAATAAGGGTCCAATGGAGGTTCCGGCTCAGGCTCTGGAGCGGATGCTTTGCCTCGATGAGTGTACACCGCTTCCGGCGAGACAAGATAATTAACTGCAGTCAAATCAAACAACAGAGGCGCAGACAGGATAATAATCTCATTGTGTTTCTTATTAAATCTCAAGTTATACAGGAGCATCTTATCATCATTATGAACAATAAACTCATGTGCTACCATGCTCCTATAATCTAAAAGGTAAGGAGGCAATATTGTCTCCTCTTTCTCATGGTGCCTAATAGGTATCTCAAAACGTTTAGCAAGACGTGCAGCATAGATACCTCCAAAGGTGGGGCCTTTTGTACGGTTCAGGCTTAGCCGTTTAGCAATAACGGCACCCTTACTAAAACTATTATCACCAAACAAGGCATGGAACAAAATAATAATATCATGAACATTGCAGTTTCCACTATTTCCACGACTAATTAAGCATCAACTAGCAAATAAGGCAAAGTAGCGTAAAAAAGGAAAGTGTATGCTAGTGATTCTCGCATCGGAACCCTTCTTTGGATCCCCTACAGTAATGGTGTTAACAAAGCCATCCACATCTTTACTATGTGGTTCATCTAATCTGCCTTCAAAGGGTATTCTACATACCGCACAAAAATTACGTAAAGACATTTCCTTGAATTCATCATATAAATGAAATGCTACTGATGGAGGTGACTTCTTAGGATAATAATAAAAATTTTGCACGAAAGTATTGGTGAGTAAGAGATACTGATCGATCCGGTCGTGGAGGAAGTCGCCGAGTCCTGCATTTTCAATCAAAGAATAAAAGTCTTCATAAATCCCAGCTTCTCTCAAGAAATTATCACAGGGCCATTCACACGGCCGTACTTCTGCTACGCGAGGAAGATTATACTTGGCCTTTTCCTTCTCTTTAGCTTGTTTTTCCTGAGAGCCTTGGCTAGAAGAGCCCCTCAAGAATCTCCTTATCATTTTCTGAAAATTTCTGAATTTTTAGTAACTTCAAAATAAAAGTGAATAGAACTAAACAAGATTGGTAGCAACTACTCCTACAAGTGCCTAGAGCCTATATCATGCATTAGAATTACTTGGGACCTCATAAATTTAACATGCAAGCTCAAGAACAGGTTCACCTATGCAGCAAAAATTTGCAATGAATAAAGCACCAGAACAAAAGCTAATTGGATCAATGGAGGAGTCACATACCAAGCAACAATCTCCCAAAGCAGTTTTGTGAATGGAGCTTTGAGCAAGGAGATCGAAAATCGCAGCAAAATGAGCTAGAACTCATGCTTGAGCTGGATGGGGATTTTTTTGGGAATAAGATGGAGTGTGTGGGTGCAGGAATAAGTGGAGGGGGCCCACCATGGGCCCACGAGACAGGGGGCGCACCCAGGGGGTGTGGGCGCGCCCTCCACCCTTGTGGCCAGGTGCTTGCCCCCCTGCAGTGTTTTCAGTGCCTAAAATCCTCAAATATTCCATAAAAAATCATACTAAATTTGCAGGGCATTTGGAGCACTTTTATTTTCGGGATATTTTTTATTGCACGAATAATTCAGAAAACAGACAGATAATACTATTTTTGCTTTATTTATTCTAAATAACAGAAAGTAAAAAGAGGGTACAGAAGGTTGTGCCTTCTAGTTTCATCCATCTCATGATCATCAAAATGAATCCACTAACAAGGTTGATCAAGTCTTGTTAACAAACTCATTCCGAATAACACAGAACCGGAGAAATTTCGAATAACACTAAGTTACCTCAACGGGGATATGAACATCCCCAACAATAAGAATATCATACTTTTTCTTGACAGTAGGAAGAGGAAATTCAAAACCTCCAATAATGATAGTTGGAACTTTTCCAATAGAATTGATGCTATGAACTTGAGATTGTTTCCTCGGAAAGTGTACCGTATGCTCATTACCATTAACATGAAAAGAGACATTGCCTTTGTTGCAATCAATAACAGCCCCTGCAATATTCAAAAAGGGTCTACTAAGGATAATCGACATACTATCGTCCTTGGGAATATCAAGAATAACAAAGTCTGTTAAGATAGTGACATTTGCAACCACAACAGGCACATCCTCACAAATACCGACAGGTGTAGCAGTTGATTTATCAGCCATTTGCAAAGATATTTCAGTAGGTGTCAACTTATTCAATTCAGGTCTACGATATAAAGAGAGAGGCATAACACTAACACCGGCTCCAAGATCACATAAAGCAGTTTTAACATAATTTCTTTTAATGGAGCATGGTATAGTTGGTACCCCTGGGTCTCCAAGTTTCTTTGGTATTCCACCCTTAAAGGTATAATTAGCAAGCATGGTGGAAATTTCAGCTTCCGGTATCTTTCTTTTATTTGTAATGATATCCTTCATATACTTAGCATAAGGATTTAACTTAAGCATATCAGTTAAGCGCATACATAAGAAGATAGGTCTAATCATTTCAGCAAAGCACTCAAAATCCTCATCATCCTTTGTCTTGGATGGTTTAGGAGGAAAGGGCATGGGTTTCTGAACCCATGGTTCTCTTTCTTTACCGTGCTTCCTAGCAACAAAATCTCTCTTATCATAATGTTGATTCTTTGATTGTGGGTTATCAAGATCAACAGCAGGTTCAATCTCTACATCATTATTTTTGCTAGGTTGAGCATCAACATGAACATTATCATTAACATTATCACCAGGTTCATGTTCATCACCTGATTGTGTTTCAGCATCAGAAATAGAAATATTATTGGGATTCTCAGGTGTGTCTACAATAGGTTCACTAGAAGCATGCAAAGTCCTATCGTTTTTCTTTTTCTTCTTTTTGGAAGAACTAGCTGCCTCTAAATTATTTCTCTGAGAACCCTGCTCGATTCTCTTAGGGTGGCCTTTAGGATACAAAGGTTCCTGAGTCATTTAACCCGTTCTAGTAGCCACTCTAACAGCAAAGTCATGTTTATTATTTAATTCATCGAGCAAATCATTTTGAGCTTTAAGTACTTGCTCAGCTTGAGTGGTAACCATAGAAGCGTATTTGCTAATGAGTTTAAGTTCACCTTTAACTCTAGCCATATAATCACTCAAGCATCCTATCTCGAAAGCATTATTCTTTAATTCTCTACCAACATAATCGTTAAAACTTTCTTGTCTAGCCATAAAGTCATCAAATTCATCTAAGCATGGGCTATGAAATTTAGCATACGGGATATCAACATTATCATATCTATAGAGAGAATTTACCTTTACTACCTGTGTCGGGTTACCAAGACAATGTGTTTCTTCGACAGGCGGTATATTAAGACCATGTATTTCTTCAATAGGTGGTAAATTCTGAACATCTTCAGCTTTAATACCTTTTTCTTTCATTGATTTCTTTGCCTCTTGCATATATTCAGGACTGAGAAATAGAATGCCCCTCTTCTTCGGAGTAGGTTTAGGAATAGGCTCAGGAGTTGGCTCAATTGGCTCAGGAATTGCCTCAGGAATTGGCTCAGGAAGAGTCCAATTATTTTCATTAGTCAACATATTATTCAATAGTAATTCAGCTTGGTCGACAGTTCTTTCCCTGAAAACACAACCAGCACAACTATCCAAGTAGTCCTTGGAAGCATCGCTTAGTCCATTATAAAAGATATCAAGTATTTCATTTTTCTTTAGAGGATGATCAGGCAAAGCATTAAGTAATCGGAGAAGCCTCCCCCAAGCTTGTGGGAGACTCTCTTCTTTGATTTGCACAAAATTATATATTTCCCGCAAGGCGGCTTGTTTCTTATGAGTAGGGAAATATTTAGCAGAGAAGTAATAACTCATATCCTTGGGACTACGCACACAACCAGGATCAAGAGAATTAAACCAAGTCTTAGCATCACCCTTTAATGAGAACGGAAATATCTTAAGGATATAATAATAGCAAGACTTCTCATCATTAGTAAACAGGGTGGCTATATCATTTAACTTGGTAAGATGTGCCACAACAGTTCAGATTCAAGGCCATAAAAAGGATCAAATTCAACCAAAGTAATTATTTCAGGATCAACAGAGAATTCATAATCCTTATCAGTAACACAGATAGGTGAAGTAGCAAAAGCGGGGTCAGGTTTCATTCTAGCATTAAGAGATTGCTGCTTCCATTTAGCTAATAACTTCTTAAGATCATATCTATCTTTGCAAGCAAAGATAGCTCTAGCAGCTTCCTCGTCCATAACATAACCCTCAGGAACAACAGGTAGTTCATAATCAGGGGGAGAACTTTCATCATCACTATCATCAATAATAGCATCTTCAATAATTTCATTCTCTCCAACCCTAGCAAGTTGTTCATCAAGAAATTCACCTAATGGCAACGTAGTATCACGCACAGAAGTAGTTTCATCATAAGTATCATGCATAGCAGAAGTGGCATCATCAATAACATGCGACATATCAGAATTCAAAGCAGTAGCAGGTTTAGGTGTCGCAAGCGTACTCAAAACAGAAGGAGGATCTAGTGCAGAGCTAGATGGCAGTTCCTTACCTCCCCTCGTAGTTGAGGGAAAAATCTTTGTTCTTTCATCTTTCAAGTTCCTCATAGTGATCAACAGATATAAATCCCAAGTGACTCAAAGAACAGAGCTATGCTCCCCGGCAACGGGGCCAGAAATTAATCTTGATAACCCACAAGTGTAGGGGATCGCAATAGCTTTCGAGGGTAGAGTATTCAACCCAAATTTATTGATTCGACACAAGGGGAGCCAAAGAATATTCTTAAGTATTAGAAGTTGAGTTGTCAATTCAACCACACCTGGATAACTTAGTATCTGTAGCAAAGTATTTAGTAGCAAAGTAGTATGATAGTAATGGTAACAGTGGCAAAAGTAAAGATAGCAGTTTTGTAGTAATTGTAACAGTAGCAACGGAAAAGTAAATAAGCAAAGCACAATATGTGAAAAGCTCGTAGGCATTGGATCAGTGATGGATAATTATGTCGGATGCGATTCCTCATGTAATAGCTATAAAATAAGGTGACACAGAACTAGCTCCAGTTCATCAAAGTAATGTAGGCATGTATTTCGAATATAGTCATACGTGCTTATGGAAAAGAACTTGCATGACATCTTTTGTCCTACCCTCCCGTGGCAGCGGGGTCCTAGTGGAAACTAAGGGATATTAAGGCCTCCTTTTAATAGAGAACCGGAACAAAGCATTAGCACATAGTGAATACATGAACTCCTCAAACTATGGTCATCACCGAGAAGTATCCCGATTATTGTCACTTCGGGGCTGTCGGATCATAACACATAATAGGTGACTATAGACTTGCAAGATAGGATCAAGAACTCACATATATTCATGAAAACATAATAGCTTCAGATCTGAAATCATGGCACTCGGGCCCTAGTGACAAGCATTAAGCATAGCAAAGTCATAGCAACATCAATCTCAGAACATAGTGGATACTAGGGATCAAACCCTAACAAAACTAACTTGATTACATGGTAAATCTAATCCAACCCATCACCGTCCAGCAAGCCTACGATGGAATTACTCACGCACGGCGGTGAGCATCATGAAATTGGTGATGGAGGATGGTTGATGATGACGACGGTGACGAATCCCCCTCTTCGGAGCCCCAAACGGACTCCAGATCAGCCCTCCCGAGAGAGATTAGGGCTTGGCGGTGGCTCCGTGTCGTAAAACATGATGAAACTTTCTCTCTGATTTTTTTCTCCGCGAAACGGAATATATAGAGTTGGAGTTGAGGTCGGCGGAGCATCAGGGGGCCCACGAGACAGGGGGGCACGCCCAGGGGGGAGGGCGCGCCCCCCACCCTCGTGGACAGGGTGTGGGCCCCCTGGCCTTGATTCTTTCGCTAGTAGTTTTTATATTTTCCAAAAGTTATCTCCGTGGATTTTCAGGTCATTCCGAGAACTTTTGTTTTCTGCACGATAAACAACACCATGGCAGTTCTGCTGAAAACAGCGTCAGTCCGGGTTAGTTTCATTCAAATCATGCAAGTTAGAGTCCAAAACAAGGGAAAAAGTGTTTGGAAAAGTAGATACGTTGGAGACGTATCAATCGGTAGGAGATTGTTTAGTCCCA
The DNA here is from genome assembly GCA_963921465.1 of Triticum timopheevii. Classification (NCBI taxonomy): domain Eukaryota; kingdom Viridiplantae; phylum Streptophyta; class Magnoliopsida; order Poales; family Poaceae; genus Triticum; species Triticum timopheevii. The sequence goes on from OY997272.1 coordinate 193,230,621, forward strand.
TATCGCTTAGTTAGCTTCAAGGGACAAGGTGCTCAGCTATATAAGAGGACGGGAAAAAGCGTTCGTTGTAACTTATCAGCCACGACGCAATCAGTCAGTATAAACTGAAAACTGAACCGAATTGGTCGGTTAACCGAATTTTCGGTTAGTCATTTTGGACTGTCATTTTTGGTTATTGGTTTTGTTAACCGAAGTTTGCAAAAAACCTAACGGTATAAACAGAATTTTCGGTTTCTACAGAATGCCGACCCCTACTTTGGTAGACCTTTCTTGAACACCGTCAATGAAATAGATAGAATCTTTTTCTAACAACAACCTCTCCTTAAACACAATCTACCTATTGAAACTCTAGGAGGTCCTCCTCCACCTAAAGGTGATCTTGTGTTTGAATTAAAACAATTGCCAGACACTTTGAAATATGCTTATCTTGATGAGAAAAAGATATATCATGTTATTATTAGTGCTAGCCTTTCATAACATGAAGAAGAAAGACTATAGAAAGTTCTAAGGAAGCATCGAACTTCTATTGGATATACTCTTGATGATCTTAAGGGCATTAGTCCCACTCTATGTCAGCACAAGATTAATATGGAACCTGATGCTAAACCCGTTGTTGATCACCAACGTCAGTTAAATCCGAAGATGAAAGAAGTGGTAAGAACAGAAATATTGAAACTTCTGGAAGCAGGTATAATCTACCCTATAGCTGATAGTAGATGGGTAAGTCATGTTCATTGTGTCTCTAAGAAGCAAGGTATTACTATTGTTCCTAATGATAAGAATGATCTGATTCCACAAAGAATTATCATAGGCTATAGGATGGTAATTGATTATAGAAAATTCAACAAAGCAACTAGAAAAGATCATTACCCCCTACCTTTTATTGATCAAATGTTAGAAAGATTATCTAAGCACACACATTTTTGCTTCCTTGATGGATATCCTGGTTTTTCACAAATACTTGTTTCACAACCTGATCATGAAAATACCACTTTTACTTGTCCTTCTGTAACTTATGCTTATAGACGTATGCCTTTTGGTTTTTATGTAATGCACCTTGATACGTCTCCAACGTATCTATACTTTATGAAGTATTCATGTTGTTTTATTGTCATTCTTGGATGTTTTACAATCATTTTATAGCAACTTTATATCATTTTTGGGACTAACTGTGACACCCCCGATTCAATCATACACTAATCATACATGCAAACGTGTACGATCAAGATCAGGGACTCACGGGAAGATATCACAACACAACTCTAAAAATAAAATAAGTCATACAAGCATCATAATACAAGCCAGGGGCCTCGAGGGCTCGAATACAAATGCTCGATCATAGACGAGTCAGCGGAAGCAACAATATCCGAGTACAGACATAAGTTAAACAGGTTTGCCTTAAGAAGGCTAGCACAAACTGGGATACAAATCGAAAGAGGCGCAGGCCTCCTGCCTGGGATCCTCCTAAACTACTCCTGGTCGTCGTCAGCAGCCTGCACGTAGTAGTAGGCACCTCCAGTGTAGTAGGAGTCGTCATCGAGGGTGGCGTCTGGCTCCTGGGCTCCAACGTCTGGTTGCGGCATCCGGGAAGAAGAGGAAAAAGGGGGAAAAGGGGGAGCAAAGCAACCGTGAGTACTCATCCAAAGTACTCGCAAGCAAGGATCTACACTACATATGCATGGGTATATGTGTAAAGAGGCAATATCGGTGGACTGAACTGCAGAATGCCAGAATAAAAGGGGGATAGCTAGTCCTATCGAAGACTACACTTCTAGCAACCTCCATCTTGCAGCATGTAGAAGAGAGTAGATTGAAGTCCTCCAAGTAGCATCGCATAGCATAATCCTACCCGGCGATCCTCCCCTCGTTGCCCTGTGGGAAAGCGATCACCGGGTTGTCTCTAGAACTTGTCTGGGTGTGTTTTATTAAGTATCCGGTTCTAGTTGTCATAATGTCAAGGTACAACTCTGGGTCGTCCTATTACCGAGGGACACGGCTGTTTGAATAGATAAACTTCCCTGCAGGGGTGCACCACATAACCCAACACGCTCGATCCCATTTGGCCGAACACACTTTCCTGGGTCATGCCCGGCCTCGGAGGATAAACACGTCGCAGCCCTACCTAGGCACAACAGAGAGGTCAGCACGCCGGTCTAAATCCTATGGCGCAGGGGTCTGGGCCCATCGCCCATTGCACACCTGCAAGTTGCGTACGCGGCCGGAAGCAGACCTAGCCCCCTTAATACAAGAGTAGGCTTATGGTCCAATCCGGCGTGCGCCGCTTAGTCGCTGATGTCACGAAGGCTTCGGCTGATACCACGACGTCGAGTGCCCATATCTTTCCCGCGTAGTTGGTTAGTGCCTATAGGCCAGTGGCCAGACTCAGATCAAATACCAAGATCTCGTTAAGCGTGTTATTATGAAGCAACCGCGAACGCCGACCAGGGCCAGGCCCACCTCTTGCCTAGGTGGTCTCAACCTGCCCTGTCGCTCCGCCACAAAGATCCACACAGAGGGCCATCGGGACAAAGGTCCTTTCAGTCCCCAATCCGTGAATCACTCGCGGGTACTCAACGAGCCGACCCGACTTTAGTCACCATCTGTATAGTATGTATATATGTATAGTATATACCCGTGATCACCTCCCGAGTGATCACGGCCCGATAGTATAGCAAGGCAGACTGACAAGAATGTAGAGCCAATGATGATAAACTAGCGTCCTATACTAAGCATTTAGGATTGCGGGTAAGGTATCAATGACTGTAGCAACAATGACAGGCTATGCAACAAAATAGGAGTAACCGAACAGTAACATGCTACACTACCCTAATGCAAGCAGTATAGAGAAGAGTAGGCGATATCTAGTGATCAAAGGGGGGCTTGCCTGGTTGCTCTGGGAAGAAGGAGGGGTTGTCAACTCCGTAGTCGAACTGGGCAGCAGCAGCGTCGGTCTCGTAGTCTACCGGAGAGAAGAGGGGGAAGAAATAGTAAATACAATGCAAACATAAGCATGACAATGCATGACATGACAATGAGTGGTGTTAGGTGTGCCCTAACGCGGTAGTAGGTGATACCGGTGAAAGGGGGAAACATCCGGGAAAGTATCCCCGGTGTTTCTCGTTTTCAGACAGATGAACCGGAGGCGGAAAGTTGTGTGTTCGCTATGCTAGGGATGTGTGGCGGACGAACGGGCTGCGTATCCGGATTCGTCTCGTCGTTCTGAGCAACTTTCATGTAGAAAGTATTTTAATCCGAGTTACGGATTATTTTATATGATTTTCTAAAGTTTTAATCATTTCCTGATTTTAATTATTTATTTAAATCCAACATTATCCAGAACAGTGAACGATGACGCAAGCATGACATCAGAGTGATGTCAGCAGGTCAAATGGTCGGTTGACCAGTCAAACAAGACAGGTGGGTCCAGTGGGACCCACATGTCATTGTCACGGGCACTAACAGGGGGTTTAGACTAACTAAATGGGTTAATTAGCAGGTGGGGCCCAGCAGTCAGTGAGAGATTAAGGTTTTAATTAACTAATTTAATTAATTAACAATTTATCTATTTATTTTTATTCATTTATGGGGTTGGGCCCGCATTTTATAGATATAGGGGAGCCATGATTCAAAGGGGCCCACCCGTCAGCGACACAAGGGGGCCCACGCATCAGGCCAGGTCAGCGACGGCCGGCGACTCGTCGGAATCACGCTGGTGAGCCCGTTTGCGGCGGTGCGTCCTCGGGCCTCATCGGAAAACGCCCAGAGGGCACCATTTCGAACGCGGTCGGGCGCGTTAGAATGGCAAGACGACGATGCGTCGGTTGGTGGTGGTCTTGCGGGCTGCGGTGGCCGGAGAAGGGTGCATCGAGCTCATGGGGTGGGGCCACGCCGGCAACGAGCGCGTGCAATGACGCGTTCGGGCACCCAACGAGCTAGGGGCCAGGGGCTAGGGGCCACGAGGAAGCACGTGCACCGGTGTGTTGGGTTCCTGGAAGCACCAGGAACACGATGCCATGCTCAGGCGAGCACGACGAAGAGCATGGCCACGACAGCGAGGCGATCCGCGGCGATGGGCTCACGGCAACGGCAACGAGGTAGCTATGGTGCGCGAGGGGCTTAACGAGGAGGAGTAGGAGGCAGAGGAGCTCACCGTGCGGCACGCAAGATGGCCCGTGGTGGTTTAGTAGCTGCAGGGGCGTCGCCGGAGTTGGTGAAGAACAGCGATGACCGGAGATGAGGAAGAAGGGAACCGTTGCAACAGCGCCTCCGAGCTCCAGCTGCGGCCACCGGTCGACGAGGAGGAGGACGGCGAAGATGTCAGACACGTTGGCGAGGTGAACGGGCGATGGCGGTCGCGTCTACTGCTAGCGGCGACGAGGAAGGCGCTCGGCCATGGCGGAGAGCGACGAGCGGCAAGTGGATCTGGGGGGAGAGGGGGAGGTGCAGGGGCCGAGGGGGAGAGCGGGGTGAGTGGGAGGAATCGAGGAGGAGGGGGTGTGGCGGCCTTATCCCCTGCCGGCGTCGCTGCCGGCGAGGTGCTTGGGCGGGGACATGCCCCTGTTCCGACCCTGGTCGGGGGAACGGGGAAGGGGGAACGAGGGGTGGGCTGGCCCGGATGGGCCGGCTGGCTAGCTGGGCCAGTTGGCCCAGGGGGGTTTGGGGGTCCTTTATCTTTTGTTTTGTTTTGTTTTTTTGTTTGGTTCTTTTCTTTTTATTTATTTTCTTTTCTGTTTTATCTCACTTTAAAATATTTAGGCACTTTCTAAAAACATGTCTTCTCCACAATAATTGCCAGTGCAATATTTGGCACCCACCAAACATTTTTGTTTAGAGGTTTGAAAACTTTCGTTGTTTGACATATTTTGAATTTCATTTTTGGACCGGTTTTGAACTAACGAAAGATTAGCAACAGTAACGGAGGTGACGTGGCATCATTAGTAGAGTTTTGCTGTAGCATAATTTCCCGGCGTTACAAATCTCCTCCACTACAAGAATCTCGTCCTGAGATTTAGGAGGTAGATGGAAACAGTGCGGGGTATTCTTAGCGCAGACGATCCTCACGTTCCCAAGTGGCTTCATCTTCAGAATGGTGCGACCACTGGACTTTTAGAAACTTGATCGCCTTCTGACGTGTGCGGCGTTCAGCTTGGTCGAGAATGCGGACCAGATGCTCTTTATAGGAGAGGTCCTGTTGCAATTCGAGCACTTCATGATCCACTCCTCGGATTGGGTCCTTGAAACAGCGGCGGAGTTGTGACACGTGGAACACATCGTGAACCTGAGAAAGGTTTGACGGAAGCTCTAGTTGGTATGCCACTTTTCCACGCCTTTCCAGAATAGTGAAAGGACCATTATAGCGAGGAGCTAGCTTGCCCTTGATCCCGAAGTGGTGAGCACCCTTCATTGGTGTGACTCAAAGATAAGCCTTTTTGCCAGGTTGATAGACCATGTCCTTATGATGACGGTCATACTGACTCTTCTGACATGACTGGGCAGTCTTGAGATTCTCGCGAATAATGCGAACTTGTTCTTCGGCATGTTGGATAATATCCGGACCAAAGAGTGGACGTTCCCCAGTTTCTGACCAATTCATAGGGGTTCGGCACTTTCGTCCATATAACACTTCGAAGGGGGCCATCTTCAGACTAGCTTGATAGCTATTGTCATAAGAGAACTCAGCATACGGGAGAGATTCCTCCCATTTCTTGCCGAAGGAAATAACACAAGCTCGAAGCATGTCTTCGAGAACTTGGTTGACACGTTCAACTTGCCCTTGCGACTGAGGATGAAAAGCAGTGCTGAAAGACAGATGAGTCCCCATAGCTTCTTGGAAACTTGTCCAGAATCTTGAAGTGAATAAAATGCCTCGGTCTGAACTGATTACCAATGGAATACCATGAAGCGAGACAATTCTGGACATTTAGAGGTTTGCCAACTGACTAGCAGTGATTGTTTCTTTGACAGCCAGAAAATGTGCAACTTTAGAAAGCCGGTCAATGACGACAAGAATAGCATCATTACCTTTCTGCGATTTGGGGAATCCAGTGACGAAGTCCATTTCAACATGGTCCCATTTCCATTCAGGAATTGAGATAGGTTGCAGAGTTCCAGCAGGCCTTTGATGCTCTACTTTGATACGATGGCAAACGTCACATTCAGCAACATAACGAGCAATGTCTTGCTTCATTTTAGACCACCAGAATCTCTGACGAATGTCTTGGTACATCTTGGTGCTACCGGGATGAATAGACAAAGGGGTATCATGAGCTTCTTTCATAACCCTTGGAGTCAGATTCAGGTTTTCCCTCTTACTCAGTACCACTAGGCGACCTTTGAAGAATAAGGTGCCTGTGTCATCAACAGTGAAGAATGAGAGCTTTCCTTCTGCGAGATAACGTTTAATCCTCTCCACTTCATCGTCACATTTCTGTATCCATTTGATGGTGTCCACAAGATCTGGTCTAGAAACTATGGTATTGAGAGAACCCTGGGAAACAGAGGTTCATCTTGCGATACTCCGGAGGAGGGGGAGCAAGTGCACCAGGAGGAACAATATGGAGGTTCAACTTTCTGAATTCTTCAACAAGCGAGGGCTGAACTTTGTGAACCTGGAGGTGGTTGCAGTAAGACTTGCGGCTCAAGGCATCAGCCATTACATTAGCCTTGCCTGGGGTATACGAAATACCCAGGTTAAAATCTGCAACAATCTCCATCCATCTCTGCTGACGGAGGTTCAGATCTGGTTGAGTAAACAGATACTTCAGACATTGGTGGTCGGTGAAGATCTCGCAATGATTACCGAGAAGGTCATGTCGCCACTGTTTTAGTGCATGGATAACAGCAGCAAGCTTGAGGTTATGAACTGGATAGTTCTCTTCGTGAGGGCGCAGTTGATGAGAGGCATAAGAAATCACTTTACGCTCCTGCATTAGGACAGCGCCTAGGCCTTGACGTGAAGCATCACAATAAATGACGAAGTCCTTCTTAGTATCCGGAGGAGCAAGCGTTGGGGCAGAGGTCAACTTGTCTTTGAGCGCCTGGAAACTTTCCTGACACTTTTCTGTCCACTCAAACTTGACGCCCTTATGAAGCAGGTTAGTCAGAGGTCTAGCAATCTTGGAGAAGTTCACGATGAATCGACGGCAATAGCTGGCGAGTCCGAGAAAACTTCTGACTTGCTTGACATTCTTCGGAGGAGTCCAATCGAGAATAGCCTTAACTCGTTCAGGGTTGATGACAATACCATCCTTAGAGATGACATGTCCAAGATAGATTACTTCGGGGAGCCAGAATTCACACTTGGAGAACTTGGCATAGAGTTGATGCTCTCTAAGACTTTCCAGAACAAGACGAAGATGTTCAGCATGTTCTTCTTCATTCTTGGAATATACAAGGATATCATCCAGATAAACCATGACAAACTTGTCGAGGTATTCCATAAAGATATAGTTCATCAGACGAGAGAAGGTGACTGGAGCGTTGGTTAACCCAAAAGACATGACGGTGTACTCGTATGAACCATAGCGAGTCACAAATGCAGCCTTCGGTATATCTTCTTCACGAACACGGATCTGGTGGTAACCCAACCTCAAGTCGAGTTTAGAGAACACTGACGAACTAGCCAGTTGATCATACAAGTCATTGATCCGAGGAAGAGGATATTTGTTTTGAATGGTAACCTGGTTAATAGGACGGTAGTCTTGGACCAATCGATTTGTCCCATCCTTCTTCTTGACAAAGAGAGAAGGTGCTCCCCAAGGAGAGCAACCTAGGAAAATGAAACCACTTCGAAGAGATTTGTCGATTTCCTCCTTAAGCTCAATGAGTTCATGCGGCGGCATCTTGTAGGGGCGCTTGGCTATAGGAGTGGTGCCTGGTTTCAAGTCGATGATGAATTCGACAGCTCTAGCAGGGGGAATCCCTGGAAGTTCTTCAGGAAAGATGTCTTGAAATTCGCGAACGACAGGAATGTTTTCAATGCCCTCGAGGGGTGCAGCGTTCAATGCATTCAATGCATAAAGCCTTGCCTCAGCATTCTGAAGCAGACGAGCATTGTAGCTAATTATTTCATCAGAAGGGTGCAGCAGATGGACGGTCTTAGTGGCGCAAACTATAGAAGTAGTATGCGCTTTCAACCAATCCATACCCACAATGAGGTCGATGTTAGACAACTTCAGGATGAGAGGCATAGAATTCCAACCATTCAATTTCAACGGGAACCTTGTGACTAACCATAGAGGTTTGACACTGGCCAGCGAGGGTTTTTACCACTAGTGGAGTGTTTATGACCTCACATTTAAGGTCGTGTTTGTATGCAAAATCTTCTGACATGAATGAATGTGATGCACCAGTATCAAATAAAACGGATGCTGGTACTAAATTTACGAGGAGTGTACCCATCACAGTAGCAGGCTGGTCTTGAGCTTCATTGAGGTCAACGTGGTTGGCATGAACACGACCATAAGACTTGGCATTGTTGTTGCGGGGCTGATTGCTTCCACGACCAGCTGCGGGAAGGGCCAGTTGATTCTGATTCTAATTGTAGTCCCTGGCACAATGACCTGGTTGACCACACTTGTAGCACAGACCATTATTGGGAGTGGGAACAGGAGCTTGGGGTGGTGGAGCTGGAAGCCTTGGCTGCCTAGATGGTGGAGGAGGCAAACGAGGTGCAGCATAGGTCTGCCTTGGAGCAGGTGTAGTTGGACGGTACATGCTGTTTGGGATCCATATATTACGCTTCTGCGAGGGCGGGCCCGAAGATGAGCCTGTGTCACGGTTGCGCCTGTGAGAGCTCTGGTGTTCCTGCAGACCAGTCTCGACATTGATGGCCTTATTCACCAAGGTGGCGAAATCGACAAAGTCATGCACTAGAAGTGCGAGCTTGATGTCAGCTTGAAGGAACTTCTCCTGTCTGCGTGCATCAGTTGCAATGTCTTCTTCAGCATAGCGGGACAAGTCCAGAAACTCCCGCTAATAAGCTTCCACAGTTTTGTTGCCCTGGGTGAGGTTGCGGAACTCACGCTTCTTCTTGTCCATGATCCCCTGAGGAATGAAGCGGGCACGAAAGGCAGCTTGAAAGTCTGGCCAGGTGATGATTGTCCCAACTGGCAGAGTACGCCTGTGGCTGTCCCACCATTGAGCTGCGGGTCCCTTCAGAAAGAAGGAAGCAAAGGTGACATAGTGGGCAGGGGCTACATCAGCAGACTTCATCTCATAGGTGATGTCACGGAGCCAGTCATCAGCATCTAGCGGCTGAGTTGAGCTGCGGTACACGGTTGGGTTGAGGCGCATGAAATCCTGCAGAGTCACTTGGGCTGGCTGCTCGTTCATATTGGGGCGAGGGAACTGAGCCATCATATTCTCCATGAACTGGCGATTCATCTCGAGCTATTGGACCATACCAGCCATGTACTCAGGCGGTGGTGGGGCGTTGCCGCCACGACCACGACCACCTGGTCTAACCATCCTGTTAATATATAACAGGGGGTAGTTCAGCATTGAGAAATTTGCATAGACAAGAATCATTCATGATGAAACATGCATAATGAAAGGAGCACGACAGATACTACATAGTAGTCGTCATAACTTACAAAAGGGGTCGAACATAGAGTTCAGTATACAGAGTTCACTACATAGACTAAGTCATCATAGGCGGCACGCAGGCTCGCGGCGAATGCATCTAATACTAATAAGCAAGACTACATTAGTCCCAGGAGGTACTGTGGAGGTAGTCATAGCCTGACAACTGGTAGTGACGCAATGGACAGTCCACATCAGTGGCCTGGGGGCCGTGGATACTCTGGTGTAGAACCCGACGCTCAGGTGGCAGAAGAGGACCAAGTGCGGGAGAGTAGCCTCCCACCTCTGGCCAAGCGACACCATGGGGCATCACGGTCCTAGCTGGGTAGATCGCAGAACGCGGCAGCTGTCTAGATAGAACAAAGGGGTGCAACAGCGTCAGAGCCCTATAAAGGTGCTGATGAGTGGTGTACAACTCATGGCGAAGAGCTCAGTTAGCTCGGTCCAGCCCATCAGCATGCAGAATCAGGCTCTGATGGTGGAAGGGCTCTCGGGTGACGGTGGAGTAGGCAGCAGTGTAGTATCCCTCCGCACCAACGTCGGATGCGATAGCAATGTGCCTGGAAGGGGAAGTGTCCAACGCCCGATACTCTCCACGAAGACGTGTCAGAGCAGCATAGGCCGCATCGTCAACTGCCATCTCGATGGTCACTCCAACACCATGAGCGGTGTGCAGCACAGTAGTGGAGTCATATTCCCGAGAGTAGAGGTGGACGATGGCACGGTACTGCTCCTGGTTAAAGTCCTGGTACTCCTCGTAGACGGTGTACTCAGGGTGCCAGCGATAACCCGGATAGGTCATCATCTCAGCTAGCACAGCAGGTGATCCTGAGGCACCAATGGACGCCATGTGCCGCACGACCTGCCTCGTGGGTTCCATCTGAAAACAAAGATGTTTCAATGGAGTCAAATGACAATGTGGGTATTATTCAAAATTCTATCCTACAGAACAACTATGGCTTATCCAACTTTGGGGTGAACGTGGTAACGGGATCCTAATGTTAGAGTTAGTAAATTTGTTTAACCCGAGTAGGAGAGAGTTCAGAGCCCCAAAGTAAAGGTCGAGAAGTAAAAGATCCTAATACCACCCAATGGCGACGTGGCCCCTAATGCACACATCCATGTTAGTAAAAGTTTTGTAGTGACTAGACTCGACTTCGGCCAAGGAGTGTGGAAGGGGGATTCCTACACGCAGTCGGCTCTGATACCAACTTGTGACGCCCCCGATTCAATCGTACACTAATCATACACGCAAACGCGTACGATCAAGATCAGGGACTCACGGGAACATATCACAACACAACTCTAAAAATAAAATAAGTCATACAAGCATCATAATACAAGCCAGGGGCCTCGAGGGCTCAAATACAAATGCTCGATCTTAGACGAGTCAGCGGAAGCAACAATATCTAAGTACATACATAAGTTAAACAGGTTTGCCTTAAGAAGGCTAGCACAAACTGGGATACAGATCGAAAGAGGCGCAGGCCTCCTGCTTGGGATCCTCCTAAACTACTCCTGGTCGACGTCAGCAGCCTGCACGTAGTAGTAGGCTCCTCCAGTGTAGTAGGAGTCGTCATCGAGGGTGGCATCTGGCTCCTGGGCTCCAACGTCTGGTTGCGACATCCGGGAAGAAGAGGAAAAAGGGTGAAAAGGGGGAGCAAAGCAACCGTGAGTACTCATCCATAGTACTCGCAAGCAAGGATCTACACTACATATGCATGGGTATATGTGTAAAGAGGCAATATCGGTGGACTGAACTGCAGAATGCCAGAATAAAATGGGGATAGCTAGTCCTATCGAAGACTACGCTTCTGGCAGTCTCCATCTTGCAGCATGTAGAAGAGAGTAGATTGAAGTCCTCCAAGTAGCATCGCATAGCATAATCCTACCCAGCGATCCTCCCCTTGTCGCCCTGTGGGAAAGCGATCACCGGGATGTCTCTGGAACTTGTCTGGGTGTGTTTTATTAAGTATCCGGTTCTAGTTGTCATAAGGTCAAGGTACAACTCTGGGTCGTCCTTTTACTGAGGGACACGGCTATTCGAATAAATAAACTTCCCTGCAGGGGTGCACCACATAACCCAACACGCTCGATCCCATTTGGCCGGACACACTTTCCTGGGTCATGCCCGGCCTCAGAAGATCAACACGTCGCAGCCCTACCTAGGCACAACAGAGAGGTCAGCACGCCGGTCTAAATCCTATGGCGCAGGGGTCTAGGCCCATCGCCCACTGCGCACCTGCATGTTGCGTACGCGGCCGGAAGCAGACCTAGCCCCCTTAATACAAGAGCAGGCTTACGGTCCAATCCGGCGCGCGTCGCTCAGTCGCTGACGTCATGAAGGCTGCGGCTGATACCACGACATCGAGTGCCCATATCTCTCCCGCGTAGTTGGTTACCTATAGGCCAATGGCCAGACTCAGATCAAATACCAAGATCTCGTTAAGCGTGTTATTATCAAGCAACCGCGAACGCCGACCAAGGCCAGGCCCACCTCTCGCCTAGGTGGTCTCAACCTGCCCTATCGCTCCGTCACAAAGATCCACACAGAGGGCCGTCGGGACAAAGGTCCTTTCATCCCCCAATCCGTGAATCACTCGCGGGTACTCAACGAGCTGACCCGACTTTAGTCACCATCTGTATAGTATGTATATATGTATAGTATATACCCGTGATCACCTCCCGAGTGATCACGACCCGATAGTATAGCAAGGCAGATTGACAAGAATGTAGGGCCAATGATGATAAACTAGCATCCTATACTAAGCATTTAGGATTGCGGGTAAGGTATCAATGACTGTAGCAACAATGACAGGCTATGCAACAGAATAGGAGTAACTGAATAGTAACATGCTACACTACCCTAATGCAAGCAGTATAGAGAAGAATAGGCGATATCTGGTGATCAAGGGGGGGGCTTGCCTGGTTGCTTTGGCAAGAAGGAGGGGTCGTCAACTCCGTAGTCGAACTGGACAGCAGCAGCGTCGGTCTCGTAGTCTATCGGAGAGAAGAGGGGGAAGAAACAGTAAATACAATGCAAACATAAGCATGACGATGCATGACATGACAATGAGTGGTGTTAAGTGTGCCCTAACGCGGTAGTAGGTGATACCGGCGAAAGGGGGAAACATCCGGGAAAGTATCCCCGGTGTTTCGCGTTTTTGGACAGATGAACCTGAGGGGGAAAGTTGTGTGTTCGCTATGCTAGGGATGTGTGGCGTACGAAAGGGCTGCGTATCCGGATTCGTCTCGTCATTCTGAGCAACTTTCATGTAGAAAGTATTTTAATCCGAGTTACGGATTATTTTATATGATTTTCTAAACTTTTAATCATTTACTGATTTTAATTATTTATTTAAATCCAACATTATCCAGAACAGTGAACGATGACGCAATCATGGCATCAGAGTGATGTCAGCAGGTCAAATGGTCGGTTGGCCAGTCAAACCAGACAGGTGGGTTCAGTGGGACCGACATGTCATTGTCAGGGGCACTAACATGGGGGTTTAGACTAACTAAATGGGTTAATTAGCGGGTGGGGCCCAGCAGTCAGTGACAGATTAAGGTTTTAATTAACTAATTCAATTAATTAGCAATTTATCTATTTATTATTATTCGTTCATGGCATGGGGCCCGCATGTCATAGACACAGGGGAGCCACGTCAGCGCTGACCGAGTCAATGATTCAACGGGGCCCACCCGTCAGCAACACAAGGGGGCCCACGTGTTAGGCCAACTCAGCGACGGCCGGCGACTTGTCGGAATCACGCCGGCGAGCCCGTTCGCGGTGGCGCGTCCTCGGGCCTCATCGGAAAATGCCCACTGGGCACCATTTCGAACGCGGCCGGGCGCGTTAAAACGGCAAGACGACAACGCGTCGGTTGGTGGTGGTCTTGCGGGCTGCGGTGGACAGAGAAGGGCGCATCGAGCTCATTAGCGGCGAGGTTCTCCGGGCGAGATACGGGAACGGGGCTACGGGGCGCAAAGTGAGCTGCGCGAGGTTCCTACGGTGCCTACTCGACGCGAAAAGCGAAACGGTGACACGCACGGGACCAAATGGTCATCGTGGCCACGTCGGCGACGAGCGCGTGCGGCGACGCGTTCGGGCACCCAACGAGCTAGGGGCTAGGGGCCACGGGGAAGCACGTGCGCGGGTGCGCTGGGTTCCTGGAAGCACCAGGAACACGATGCCGTGCTCAGGCGAGCACGACGGAGAGCACGTCCACGGCGGCGAGGCGATCCGCAGCGACGGGCTCACGGCAACGGCGATGAGGTAGCTATGGTGCGCGAGGGGCTTAACGAGGAGTAGGAGGCGGAGGAGCTCACCGTGCGGCACGCAAGATGGCCCGTGGTGGTTTAGTAGCTGCAGGGGTGTTGCCGGAGTTGGTGAAGAATGGCGACGACCGGAGATGAGGAAAAAGGGAACCATTGCAGCAGCGCCTCCGAGCTCCAGCTGCGGCCACCGGTCGACGAGGAGGAGGACGGCGGAGACGTCGGACACGTTGGCGAGGTGAACGGGCGACGGCAGTCGCGTCTACTGCAAGCGGCGATGAGGAAGGCGCTCGGCCATGGCGGAGAGCGAGGAGCGGCGAGTGGATCTGGGGGAGAGGGAGAGGCGCAGGGGCCAAGGGGCCAAGGGGGAGAGCGGGGTGAGTGGGAGGAGAAACCAAGGAGGCGGGGGCATGGCGGCCGTATCCCCTCCCGGCGTCGCTGCCGGCGAGGTGGTTGGGCGGGGACATGCCCCTGTTCCGACCCTGGCCGGGGGAACAGGGAAGGGGGGACGGGGGTGGGCTGGCCCGGATGGGCCGGTTGGGCTGGCCGGCTGGCTAGCTGGGCCAGTTGGCCCAAGGGGGTTGGGGGTCCTTTATCTTTTGTTTTGTTTTGTTTTTTTGTTTGGTTCTTTTCTTTTTATTTATTTTATTTTCTATTTTATCTCACTTTAAAATATTTAGGCACTTTCTAAAAACCTGTCTTCAACACAATAATTCCCAATGCAATATTTGGCACCCACCGAACATTTTTATTTTGAGGTTTGAAAACTTTCGTTGTTTGACATATTTTGAATTTGATTTTTGGACCCGTTTTGAACTAACAAAAGATTAGCAACAGTAACGAAGGTGACGTGGCATCATTAGTTTTACTGTAGCATAATTTCCCGGGCGTTACACTAACCTATTGACCCAGTGCCAGTTGTTGCTTTTTGCTTGTTTTTTACATCATACGAAATCAATATCAAACGGAGTCCAAACAATGCGAAACTCCTGGAGGATTTTTTATGGACCCGAACACTCAAGATGGGCCAGAGCAGCACCTAGGGGGTTCCCCGAGGGGGGCACAACCCACCAGGGCGCGCCTGGGCCCCCAGGCGCGCCCAGGTGGGTTGTGCCCACCTCGATGGCCTCCCGCACCCCTTCTTCGCCCTATAAATTCCCAAATATTCCAAAACCCTTGGGGGTAGCCCTAGATCAGAAGTTCTGCTGCTGCAAGGCCTCTGTATCCACGAGATCCAATCTAGACCCCGTTCCGGCACCCTGCCGGAGGGAGGAATCATCACCGGTGGCCATCTTCATTATCCCGGCGGCCACCACGATGAGGAGGGAGTAGTCCACCCTCAGGGCTGAGGGTTTGTTCCAGTAGCTATGTGCTTAATCTCTCTCTCTCTCTCTCTCGTGTTCTTGACGGCACGATCTTGATGTATCGGGAGCTTTGTTAATATAGTCGGATCATATGGTGTTTTCCCCTCTCTATCTTGTTGTGATGAATTGAGTTTTTCCCTTTGAGATTTCGTTGTTATCGGATTGAATACTTTTATGGATTTGAGAACACTTGATATATGTCTTGCAATTGAATACTCATGGTGACAATGGGGTATCATATTAATTCACTTGATATATGTTCTGGCACTCAACTCGCGTATTCCGGCGGTGACATTGGAGTAATCTATGAATAGGGGTTGATGCACGTTCTTATCTTTTGTTTTTTCAGTAGAAATCTTGGGGCACTCTTTGAAGTTCTTTATGTTGGATTAAGTATTATGGATATGAATTTGCTTTGGTGTTTTTTTAGTACGAACTCTAGGATAGATCGAACGGAAAGAATAGCTTTGTTTTATTTTAGTACGAACTCTTGAATAGATCGAACGGAAAGAATAGCTTTGAGGTGGTTTCGTACCCTACAAACAATTTATTCTTATGTTCTCGCCACTAGATAGGAACTTTGGAGCGATTCTTCATCGCACTTTGAGAGATGGTTATATGATCCAACTATGTTAGCATTGCTGAGAGATTGCACTAGTGAAAGTATGCACCCTAGGCCTCATTTTCAAGCATTGCAATACCGTTTTTGTGCCCATTTACTATTTGTTACCTTGCTGTTATTATTTATTCAGATTGCAAAAATATATTTCTACTATCCATATTACACTTTTATCACCATCTCTTCGTCGAACTTGTGCACCTATACAATTTGCCATTGTATTGGGTGTGTTGGGGACACAAGAGATTTCTTGTATTTGGTCGCGGGCTCGTTTGAGAGAGACCATCTTCATCCTACACCTCTCACGGATTGATAAACCTTAGGTCATCCACTTGAGGCAAAATTTCTACTGTCCTACAAAACTCTGCGTTTGGAGGCCCAACACGTGTCTACAAGAATAAAGTTGCGTAGTATACATCACATGTGCTACCTTTCAAAGATGTATGACTGTTATATTCTCTGACTTTTGTGAAAAGATTGTTGAGGTTTTCTGATGACTTTTTTGTTTATGGGAAGTCTTTTTATGATTGTTTAAGAAATCTTGATCGAGTTTTGCAGAGATGTGAACAAACAAATCTTGTCTTGAATTGGGAGAAGTGCCACTATATGGTTAACGAAGGTATTGTTTTGGGCCATAAATTTTTTGAAAGAGGCATTGATGTGGATAAAGCCAAGGTTGATGCAATTGAGAAAAATCCATGTCCTAAAGATATCAAAGGTATTTGTAGTTTCCTTGGTCATGCTGGTTTCTATAGGAGGTTTATCAAGAACATTTCTAAAATTTCTAGGCCTCTTACTAATCTTTTGCAAAAGGATATTCCTTTGGTGTTTGATGATGATTGTTTGGAAGCCTTCGAAACATTAAAGAAAACCTTAATTACTGCACCTGTTGTTCAACTACCTGATTGGAACTTGCCTTTTGAGATTATGTGTGATGCTAGTGATTATGTTGTTGGTGTTTTTCTAGGACAAAGAGTTGATAAGAAATTGAATGTTATCCATTATGCTAGTAAAACTCTGGATAGTGCTCAATGAAACTATGCTACTACTAAAAAAGAATTCTTAGCATTAGTGTTTGCTTGTGATAAATTCAGATCTTACATTGTTGATTCTAAAGTGATTGTTCACGCCGATCATGCTACTATAAAATATCTTATGGAAAAGAAAGATCGTAAACCTAGACTCATTAGGTGGGTTCTTCTACTACAAGAATTTGATTTGAATATCACTGGTAGGAAGGGAGCAGAGAATCCCGTAGTTGATAACTTGTCTAGGCTTGAAAATATTCTTGATGACCCACAACCTATTAATGATAGCTTTCCTGATGAACAGTTAGCTGCAATAAATGTTTCTAATAGTACACCTTGGTATGCTGACTATGCTAATTATATTGTTGCTAAATACATACCACCTTGCTTTACATACAAACAAAAGAAAAAATTCTTCTATGATTTAAGACATTACTTTTGGGATGACCCACATATTTACAAAGAAGGAGTAGATGGTATTATTAGACATTGTGTACCTGAGCATGAATAGGAACAAATCCTACGGAAATGTCACTCCGAGGCTTATGGAGGACATCACGTGGGAGACAGAACCGCTCATAAGGTATTGCAATCTGGTTTTTATTGGCCTACTATCTTCAATGATGCCCGTAAGTTCGTCTTGTCTTGTGATGAATGTCAAAGAATAGGTAATATCGGTAAGCGTCAAGAAATGCCTATGAATTATTCACTTGTTGTTGAACCATTTGATGTTTGGGGATTTGATTTCATGGGACCTTTTTCTTCCTCTAATGGGTATACTCATATTTTGGTTGCTGTTGATTATGTTACTAAGTGGGTAGAAGCTATTCCAACTAGTAGTGCTGATCACAACACCTCTATTAAAATGCTTAAGGAAGTTATTTTCCCAAGGTTTGGTGTCCCTAGATATTTAATGATTGATGGTGGTTCACACTTTATTCATGGTGCTTTCCGTAAAATGCTTGCTAAGTATGGTATTAACCATAGAATTGCATCACCTTATCATCCTCGGTCTAGTGGTCAAGTTGAACTTAGCAATAGGAAAATAAAACTAATCTTACAAAAGACTGTCAATAGGTCTCAGAAGAATTGGTCTAAGAAACTAGATGATGCACTTTGGGCTTATAGAACAGCATATAAAAATCCTATGGGTATGTCTCCTTATAAAATGGTTTATGGAAAAGCTTGTCATTTGCCTCTAGAGTTAGAACACAAAGCATATTGGGCAATCAAAGAACTCAATAATGATCTCAAACTTGCTAGTGAAAAGAGGTTATTTGATATTAGCTCACTATATGAATGGAGAACCCAAGCTTATGAAAATGCAAAGTTATTCAAAGAAAAAGTTAAAAGATGGCATGACAAAAGAATCCAAAAGCATGAGTTCAAGACGGGAGAATATGTTTTTGTACAACTCTTGTTTCAGATTCTTTGCAGGAAAGCTCCTCTCCAAATGGGAAGGACCCTATGTTATCGAGGAGGTTTATCGGTCCGGAACGAATAAAACATTATATCTCAGGTACACCCATTAATGTTGAAAGCAATATTATCCAAACTATGACACCGGAAGAACACATAAAGGAAACCTTACGAAACACTCCAGAATCAGGAAAAAAGGGAGGTACGTGATACGATAAGTAAATGGACTCTGGAAACTTGCAAAAAAAATTGTCTGTTTTGGAATATTTAAAAAATTAGGAAAATAAGAAACTTCCAGGAAAGTGACCCTGGTGGGCACAATACACCAGGGAGCGCCTGGCTTGCCAGGCGTGCCCCGGTGGGTTGTGCCCACCTCGGGTACTTTCTGGACTCCGTTTTTCTTCCGTTCTGCTTGTTCCCCAAGATAAAAAATCTTTATATACCCCCCTAACTTGTTGACCTCCGTATCATGGAGAAATCTCATGTTTTCTTTTCTTGTTGTTTTCCTGACATATATGAAACTATGTCGTCCCAAGACTCGGAGGGTAAGAGTTATGTTGCAGATTATATCACAAACCCCAAGGTCTATGGGGATGTGGAGGACTATGGCTGGACTTCGGAGGAAGAAGAAGACTATGATCCTAAGAGGAAAGAGGAGACGAGCTCAGAGGAAGACGAAGTTCCATTGCCCCAACCTGGGTACATGCATGTTGAATTTAAGAAGTCAAGTCTCCCCAACAAAGTAAAGAAGTCCAAGATCTAGTTTATCCCCTTTCGTCTTTTGCAGGAAAACAAGCAAGATTTATGCAAAAATGTGTTGGAACTTGAGTGGGAGATCCGTGAACTGAAAGATGAGAATTCTGTCCTTAAGCGTAAGTTAAGGAAGAAAGACAAACCCTCTACTTCATCACCACCACCACCTTCTTCATCAACAAAAGAAAATTGAGTATTGGGTATGGGCACTTCCCTTGGCTTTCGCCAAGCTTGGGGGAGGTGCCCTGGTATCATATTATCCCCACCATCTTTTGCCTTTACTTTTCTTAGTTTGAACCATAGTTATCTTTTGCTTTAGATGAATAAAAGTTTAGTTTGATCCTTCCTTTTCGAGAGTTTGCTTAGTGATCATTCTTTGTAATCGTGTGCGAGTTATATAATTAAGTTTAGTTTGGGTTTTGCTTTCTTTACTTTCTCGTTTCAATAAAAAGAAGGGAAATAAATGAAAAGGATCATATGCTAATATTATGGTAAGTGATGACATTACACAAGGAAAAGTATAAGTAGAAAACTTTATTGTAGATTGACAAACATAGCATTGGTCAATGATGCAACTCAGGAAAGAATTAATAAGGGAAGAGAAGATTCACATGCAAATACACTATCCTGGAAATCTTTTGTGATTGTGAGCACCCATCAAAATATTATATGCCAAAATTGTTGACGTTGGACAAGGAAGACAACATAATGATTTATGTTTGTTCATATTCACATAGAAGTTATATTTCCATAGATCCTTCAACATGTGGTGCTTGCCCCTATCTTTTCTAGCCAAAAATTCCGCACTAAGTAGAGATACTACTTGTGCGTACAAAACCCTCAAAACCCAAATCTTTTTTGAGAGTCCACCATACCTACCTATGGATTGAGTAAGATCCTTCAAGTAAGTTGTCATCGGTGCAAAAAGGCAATAAAAATTGCTTCTAAAAGTGTAAGATCATTTAGTGTAAGGGAAAATTGAGCGTTGTACGAACTTGTGATGGCAAAGAATAAAAGCGACAGAATGCATAATAAAGGTTGCCATAATAAGGGGAAATATAACGTGATGTTCTCTTGCACTAAGGGGTTGAGCATACAAACAAAAAGCGCATGGCAACCTCTGCTTCCCTCTGTGAAGGGCCTATCTTTTACATTCATGTATTTACTTTCATGCAAGAGTCAAAGTTCTTATCTCTATTCCTTTTTATTTTCTCCTTTGGCAAGCATCATGTGGTGAGGAAAGATCTAGGCACATATATCCAGTTGAATATGGGTAGCATGAGTTATTATTGTTGACATCACCCTTGAGGTGAGTGCGCTGGGAGGCGAAACTATAAGCCCCTATCTTTCTATGTGTCCAGTTGAAACATTTAGCTCATGTGTACGCGGTGAGTGTTAGAAATCATAGAAGACTAAATGATGGTTGAGTGTGTGGACTTTCCTAGAGGCTCCAATACGTGACCCTTCCTAAAAAGATTTTGAATTGTAGTTGCAAAGTTGACCGAGAACATAGTTGTTGGTCTCCAATAGAGTTTATGCTTTATACTTCGGTGTTGTAATCAATTGTCACTTGTTCATCAGAAGTCTATGATAAAAGTTTTATGTTCAAGTTTGTTGTTGCTATAATAAGTTACATGATGCTGCTATGTCTGTATTTCTTGTTTTTATCGACACATCTCTCTCTAAGCATGTGGACATGTTTTTCGGTTTCGGTTTTCGCTTGGAGACAAGCGAGGTCTAAGCTTGGGGGAGTTGATACGTCCATTTTGCATCATGTTTACCTACTGTTATTTATGTTGTTTTATTGTATAATAATGCTTTTTGGAGTAATTCTAATGCCTTTTCTCTCATAATATGCAAGGTATACACAAAGGGGGAGAATTCTGGCAGCCGGAAATCTAGACCTGAAAAAGCTAGGTCGGGCTACCTATTCTGCACAACTCCAAATGAGCTAAAACTTTATGAGGAATTTTTATGGAATATTTGAGGAATATTTGAGCAAATAAGTACCAGAGGGGGCCCACCAGGTGGGCACAACCCACCTGGACACGTCAGGGAGCCCAGGCGCGCCCTGGTAGGTTGTGCTCACCCAGGCCCACCTCCGGTGCCCCTCTTCTGGTATATATGTCATTTTGACCTAGAAAAAATAAGGGGAGGACTTTTGGGACAAAGCGCCGCTGTCTCAAGGCGGAACCTGGGCAGGAGCACTTTTGCCCTCCGATGGAGCGATTCCGCCGGGGGAACTTCCCTCCCGGAGGTGGAAATCATCGTCATAATCATCACCAATAACTCTCCCATCTTGGGGAGGGATATCTCCATCAACATATTCAACATCACCAACTCCTCTCAAACCCTAGTTCATCTCTTGTGTTCAATCTTTCTACCGAAACTATAGATTGGTGCTTGTGGGTGACTAGTAGTGTTGATTACATCTTGTAGTTGATTACTATATGGTTTATTTGGTGGAAGATTATATGTTCAGATCCATTATGCTATTTAATACCCCTCTGATCTTGAGCATGATTATCATTTGGGAGTAGGTACTTTGGTTCTTGAGGTCATGGGAGAAATCATGTTGCAAGTAATCATGTGAACTTGATATGTGTTTGATATTTTGATGATATGTATGTTGTGATTCCCTTAGTGGTGTCATGTGAACATCGACTACATGACACTTCACCATATTTGGGCCAAGGTAATGCATTGTGGAGTAGTTATTAGATGATGGGTTGCGAGAGTGACAGAAGCTTAAACCCTAGTTTATGCGCTATTCCGTAAGGGACCGATTGGATCCAAAAGTTTAATGCTATGGTTATAATTTATTCTTAATAGTTTTCTCATTGTTGCGGATGCTTGCGAGGGGGTTAATCATAAGTAGGAGGTTTGTTCAAGTAAGAACAGCACCTAAGCACCAGTCCACCCACATACCAAATTATCAAAGTAGCGAATACGAATTAAGCCAACATGATGAAAGTGACTAGATGAAATTCCCGTGTACCCACAAGAACACTTTGCTTATCATAAGAGACCATTTTGGCATGTCCTTTGCTTCAAAAGGATTGGGCTACCTTGCTGCACTTTTGTTACTACTATCGTTACTTGCTTGTTACCAATTATCTTGCTATCAAACTACTCTGCTACTTACAATTTTAGCACTTGCAGACATTACCTTGCTGAAAACCACTTGTCATTTCCTTCTGCTCCACGTTGGGTTCGACACTTTTACTTATCGAAAAGGCTACAATTAACCCCATATACTTGTGTGTCATCATATGACCATAGAAGGTTTTATTCATGTAAACATAACAACAATTATTCTCTGACTTAAATGAATAACAGTATCGCAATAAACATGATCCAATCATATTCATGCTCAACGCAAACACCAAATAACATTTATTTTGGTACAACACTAATCTTGAAGGTAGAGGGAGTGTGTGATGGTGACCTTATCAACCTTGGAATCACTTCCAACACACATCATCACCTCGCCCTTAACTAGTCTCTGTTCATTTTGCAATTCCTGTTTCGAGTTACTAATCTTAGCAACTGAACCAGTATCAAATACCCTGGGGTTACTATGAACACTAGTAAAGTACACATAAATAACATGTATATCAAATATACCTTTGTTGACTTGTCCATCCTTCTTATCCGCCAAGTATTTGGGGTAGTTCCGCTTCAAGTGACCATTCCCTTTGCAGTAAAAGCACTCGGTTTCAGGCTTAGGTCTAGCTTTGGGTTTCTTCACGGGAGTGGCAACTTGCTTGCCATTCTTTATTGAAGTTCCCTTTCTTTTCCTTTGCCGCTTTTCTTGAAACTAGTGGTCTTCTTAACCATCAACACTTGATGCTCATTCTTGATTTCTACCTTCGCCGATTTTAGCATCGCGAAGAGCTCGGGAATCGTTTTTGTCACCCCTTGCATATTATAGTTCATCACGAAGTTCCATTAACTTGGTGATAGTGACTAGAGAACTCTGTCAATCATTATCTTATCAGGAAGATTAACTCTCACTTGATTTAAGCGATTGTAGTACTCAGACATTCTGAGCACATGCTCACTAGTTGAGCTATTCTCCTCCATCTTGTAGGCAAAGTACTTGTCAGAGGTCTCATACCTCTCGACTCGGGCATGAGTCTGAAATACCAATTTCAGCTCTTGGAACATCTTATATGCTCCGTGGCGTTCAAAACAATTTTGAACTCCTGGTTCTAAGCAGTAAAGCATGGCGCACTAAACTATCAAGAGTCATCATACCGAGCTTGCCAAACATTCATAACGTCTGCATCTGTTCCTGCAATAGGTCCATCACCTAGCGGTGCATCAAGGACGTAATTCTTCTGTGCAACAATGAGGATAATCCTTAGATCATGGACCCAGTCCACATCATTGCTACTATCAACTTTCAACTTAGTTTTCTCTAGGAACATATCAAAAACATAAGGGAGCTACAACGTGAGCTATTGATCTACAACATGATTTGCAAATACTGTCAGGACTAAGTTTACGATAATTAAAGTTGAATTAATCAAATTACTTAAGAACTCCTACTTAGATAGACATCCCTCGAGTCATCTAAATGATTACGTGATCCAAATCAACTAAACCATGTCCGATCATCATGTGAGATGGAGTAGTTTTCAATGGTGAACATCTCTATGTTAATCATATCTACTATATGATTCATGTTCGACCTTTCGGTCTCCAGTATTCCGAGGCCATGTCTGTACATGCTAGGCTCGTCAAGTTTAACCTGAGTATTCCTCATGTGCAAAACTGACTTGCACCCTTTGTACGTGAACGTAGAGCTTATCACACCCGATCATCACGTGTTGTCTCGGCACGACGAACTGTCGCAACGGTGCATACTCATGGAGAACACTTATACCTTGAAATTTTTAGTGAGGGATCGTCTTATATTGCACTGCCGTACTAAGCAAAATAAGATGCATAAAAGATAAACATCACATGCAATCAAAATATGTGACATGATATGGCCATCATCATCTTGTGCCTTTGATCTCCATCTACAAAGCACTGTCATGATCTCCATCGTCACCGGCTTGACACCTTGATCTCCATCGTAATGTTGTGGTTGTCTTGCTAACTATTGCTTCTACAACTATTGCTAATGCATAGTGATAAAGTAAAGCAATTACATGGCGTTTGCATTTCACACAATGAAGCGACAACCCTATGGCTCCTGCCGGTTGCCGATGACTTTTACAAAACATAATCATCTCATACAATAACGTTTATCACATCATGTCTTGACCATACTGCATCACAACATGCCCTGCAAAAACAAGTTAGACATCCTCTACTTTGTTGTTGCAAGTTTTACGTGGCTGCTACGGGCTTCTAGTAAGAACCGCTCTTACCTAAGCATCATAACCACAACGGTGAGTGATCAAGTTTGCTGTTTTAACCTTCAACAAGGACCGGCCGCAGTCAAATTCAATTCAACTAAAGTTGGAGAAACAGACACCAGCCAGCCACCTTTATGCAAAACTAGTTGCATGTCTGTCGGTGGAACCGGTCTCATGAATGTGGTCATGTAAGTTTGGTCCAGGCCGCTTCATCTAACAATACCGTTGAACCAAAATAAGACATTGGTGGTAAGCAGTACGACGATCACCGCCCACAACTCTTTGTGTTCTACTCGTGTATATCATCTACGCATAGACCTGGCTCGGATGCCACAGTTGGGGAACATAGAATGCAATTTCAAAAAATTCCTATGCTCACGCAAGATCTATTTAGGAGATGCATAGCAACGAGAAGGTCACAGTGTGTCCACGTACCCTCGTAGACCGAAAGTGGAAGCATTTGCTTAACGCAGTTTATGTAGTCGAACGTCTTCTCGATCCAATCGATCAAGCACCAAACGTATGGCACCTTCGAGTTCTGCACACGTTCATATCGATGACGTCCCTAGAACTCTTGATCCAGCAAAGTGTCGAGGGAGAGTTCCTTCAGCATGACGGGGTGGTGACGGTGATGGTGAAGTGATCTGTGCAGCGCTTCGCCTAAGCACAACGTGAATATGATCGGAGGCGTAAACTATGGAGGGGGACACCGCACACGGCTTGGAACAATTGATGTGTTCTAGCGGTGCCCCCCACCCCCACATATATATGGAGAAGGAAGCCAAGGGGGCACTCCAAGTAGGAGGAATCCTACTTGGGGTCCTCCCAATTCAGCCTCCCCCCTTTCCTATTCCTATTCGGAGTAGGAAGGGAAGAGGGGGAAGGGGGAATCCTATTCCCTTTTTCCTTTCCTTCTTCCCCTTTCTTTCTCCAATTTGGCCAGCCCATATGGGGGCCGCACCAGCCCCTTTGTGGCTGGTGTGTTTCCCCTTTTGGCCCATAAGGCCCATATCTTTTGTCGGGGGTGCCCGGAACCCCTTTCGGTGACCCGATAAGTACCCGGTGCATCCCGAAACACTTCCGGTGTCCGAATACCATCGTCTTATATATCAATCTTTACCTCTCGACCATTTCGAGACTCCTCGTCATGCTCGTGATCTCATCCGGGACTCTGAACAATATTCGATCACCAAATCACATAACTCATATAATACAAAATCGTCATCGAACGTTAAGCGTGCGGACCCTACGGGTTCGAGAACTATGTAGACATGATCGAGACACCTCTCTAGTCAATAACCAATAGCGGAACCTGGATTCTCATATTGGTTCCTACATATTCTACGAAGGTCTTTATCGGTCGAATTGTTATGGCAACATACGTTATTCCCTTTGTCATCGGTATGTTACTTGCCCGAGATTTGATGGTCGGTATCTTCATACCTAGTTCAATCTCATTACCGGCAATTCTCTTTACTCGTTCCGTAATACATCATCTTGCAACTAACTCACTAGTCACTTTGCTTGCAAGGATTCTTATGATGTGTATTACCGGGAGGGCCCAAAGATACCTCTCCGATACTCGAAGTGACAAATCCTAATCTCGATCTATGCCAACCCAACAGACACCTTCGGAGATACCTGTAGAGCATCTTTATAATCACCCAGTTATGTTGTGACGTTTGATAGCACACAAGGTATTCCTCCGGTATCCGGGAGTTGCATAATCTCATAGCCGAAGGAATATGTATTTGACATGAAGAAAGCAATAGCAATAAAACTGAATGATCAATATGCTAACCTAACGGATGAGTCATGTCCATCACATCATTCTCCTAATGATGTGATCCCGTTCATCAAATGACAACACATGTTATGGTTACGGAACTTAACCATCTTTGATTAACGAGCTAGTCTAGTAGAGGCTTACTAGGGACACGGTGTTTTATCTATGTATCCACACATCTATCATGTTTCTGGTTAATGCAATTCAAGCATGAATAATAAACATTTATCATGATATAAGGAAATATAAAATAACAACTTTATTATTGCTTCTAGGGCATATTTCCTTCACATGATGGCACCAGAGCACCGCCACCGCCCAATTCAAGGATCTGGGTATCCCCTGGAGCTGCACGATGGGCGATGAGAGCCGCAAACAACGCCTACAAGAAGGGGACGATAATCGCCGCTGCTAGCCTGCCCGAAGACAAAACATGTTTTCACCCCGGCCATAGCTCACCGCCGTCGGCAAATGGGACAAAAGCCGCACCACTGCCACCGGACATCACACCCCGGCCACCACGCTGCCCACACAACCATGGCCACTAGGCAACACCTGATCCACGGTCTCCGCCCATGAGCCTGCACTACCACCACTAGAGCCACCGCCCCGGAACCCAAGACCATCCCACCACCTACACCATGGTTCACCGACCCTGCTGCCTACAAAGCACCACCTTTGGGCAAGAACAAAGCCCAGCCAGCTGGAAACGGGAGAGCAGAAGGCCACCGGCGGCTGCCGACCAAGCCGCTACCACCGCGCCATTTCTCGAACCGGGTCCAGGTCGCCATCAGCGCCTCCAGCGACAACAAGACATGTATAGGAACCCCCTGCCATCTCCCCAGAGCGCCCCTGGCCCCATGGCCAGCCAAAGATGAACGCTTAGAGCCATCATGCACCACCAAACAGACGCACCGGCAACGCAAATCCGAGCACCCAATGAAGCAGGAGGAGAGGGTCGGACCTCTACCACTACATCGCCACCCCAAGCAGCCGAGATGGCCCCGGTCGAGGCAGCTGCCCGCCGCCCTAGCCGAACATTGCCCGCGATGCCGCGATGTCAGATCTGGCTATGTCATCGTTGTTGCCATCCCCAACCCCTGGCCCGCGCCACTACCTCTCCCCCCGGACATCGTAGAAGAGGAGGCGGAGGCCGAGACCGCCACCTCCACCAACCGGTTGCCACGAAGAAGGCCAAAGGCCGCCACCCGCGGCCCGCTCCAACCGTTGCGCAGCTTGACACGCCACCAGCGCACCTGCGTGCCATCACCTGCACCGATGTGGGGTCGCGCCGCTACGCGAGAACGCCAGGTCTAGATCCAGGTCATTCGGCCCGTGCCAGCCCTCCTGCATGTGGCAACGAAGATGCCCCACCGTCGGCGGCGACGACTGAGCTTTTCCTGGCCCCACCCTTTGGCGGTGCAAGGGAGGAGTCAGAATGAGGGGAGGGAATGACGGCGGCGGAAGCTAGGTCGCCCTCCCCGTCGCACGCGGGAGCGACGCGGGTGGGGAGAGGGGCTCTACCTTTTCTCAGGGCATGGAATTCAGGAGTACCTAAACACTGGGGGTGATATGATCCAATCATGCTCGTAAAGTTCACATCTCCGAGTGGGTATCTGTACTCACCGATAAGCCTCCCGCGGCTATTTGGAAGAGAGTGCAAATACTTGCTCTATGTTGGGATGATCCGAGGAAAGATCTTTGTGACCAGCACTGGCCCTAAGAATTTTCACCAGGTACATCAGACTCAAAGGAAATCCTCAAGTTGAGATAACCATTTCAAGCAAAAGGCTGGAAGTCCATTTGCTCATGTATCTGAGAAGGATGAGGTCGACTTGTCCCATGTGATTTTCGAGTGGTGGCGCATGCCTCCGTAGAGCATCTCCAATAGGCGATGTAAAAGTTTATTCCCTAAAAATAATTTTACGTGAGGAGGGAGAAAGTTTTTGGGCACCAAAATAGATTTTGCTTTAACAGATGCCCTAAACTAGTGCCCTAAAGTTTCGAAAGCAATTGAAACATGAGATCCGATAGTGGGGAGCCAATGAGGAGGTTCTGATAGTTGTTGGAGGTTCAGAAAGGTTGTATGGACATGGACCGTAAGGGAGCCGGGGGATGCGGACAAATCCAGCAACACCACGCCGACCGAGTGTTGGAAGCTTGGCAAGGAGAGGTGGCTCGGCGGAGGCCGCTAATATACATCGCTGGGTGGCAGCGGTGCTAGGAGATGATCTCGGGTAGAGATCGGTCTGGGAACAGCCAGAATGAGGCAACATCGTCCCTAGATTTGCTAGCAACACATGGGTCCTGATAGATGTCTCGAGCAGCGGGGTGGCGGTGGAGTTGGGGGCGGCCGACAGAGTCACATCGGCAGCTGGCAGCGTTGGTGGCGGGAACCAGCCAGAATCGACGTGGGGTGGTGACAAAGAAGTTTCACCGCGATGCATGGTTTCAGTCACAACATTTTTGGTTTTTGGGAAGCCACTAGAGGTGCTGCAAATATGCAACACTTGTAGGAAAATTAGGGCACTTGTAAAAAATGGAGCCCCATATAGAGATAGGGCATATGTTGGAGTTTTTAATTGTCCAGAGTACCTCAAATGGTAGTTGTTGGGGGATTTTAATTGTTTGGGGAAGCTGTTGGATCTGCTCTTAAGTATATCATGCATGTGGAAATGTTGCGGTTAGCAACCTTGAGGCAAATCATGGGCGGCGCTGCTTCGAGGTTCTGCGCCCCTCGTCTGTGGGCCCCACATCTAAAACAAAGCGACCACTCCTTCCCATCTTCATCCAACCGTGATGATCTCCTCCACATGTTTGTTCTCCCCCTTGTCTTACCCTCTCTCCCCCCTTTGACAAGAAGCTTCATCAAAATCATGCCCCGTCTCTCACTTCTCCTTTGAGCTCCAATGCACATGACCTCCCTATCCTTCTCTACCTCCTCCCCGCAACAGCCTTATCATTCCCAATCTCTCTTGTTTTTGTTCAAAGCCGCGCCCATCTCCACTCCCCTGCTTCGGCGTGTTTGCAATATATGTGGGTGTCTAGAGAGATGGTGCAACCACCGGAGCTGTTACGTACTGTCAACCGGGATATGGCGAAGGGTGGAGACCACATGACTGGTGGCGTGTTGCAACCGTGACACCTGGATGTTGTAATGGCGATGGCTAGGTACTAGAACCGTGACACATTGATGTTGGAATGGCGATGGATAGATGTTGGAATCGTGATGGATGAATGTTGAGCGAACACGGGGAGCTTACAATGGTGACCACAACCAGGTGGGTGCTGGAACAACAACCACCGGATGTTGGAACTGCGACCATCAGAGCTTTCAGTGGTGACCATGACTTGGCAGGCGCTGCAACCATGATGGCCAGATGCTGGAGCTGACACTCGCCATTACTTCAACCGGATATGACGAAAGCTACAGCGGGGCTATGATACCTCCTTTTTAGTGACCCGATAAAGGAATAGAAAAGTATCCCTCACCTATTTTCCTAGAGGTGGCCCTGGGTTATCAAACCCATGAGAGGAAGGTTCCCTTCAAGAGATGGTATCTAGCAAGCTTTCATTAAAGGATCAATTTTTTGACTGGATCAATTAAGAAAACGATGACTCAAACACTTAAAATAAAAAGAGGTACGGGTCTGACGTCTTAATGCTTACAACCATGTATTTTTGTTGGGACTAGATATGATCTTAATTTGTGAGCTCAAAGTTACCCATCGAGATGTACTTGTTACAAAGTGAAGTGGGAATGTGTCCAAATAACATCTTGATCGGCACGAGTCCTTCATCAAGAATTAGTTGTCCTATCGCAGGCTCTATCTGTCGTGCGGGGTTGCCACGATAATTAAGATAATTATAATTGAAAGGATCGATATGGTAGACTAGAGGGGGGGTGAATAGGCAACTGCAAATTTTTAGCTTTTCTTAACAAGTTAGGTTAAGCAACAAAAAGGTTGTCTAGATATGCAACTAGGTGAACAACCTATATGATGCTAGCAACAACTACAACACAAGCAAGCAAAGGATACACCACAATACAAGCTTGCACAAAGTAAAGGTAAGAGATAACTGCAAGTGGAGCCAGTGAAGACAAGGATGTGTTACCGAAGTTCCTTCCCTTGAGGGGGAAGTACGTCTCTGTTGGAGCGGTGTGGAGGCACAATGCTCCCCAACAAGCCACTAGGGCCACCGTATTCTCCTCACGCCCTCGCACAATGCAAGACGTCATGATTCCACTAGTGGTGCCCTTGAAGGCGGCAACTAAACCTTTACAAACGAGGTTGGAGCAATCTCCACAACTTAATTGGAGGCTCCCAACACCACCATGAAGCTTCACCATAATGGATTGTGGCTCCGAGGTGACCTCTTCCATCTAGGATGCTCAAACATCCAAGAGTAACAAGATCTGCGAGGGATTAGTGGGGGAAATCAAATATCTCTTGGTGGAAGTGTAGATCAGGGCCCTCTCAACAAAACCCTAGAAAATCAATAAGATTGGTTGGCTAGGGAGAGAGATCGGGCGAAAATGGAGCTTTGAGCAACAATGAAGTTTGGGGAAGAAAGAGATAAGTCTTCTTGTGGAAGAAGACCCCCTATATATAGTGATGACAAATCCAACCGTTTTTCTGTCCACATCCCTCACACACCTACCGCTCTGGGAGAGTTACTACCACCCGGGCGGTAGTTCCAGACCTAAGTGAACTAGTAGAGAGCCACGAGAAGGTAGTGCCGCCAGAGCGGTACTACCGCTCGCCCTAGCGGTACTACCACTTAGGGTGCTTTAGATAGGAACCGACAATGGTAGGAGGAGTACGGCGGCAGTACCGCAGCACCGGTACTACCGTTATCCTACTGCCATCTTATTTTCACTCAGTGGCAAACCAGTCCAGAAGGCCACAAGTAAGCGGTAGTGATTGGGCGGTAGTACCGCACGCAAGCGGTACTACAGCTCCACTTCTGCTTAAGTTCCTGACCTACAGCGAGATCAGCGGAGGTGGGGCGATAGTAGAGACGGAAGTACCATAAGTGGTACTGCTACTCTACTTTCGCTCAACTGCCACTAAGCGCGAAGAAGCAACAGAACAGAAAGAATAAGCGGCAGTAGCCGCGGAACTGGATCAACGGCAGTACCGCACAAGCGGTACTACCACTGCCTCGGGACATGTTATCAGAAGCACAGAGGATGAACTCCAAAGGTGCGGGAATGGAAATGGGTGCAAATGAAGATGCGTAAGTGATGATTCCACCCAAACCTTTGCGATGCGGATCCCCTCTTGATAGTATGGTTTTCTTATGACTCAAGTCCACCGAAAAAGAAACGCAGGAAAAATAACCGTCTTCACTCTATAACTTCGAGGGGCTCGAATTGTCTTGTGCCATAGAATATCTGAAATGCTCAATGCACACGATTAGTCTGCAAATTCATTGTCATCAATCACCAAAACCACTAAGGGAGAAATATTCCCTAACAATAATAATCAGACAAGAGCGTTGGGCGTTTAATGACTACACCTCACGAATCCCCAAGGATTGCATCCATGTTACCATACTAAACCCTTTTGTCACTGCTGTTCAGAATAACACTTCATGTTCTCCCTGCACTTAGCCTCACCGTTGCTCGATCTCCATGATCCTGGGTACTTGGAGGGATGAAGATCGCGGACAAGACAAGAGACATCTACGGAACAATTTTATTTCACACATATGGGATATAAATTCAAAGCTCTTCCATTGACCCCCACAACAAATACAAAGGGTTGCAAGGCATATGCCTCAACCCATACCTTACCAAACTACTCACACTTGGAGATCAGATCGCAAGAACAAAACATTGAAGAACACATCTTGAAGATTGATTGATTGCAAATATGTCTTACAATGGGTGCTTTGAGCAATGCACAATTGCTAGTATGAACTAGAGGGAGTTGGACTATGGTGGAGATGGAGGGCTATGGAGATGGAAATGGCG
This sequence comes from Triticum timopheevii, assembly GCA_963921465.1. Taxonomy (NCBI): domain Eukaryota; kingdom Viridiplantae; phylum Streptophyta; class Magnoliopsida; order Poales; family Poaceae; genus Triticum; species Triticum timopheevii. Next base: position 193,262,799 of record OY997272.1, read on the forward strand.
GTGGCTAGGGTTGATGAGAGGGGATGACGATGGTTTTGTTTTGGCTTCGTTCGACGCATCTCTGTTGACATTTCGATGGGGTCCCCTTTATGTAAATTGTTCAGGTGGACAAGCTACCACGGAATTCATGCCATACGATAGCTCATATAGGTGCTCGCTGTCGTATGGAACGTCGTCTTTTGTGTTGTTTCTTCTAGTGCGCCTCCTAGTGATTCCTTCTTTCTTCATTTCCATTCATTTCCATGTTCACACGTGATTTCTTGCCTTTTTAGCCCATTTCCTGTGGAAACATATCAAAGAGAGGATTTGTGAAATCTTTTGCATTCATTAGTCACTAGTAGCAATATCGGATCGAATATCTCAGTTTTAATGAAATAATGTATCTCGGTTTAAACTAAGGGTGAATGAGTGCAAAAATATCACTCATCAACTTTCCCAAGCTTAAACTTAATCACCCTAGAGCAACATAGAGATAAATCCGAATCATAAGGAACTCAGTTGTTTAAACCAAAATAACGAAAAAGTTTTGGTTCACTTACGATTGGTACGCCTAGATAGCCCTCCGCTTTTTGACCTAAAAACTTAGTGCAGTTGTAGCGGTGGCATGGTTATTATGCAGTGTTAGTGAAGCAAAGATAATCGACACAACTTTGCAACACTCAATCCTATTTATTCTAGACAACACTTGCTTGTCGGAAATGCACGGAAGAGTTTTATTCGATAGAGTCATAAAAGCATAAGTTAGGGAGTTAAAGGCATGTAGAAAAACATGATGCTAGAGTGCTCATAAAAATGCCCACAATTATCTTATCCTCAAGGCTCTTAAGCACTTCATTTCATTCATTGTTTGCTGAAACTTTGATTGTCACATGAAGGGATTATGCCAAGTAAGTGATCATGCATAGAGTTTCGCTATGGCTTAATTTTTGGGAACTGTAAACCTTTCATATTTGTCTCTTTTGAGCTCTTTTGATCAGTCCCCTTTATTTACCATATACACACTCATTCAAGAGAAAGCCGAACAATATCCGTTTGTAGTGTTGCTAATACGTATGGTAACAAATTCATAGCTGAAATCCGAGTTGTTCCTCTGGTGGATCATTCATTGGCTAGTGGAGTCCTCAGCATAACATCAAGAAAGGTGACGAAGCCACATTTACACACGTACACGTGCATAGAGTAGAAGGGCCATAGCACCAGCGAGTAGCAGAGATGGAGACGTAGGGTCTGGGTGTGGTTTTAGGTGGGGCCAGACGTCGGAGTCCTACAACAGTCCGGACTCTCGCAAAGTCCTCCTAATTTGCTTCTGGTTGGTCCACGGATCGATGCGTGATAGCTTTAGAAGTTCTGCTAATCTTCGCGGTCTGAACGTAGACGTTTGCAGGCGATATGAGGGTCCGCTTTCAAGATGCCCTAGAGCCTACGATATCACGCGTTATGTAAGACACATTAGTAAATTTATTTGTTTACCAAGAAGCATGGTTAATAATACAGCCAACTGCTGGCCATATGATGTTGCCATATCATTTATAGCCACCATTTATAGTCACTCATATAATAAGATTAGCTATAAGGTTGACTATAAGATTAATACTTTTTCTCATCTTCTCTAGAACTATTTCTTCACATTTATTGCATCTGTCCAGAAGCACGCGTATACCTGGGCTCTTGCATGAGAGCCTACTACCCTTTTTCATGTCTCTCTTCCACATAAGGCTGGTCGTAATGGTAGTATCATAGCTAGTATCATGCATGTCAACTAGGCAATTTTGATGAGGTGTCACGGAATTAAACGAAGAAAGAGAGGGTTTAGTATCATATCATGATACCATATCGTAATAAATGGTATACTACTATGTACCATGCATGGCAATAAATTAAATACTACATGATACTAATATATGATAGTATGCATTATAGAGGTACTATCATACACTAGTATCATGTGCATGATACTAGTATATGATACTCCTCATTACAACCAGCCTAAGCAAAATTGTCATGTAAGCGGGCTACAAGTCTATGCAAGAGCCCACTTTCCTTACTTTTTCATGTCTCTTTCCACATAAGCAAAATTGTCATGTAAGAGCATTACTAGTAGAACCCTCAAACCCTCAAACCCTTATAGCAGTTTTAAGGGTAGAGAAGTGCCAGTTTTTGACACTTTTAAGGGTTCAAAAACAGGGGCAAAGACTAGAACCCTCAAACCCAACCCGTAAACTGCTATAAGGGTTGGATTTGAGGGTTCTAGTATTTGCCTCAACCCCAACCTATAAAACTGTCATTTCATATATCACACATTTCATCATATGACATATCACAAATTCCATCACATTTGACATAAAACAATAATCATTCTAGTTATTATTACAACAGCGAATAAAACAATAATCATTCAAATTATTACAACAATGTTTGAGGAAATTACACTAATTGTTCGAATCAAATAGGACATAGAAAAGTAAAACAAAGATACATCATGGGCCAATGCGCCGCCCATCCAACTGCCAGTGGTGCTCTACTAGATCATCCCGGAGGCGACCATGAGTGGTTGCATCCTCAATCTGACGATGTGCTTGAAGAAAAGCGTGTATGCGAGAAGGGTTCTTTCCGGTTGCACACGGGTACCAACATTGTCATAGAAACAAGGGAGGTTTAACCCTCTCTCATCCTCTAGGATCATGTTGTGTAGAATCACACAACATTTCATGATGTTCATCAAGGTTTTTTTGTCCCAAAACCGAGCTGGACCACGAACTATGGCAAACCTTGCTTGCAAAACACCGAAAGCTCTCTCAATATCCTTGCGGGCTGCCTCTTGTGCCTTGGTGAAATGAGCCTCTTTTCTTGTTAAGGGCACCCCATTTTTCTCCTTGATGGACTTCACAAGAGTTGCCCGTTCGGGATCGATGCCATCGGTGAGATAGTATCCCATGGAGTACTCATTGTCCATGATTTTGTAGTTTCAAGCTGGAGCATCCCCAGAAATTAATCTTTTGAACAAAGGAGATCTATTGAGGATATTGATATCATTGAGTGTTCCCGGCAACCCAAAGAATGCATGCCAAATCCATGTGTCCTGAGATGCTACGGCCTCAAGCACAATGGTAGCATCACGGCTTTTACCGCAATACATTCCGTGCCATGCCTTTGGGCAATTTTTCCACCTCCAATGCATGCAATCAAGACTACCTAGCATCCCCGGCCATCCCCTTTTTTCATTCATTTCCATTAATCTCTTTGTATCTTCCTCGTTTGGTGCCCGAAGATAGTGCTCACCATACAACCGGATGACCAACTTGGCAAACCTACGGACTGACTTCGTGGTTGTATCTTGCCCAATGCGAAGATACTCGTCGGTATAATCCGCGGGTATGCCATAAGCGAGAACCAGCATTGCCGCCGATATCTTTTGATATGCACTAAACCCCATGATATCGGCGGCGGATCTACGACGTTTAAAGTAATAGGAGGCGGCCTCACAATCGGTGACAATCTTCACAAACAAACTACGCCGCATTCAGTACCTTCTGCGGAAGAGACGGGGAGGGTATGTAGGTACCTCCGCGAAGTAGTCTTCCATCAAATGCTCGTGTCCGAGAGCGCGGTCCCGGTAGACGGTGACTCGGCCCATCTTTGACCCTCTCCTCTGATCCAACAGCTTCACGCGGTTTTCAAACGATTCCACGTCGATGAGGAGGCTCATCATCTCGACGTCATCGTCTTGCAACAACTCGTCGATGTCCGAATCGTCGGATGACGACCAACCCGACGAATCGGACAACGAGTCCATGTCATTGTTGTTCACCTCCATCTACACAATACAACAAACAATAAATTGTGAGTGCCAACAATGAATCAGAAAGAAAAAAATAAAACAAAAAGAAAGAAAAGGAAGCATACCTGCAGGGAGCTCGGGGCGGCGGCGCGGCTGCCTCTGGCCCGCCTGGCCTCTGGCGCGGCGGCTCGAGGGCGGGAGGCGGCTGGGGGGCGGGAGGCGGCTGGGGGCGGCAGGCGGCTGGGGGGCGGGAGGCGACTGGGGGGTGGGGAACGACGGCGGATCCGGCGGGCGGGGCGGGGCGCGGCGGCTGGGGGAGGTAGAAGAGAGGAGGCGGGGCGAGAGGCGGCGGGGCGGGAGGCCAGGGGGCGGGGCGGGGCGGCCGGGGGCCGGGGCGCGGGGCGGGGCGGCCGGGGGCCGGGGCGCGAGGCGGCGGGGAACAGCGGGTCCGGCGGCGGGGAGTGTGGCGCAGGGGCGGGACGGCCGGCGTGCGTCGAGGGGAGGCGGGGGGGGGGGGGGCGGCCGGATTGGTGGCGGGCGACGACCGCCGGCTTGGGAGGGAGGAGGCGGGAGGTTGGGGACGGGAAACTTCCCTCCCGTGCGACGGGGGAAGTGAGTGTGGGTTGGGGTCGAGCGCCCCTCTCCAACCCTCACTTCTACAGATTGAAATTGGGTTTGAGGGTTGGACCCTTACTTTTTTTTGAGGGTTTGAGGGTTTAGGGGTTCTAGTCTTTGCGTTTTTTTGTTGCAACCCGGAAAAAAACGGTTATTTTTTAGGGTTTGAGGGTACTACTAGTAATGCTCTAAGCGGGCTATAAGCCGTGCCTCAAGTAATGGCTTGTTTACTTCACATTATTTTCTCATTTCCAGGTTACTAAATACTCCGTCCGTCCCAATATTCTTGTCTTGGATTCGTTTAGATACGGATGTATCTAGTACTAAAATACGACTTGATACATCCGTATTTAGACAAATTCCGTATCTAGTACTAAAATACGACTTGATACATCCGTATTTAGATAAATTTAAGACAAGAATTTGGGACGGAGGGAGTATATTTGTTTACTTACTACTACTGGTATCTAAACTAGAGTTAACATTGCAACCAATGTTACAAGTAGCACGCATCATGTAGAAAATAACTGTAGGGGCCTGCCTACAGTTTTCAGTTCAGAAAAAGAAAGCAAGGTCGCCCTTGAGATCTTGATGAGAATCGTGGATCTTATCCTCCCTTCTTCGCTGGGAATGAGCTTGATTTATACGAAATTAATGAGACCTTTCTACCAGACGACCACCGCAAGACACATCCAGATTATGCCCAGGAAGAACGACAAAATTTCATCAACTATGTCATCTTCTTTCTCAGATCGAACTTATGGTTCATTTTATCCACATCCACTGATGATGCACCACGAAGCAACTACACATCCACTGATGATGCACCACGAAGCAACTACACATCCACTGATGACTCGAAGGAGGGACTCTTTTACAGCTCGAGGACCAGAGATGAGGCATAACTCCTGCTAAAACCACACTTGACATTGTAATCCAGCAACCTATACTCTAAGAGCCAACTGATCCTGCCATGAGATCTTCCTCTTCCCGGCGCGCGCCGCAGCAGGGTTCCGGGCATCCCAGAACGCCGGCATTTTCGAGTCACTAGGACCAGCGACAACATTGCCCTCTAACAGGTACCTGTTCACCTTGTCCGCCCTAACAGTCTCCTGGTAACCATGAAATTCTTCCGTCTCCTCGGAGGAACTCTGAAAGAGCAAAACCCATTCAGATGAACTCAGATGGCATATCTAAACAGCAATGGCACTAGCAAGCTAAGATTTCCAAAACCGTTACCAGCTCACAAGCCTCGTTGAGGTCGATAACCGGAGACGCCCGTGGAACCAGATGCTGCCTTTGCTGCTGTGCGGGCAGATGAACTTTGCTTGAACTCCCGACAGCCTGAACAGGCCCGTGGTGATCAACCCACACGGCGGTCCGAGAAGTAGGCGCCATTGCCGGGTTCTTCAGTCTATAAACAGCAGTCTGAGATGGATTTTCGGACATTGATTTGTACCTTCTTCGCAAAAACCTGCGACATCATAGGGTCACATGAGAAAATGATGTTCATCGTAGGAGCGCATTGAATGTCAATCACAAAATATAACGAAGAGTTAAGCATTTGGTCATTACTTGACTTCAGCCGAAAGCCTTTGCTTCTTCAGCTTCTCCAAATGCAATCTGTTCTTCTTTGCTGCAGTTTCCTGAAGAAGCCAACAAAAGCAAATCATCAGGCACCAACGGCCGGAGTGTTGTTGGCTCATGATAACCCAATGGATTATCACAAATCAAATAAGACAATTTGCTGAAAATCCGTTCAGGCCAAGTAATGCACGATCCTTTGCTAAAAGGATCATGAATGGAGTGGACTAGTACGTCTCAATCAAATCTTGAACATATGCTCTGATGAGGCGAAAAGATCAAACTTGGAACCTAGAATTTAACCCCGAAAGATTTGAGTTTCCCCTAAAAACAACAGATCCAGAAGAAATAGCCCGGAAAAAAAAGGGCAGAATAGCAACTGGGGAAAAGGGGAAACAGTAAATAAAACCAGAAAGATCAGATCAAACACAAGGTGAACAAGAAAACAAGATTGACATGGAACACAAGAAAACACCCAAACCTGAGATCAGATCGGGGATCACAGAAACAGGAAACGAAGGCGGAGCACCCACCTTGAGGAGCTCCTTGTAGTCCTGGAGGAGGCTCTGGTACCTCTGGCTCGCCCTGAACGCCTCGCCCCCGTCGCCGCGGACGGGCCGGGGCGCGCGAGGCAGCGGCCGAGGCGGCGCCGCCGCCGCCGCCGCCGGCTGGGCTAGGACGACCTTGTGAGCCCTCTTCATCGCCGCCTCACCTCACCGCGGTTGGGAACAAGAAGAAGCCCGGCGGATCGTGGAGGGACGCAGGACGGCAGGAGAAAGCGAGAGGGGACGGGACCGAGGGAGGGAGGGGGGAAGGAAGGAGATAATACTAATAAAGGTTGGAAGGGGAAGCAGGGGAGGTGTGGGTGGAAGTTTCTTGCGCCTGCTCCGCCCGCCCTCTCTCTCTCTCTTCCCGCGCCGTGTGAAGGGAAGGGAGGGAGCGGAGGGGACTGCTCTGACCCATGAGTGAGATGGTGGTGCCGAAAACCCAAAAAGGCCCATGGTGAGTGAGGATGGATGAGAACAGGAGGGAAGGCGAGGACCGAGGAGGCCAGCGCGCACGCAATGAACACCAACAAGGCAACAACTCTTTTCTCTCTCCCGTTGTTTCTCTCTCTAGGCAGACTCGGCTCGGCTCTAGTGGGCGGTGGTAGAGGGGGAGGTGGTGGGTGGTAATGGCATATGGAGTGGACGGAAGTGGTGGGGCGCTGTCTCTCCTTTCCCTCGCTCGCTTGCCGCCCGGCCTCCACGAGGAGCGAACCAGTCGGTCGTCTCTCGTGTCATTGGTGGCGACGAGGCTACTAGAGCGAGCGACTGGGGAGGGAGACAAAGAAAAGGGCGAGTGTGACGATGCAGACCGGACCCGTGCCTCCCCTTGCCGTGTTTCTCCCTCTAGAAATGTCATGACCGTCCATTCATCCAGCCAGCCCTGGGAAAAAGCAGCTATTGGGGGGTGTGGGTGGACATCAGGACATGGACGCCGGCTTGTCTCTCTCCCCTCTCCACCTCTCCAATTCTTCATGGATGGCTGGGATCCCTTCTTTATTTCCCGGCAGCCTGTCCTCTAGAGAGAGAAAGCCGCGACCCACAAATTGTGGGTGGGTGTGCGTGATGGTGGTTGCGAGATGGCTGCTGCTGCCGCCGCACGCATTGATATAGGATGATGGGTGCGTGGGGCTCGGTGGGTGGGCAGCCAGAAATCACATATTTGACCTGAGGCAGAAATCAATTCACAAACTGACCTGTTTTTAAAAAAATTTCACTCTGCTGACCCTTTCGTGTGGCGCCCGACAGCTGGGCGCTGCACACTACTATGCAGCGCCTCAGCCTTAGGCGTTGCACCTGCTGCCAGCGTGGCAGCCCTGGTCCAGTTGCGGCCCCACACGCACCTGTGCAGCGCCTAAGTCTTAGGTGCCACACTTGTAATGTGCAGCGCCTAGCTCGTGGGCGCTGCACAGTCTGTGTTCCACTTGGGCTGGCCCCACCCTCTCTCCCCTCCCACCCCCACCCCACACACCCCCACCCCACCCAAACCCTAAGGCTTGCGGCCCTCCTCTCTTCCCCTCTCCCCCCCTCTCAAATCCTTCTCAAATCTTGCAAATCCGGAGTATTTGACCGTGGATTTCGAAGCCAATCCCCTCCCTTAAGGTAATCTCCTCCGATCCCCTCGTTTTCATCCATAGGAATTGTCACATTTGCTCAGATCTTGCTAGTGTGGTGGAAACCCTAGTTTTTGATTGGATTTGGAAATTTTTGTTTCTTTGCTAATTTGGTATGGTTAGGCTTTCGTAGTATGCTAGGGTTAGGGTTATGTGTGTTTGATGTTGGTGTTAGGGTTATGTTGGTCTTAGGGTTGTGTTCATTGTTAAGTGGGGGTTAGGGTTGACCAATAATTCTCTGTTTTGTAGGCATGGCTTCATCCGGTTCCATGACGAGGCCACCGTGTGCTAACCAAGAAGACATGCCGAACAAGTGGGAGGACGCATCTTTGGACAAGGTGAAGGAGAAAGATGTCAACATCCCGCCATGTTGGTGTGGAGATGTTTGCAAGGTGAAGGTGTCCACCGACCGAAAGAAAGCATGGACGGAAGGGCGGAGATATTTTGTATGCCCGAACTATGCTTATGATCGTGCACTTCCAACTAACGCCTATGACCAACCACCGGTAAGCTCGAGAAGTAAAATGTAACTCTGAAATGTGTGTCAACACTAACAACAAATTTTTATGCAGTCACCGCCTCCTCTATGCAAGTACTTCACGTGGATAGATCTTGAAGTGCCAGAAGATGTGAAAAAGGACCAATATGCAGATTGTCTTAGGCGGCAACGGAGGTTCGAAGAATCGTTTCGAAGGGGCTTGGAGGAAGAGCGTCGTCAGAAGGAGAGGATGGAGCGGAAGAAACGAGAGGAGGAGAGGGCACGCCAAGCGAAACTTGCTCGTGAGGAGGAGAGGGCAAGAAAGCTTGCAAAGGCTCGCGAGGCGCAAGAGGAGGACTCGGCATGTGACAAGAAGGGGAAATGGCCTCGCTCTACTCAGTAGGGACTTCGCTTCGGTGCACTCCTCGTCAACTATCTTCTAATGAATGTGTCGTGAAGTTGTGAGGGCATGTGAGATGTTGGTGAACTATCTTCTAGGGCAAGCTGCCATTTGTCATTTGTAATGAATGTGTCGTGAACCATGTCGTACTAATGTTTGAATTATCTTAAGTTATGAACATCGTCGGCATAAAATTTATGTTTGTTCATATTGCTGTGATGCTGCAGTCATTGTAAGTATTATGGATGTAGTGGGAGTAGCCATGGGAGTAACTGTTGGCTTTCTGGATAGCCATGGCAGTAGTGCAGCGCCTAAGGGTAGGGCGCTGCACTGTACAGTGCAGCGCCTAACAGTTGGGCGCCACACAGTACAGTGCAGCGCCTAAGTGTTGGGCGCTGCAGTGTTGCTATAAGCAAAACTGCAGAAACAGATGCCATTTTGGGTGGGGTGCAGCAGTACTCAAATAACTAAAACATCAATAAAAGTACTATAAACTGGACATGCTAAGCAAAGAGAACTAATAACTTGAACTTCACATCATTTAAGACAAATAAAGTTTGCTTCAAGTTTGCAAACACAAATACCATAACATAACCTCACAAGTTCATCAACCTAACAAGTTCATCAACCTAACAAGTTCACAAGTTCATCATATAACATAACCTCACAAGTTCATCAACCTAACACAAAGCACTAATGCCTTCCACGCGTGGTCCTGGTGCTACGCCTGCAGGCAATCTTCTTCTTCTTAGGAGCACGAGGCTCCTCTTCGTGCACTTCCTCCTCCGCCTGCGGCTCCGCCTCCGCCTCCTCCTCCGCCTCATCATCCAAGCTAGCCATCCGCGAGGTCCCTACGACCACCTTTGGGTTGCCTCTGTTGTCATAGTCGTTGGGCGTGTACCGGCGTCTGGGCTGCCTAGGCTTGAACACATATGCGGACCGAGCTTGAGCGTCCGCCAATAACATGTCATCATCAAGCTCATGGCCCTATCACAGAACGAAACAATATGGTGAAGGCCGGTGTTGTAATCAAGTGACAATCACATCTAAAGGCTTAGTCATACCTCTTGGGTGAGCGCACCCTCATCATCCATATAAGCATAGGAGGAACTCACATCGTCCCCCTCATGGTGAGATGCGGGGTCTGATGGTGTACCAGACCTAGAGGCAGATGGTGATTCGTATTCAGGATCACGGCAACCGAGTAAGTTCGATAACCGCCTTAACTTCTTGGCCTGACGCTGTAACATGAACAAGTGTGTAACATATCAAACTTCGCAACATAGACTGGCTCTCATAGTGAATGCGATATGTACCTTGAGGAATGCTCGTAGTGAACCATCATCATTGCCAGTTCCAACCGGTGTCTTCTCCAGAATAGAGTGGCTCTCATCAGCTGCTTTCTTGATCTCGGTGCGCTAAGGATGAGAAAGAATGAATGTGTTAGCCATTCAAACATGTGTAATACGGTCAACGGGAAAGTAAAGAACGGAACACTTTACCACATAGTTAATCACCGGAACAGCAGGCACTCCTTGCCCTTTCCTGACATCTGTGTTGTACTTCCCCTTTGCTAGATCCTCATAGTTTACTGGTTCTTCAAGAATATCCTCATTATATGCCGGCGGCAATATCTCAACTCGAGTAGTTCCAATAAACCATCGTACGTAGTTATCAAAAGCTTGTTGGTTGTGCTCACGAAGCGGGGCGTGTGCAGTGCTACGAGCTTGCTCCACAGAAAGCTGGAAGCGGGTAACATACGAAGCATGATGCTTGTCCCAGTCCTTTATCTTCCGCTGCCTTCTCCTGTCCAACCTGCGTGGTATAAAACCAAGCATTAGCACAATAAAAGGAGTCCCGATGCTTAGACAATACGCAGACATGCTCTCTTACCTATGAAGTGCTTTGTCCATGTCCACCTAGTCCGGCGGGTGAGGTTGGAACAGACCAAACTGACGATAAACGCGATGCGGCAAATGAAACTCAACCGCCCAGTTGCATATCAATGGGCACCGCATAAGCCAGAGATCCTTATCCCGCAAGCACATCGGGTTGAGGCGGAACTCCTCGGTGTACCCCAACCTCTCACCCGCGCCATATGGCAGCCATTCCACCTATGAAACAGGGCAACAATGCAAATTTGATGACTATGTTTCAAGCAAGCATGAGAAAGGACAATGCAAATTTGAGGACTGAAGTAATGACCTCCTTACCTGCTCAGGCGTAATCGTGTCCAACTCGGCAATGTACTTTTGGTACATGAGATTGACATCGTTCGTCATCTCGGAAACGATATCCCACTTGAAAGCCCACGTGGGGCGCCGTAATTCGTCATGTTCATCTGCATACCAAGGATCAAACCTGACGCTCTTCGGGCGTCCAACAGGCAGACGCTCCCAGCTCCATACAGAAAGTAGAAGCAGATTACCACCAATGCCTGCACTATCTGTGATCCTGCAACACGCATCGTCCAGCTACATATGAAAGAAAAAAAACAATGTTAACTTGACAGCAAGCTTGCATTGCTAATGAAGAAATGAGTTGATCACAAAACAGACCAACTACCTGTCAGTACAAGTAGGCAAGAGTCGCTGAACCCCAGCTCCATTTGCTATCAAAGACGGTCAACGCCTTCAGCCACATCCATGGAGCGTTCTTGCCAGTGGAGTCAGGAAACAAAGTCCTCGACACAACGTACCACATATACACACGAGCATGTGTCTGGATCACATCATCAGTGGCATCCGGAGGGCACGTCGCAAAGTTGTTTTGAATCCACGTGAAAGCAGCTCCAGCTGCTTTCCTTTCCCTCTTCTTCTTCTCTTCTCCCTCCTCTACATCAGCCTCAGCCTCGGTAGGAGCCATACCGATTAGAGCAATCATCTGCTCGCGCCACCCATCAGAATCAGTGCTCATACAGAGAGCCTCCCGTCGATAGCAAGACCGGTGATCAACGCGACATCCTCAAGCGTCACGGTCATCTCCCCAGTCCGAACATGGAAACTATGCGTCTCCGGCCTCCATCGATCGACAAGAGCAGACATCAGTGGAGCGTTCAGATTCGGCGTGGACCGGCTGACCAACAGAATCCACGGGAGTAGTCCTGCCTGCTTGATGTACGGTGTGTACCGCTCGTCGTAAGGCATGGCAGGACCAGAGACCCCGTGATACCGAATCTTCAGAGGTTCAAGTTTCTGCAAAAAAAAGTAATGACAAATCTTAGGGCATGTAAATTTCAACTAAAGGCAAATTTGCAAAAGATTTAGAGTACTCATTATTACCATCTCCTTCTCACGCATCATGTAGGCCCGGTGTCGTGTGTCGTAGGCATCGTCGAGAAGCCAAACCATCCTTACAAAGTTCAAACAATAAACATATATGAGTTCATTTTCATCTCAAATATCGGTATACACTAAACATCTCATATGTGTTCAACTACAACAATCTCAACATGTTCTTCTCGCACAATGAATAAATGATTGTAAATTCTCGTATATATCTCAAAAATAATCAACATCTCATATTTCAAATAAACTCAACATCTAATATATATCTAAAAAAACTAAACATCACATATATGTCCGCAAAACTCAACATCTAATATATATCTAAAAAAATTAAACATCACATATATGTCTACAAAAATAGGCATCTCATATATATCTAAAAAAACTAAACAATCTAGGGTTTCACTAACAAGAATCATATATTGTGAACTAATGAACAACACTACGGTAGTACCACTATTACTACACATCCTAAACCAAGAAAATCAAGCAAATCAAGGATTCCACCAAATCTTGGACAAATCTCTTAAATGCCAACAAATTTACGGAGGAAAAGAAAGGGAACGAAGAAGTTTACCTAGTAGGAGGGATTGGAGATCGAATCCACGGATCAAATCTTCAAATCTGAGAGGGATGGGGGGGGATCCGATGGGGCGCCGCCGCCGCTGCTCTCTGTCTAGAGAGCAACTTCCTGGAGAGGGGAAGAACTGCCTGGCAGGGGCTGGCCCGATGCGGGCTAAGTCAATGTGCAGCGCCTAAGACAAGGGCGCTGCAATATACACAGTGCAGCGCCTAAGACTTAGGCGCTGCAGTGCTGTGTCTGTGGGGCCGCAACTGGACCAGGGCTGCCACGCTGGCAGCAGGTGCAACGCCTAAAGCTGAGGCGCTGCATAGTAGTGTGCAGCGCCCAGCTGTCGGGCGCCACACGAAAGGGTCAGCAGAGTGAAATTTTTTTGAAAGCAGGTCAGTTTGTGAATTGATTTCTGCCTCAGGTCAAATATGTGATTTCTGCCGGGTGGGCAATGGCGTTTGACATTGCAGCTCTGCAAATTAAATATTGCTGCTGCTGCTAGGCTGGGGAATGACGGAACTGTCCTCAAATCCGAATCTTGCCGAATCAGATGCTGAAAAACAGCCAATTCACATTCTAGGCTGCCCAAGATCGCAAAATACTAACTCCGTCCAGGTTTATTGGTCCCTTTAGTAATTTTTTGCAAATTTTGACCGTGAATTTAATTAACAAAATGTTAATCCATTTAATATAAAGTAGTATCGTTGAAAACTATGTTCAAATACGAATTCAACGATATAATTTTTTATAATATGCATTAATATTTTGTCAGTTAAATATATGGTCAAATTTTGGCACAAAATACGAAGAGGCCAATAAACCAAGACGGAGGTAGTGATAATTGTGGTAACAACCTCTTTGCTGCATAGGATGTTAGAGCAAAGAGGGGCGTTTTGGCACCCGAAGCATATGCTCCTGCTTTTTAAAATGTGTTTTAAATGTATTTTGAAATGTCACAAAGTTCTAAAAAAAATGTTTCACGCGTACATCTTGACATTCTACATGCTCACAAAGTCGTATCGTGGAAAATCGATAACTTTTGTGTAGCGTGTGAAAAAGGCAAAATTAAGTGTTAAAAAGGGTGTTTCATGAGATATTCTTTTGTATTTTTACACAAGCCGCAAAAATGCTGGTTTTTCATGAAACTTGCGTGTGCATATAGAATATTGAGATTTTTTTCAATTTTTTGACTTTTTGACTTTTTTTCGATGACAAGAGCATATTCTCCCATGTGCCAAAGTGAATTTTCGGTTAGAGCATCTACAACAACACTAAGCAAATCTGACCCCTAAACGTATGTTGGGGCGACCGGACGCTCCCATGGACAGCATCGATCGGCTCCTCATTTTTCCTTGTGGACAACCGCACTCTCTATATGACAATGCTCATATTCATGCAGATCCATGCACGTCTATCATGTAGAACAAATTCACCATTTATTCGACAACTCAACAATTCATTACATGTCAAAATAAAAATATACGAATTCATACATAGATATGCGATGCACAAATGAGTCAAACGCCTCCATTGTTGCACTCGTTAATCTTCGTCATGTTGATCACCCACTTCTTGCCTTCCTCATCCAAAAGGCTAGTGTCCTGCAACATGATCCTCGACTCTTCCGTTTGTCTCGCAAGTCTCAACTTCTCCCTCTCGAGCTCAATTCCTTGCAATGTCGTGATACGTCCATTTTGCATCATGTTTTTCTATTGTTATTTACATTGTTTTAAAGTTATATTTCACTTTTAGATGTCATTCCAGTGTCTTTTCCCTCTTAAATTGCAAGTTCTAACACAAGAGGGAGATTGCCGACTATCAGATTTCGGGTTCCAAAACCCTTGAGAGGTTTGAACTCTGGGGTGCGTGCGAAGAACTCAACCTCCCCAGTCTGCCTACTCGCCAATCTCACAGCCTAACTCGTCGAACTCAAGGGAAAGGGGACACAGCAGTTTACCCAGGTTCGGTCCACCTTGCGGTGTAAAACCCTACTCCTGCTTTGTGGTGGATTGGCCTCGAGGGGCTGAGGATGAACTAGTACAGTGGAGAACCACCTCAGGAGGTGTGTTCTTGAGCTCAAGTGAGCTGGTGAGCTGGTGAGGGTGAATGGATCTGATCCCTCTCTATGGTGGTGGCTAGGTCCTATTTATAGTGGCCTTTGTCGGATTTCGGGTTCCGCAAACCCTTGATAGGCTCGAACTCTGGGGTGCGTGCAGAGATCTCAACCTATCCAGCCTGCCTACTTGCGATTCTCAAAGAATAGCGTGTGGAGCTCAAAGGAACAGAGAGACACAACAGTTTTATCCTGGTTCGGGCCACCTTACAGTGGATGAACAAGCCTCGGGAGGTGAGGTGTTCTTGCTCTCAAGAGAGCTGGTGAGGTGGTCGAGTGAGAATGGATCCCCCCTCTATGGTGGTGGCTAAGTCCTATTTATAGTGGCCTTGGTCCTCTTACCAAATATTGGCGGGAAGGGATCCCACAACGACCAAATTTAAAGGGGGGCAAGAAGTATACCCTATCCTAACTAAAGTGGTCTTCGCCTGCAAAAGCCCCTGGTCGTGACGCTGCGGTGGGCTTGGCGATGACCTCCGTCTTGCCGTCCTGGCGGTCTTGGTCTTGGTCTTGTTGCACCAGAATGGAAACCTTTGGCTGATTCCTCGGGACTCCGCGTCTGCTCCTTGCCTCCTTTGCACCAAAGAGGAAACTGGTACTCTGCACCCCCTGGCACCCGCCTGGCCTTGGTCGTCATGGCTCACGTCAGCCGAGCCTCGTGAGGTGCACCTTGCATAGAGGTCTTCGCTCCTCGGGAGCCAGCCTGAGGAGGTCGATCCCCTTAGAGGTCTTGGCGTCGTCCGCCTCGCGAGGGTCTTGAGTTCCTGCTGCTGAAGCTGGGCCATACCAGGCTGTCGATGGAGCCGCGCAGTGGGCCGCAGGCAGGCAAGTCTTGGTACCCCCGTATCCAAAACGCTGACAGTAGCCCCCGGGCCAAAGGCGCGCTCGGACTTGGCTTCTAGGCGAAGCCAAAGGGCAAGTACAGAGTGCATCTAGTGCCACCCCTAGTTAGTTTTGGAGTATTGACGGCAAACGTGGTTGAGGGACTAATGTGTTTGTGAGAATTGCAGGATAACACAGGTAGTGTCCCTCATTGATTCGGTTTACCTATCAGAGATGACCCCTAAAAATGTGTGAAGACATTGAAGACAACGGTGGCTCGTGAAGACATTCATGACGAAGATTATGGTACGTGAAGCTATTCACTTGAAGACTATGGAGTGCAAAGACATAGTTGTTTCCTAGTTTCCTTTTCTTCTTTATTGAGTCATAGGAACCACCGAACTGTTAAGTGGGATCCAAGTGAACAAAGTCAGAGTGACCGATGTAATGCTCAACCAAATCATATATCTCCGAGCGAAGACAATGAGAGCAAATCTTATCCAGAGCTGGATGAGCCAGCTTTGCTTGTAGCCCAAGCCAAGCTGCTGCATTTGTTTGAAATCTGACCGTTGGACATGTGTCAGTTCCTTAGTGACCCAGGGTCATTTTGAACATATCAGGTCGGGTTGCCTCCTGGCGATAAATAGCCCATCCCCTACACCATAAATTGGTGGCTGCTCAGAGTTAGTGCACGGCTTTTTTCGTTTGAGAGCAACCCACCTCCGAAGCATTTGAGAGAGAAATCCTTGCGAGGACAAAGCCCAAAACACAGGGAGCCAAAGAGTGTTAGGCATCACTGAAGACTTTCTGTCTGAGTGATCTGAAGACTTGTTACACTTAAGAACTGTGAATCCTCTGGCCGGTTAGGCGTCGCGTTCTGAGCATCCAAGAGTCATTGTGGATTGCCAGTGAACGAAGTCTGTGAAGGTTTGAAAGTCTAGCTTGAAGACTTACCAGAGTGATTGGGCGAGGACTGAGTGTCCTTAGCTCAAGGGGAATAAGGTGAAGACACGATCTTCTGAGTTAAATCTCAGCCTCCCTAACTAGACGTACAGTTGTAATAACAACTGGTACTGGTCTACCAAATCCTTGTCTTCACTAAGCAACTGGTTCTATCCTCTACTCTCCTTACTTTACAGTTTATCTTCGTGAAGTCATTTCTTGCCTGCCTGATTTATTTGACTTCATTGTCTGAAGACTTATATTTGTTTAGCTTCGTACTATCTTCCATTCTGATCTTGTCTACCTAGTTGCAGTTAGTCTTCGTGCTTTCACTGTACTGTATGTTTGACTAATGCTTGCCTAGTGTAGTCTTCATTCCGCTGCTTACTATATAGGCTTAGTTTACCTGTTTGTTTTCAAAGCCACCGTGTTTTGAAGACTTTCATAAAAATTGCCTACCCCCCCCTCTAGTCGATAACTAGCACTTTCAATTGGTATCAGAGCAAGGTACTCCTTGTTCTGTGTGATTTGGTTTAACCACCTGGAGTTTTAGCTATGTCGACTGCAGGGATAATCAAGGTCTCCGCTGTGTGCCTTGTCTTTGATGGCACTAACTACCCCTACTGGAAGAACAAGATGTGCATGCATCTTGAAGCCATTGATGTTGATCTCTGGTATATCGTCAAGACTGGCGTTCCCAAAGTCGGTGAAGGCGTCTCCGCTGCCGATGTCAAGAGATTTGCTCAATTGGACTCAACTGCGAAGAACATCATCTGTCATCATCTGACCAAAGGGCAGTATGGCCATGTGAGTGCACTGGAAACTGCAAAGCTGGTCTGGGACTGGCTGTCCAAGGTTAATGAAGGCGTCTCAACTCAGAGAGACTCAATAATCGATATTCTTCGCAATCTCTTCAACCGCTTCAAGAGAAATGATAATGGAAATGTCCAGCTCACGTTTGATCGCTTGACTGATATCACCAATGAGCTTCATGCTCTCGGGGCCACTGAGATCACCAAGCATGAGATCGTGAAGGAGCTTCTGAGATCACTTGACAGCTCGTTTGACACCTTAGCACTGATGATTCAAGAACGTCCTGACTTCAAAGATCTCGATCCGTCTAACATACTTGAGAGGCTCAACACACATGAGTTCCAGCTATTTGAGAAGCATGAGATCTATGGACCCAACTATGGCCGAACCCGTGCTTTGAAGGCTAAAGCTGGTTCCTCATCCAAAGAAGAATCTGACTGTAGCTCTGGTGATCCTGAAGATCTTGGCAAAGAGCTTGCAATGCTCGTGAGGAAGTTCCATAAGTTCCCCAAGAAGAATCGATTTAGCAAGTCTTCAAGATCTAGCTCAAAGAATAGCGAGGCTTCATCACGTGACTACAAGAAGAGGACTTGTCGCAAATGCAAGAAGACAGGCCACTACATCTCCGAGTGTCCTCAGTGGGATAAGGAATCAAAGAAGAAGAAGAAGAAGAAGAAGAAGAAGAAGAAGAAGAAGAAGAAGAAGAAGAAGAAGAAGAAGAAGAAGAAGAAGAAGAAGAAGAAGAAGAAGAAGAATAAGAAGAAGAAGAAGAAGAAGAAGAAGAATAAGAAGAAGAAGAGCAAGGAATATGATTCTAATGACAACAAGAAGAAGAAGAAATCTTCAAAATCTTCTTCAAAGTCTTCATCTCACAAGAAGACCTCATCAAGCAAGGCCCGTGCATTTATTGGCAAGGAAATGGATTCATAGGAGGAGTCTACCTCAGAGGAGGCGGAGGTGGAGTCTCAGGAGGAGTCTGATTCAGGCGTGGCAAGCCTGGCTCTGGCATCAACGGCCAAGTCAATATTCAACACTGAAGACAATGGTCACAACATTGAGGCCAAAGCTGATGATGATGATGACGACTCTACTCCTACCTACTACTTCATGGCACGTGGTGCCAAGGTAACTTCACGCGATGCCTATTTCCAAACCTCTAGTGAAGATGACTCTGAATGTGAATCCAAACCTAGCTATAAGACACTTGCTAAAATTGCAACTAAGCAACAAACTGCTATGGAACATATTCAAAAGCTGCTAGACAAAAGCTGCTAGCTAAAGGTAGAACAAATACTCTCTCAAGTCCTATCAGCCACTGATACAACTCTACGCACGCTTGACGTTCGCTTTACCTAGAACAAGTATGAAACTAGAAGTACTTTGTAGGTGTTGTTGGATAGGTTTGCAATATAGTAAAGAACACGTAAATAAAAAGTAGGGGCTGTTTAGATAAAGATGCAATAAAGTAAATATAGCGAGTGTGGAAAAGTGGTGGTAGGAGTTGCGGAATTGTCCCTAAGCAATTGACTACTTTACTAGACCGATAGCAAGTTTTATGTGGGAGAGGCCACTGCTAGCATGTCATCCCTGACTTGGAATTCTATGCACTTATGATTGGAACTATTAGAAAGCATCCGCAACTACTAACGTTCATTAAGGTAAAACCCAACCATAGCATTAAGATATATTGGTCCCCTTCAATCCCGTATGCATCAATTTCTATGCTAGGTTGAAGCTTCTGTCACTCTTGCCCTCCAACACATAGTCCTATCAACATACAACTAACCCTATGGTGTGATCCACTTTCGCGCTCATATGATGGGCACCAAAGGACAGCAACATAACCACAAGCAAATTAAATCAATCATAGCAATTCATCAACCACCAATAGGACAACAAAAATCTACTCAGACATCATAGGATGGCAACACATCATTGGATAATAATATGAAGCATAAAGCACCATGTTCAAGTAGAGGGTACAGCGGGTTGCGGGAGAGTGGACCACTGTAGATAGAAGTGGGAAGGTGATGGAGATGTTGGTGAAGATGGCGGAGGTGTTGGTGAAGATCGAGGTGATGATGATGGCCCCCGGCGGCGTTTCGGCGCCACCGGAAGCAAGGGGGAGAGAGCCCCCCTTCTTCTTCTTCCTTTACCTCCTCCCTAGATGGGAGAAGGGTTTCCCCTCTGGTCCTTGGCTCACATGGCTTGGGAAGGGCGAGAGCCCCTCCGAGATTGGATCTATCTCTCTGTTTCTGCGTTCTGGAATTCTACCCTGGCACCGTTTCTTTTATATCCGGAGATCCGTAACTCCGATTGGGGTGAATCTTTCGCCCAGATTTTTCTCGTAAAATTAGCTTTCTTGCGGCAAAAGAAGAGCATCAACCGCCTTACGGGTGGCCCAAGAGAGTGCCAGGCGTGCCTAGGGGGGTGGGCGTGCCCCCTATCTCCTGGCCACCTCGGGCACCGTTTCGCGTTGATTCTTCCTCCGGAAAATCCCAAATATTCCAAAATAATTCTCCGTCCGTTTTTATCCTATTTGGATTCCGTTTGATATTGGGTTTCTGCGGAACATAAAACATGCAACAAACAGGAACTGGCACTGGGCACTGGATCAATATGTTGGTCCCAAAAATAGTATAAAAAGTTGCCAAAAGTATATGAAAGTTGAATAATATTGGCATGGAACAATAAAAAATTATAGATACGACGGAGACGTATCATGGACTCATATGGAATAACTTTGGGGTTTATGGAGTTTGGATGCACAAGCAGTATTCCCACTTAGTACAGGTGAAGGCTAGAAAGAAACTGGGAAGCGACCAACTTAGAGAGGGACAACAGTCATGAACATGCATTAAAATTAATCAACACTAAGTGCAAGCATGAGTAGGATATAATCCACCATGAACATAAATATCGTGAAGCGCTATGTTGATTTTGCTTCAACTACATGCGTGAACATGTGCCAAGTTAAGTCACTCGAATCATTCAAAGGAGGATACCACCCTATCATACCACATCACAACCATTTTAATAGCATGTTGGCATGCAAGGTAAACCATTATAAACTCCTAGCTAATTATGCATAGCATAAGCAACTATAATCTCTAATTGTCATTGCAAACATGTTTATTCATAATAGGCTGAATCAGGAACGATGAACTAATCATATTTACAAAAACAAGATAGGCCGAGTTCATACCAGCTTCCCTCATCTCAATCAGTCCATCATATATCGTCATTATTGCCTTTCACTTACACGACCGAACGATGTGAATAATAATAATAGTGCACGTGCATTGGACTAAGCTGGAATCTGCAAGCATTCAATTCAAGGGAGAAGACAAGGTAATATGGGCTCTTGGTTAAATCAACAATAATGCATATAAGAGCCACTTAACATTTTCATCACGGTCTTCTCCTCTCGACCCCCAAAGAAAAGAAATAAAACTATTTACATGGGAAGGCTCCCAACAAGCAAAAGAAGAATGAGAAATCCTTTTGGATTTTCTTTTAATTACTACTACTACAGACATGGAAAGCAAACTAACTAAAAGCTACAACTAATTTTTTGGGTAAGGAGTGGAATTCTATGGAATTTGATGGAATTTGTAATAAGGAGTGGCAAGAGCCTAAGCTTGGGGATTCCCAAGGCACCCCAAGGTAAAATTCAAGGACAAACAAAAGCCTAAGCTTGGGGATGCCCCGGAAGGCATCCCCTCTTTCCTCTTCGCCTATCGGTAACTTTACTTGAGGCTTTATTTTTATTCACCATATGATATGCGTTTTGCATAGACCGTCTTGTATGATACGAGTCTTTTCTTTTTAGTTTACCACAATCATCCTTGTTGTACACACCTTTTGGGAGAGACACGCATGAATCATGATTTATTAGAATACTCTATGTGCTTCACTTATATCTTTTGAGCTATATTGCTCTGGTGCTTCACTTATATCTTTTTAGAGCACAACGGTGGCTTTATTTTATAGAAATTGTTGAAGTCTCATGCTTCACTAATATTATTTCGAGTGTCTTTTAGAACAACATGGTAATTTGCTTTGGTTATAAAATTAGTCCTAATATGATGGGCATCCAAGATGGATATAATAAAAACTTTCATATAAAGTGCATTGAATACTATGAGAAGTTTGATTCTTTATGATTGTTTTGAGATATGAAGATGGTGATATTAGAGTCATGCTAGTAGGGTAGTTGTGAATTTGAGAGATACTTGTGTTAAAGTTTGTGATTCCCGTAGCATGCACGTATGGTGAACCATTATGTGATGAAGTTGGAGCATGATTTATTTATTGATTGTCTTCCTTATGAGTGGCGGTCGGGGACGAGCTATGGTCTTTTCCTACCAATCTATCCCCCAGGAGCATGCGCATAGTACTTCGTTTCGATAACTAATAGATTTTTGCAATAAGTATGCGAGTTCTTTATGACTAATGTTGAGTCCATGGATTTTACGCACTCTCACCCTTCCACCATTGCTAGCCTCTCTAGTGCCGCACAACTTTCGCTGGTACCATATCATACAACAGCCACCATACCTACCTATTATGTCATTTCCATAGCCATTCCAAGATATATTGGCATGCAACTTTCCACTGTTCCATTTATTATGACACGCTCCATCATTGTCATATTGCTTTGCATGATCATGTGGTTGACATTGTATGTGTGGCAAGGCCACCGTTCATAATTTTTTCATACATGTCACTCTTGAATCATTGCACATACCGGTACACCACCGGAGGCATTCACATAGAGTCATATTTTGTTCTAAGCATTGAGTTGTAATTCTTGAGTTGTAAGTAAATAAAAGTGTGATGATCTTCATTATTAGAACATTGCCCCATGTGAGGAAAGGATGATGGAGACAATGATTCCCCCACAAGCTAGGATGAGACTCAGGAAAAAAAAGAGGCCAGGAGAAGGCCCAAACAAATGAAAAATGAGAGAAAAAGAGAGAAGGGACAATGTTACTATCCTTTTACCACACTTGTGCTTGAAAGTAGCACCATGATCTTCATGATAGAGAGTCTCCAATTTTTCAGTTTCATATACTAGTGGGAATTTTCATTATAGAACTTGGCTTGTATATTCCAATGATGGGCTTCCTCAAAGTGCCCTAGGTCTTCGTGAGCAAGCAAGTTGGATGCACACCCACTTAATTTCTTTTTGAGCTTCCATACACTTATAGCTCTAGTGCATCCGTTGCATGGCAATCCCTACTCACTCGCATTGATATCTATTGACGGGCATCTCCATAGCCCGTTGATACGCCTAGTTGATGTGAGACTATCTTCTCCTTTTTTTTTCTCCACAACCACCATTCTATCCCACCTATAGTGTTATATCCATGGCTCATGCTCATGTATTGCATGAAGATTGAAAAAGTTTGAGAACATCAAAAGTATGAAATAATTGCTTGGCTTGTCATCGGGGTTGTGCATGATTTAAATATTTTGTGTGATGAAGATAGAGCATAGCCAGACTATATGATTTTGTAGGGATAGCTTTCTTTGTCCATGTTATTTTGAGAAGACATGATTGCTTTCTCAGTATGCTTGAAGTATTATTATTTGTATGTCAATATTAAATTTTTGTCTTGAATCTTTCGGATCTGAACATTCATGCCACAATAAAGAAAATTACATGGACAAATATGTTAGGTAGCATTCCACATCAAAAAAAATCTGTTTTTATTATTTACCTACTCGAGGACGAGCAGGAATTAAGCTTGGGGATGCTTGATACGTGTCCAAGGTATCTATAATTTTTGATTGTTCCATCGTATTATATTATCTGTTTTGGATGTTTAATAGGCATTTATATGCTATTTTATATAATTTTTGGGACTAACCTATTAACTGACGGCCCAGTGTCAGTTTCTGTTTTTTTGCCTATTTTAGAGTTTCGCAGAAAAGGAATACCAAACAGAGTCCAAACGGAATGGAACCTTCGTGATGATCTTTCTTAGACCGAAAGCAAACCAGAAGACTTGGAGATGAAGTCGGAGACGCAACGAGGAAGCCACGAGGCAGGGGAGTGCGCCCCCACCCTCGTGGGCCCCTCGTAGCTCTCCTGACCTAGTTCGTTCACCAATATATACTCTTATACCCTGAAAACATCCAAGAGAGCCACAAAACCACTTTTCCACCGCGGCAACCTTCTGTACCCATGAGATCCCATCTAGGGACCTCTTCCGGCGTCCTTCCAGAGGGGCATTCGATCATGGAGGGCTTCTACATCAACACCATTACCTCTGCGATGAAGCGTGAGTAGTTTACTACACACCTTCGGGTCCATAGTTATTAGCTAGATGGCTTCTTCTCTCTCTCTTTGATTCTCAATACCATGTTCTCTTTGATGTTCTTGGAGATCTATTCGATGTAATATTCTTTTGTGGTGTGTTTGCCGAGATCCGATGAATTATGGATTTATGATCAGATTATCTATGGATATTATTTGGTTCTTCTCTAAATTCTTATATGCATGATATGATATCTTTGCAAGTCTCTTCGAATTATCGGTTTAGTTTGGCCTACTAGATTGATCTTTCTTGCCATGGGAGAAGTGCTTAGCTTTGGATTCAATCTTGCGGTGTCCTTTCCCAGTGACAGTAGGGGCAGCAAGGCACATATTGTATTGTTTCCATCGAGGATAAAAAGATGGGGTTTTCATCATATTGCTTGAGTTAACTCCTCTACATCATGTCATCTCACTTAATGCATTACTCCATTCTTTATGAACTTAATACTCTAGATGCATGCTGGATAGCGGTCGATGTTCGGAGTAATAGTAGTAGATGCAGGCCGGAGTCAGTCTACTTGAAACGGACGTGATGCCTATGTTCATGATCATTGCCTTAGATATCATCATAACTATGCGCTTTTCTTTCAATTGCTCGGCAGTAATTTGCTCACCCACCGTAATATTTGCTATCTTGAGAGAAGCCACTAGTGAAATCTATGCCCCCGAGGTTTCTTTTCCATATTATTGAATCTCGTTTACATCTTGCTAGTTTCTGATCTACTATTTTGCAATCTTTACTTTCCAATCTATAAACCAAAAATACTAAAAATATTTACTTACCGTTTATCTATCTCTATCAGATCTCACTTTTGCAAGTGACCGTGAAGGGATTGACAACCCCTTTATCACGTTGGGTGCAAGTTGTTGATTGTTTGTGCAGGTATTCGGTGACTTATGCGTTGTCTCCTACTGGATTGATACCTTGGTTCTCAAAACCGAGGGAAATACTTACGCTACTTTGTTGCATCACCCTTTCCTCTTCAAGGGAAAACCAATGGAAGCTCAAGAGGTCGCAACGCTTAATAGGACTTTCACAAAGCACATACCTTGATAAGA
This sequence comes from Triticum timopheevii, assembly GCA_963921465.1. Classification (NCBI taxonomy): domain Eukaryota; kingdom Viridiplantae; phylum Streptophyta; class Magnoliopsida; order Poales; family Poaceae; genus Triticum; species Triticum timopheevii. The sequence goes on from OY997272.1 coordinate 193,287,744, forward strand.
TTTTGAAGAAGTTCAAAATGTATCAGTCCAAGAAGGGGTTCTTGCCTGTTTTGCAAGGTGTCAAATTGAGTAAGACTCAAAGCCTGACTACGACAGAAGATAGAGAGAGAATGAAAGTCATTCCCTATGCCTCCACCATAGGTTCTATAATGTATGCCATGCTGTGTGCCAGACCTGATGTGTGTCTTGCCATAAGTATGGCAGAGAGGTACCAAAGTAATCCAGGAGCGGATCACTGGACAGCGGTCAAGAATATCCTAAAGTACATGAAAAGGACCAAGGATATGTTTCTGATGTGTGTCTTGCCATAAGTATGGCAGAGAGGTACCAAAGTAATCCAGGAGCGGATCACTGGACAGCGGTCAAGAATATCCTGAAGTACATGAAAAGGACCAAGGATATGTTTCTCGTTTATGGAGGTGACGAAGAGCTCGTCGTTAAGGGTTACGTCGATGCTAGCTTTGACATAGATCCAGATGACTCTAACTCACAAAACGGATACGTGTTTATATTAAATGGTGGAGCTGTCAGTTGGTGCAGTTCTAAGTAAAGCGGCGTGGCGGGATCTACGTGTGAAGCGGAGTACATACCTGCTTCAGAAGCAGCACATGAAGGAGTCTGGATGAAGGAGTTCATATCCGATCTAGGGGTAATACCCAGTGCATCGGGTCCAATGACAATCTTTTGTCACAAGACTGGAGAAATTGCTATAGCCAAGGATCCCAGGTTTCACAAGAGAACCAAAAACATCAAGCGACGCTTCAACTCCATTAGCGAATATGTCGAGGATGGAGACATAGAAAATTGTAAAGTACATAAGGATCTGAATGTAGCAGACCCGTTGACTAAGCCTCTTCCACGGACAAAACATGATCAGCAACAAGACTCAATGGGTGTTGGATTCATTACAATGTAATCTAGTTTATTGACTCTAGTGCAAGTGGGAGACTGATGGAAATATGCCCTAGAGGCAATAATAAAGTTGTTATTATTATATTTCCTTATTCATGATAAAGGTTTATTATTCAAGATAGAATTGTATTGACCGAAAACTTAAATATATGTGTGGATACATAAACAAATACCGTGTCCCTAGTGAGCCTCTACTAGACTAACTCATTGATCAGAGATTGTTAAGGTTTCCTAACCATAGACATGAGTTGTCATTTGATAACGGGATCACATCATTAGGAGAATGATGTGATGGACAAGACCCAGCCGTTAGCATAGCATATGATCATTCAGTTTATTGTGACCGCTTTCTTAATGTCAAATACAGGTTTCTTCGACCATGAGATCATGCAACTCCCGGACTCCAGAGTAATGCCTTGTGTGCCAATAAATGTCACAACGTAACCGGGTGATCATAAAGGTGCTCTACGGGTATCTCTGAAGGTGCCTATTGGGTTGGCATGGATCAAGACTAGGATTTGTCACTCCGTGTGATGGAGAGGTATTTCTGGGCCCTCTCGTTAATACAACATCACAAGAAGCTTGCAAGCAAAGTGACCAAGGAGTTAGTTACAGGACGATAGATGACGGAACGAGTAAAGAGACTTGCGAGTAACGAGATTGAACTAGGTATGGAGATACCAACGATCGAATCTCGGGCAAGTAACATACCGACGGACAAAAGGAACTACGTATGTTGTCATAAAGGTTCGACCGATAAAGATCTTCATAGAATATGTAGGAACCAATATGGGCATCCAGGACCTGCTATTGGCTATTGACCGGAGAAGCGTCTCGGTCGTGTCTACATCATTCTCGAACCCGTAGGGTCCGCACGCTTAACATTCGTTGATGATATAGTATTATATGAGTTATGTATGTTGGTGACCGAATTTTGTTCGAAGTCCTGGATGAGATCATGGACATGACAAGGAGCTTTGGAATAGTCCGGAGGTAAAAATTGATATATGGGATAATAGTGTTTGGTCTCTGGAAGGGTTCCAGAATTTACCGGAAGGGGTTTCGATGTTTCCCAAAATGTTCGGGTACGAGAACACTCTATTTGGGCCAAGAGGTAAAGCCCACGGGGCTTTAGGAAGGTGCAAAAGGTAGTTTTTCGGAAGCCAAAGAGGCGAGACGCTAGGGACTGGCGTCTGGTCCTAGAGTCCAAGAAGTACTCTTGCCTTGCGGGCTAAACCATCTTTGAGGAGGCTCTTTCTCCAAGAAACGACCCCAGGGCTCAACATATAAAAAGAAGGGTAGGGCTAGCACCCGGAACACATCTAGATTTACCAAGCCGTGTGCCAGCAACCCCGCCCCACTAGTTTATCCTCTGTCATAGTTTTTGTTGTGCTTGGCGAAGCCCTGCGGATATTGTTCTTCACCACCACTATCACCTCGCTGTCGTGCTGCCGGAACTCATCTACTACTTCGCCCCTCTTGCTGGATCAAGAGGGTGAGGACGTCATCGAGTTGAACGTGTGCTGAACGCGGAGGTGTCGTACATTCGGTACTTGATCAAGACGGATCGTGAAGGTGTAAGACTACATCAACCGCGTGGATAAACACTTCCGCTTAGCGATCTTCAAGGGTATGAAGATGCTCTCCCCCTCTGAAAGCACAAGTGCTCCCTAGGTGGTTTTGGTAATTAATGTCAACATATCTCTTGTTGGACTAACACTTTTATCTAGTATGTTTCAGATAAGTTCAACAATGGAGTGGCATGGACTAAAGGATGTGGGAACTCCTTCAAGATGCTAAGGACAAAGGATTGGCTCAAGCTTCAAGCTCAAGACTCTCCATTTCATATTTTAGTGGTCCAAGATCACATTGAGTCTATAGGAAAAGCCAATACTATCAAGAAGGGATGAGGTGTTGCTTAATGAGCCTCTTGCTTCATGTGCTTAGTGATATACTCCAAAATCCTCAACTGCTTTCCCACTTCCACAAATGACCTAAACCTAAAGCCAAAATCGGTCACACCAATTCTTTCTATCCGGCGCCACCGATTCCAAAAGTCATAGCCACTGCCACAAACCCTAAGCAATTCGGTCTTACCGATAGGGATCTCGGTCTCACCGAGATGGGATTGTAATCTCTCTATGTATGTCCATTACCAAAATCGGTCTCACCGAGTTTGAGCAATCGGTTACTACCGAGATTACAATTCAAACTCTCTGGATAACTTATTACCAAAATCGGTCCCATCGAGTTTGTGTAATCGGTCAAACCGAGTTTGCCTGACCAACTCTCTGGAAAGCTTATTACCAAAATCGGTCTCACCGATTTTGTGTAATCGGTCTTACCGAGATTACGTTATGCCCTAACCCTAACCGAATCGGTCTCACCGAGTTGCATTTCGGTCCCACCGAAAATCCTAACGGTCACATTATTTGCTAAATCGGTCTGACCGAGTTTAACGATTCGGTCCCACCGAGTTTGGTAGATTGTGTGTAATAGTTAGATTTTGTGTGGAGGCTATATATACCCCTCCACCTCCTCTTCATTCGTGGAGAGAGCCATCAGACTGAACCTACACTTCCAGCATACATTTTCTGAGAGAGAACTAGCTACTCATGTGTTGAGGCCAAGATATTCCATTCCTACCATATGAATCTTGATGTCTAGCCTTCCCCAAGTTGCTTTCCACTCAAATCTTCTTTCCACCAGATCCAAAACCTATGAGAGAGAGTTGAGTGTTGGGGAGACTATCATTTGAAGCACAAGAGCAAGGAGTTCATCATCAACGCACCATTTGTTACTTCTTGGAGAGTGGTGTCTCCTAGATTGGCTAGGTGTCACTTAGGAGCCTCCGACAAGATTGTGGAGTTGAACCAAGGAGTTTGTAAGGGCAAGGAGATCGCCTACTTCGTGAAGATCTACCGCTAGTGAGGCAAGTCCTTCGTGGGCGACGGCCATGGTGGGATAGACAAGGTTGCTTCTTCGTGGACCCTTCGTGGGTGGAGCCCTCCGTGGACTCGCGCAACCGTTACCCTTCGTGGGTTGAAGTCTCCATCAACGTGGATGTACGATAGCACCACCTATCGGAACCACGCCAAAAACATCCGTGTCTCCAATTGCGTTTGAATCCTCCAAACCCTTCTCTTTACCTTCTTGCAAGTTGCATGCTTTACTTTCCGCTGCTCATATACTCTTTGCATGCTTGCTTGATATGTATTGTGAATGTTAAACTTGTGCCTAAACTCCACTTAAACTTAAGAAAACTTAAAAACTGCAACTTTGGTACTTAGTGTCTAATCACCCCCCTCTAGACACCTCTTCTCAAGGTCCTACAAGTGGTATCAGAGCTTTGGTCTCCATTGCTTTGGTTTAATCACCATTGGAGGAAGATGGATGAGTCTACTATTGGGAGTCTTAGACATAGAGTGCCTATTCTTGATGGAGAGTATTTTCATGAGTGGAAAAATGAGATGCTTGTTATTTTCAATCAATATCATTTGAACAAGTACATTGCTAGCCCTTGTGCACCTCATGTTGATCCTATGCATTCTACCCATGATGAGTCAATTGACATGATTAGGAATCTTAGAACTGCCGAACTTATCATTAGAGGCTTGCCTAGAAACTTGATTGGATGTTTGCCTACTCTTAAGTGTGCTTACACCATATGGAAATTTCTTGAGGAACGCTTTCCAAATTATTCCTTGAAAAATCTTAATGAAATTCTCCATAAGTCTATTGCCTTGAGTAAGATGAATACTAGTGATCCTATGTTTGGTGATCGTCTATTTGAGCTTACAAACCTTATGCGTGCCAAAGGAAATGTTGGTATTATTAGTGATATTATTTCCGAAGCTATAAAAATTCATAAGCAAGATCATTGTCAAACTCACTCTAATGAATCACCCTCTCTAGGACTTGATCCACCACATGATGATGTTGAACATGGATACTATGATGAGGATGATGATGGTGACTTCGATCTTGATGATGCAATGAGACATTTTGGTCTTATGGCAAATCTTCGGGGATATATGTCAGGAGGAAAGGAATGGGTTCTTGATAGTGGATGTACCGATCACATGACCGGAGATAAAGACATGTTTCGTGAGCTTGCTGAAAATGATAGTCCTCGAAAGTATGTCACCTTCGGTGACAACTCAAAGGGTAAGGTGGTTGGCCTCGGTAAGGTGGCCATATCACATGATAGCTCCATACAAAATGTCATGCTCGTTGAATCTCTTGGCTACAATTTACTTTCGGTATCTAGACTTGCTGATTTCGGTTTCAATGTCCTATTTATTGAAGTAGATTGTCAAGTGTTTCATCGAGACAATCATAAAATGGTCTTTACCAGTGTGCGTAGAGGTGATCTATACATTGTTGATTTCACTAAAAAGGCTCAACCTAATACTTGCTTCATTGTTAAATCCTCAAAAGGTTGGTTATGGCATGGACGACTAGGTCATGTTGGTATGCGAAACCTTGACAAGCTTATTAAAGGAAATCATATCCTTGGAGTTAACGATGTCATATTTGATAAGGATAGACTTTGCAGTGCTTGTCAAGCAGGTAAACAGGTTGGAGGAAGGCATCCCGTGAAGAACATCATGACCACAAGGAGGCCACTCGAGCTACTTCACATGGATCTTTTTGGTCCCAACTCTTACAAGAGTCTTGGTGGAAATTCTTTTGGTCTAGTTATAGTTGATGATTTTCAAGATTTACGTGGGTGTTCTTTCTCGATGATAAATCGCAGGTCCAAAAGATCTTCAAAAACTTCGCAAGGAAGGCTCAAAATCAATTTGAAGTGAAGATCAAGAAGGTTCGCAGCGACAACGGAACGGAGTTCAAGAACACAAATGTGGACACCTTTCTTGATGAAGAAGGGATTTCACACGAGTTCTCGGCTACGTACACACCTCAACAAAACGGAGTTGTTGAGAGGAAGAACCGGATGCTCATTGAAATGGCAAGAACGATGCTTGATGAGTACAAGACGCTGAAGCACTTTTGGGCAGAAGCGGTTGAGACAGCTTGTCATGCAACAAATCACTTGTATCTTCACAAGCTACTCGGCAAGACGGCATACGAGCTCCTCACCAGTAACAAACCCCAAGTTGGATACTTTCGAGTATTCGGCTCAAAGTGCTACATTCTTGATAAGCATCGTCGTTCTAAATTTGCTCCTAAGTCTCATGAAGGTTTCCTACTAGGTTATGGCTCAAACTCTCACACTTACCGTGTCTACAACAATTTCACCCGAAAGGTTGAAGAGACGGTGGATGTGAAGTTTGATGAATCTAACGGCTCGCAAGTAGAGCAATTGCCAATTGATGTAGGAGACAAAGATCCTTCGGAAGCAATCCAAGACTTGTCTATTAGCAAGGTTCGTCCAATGGAGGTGAAGGAGAGTACCTCGTCCGTCCAAGTGGAAGCTTCTACTTCACAACAAGGTGAACCAAGAGTTGATACGGAAGCATCCACAAGTGGGACACACCAAGATGAAGAAAATGAGGAAGTGCATCAAGATGAACGTCAACAACCTCCTTCTCCACCACGACAAGAGAACGACAACGCCAACAATGAAGAAGGCCAAGAAGAAGAACAAGATGAAGAAGATGTTCAACGAAGACCCAAGCAAAAGCTTTCACGAGTTCGAGCAAGAGTTGCTAAAGATCATCCCGTCGAGAAAATCTACAATGACATTCGAACCGGGAGAATCACTCGCTCTAAAACTCGTTTAGCTAACTTTTGTGAAAACTATTCTTTCATCTCTAGCATTGAACCTATGAAGGTTGAAGAAGCATTGGAAGATCCGGATTGGATAAATGCTATGCATGAAGAGCTACATAACTTTGAGAGGAACCAAGTTTGGACATTGGTTGAGAAGCCCGACAACAACCACAACATCATCGGTACCAAATGGGTGTTTCACAACAAGCAAGATGAAGATGGACAAGTAGTTCGCAACAAAGCATGTCTCGTCGCCCAAGGCTACACACAAGCCGAAGGTATGGACTATGGTGAGACTTACGCCCCCGTTGCTAGACTTGAGTCCATTCGCATCTTACTTGCCTATGCTAATCATCATGATATCACCTTGTACCAAATGGACATTAAAAGTGCTTGGTGAAATAGAGGAGTAAGTTTATGTTAAGCAACCTCCAGGCTTTGTCAATCCTAAGAAACCCAATCATGTTTACAAACTTCACAAAGCTCTTTATGGTCTTAAACAAGCTCCTAGAGCATGGTATAAATGCTTGACCAAGTTCCTTATTGAAAAAGGCTTTGAAATTGGGAAAATTGATTCTACTCTTTTTACTAAAAGGGTTAATGGAGAACTATTTGTATGCCAAATTTATGTTGATGATATCATATTTGGATCAACTAACCCTCATTTTAGTGAAAAGTTTGGGAAGCTAATGTCGGAGAAGTTTGAGATGTCTATGATGAGTGAACTCAAATTCTTTCTTGGGTCGCAAATCAAGCAAACTAAGGAAGGTACCTTTATTTCTCAAATGAAGTACACAAAGGACTTATTCAAGAAGTTCTATATGCAAGAATGCAAAGGTATGTCTACACCCATGCCTACTAGTGGACATATTGACTTGACAAAAGATAGTGAACCGGTTGATCAAAAGGTTTATCGCTCTATGATTGGTTCATTGTTATATCTATGTGCTTCACATCCCGATATCATGCTAAGTGTGTGCATGTGTGCACGATATCAAGCTGCTCCTATGGAATGTCATCTTAAGGCCGTGAAAAGGATAGTGAGATACTTAATCCATACACCAAATTTTGGCATTTGGTATCCTAAGAGGGCCTCTTTCAATCTTGTTGGCTATTCCGACTCAGACTATGCCGGAGACAAGGTTGATAGAAAGTCCACTTCGGGTACTTGTCAATTTCTTGGTAGATCTCTTGTGTCTTGATCCTCCAAGAAACAAAACTCGGTATCCTTATCCACCGCCGAAGCGGAATATATTGCCGCTGGTTCATGTTGTGCTCAATTACTTTGGATGACCCAAACTCTTAAAGATTATGGGATATATGTGAGACATGTTCCGTTGCTTTGTGACAATGAAAGTGCTATCAAAATTGGTCATAATCCTGTGCAATATTCTCGAACTAAGCATATTGAAGTTCGTCATCATTTCATTCGAGATCATGTTGCTAAGGGTGACATTGATCTTAAGCATGTTCGCATCGAAAAGCAATTAGCGGATATATTCACTAAACCTCTTGATGAGAAAGTGTTTTGCACGTTAAGAGGAGAATTGAACATCATCGATGCTTCAAACTTGGAGTAGAAACTCCATTGGATACATGCAAGACATGAGCTTATGACTAATCCTTGATACTTCTCTTATGATGAAAATCTTATGTCTTGGATATATTTGTATCTTGCATGTTATCTAACCCATGTAGGTACTTGGTGGAATCAAACTCCATGAGATTGTAATCTACTCACATCTTGAGCAATCTCTACATCACCAAGTTTCTACACTATGATGGTTGAAGACAAGGAAGCACGGAACCATTCAAACATATCCTTTGACAAATTCTATGTTGAGCTTCATGATTGTCATTTTTGGATACACAAGTGCTCTTCCTTGCATTAACTAACCCATGTAGGTAGATGGACTCAAATTCCAAGTGGTGCTCCAAATTCTTGATGAGCTACATCAACCTTGAGCAACCCACACAAGTTCAACTACATGGACTACACCACCAACCAAGGTATGTTATTCCATCTTAGAGAAGCTTTGCTCCAAGTCATGAGCTAAAGCAACTCGACAAGATGTGAATACATCAAGATGCTTGAACAAAAAATGGCAACCCCATTTTGAGCTTAAACGATGAGTATGACCTATGATCAAGTGATCTCACTTGACTCCTAAGTCAATATACTCTAACATAGGTGACTTTGTCGCCGACCATCTCTAGATGAAGTTCTCTTGTGTTCTTGTCTGTGTTTTTGCATTTGGCTCATGCATATTTGTTTCCCCTTTCAAAGAAAAACTTCATCTAGCTTTCTTTCTGTTTGCTCTGCATTTTTCTGCATTCAAATTCCTTGCATATCTTTAAGTAAATTTCTTGCAAATCTTTGTGAGATCTTACAAGTCTAGTGAGCTGAGGTGACAAGTGTTTTCTCTATGATGAACTCGGTTTCACCGATTTGTTGTCTTCGGTCCAACTGAATCCTTCCGGTACAACCGAAGCCTACAACTCGGTGCCACCGATTTAACAACAGGAAAAATAGTTTTCCACATATTCTGTGTTTCTTCTTTTCCAGCTCCACTCAATGAATCTTGTCCTCTACAAGCATCACATTTTTATCAATGCTTTGTGTTGTGTCTCAAGGACCAAACCCATTAGACAGATTCCAGAAGACCCTTCTTGGAAATTGATGTCAAAGGGGGAGAGAGGGAACATCAAAGCGTATCACTTAGAAAGAGATCCTTAAGGGGGGGAGAGATCTTCTAGGGGGAGAGACCCTCAAAGGGGAGAGAGAGATCTCCAGGGGGAGAGAATACTTAAGTAGAAAGTATTTCTCAAGGATCCCAGATGCTTGGTGTTCAAGAGGAGAGAATCCCACATGTCTTCTTGAGGGGAGAGACATGTTCATATGATCTTTTGTGCTTATTTGCATTAGCATACATTAGCTCTGATCATCTTTCATATCTTTCAGCTCTGATTTTTCAGCTCTAATTTTCTATTCCCTATATTCTCCGAGTATCCCATGCTAGATTCAGGGGGAGCAAGACATCTAAGGGAAAGAAATCATTTAAATTCATTGCATATCTTTACTCTTTGGGGACATGTCTAATCCAATGTGGTACTTAGTACTCACTCTCTACATGTCATCCCAGTCTTGGTATTCTTGTGGTTTCTTCTATTTGCTCTGGCTAGTAGATGTACCTGTGTTGTCTAGCCTTGTTTGCGCAGGTTCATTCCATCCTAAGCCAACTCAAGACTACAAGGTAAGTATATGCATCACAATCCTGTGTATGAGGAATTCTTGCTGATGTACATATTGTTTGCAAGGACTCATGAGCATGAAGGTATTTTCCTTAATATTCTTTGCTCTGATGCATATGGCCAAGATACATGTAACACATTGCCTGCTCTATCATGTTTATGCTCTCACATGCTTCTATATTACATATTCACATGATTGCATACATGTAGGGGGAGCCTATGTTTGTTACATGTCTTTCCAAAGCTTTACTTACTACTCTTTATATCTTTATCTAAAGCTTTAATGTATGTTGCCATCAATTACCAAAAAGGGGGAGATTGAAAGCACAGGTGCTCCCTAGGTGGTTTTGGTAATTAATGTCAACATATCTCTTGTTGGACTAACACTTTTATCTAGTATGTTTCAGATAAGTTCAACAATGGAGTGGCATGGACTAAAGGATGTGGGAACTCCTTCAAGATGCTAAGGACAAAGGATTGGCTCAAGCTTCAAGCTCAAGACTCTTCATTTCATATTTAGTGGTCCAAGATCACATTGAGTCTATAGGAAAAGCTAATACTATCAAGAAGGGATGAGGTGTTGCTTAATGAGCCTCTTGCTTCATGTGCTTGCTGATATACTCCAAAACCCTCAACTGCTTTCCCACTTCCACAAATAACCTAAACCTAAAGCCAAAATCGGTCACACCGATTCTTTCTATCCGGCGCCACCAATTCCAAAAGTCATAGCCACTGCCACAAACCCTAAGCAAATCGGTCTTACCGATAGGGATCTCGGTCTCACCGAGATGGGATTGTAATCTCTCTGTGTATGTCCATTACCAAAATCAGTCTCACTGAGTTTGAGCAATCGGTACTACCGAGAATACAATGCAAACTCTCTGGATAACTTATCACCAAAATCGGTCCCGCCGAGTTTGTGTAATCGGTCAAACCAAGTTTGCCTGACCAACTCTCTGGAAAGCTTATTACCAAAATCGGTCTCACCGAGTTTGTGTAATCGGTCTTACTGAGATTATGTTATTCCCTAACCGTAACCGAATCGGTCTCACCGAGTTGCATTTCAGTCCCACCGAAAATCCTAACGGTCACATTATTTGCTAAATCGGTCTGACCGAGTTTAACGATTCGTCCCACCGAGTTTGGTAGATTGTGTGTAACGGTTTGATTTTGTGTGGAGGCTATATATACCCCTCCACCTCCTCTTCATTCGTGGAGAGAGCCATCAGACTGAACCTACACTTCCAGCATACATTTTCTGAGAGAGAACTACCTACTCATGTGTTGAGGCCAAGATATTCCATTCCTATCATATGAATCTTGATCTCTAGCCTTCCCCAAGTTGCTTTCCACTCAAACTTCTTTCCACCAGATCCAAAACCTATGAGAGAGAGTTGAGTGTTGGGGAGACTATCATTTGAAGCACAAGAGCAAGGAGTTCATCATCACTACACCATTTGTTACTTCTTGGAGAGTGGTGTCTCCTAGATTGGCTAGGTGTCACTTAGGAGCCTCCGACAAGATTGTGGAGTTGAACCAAGGAGTTTGTAAGGGCAAGGAGATCGCCTACTTCGTGAAGATCTACCGCTAGTGAGGCAAGTCCTTCGTGGGCGACGGCCATGGTGGGATAGACAAGGTTGCTTCTTCATGGACCCTTCGTGGGTGGAGCCCTCCGTGGGCTCGTGCAACCATTACCCTTCGTGGGTTGAAGTCTCCATCAATGTGGATGTACGATAGCACCACCTATCGGAACCACGCCAAAAACATCCGTGTCTCCAATTGCATTTGAATCCTCCAAACCCTTCTCTTTACATTCTTGCAAGTTGCATGCTTTACTTTCCGCTGCTCATATACTCTTTGCATGCTTGCTTGATATGTATTGTGAATGTTAAACTTGTGCCTAAACTCCACTTAAACTTAAGAAAACTTAAAAACTGCAACTTTGGTACTTAGTGTCTAATCACCCCCCCTCTAGACACCTCTTCTCAAGGTCCTACACCCTCTCGTAGCTATGCATCTCCATGGATAGATCTTGCGTATGCGTAGACAGATTTTTGTTTTCCATGCAACGTTCCTCGACATGATTTAAACCATTATAAAACATAAAAAGGATTAACCATTCCTCCATTCAATGGTTAGGACAATTCCTTATGGCTTATTTGATTCCATCCCACGCAAGCGCTAGTGGCTCACCTTCTTCCTACTTGAAACCTGTAATCTGAGAACGAAGCTGCATATTTTTTTTAGGTGGGCAAAACTTGAATAAAAATATGCTGCAACGATCAACACGGGAAGCTATAGCTAGAAGCCATTCTTTTGCTTTTCCTCTCGGAGAGAAAGGAAATAGGAGCAACTTCAAAGCGCCAGGGTAATAATCCTTAATGCATGTCATGTTGCACAGTTCGGTAAAATTATGCAAGTTCATACCGGCATCTTCAGAAGCGGAGCGTCCAAATTGGTCTCGTTGAACCATGGAAACTAAGTTCGGTTTGATCTCATACTCGGTGGCTGGAACCCCAGGTTGTGCAATGGGTTCATGATACGTCTCCAATGTATCTATAATTTTTTTATTGTTCCATCTTGTTATATTTTCTGTTTTGGATGTTTAAGGCATTTATATGCTATTTTATTATAATTTTGGGACTAACCTATTAACCGAGAGCCCAGTGCCAGTTTCTGTTTTTTTGCCTATTTTAGAGTTTCGCAGAAAAGGAATTCCAAACGGAGTCCAAATGGAATGAAACTTTCGAGATGATCTTTCTTGGACCAGAAGGAAACCAGAAGACTTGGAGATGAAGTCGGAGACGCAACGAGGTGGCCACAAGGCTGGAGGGCGCGCCCCCAACCTCGTGGGCCCCTCATGGGTCTCCTAACCTAGCTCCTTCGACTATATATACTCTTATACCCTGAAAACATCCAAGAGAGCCACAAAACCACTTTTCCACCGCCGCAACCTTTTGTACCCATGAGATCCCATCTAGGGCCTTTTCCGGCGTCCTGCCGAAGGGGGATTCGATCACGGGGGGCTTCTACATCAACACCATTACCTCTCCCATGAAGCGTGAGTAGTTTACCACAGACCTACAGGTCCATAGCTAGTAGCTATATGGCTTCTTCTCTCTCTTTGATTCTCAATACCATGTTCTCCTCGATGTTCTTGGAGATCTATTCGATGTAATATTCTTTTGTGGTGTGTTTGCCGAGATCCAATGAATTGTGGATTTATGATCAGATTATCTATGAATATTATTTGGTTCTTCTCTGAATTCTTATATGCATGATTTGATATCTTTGCAAGTCTCTTTGAATTATCGGTTTAGTTTGGCCTACTAGATTGATCGTTCTTGCAACGGGAGAAGTGCTTAGCTTTGGGTTCAATATTGCGGTGTCCTTTACCAATGACAGTAGGGGCAGCAAGGCACGTATTGTATTGTTGCCATCGAGGATAAAAAGATGGGGTTTTCATCATATTGCTTGAGTTAATTCCTCTACATCTTGTCATCTTACTTAATGCGTTACTCTGTTCTTTATGAACTTAATACTCTAGATGCAGGCAGGAGTCGGTCGATGTGTGGAGTAATAGTAGTAGATGCAGAATCGTTTCGGTCTACTTGACACGGACGTGATGCCTATATTCATGATCATTGCCTTAGATATCGTCATAACTTTGCGCTTTTCTATCAATTGCTCGGCAGTAATTTTTTCACTCACCGTAATATTTGCTATCTTGATAGAAGCCACTAGTGAAACCTATGGCCCCCGGGCCTCTTTTCCATCATATAAGTTCTATTTTACATTATACTAGTTTCTAATCTACTATTTTGCAATCTTTACTTTCCAATCTATAAACCACAAATACCAAAAATATTTACTTTACCGTTTATCTATCTCTATCAGATCTCACTTTTGCAAGTAACCGTGAAGGGATTGACAACCCCTTTATCGCGTTGGGTGCAAGTTGTTGATTGTTTGTGCAGGTATTCGGTGACTTGTGCGTTGTCTCCTATTGGATTGATACCTTGGTTCTCAAATTGAGGGAAATACTTACGCTACTTTGCTGCATCACCCTTTCCTGTTCAAGGGAAAAACCAACGTAAGCTCAAGAGGTAGCAAGAAGGATTTCTGGCGCCGTTGTCGGGGAGATCTACGTCAAGTAAATCCATACCAAGTACCCATCATAAACTCTTCTCCCTTGCATTACATTATTCGCCATTTGCCTCTCGTTTTCCTATCCCCCACCTCTAAAACGATTTTCGAAAAGATTTGCCTTTTCTTTGCCCTCTTCCGTTTGTCTTTTTCGCTTGCTTATTGTGTGCTTGTGTTGGATTGCTTGCTTTGTCCCGATGGCTAAAGATAATACCTAATTGTGTGACTTTTCCAATACCAACAACAATGATTTTATTAGCACTCCAATTGCTCCCACTACTAATGCTGAATCTTGTTATGAAAGATCAATTTTCTGGCCTTCCTAGTGAAGATGTCGCATCCCATCTAAACAATTTCGTTGATTTGTGTGATATGAAAAAGAAGAAAGATGTGGATAATGATATTGTTAAATTGAAGCTATTTCCGTTTTCGCTTAGAGATCGTGCTACGTGGTTTTCATCTTTGCCTAAAAACAGTATTGATTTGTGGAATAAGTGTAAAGATGTTTTCATCTCTAAGTATTTTCCTCCCGCTAAGATCATCTCCCTTAGGAACGACATTATGAATTTTAAGCAACTTGATCATGAGCATGTTGCACAATATTGGGAGGGGATGAAATTGATGATACGTAATTGCCCTACACATGGTTTGAATTTGTGGATGATTATACAAAAAATTTATGCCGGATTGAATTTTGCTTCTAGAAATGTTTTAGATTCGGCCACAGGAGGCACTTTTATGGAAATCACTTTAGGAGAGGCTACTAAGCTCCTAGACAATATTATGGTTAATTATTCTCAATGGAACACCGAAAGATCCACTAGTAAAAAGGTTCATGCAATTGAAGAGATTAATGTTTTGAGTGGAAAGATGGATGACCTTATGAAATTATTTGCTAATAAAAGTGTTCCTTCTGATCCTAATGATATGCCTTTGTCCACTTTGATTGAGAATAATAATGAATCTATGGATGTGAATTTTGTTGGTAGGAACAATTTTGGTAACAACGTGTATAGAGGCAATTTTAATCCTAGGTCGTTTCCTAGTAATTACTCTAATAATTATGGTAATTCCTACAACAACTCTTATGGAAATTTTAATAAGATGCCCTCGGATTTTGAGAATAGTGTTAAAGAATTTATGAGTTCGCAAAAGAATTTCAATGCTTTGATTGAAGAAAAAATTCTCAAGATTGATGATTTGGCTAGGAACGTGGATAGAATTTTCTTGATATTGATTCTTTGAAACTTAGATCTATCCCACATAAGCATGATATCAATGAGTCTCTCAAAGCCATGAGAATTTCCATTGATGAGTGCAAAGAAAGAACCGCTAAGATGCGTGCTAAAAAAGATTGGTTTGTAAAAGTGTGTTCTTCTAGTTTTAATGATAGTAATGATGAAGATCTAAAAGTGATTGATGTGACTCCTATTAAATCTTTGTTTTTCAATATGAATCTTGATAAAGATGGGACTAGAGATGAGTCAACTTTAGTTAAAAGGCATCCCAATAATTCAGAGTTTTTAGATCTAGATGCAAAAATTGATAAAAGTGGGATTAGAGAGGTCAAGACTTTAAGTAGCAATGAACCCACTCTTTTGGATTTAAAGGAATTTAATTATGATAATTGTTCTTTAATAGATTGTATTTCCTTGTTGCAATCTGTCTTAAATTCTCCTCATGCTTATAATCAAAACAAAGATTTTACTAAACATATCGTTGATGCTATGATGCAATCTTTTGAAGAAAAGCTTGAATTAGAAGTTTCTATCCCTAGAAAACTTTATGATGAGTGGGAACCTACTATTAAGATTAATATTAAATATTCTGAACGCTATGCTTTGGGTGATTTGGGTGCTAGTGTTTCCACGATTCCAAAAACTTCGTGTGATGTGTTAGGTTTCCGTGAATTTGATGATTGTTCTCTAAATTTGCATCTTGCGGATTCCACTATTAACAAACCTATGGGAAGGATTAATGATGTTATTATTGTTGCAAATAGTAATTATGTGCCCGTAGATTTCATTGTTCTTGATATAGATTGCAGTCCTACATGTTCTATTTTTTGGTAGACCTTTCCTTAGAACGATAGGTGCATCTATTGATATGAAAGAAGAAAACATTAGATTTCAATTTCCATTAAGGAAAGGCATGGAAAAATTTCCTAAGAATAAAATTAAATTGCCTTATGAATCTATTATGAGAGCCACTTATGGATTGCATACGAAAGATGGCAATACCTAGATCTATTCGCATTGTTATGCCTAGCTAAGGGCGTTAAACGATGACGCTTATTGGGAGGCAACCCAATTTTATTTTTGTTCCTTGCTTTTTGTTCCTGTTTAGTAATAAATAATTCATCTAGCCTCTGCTTAGATGTGGTTTTATGTTTTAATTAGTGTTTGTTCCAAGTTAAACCTTTAGGATAGCTTACGGTGATAGTTGTGTTGATCCTGCTGAAAATCAGAAACTTTTGCGCTTAGTAAATTCGTTTTGAAAATTGACAGAGACATAATTTTGATCTGTTCTTTTTTATCTGGATTGGTACAAAAATTTCGCATGTTTTCCTAATTTGGTAGGATTTTTAGAGTTACAGAAGTATTCGTGAGTTACAGATTACTACAGACTATTCTATTTTTGACAGATTCTGTTTTTCGCGTGTTGTTTGCTTATTTTGATGAATCTATGGGTAGTATCGGGGGTATGAACCATGGAAAAGTTGGAATGCAGTAGATATTACACCAATATAAATAAAGAATGAGTTTGCAACAGTACCTTAAAGTGGTGATTTATTTTCTTATACTAACGGAGCTCATGAGATTTTCTGTTGAGTTTTGTGTTGTGAAGTTTTCAAGTTTTGGGTAAGGATTTGATGGACTATGGAATAAGGAGTGTCAAGAACCTAAGCTTGGGGATGCATAAGGCACTCCAAGGTAATATTCAAGGACTACCAAAATCCTAACCTTGGGGATGCCCCAGAAGGCATCCCATTTTTCGTCTTCGTCTATCGGTAACTTTACTTGAGGCTATATTTTTATTTACCACATGATATGTGTTTTGCTTGGAGCATCTTGTATGATTTGAGTCTTTGCCTTTTAGTTTACCACAATCATCCTTGCTGTACACACATTTTGGGAGAGACACACATGAATCGTGATTTATTAGAATACTCTAGGTGCTTCACTTATATCTTTAGGGCTAGACAATATTGCTCTAGTACTTCACTTATATCATTTTAGAGCACGGCGGTGGTTTTGTTTTATAGAAATTGTTGAACTCTGATGCTTCACTTATATTATTTTGAGAGTCTTTTAGAACAGCATGGTAATTAGCTTTGGTTATAAATTTAGTCCTAATATGATGGGCATCCAAGATGGATATAATAAAAACTTTCATATAAAGTGCATTGAATACTATGAGAAGTTTGATTCTTTATGATTGTTTTGAGATATGAAGATGGTGATACTAGAGTCATGCTAGTGGAGTAGTTGTGAATTTGAGAGATACTTGTGTTAAAGTTTGTGATTCCCGTAGCATGCACGTATGGTGAACCGCTATGTGGTGAAGTTGGAGCATGATTTATTTATTGATTGTCTTCCTTATGAGTGGAGGTCGAGGATGAGCGATGGTATTTTCCTACCAATCTATCCCCCTAGGAGCATGCGCGTAGTACTTCGTTTCTATAACTAATAGATTTTTGCAATAAGTATGTGAGTTCTTTATGACTAATGTTGAGTCCATGGATTATACGCACTCTCACCCTTCCACCATTGGTAGCCTCTCTAGTGCCGCGCAACTTTCGCCGGTACCATACACCCACCATATACCTTCCTCAAAACAGCCATCATACCTACCTATTATGGCATTTCTATAGCCATTCCGAGATGTATCGCCATGCAACTTTCCGTCGTTTCATTTATTATAACACGCTCCATCATTGTCATATTGCTTTGCATGATCATGTAGTTGACATCGTATTTGTGGCAAAGCCACCGATCATAATTCTTTCATACATGTCACTCTTGAATCATTGCACATACCGGTACACCGCCGGAGGCATTCACATAGAGTCATATTTTTTCCTAAGCATTGAGTTGTAATTCTTGAGTTGTAAGTAAATAAAAGTGTGATGATCTTCATTATTAGAGCATTATCCCATGTGAGGAAAGGATGATGGAGACTATGATTCCCCCACAAGTCGGGATGAGACTCCAGACGATATAAAAAAAATAAAAAAAGAGTCCATAAAAAAGAGAAAGAGAAGGCCCAAATAAAAAAATGAGAGAAAAAGAGAGAAGGGGCAATGTTACTATCCTTTTTCCACACTTGTGCTTCGAAGTAGCACCATGATCTTCATGATAGAGAGTCTCCTATTTTGTCACTTCATATACTAGTGGGAATTTTCATTATAGAACTTGGCTTGTGTATTCCAATGATGGGCTTCCTCAAAATGCCCTAGGTCTTCGCTAGCAAGCAAGTTGGATGCACACCCACTTAGTTTCTTTTTGAGCTTTCATACACTTATAGCTCTAGTGCATCCGTTGCATGGCAATCTCTATTCACTCACATTGATATCTATTGATGGGCATCTCCATAGCCCGTTGATACGCCTAGTTGATGTCAGGCTATCTTCTCCTTTTTTCTTCTCCACAACCACCATATTCTATTCCACCTTAGTGCTATATCCATGGCTCATGCTCATGTATTGCGTGAAGCTTGAAAAGGTTTGAGAACATCAAAGTATGAAACAATTGCTTGGCTTGTCATCGGGGTTGTGCATGATTTAAATATTTTGTGTGATGAAGATAGAGCATAGCCAGACTATATGATTTTGTAGGGATAACTTTCTTTGGCCATGTTATTTTGAGAAGACATGATTGCTTTGTTAGTATGCTTGAAGTATTATTATTTTTATGTCAATATTAAACTTTTGTTTTGAATCTTTCAGATCTGAACATTCATGCCACAATAAAGAAAATTACATGGATAAATATGTTTGTAGTATTCCATATCAATAATTCTGTTTTTATCATTTACCTACTTGAGGACGAGCATGAATTAAGCTTGGGGATGCTTGATACGTCTCCAACATATCTATAATTTTTTATTGTTCCATGCTATTATATTATCTGTTTTGGATGTTTAATAGGCATTTATATACTATTTTATATTATTTTGGGGACTAACCTATTAACTGAGAGCCCAGTGACAGTTTCTGTTTTTTTGCCTATGATCATCTTTCTTGGACCAGAAGGAAACCAGAGGACTTGGAGATGAAATCGGAGACGCAACAAGGCGGCCACGAGGCAGGAGGGTGCGCCCAGGGGGGTAGGGTGCGCCCCCTACCTCGTGGGTCTCCTAACCTAGCTCCTTCGCCTATTATACTCTTATACCCTAAAAACATCCAAGAGAGCCACAAAACCACTTTTCCACCGCTGCAACCTTCTGTACCCGTGAGATCCCATCTAGGGGCCTTTTCCGATGTCCTGCCGGAGGGGGATTCGATCACGGAGGGCTTCTACATCAACACCATTACCTCTCCGATGAAGCGTGAATAGTTTACCACAGACCTACAGGTCCATAGCTAGTAGCTAGATGGCTTCTTCTCTCTGTGTGATTCTCAATACCATGTTCTCCTCGATGTTCTTGGAGATATATTTGATTTAATATTCTTTTGCGGTGTGTTTGCCGAGATCCGATGAATTGTGGATTTATGATCAGATTATCTATGAATATTATTTGATTCTTCTCTGAATTCTTATATGCATGATTTGATATCTTTGCAAGTCTCTTCGAATTACTGGTTTAGTTTGGCCTACTAGATTGATCTTTCTTGCAATGGGAGAAGTGCTTAGCTTTGGGTTCAATCTTGCGGTGTCCTTTCCCAGTCACAGTACGGGCAGCAAGGCATGTATTGTACTGTTGCCATCGAGGATAAAAAGATGGGGTTTTCATCATATTGCTTGAGTTAATTCCTCTACATCATGTCATCTTACTTAATGTGTTACTCTGTTCTTTATGAACTTAATACTCTAGATGCAAGCAGGAGTCGGTTGATGTGTGGAGTAATAGTAGTAGATGCAGAATCGTTTCGGTCTTGACACAGACGTGATGCCTATATTCATGATCATTGCCTTAGATATCGTCATAACTTTGCGCTTTTCTATCAATTGCTCAGTAGTAATTTGTTCACCCACCGTAATATTTGCTATCCTGAGAGAAGCCACTAGTGAAACCTATGGCCTCCGTGTCTCTTTTCCATCATATAAGTTCTATTTTACATTATACTAGTTTCCGAACTACTATTTTGCAATCTTTACTTTCCAATCTATAAACCAAAAATACCAAAAATAATTACTTTACCGTTTATCTATCTCTATCAGATCTCAATTTTGGAAGTAGCCGTGAAGGGATTGACAACCCCTTTATCGAGTTTGGTGCAAGTTGTTGATTGTTTGTGCAGGTATTAGGTGACTTGTGCGTTGTCTCCTACTAGATTGATACCTTGGTTCTCAAACTGGGGGAAATACTTACACTACTTTGCTACATCACCTTTTCCTCTTCAATGGAAAAACCAACGGAAGCTCAGGAGGTAGCATTTCACGCATGAAGTTATTGATGGGAGTAGAAAAACTTCCAAGATTACGAGCCATGGAAATATTTTTGGGGGTTTTCAACTGACAAGACTTGCAGAAAAATAAAATTTAAACTAAAACAAAAACTGAAATTGAACTTTAACAGAAGCTCTAAACATAAAGACTAGGAACACTAAACTACTCCCCGACAACGGCCCAAAAAAGGGCTTGATACCTCCTTTTAGTGATCAGGCAAAGGAACAGAAAGTATCATGCACCTGTTTCCCCAGAGATGGCGTCGGGTTATCGAACCCATGAGAAGAAGGCTCCTTGAAGCAATGGTCTCTAGCAAGATTTTTTTAAAGGATCAATTTGGGCTTTTGACCGGATCAATCAAGCAAATGATGATTCAAACACTAGAAATAAAAATAGGTAATGGTATGAGGTCTTTATGCTTACAACCATGTATTTGTGTTGGGACCAAATATGATCTTAACTTGTGCGCTAGAAGTCGGTCATCGAGATGTGCTTGTTACGAACCGAAGTGGGGATGTGTCCAAATAACATCTTGACCGACACGAGTCTTGCATCAAGAATTAGTTGTCCTACCGCAGGCCATATCCACGGCGTGGGGTTGCCTCGATAATTAAGATTAAAATAATCAGATAAGAGCTTTGGGCATTTAATGACTACACCTCATGAATCCCCAAGGATTGGATCCGCATCACCGTACTAAACCCTTTTGTCACTGCTGTTCAGAATGACACTTCACGTTCTTCCTGCCCTTAGCCTCTCTGTGCATCGATCTCCATGATCCTGTGTATCTGTAGGGATGAAGATCACGGACAAGACAAGAGATACCTATGGAACAATTTTATTTCACACATACGGGATGTTAATTGAAAGCCCTTCCATTGATCCCTACAACAAATATAGAGGGTTGCAAGGCCTATGCCTCAACCGATACCTTACCGAACTACTCACACGTGAAGATTAGATCGCAAGAAGAACACATCTTGAATATTGATTGATTCAAATCTGTCTTACAGTGGATGCCTTGTGTGATGCACGATTACACGTATAAACTAGGGGGAGATGGACTATAGTGGTGATGGTGGCTATGAAGATGGAAATGGCAGCGGCTAGGGTTTGTGAAGTGGGGTGACGATGGTTCTATTTTGTCTTCGCTTGACGATGTGTTGTTGACTTTTTGATGGGTCCCCTTTATAAAAGTCGTTCGGGTGGATGAGACGCCTTGGAATCGATGCCATATATACGACCGCTTATATGATTGCATGTGGTCATATCGAACTCCGTCTTTCATGTTGTTTCTTCTGGCGCGCCTCTTGTTGATTCCTTCTTGCTCCATTTCCACCCCCTTCCATATTCTCAAATGATTTCTTCCCTTTTTAGCCCATTTCCTGTGGAAACACATCAAAGAGAGGATTTTTTGAATCATTTGCATTCATTAGTCATTAGTAGTAATCAAAGCGAATATCTTGGTTCTAATGATATATATCGGTCTAAATAAAGGAAGAATGAGTGTCAAAATATCACTCATCTCTGTCCTAGTGGACGGATAAGCCAGAGTGAGAAGGATAAAAGGTTTATAGTAATAGTAAAAACTATTGAAAGTAAATAACATAAATAAACGTGAAAGTAGAGTTGTGTTTCCTGCAATGGAGAGATTAGGCACGGAGAGAATTCAGCTCATGGTATATATCAAGTGTGCTAGTGTGATGGTAATACCAGTTACCTTGTATCATGTTCATAGTATTTGATATGTCTATTCTGTAGGCGGATCCCCTTAAAGTCGTGGAACTCCTCTCACGATTACATTTCATTCGATGGTCCTCCTTTGTCGTTGGCACACAGTGGTTGTCTCCACAATTAAGGTCCTTGGACTGGAACCAAACATTAAGTTTTCGTGGATCACCGTTATCTCATATTGTTTTCGGTTCTCATAGATGTCTCCACATGTCACGTCAGAGCTCGCAGATTTCCTAAATAATGTGTTACCTATGTAATTCTTGAGATCGTGTTGCCTAGGCCCTTAAATTGGACTACACGCATAGGGTTCGCCCCAGTATAACAACTTACTAGACAGATCATAAGACTACAAACACAAATGACGTCATATAGACCAAGCACAAATGAATCTTACCACTTACCTAAATCTCCCACACCTAGGAGGAATTACTCATGCGTCACAAGCGAGAAACCAATCACACCAGAGATTAAACCCATGAAAACCATACCGATAATATCGTGAAGGTCCACAATAAGATGAAATGGATAACTCAAATAGCTTTGATCTCCAAATGAGTATGAATAGAGTTACAACTTGTTCTCACAACTTGGAATTCCTCTTACAATAGTGAAGGATGAGATGATAATGGAAATGAAAGGACCAAAACTAAGAAGATCTCTAAAGGTTCTTCGGATCTCCTCCTCTTATGTAGTGACCACTTTGCTTGCCTCTCTCCTCCACTTGTTTCCCATCATCTGTTGGTTCCTCTTTGGCACGGCGGCTTGTATGTCCGCCCATCCACATTTTTGTCATCGTTCAATGCAAGCAATTGATTGGAGCTAGTGCCATCATTTTTATTCAACTTCTTAGTGCCATTGTGGAGCTCATTAACAACAGTTTGCCACTTTGCTTTTCCATTCAATTTCAACAAACAATGGGACAAAGTGAAAGGCTTCTTCTCAGTTTGTTGGTAGAAACTTGCCACCAAAGTTTCCTGACTTTGTAATCCAACGCCACTTTTGTTCCGGCCAACCACTTTTCTTGTAGAAACCAACAAACTTGCTAACGTTCTCTTGGATGGTGGACAATCTATGTTGGAGAGAGCCCTCATTGTGGTCGCTATGGATAGGGTGCAACTTCACATAGTGCTTTTGGTCATGGTAGAGTTTATGGATTTTGACCAATATTTGACGTCGTTTTGCTTGGTTTGACGTATAGGGTCCATGCTTGTGCCCAACCAACATTCAAACAACAACACTTATTTAAAGTTGTGAATAATGGAGCTCTAGGCTTGTCTATGTTCTTATTTTTAGCGCATGATGTTTGCCCGACTTCAAGCAAGGAGGAATTAGTATCCCCAAATCAAAATTTAAAGGCTCTTGACCATCATTAATCATGTTTAGCATTATTTCGTCCTAAAATATGCATCGCAATTAAGCTATCATTCCTAGATTGATCTAATGGTATGTATAATAATTTAAGCAATTAAACTGTCATCCCTAGATTGATCTAATGGTTGCCCATTCAATTTCAACCAACAACGCATGATGGTGAAGTTTTTCTTCTCCAACTTCTTAACACCGTACATGCACTAGAAGGTTACAAAATAAAACATTGTCAATGACTACACGTATTCGGCAAGTGATTAACAAAATTATGCATATCCGGCAAGTGACCAACAAAAGTATGCATATCCGATGATCAACAAAACTATGCATATCCAGCTATGAAAGTAACCATATTCAGCCAAATGAATTTATTTGCTCGGTGATTTGCACACCACTAGGCCATCATGCGATGAGATGCTTCAAGTGGTTCCAATACATCCAAACGGCCTCTTGGATGGTGTACAATCAATGGCTGAGGGACTTTAATTCACGGTTGCGGATGATCGTGTCAGAGTAGGGCACGGAATGCTTTTGTTCATGAAACCATGTGTGAATGTTGGCCCAAAACGTCGTGCCCTTTTGCTCTGTGTCATGAATCTGACTGAGACTAGTGGCCAACCATGGATCGCACAACAGCTCATCCTCCCGCATACTGAAGCTTTCTCCTCCACCCCTCTTCTTCGAATCACCGACAAAATCATTTGGATCATCATCCTTCTTCTGCTATTCGGCAACCCAATCTTGCTAGGATTGGGTGTAACGTGGCTATGTTTGGGTGTAGTTGCCAGATTGGGTCGAACATCTTCATGTCCGCGTCATCATACGATGGCTCCCTCGCTTTAGGCATAACAGCGAACCGCGTGCGGGCACCCATCTACTCCCCGCCAATCGGTCGTGCCCGAAAAGCTGCGACGAAGAACAATCCAAGAAGATCAGCAGCACCGCGTTTACATGTACGATGAAAGGCACTGCTCAGCGACAGTTGTCACGGACTGCGACGAAGAACAATCCAAGAAGAACAGCAGCAATGCGTTTACGTGTACAATGAAAGGCACTTCTCAGCGACGGTTGTCGCGGACTGCCTACCAAGCTGCTTGGCGGCATAGAAGTACAGAGCCTTGCAATGCTCCAGCCATGGCGGGTTTGTACAATGGGCGACACCATTAGGGCACCGCAACCCAGTCCGTGACCTTCACCTTGTTCATGACTAGCACGCCCACCACGTACACCACCGGCATGCCCTCTGTTTTCTTTTCCTCCTTTGCGGCCTTCGTTGCTCAATTGATCTTCCAATGATCCTCCAGCACCTCCATCTCGACAGGCTCTTCTCCAATTCAGCGGGAGAAAAGAGTGCAAGACGAGAGCAAAAATTAGGTGAAGAGCAACACGATGGAAGAAGAGTGAGAATTTTTGTCGCCGCCAAAGGACATCCGCCTTCTTATCCGAACTCTCACAACACCACCTTCAAAACATTTGGTTCCAATTTGTAGGAAAATTGGTCTGAACTGACAAAAGATGATCGACATTGGATGGCTTCCAAGAGAGTCTACCGGTTCAAGGGTCAACGTTGGAGTCATGGCAGTACAACAAACACCAGAAATAATCACATTGGAGTCATGGGGCCCTAAGCAGCCGAAGGCGCGCTGCAATCATCGCCCCTCCCTTGCCGAAGCAGGGCAAAATTTGTTTTAGTAAATAGTAAAAAAAATCATCTTGCTAGGGCCCCATGGGACCAACGCACTAGAACAGCAACCGAACAGCAACGCACTAGAACATATAAAGACGAAGCCCTCCGTAAGGCAGAGGAAAAAGGCTTTTACAGACGACATGATGTAGAGGTTCCTCTTGTTTCATTCAATTTGTTCCTAGGTCGACTAAAACAATCATGCCTATGGATAGTTTAGGGAAACATGTTTCCCAAGGTTTTTTGTACTGTGTAAGATTTTCTAGTTTGGATCTCCTTGTCACGTCAAGCCATACTAAGGGGTTGTTTGGATAGACGGAATATAAAGAATTGGTTGAACTGTTTATAACCAACTAAAACCACATTTGGCTTTTTGTACTGTGTAAGATTTTTTGTTTGGATCTCCTTGTCACGTTCAAGCCATACTAAGGGGTTGTTTGGATAGACAGAATATAAAGAATTGGTTGAACTGTTTATAACCAACTAAAACCACATTTGGCTCTCCTAACTAATCCACAGATATGCAAAACTGGATTCCCATAAACCAACAAACACGATTCTATATCTCCATGGCTGATCTTCGTGGGCATGTTCATCAGCTGAAGGGACAGCCTCGATGAGCACTCATTAGTGTGCCACACCTCGAGGCATCATCCTCTAGCCGCCAGCCGCCGCTTCTTCTGCGCTGTTCGTCTTGGCGGCGACTCCTCTAGACGCCGGCCGCCAGCCGCCGCTTCTTCTAGGCTGTCCGTCTTGTCATTGTCGCCGCCAAGGTCAGCTCCTTTGAGCGTGTACATGCGTCGGCAGCCGGCGGATCAAATCGACCCAGCTTGTTCCCGTCGGTAGCTAAGCTTCTATGTACACATGTGCGCCGCATCGTTTCGTGCGTTCTGCAGCCGGACGGTAGAATTGATCATCACTTTAGATATATCATTGAAATGGATATATCTAATGTACGGGTAGCTAAGTTTCTATGTACACATGTGCGCCGCATCGTTTCGTGCGTTCTGCAGCCGGCCGGTAGAATTGATAATCACTTTAGATATATCATTGAAATGGATATATCTAATGTATTTTGGTGAAGTAATTCCGGACGAAGGAAGTACACCTGTGTGCTGGTTCACGGCGGTAATTTCGTGCGACCGGCAGCAGGCGGATCGGCTATCCGGCGAGATCGATGAGCCAACTCTCCTGTACTTGCGTACCTTACGGAATGTGACGGGAAAATATGAACCTCACCGCAAAATAGGAATAGTACTCTGAATCATTATCAAATATGGAACTGACAAACACAATTTCCAACCCAAATGTTATACAAACTCATTCTTAACTGAAAAAATAGTAAAACTGGTTTTGCTAAAAATCAGCTAAAAACTCTTTTCTATAAACCAACGCCTAATACTTGCTATCCAAACAACCCCTAAGGCAGGAAAATCAAATGTTACTAACAAACCAAACAGCATTAGGAGACAAACACAAAATTCATATCTTATTACAACAAAAAATACAGCTCTTAAAAGACCCCTTCATTATATTATTACGGCCATACAAACTGTTCAACCAGATGTTGAAGGCCAAGATCGCACTGCAGCAGATATCAATTGGGCAAGTTCGGTAACAATGCCTTCCTTGGCGACATGCAGAGGGTAAGGTGCTGCAGAATCCAGATACTATGTCAAATTTGTCAGGTCATTTGGATAAGTTAATTCAGTTATGATCCTAATCAACATTGCAGAGCAAAAGTAGTTGCTGTAATTGCCAGCAGCTAGGGGCAAAGACTATTTTGTTCAAGTAATCACAGTTACTCCCTCCATTCGGAATTACTTGTCAAAAAAATGGATACAAATGGATGTATCTACAACAATAATACATCTACATACATTCATTTCTTTGGACAAGTAATTCCAAACAGAGGGAGTAAGATCATTTGAACTATGCACATCATTCAGCATCATAAGAACAAAATGAAATCGCAAACAAAAAAAATGTTTCATTTCAGAAGACAACACTTTTTTTGGTCTTCTTATTCATCCTCAGACGTTGCATGAGCTTCTCATAAGTTTTGATCAAACAATGTAGGCAATACAGTTCGCAACTCATCATAGGTAAGAAGACAAAAATATTGAAACAACAAAATGAATATGGATCAAAACAAAAAAGAAGGAAAACATGTATTCAGAGGACTCAGAATATGGGTGGTGATATAGCAGTATGGTCGGCAAGGCAAACAAATGCCAGTTACGACGAACGAGACCAAATATCAATCTTCACCGCCCTCAATTCATCTTAACATCCACAAGGGTAAAAATATTTCATTTGTTGTGTATTAAACCCTGCAGGCAGCTGGGATTTCATGGTTCTATCATTCATGCATATCTCTCTGCTGCACTATGCACACCTTTATCTCAGTAAACATACATAACAAATTATTTGTTCTCTACAACATATACCAGATTAAAACCAAGATCCTACAGAAGCCACCAAAAAACATGATTAAATAGGGGAAATCAACATGGCTCAGACATCCAAGGAAGGAATTAGCAGCATTAGCTCTCAAGCCTGGCAGGGCGAAAGCTCTTAGGCGGCAACTGCGAATGTTTTGAGAAACAAGCCTAAGTTTTATCATCATCACCATTGATTTACACCAATTACAAATCACCTACAGCAACTAGTACTATATTATGGTTATGCAAGCGCAAAATGTAATCACAGAAAACGGCTCTGTGTGCCAACTGATTTGCAGCCACAGGTTCCTATCAAATGTGAAACGTCCAAGAACTCCCTCTCGGCACAATGTAGCATCTCCGGTCAAGGCTGCAGCTACCGGAGACGTGGCATCAGGCCCAACAAAAAACACCAAAAGGTTAGGTTAAGAGAAAGAAGTAATAGCAGAAATCCCTCAGAGACCCGTTTAAAATCACGCACACAGCTGAATCAAGCTGGTGCAAATGGGTGGTATTTCCATCCTAGACCAAACCACAGAGGTGAGGATAAGAGGACTGGCACTTGCAGCGGCAGAGAAACAGCTGCTTTTTACAGTGTCATACGGCACTTCCTATGGTCCAGAGCTCTTCACCGAGACATGAAGAATTCAACAAACGAACGAAAACAGACGAGGCAAGAACAATGGAACATGGCGATGCTCAGTGGAAAGAGAAGTCGTTTTTGGTTTGAAGGCTCACGGTGACAGATGCCACCACTGCCGAAAACCTATATGAATCATCATAGCGTCGCATAATGGAAGAAAAGAAAAGAAACTAAAACGGAAGCGTCGTAGAACAAGGCCTCAGCGTTTGTAGGACCATGAATCGATCAGCGACTCGATAAACTAAAATAAATCACCAGAGAAGGCAACGAATCGGCAACCGAATCGGGGGGAAAGCTTCAGCGTGTGTAACAACATGAATCGATCAACGGCGGATGAATCCGCCTCACCGAAATCCGCTAAGATCCTCTCGGACCTGAATCATCACAAGCTATCCCCCCTATCATACACCAAGAAAATAGATGAATGGATAAACAGAAATACATGGATATGGTTGAGAAAAAAGTCGAGGCAGATTGCGGCTAGGGTTCAGGGCTGCGATTTGACGTTTGCTCTCGGTCGGCCAATATATATATAGGGGCAGAAATAGATCTAGGTTTCCCTTCGAGGCCGTGCAAGACGAAGAGAGATCTTCGTGAGTGGGCCGGGGCTGTGTTACGATCGATTTAGAGTTCAATACGGCCCGTGGGTTCGGTTTGGAGATGGGCATGAGCTGGCCCGTGGGTTAGGTGTGTGTTGGGGGCCGAATTCACTGTTTCGACCCTTTTGCCCTCTTTTAGCCGCATCTGACCCCTCTCTAGAAAGAATTTCGGATCTGACCCTTTTCCTACCGTCACCCGAGCTGGTGGTAGGCTAAAATATCCTACCGCCACAAGCGCTGGCGGTACGGACCGGGTCAACGTCGACGGCGCCGTCTGCCGTGCTGACGTGGATAAGTGGCTACCGCCACAGACCGTGGCGGTAGGATGTCGCACCCTACTGCCTGATCGGATGGCGGTAGGTGTCGAACAGGCAATTCTTTGCTTGGTGACTGCGGGCGGGCCCCACCCTACCCACCAGCCCGTTCTTCCTCCTCTCCTCGTCTCGAATAGAGGAGAGCGGCGCCACTCTGCTGCTCCCAATCCCCTCCCTCGATCTTCCTCTTCCCTCCACCATTTCTGCGGATCTTTGGGGCAAATCGAAGAAGCCGGTAAGCTCCCCCAATCCCTCCAATCTCTTTTCGCAATGCTTTTTTATTTTTGAAGCTACTTTTGGCACTAGGTGCAACCTAGATTTTGATGTTGATTTTTTTTAATGATGTTTTAGTTGTTTAGTAGTATATGATTTAGTAGTAGGCTTATGTAAGGATGTGTGGGTGAAAGCATTGCAAGATATGTGAGGATATGTTGGTGAATGCATATATGTTGGTCCATTTTTTTTGTTATGTAGATATGAATTGTATGAGAATTTTTTCTGTATGGTGAATGCAAGGTTGTGAGGATGAAGGCATTGCAAAATTCGTAGATGGTTAATGTATTGCAAAATTGTGAGGATGATTTTCTTGCAAAATTGGTAGGTGGTTAACGCATAGTGTGAAAAATTATGTATTTCATATAGTTGCAAATGTTGTGATGGAGAATGCATATAAATAGTATGGTATTTTCATATTTTGCAGTTTATAATTGAAGATGTATGGTTATAGTTTTTTTATTCATATGTTTAGACGATGTTGTCTAATAAGTGAAAAAATTATATATGTGTTAGGATGGCGGAGGATGAGGACAATGGGCGTTTGTATACG
This sequence comes from Triticum timopheevii, assembly GCA_963921465.1. Taxonomy (NCBI): domain Eukaryota; kingdom Viridiplantae; phylum Streptophyta; class Magnoliopsida; order Poales; family Poaceae; genus Triticum; species Triticum timopheevii. Next base: position 193,318,013 of record OY997272.1, read on the forward strand.
GGGCTTGACCTTACTTTTGACAAGGATCATCGTGCCCGTGCTATTGAGCGTGGAGAGGTAACAATTTTGACAGACTTGCTTTTGACATTTTCATGCTTTTGTTTATTTAATGAAGGAAGTTTCTGACATATTTCTTTTTTTTTTACAGAAACTTGTTGTGGTGCGATTTAGGAGCCACACGCGGCAAACCCGATGGTATATGACGTGCGCTACGAGCCATACTTTGAGCGTGCCGGGCTCCTACCGTTTGTTTTTCAGTTCAAGCGCGTGCCTCTGTCGATGTGCCATTCAGCTCTCACCGCCCTTGTTGGTCGTTGGCAGCCGGAGACACATAGCTTCCATCTCCCTTGTGGCAAGCTGACGGTGACGTTGGAGGACTTTGCCTTGATCACCGGGCTTCCCATTGACGGCAAGGCTCTCACGAGACGAGTGGACAGCAAGAACTGGCGTGCGAGGGTTACCGCTCTCATCGGTGATTGCTCGACCTCTCTTAGTGAGCAGGGAAGGACTGACAACAGGACAAACGGCGTCCCATTCCCTTAGCTCCAGCAGCATAGGTCGGGATGCCCTGCAGATGCCAATGAGGAGAACATGCAGCAGTATGCTCGAGCGTACATGTGGCACCTCCTATCACAGGTGGTCTTTGGAGACTATCCTGGAGACGTAGCTCCTTGGATGTTTCTTGACCTCTTGGCCGACTGGGACGAGAAGTACAGTTGGGGGTCTGCTGGGCTCGCCTACTTATACCGTCAGGTAACAAGTTATGCAAATATCCATTAAGCATGGTAGTATGTTTTCATGAATTCCTACAAAGAGCACTCCTCCAACTCTTATAAATGTCATTTTAGGATCATACAATACATCCAGTCCAGAATTCTATTCTAGTACATTTTACTAGATGAACTTTTATAAAAGTTCTTAGGAGGATGTAAACAAGCACTAGTCCTAGCTATAGGCCAAGTGTGAGAAAAACAGAATTGTACTACATATTCTCCTTCTTTTTTGCGAATAGAAATGTACAAGAAGAAAGAAATCACAGTTTGTTTGTTGGTTTGCAGCTCGACGTCACATGTAGGAAAACCACCAAGAAGCCATGCATGGGCGGATGTATTTGGGGCCTCCCGATCTGGATGTGGGAGCGTTTGCCGGTTGGGCGTCCTGAAAAGCATCCTTCACCGCACATGTGGGTAGGCCTTGATGAAGAAGATGATGTTTTTCGACTCCCCACGGTGGCATTCTCTTGGGACAGGGTTAGAATTTTTGGAAGCGAGAACAAGTCATTGTACAAGAACTTTATCAACGAGATGGAAAGCCTCACATATCGTCAGGTATACCAATTCAATAATTTCCCTAAGCTTTCATCAAATGCATTGGGCGAACTAATAGCTCTTTCACGGGTTAACTGGAGGCCTTGCGAGGCAAATAGGGGTTTCACAATGAAGCAGATGTGCACTAGGGACTCTCATCTTTGGCGGATCAGGTGCCCTCTCATATGCATTTATGCTGTCGAGTGGCATCTACCACATCGAGTGGCCTTGCAATTTGGTATAAGGCAACGCACCCCACCGGAGCCAGCAAGCACGGGTGGACTTGAGCTTCACAAGTGAGTTACCTAACCGAGGCTATGTTAACCAACAATACAAGGTTTCAAATTGTTTCTTATGCTTTGTTGTTGTCATTCTTTGCAGTCAGAACAGAAAGAATAATCAGAATGTGCTTGAGTGGGGACAACACCATGCTAGGTATGTCGAGATGTGGATGCAGAGGCTCGGTTATAGAGAGACGGATATGACTTTGGCAGACATGAGGGATTGCAAAGAAACTCATCTAAAGTGGTATGACAATGGGAGGCGATTTCGGGTGCGTTTGAGGCCAAGGTGGCCCGACGCAGATCTCGCAAATCATGATGCAAATACTAAATCAGACGATGAGTATGACACCGTATTGAGAAGTACACAAGGTTCTCACAGAGAGTATGCGCCCTTGACTGATAGAGTGGTAAGTCTTGTGAACCTATTTGGAGAGTGGATTCATATTATCTTGATTGTGCAAACTTTTGAGCTTACGTTGAATTTTTAGACTTTTGAGCTCAATAGAAGTATCATTGAAGGCTCGAATGCACTAATCCATAACCCCGGAACTCCGGAGTCGGATGCTACCTTGAGGGAAACGGTGAAAGTAAGCACTCGAAGTCCTTACTCTCTTTTTATTTCACAAGTGTTTTTACTTCACAAGTCCTTACTCTGTTGCATTAAAAATGTTTTTCTCTTTGTTGTTGTTGTTGTTGCTGCAGCATTTCATGAAACATTGCCGGAAGCTAGTCACCATTCTTGGATGCGCAAGCCCGGGTGCCGTAGATGTGCATGCTCCGAGCACATCGATGGTGCAGGAAAGTGGAGCCGCCATTCTTCTATCCACGTCGGTGCTAATACTAGCCACGCTGGTGGTGGTAGTGACTCTGGTGAATCTGAGGAGGAAGAGGAGGTGGACTTGCAGGATGAAGAAGCCCCGGAAGAGATGAACATGTCACAAATGATGGATGCACCACCGGCCTCCCAAGCAAAAAGGGTTTCTCAACCTCATGAAGATCCACTCAGCCTGTCACCGTTCCGAAAGCCGCTTCCTCGTCGCTGCAAGAAGACCGTGAATGAGGGGTGCTCTAAGAGAGGAAGAAAGGGACGATGAACTAGTGTTTGGGCATGTTAAACTAGTGTTTGGCCATGTTGAACTATCATGAGCTTTTAGTTTGCTTTGGACTTGAGGACTTATATTTCAAGTGTTATGTTGGACTTATTTTCTACTATGTGTGCTCTATTTACTACATAGTATGAACTTCTATATTATGTTGTGAAAATTGGTGCATATATGCTATTGTTTGCTCTGAAAAACTGTCAAAACTGATGTTTACGGGTCTGTTCTGTTGCTGGGGTGAGTGCAGGACCCTACCGCAATAGTCTCTGGCGGTAGGGTACGCAGTCCTACTGCGTGAGACTATGGCGGTAGGGTCCTACCCTCACCCCAGCCACTAGAAAAGGATAAGGTACCCCTCACCCCCTTATAGACCCACACATTCAGCATCTTTCTTCCCCGAGCTGTTCTTCTCTTTTTCACCTCCCTCCCCAAACCCATCTTCATTCTTTGAGATTTGTCCGGTGGATCCAGACTATTTACATCTTTGAAGGTATCTCTATCACCCCTCTCACTTTTGTTGGTTGGAATCATCTCATCTAGTTGCATTGTTCACTTTGTTGCAAACCCTAGTTTTAGTTATTTTGTATAAAATCAACCAAGTTGATTTGTAAGGTTATATATGTGCTTACTATAGTGCCAAGTTAGTGGATCTGACACTTCATAGTAGAAACTAGGATGGTGGTTAGGGTTAGTGCTTAGGGTTATGTTTATGACTTAAGTTTTAGTCATTTTGTGTTAAATCAACTATCAAGTTGATTTGTAAGGTTATATATGTGCTTACTGCAGTGCCAAGTTAGTGGATATGACACTTCATAGTAAAAAGTAGGGTTGTGGTTAGGGTTAGTGCTTAGGGTTATGCTTATGACTTAAGTTGACTATAATAATGATGCCTTTGGTTTTTTGGTGTGAGAAGACCAAATGTGGGGTGGGGGTTAGTGCTTAGGGTTAGTGGTTAAGGTTATGCTTACGATGACCGTTATAGTTACCCCTCGACTTGTAGGATGGGACCGATCGTCTTCTTTGAGCCTTCTGCGGCGGCGGCGGCGAAGCGTGAATGTGAAGTAATTGAGGAGAAGATGAAGCTGTGGGTCGAAGTCGTTGATGCGTTGAATGCGGCTTGTAGAGACTTTTCAAAGTACTATGTGATGGAGTGCGACAATGACAAACTTGAGTTCTATGAAGCTAAACAGAAAGACATAAGCAAGCTCAAGAAGCAAGAGAAATTTCATAGACGTGCTCTTGCAAGGCAAATTGCATTGTGCGGTACAAGGGCTGAAGTGCATGAGATGGACTTGAAAAACCCTGGCCAGATCATTGACTGGATAGTTAGGCAACCATCTTCGCCGATAGCTAGTCGGGCTTCTCGTTAGGCTTGGGTCCGTGAAAGAAATGATGTCATTTGTTGCAACCCGGGTCCGTACGCGAAATAAAAGGGGTTGAACTACATGATATCGTAGAGTCATCTGAAGTATAATGGCATGTACCCTTTATTATTTGCTTTAGTTGAAACACTCCTTATGTTTAGTGCAACCGTTGTTATTTGAACTCCTTAAGAACTTTGTACTCGTATGATATTTTAAGCAAGCTATTCCGTGTGTTTGTTGTGACTTGATTTAAGTTATCTTTTTGTGTATGTTATTTGAAGTTACTTAACATAAAATTCATGTAGGATGGAAAACAAGTCGGCTTTGCAGATATTATATGAAAAGTGTGAAGAAAACCGATGCATTAGTGTGATGAGGCAGCTTGAATAATGGATTAAGAGTGTTGAGGAGGCAAACACGGTTAGGACGGATTTCAACAGGTACATGGTTTGTGAGTACCCCGAAGAGCTCGTGAAAGAAAATGAGAAGATTCTTGATGAGGTGGAGAAGAAGGAAGGTGATTGTAAACACTCTTTGGTAATGGGATAGGGTTCTCCGTAAGCATTGATGAATTCCGCGAGCTCGACTTGTCAAGACCCGAGCAGGTTATTGGATGGGCAATCAAACAGTGAGTGTCTGAGAACCCGAACCGACATGCTCGACGGGCTTGGTTCCGCGGTATGAAGGATGTGCTAGGCCATTGGGCTGGACCCAATGATATTCAACTCAGGCCAAATCGTGAGCGTGAAGAACAAATTGAGCATATCAAAAAGTTTAGGAGCATTTTCCCGGTGTAGAGAATTTATGCTTAGGATTCTACCGAGCATGATGTGTGTCATTTGAACTTTCGGACATGATATATGTCATTTGAACTAAGTACCGGGTGTTGCTTCTTATTTCAATTATCGGACATGATACGTGTCATTTGAACTAAGTACCGGTGTTGCTTCTTATTTTTTCATTTTGCCTTGTGCAACAAAGTTGACAACGAAATTTGCCATCTCTAACCTTTTGCTTTTGTAGTTCTGTAGGGATAAACCCCTACCGCCACCGCCTGGGTGGTAGGTAACCACACCCTACCGCCATAGTCGGTGGCGGTAGGATCCCTTCCTGTCGCGCCGAGCCAGACACCTTGTCTGGTGTGGTGCGTGAGTTGCAGGGCCTACCGCCACTGCCTATGGCGGTAGGCAACCACACCCTACCGTCACAGGCTATGGCGGTAGGATTCCTTCCTCTCTCGCGCCACCAGACAAGGTGTCTGGCTAGCCGCATGAGATGCAGGGCGTACCGCCACTGCCTCCGACGGTAGGTCGCAACATCCTACCGCCACAGGCTATGGCGGTAGGGATGAAATCTCTGCAAAATGAAAAACAGGCAACATGTTAGACAAAGTAGATAAATAAACAATCAACATTCATATATAGCTGACAATATTTCAGTAACAATTTGTCTGACTATTTTTCGGTCAACTAAAGATCACAAATAGTTCATACATAGTGGCATAGAATAGTCTCAAGCATCGCAATATCATCAAGTATCCGACATAGGAAATACCATCGAACAGTCTCAGACATACAACTTCAATAGATGCATCTCAAGATCACCAAGGAAACATGGGCCCTTTTCCCTTGTTGTAACGTGCCTCATCCTCCTCTTGTGCATCACGAGCCCTTGCAAGCTTTCTCGCCATCTCTTCTTCACGAGCAATCTTCTCTTTGCGTTCCCTCTCCTGCTCGTGTTTCTTTCGTTCCATCTTCTCCTTCTGACGACGCTCTTCATCCAAGCCTCTCTAAAATGCTTCTTCAAATAGCCGTTGCCTCCTAAGACAATCTCGATATTGGTCCTTTTTAACATCCTCTAGAACAACTTGATATATCCATACGAAGTACTTGCAAAGAGGAGGCCGTGACTGCATAGGATAAACAAATTTGTTGTTAGGATTATGAGTTTAAGTTGGAAAAAATTTGAGATTACTCTTTGTACATACTGGTGGTACGTCATAGGCGTTTGTTGGAAGTGCTCGATCATGTGCATAGTTGGGACACACAAAAAATCTTCTCCCTTCTGTCCATGACTTCTTGCGGTCGGTGGAAACCTTCACCTTGCAAATATCTCCACACCAACATGATGGGGTTTTCATATCCTTTTCCTTCACCGCGTCCAGTTTGGCGTTCTCCCACTTGTTCGGCATGTCTTCACAGTCAGCACACGGCGACCTCGTCATGGAACCGGATGAAGCCATGCCTACAAAAATAAAGTGGTTGTTAGTGAAAGATATCAACATAATGAATAGAGGAAATGAAATAAGAGTGATTACAAAAAACAACAAGTACCATTCATATTTTTCAACCATCCGGATTAAGCAAAATGTCAATAGGCCTTCCTCCATCGATCCTCCTCGTCCTAGTAAGACCGGAAGCACGACCACCTCCATCGGCGTCTCTAAGACTCGTGTAACATCCCCAACATCACACTATAGTAATCCCTTATGATCGTTGCCAAGTCATCTTGGTTTACAAAGCTTAATCATGTTGGGATAATATCTCAACTCAAGTCCCTTCTTTGAATTCTATTCAAATTCAAACTAGAATTTGAAGTTGCACAAAACTTGCTAGAAAAATGTTCATCATTTAGCCAAAATTCCATAATATTTAATTGTTAAGTAAAACAACATCACCATGGAGTTAAGATGGACAGTAGCAATTATATCATTGCAACTTCAACATTTTTTAATGTCATTTTATTTGTGAAAAATGTAAATGACAACCCCTAGCCTCCAAATTTTTTGTGGCACTGGCTAAAAATGCCTTGGATTTTATGGGCCCAGTTCCATAATTTATTTAAGATATTTGGATGCCCAATTAACTTCCTTTCTCTCTCTGTTTATTAAACAAAAGAAAAAAACAGAAAAGAGAAAAGATAGAATAGGAGAAAGCCCGTACGTGTGCTGCAGCCCAGCTAGCTATAGTGCACGGTCCAGCACAACTCACTTGGCGTCTCCTTCCTGTTCACCCCCCCTGGACGCAACGAGCGTCGTCCATGGCCGGATCAGCCACGGGGCGCCCGAGCTCGGCCGTCACCGTGTCCCCGTCGTTGACGTGCACCGGATCTTCCCCGAGCTACAAGAAGGTGCCCAGGAGCCTCGTCACCCTCGTATCCTTCGTCCTCGCCTGTGGATCGAGGCCAAAACACCGCGTAGCTTCGTCATCGGGTCGTCTTCCCCGCCGCGGACACCGCAACCCCGCCGCTCGATTCGCCGCCGTCTGCCCACGCCGAGCCTCCTCCGAGCTCGCTTTGCACATCTGCAGGAGCGTTGTGAGCTCCTCTCCTTCTCCCCTCACTCCCCTGCTCATCTTCATGCTCGTAGCCGCCGACCACGTCATGGCCGTACTCGTCGCAGTGACCACCGTAGCCCGAGCTCGCGTCCGAGCTCGTAGTCGAGCTCCTGGAGCTTGTAGGAGCCCAACACTGCTCCCCGTGTCGCTTGACGTGCCCCCACATCGCCGTAACCAGCAACGGCCAAACTCCTGCGTCTACTCCGCCGCTCGCCGCCGTGATGAGAGCTCCGCTCCCCGTGCGTGTGCGCGCTCACCGTGCCTTGTCTCGCCCCAGGCCGCCCCCGCGCGCGTGTGCTGCCGCTAGCCATTGCCGTCGGTTGCTGCTACTGCTGGCCATGGCCGAGCGGCCGTGCGTGTGTGTGCGTGTTGTGCGTGCGTTTAGGGTGTGTTTGGTTGCCTGGGTGGCTCTAGGCTGCATCGCATGGGGGATGCTGGCTGAGCATGGCCTGGGTGAGGTGATGCAAGGATGGGCTGAGATTGTTGTTTGGTGGACTGTATGATATTGGTGCTCGAGACATGCTGTATACCACAGATGTTGTATGGTAGGCTGCACTAGTGCTTAATTTTGTTAACTCTTCTGCTTCAATTTTAATCATTTCAACTCGATCTGGACCATTCCATGGATAGAGAAACAAGTAAAACAAATATAAACTGAAATCTGAACCTAAACTGTCGGAGAGTGCATGCAATGTCACTGTCCAAGGGGAGACGTCTCTGGTAGATCGTAGATGGGGCTATGGGCAGGAGTCGTGGTGGGGATGGGCCGGCCAGAAAACATCCCGGCGGCGGAGATTCGACTGCACCAGCTGCATTGGCGGCGGTGGCGCGGTTCAAGAGGAGACATGGGGGAGAAACATGGCGCCGGTTGCAGTTCGCGGCCCGCAGGTGCTCCCCTCTCACTCACCCCCCTTCTTCCTCTCGGCCCGTGGCGGGCGGCTTGGCGAGGTCCGGCGAGCTCGTTGGCAGGCGCGGGTGCGCGGGACGATGGCGGAGTTCGGCGGCGGTGGACCCTAACGCTGTGGTCCTCCGGCGAGGGCGTGGAGGAGCGCCGGCTGCGTCGTCGCCGCCGAGGACGGGGAAGAGCGCCGACGAGGGCGGGGAGGGCTGCGGCGGTGGTGGCAAGATGGAAGACGATGGGGTCGAGAGTGAGGTGAACAGGTTGCATCGCGGGTGCAGGCTTTCAGGCAGGGACGAGCCTGCACGAGAGAAACGCTCGGATCCTGCGTTCCTCTCAGCCTGGTTGAGAGGCCTACTTTCGCATTGTTATAAGGGAGAGAGAGGATTTGTGGTATTGTCGTTGTATTGCTTGAGCCTCGTGGGCATATATATAGGAGTACAAAGACCAACTTGGAGTACAAGGCAGGACCAAATCCTAGTCTATCCTATACTTCCTTATAATCTTATACTCAACATGCATCACCTGGGCCAGGCTGAGGAGGCCATGCAGCAAACCAAACATGGGCTATTTTGCATCTGAGATGCGAGCCAGGTGCGAGCCACCCATCCAAACATGCCCTTAGTGTATGTGTGCGCAATGTGTGCGTGCAGTGTGTGTGCGTGTCGAGTGTGTGTGGCCACGCCGATTTTTCGTCAAAAGAGACTACCCGCCGGATTGAAATGACAAAAAAGACCACCTTCGAGTCAGATTGACAAAAAAGACCCCCTCACCGTGACGGCAGGCGCGCCAGACAACACGTGGCACCTGCCGCCATGACGTGAGGCGGCCGGCCCCGCCGCCATGCTGCCAGGCGGCCAGTTGCTCGCTACGGGATTCCAGGCCGGCGACGGAACGGGGACGGGCTCGTGGGCTCGACCGCCACCGTATGAGGCGGCTGCACTACTGCTGCCCGACAGCGCTGCTGCCGCTGCCGCACGCGACGGAGGGGTGGGCCCTGCCGCCATGCCCTGTGGCGGCTGCACTGCTGCTTTGCATGCCGCCGCGAGAAGCGTCGTAGCCTGGAATCTGCATGATACAATTATCCATCCCACCCATGCCTGCAACATGTATACCTAAGCCTTTTTGTTTTTGCAATAGTATACATATGTTTATCCCATGAGGGCATCTCCAACAGTTGTAAGATAGGTGTTGATAAATATGCCATCTACTCCCTCCGTTCCTAAATACTTGTCTTTCTAGAGATTTCAATAAATGACTACATACGAAGCAAAATGAGTGAATCTACACTCTAAAGTATGTCTATATACATCCGTATGTGGTAGCCTATTTGAATCTCTAAAAAGACGAATATTTAGGAACGGAGAGAGTAAGACATAGTGATGATGTGGCATGTATTAAATGTGGAGAGAGAGTAAAGTTGTATGTAGATTAACCAACAACCTTTGCACAAGCTCCAAGGTGAAATAGAGAGCAACCACATTTATTGTCCCACCATCTATTGGATAGCTTACATACAACCCATTGGAGTAGTTGTATGATAGCTTGTTGGTTGATGCCATGGACATTTTACCAACAAGACTAACATACAACCTGTTGGAGATGCCCTGACGTGATGCGTCGTCCTCGATGGACACAGTGTTCGATTCGCCTGTATGGAGCAGCATGCATGGTCAATGCGGTGCAGTCCTGTACACAGATCAACAATACAATAAATTTATACGCGTGTACTGTAGCATCCCGTTGCTCTAGCTAGCCCACACAGACCGTCCTAGGGCTGGCACCGATCGGCCCGCGTGCAGCAGCGGCAGTGCGGCCGCCACTGGGCGTGGCGGCAGGGCCCACCCCTTCGTCACGTGCGGCAGAAGCTGTCGGGCAGCAGCAGTGCGGCCGCCTCATACTGTGATGGCCGGGCCCACAAGCCCGTCCCCATTCCGTCGCCGGCCAGGAATCCCGTAGCGAGCGACGGGTCGCGTGGCGGCGGGGCCGGCCGCCTCATGTCGTGGCGGCAGGTGCCACGTGTTGCCTGGCGCGCCTGCCGCCATGGCGAGGGGGTCTTTTTTGTCGATCTGATTCAGAGGTGGTCTTTTTTGTCATTTTAATCGGATATGTGGTCTCTTTTGACGAAAAATCGGCCACGCCCACCTCTGGCCTCGCTCGCCTTCGGCCGGCCTCGCCACGCCTAGTTGCTGCAGCTGCTCTTACCGCTGCCGCTGTGCTGCTCCGCTGCTGCGTTGCTCGCTGCCTGCTGCTACCAGTGCAGGGCTGCTACAGTAAAACAACATTGGTTTGCCCCCTGAACACCTCAAAACAGCAGCAAAACAAGCTTGAACATAGATAAAAATTATATGGGCGTATAGTACACTTGGCAGGGTTCAATTCCTTCCATTGGACCAAATTCAAAAGTCGCCTAGATTAATTCCTATAAAAATGACAAAAGTCTATGTTCTGTTAACTGGAAGAACTGAAAAACAGATTCTGGAATTGACATCCAGTAGCACTTTTCAAACAAATATTTGGGTAAGCAAATGGACAGTAATGTAGATGAACTTGAAACTGTCATATAGATCATAGAAACTTGATAAAAATTGGTAAAGCGCACTAAGCCATAGGATGGACAGAACTGCAGTTATAGCCTTCGGAAAACAGCTAAGTGGTGTTAAAACCGAGCGGTTCTCAGACTTGGCCAATTTTCAGGAAATTTCCAAATAACTGTTTAAATCTTCGGAAATTCGTAGAAAATAAATCGTATCTCGGATGGAAAACCTTTCTACATGAAAGTTGCTCAGAATTTTGAGACGAATCCGAATGTGCGGTCCGTTCATCTGTCACATGCCCCTAGCATGCCAAACATGGAACCGTCCTCTCTCTTTCACCTGTCCGGAATCCGCCTAACGCCGGGAATTCATCCTCAGATGTTTTCCCTTTCCGTCTGCAACGTCTAGCACTGCGTTAGTTCACCCCTAACACCGCATATTACCATTTTATGCTTTATGATGCTTTGTTTACTTTATATTTATTTTTTCTTTCCCCTCTTCTCTCCGATAGACCCCGAGACCGATGCTGCCCCTATGATCGACTATGTCGACGATGACACTTCTTCCTTTTCAGAAGAGCTTACAGGCAAGCCCTCCCTTTGATCATCCCGATATAAGTGAAGCACTAGAGCAACATTATCTAGCTCAAAAGGTATAAGTGAAGCACATAGAGTATTCTAACAAATTCTGAATCATGTGTGTATCTCCCCAAAGGTGTGTACAACAAGGATGATTGTGGTAAACTAAAAAGCAAAGACTCATATCATACAAGACGCTCCAAGCAAAACACATATCATGTGGCGAATAAAAATATAGCTCCAAGTAAAGTTACCGATAGATGAAGACAAAAGAGGGGATGCCTTCCGGGGCATCCCCAAGCTTAGGCTTTTGGTTGTCCTTGAATTATCTTTGGGTGCCATGGGCATCCCCAAGCTTAGGCTCTTGTCACTCCTTATTCCATAATCCATCAAATCTTTACCCAAAACTTGAAAACTTCACAACACAAAACTCAACAGGAAATCTCATGAGCTCCGTTAGTGCAAGAAAGAAAACCACCACTTAAGTATTGTAATGAACTCATTCTTTATTTATATTGGTGTTAAACCTATTGTATTCCAACTTCTCTGTGGTTCATACCCCCCGATACTAGCCATAGATTCATCAAAAATAAGCAAACAACACACGAAAAACAGAATCTGTCAAAAACAGAATAGACTGTTGTAATCTGTAACTTTCGAATACTTCTGGAAGTCTACAAATCCTACCAAAATAGGAAGTCCTAGGCAATTTGTCTGTTCATCTAATTCAAAAATAATCAACTCAAAAGCACGTTTCTATGATTTATTAAAATTATTCTCGTGCGCGCAAAAGTTTTTGTTTTTCAGCAAGATCAAATTAACTTTCACCTAAGATGATCCTATAGGTTCTACTTGGCACTAACACTAATTAAAACATAAAACCACATATAAACAGAGGATAGATGAATTATTTATTACTAAACAGGAACAAAACAAGGAACAAAAATAAAATTGGGTTGCCTCCCAACAAGCGCTATCGTTTAACGCCCCTAGCTAGGCATAAAAGCGAGAATAGACCTAAGTATTGCCATCTTTGGTATTCAATTCATAAGTGGCTCTCAGAATAGATTCATAAGGTAATTTGATATTATTTCTAGGAAAGTGTTCCATGCCTTTCCTTAATGGAAATTGGAATCTAATATTTCCTTCCTTCATATCAATAATTGCACCAATCATTTTAAGGAAAGGTCTACCAAGAACAATAGTCCATGAAAAATTGCAATCTATATCAAGAACGACAAAATCTACGGGCACTTAATTCCTATTTACAACAATAAGAACATCATTAATCCTTCCCATAGGTTTCTTAATAGTGGAATCCGCAAGGTGCAAGTTTAAAGAGCAATCATCAAATTCACGGAAACCTAGCACATCACATAGAGTTTTTGGAATCGTGGAAACACTAGCACCCAAATCACACAAAGCATAGCATTCATGATATTTAATTTTAACCCACTCATCATAAAGTTTTCTAGGGATAGAAACTTCCAATTCAAGTTTTTCCTCATAAGATTGCATCAAAGCATCAACGATATGTTTGGTAAAAGCTTTATTTTAACTATAAGCATGAGGAGAATTTAACACGGATTGCAACAAGGAAAGCAATCTATTAAAGAACAATTATCATAATTAAATTCCTTGAAATCCAAAATAGTGGGTTCATTGCTATGTAAAGTTTTGATCTCTCCAATCCCACTTTTACCAATTTTAGCATCAAGATCTGAAAACTCCGAATCATTGGGACGCCTTTTAACTAAAGTTGACTCATCTCTAGTCCCATCATTATCAAGATTCATATTGCAAAACAAAGATTTAATAGGAGACACATCAATCACTTTTAGATCTTCATCATTATTTTCATGGAAACTAGAAGAACACGCTCTTACAAAGCAATCTTTCTTAGCACGCATCCTAGCGGTTCTTTCTTTGCACTCATAAATGGAAATTCTCATGGCTTTGAGAGACTCATTGATATCATGCTTAGGCGGGATAGATCTAAGTTTCAAAGAATCAACATCAAGAGAAATTCTATCCACGTTCCTAGCCAATTCATCAACTTTAAGCAATTTTTCTTCAAGCAAAGCATTGAAATTCTTTTGAGAGATCATAAATTCTTTAACACTATTCTCAAAATCAGAGGGCATCTTATTAAAATTTCCATAAGAGTTGTTGTAGGAATTACCATAATTATTAGAGGAATTACTAGGAAACGGCCTAGGATTAAAGTTTCCTCTATAAGCATTGTTACCAAAATTATTCCTACCAACAAAATTCACATCCATAGATTCATTATTACTCTCAATCAAAGTAGATAAATGCATATCATTAGGATCAATAGGAGCACTCTTAGCAGCAAACAATTTCATAAGTTCATCCATCTTTCTACTCAAAACATTAATCTCTTCTATCGCATGAACTTTTTTACTAGTAGATCTTTTGGTGTGCCATTGAGCATAATTAACCATAATATTATTTAGGAGTTTAGTAGCTTCTCCTAAAGTGATTTCCATAAAAGTTCCTCCCGCGGCCGAATCTAAAAGATTTCTAGAAGCAAAATTCAATCCGGCATAAAAATTTTGTATGATCATCCATAAATTCAAACCATGTGTGGGGCAATTGCGAATCATTAATTTCATCATGTCCCAAGATTGTGCAACATGCTCATGATCAAGTTGCTTAAAATTCATAATACCGTTTCTAAGAGAGATGATCTTAGCGGGAGGAAAATACTTAGAGATAAAAGCATCTTTGCACTTATTCCATGAATCAATACTATTTTTAGGCAAAGAAGAAAACCAAGTTTTAGCATGATCTCTAAGCGAAAATGTAAATAGCTTCAATTTAATAATATAATTATCCATGTCTTTCTTCTTTTGCATATCACACAAATCAACAAAGTTGTTTAGATGAGTAGCGACATCTTCACTAGGAAGGCCGGAGAATTGATCTTTCATAATAAGATTCAACAACGCAGCATTGATTTCACAAGATTCAACATCATTAAGAGGAGCAATCGGAGTGCTAAGGAAATCAGTATTATTGGTATTGGAAAATTCACACGATTTAGTATTATCTTGAGCCATCGTGACAAGCAATCCAACACACAAGCACACAAGAGGCAAGCGAAAGAAAAGAGGTGAACAGAAAAGAGAGGGCGAGCAAAACGACAAGGGTGAAGTGGGGGAGAGGAAAACAAGAGGAAAATGGCAAATAATGTAATGCGAGGGATATGAGTTTGTGATGGGTACTTGGTATGTCTTGACTTGAGCGAAGACCTCCCGGCAACGGCGCCAGAAATCCTTCTTGCTACCTCTTGAGCACTGTGTTGGTTTTTCCTTGAAGAGGAAAGGGTGATGCAGCAAAGTAGCGTAAGTATTTCCCTCAGTTTTGAGAACCAAGGTATCAATCCAGTAGGAGGCTCCACGCAAGTCCCTCGTACCTACACAAACTAATAAGAACCTCACAACCAACACGATAAAGGGGTTGTCAATCCCTTCACGACCACTTGCGAAAGTGAGATCTGATAGACATAATAAGATAAGATAAATATTTTTGGTATTTTTATGATATAGATTGAAAAGTAAAGATTGTAAAATAAAGTAGACCGGAAATTTTATGATGGAAAATAAACCCGGGGCCATATGTTTCACTAGTGGCTTCTCTCAAGATAGCATAAGTATTACGGTGGGTGAACAAATTACTGTTGAGCAATTGATAGAAAAGTGCATAGTTATGAGAATATCTAGGCATGATCATGTATATAGGCATCACGTCTGCGACAAGTAGACCAAAACGATTCTGCATCTACTACTATTACTCCACACATCAACCGCTATCCAGCATGCATCTAGAGTATTAAGTCCATAAGAACAGAGTAACGCATTAGGCAAGATGACATGATGTAGAGGGATAAACTCAAGCAATATGATATTGTGACGCCCAGATTATTATGCTACAGTAAACCCGTGTTAATGGTGCCATGTCATTAGCAATACTGTTGCTAATATTTGCTTGATCCAAATCGCAATACAAATTCAACCGAGTTTATAGTCTAAATTCCAATTTCAAAGTGATAAATAAAAGTTGTTCAATTCCAGGAACTAAAATGTTCCTGCTGTTGCAAATAATCCCAATGCAATTATAAAATTGGAACCGACCTCACCCAAATTCCCAAAATACCCCTGGATTCTATTTTGGTGGTCCAGCAACATTTATCTTGCCTTATTTAATTTCTAAAAATACCTAGTCACTTCCAAATGCCTTGAAACATTTTGTGGCAGTTTCATAATTCACAAAGTATTTATGTGGCCTAATTCCACATTTATCAAAAGTGTTTTGGCAGCCCTAATTATTTCTAGACAACTTCTGTTAATAAAGAAAAGAAAAACACCCCCACCACTGGGCCAACCGTGGCCCAGCTGGCCAGCCCAACTGGGCATCCAGGCCACCAGGCCGGCCCACCTCTCCCTCCTTATCCCCACCCCGACCAGAACCCTAGCCCGTAACTCCCCCCACTCCTCCCCCACCGTCTCGTCTCCCCACCCCGCCCCCGAGTGGATCTGGATTGGGAGCGGGCGCTCCCGACGCTGCCCTGCCGCGCCTCCGTCCTCCTCCGCGGCGTCACCTTGCTGGTGCCGCCCCACCGCCTCTACCTCGCCGGCGCCGCTTCACCGCCTCCCCGTCTCCGTCAACGCACGTCGTCCCCGTGCTCCTCCTCGACAACCGCTGCCATTTTCCCTACAACGTTGGTGAGGACCCCGGTCCTCCTCCTCCCCGTGCCCTCACGTCGGCGCTCGCCCGTGCCACCGCACCGTCCGCGCTCCGCGCCTCCTCTCCACTCTTTGACGCCATGAGCCGCGGCCTCTGCTTCGCCCCGCCGGTCCACTCTGCCCCACCGCGACGCCCTTCACGCCGGTCACCGTTGCCTCCCTCCACCACACGCCCGAGGCCGCCTGTTGCTGCTCGCTGGCTCCGCGCGCGCACCCCCTGCTCCCCTCGCCCTCCTCCAGTCCCGCACCTTTGTCGCCTCCCTTGGCCGGCGTTGTGGGCGCCGGCGGCCGCGCTGTTGGTCTCGCATGAGGCCAGCGCCGGGCTCGCCCCACTCAGGCGCCCACACGCCCTGCGCCCGTAAACCGCGTAACCGCGCGCCCGTTAAGGCCTCTGGGCAATGACAGTCGGGGCCCAGCCGCTAGAACGTTAAAAAAAGAATAAAAATAACAATAATAAATGAAAATAAAAATATCAATTAATTAATTAAGTAATTACGTAACTTAATTAATTCTATTTACATTAACCTAATCACTAGTTAAACTAATTAAACCTGTTTAGTTAGCCTTAGACAATGACAGTGGGACCCACACGCCAGTTTGACTAAGTCAACTGACATGTTGACTGCTGACATCACCCTGACATCATGCTGACGTCATAATTACATTTTCTAGTTAAATTAATTCTATTAATTCTAAAATGGTTTAAATCTTTAAAAATTGATATAAAATAAACTGTACCTCGGATGAAAATATTTTCTACATGAAAGTTGCTCAGAACGACGAGATGAATTCGAATGCGTAGTCCGTTCGTCCGCCACACATCTCCATCATAACAAAAGTCGAACCTTTCCCCTCCGGTTCATCTGTCTAACAGACGTCGGGAACCGGGAAAACTTTCCCGGATGTTTCCCCCTTCGCCAGTATCGCCTGGCATTGCGTTAGAACACCTCTAGCATCACTTATTGTCATGTTATGCATATGTTTGCGTATATTTACTGTTTCTTCCCCCTCTTCTCTCCGGTAGACCCCGAGACCGCTGCTGATGCCAGTGTGATCGACTACGTCAACGGCGACCCTCCTTCTCGTCTGAGCAACCAGGCAAGCCCCCCTTTGATCATTCCAATATTGTCCATTCTATACTCTCATGCTTGCATTAGATTTTGCTACTGTTATTGATTGCTCCTATTCTGATGCGTAGCCTGCTTTTGTACCTGCTGTTGTACCTTACCTGCTTATCCTAAACTGCTTAGTATAGGTTGGTTAGTGATCCATTAGTGACCCCCACTTGTCCTTGTTGCCCCTGCTTCATCATCGACGACCCGATCAACATGATCGACGACCAGAGCCCGACACCTCACATCACATCAGCCCTTTTTGTTGCTCGACTCTGCAGAGTTACCATCGAGTGACGAGGGTGGAACCTCATACATCACCCTTGATGAGATCTCTGTAGTGTAGCTATTCGGTCGTGGTCAACGAGGGTGATTTCCTCTTTCACCATTCTCGATACGGCTCTGTCGTGCAACACCTCAAGTGTGAACCTCGAGGGTGGATCCTCTTACGTTCACCTTGATGATTACATCGAGTGGAATCCTCCGTGGGTGATTCCTCAGGTTTTCCCCTTGATGTTTGGACACACGGTTACAATTGACTTTATTTGAGACCTAGGTGAAAGTCGGGCGGGCCCGGAGAGTGATGACCGACAAGTGTAGGGGATCTATCGTAGTCCTTTCGATAAGTAAGAGTGTCGACCCAACAAGGAGCAAAAGGAAATGATAAGCGGTTTTCGATAAGGTTTTCTCTACAAGCACTGAAATAGCAGGTGATAGATAGTTTTGTGATAAGATAAATAGTAACGAGCAAAAAGTAAATAAAGTAAATAAAGTGCAGCAAGGTGGCCCAATCCTTTAGGTAGCAAAGGATAAGCCTAGACTAATTCTAATAATGAGGAAGGAGCTCCCGAGGACACATTGGGAATTATCGTCAAGCTAGTTTTCATCACGTTCATATGATTCGTGTTCGGTACTTTGATAATTTGATATGTGGGTGGATCGGTACTTGGGTACTGCCCTAACTTGGACAAGCATCCCACTTATGATTAACCCCTATTGCAAGCATCCGTAACTACAAAAGAAGGTATTAAGGTAAACCTAACCACATCATTAAGCATATGGATCCATATCAACCCCTAACGAAGCAACGCATAAACTAGGGTTTAAGCTTCTGTCACTCTAGCAACCCATCATCTACTTATTACTTCCCCATGCCTTCCTCTAGGCCCAAATAATGGTGAAGTGTCATGTAGTCGACGTTCACATAACACCACTAGAGGAAAAGACAACATACATCTCATCAAAATATCGAACGAATACCAAATTCACATGACTACTAATAGCAAGACTTCACCCATGTCCTCAGGAACAAACGTAACTACTCACAAAGCATATTCATGTTCATAATCAGAGGAGTAATAATATGCATAAAGGATCTGAACATATGATCTTCCACCAAGTAAACCAATTAGCATCAACTACAAAGAGTAATCAACACTACTAGCAACCCACAGGTACCAATTTGTGGTTTTGATACAAGATTGGATACAAGAGATGAACTAGGGTTTTGAGAGGAGATGGTGCTGGTGAAGATGTTGATGGAGATTGACCCCCTCCTGATGAGAGGATCGTTGGTGATGACATTGGTGGCGATTTCCCCCTCCCGAAGGGAAGTGTCCCCGGCAGAACAGCTCCGCCAGAGCCCTAGATTGATTCCGCCAAGGTTCTTCCTCGTGGCGGCGGAGTTTCGTCTTGTAAGCTTGCCCACGATTTTTTCTAGGGTAGAAGTGATGATATAGCAGAAGATGGACGCCGGAGGCCCACCAGGGGGCCGCGCCCTACAGGGTGGGGGGCGCCCCCTGTCTCCTGGACAGGGTGTGCCCCCCCTGGCCTATTTCTTTCGCTCATAAATTCTTATTAAATCCAAAAAGTTGTTTCGTAGAGTTTCAGGACTTTTGGAGTTGTGAAGAATAGGTTTCCAAGGTTTGCTCCTTTTCCAGCCAGAATTCCAGGTGTCGGCATCCCCCCTCTTCATGGTAAACCTTGTAAAATAAGAGATAATAGCCATAAGTATTGAGATATAATGTGTAATAACAGCCCATAATGCAATAAATATTGATATAAAAGCATGATGCATAATGGACGTATCAACTCCCCCAAGCTTAGACCTCGCTTGTCCTCAAGCGGAAGCCGAAATCGAAAAATATGTCCACATGTTTAGAGATAGAGGTGTCGATAAAAATAAAATACGGACATCCGGGCATCATGATCATTCTAATAACAACAACATATATAGGTTTTGTCATATGATTTCTCATGCTCAAGTAATAAGCAATTCACAATGTCACGTATGGTTCAAAAACTTCATCGGGAACTAACAAACTATAATCTCAGTCATTGAGGCAATTGCAATTTATCGTAACATTAGAAAGAGTCAATAATAGAGCTTTTCAGCAAGCTCACATACTCAACTATCTCGTAGTCTCCTATAATTGCTAACACTCACGCAATACTTGTGGTTATAGAGTTTCAGCCAGACATTGAGAAAGATAGGGGCTTATTGTGTTGCCTCCCAACGTATTCACCTTTAGGTGATGTCAACAATAATAGCCTATGCCAACTTACAAACAATTGGATATATATATATATCATGATCTTTCAAACACGAGGAGCTTGCCAAAGGATAAAATGAAAAAGGGGAAAGGTGAGGATCACCTTGACTCAAGCATAAAGTAAAAACATAAAGTAAAAGATAGGTATCGGTGTCAAAACCGGCGGATCTCGGGTAGGGGGTCCCGAACTGTGCGTCTAGGCGGATGGTAACAGGAGACAAGGGACACGATGTTTTTACCTAGGTTTGGGCCCTCTCGATGGAGGTAAAACCCTACTCCTGCTTGATTGATATTGATGATATGGGTAGTACAAGAGTAGATCTACCACGAGATCAGAGAGGCTAAACCCTAGAAGCTAGCCTATGGTATGATTGTTGTTCGTCCTACGGACTAAAACCCTCCGGTTTATATAAGCACCGAAGAGGGTTAGGGTTACATAGAGTCGTTTACAATGGTAGGAGCTCTACATATCCGTATCGCCAAGCTTGCCTTCCACGCCAAGGAAAGTCCCATCCGGACACGGGACGAAGTCTTCAATCTTGTATCTTCATAGTCCAGGAGTCCGGCCGAAGATGATAGTTCGGCTATCCGGACACCCCCTAGTCCGGGACTCCCTCAGTAGCCTCTGAACCAGGCTTCAATGACGACGAGTCCGGCGCGCATATTGTCTTCGGCATTGCAAGGCGGGTTCCTCCTCCGAATACTTCATAGAAGATTTCGAACACAAGGATAGTGTCCGGCACTGCAAAATAAGTTCCACATACCACCGCAGAGAGAATAATACTTACACAAATTCAATCTGCTGACGTATTCCGTGGCATGACATCACACCACGACCAAGCCTTTATTTGAATCGTTCTTACTGTTCCACCTCAGCGCGTTTAGCGAGGCGGTTTCCTTGGCATGTCTTGTCAAAGCAGAGATCGTGTCCCCTTATTCCGGGATTCTTATCAATACGGGCGTGGGTAACCCAACCGCGCCATTGATCATGGCGCTAGGGAGATAAGCGAGTTTTACCAGGCCGGTGGGGACGCATAGTTTCGTCCGTCCATATAAGGGGATAAGGATCCACCTTTTTACCTACGCCTTCTTCCTCCTTTGCTTATCCATTTCCGCGCACTCGAGCTCCAGCGCCCAAGTTTGCACATCTCGCCTCAACCTTCCCCAGCCATGTCCGGAGTGGGAGGCAAGTGGATGGCCTCCTCCGTCACGGAGGGGCACATCAAAAGGCTGCGGAAGGCCAGATACTTGTGCAGCGACATCGCGCATCGGCTCCCCGACATGGGGCAGCTCATCCCCACCCCCGGGCCCCATGAGAGGGTGGTGTTCCTCACCCACTTCCTTCGCGGACTAGGTTTTCCACTTCACCCATTTGTCCGGGGGCTCATGTTCTACTACGGCCCGGATTTCCATGATCTGGCCCCGAATTTCATCCTCAACATCTCGGAGTTCATCGTCGTGTGCGAGGCCTTCCTCTGCATCCAGCCCCACTTCGGCTTATGGCTGAAGACCTTCAATGTCAAGCCGAAGGTAGTGGGCGGCCGCCAAGCGGAGTGCGGAGGTGCCATGCTGGGCAAGATGCCCAACGTCCTATGGCTCGAGGGCTCCTTCGTGGAGACCATAAAGGGGTGGCAATCGGGGTGGTTCTACGTCACCGAGCCGCATGACCCTAAATGGGTAGCGGCCCCCAAATTCCGATCTGGCTTCCCTACACGGCTCACCTCTTGGAAAGAGAAGGGCCTATCATGGGGTGATTCGGAAGAGCTGACCGGACTCCAATCCTATGTCAAAACCTTGGTGAATAAGAAGTTCAAGCTTGTCAACGTAGTCCAGGTCATGCTCATCCGCCGGATCCTCCCGTGCCAACAACGAGCCTTTAATTTGTGGGAGTTTGATCCGGCACAGCACCAAACCTTGAGCAGGCTCTTCGATACTACATACAAAGATGCTTGGAAGGTGCTGTTCAAGGGCGCCGAGGCTCTCGCATCCGCTACCGAAGATCGCGGATTTAGCTCGCAGCGTCAAGCCGGCGAGGTAAGCTATTTTACCCTTTACAGGACACTTGTTTTTCATAGTTTGACTCTATGCGGGATCTAAAACTCCCTTTACCTTTGACAGGCCTGGCAAAAGACGTCCGGGCAGGTTAACTGTCCGGCTCCCTTGCCAGAAGACCCAGCAGATGCCCAATTAATGGGGCTGCTGGTTCCGGCGCCTTACATGGTGCCGGAGAAGAAGGCCAAGAAGAAGGCCACGGGAGCTCGAAGGAGTTCCCGGCGCCAGGTGTTGTCGGACTCATCGTCCGAGGACTCCAAGGCAGACTCCTCCCGCAAAGACGGGGAGGAGGAAAAAGAAGCCTCTCCCCCAGCGGGGGAGAGAAGAAAAGGAAGGCCGCCCCAACGGGGGAGGCCGAAGGGTCCAAGAAGGGAAGGACCCTCCCTCCGGACTACTCCACCAACGCCGATGATGGCGAAGAGGAGTGGCCACCAAGGACTAAGCCCCTGGCGACTTCGTAAGTGTCCGGAAACCAGAATAGCTTATGGTGTTTCGTTTGTCGCATAGAATCTCCTAACGCCGAATATAACCCTACAGCCCGCCCAAGGACGGGCTCGACACTTTGACGAGCGGCTCCCTGGCTCCGTCGGACATGAATAGCACTTCACTTCCGGCCGTCTCCTCTCCTCGTGCCGCGGATGACTCCGAGGTGGGGTCCCAAAAGGGGCCCAGCCAGGCAGAGGGGGTGCCGGAGGTGCCGCAAGGCAACCTCCCGGACTCTGGGCACAAGGGGAATCAAACCCCAAAGGGCTCTATGTCTGGCCCTGGGCCGGACTCCGCATTGGAACCTTCAGTGGTTCCGGTGTCCGGCGGGCGGCCCCTTCGTAAGAAGGGCGAGACTGCGACACCGGTGACCTCCGTCCAACCGGAGGCACCGGATAATTTGCTGGAGGCACTTAACGGCGCCTCCATCGACGAGGAGCACCGCACTGTTATGAGTGTGGTGATCCAGAAAGTTCAGTCCGCCAAGAGCGGGCTGACTGAAGCCTGTGCCAGCCTTCTAACAGGCTTTGAGGTATGTATTTAAGATATGTAAAAATATTACCGCATAGACAGTAGCCCCTGATGCTCAGTTTGGTGTTCGGAAAGAAAAGCCGAATTGAGGATCTAAAAAGATGTACGCAGGAGTCTAACATAAGTATGTCTATATGGGAATGCAGGCCACGCTACTGACCTCTACCCCACTGACTGCGGAGGTCGATGCATTGAAGCAGAGCCTCGAGCGGTCCGAGAACAAGCTCTGCTTTGCCAAGAAGCAGCTCGAGGACAAGGAAGGTAAGTAATACCTTATGGAAGTATATAAAAGATGTGGTTGCAAAAAATAACAGGAATAACGTGAAAATTGCAGGGGCCACGAACAAGGTGGCGACCCTGAAGGAAGCGGTGTCCAGGGCCGAAGCAATGCGGCCGCGGAATGCACCGAGCGAGAGAAGCAGGAGGCGCGGGTGGCGGAGGTACGACAAGAGCTCCAGGCTTTCGTGGAAAAACATGAGAGTTTGGAGCGTGACTCAAAGACTCGAGAGTCCGAGCTCGCCTCGGATCTTGAGAGCGCCAAAGCCGCTAAGGCCGAAGCCCAAAAAGCCCTCCAAGAAATTGAGGCAATAAACAAGATAGCGGCGGGTAAGGCATTCTTTATGCAAAGCAAGCACGTGAAAGTGAATTACTTGTTACTTACCCGAATCCGGAGCTCTCCAGGAGCATTCGCAGATCTGCCCTGCAGTGTGTCCGACGCCGCCGCCTTCTATTGGGCCGAGGAGGGGAGCTTGACAGAGAAGGTGTTCTGGTCTCGGTATGCTGAGGCCGGACACCCGATGCCCCTGAGCGACCAGCTGAAGCAGCTGGTCGAGCTCCATAAGGTGGCCGAACAGGCCATGAAGGGCCTCATAGTTTGGCTGTGGCCGAAGGAGGCCATGCCTGGGAGCTACTTCGGGCTGGTGAGGCGGCTGGTGGACGCCTGTCCATGGATTGAAGTCGTCTAGCGCTCCGTCTGCATCGAAGGTGCCCGTAGGGCCCTTGCCCGTGCTAAAGTGCACTGGGGCAAGATGGACGCTGAGAAGCTTGTGACGGACGCTCCGCCGCCGGGCAGGGAGTATCGCAAGCTCGAGATGTATTATCAGGGCGTCCTGAAGGGTGCCCGCCTTATAGCAGGTGAATGCTCCAAAGATGTAATTTTTGAGTAAACTCGCATTTGTTATCCTGTACGCTTGAAAACTTGTTCATATGCGCTAAGCAACTCTTGTGAATTTAAAATATTACCTTCTGTGCGGCCGTTTATTAAATTTGAGAGATGGCGAGTCGTCGGCTTCTGCCCCCATGCCACGAGTGCTGGGGTGTTCGGGATAAACTTGAGCGCTCTTTTTCCCATTCTTGGGTCCTTCGAGGGAGGCGCTCAACACAACGAACAAGGCAACCGGACTATAATGCTTGAACACTGTCACTTAGCCATAGAATTCTATAATTTTAAATTTCGGCGAAGCCCCTAGTATTCGGAAGACCGAGTTCGGGGCGCTATCCACGCCTGGGCCAGACAAAGCCGACTCCTCGCTCTAAGCGGCATAAGTGTTTAGGGACTCGAAAAACCTCTCGAACAGCGACCGGCTCTCGCCCTATCATGACGGTCAGTTTTAGCTTTCTCCACTGAGGTGCTTAACCCAGCTCAACCGGGGCACAATCGCAGTGGTTCTCCCAGCGCTACCTTAGCCTATATAACGGAACGTAAGGTACCAAAACTTGGGAGCTGGGCAAACCCAACTATTGACCCAAGACATGATTCAGAGCCGATGCATATAATGCTATAAGTTCAGGGTGCCGCACTTGTGAAAGTGTTCGGACTTATCACACCATATTTTGGGGTACTTAAGCCCCTGGTGTATTTGACCGTACCAAAACGCACGGGTGCAACATGTCATAAGTGAACATGTATAGATAAAATAAAAAAAGGAATGCAATAATAGGCAAAAGCTATGCATTGTTTATTCAAAAAAGCTGTGGTAAAAGCAGAACGATACAAATAGTGCGATAAGCAAGGGACGGGACTATTTGACATGTCTCCCTCCAGGAGCAAGCTACGTGATGATATGTAAAACAAGTATACTGCTCGTTATAGAGACCACCTGGACACTCAACGTAGCTTTCTGCTTCCCTGGCTGTTGCATCTTGTGTTCGGCGATTCTACTGCCGGACAGGGCTTCTTGAGAAAAGAGTCCTGAAAGTAAGAGAAAAAAGAAGAATGACACAATTGGGAGCCCCTGGTGCGGTTGAGCCGCATTATGGGCTTGCCGTGGTCGTGCCTCTTCCCCTATGCCCATGGTATTTCCAGAGCGTAATTATGTACGCGTAGTACTGGTTTCGCAATTTCGCGAGGGCTGGGGTTGGGGCCGCATTGCTATGCGTGCTCAGGACGTGCCAGGCGGTCTTGTTGTTGGTTACTCCGAGCGCGCTTGACGGTGTTCGGACGTTTAATAGCCGGACTCGAGAATTGCCTTAAGAGGCTGCTTTGTACTTCTGCTGCGAGGGCCGCCGTATGCTCCTCCATTCGGAGAGAGCGTTCGGTGTTTCCGTTGACCGTAATGACTCCTCAAGGGCCTGGCATCTTGAGCTTGAGGTATGCATAGTGCGGCACCGCATTGAACTTTGCAAATGCGGTTCGTCCGAGCAGTGCATGATAGCCGCTGCAGAACGGGACTATGTCGATAATTCCTCGCTTCGGAAGTTATCCGGTGATCCGAAGACCACTTCAAGTGTAACTGAGCCTGTACAGTTGGCCTCTACACCTGGTATGACACCTTTGAAGGTCGTCTTTGTGGGTTTAATCCTTGAGGGGTCTATGCCCATCTTGCGCACTGTATCCTGATAAAGCAGGTTCAGGCTGATGCCGCCGTCCATCAGGACTCTAGTGAGGTGAAATCCGTCAATGATTGGGTCTAGAACCAATGCGGCGAATCCGCCATGGTGGATGCTAGTGGGGTGGTCCCTTCGATCAAAAGTGATCGGGCAGGAGGACCATGGATTGAACTTTGGGGCGACTGGCTCCATCGCATATACGTCCCTTAGTGCACGCTTCCGCTCCCTTTTGGGTATGTGGGTTGCGTATATCATGTTCACCGTCCGCACTTGTGGGGGAAAGCCCTTCTGTCCTCTATTGTTCGGCGGCCGGGGCTCCTTCTCGTCGTCGCTATGCAGCCCCTTCTCATTGTTTTCGGCAGTTAGCTTGCCTGCCTGCTTGAACACCCAACAATCCCTGTTGGTGTGATTGGCTGGTTTTTTCGGGGGTGCCGTGTATCTGGCACGAGCGATCGAGTATTCGGTCCAAATTGGACGGGCCCGGAGTATTTCTTTTGAATGGCTTTTTCCGCTGACCGGGTTTGGAGCCTCTGAATCCGGCATTGACTACCGTATCCTCAACATTATCACCGTTAATGTGGCGCTTGTGCTTGTTGCAACGCGACCTACCGTTGCTGTCCTTGGTCCGAATTACCAGGGCTCTTGGTCATGTTGTTACTATGAGCTAGCCAGCTATCCTCTCCCGCACAGAAGCGGGTCATGAGCGTTGTGAGGGCTGCCATGGATTTCGGCTTTTCCTGTCCTAGGTGCCGGGCAAGCCACTCCTCGCGGATGTTATGTTTGAAGGCTGAAAGGGCCTCTGCATCCGGACAGTCGACGATTTGATTTTTCTTGGTTAGGAACCGTGTCCAGAATTGTCTGACCGATTCTTCTGGCTGCTGAATTATGTGGCTTAGGTCATCGGCGTCTGGTGGTTGCACATAGGTGCCCTGGAAGTTGTCGAGGAATGCGGCTTCCAGATGTTCCCAACAACCAATTGACTCCGCTGGCAAGCTGTTAAGCCAATGCTGAGCTGGTCCTTTAAGCTTGAGTGGGAGGTATTTGATGGCGTGTAGATCATCACCGCGGGCCATGTGGATATGGAGGAGATAGTCCTCGATCCAGACCGCAGGATCTGTTGTGCCGTCATATGATTCAATGTTTACGGGTTTGAAACCCTCAGGGATTTGATGATCCATCACTTCGTCTGTGAAGCATAGTGGGTGTGTGGCGCCTCTGTATTGGGCTATATCACGATGCAGCTCAAATGAGCTTTGTCTACTGTGTTCGGCCCGGCCGGAATTGCCATATCCAGCGTGACGGTTATCATCACGTATTGTGGGGCGCCCACGCGATCCGTAGATCGATCTTGTTTGCCTTGCCTTGTCCTCCAGTATATCCCGCGGGTCTAGCACGTTTTCCCGCGTCTTGGTATTTTTTGAGCGGCGCCGGGGTGCGGCTTGAGTGGATGGCCGAAAGGCCTCTCTGTCGCAGCCACGAGGTGGTCGGTCAGCCGTATCATGCGCTGGTGATGTAGGTTTAGGTGCTTCCTCCTCTAATCGGGGTAGCAGCCTGCGTTTTGGGTAGCTCTTGGAGGGGCGTTCGAGTTCATACTCTTCGGCTGCAAGGACTTCAGTCCATCTGTCGGCTAGCAGGTCTTGGTCAGCTCTAAGCTGTTGCTACTTTTTCTTGAGGCTGCTTGCCGTGGCCATAAGCCTGCGTTTGAAACGCTCTTGTTCGACGGGATCCTCAGGCACGACAAATTCGTCGTCGTCGAGGCTTGCCTCGTCTTCGGAGGGAGGCATGTAATTATCGTCCTCTACCTCTCTGCCTGCCGCTCTCTCATGAGGGCCGGCATCTCCATCCTCCCGCACTGAATCCTGCTGGAGAGAGTTGTCTTCGGCACTGTCCGGGGTGTTATTGTCTCCCGTGCCGGAATCGCCGTTTTTGCTGTGGCGGGATTTAGAGCGGCGCCGCTGACGCCGGCGCTTAGGCTGTTTCTTGGAGGGGTCATCCTTCGTTGTTCCATCGCCATTCCCATCTTTTGGGATGTCCACCATGTAAATGTCGTATGACAAGGTGGCCTTCCAGTGCCCTGTAGGCGCTGGTTCTTGGTCGTCTCCTGCAACGTCGTCCATACCGTCGATGTCTTCGGAGTCGAAGTTGAGCATGTTGGTTAAATCATCGATAGTGGCTACTAAGTGGGTGGTGGGTGGGCTTCGAATTTCTTCGTCGTCCGCATCCCAACCTTCCTGACCATAATCTGGCCAGGGCTCTCCTGATAAAGAGAGAGACTTTAGTGAATTCAGGATGTTGCCAAAGGGCGAGTGCTGAAAGATGTCCACGGGAGTGAACTCCATGATCGGCGCCCAATCGGATTTGATTGGCAGGGGCGCGGGAGGTTCGGAGTCCGGAGAGGAGTCCGGCACCTTGGAGTCACGAGCTTCGCAAAGGACAGGGTTGGTGTTCGGCTCAATCCCCGTAGAGATAGCAGCCCCCGAGGCGGTGTCCAGCCACCAGTCCTCGATCGGCGCCGTCGGCTCCGAGCTAAGGGTCAGAGCGAATACTTGTGCGGCCTCCAGGACACTGTTTGGCGGCAGAGCTAGATCATGCCCATCGTGACAGTGCGGAGCGCTTGGCTATGGCTCGAACCCGTCGAAGATCAAGTCTCTGCGGACGTTAGTCGTATAGTTCAAACTCCCAAATCTGACCTGATTGCCAGGGGCGTAGCTTTCGATCTGCTCCAGATGGCCAAGCGAATTGGCCCGCAGTGCAAAGCTGCCGAATACGAAGATCTGTCCGGGGAGAAAAGTCTCACCCTGGACCGCATCGTTGTTGATGATCGGAGGAGCCATCGGGCCTAAAGACGACGACACAGAGGAACTCTTAAAGAAAGCACCAATGTCGGTGTCAAAACTGGCGGATCTTGGGTAGGGGGTCCCGAACTGTGCGTCTAGGCGGATGGTAACAGGAGACAAGGGACACGATGTTTTTACCCAGGTTCGGGCCCTCTCGATGGAGGTAAAACCCTACTCCTGCTTGATTGATATTGATGATATGGGTAGTACAAGAGTAGATCTACCACGAGATCAGAGAGGCTAAACCCTAGAAGCTAGCCTATGGTATGATTGTTGTTCGTCCTACGGACTAAAACCCTCCGGTTTATATAAGCACCAAAGAGGGTTAGGGTTACACAGAGTCAGTTACAATGGTAGGAGATCTACATATCCGTATCGCCAAGCTTGCCTTCCACGCCAAGGAAAGTCCCATCCGGACATGGGACGAAGTCTTCAATCTTGTATCTTCATAGTCCAGGAGTCCGGCCGAAGATGATAGTTCGGCTATCCGGACACCCCCTAGTCCGGGACTCCCTCAATAGGCCCTTCGCAGAGGGAAGCAGAGGTTGTCATGCGCGTTTAGGGTTGATGCATAAAATCTTAGTGCAAAAGAACGTCACTTTATATTGCCCCTTGTATGTGGACCTTTATTATGCAGTCTGTCGCTTTTATTACTTCCACAACAAGTTCGTACAAAGCTTATTTTCTCCGCACTAATAAGTCATACATATTTAGAGAGCAATTTTTATTGCTTGCACCAATGACAACTTACTTGAAGGATCTTACTCAATCCATAGGTAGGTATGGTGGACTCTCATGGCAAAACTGGGTTTAAGGATGTTTGGAAGCACAAGTAGTATCTCTACTTGGTGCAAGGAATTTGGCTAGCATGAGGGGGAAAGGCAAGCTCAACAAGTTTGGAAGGTCAATGACAATATACTTTAACTGAGATGTCGGAAAACATAAACCATTACGTTGTCTTCCTTGTCCAACATCAACTCTTTTAGCATGTCATACTTAATGAGTGCTTCACAATCATAAAAGATGTCCAAGACAATATATTTATATATGAACCCCCCCTTTCCTTATCACTTCCTATTAATTGCAACGATGACCAAGGCTACGTTCATCAACTCTCAACGATTTTTATGCCTCATACTTTCTATGTGTGAAGTTATCACTATCCATAGGATCAATATGAACTCTTTTGTTCTTTCTACTTTCTCAAGATCATAGTCAACATAGCAAAGCCCTTGACTCAACACTAATCTTTATTATAGATAGCACACAGACTCGATTACAAAAAGAGATCACAAAGCAAAACTCAAAACTACTTGATATCAAAAACTTCAAACTACTAGATCAAGATACTACTAAAAGAATCGAACTAAATAAAGCGGTAAAGATAGGAGTGTGATGGTGATACGATACCGTGGCACCTCCCCCAAGCTTGGCAGTTGCCAAGGGGAGTGCCCATACCCATGTGATTATGCCTTCGGAGGTGATGGAGGTGGTGATGATGACGGTGGATAATCGCACATTGAGTGTAAAAGTTCCTCCAACCTGCGGATAATGCCCTTAAGCCCAACAATATGATCCTTCAACAGAATATTCTCCTGTGTGAGATACTTGTTCTGTATGCGAGCTAACTCAATCATCTTGAAAGCTTCAATCTCTGTTGGAGTAAAGAGGTTAGGTAAAGGTTGAGGGATATCTTCTTCTTTCACCGCTGGAGCTTGGACCTCCATGGCTTTCTTGATCCCTTCATCCTTGTTGATCTCTTCTAGTTCTTCTCTTTTCAGTTCTATCTTCAAAAGCCAAGCATCCTTGTCTTCATTGTTGGAGGAGGGTGAAGTCATGGTGCTCTAAGTCTGAAACAGAAACAGCTCAAAACGAAAACAGAGGATATTCGCGTGATATGGTGGTCAAAACCTTCGGGAGTATATATAATGAATTTTTACCGACCAAAATACGTAACATACAAGAAAATGGAGTCCAGGAGGCACACGAGGTGCCCACGAGACAGGGGGCGCACCCTACAGGGGGGGGCCTCCTCTCTCATGGGAGC
This sequence comes from Triticum timopheevii, assembly GCA_963921465.1. Classification (NCBI taxonomy): domain Eukaryota; kingdom Viridiplantae; phylum Streptophyta; class Magnoliopsida; order Poales; family Poaceae; genus Triticum; species Triticum timopheevii. The sequence goes on from OY997272.1 coordinate 193,348,628, forward strand.
CTTGTGTCCCTTTCGGACTACTTCTTTCTTCCTAAAATTCTTAAATAATCCATAACTGATAAAAATTGCCATTAGAGTTGTTTTGGAGTCAGTTTACTTACCGTACCACGTACCTATGCCTTTTTGGAGTCTGGAACATTCTGGAAAGTGTCTCTTATGTATTCCTCAGGGGTTATGATTTCAATAATATTAGTTTCAACATTGATAGGATTACCTGAAATATAATGTTTAATTCTTTGACCGTTTACCACCCTCGGATTTGTGCCTTCGAAGTTGTTGATTTTTATAGCACCAGAACAATAGACCTCCTCGATAACGTAGGGACCTTCCCATTTTGAGAGAAGTTTTCCTGCAAAAAATCTTAAACGAGAGTTGAATAATAACACATAATCTCCTACGTTAAACTCACACTTTTGTATCCTCTTATCATGCCAGCGTTTGACTTTTTCTTTGAAGAGCTTGGCATTCTCATAGGATTGGGTTCTCCATTCATCAAGTGAGCTAATATCAAATAACGTTTTCTCACCGACAAGTTTGAAGTCATAATTGAGCTCTTTAATAGCCCAATATGCCTTATGTTCAAGTTCAAGAGGTAAATGACATGCTTTTCCATAAACCATCTTATAAGGAGACATACCCATAGGATTTTTGTATGCAGTTCTATAGGCCCATAATGCATCATCAAGTTTTTTGGACCAATTCTTTCTAGATCTATTCACAGACTTTTGAAAAATCAATTTGAGCTCTCTATTGCTCAACTCTACTTGACCACTAGACTGTGGATGATAAGGAGATGCTATTATATGATTGACATCATACTTAGCGAGCATCTTACGAAAAGCACCATGAATAAAATGTGAACCACCATCATTCATAAGATATCTAGGGACTCCAAACCTCGGAAAAATAACTTCTTTAAGCATTTTAATAGAAGTGTTATGATCAGCACTACTAGTTGGAATAGCTTCTACCCATTTAGTAACGTAATCAACAACAACTAAAATATGTGTATAACCATTGGAGGCAGGAAAAGGTCCCATATAATCAATGCCCCAAACATCAAATGGTTCAATAACAACAGAATAATTCATAGGCATTTCTTGACGTCTACTAATGTTACCTATTCTTTGACATTCATCACAAGATAAGACAAACTTACGAGCATCTTTGAAGAGAGTAGGCCAATAAAAACCAAATTGTAGTACCTTTTGTGCAGTTCTATCTCCAGCGTGGTGTCCTCCATAGGATTCAGAGTGACACTTGCGTAGGATCTGTTCCTGTTCATGCTCAGGCACACAACGTCTAATAACACCGTCTACTCCTTCTTTATAAAGGTGTGGATCATCCTAGAAGTAATGTCTTAAATCATAAAAGAACTTTTTCTTTTGCTGGTATGTGAAACTAGGCGGTATATATTTAGCAACAATGTAATTAGCATAGTCAGCATACCAAGGAGAAGTACGAGAAGCATTGACGACTGCTAATTGTTCATCAGGGAAGCTATCATTAATAGGCAGTGGGTCATCAAGAACATTCTCTAACCTAGACAAGTTGTCTGCAACGGGGTTCTCAGCTCCCTTTCTATCAATAATATGCAAGTCAAATTCTTGGAGCAGGAGAACCCATCTAATGAGTCTAGGCTTAGCATCTTTCTTTTCCATAAGATATTTAATAGCAGCACGATCAGTGTGAATAGTAACTTTGGAATCGACAATATAAGGTCTAAACTTATCACATGCAAACACAACTGCTAAGAACTCTTTTTCATTAGTAGCATAGTTTCTCTGGGCAGTATCAAGAGTCTTACTAGCATACTAGATAACATTCAATTTCTTATCGACTCTTTGCCCTAAAACAGCACCTACAACATAATCACTAGCATCACACATAATTTCAAAAGGTAAGTTCCAATCAGGTGGCTGAACAATAGGTGCAGTGATCAAAGCTTTCTTGAGTATTTCAAATGCTTCTACACAATCATCATCAAATACAAAAGGAATATCTTTTTGCAATAAATTAGTCAGAGGCCTAGAGATTTTAGAGAAGTCCTTAATGAACCTCCTATAAAAGCCGACGTGACCAAGAAAACTTCTTATACCTTTTATGTCCTTGGGACATGGCATCTTTTCAATAGCATCAACTTTGGCTTTATCAACTTCAATACCTCTCTCGAAGATCTTGTGCCCCAAGACAATGCCTTCATTAACCATAAAGTGACACTTTTCCCAATTCAGGATGACACTAGTGTCTTCGCATCTCTGCAAAACTCGATCAAGGTTTCTCAAACAATCATCAAAAGGCGATCCATAGACGGAGAAGTCATCCATGAATACCTCACAAATCTTTTCACAAAAATCAGAAAATATAGCCATCATGCATCTTTGAAAGGTAGCAGGAGCATTACATAAACCAAAAGGCATACGTCTATAAGCAAAAGTACCAAAAGGGCAAGTAAAAGTAGTTTTAGATTGATCCTTCGCTGACACAGGTATTTGAGAGAAACCAGAATAACCATCCAGAAAGCAAAAATGTGTGTGTTTGGATAGCCTTTCTAGCATTTGATCAATAAAAGGTAAAGGGTAATGATCTTTCTTGGTAGCTTTATTTAACTTACGGAAATCAATTACCATCCTATAGCCTGTAATAATTCTTTGCGGGATCAATTCATCTTTATCATTAGGAACAATGGTAATACCTCCCTTTTTAGGGACACAATGGACAGGGCTTACCCATTCACTATCAGCAACGGGATAAATAGTACCTGCCTCAAGGAGCTTTAGTATCTCCTTTCTTACCACTTCCTTCATCTTGGGATTTAATCGTCTTTGAGGATCTCTAACTGGTTTGGCATCTTTCTCCACTGAAATTTTGTGTTGACATAATGTGGGACTAATGCCCTTAAGATCATCCAGAGTATATCCAATAGCAGCTCTGTGCTTCTTTAGAGTTTTCAATAATCTTTCTTCTTCTTTCTCTGAAAGGTTAGCACTAATAATAACAAGATATATTTCTTTTTCATCAAGATAAGCATACTTAAGATTATTAGGTAAGGGTTTGAGTTCAAACACGGGATCACCCTTGGGTGGAGGGGGATCCCCAAGAATTTCAACGATAAGGTTATGTTTCAGCATAGGTTCTTGTTTAAGGAACACTTCATCTATTTCTTCCCTTTCCTTCATAAACATATCGTTTTCATGGTCTGACAAATATTGTTCTAACGGATCACTTGGAGGAACATCAATGGAAGCAAGACCAATAATTTCATCCTTACTAGGTGGTTGTGTCGCCCCCGATTCAATCGTACACTAATCATGCACGCAAACGTGTACGATCAAGATCAGGGACTCACGGGAAGATATCACAACACAACTCTAAAACATAAATAAGTCATACAAGCATCATAATACAAGCCAGGGGCCTCGAGGGCTCGAATACAAGTGCTCGATCATAGACGAGTCAGTGGAAGCAATAATATCTGAGTACAGACATAAGTTAAACAAGTTTGCCTTAAGAAGGCTAGCACAAACTGGGATACAGATCGAAAGAGGCGCATGCCTCCTGCCTGGGATCCTCCTAACTACTCCTGGTCGTCGTCAGCAGCCTGCACGTAGTAGTGGGCACCTCCAGTGTAGTAGTCGTCATCGACGGTGGCGTCTGGCTCCTGGAATCCAGCATCTGGTTGCGACAACTAGAAAGAAAGGAAAGGGGGAAAGGGGGTGAGAAAGCAACCGTGAGTACTCATCCAATGTACTCGCAAGCAAGGAGCTACACTACATATGCATGGGTATATGTGTAAAGGGCCATATCAGTGGACTAAACTGCAGAATGCCAGAATAAGAGGGGGATAGCTAATCCAGTCGAAGACTACGCTTCTGGCAGCCTCTGTCTTGTAGCATGTAGAAGAGAGTAGATTGAAGTCCTCCAAGTAGCATCGCCAAGTAGCATCTCCAAGTAGCATCTCCAAGTAGCATCTCCAGTAGCATCGCATAGCATAATCCTACCCGGCGATCCTCCCCTCGTCGCCCTGTGGAAAAGCGATCACCGGGTTGTCTGTGGAACTTGGAAGGGTGTGTTTTATTAAGTATCCGGTTCTAGTTGTCATAAGGTCAAGGTACAACTCCGGGTCGTCCTTTTATCGAGGGACACGACTATTCGAATAGATAAACTTCCCTGCAGGGGTGCACCACATAACCCAACACGCTCGATCCCATTTGGCCGGACACACTTTCCTGGGTCATGCCCGGCCTCGGAAGATCAACACGTCGCAGCCCCACCTAGGCACAACGGAGAGGTCAACACGCCGGTCTAAATCCTATGCGCGCAGGGGTCCGGGCCCATCGCCCATTGCACACTTGCACATTGCGAGGGCGGCCGAAAGCAGACCTAGCCTCCCTTATACAAGAGTAGGCGTTCCAGTCCAATCCGGCGCGTGCCGCTCCGTCGCTGGCGTCAAGAAGGCTTCGGCTGATACCACGACGCCGGGATACCCATAACTACTCCCGCGTAGATGGTTAGTGCGTATAGACCAAATGGCCAGACTCAGATCAAATACCAAGATCTCGTTAAGCGTGTTATTATGAAGCAACCGCGGACGCCGACCAGGGCCAGGCCCACCTCTCGCCTAGGTGGTCTCAACCTGCCCTGTCGCTCCGCCACAAAGATCCACACAGAGGGCCGTCGGGACAAAGGTCCTTTCAGCCCCCAATCCGTGAATCACTCGCGGGTACTCTTCGAGCTGACCCGACTTTAGTCAACATCTGTATAGTATGTATGTATGTATGTATAATATATACCCGTGATCACCTCCCAAGTGATCACAGCCCGATAGTATAGCAAGGCAGACTGACAAGAATGTAGGGCCAATGATAAACTAGCATCCTATACTAAGCATTTAGGATTGCGGGTAAGGTATCAATGACTGTAGCAACAATGACAGGCTATGCAACAGAATAGGAGTAACCGAACAGTAACATGCTACACTACTCTAATGCAAGCAACATAGAGAAGAATAGGCGATATCTGGTGATCAAGGGGGGGGGGCTTGCCTGGTTGCTCTGGCAAGAGAGAGGGGTCCTCAACTCCGTAGTCGAACTGGGGTCGCCGGCAGTCTCGGGGTCTACCGGAAAGAAGTAATGGAGGGGGAACACAATAAATAACAGAGCAATCAAAGCATCACAAAGCGTAACAAGACAATACGCGGTGTTCGGTGTGCCCTAACGCGGTAGTAGGTGATACCGGCGAAAGGGGGAAACATCCGGGAAAGTATCCCCGGTGTTTCGTGTTTTCAGACAAATGAACCGGAGGTGAAATGTTGTAGGTTCACTATGCTAGGGACGCGTGGCGGATGAACGGGCTGCGTATCTGGATTCGTATCGTCGTTCTGAGCAACTTTCATGTAGAAAGTATTTTAATCCGAGTTAAGGATTAAAAGATATGATTTTCTAAAGATTTTATTAATTTCTGAAATTTAATTAATTACTTCAACATTATCCAGAATAGTAAATGATGACATCAGCATGACATCATGCTGACATCAGCAATCAACTGTACAGTTGGCTGGGTCAACCACGTGTGGGGCCCACAGGTCATTGGCTGTTTAGTTAGTAGGTTAACTAAACAGTGTCAATTAGTTTAATTAGTGGTTAGGTTAATCTAATTCGTTTAATTAGTTTAATTGATTCTTTAACTAACTAATTAATTATCATTTTAATTATTATTTATTATTATTATTTTTCTAAAAAAACGTTTCAGGGGCGGGCCCCGCGCGTCATAGGCACAGGGGGCCTTAACGGGCGCTGGGTGCGGGGTGGCCCGATGGGGCGCCCGATACGGCACTCGCCCAGGCCAACCGCAGGGGCGGCACTGGTGGGGCACGGTGGGGCGCCGACGACGCAGGGAGGCAGGGGCGCGTGCGCTCGCGGAGCCGGGCAAGGACGGCGACGAGCGGGCACGGTGGAGGCGGGGCCGCAGTGAGCGCGGCCGAGGCGCGGGCCCGGCGCTTCGAGCGAGTACGTGGGCGGAGGCCGATGGCCGCAGGGGGTAGAGGGGCTCCGGGGTGCCGGAGCACGGCAACGGGCGGGCGAGGCGGTGTGGTCTGGTGACCGAACGAGGCCATGGCGGGCGTGCGCGCAGACGATGCGGGGTGAGGAGGAAGGAAAGGCGGCGGCTCACGGTGGGTAGTAGGGTCCAGGGCAGCAGGCTCGATGAAGGTCGGGGACGACGTGCGGAGGGGAAGCAGACCGGCGATGAGGTCCCGGCGAGGTGCAGGGCTCCGGGCGGCGACGATGGCCGGCGACGGCGGGGCTGAGGCGGAAGCCCAGCACGGGGCGGCGTCGTTCGGGGGAGGTGCTGGCGTCGGGGTCGAGCGGCTCCGGGCTCGGGGCATTTCCGACGGGGAGGAGGACGAGGAGGCGGCGCCGGTGAGGTAGAAGCGGGGCGACGGGCAGCGAGATTGGGGATGAGGTCGAGGATCGATCCCGATCCAGGAGGGGATCGGGGGAAGGGAGAGTGGGGGCGCGAGTGGGGGGAGTGGGGTGTCGGTGCCTAGGGTTTCGGCACCAGGGGGTTAAGGGAGTGGGGATGGGCCGGCCTAGCATGTGGCTGGGCTGAGGCCCGGTGGAAGGGGGGCCTTTTGGCCTTTTATTTATTATGTTTTATTTTTTTATACTTGTTCTTTTCTATTTTCTTTTATTTCTTAACAGTTTATTGTTTTACCAAAAGAAAACCCCAACTAAAATAGAGTTACAATTCCAACTACTACCACAAAAGTTTTACCCCTGAACAAAATAGTTTAGTATTTTATAAAATCAAAAAGGTATTTATTTAATTATTTTACCTATTGTTTTAATTACTTAAGTGCATTTAAATATTTTAGAAAAATGTGGCTTCTCCATCATAAGTACCTCTGCATTATTTGGCACAACCCGAACAATTTAGTTTTAATATTTGAAAACTTTTGTTGTTAGCCTTTGTTTTAAATTTGAATTTGAATCGGTTTCGAATGAACGCGAGATTAGCAACCGTAATCGAAGTGATGTGTCATCATTAGCAGAGGGTTGTTGTAGCTTAATTATCCGGGCGTTACAATTCTCCTCCACTACAAGAAATCTCATCCCGAGATTTAAGTGGTGGAGTAAGGGGGGGGGGGGGGAAGTGATGGTAGCGAAAATCTAACGAGTCTTCTCGGTCTTGGATGCCCTTTCGAAGAGGTTGATCCCTTTCGTTGATGTCTTCATTTCTCTGCTTCAAGTCACCATGATCAAGTCATCATCCTTCCTTCGGGATCTCCATCGTCCTACGATCGCGACCAAGGGGAAAAACTCCGGAAGATCGCATCTCCACAAAGCTGGGCATCTAACGGTGAACTCAATGGGAAATACACGAGGTACCCCACGAGTTGTATTTCAGTGAATTCGTTGATTGCAATATACGATGGTACCAAAGTTTCAAACGGGTAGGAAATCATTCGATGACTAGACAGAAGCTGGAATGGGGGTTTGAACAACGAGAATAATATGGTGTTTGATTCCAGGATGAATAATGGTATAGATTTTAGCTCATGAATCACATACGAAGCCAGGTGCACATGATACATTAGAATCCGGGTTGTAAAGAAGAGTCAGGTTTCGATCCAGTGGACCTGTGGGTTATGGGCCCACCATGTGGGTTGAAAATAGGAAGGGTGGTGACATCTTGCACAGCCACGACAGGGAGGCATGTTAGTGAATAGCTTGCCAGATATGCCGGCAACAATGTCGATACCAATGACGGGGAACGGAGGGAGCAATTTTCATGCTCGTTGAACGAGGTGAACCAATTGGCGAAGTTCTCACCCATCGGTGGTTACTGGAATGTCATCAACAATAGTAACAGGGTCTTACAGACAGAGTGGTACAATGAGGTGCTTACCTAAGCAGGGAATTATCTCCACTCAGTTAAGTCAGCGTACAAGAGAGGTTAAACAAAACAATGGAAGGGAAAAATGTGTTTACACACATTTTAGAAGGGTATATCCTTCCCAAGGACAAGCAGAGCATGATATCCATGACAAGATATAATGTAGAAAACCCGGTAGGTAAGGGGAGAGAAATTTCATGACATTACCCATACAACGGTGTGTGGATAATTGGCAAGAACCATTTAGGATCGCGCCTCAAATGTTCTTGTTGAAGAGCGGGGTATCATAGTCATGCTTCGAGGTAGCAATGATATGGTGTTTCAATCAAGGGCCAGACTTTGGATACACAAATGATCCATCATGAGCAACTTATAAAATAAGTTTTACAGTTTCCTCCAGGAGAATGGTTATCCTTGCAAAATAAATTATAATGATAGGTCCTCCAGCTGGGGGGGGGGGGTGCTAGGCATGACATCATATTACCGGGTCATCAAAGGACCAACATCATAACTCCTGGAAAGTTGTCCCAACCATCATATCTGACCGAGATTCGGATCCGGTTGGTGTCATGATACCTCAGACTCGGGATGTCCAAGAAGAAAAGGTGCAACACAAATTCGATGAAATGGCATTGCAAGATTCTCGGGAAATGAACTATGGGAGCAGGTTCCTGAAACAATAGTTCATCATTACACCAAGGAGGGGATGAGGAGGTGGCTGATGGACTCAGCAAAAATTCATTGAGATTTCCAAAAAGATGGGTTCCCACAATTATGCGGACAAGGAGATAACATTTGTTAGATCTGATGATATAATGATGTATGCTCGAGGGAAACATACACAATTAAACATTGGTTGAAAGGTGCACCCGAAATATGGGCTTAGGTAGCATGATCAACGTTAGAATGGCGATTCAATAACAAAAAGACTTAGAATGGAGTTATTGACCATTCACTTCAAAGCAATAGGGTTGCTAGGACTTTTGAATTCACACATCATTGTTCAATTGTCGATATTCCGGTTAGAAACAACACGGGGACCAAGAAAGAAGGTGATGGGGAGAAGTATCACTATTTCAAGAATTCTTAAGAGGTGGAGCAATCCTCACAACATTCTTGATAGAAAAGACAGTAATACTTCAAGGCAGAACACAACATTAGCTGGAGAGCGGGTTGTATTCATAATGTGGACAAGCTCGCGATGAAAGGAAGTCAAGGGTGTTGTCGATGATAATAAAATCATCGAGGGCAAGGAGGGTATTTCTCATCATGAACACAGTTAACATCTCGGAAGAAGTCAAAGTGTTGAAGGTGATCCGACACAATTGTCGAGAGATTTCATGAAGGTGTAATTGATCGGCGATGACAAGTCAAAGGAATGATAAAGCAAAAGGTTATTGAAACCACTAGTACAATACTAACTTGAAATCAAAGATTGTTGTTCAAGGCGAAATGATATGCCGAGGACGATCGCCGTAAGCTTAGCTATCGTCGAAAGTTGTGCTCCGGGAATAAGGACCAGGTAGCACGGTTAAAATTTAGCATGATAACAATATAGCCGATCAGGCTAGGAATGACTTGATGGAGTATTAGAATTCTCAACAACAAAGTACTGGGAGTACTAAATCTCAGTGTTGATTCGATTCACAACCCGGTGTTTTCGGTTGACGACAACCTAGAACCCGTGGAGTGACTATGACGGGGAAAGGTATTACTTCGTCAGAAATTCATAAGATGAAGTGCAATGGGTTGATATCCTTAAGATACCAGTGGGTAATACTCGAAGTAGAGTAGAATAGAATCTTGACTGGTGAAATGATGTGCAGAAGACAAGTAATTTAACTTGTCCGAGAAACGGGATCAAAGAAGAACAATATGGCCGGAACCACGATTGCAAAAGATCAAATCCCAGATATAAGATGAACTTATACCAAGGGGATAATTAATTTAAGATAAGCTTCCATGATAAGATCTACATCGTGTCCATGGGCATGAACACAAAGTTCAAGGTCGACTCCCACTTCTCTCATGCATAACCTTTCATTCACTTCCCATTTTCGAAGAAGTTGTGATGTTGAAATTTTATCTAGCAAAATACCAGAAGAGTATGGCCCGTGAAATCTTTCGGGCTCACATAGATTAGGTAAGGCATTGGTTCAACCCATCGGGGCATCATAGGAACATATACCACAAACTTCATAGTAAACATCACCAGCTCGAGAGCAGAGCATGGTTGGCCAAAACAGAGAATAAGATTTATCAATGGTATTATGTATCAGAACTTCTCGAGATTTTTGGATACGAAGGACACTGTCGGATGATAATTCATCAAAGGACCCAACGGTCCATAACGGAGCTGATGTGAGCATCGGTACCCAACCAGAGGGAGAAAGAATGCAAATGCATCGGTTTATAGAACATCTGAATAATCCAACGATTAACTAACAAAGAGATTATGATTTTCAAATCAAGGGATCAGAAGCAAACGCTCTAATTAAGGATGGATAAGTTGAGTAGGATTAGGGGTACAATCGGTGGCAATCTGATTGGCCGAGAACCAACTCATGTTCGAAAGACATCTGAGCCGGAAAGGTAATTTATCAGGATCAACTGATGATTGTATGCATTCGCACACATATAGAATCAACGGACTTAAAATGATAGTGACAAAGGATGCCAATAAGATTACTAGACTTATGGGATTAACCATAATGCAAGCAAGCAAGAATTTCAAGAGCAATAGGCTACTCAGGATTTTCGGAAGTTCGGATATTATTTTGAAGAACTTAGTGAAACACACAAACAACTAGGGATGGGCGGATACTCGGTAAGTGCGAGTAATTATCCATAGGGGTGTATATGTGGATAACGAATGGCAAGGCAGTAGGTACAAAGTATTCTCGGAATAATAGAGAGAATTTTCGAGGTATCTTGTAATAACAAGATCAACTGGGAATGAAGTTATGGGCGACAAGTGTATGTAGCTTTCCATAGGGATTTATCGGTGGTATGGAATTGCAACGGCGAAGGGCACAATGGTCTCGGGGAAACATCGGAGAGTATTGTCAGAATCTTCTGTTGAAGCGGTCGATCATCTGTAATGAAGGGGCTCTCCGGTAGGACGTGATAACGAGAACCTAGAGTTAGGTTTCAGCAAAATCATTTAACCCGAATAGAAGAGAGATTAGAATCCCAGAGTATAGACAAGGAATAAAAGATCCTAATACCACCCAATGGCGACATGGGCCCAGGGGCCGCATAGCCAAGTTAGTAAAACAGTTTTCGGCTTCTAGACTCAACTTCGGCCAAGGAGTTGGAAAGGGGATTCCTACAGGCAGTCGGCTCTGATACCAACTTGTGACGCCCCCGATTCAATCGTACACTAATCATGCACGCAAACGTGTACGATCAAGATCAGGGACTCACGGGAAGATATCACAACACAACTCTAAAACATAAATAAGTCATACAAGCATCATAATACAAGCCAGGGGCCTCGAGGGCTCGAATACAAGTGCTCAATCATAGAAGAGTCAGCGGAAGCAACAATATCTGAGTACAGACATAAGTTAAACAAGTTTGCCTTAAGAAGGCTAGCACAAACTGGGATACAGATCGAAAGAGGCGCAGGCCTCCTGCCTGGGATCCTCCTAACTACTCCTGGTCGTCGTCAGTAGCCTGCACGTAGTAGTAGGCACCTCCAGTGTAGTAGTCATCATCGACGGTGGCGTCTGGCTCCTGGACTCCAGCATCTGGTTGCGACAACCAGAAAGAAAGGAAAGGGGGGAAAGGGGGGAGAAAGCAACCGTGAGTACTCATCCAAAGTACTCGCAAGCAAGGAGCTACACTACATATGCATGGGTATATGTGTAAAGGGCCATATCAGTGGACTGAACTGTAGAATGCCAGAATAAGAGGGGGATAGCTAATCCTGTCGAAGACTACGCTTCTGGCAGCCTCCGTCTTGCAGCATGTAGAAGAGAGTAGATTGAAGTCCTCCAAGTAGCATCGCCAAGTAGCATCTCCAAGTAGCATCTCCAGTAGCATCGCGTAGCATAATCCTACCCGGCGATCATCCCCTCGTCGCCCTGTGGAAAAGCGATCACCGGGTTGTCTGTGGAACTTGGAAGGGTGTGTTTTATTAAGTATCCGGTTCTAGTTGTCATAAGGTCAAGGTACAACTCCGGGTCGTCCTTTTACCGAGGGACACGGCTATTCGAATAGATAAACTTCCCTGTAGGGGTGCACCACATAACCCAACACGCTCGATCCCATTTGGCCGGACACACTTTCCTGGGTCATGCCCGGCCTCGGAAGATCAACACGTCGCAGCCCCACCTAGGCACAACAGAGAGGTCAACACGCCGGTCTAAATCCTATGCACGCAGGGGTCCGGGCCCATCGCCCATTGCACACCTGCATGTTGCGAGGGCGGCCGGAAGCAGACCTAGCCTCCCTTATACAAGAGTAGGCGTTCCAGTCCAATCCGGCGTGCGCCACTCCGTCGCTGACGTCAAGAAGGCTTCGGCTGATACCACGACGCCGGGATACCCATAACTACTCCCGCGTAGATGGTTAGTGCGTATAGACCAAATGGCCAGACTCAGATCAAATACCAAGATCTCATTAAGCGTGTTATTATGAAGCAACCGCGGACGCCGACCAGGGCCAGGCCCACCTCTCGCCTAGGTGGTCTCAACCTGCCCTATCGCTCCGCCACAAAGATCCACACAGAGGGCCGTCGGGACAAAGGTCCTTTCAGCCCCCAATCTGTGAATCACTCGCGGGTACTCTTCGAGCTGACCCTACTTTAGTCAACATCTGTATAGTATGTATGTATGTATAATATATACCCGTGATTACCTCCCAAGTGATCACGGCCCGATAGTATAGCAAGGCAGACTGACAAGAATGTAGGGCCAATGATAAACTAGCATCCTATACTAAGCATTTAGGATTGCGGGTAAGGTATCAATGACTGTAGCAACAATGACAGGCTATGCAACAGAATAGGAGTAACCGAACAGTAACATGCTACACTACTCTAATGCAAGCAGCATAGAGAAGAATAAGCGATATCTGGTGATCAAGGGGGGGGGGGGGTTGCCAGGTTGCTCTGGCAAGAGAGAGGGGTCCTCAACTCCGTAGTCGAACTGGGGTCGCCGGCAGTCTCGGGGTCTACCGGAAAGAAGTAACGAAGGGGCAACACAATAAATAACAGAGCAATCAAAGCATCACAAAGCGTAACAAGACAATACGCGGTGTTCGGTGTGCCCTAACGCGGTAGTAGGTGATACCGGCGAAAGGGGGAAACATCCGAGAAAGTATCCCCGGTTTTTCACGTTTTCGGACAAATGAACCGAAGGTGAAATGTTGCAGGTTCACTATGCTAGGGGCGCGTGGCGGATGAACGGGCTGCGTATCTGGATTCGTATCGTCGTTCTGAGCAACTTTCATGTAGAAAGTATTTTAATCCGAGTTAAGGATTAAAAGATATGATTTTCTAAAGATTTTATTAATTTATGAAATTTAATTAATTACTTCAACATTATCCAGAGTAGTAAATGATGACGTCAGCATGACATCATGCTGACGTCAGCAGTCAACTATGCAGTTGACTGGGTCAACCACGTGTGGGGCCCACAGGTCATTGGCTGTTTAGTTAGTAGGTTAACTAAACAGTGTCAATTAGTTTAATTAGTGGCTAGGTTAATCTAATCAGGTTTAATTAGTTTAATTAATTCTTTAACTAATTAATTAATTAATTATCATTTTAATTATTATTTATTATTATTTTTCTTCTAAAAAACGTTTCAGGGGCGGGCCCCGCGCGTCATAGGCACAGGGGGCCTTAACGGGCGCTAGGTGCGGGGTGGCCCGATCGGGCGCCCGATACGGCACTCGCCCAGGCCAACCGCAGGGGCGGCACTGGTGGGGCACGGTGGGCGCCGGCGACGCAGGGAGGCAGGGACGCGTGCGCTCGCGGAGCCGGGCAAGGATGGCGACGAGCGAGCACGGTGGAGGCGGGGCCGCAGTGAGCGCGGCCGAAGCGCGGGCCCGGCGCATCGAGCGAGTACGTGGGCGCAGGCCGATGGCCGCAGGGGGTAGAGGGGCTCCGGGGTGCCGGAGCACGGCAACCGGCGGGCGAGGCGGTGTGGTCTGGTGACCGAACGCGGCCACGGCGGGCGCGCGCGCAGACGATGCGGGGTGAGGAGGAGGGAAAGTCGGCGGCTCACGGTGGGTAGTAGGGTCCAGGGCAGCGGGCTCGATGAAGGTCGGGGACGACGTGCGGAGGGGAAGCAGACCGGCGATGAGGTCCCGGCGAGGTGCGGGGCTCCGGGCGGCGTCGATGGCCGGCGACGGCGGGGCTGAGGAGGAAGCCCAGCACGGGGTGGCGTCGTTCGGGGGAGGTGCTGGCGTCGGGGTTGAGCGGCTCCGGGCTCGGGGCGTTTCCGACGGGGAGGAGGACGAGGAGGCGGCGCCGGTGAGGTAGAAGCGGGGCGACGGGCGGCGAGATTGGGGATGGGGTCGAGGATCGATCCCGATCCAGGAGGGGATCGGGGGAATGGAGAGTGGGGGCGCGAGTGGGGGGAGTGGGGGTGTCGGTGCCTAGGGTTTCGGCACCAGGGGGTTAAGGGAGTGGGGATGGGCCGGCCTGGCATGTGGCTGGGCCGAGGCCCGGTGGAAGGGGGGCCTTTTGGCCTTTTATTTATTATGTTTTATTTTTTTATACTTGTTCTTTTCTATTTTCTTTTATTTTTAACAGTTTATTGTTTTACCAAAAGAAAACCCCAACTAAAATAGAGTTACAATTCCAACTACTGCCACAAAAGTTTTACCCCTGAACAAAATAGTTTAGTATTTTATAAAATCAAAAAGGTATTTATTTAATTGTTTTACCTATTGTTTTAATTACTTAAGTGCATTTAAATATTTTAGAAAAATGTGGCTTCTCCATCATAAGTACCTCTGCATTATTTGGCACAACCCGAACAATTTAGTTTTAATATTTGAAAACTTTTGTTGTTAGCCTTAGTTTTAAATTTGAATTTGAATCGGTTTCGAATGAACGCGAGATTAGCAACAGTAATCGAAGTGATGTGTCATCATTAGCAGAGGGTTGTTGTAGCTTAATTATCCGGGCATTACAGTGGTTCCCTTTCACGAGGTTGTCTACTAAACTTAGCAAAATTGAACTCATGAGACATACCATCAATGCCAACAGTGACGACCTTCCTTTCACAATTAATCTTAGCACTAACAGTATTCAAGAAGGGTCTGATACGTCTCCAACGTATCTATAATTTTTGATTGTTCCATGCTATTATATTACCCCTTTTGGATGTTTATGGGCTTTATTTTACACATTTATATCATTTTTGGGACTAACCTACTAACCGGAGGCCTAGCCCATATTGCTGTTTTTTTGCCTATTTCAGTATTTCGAAGAAAAGAAATATCAAACGGAGTCCAAACGGAATGAAACCTCCGGGAGCGTTATTTTTGGAACAAATCTGATCCGAAGAGCCTGGAGTGCAAGTCAAGAAAGCTCCAAGGGCCCCACGAGATAGGAGGGCCCGCCCCCTGTCTCGTGGGCCCCTTGGCGGCCACCGACGTACTTCTTCCTCCTATATATACCTATGTACCCCAAAAACATCCAGGGGCACCACGAAACACAATTTCCACCGCCGTAACCTTCTGTATCCGCGAGATCCCATCTTGGAGCCCTTGCCGGCACTCTGCCGGAGGGAGAAGCAACCATGGAGGGCCTCTACATCAACATCCTTGCCCCTCCGATGAGTTGTGAGTAGTTTACCACAGACCTACAGGTCCATAGTTATTAGCTAGATGGCTTCTTCTCTCTTTTTGGATCTCAATACAATGTTCTCCCCCTCTCTTGTGGAGATCTATTCGGTGTAATCTCTTTTTGCGGTGTGTTTGTCGAGATCTGATGAATTGTGGGTTTATGATCAAGTTTATCTATGAATAATATTTGAATCTTCTCTGAATTCTTTTATGTATGATTGAGTTATCTTTGCAAGTCTCTTCGAATTATCAGTTTGGTTTGGCCTACTAGATTGATCTTTCTTGCCATGGGAGAAGTGCTTAGCTTTGGGTTCAATCTTGCGGTGTTCTTACCCAGTGACAAAAAGGGTTGCAAGACACGTATTGTATTGTTGCCATCGAGGATAACAAGATGGGGTTTATATCATATTGCATGTGTTTATCCCTCTACATCATGTCATCTTGCTTAATGCTTTGCTCTATTCTTATGAACTTAATACTCTAGATGCATGCTGGATAGCGGTCGATGTGTGGCGTAATAGTAGTAGATGCAGGCAGGAGTCGGTCTACTTGTTATGGACGTGATGCCTATATACATGATCATGCCTAGATAATCTCATAACTATGCGCTTTTCTATCAATTACTCGACAGTAATTTGTTCACCCACCGTAATACTTATGCTATCTCGAGAGAAGCCTCTAGTGAAACCTATGGCCCTCGGGTCTATCTCTTATCATATTGGCTTTCCATCTACTTTATTTGCATCTTTACTTCTTGCATCTATATCAAAAATACCAAAAATATATTTATCTTATCATACTATCTTTATTAGATCTCACTTTCGCAAGTGGCCGTGAAGGGATTGACAACCCCTTTATTGCGTTGGTTGTGAGTTCTCAGTTTTTTTGTGTAGGTGCGTGGGACTTTTGAGGAGCCTCCTACTAGATTGATACCTTGGTTCTCAAAACTGAGGTAAATACTTACGCTACACTTCGCTGCATCACCCTCTCCTCTTCGAGGAAAACCAACGCAAGCTCAAGACGTAGCAAGAAGGATTTCTGGCGCCGTTGCTTGGGAGGTCTTCGCTCAAGTCAAGACATACCAAGTACCCATCACAAACCCATCTCCCTCGCATTTACATTATTTGCCATTTGCCTCTAGTTTTCCTCTCCCCCACTTCACCCTTGCCGTTTTATTTGTCCTCTCTTTCCCAATCTCCTCTTCTCTTTTTCGCTTACCATTTTTCTGTTTGCTTGTTTGTTGGATTACTTGTTGCCATGGCGCAAGATAATACCAAGTTGTGTGACTTCTCGAATACCAATAATAATGATTTCCTTAGTACTCTGATTGCTCCTCTTAATGATGTTGAGTCTTGTGTAATCAATACCGCTTTGTTGAATCTTGTTATGAAAGATCAATTCGCCGGCCTTCCTAGTGAAGATGTCGCTACTCATCTAAACAATTTTGTTGATTTGTGTGATATGCAAAAGAAGAAAGATATGGATAACGATATTGTCAAATTGAAGTTATTTCCGTTTTCACTTAGAGATCGTGCTAAAGTTTGGTTTTCGTCTTTGCCTAAAAATAGTATTGATTCTTGGAACAAGTGCAAAGATGCTTTTATCTCTAAATATTTTCCTCCCGCTAAGGTCATCACTCTTAGGAACGATATTATGAATTTTAAACAACTCAATCATGAGCATGTTGCCCAATCTTGGGAAAGAATGAAATTGATGCTTCGCAATTGCCCTACTCATGGTTTGAATTTATGGATGATCATATAAATTTTTTATGCTGGTTTGAACTTTGCTTCTAGAAATCTCTTAGATTCGGCCGCGGGAGGCACCTTATGGAAATCACGTTAGGAGATGCTACAAAATTGCTTTATAATATTATGGCTAATTATTCTCAATGGCACACCGAAAGATCTTCTAGTAAAAAAGTGCATGCTATAGAAGAAATCAATGTTTTGAGTGAAAAAAATGGAAGAACTTATGAAGATGTTTGCTACTAAAAATACTCCTCTTGATCCCAATGATATGCCTCTGTCTTCCTTGATTGAGAATAATAATGAATCTATGGATGTGAATTTTGTTGGTAGGAATAGTTTTGGAAACAATGCTTATAGAGGAAATTTTAATGCTAGACCGTTCCCTAGTAATCTCTCTAATAATTATGGAAATTCCTACAATAATTCTTATGGTAATTTTAATAAGATGCCCTCTGATTTTGAGAATAGTATGAAAGAATTTATGATTTCTCAAAAGAATTTTAATGCCGTGCTTGAAGAAAAATTGCTCAAAGTTGATGATTTGGCTAGGAACGTTGATATACTTTCGCTTGATGTTAATTCTCTTAAACTTGGATCTTCTTCTCCTAAGCATGATATCAATGAGTCTCTCAAAGTAATGAGAATTTCCATTGATGAGTGCAAGGAAAGAACCGCTAGATTACGTGCTAAGAAAGAAAGCTTCATAAAAGCGTGTTCTTCTAGTCTTCATGAAAATAATGATGAGGATCTTAAAGTTATTGATACGTCTCCGATTAGATCTATGTTTTGCAATATGAATTTTTATGATTATGGGAGTGATGTTGAATCCACTTTGCCTAGAAGGCGTCCCAAAAATTTGGAGTCTTTAGATCTTGATGCTAAAATTGGTAAAAGTGAGATTGCAGAATCCTCAACTTCTAATAATATTGAATTTACTATCTCGAATTTCAAGGAATTTGATTATGATAATTGCTCTTTAAAAGGTTGTATTTCCTTGTTGCAATCCGTTGTTAATTCTCCTCATGCTTATAGTCAAAATAAAGCTTTTACCAAACATATTGTTGATGCTTTGATGCAATCTTATGATGAAAAAATTAATTTGGAAGTTTTTATACCTAGAAAACTGAATGATGAGTGGGAACCTACTATAAATATTAGAATTAAATATTATGAGTGTTTTGCTTTGTGTGATTTGGGTGCTAGTGTTTCCACAATTCTGAAAACTTTATGTGATATTCTAGGTTTCCATGATCTTGATGATTGCTCTTTAAATTTGCACCTTGCGGATTCCACCATTAAAAAGCATATGGGAAGGACCAATGATGTTCTTATCATTGCAAATAGAAATTTGGTGCCCGTAGATTTTATCGTTCTTGATATAGATTGCAATCTTTCTTGCCCTATTATTGTTGGTAGACCTTTCCTTAGAACGATTGATGCGATTATTGATATGAAGGAAGGGAATATTAGATTCCAGTTTCCATTAAATAAAGGCATGGAGCACTTTCCAAGAAAGAAAGTCAAATTACCTTATGAATCTATCATGCGTGCTACTTATGAATTTAGTGCCAAAGATGGCACTCGTTAGATCTATCTTTGTTTTTATGCCTAGCTAGGGGCGTTAAACGATAGCGCTAGTTGGGAGGCAACCCAATTTTTCTTTATGTTTTTTTTTGCTCCTGTTTAGTAATAAATCTTGCATCTACCTTCTGGATAGATGTGTTTTTATTTTTTAATTAGTGTTTGTGCCAAGTAGAACCTATAGGATAACCTACGATGATAGTTGATTTGATTCTGCTGAAAAACAGAAACTTTGCGCGCACGAATATAATTGTTTTAAATCACAGGAACGTGTTTTTGCGTTGATTCTTTTTGCTGCTGTTCAATAGACAAATTTTCCAGGACTTCCTATTTTTGTAGGATTTTTAGAGTTTCAGAAGTTTGCGTTAGTTACAGATTGCTACAGACTGTTCTGTTTTTGACAGATTCTGTTTTTCGTGTGTTGTTTGCTTATTTCAATGCATCTATGGCTAGTAAATTAGTTTATAAACCATAAAGAAGTTGGAATACAGTAGGTTTAACACCAATATAAATAAAGAATGAGTTCATGGCAGTACCTTATGTGGTGGTTTTGTTTTCTTTCACTAACGGAGCTTATAAGATTTCCTGTTGAGTTTTGTGTTGTGAAATTTTCAAGTTTTGGGTAAAGCTTTTATGGACTATGGAATAAGGAGTGGCAAGAGCCTAAGCTTGGGGATTCTTATTGCACCCCAAGATATTCAAGAATAGCCAAAATCCTAAGCTTGGGGATGCCCCGGGAAGGCATCCCCTCTTTCGTCTTCGTTCATTGGTAACTTTACTTGGAGCTATATTTTTATTCGCCACATGATATGTGTTTTGCTTGGAGCGTCGTGTATTATATTAGTCTTTGCTTTTTAGTTTACCACAATCATCCTTGCTGTACACACCTTTCAGGATAAGCTTATTTGATTAGAATTTTCTAGAATACTCTACGTGCTTCACTTATATCTTTTGAGCTTGATAGTTGTTGCTCCAGTGCTTCACTTATATCTTTTAGAGCACGGTGGTGTCTTAATTTTGATGAAATTGCTAGTCTCTCATGCTTCACTTCTATTATTTTGAGAGCATTTTAGAACAGCATGGTATTTGCTATTATCGTAAAGTCGGTTCTAGAATGATGAGCATCCAAGTTGGGTATAATAAAAACTATCATAGAAAAGTGAATTGGATGCTATGATCAATTTGATGCTTGATAATTGTTTTGAGATATGAAGGTAGTGATATTAAAGTCATGCTAGCTGGATGATTATGAATTTAAAGAATGCTTGTGTTGAAGTTTGTGATTCCCGTATGGTGAACCGCTTTGTGATGAAGTTGGAGCACAATTTTATTTATTGTGTCTTCCTTATGAGTGGCGGTTGGGGACGAGCGATGGTCTTTTACTACCAATCTATCCCCCTAGGAGCATGCGTGTAGTACTTTGGTTTTTGATGACTTCTAAATTTTTGCAACAAGTATATGAGTTCTTTTGATTAATGTTGAGTCCACGGATTATACGCACTCTTTCACCCTTCCACTATTGCTAGCCTCTCTTGTACCGTGCAATTTTTGCCGGTACCATACACCCACCACACTCCTTCCTCAAAACAGCCACTATACCTACCTATCATGGCATTTCCATAGCCATTCCGAGATATATTGCCATGCAACTTTCCACCGTTCTGTTCATATGACACGCATTACTTTTGTCATATTACTTTTTGCATGATCATGTAGTTGACATTGTATTTGTGGCAAGGCCACTTTCATAACTTTCATACATGTTGCTCTTGATTCATTGCATATCCCCGTACACCGCCGGAGGCATTCATATAGAGTCATATCTTGTTCTAGCTTTGAGCTGTAAATCCATAAAAGTGTGATGATCTTCATTATTAGAGCATTGTCCTAGTGAGGAAAGGATGATGAAGACTATGATTCCCTCACAAGTCGGGATGAGACTTCCGACTTTACAAAAAAAAGAGAAAGGCCAAAAAAAAGAGGCCAAAGAAAAAAAAAGAAAAAGAAAAAGAAAAAAAAGAAAAAAAATAAAATGAGAGAAAAGGAGAGAAAGGACAATGCTACTATCTCTTTTTCCACACTTGTGCTTCAAAATAGCTCCATGATCTTCATGTTAGAGAGTCTCATATGTTGTCACTTTCATATACTAGTGGGAATTTTTTATTATAGAACTTGGCTTGTATATTCCAATGATGGGCTTCCTCAAAAGTGCCCTAGGTCTTCGTGAGCAAGCAAGTTGGATGCACCCCACTTAGTTTCTTTTGTTGAGCTTTCATACATTTATAGCTCTAGTGCATCCGTTACATGGCAATCCTTACTCACTCACATTGATATCTATTAATGGGCATCTCCATAGCTCGTTGATACGCCTAGTTGATGTGAGACTATCTTCTCCTTTTTGTCTTCTCCACAACCACCATTCTATTCCACATATAGTGCTATGTCCATGGCTCACGCTCATGTATTGCGTGAAAGTTGAAAAAGTTTGAGATTATTAAAGTATGAAACAATTGCTTGGCTTATCATCGGGGTTGTGCATGATTAAATACTTTTTGTGATGAAGATAGAGCATAGCCAGACTATATGATTTTGTAGGGATAACTTTCTTTAGCAATGTTATTTTGAGAAGACATGATTACTTTGATTAGTATGCTTGAAGTATTACTATTTCTTATATCAATATGAACTTTTATTTTGTATTCATTTGGGTCTGAACATTTTCATGCCACAACAAAGAAAATTACATTACGAATTATGCTAGGTAGCATTCCACATCAAAAATTCTCTTTTTATCATTTACCTACTCGAGGATGAGCAGGAATTAAGCTTGGGGATGCTTGATACGTCTCCAACGTATCTATAATTTTTGATTGTTCCATGCTATTATATTACCCCATTTGGATGTTTATGGGCTTTATTTTACACATTTATATCATTTTTGGGACTAACCTACTAACCGAAGGCCCAACCCATATTGCTGTTTTTTTGCCTATTTCAGTATTTCAAAGAAAAGGAATATCAAACGGAGTCCAAACGGAATGAAACATTCGGGAGCGTTATTTTTGGAACAAATCTGATCCGGAGAGCCTGGAGTGCAAGTCAAGAAAGCTCCGAGGGCCCCACGAGATAGGAGGGCGCCCCCCCTGTAGGGCGCGCCCCCTGTCTCATGGGCCCCTCGGGCGGCCACCGACGTACTTCTTCCTCCTATATATACCTATGTACCCCGAAAACATCCAGGGGCACAACGAAACACAATTTCCACCGCCGTAACCATCTGTATCCGCGAGATCCCATCTTGGAGCCCTTGCCGGCACTCTGCCGGAGGGGGAAGCAACCACGGAGGGCCTCTACATCAACATCCTTGCCCCTCTGATGAGTTGTGAGTAGTTTACCACAGACCTACGGGTCCATAGTTATTAGTTAGATGGCTTCTTCTCTCTTTTTGGATCTCAATACAATGTTCTCCCCTCTCTTGTGGAGATCTATTCGATGTAATCTCTTTTTGCGGTGTGTTTGTCGAGATTCGATGAATTGTGGGTTTATAATCAAGTTTATCTATGAATAATATTTGAATCTTCTCTGAATTCTTTTATGTATGATTGAGTTATCTTTGCAAGTCTCTTCGAATTATCAGTTTGGTTTGGCCCACTAGATTGATCTTTCTTGCCATGGGAGAAGTGCTTAGCTTTGGGTTCAATCTTGCGGTGTTCTTACCCAGTGACAGAAAGGGTTGCAAGACACATATTGTATTGTTGCCATCGAGGATAACAAGATGGGGTTTATATCATATTGCATGTGTTTATCCCTCTACATCATGTCATCTTGCTTAATGCGTTGCTCTGTTCTTATGAACTTAATACTCTAGATGCATGCTGGATAGCAGTTGATGTGTGGAGTAATAGTAGTAGATGCAGGCAGGAGTCGGTCTACTTGTTATGGACGTGATGTCTATATACATGATCATGCCTAGATAATCTCATAACTATGCGCTTTTCTATCAATTGCTCGACAGTAATTTGTTCACCCACCGTAATACTTATGCTATCTCGAGAAGCCTCTAGTGAAACCTATGCCCCCGGGTCTATCTCTTATCATATTGGCTTTCCATATACTTTATTTGCATCTTTACTTTTTACATCTATATCAAAAATACCAAAAATATATTTATCTTATCATACTATCTTTATTAGATCTCACTTTCGCAAGTGGCCGTGAAGGGATTGACAACACCTTTATTGCGTTGGTTGTGAGTTCTTAGTTTGTTTGTGTAGGTGCGTGGGACTTTTTGAGGAGCCTCCTACTGGATTGATACCTTGGTTCTCAAAACTGAGGGAAATACTTACGCTACACTTTGCTGCATCACCCTCTCCTCTTCGAGGAAAACCAACGCAAGCTCAAGACGTAGCAGGGTCTACCAAAAATAATGGGACAAAAATCATCTTGTGGGGAAGCAAGAACAAGAAAATCAGCAGGGTATTTAATCTTCCCACACAAGACTTCAACATCTCTAACAATCCCAATAGGTTTAATGGTGTCCCTATTAGCAAGCTTAATAGTAACATCAATTTCTTTATAAAGATCATAAGGTATCGCACTAGCACTAGCACCCATATCACATGAGCCATGATAACAATGAGCTCCTATTTTAACAGAAATCACAGGCATGCCTACAACAGGTCTACGTGTTTTAGTATCGGGTCTAGCAATATTAGCAGTTTCACCCAAGAAAGAGATAACATGCCCATCTAAGTCCTCATCCAAGAGATCTTTAATCATAGCAATACCAGGTTCAACATTAATTTGCTCAGGAGGTGTATAGGTCCTAGTATTACTCTTACGAACAATAGTCGAAGCTTTTGCATGATCTTTTATCCTAACAGGAAAAGGAGGTTTTTCGACATAAGCAGTAGGAATAATAGGATCACTATATGTAATAGTCTTTTCTTCGACTGTAATAGGTGCAACTACTTTCATTTCAATAGGAGGATTATATTTAAACCACTTCTCTTTAGGGTGATCATCGTGAGTAGCAAAAGTTTCACAAAAAGTAGCTACTATCTCAGAGTCAAGTCCATACTTAGAGCTAAATCCACGGAAAGCATCGGTATCCATAAAAGAATTAACACAGTCGAACTTAGGTGTCATAACTGACTCCTTACCATCGTCGGAACCCCAATCTTCAGAGTTGCGTTTAATTCTTTCCAATAAGTCCCATTTGAAATCAATAGTCTTCAGCACATAGGAACCAGCACAGGAAGTATCGAGCAGGTTGCGATTATCAAGAGAAAGCCGAGCATAAAAATTTTGAATAATCATTTCCCGAGAGAGCTCATGATTGGGGCATGAATATAATATTGACTTAAGCCTCCCCCAAGCTTGAGCGATGCTTTCTCCTTCGCGAGGCCAGAAATTATATATGTAATTACGATCACGATGAACAAGATGCATAGGGTAGAACTTCTGGTGAAATTCCAACTTCAGTCGCTTATAATTCCAAGATCTCGTATCATCACATAGCCTATACCATGTCATTGCATCTCCCTTCAAAGATAAAGGGAAGACCTTCCTTTTGACAACATCATCGGGAATACCTGCAAGCTTAAATAATCCACAAACTTCATCCACAAACATAAGGTGTAAATCGGGATGCAATGTTCCGTCTCCTGCAAAAGCATTAGCTAACAGTTTTTCTATCATACCCGAAGGAATCTCAAAGTGAATATTTTCATAAGGTTCAGTAGGTTGAGGAGCATCTCTTTGCTCTTCTGGTTGGGGTGAAGATACCCCAAACAAGCCCCTCAAAGGATTAGTTTCCATAGTGACAAGTAACAGAAAATTTCAACACACTATATAAATGTTTCCTTACCAAGTTCCACTCACCAAAAGCGCTACACTCCCCGGCAACGGCGCCAGAAAAGAGTCTTGATGACCCACAAGTGTAGGGGATCTATCATAGTCCTTTTGATAAGTAAGAGTGTCGAACCCAACGAGGAGTAGAAGGAAATGATAAGCGGTTTTCAATAAGGTTTTCTCTGCAAGCACTGAAATAGTAGGTGATAGATAGTTTTGTGATAAGATAAATAGTAATGAGCAAAATGTAAATAAAGTGCAGCAAGGTGGCCCAATCCTTTAGGTAGCAAAGGATAAGCCAGGACAAATTCTAATAATGAATAAGGAGCTCCCGAGGACACATTGGGAATTATCGTCAAGCTAGTTTTCATCACGCTCATATGATTCGCGTTGGTACTTTGATAATTTGATATGTGGGTGGACCGGTACTTGGGTACTGCCCTAACTTGGACAAGCATCCCACTTATGATTAACCCCTATTGCAAGAATCCGCAACTACAAAAGAAGGTATTAAGGTAAACCTAACCACAACATTAAGCATATGGATCCATATCAACCCCTAACGAAGCAACGCATAAACTAGGGTTTAAGCTTCTGTCACTCTAGGAACCCATCATCTACTTATTACTTCCCCATGCCTTCCTCTAGGCCCAAATAATGGTGAAGTGTCATGTAGTCGACGTTCACATAACACCACTAGAGGAAAAGACAACATACATCTCATCAAAATATCGAACGAATACCAAATTCACATGACTACTAATAGCAAGACTTCACCCATGTCCTCAGGAACAAACGTAAATACTCACAAAGCATATTCATGATCATAATCAGAGGAGTAATAATATGCATAAAGGATCTGAACATATGATATTCCACCAAGTAAACCAATTAGCATCAACTACAAAGAGTAATCAACACTACTAGCAACCCACAGGTATCAATTTGTGGTTTTGATACAAGATTGGATACAAGAGATGAACTAGGGTTTTGAGAGGAGATGGTGCTGGTGAAGATGTTGAAGGAGATTGACCCCCTCCCGATGGGAGGATCGTTGGTGATGACATTGGTGGTGATTTCCCCCTCCCGGACGGAAGTGTCCCCGGCAGAACAGCTCCGCCAGAGCCCTAGATTGATTCCGCCAAGGTTCCGCCTCGTGGCGGCGGAGTTTCGTCCCGTAAGCTTGCCCACGATTTTTTCCAGGGTAAAAGTGATGATATAGCAGAAGATGGACGTCGGAGGCCCACCAGGGGGCCCAGGAGATAGGGGGCCACGCCCTACAGGGGGGCGCCCCCTGTCTCCTGAACAGGGTGTGGGCCCCCTGGCCTATTTCTTTCGCTCATAAATTCTTATTAAATCCAAAAAGTTGTTTCATGGAGTTTCAAGACTTTTGGAGTTGTGCAGAATAGGTTTCCAACGTTTGCTCCTTTTCCAGCCAGAATTCCAGCTGCCGGCATCCCCCCTCTTCATGGTAAACCTTGTAAAATAAGAGAGAATAGCCATAAGTATTGAGATATAATCTGTAATAAGAGCCCATAATGCAATAAATATTGATATAAAAGCAAGATGCAAAATGGACGTATCAGAGAGCACCCGCAAGATGGTTATGTGGCATGGCCGGGCATTCTAGGCCCTTGTTGTAAGTCCATGAGACGGGGCGACGGGGTCACTTTCGATCGTGAGTCTCTGCTTGTCTCCGCAAGCTAAAAATACACTATGGTTTGGGTATTTGTTCTGAGTTGGCCTCTGGCCTTTACGCACCAACCACCACGCGAGAATAGTTATGGGCCTCGGCGTCGTGGTATCAGCCGATGCTTTGTCAGATGTCCAGTTCAGCATTGCGGCACGGCTGGGCCGGCACCATCCATGTAGAGGTGGAGCCTGGACCCGCCCTGCGCGCAACGACCCGGAGTGCAACGGGCGATGGGCCCAGACCCCGGAGTACTTAGGATGTAGAACGACGAGGACCTCTCTGCTGAGCCTAGGTAGGGCTACGACGTGTTGATTTTCCGAGGCCGGGCATTGACCCAGAAAAGTGTGTCCGACCAGAGTAATCAAGCATGTTGGAAAACACGGTGCACCCCTGCAGGGAAGACATATATTCGAATACCGTGTCCACGGTAATGGACGTTCAGACTTATATCCTGATCTTATACAACTAGAAATGTATACTTGATATGGGATGGATATGTTGGCTCCGGGATTGCTTTCTCGCAGGGAGTCGAGGAAGGATTTCTGGGCCTTAATGTTACAACATGCTTGTTAATTATAAATTGCTATTCTTTACTCTTCTACATGTTGCAAGATGCTTGGAGCTACTTGAAGATGCTAGTCTTCGATAGGCTAGGCCTTCCCCTCTATTCTGGCATTCTGCAGTTCAGTCCACAGATACAACCCTTCCATTTGATACCATGCATACTTAGTTTAGATCTGATGCTTGCGAGTACTTTGGATGAGTATTCACGGTTGCTTTGCTACCCCTTTTTCCCCTTCTTTCTTCTTTCCGGTTAATGCAACCAGATGGTGGATCCCTGGAGCCAGATGCCACAGGTGACGGATACTACTACATGGAGGCCGTCCATGACCAGGAGTAGTTAGGAGGTTCCAGGCAGGAGGCCTTGCCTGTTCGATCGTGTTGCTTTTGTGCTAGCCTTCTTAAGGCAGTCTTGTTTAACTTATGTCTGTACTCAGATATTGTTGCTTCCGCTGACTCTTGTGTATAGAGCTATGTATTCGAGCCCTCGAGGCCCCTGGCTTGTAATGTAAAGCTTGTATTATTTTGATTTGTGTCTAGAGTTGTGTTGTGATATCTTCCCATGAGTCCCTGATCTTGATCGTACACATTGGCGTGTATGACTAGTGTACGATTGAATTGGGGGCGTCACAAGTTGGTATCAGTGCCAATTGCCTGCAGGAACCCCCCTTTCCAATTCCTTGGCCGAAGTTAAGTCTAGTCTTTGAAAAATTGTTTTACTAACATGGTTGTTTGGCTTACGGGCCCACATCGCCATTGGGTGGTATTAGGATCTTTTACTCCTCGACCTTTATTCTGGGACTCTAATCTCTCTTCTATTCGGGTTAAATGGTTTTGTTAACTCTAACTCTAGGTTCTCGAAAATACTTTCTCCCGGGGAGCCCCTCACTCCAGATGATTGCTTGGTGCACCAGAGAAATCTGATGATACTCTCCGATGTTTTCCCTAGATCCTTGTGCCTTCTGCCATTGTGATCCCTACCACCGATAATTCCTTATGGGTAACTACCTGCAATTGTTGTTCATACCTTCATCCCTAGTTGCCCTTGTTATTACAAGATGTCTTGAAATACTATCTGATGTTCCAAGAATCCTTTATGCTTACTGCCCTGCAGTTCCTTGCCGCATGAATACCCCATGTGTAATCCCTCACACTTTTTGAGGATTTGTTCATTCGTAGTTGATCAAGTGGTTCATACTTTGAAGTACTATCCGATCTTCCGGTAATCCTCTCCAACTATTGCTCGGCAAATACTTATCTGCTTGCATTATGGTTACTCCGTATGTCTAGCAATACTCATTAGCATCCTTTGCCATCGTGATTTCGAGCATTTGATTCAATTTGTTTGCGAATGCTCGCGATCATCAGTCCTGTTTAAAATTCTCCCCTTGGTTCAGACGTCACTCCGGACATGAGCTGGTGTTCGACAAATCAAACCTTGTTTGATTGTCAATCTATGTCTATCGAACTTACTTGTCTTTGATCATAGCCTATACTTCTGATTCTCCGATTTGGAAACCATAATTCCTTTGCATTTGAGCTTTGAATTTGTCAGTTGTTTCTGTAACCTGACCTCCTTGCATTCTTTCTTCTTCTGGTTGAGTACCGATACTCACATCAGATCCATTGTGGACCTCCGAGTCCTTTGTTGGGTTTTATCTGACAGTGTCCTTCATGTTCAGTAACCTTGTGAGCCTTTCCTCGGATACACAATGCCTTTGGTAAATTGTATCCCCCTCTCTCATCAACCCTACTCTGCTTCCGGGCTTGAGTTATTTACTAATGATGTTTGTGGTATATGTTCCTAAGATGTCCCTATGGGTTGAATCTATGTGCTCCCTAAATCTGTGTGAGCCCGGAAACTTCTACGACCTTTACTCTACTGGTGTTATGCCAGATAAAATCTCAACACTACGACTTCGTCGAAAATGAGAAGTGAATGAAAGGTTATGCATTGGAGAAGTGGGAGTCGACCTTGAACTTTGTGTTCATGCCCATGGACACGATGTACATCCTGTCATGGAAACTTCTTGTTATAATAATAATTCTCTTGTGATAAGTTCATCTAGTATCTATGTTTGGTCCTTCGCAACCGTGGTTCCAACAATGATTGTTCTTCTTTGATTTGATTTCTCAGACAAGTGGAAGTACTTGTCTTCTATAGATCATTTCACCCGTCCAACCTCTGTTCTGCTATACCCTCGAGTGTTAAACTCTGGTATCTCGAGAATATCACGGAACTACATAACTTCTTATGAGCTTTTCATCAACTATTATTCTCATCGATTCAAATTTTCCACGAGCTCTGAGTTGTTAGACACTCGAGAACACCGGTAAATGATTTAGGTCTCTATTGCTTTGCTTATGTAAACACGTCAGTGTACAACTCTGTCCGTAAGGCCTTGTTACTATTGCTGATGACATTCCGGTAGCCACCGATGGACAAGAACTTTGCCTATTGGTCCGCCTCGTCTTAACGAGCAGGAAAATGGTTCTATTCGTCCCTCGCCCTTGGTACCAGCGTTGTTGCCAACATAAGTGACATGCTATCCTCTGACCTGCCTTGCTATCATGACCATACAAAATGTTAGCACCCTTCCTACTTTTAACCCACATGGTGGGCCCATAACCCACGGTTCCACAGGATTGAAACCTGACTCTCCTGTACAACCTTGACTCTAAAATATTCTTTGCACTTGGCTTCGTATGTAAATCATGAGCCACCTTCCTAATGATCTATTCTGCCATCAGACGCAATACTTATTCCCATTGCTCTGAACCCCTTTCACGCTCTGTTTCAGGCAACGAATGCTTGCCTACCCGCTTGAAGCTTCTTATTCCACCCTCTTACCTTGCTCTCGATGACTTTCTAGAATTTCAACTCGAGAGATGCCTCTATGCCACGTTCACTGAGATAGCCCCCAGGTACCTATCTTGTGTTGAGCTCCGTCCTTCCCGAGTCTTTCCCCCTTACTTCACCCCTTAAATCTCGGGACGAGATTTCTTGTAGTGGAGGAGAATTGTGACGCCGGGATTATTATGCTACAGTAAACCCGTGTTAATGGTGCCATGTCATCAGCAATACTGTTGCTAATATTTGCTTGATCCAAATTGCAATACAAATTCAACCGAGTTTAAAGTCTAAATTCCAATTTCAAAGTGATAAATAAAAGTTGTTCAATTCCAGGAACTAAAATTTTCCTACTATTGCAAATAATCCCAATGCAATTATAAAATTGGAACCGACCTCACCAAAATTCCCAAAATGCGCCTGGATTCTATTTGGTGGTCCAGCAACATTTATTTTGCCTTATTTAATTTCTAAAAATACCTAGTCACTTACAAATGCCTTGAACATTTTGTGGCAGTTTCATAATTCACATAGTATTTATGTGGCCTAGTTCCACATTTATCAAAAGTGTTTTGGCAGCCCTAATTATTTCTAGACAACTTTTGTTAATAAACAAAAGAAAAACAACCCCCCACTGGGCCAACCGTGGCCCAGCTGGCCAGCCCAACTGGGCATCTAGGCCACCAAGCCGGCCCACCTTTCCCTCCTTATCCCCATCCCAACCAGAACCCTAGCCCGTAACCCTCCAACTCCTCCCTCGACCCCTCTCGTCTCCCCACCCCGCCCCCGAGTGGATCTGGAACGGGAGCGAGCGCTCCCGACGCCGCCCCGCCGCGCCTCCATCCTCCTCCGCGGCATCACCTCTTCGGTGCCGCCCCACCGCCTCTACCTCGCCGGCGCCGCTTCACCGCCTCCCTGTCTCCATCAACGCACGTCGTCCTCGTCCTCCTCCTCGACAACCGCTGCCATTTTCCCTACAATGTTGGTAAGGACCCCGGTCCTCCTCCTCTTTGTGCCCTCACGTCGGCGCTTGCCTGCGCCACCGCACCGTCCGCGCTCCACGCCTCCTCTCCACTCTTTGACACCGTGCGCCGCGGCCTCTGCTTCGCCCCGCAGGTCCACTATGCCCCACCGTGGCGCCCTTCGCGTCGATCGCCGTTGCCTACCCCCGCCACTCGCCCGGGGCCGCCTGTTGCTGCTCGCTGGCTCCGCGCGCGCACCCCTGCTCCCCTCGCCCTGCTCCAGTCCCGCACCTTCGTCGTCTCCCTTGACCAGTGTTGTGGGCGCCGGCAGCCGCGCCATTGGTCTCGCATGAGGCCAGCGCCCGGGCTCGCCCCACTCGGGCGCCCACACGCCCTGCGCCCGTAAACCGCGTAACCGCGCGCCCGTTAAGCCCTCTGGGCAATGATAGCCGGGGCCCAGCCCCTAGAATGTTAAAAAAAGAATAAAAAATAATAGTAAATAAAAATAAAAATATCAATTAATTAATTAAGCAATTACTTAACTTAATTAATTCTGTTTAGATTAACCTAATCACTAGTTAAACTAATTAAACCTGTTTAGTTAGCCTTAGACAATGATAGTGGGACCCACACGTCAGTTTGACTAAGCCAACTGACCTATTGACTGCTGACATCACCCTGATATCATGCTGGCGTCATAATTACATTTCCTAGTTAAATTAATTCTGTTAATTCTAAAATGATTTAAATCTTCCAAAATTGATATAAAATAAACTGTAACTCGGATGAAAATACTTTCTACATGGAAGTTGCTTAGAACGACGAGATGAATTCGAATGCGCAGTCCGTTCGTCCGCCACACGTCCCTATCATAACAAACGTCGAACCTTTCCCCTCCGGTTCATCTGTCTAACAGACGTCCGGAACCGGGAAAACTTTCCCGGATGTTTTCCTCCTTCGCCAGTATCGCCTAGCACTGCGTTAGAACACCTCTAGCATCGCTTATTGTCATGTTATGCATATGTTTGCGTGTATTTACTGTTTCTTCCCCCTCTTCTCTTCGGTAGACCCCGAGACCGCTGTTGATGCCAGTGTGATCGACTACGTCGACAATGATCCTCCTTCTCGTCTGAGCAACCAGGCAAGCCCCCCCTTTGATCATCCCGATATCGCCCATTCTATACTCTCATGCTTGCATTAGATTTTGCTACTGTTATTGAGCTCCTATTCTGATGCATAGCCTGCTTTTGTACCTGCTGCTGTACCTTACCTACTTATCCTAAACTACTTAGTATAGGTTGGTTCATGATCCATCAGTGACCCCCACTTGTCCTTGTTGCCTCTGCTTCATCATCGACGACCCGATCAACGTGATCGACGACAAGAGCCCGACACCTCACATCACATCACGCCCCCTTTTTGTTGCTCGACTCTGCAGAGTTACCATCGAGTGACGAGGGTGGAACCTCATACATCACTCTTGATGAGATCTCTGTAGTGTAGCTATTCGGTCATGGTCAACGAGAGTGATGTCCTCTTTCACCATTCTCGATACGGCTCTATCGTGCAACACCTTAAGTGTGAACCTCAAGGGTGGATCCTCTTACGTTCACCTTGATGATTATATCGAGTGGAATCCTTCGTGGGTGATTACTCATGTTTTCCCCTTGATGTTTGGACACACGATTATAATTGACTTTATTTGAGACCTTGGTGAAAGTCGGGCGGGCCCGGAGAGCACCCGCAAGATGGTTACATGGCACGGCCGGGCATTCTAGGCCCTTGTCATAAGTCCATGAGACGGGGCGACGGGGTCACTTTCAATCGTGAGTCTCTACTCATCTCCGCAAGCTAAAAATACATTATGGTTTGGGTATTTGTTCTGAGTTGGCCTCTGGCCTTTATGCACCAACCACCACGCAAGAATAGTTATGGGCCTCGGTATCGTGGTATCAGCCGAAGCTTTGTAAAATGTCCAGTTCAGCATTGCGGCACGGCTAGGCCGGCACCATCCATGTAGAGGTGGAGCCTGGACCCGCCCTGCGCGCAACGACCCGGAATGCAACGGGCGATGGGCCTAGGCCCCGGAGTGCTTAGGATGTAGACCGACGGGGACCTCTCTGCTGAGCCTAGGTAGGGCTACGACATGTTGATTTTCCGAGGTCGGGCATTGACCCAGAAAAGTGTGTCCGACCAGAGTAATCAAGCGTGTTGGAAAACATGGTGCACCCCTGCAGGGAAGACATATATACGAATACCGTGTCCACGGTAATGGACGTTCAGACTTATATCCTGATCTTATACAACTAGAAATGTATACTTGATATGTGATGGATATGTTGGCTCCGGGATTGCTTTCTCGCAGGGAGTCGAGGAAGGATCTCTGGGCCTTAATGTTACAACATGCTTGTTAATTATAAATTGCTATTCTTTACTCTTCTACATGTTGCAAGATGCTCGGAGCTGCTTGAAGATGCTAGTCTTCGATAGGCTAGGTCTTCCCCTCTATTCTGGCATTCTGCAGTTCAGTCCACAGATACAACCCTTCCATTTGATACCATGCATACTTAGTTTAGATCTGATGCTTGCGAGTACTTTGGATGAGTACTCACGGTTGCTTTGCCACCCCCTTTTCCCCCTTCTTTCTTCTTTCCGGTTGATGCAACCAGATGGTGGATCCCTGGAGCCAGATGCCACCGCTGACGGATACTACTACATGGAGGCCGTCCACGACCAGGAGTAGTTAGGAGGTCCCAGGCAGGAGGCCTTGCCTCTTCGATTGTGTTGCTTTTGTGCTAGCCTTCTTAAGGAAGTCTTGTTTAACTTATGTCTGTACTCAGATATTGTTGCTTCCGCTGACTCTTGTGTATCGAGCTATGTATTCGAGTGCTCGAGGCCCCTGGCTTGTAATATAAAGCTTATTTTGATTTGTGTCTAGAGTTGTGTTGTGATATCTTCCAGTGAGTCCTTGATCTTGATTGTACACATTTGCGTGTACGATTGAATCGGGGGCGTCACAGATATAAACCCCATCTTTTCATCCTCGATGGCAACAATACAATACGTGCCTTGCTGCCCCTGCTTTCACTGGGAAAGGACACCGCAAGATTGAAACCAAAGCTAAGCACTTCCCCTATTGCAAGAAAGATCAATCTAGTAGGTCAAACCAAACTGATAATTCGAAGAGACTTGAAAGATAACCAATCATACATAAAAGAATTCAATGGAGATTCAAATATTTCTAATAGATAAACTTGATCATAAACCAACAATTCATCGGATCTCGACAAACACACCGCAAAAAGAGTTACATCGAATAAATCTCCAAGAAGATCAAGGAGAACTTTGTATTGAGATTCAAAGAGAGAGAATGGGCCATCTAGCTAATAACTATGGAGATGATGTAGAGGACCTCCGTGGTCGATTCCCCTCTGGTGGAGCGCCGGCAAAGGCTCCAAGATGGGATCTCGCGGATACAGAAGGTTGCGGCAGTGGAAATAGGGTTTTGTTGTGCTCCTGGATGTTTTCTGGGTATGTAGATATATATAGGCGAAGGAAGTTGGTCAGGGGAGCCACGAGGGGCCCATGAGGGTGGGGGGCGTGCCTGGCACCCTCGTGGCCGCCTCGGCTGCTTCTTGACGTCCACTCCAAGTCTCCTGGACTACGTTTGTTCCAAAAATATTGCTCCTGAAGGTTTCATTTGGTTTGGACTCCATTTGATATTCCTTTTCTTCGAAACACTGAAATAGGCAAAAAACAGCAATTCGGGCTGGGCCTCCGGTTAGTAGGTTAGTCCCGAAAATGATATAAAAGTGTAAAGTAAAGCCCATAAACATCCAAAACGGGTAATATAATAGCATGGAACAATCAAAAATTATAGATACGTTGGAGACATATCAGTAACTGTTCATGGATCACAGACATAGAACTTAGTTCCTGAGGACGGCTTCAGTGAGACAACCCACCATGTACTCCTACATGGCCTCTCACCGCTACCTTTACCAAATCGTGTTCACACACTTAGCTCTCACATAGTAGGACATGTTCACACACCTCCAATTCATCCCCGATGAATCAGACCTGACTCGACTCTAAGCAGTAGCAGGCATGACAAACAAACATGAATGAGTAGGCACATCAGGGCTCAAACAACTCCTACTCATGCTAGTGGGTTTCATCTATTTACTGTGGCAATGACAGGTCATGCAGAGGAAAGGGGTTCATCTACCGCAACATGTAACAGCTGAATCATTGTTGTCCTAATGCAGTAAAAGAGAGCAGGAGCGAGAGAGCGGGATTGTATTGGAATGAACAAGGGGGTTTTGCTTGCCTGGCACTTCTAAAGATGATATAGCTCTTCATCGGTGTCATCGAACTCATCGCTGGAACATGTCTACTGAGGGGGGACAAATACTGGCAACAGAGAAGGAAACACAATCAATGCAATGCACAATATGATGCATGATCATGACATAGCAAAATGCTGTGATTTGAGCTAATGCAACTAGCAACATGTTAAGTGAAGTTGGTTTGAATCCAAGATTCAAATTCAAACTCCATATGTAGATATTCAAATGCCATTTATATGATTTGTCCTAAACAACAACTATAAGTTGTTCTAACATGCATGAAAAGGGTACAGATGGATATATTGGATTTCTGATCATTTTTCATATATGAATTATTTCATTTGGAGTTATAGATTATTTTCTATGAATTTTAGAAGTTTTGCCTATTTTCTAGAATTTCCAGGATTATAGTTTATCCAAAAAATCATTAATGACGTCAGCACTGCGTCACTATTGCGTCAGCATGTCAACCAAGTTGACTAGGGTCAAACCTGAACGATGGGGTCCGCCAGTCAGTGGCCCAGGGTTAAACCCGGTCAAACCCAACGCTAACTAGGGTTCGACCCCGCGCTAGGGCCCACTGTCAGTGGTTGTGGGTTCTAACTAAACGTGGTTAGTGCCTAATCTAATGACGCCACGTCGGCACGCTGGAGTTTGGCCGCTGGCGACCTCAAATCGCGGCGGAGGGTTGTCGATGCGGCACTATGGGCGGTGTTGGGTCGAGCCAAGGGCACCAAAGGATTGCCCTTGCTTGCGCGCATCCAGGAAAGGCACGCGGGAGGGTGCGGTGTGGCTAGAGCTCGCCGGAACGAGCTCGCGGCGGCGGCCGAGGTACGGCTTCGAGCGGGCGTGGGCTACAGGGCACGGGGAAACTCTTCGAGGGGCTCGCCGGACTCCTGGTGAAGCAAGGAGGGCGATGATGCGCGTGGGAGCCACTGCATTGGGCTCTGTCCACGACGGCGCCATGGCCGGCGGCGGGGAGCTTTCGGGTGCGGCGGCTGCGCTAGCTAGGGGAAGCAATCCAATGCGGGGAGGGAGGAGGAAGGAGCAGGACCTCACCGCACATCGTTTGGCAGCGTCGAAGGGCTCGGGGAAGGCCGGACGGCATCTGAATCACGGCGGTGATCGTCGGGACCCGAGGATGACGACGGCAGAGATGGCGTGGCTTCAGGGCACCCGGCGTTGCGTGCATCGGGGTAGAGCTTCACGGATCCGAGGAGGAGTTTGTGGCCTAACTGGCTGGGCGTGGGGACGCTGGTGGCTGCGGTGGTGCTCGTCGGCGGTCTCGGGCGCGTCCGTGGAGGAGCGTGGGAGAGAGACAGAGGAGGAAGAGGGGCACGGGGAGAGTGAGAGGGGATCGAGGGGGTCGCATGTCGTTCGTAGCCAGCTCCAGGCGGACAACGGCAAGCAGGAGGTGGCGAGCTACGGCACACGCGCGGACACGCCTCTGCCAGTAGGTAGAGGTTGAAGATGGCTCTACCCCTTGTGGGCTGGGCCACCAGGTGGGCTGGCCAGTGCAGCTGGGCCGACTACAGGTTAGGCCAGGTAGGTTTTCTCCTTTCTTATTTCTATTTCTGTTTTCTAATTTTTGCATATTTGTTTTGATTTGGTTTCCAAACCAAATCACTTCTAAAATTCTGAAAATAGTTATGGGCACTAAATGAATTATTCTAGAGGCCCTCAACTAAATCCAAAATTGTTGGAGCATTTTAAAATATTTATATTATTTAAATGCCCCAATTCAAATACAGTATGAGTTAATTCAAAAATCCAGGATGACCTAGAAAAATGTGCACCATTTTTGGCAGAGGTTTTCAACCAATTCAAAAATGATGAACTTTTCTTAGAGAATTTTGGGTTAATTAAAAATATTTTAAATTGATCCTAAGAGGATTAATGAGGTGCTAGGGTTTGGTCATCCTCCATTTCAAATTTTCCATGAAAGTTAAACATGATGCGAGCATTATTCAACACCAGGCAGTACCAGAAGCTAGGGATGTGACACGCAGAGAGCAAGAGCGGAAGCGGCTCCGACTCCTCCAGCCGGAGCAAAAGCGATGGGAGCCCCGGGAGTGTCAAGAGCGAAGACGTGGATTCCGACTAGGCGCGGGCAACGCCTGAGGCGGACCCTTGAGGATGGCCCCTTCTTTTGGCCCTTTGCAACCATTGTAGCTCGGTAGGGCATGAAAATGTCTTATATCACACAATATGTCTAAGTACTAATGTTTCCTACGTTTTTGTTTCCTCCCCGAGATCTTCTCCTTCCTTCTTATGTTGCCCTTGTGCCCTGTGTCACGGGGACCTAGCCCCCTGAGCGGGCTATGACAGTCGCTAGTATGCTTGGAGCATGCTCTCAACAAGGCTAGAGGGTGTAGGGCTCTTGAGTTGGTTGGAGCCCCTGAGGCGCGATGCTCAAAGTCCCCCCCCCCCCTTGACGCACAGGCACTCGTGCCAAGGAAGTTAAGGTACCCCGAAGGGAAAATGAGAGGAAGAGAACCCAAGGGCGCTTAGACTTAGCTCTTTAGAGGCGTGTAGCTTGAAGCGAGTCCTCCACAGGGCGCAACACTTGAGACCTTCCGAGGGGGGCTCCTAGGGCCTTTGATACCCTGCACCAAGGAGATTTCCAAGTTTTCACAAGTAATGTAGTGGGGCACGCTCGCGAAGCCACCTGTGGGTGTCGCACGAGGAGAAAAGAGCACAAAGGACCTGATGAGGTGATGTGCATGGGAGCGGGCCCACGAGCCATGGCTTAGTCACTTGGGTTTTGCAGTGCTGCTGGGACTGACCCAAGCACACACACCATACCCAGCCCCGCTCGCGTGAAACACACAGGGGAAACGCGAGTGCGCCTCTTGAGGCAAACTCAGCTACAAGGATGCCGACTGCTTTTGGGAAATAAACTTTACTGATGTATGAAGCAGGTTCAGTACATAACAAAAATATACACGCTGTCATGTTCGACATAGGTAAGCTTGAGGATGTGACGGCCGAGAGGCCCCTCAGGTAAGTAGGCTGCCAGTGCGGAGCATGGGGCTTCCACGAGAGTGGGAGGGAGCTCCCGTGTGCTAAAGGAAGCGCTGGTAGAGACAGCTCCAGGGTGTGTACAACCCCATTTCGTTGTATCCATGGGGTCACGATATAACTTACGAAGATGCTAGATGTTCCATGTGTTTTGTGCCAAAACACTCTCCTCCGTTTCAAGTTGTGCCGCGCCGGGCCGGGAGATGTGTGTTCCCCTAAAAGGGCCCTCCCACATGGGTGAGAGTTTATGGAGTCCCTCTCTGGAGAGGATCTGGCGCAGGACAAGGTCGCCCGCCTCGAGGGTGCGGGGACGTATGTTGAGGCTGTGATAGCAATGCGGCTACAACTTGATGTTCCATTTGGCGACGCGGCTGGTGGCGTTCGGGCTCCACAGGACCTGCTCTAGCGGATAGGAGGAGATCACCCTGACCGTGTGACCCTAGAAGTAGTGGCACAACTTTCTAGAGGCCATGAGGAGCGCTAGGAAGAGCTTCTGCTGCATGGGGTGTCATTCGCGTGCATCTCGTAGCACCGTGCTGATGAAGTAGATAGGGTGCTCGACGAGGTGCGTGACCATGGTGTCCACGTCTTGCTCACCGAGGGGCTCGGGAAGCCGCACCGCG
Source organism: Triticum timopheevii (assembly GCA_963921465.1). Taxonomy (NCBI): domain Eukaryota; kingdom Viridiplantae; phylum Streptophyta; class Magnoliopsida; order Poales; family Poaceae; genus Triticum; species Triticum timopheevii. The sequence continues at coordinate 193,387,572 of OY997272.1, forward strand.
GGGGCCTTCGAAGGCCGGGCTCCCGCAGTCTCCTAAGAGGGAATTGGGGCGGCTCCCGAGGCCTCTTGAGGGGGCATCGGGACCTCCTGAGGAGGGTCCTCAGCAGGTGCCTGCGTGGCCTTCAGGGGCTCGAGATGCGCCTTTGTGGGGGCGGCATCCGCATGGATCGCCCCAGCAGGCTTCTTCTTGGCGTAGACTTGCTCCTCCCACTCCACAACTAGGGCCCCGCTGGCCATTTGGGGGGGGGGGGGGGGGTGGCCGCCAAGTACAGCAGCAAGCGCTCGTGTGGGCGCGGGGCGGCCATGACGGGAGGGCTCGTGAGGTACCTCTTGAGGTCCTCGAAGGCGGCGTCAGCCTCGAGGGTCCACTTGAAGGGGCCAGACCCCTTTATGAGGTTGAAGAATGGCAGAGCTTGCTCGCCAAACTTGGATATGAAGTGATCGAATGAGGCCAGCACCCCGCCAGGCGCTACATTTCCTTGAGGTTACGGGGTGGCAGCATTTCTCGATGGCCTTGATCTTCTCAGGGTTTTCCTCGATGTCGCGATGGGATATCAGGAAGCCATGATGCTTGCCGGAAGGAACGCCGAAGACACATTTGGCGGGGTTGAGCTTAAGGTTTACGTTGCACAAGTTGGCAAAGGTCTCTCCCAGATTCTCGATGTGGGTGTGCGCCTCGCGCGTTTTGATGACAATCACGTCGACGTATATGCCTCCGCATTTCTCCCCATATGGCACCCCAGGCAGATGCGCATCAACCTCTGGAAGGTGGCCCCCACACTCTTAAGGCCAAAGGGCATGTATACACATAGCATAACACTCCGCATGGGGCGATGAAGGCGGTTTTCTCCTCGTCCTCCATTGCCATCTTGATTTGATGATAGTCTGAAAAGGCATCCAGGAAGCACAGCATGTCGCAACCAGTGGTGGAGTCTACTATCTGGTGATGGAAATATGCCCTAGAGGCAATAATAAAATTGTTATTATTATATTTCCTTAATCATGATAAAGGTTTATTATTCATGATAGAATTGTATTGACCAGAAACTTAAATACATGTGTGGATACATAAACAAATACTGTGTCCCTAGTGAGCCTCTACTAGACTAGCTTGTTGATCAAAAGATGGTTAAAGTTTCCTAACCATAGAAATGAGTTGTCATTTGATAACAGGATCACATCATTAGGAGGGGGCGCCACACATAACCACGACAATCTTCTAGCCATGTGTGGCGGCCCCCTCCACCGTTTACACCCTCAGTCATATTTTCATAGTGCTTAGGCAAAGCCCTGCAGAGATAGCATCACCGTCATCATCACCACGCTGTCGTTCTGCCGGAACTCATCCACTACCTCGCCGTCTTGCTGGATCAAGAAGGCGTGGACGTCATCGAGCTGAACGTGTGCTGAACATGGAGGTGGCGTACGTTCGGTACTTGATCGGTTGTATTGTGAAGAAGTTTGACTACATCAACTGCGTTACTAAATGCTTCCGCTTACGGTCTACGAGGGTACGTAGACACACTCTCCCCCTCGTTGTTGCACCTCCTTGATAGATCTTGAGTGTGCGTAGAATTTTTTTTGTTTTCCATGCAAAGTTTCCTAACATCTGGTCGATCCTTGGCAGCGGGAAGTGTTCCTTGGGGCGGGCCTTGTTGAGATTGGTGAAGTCGACGCACATGCGCTTGCCATCGTGCGGCTTAGCGATGACCACGGGGTTGACGATCCACTTCGGGTGGAGCACTTCGTGGATTATTCTGGCGTCCTGGAGCTTTTCGATCTCCTCAACGATGAACCCCTACTTCTCGGGCGCCTGGTGTCGTACCTTCTGCTTGATGGGGTGCATGTTGGGACACACCGCCAAGTGGTGCTCGATCACCTCCCTTGGCATGCCGGTCATGTCTGAGGCTGTCCAGGCGAACATATCCGCATTCGCTCGAAGAAAAGCAACGAGGGAGCCCTTCTGATCGGGGGTAAGACCGCTGCCGATGGTGAGAAAGGGGCCCCCGCCGCTCCCATCCAACGATCCCTTCTTGATCTCGGCCCGTGCCTAGGAGAATAGTAGCTTCTTCTTCGCGGGTGCCGACTCGACAAGCTTAGGGGCATCCTCCTTGGCCAGTGATGCGGCGACGACCCCCTTGTAGACGCACACGAGGGCGTGTGTTACGTCCCTCTCATCACAATGAATGGTGAGGGTGTTGATACGTCTCGATGTATCTATAATTTTTGATTGTTCCATGCTATTATATTACCCGTTTTGGATGTTTATGGGCTTTACTTTACACTTTTATATCATTTTTGGGACTAACCTACTAACCGGAGGCCCAGCCCGAATTGCTATTTTTTTGCCTATTTCGGTGTTTCGAAGAAAAGGAATATCAAACGGAGTCCAAATGGAATGAAACCTTTAGGAGCGATCTTTTTGGAACAAACGCAATCCAGGAGACTTGGAGTGGATGTCAAGAAGCAGCTGAGACGGCCACGAGGCAGGAGGGCGCGCCCTAGGGGGTGGGCGCGCCCCCACCCTCGTGGGCCCCTCGTGGCTCCCCTGACCTACCTCCTTCGCCTATATATCCACGTACCCTGAAAACATCCAGGAGCACCACGAAAAACTATTTCCACCGCCACAACCTTCTGTATCTGCGAGATCCCATCTTGGAGCCTTCGTCGGTGCTCTGCCGGAGGGGGAATCGACCATGGAGGGCCTCTCCATCATCTCCAAGGCCTCTCTGATGAGTTGTGAGTAGTTTACCACAGACCTTCGGGTCCATAGTTATTGGCTAGATGGCTTCTTCTCTCTCTTTGAATCTCAATACAAAGTCTCCTCGATCTTCTTGGAGATCTATTCGATGTAACTCTTTTTGCGCTATGTTTGTCGAGATCCAATGAATTGTGGGTTTATGATCAAGTCTATCTATGAGAAATATTTGAATCTCCTCTGAATTCTTTTATGTATGATTGGTTATCTTTGCAAGTCTCTTCGAATTATCAGTTTGGTTTGGCCTACTAGATTGATCTTTCTTGTAATAGGAGAAGTGCTTAGCTTTGGGTTTAATCTTGCGGTGTCCTTTCCCAGTGACAGTAGGGGCAGCAAGGCACGTATTGTATTGTTGCCATCGAGGATAAAAAGATGGGGTTTATATCATATTTTATGAGTTTATCCCTCTACATCATGTCATCTTTCTTAATGCGTTACTCTGTTCTTCATGAACTTAATACTCTATATGCAGGCAGGAGTCGGTCGATGTGTGGAGTAATAGTAGTAGATCCAGACAGGAGTCAGTCTACTTGTTGCAGACGTCATGCCTATATACATGATCATGCCTATATATTCTCATAACTATGCACTTTTCAATCAATTGCCCGACAGTAATTTGTTCACCAACCGTAATACTTATGCTATCTTGAGAGAAGCCACTGGTGAAACCTATGGCCCCCGGGTCTATCTTTTATCATATAATTTCCCATCTACTTTTATCTGCATCTTTTACTTTTCCATCTATATCATAAAAATACCAAAAATATTTATCTTATTTTATTATCTCTATCAGATCTCACTTTCGCAAGTTACCATGAAGGGATTGACAACCCCTTTATCGTGTTGGTTGTGAGGTTCTTGTTTGTTTGTGTAGGTACGAGGGACTTTTGAGGAGCCTCCTACTGGATTGATACCTTGGTTCTCAAAAACTAAGGGAAATACTTACGTTACTTTGCTGCATCACCCTTTCCTCTTCAAGGGAAAAACAATGCAGTGCTCAAGAGGTAGCAAGAAGGATTTCTGGCGCCGTTGCCGGGGAGGTCTTCGCTCAAGTCAAGACATACCAAGTACCCATCACAAACTCATCTCCCTCGCATTACATTATTTGCCATTTGCCTCTCATTTTCCTCTCCCCCACTTCACCCTTGCCGTTTTATTTGCCCTCTCTTTTCCGTTCGACTCTCTTTTTTCGCTTGCCTCTTGTGTGCCTGTTTGCCCTTATGGCTTTGCCTAAGAACGTTGATCTTCATCTTAGAAGCTTGGAAGAGATTGAATTAAACGTTAGAAGCCTTATGACTTTACAATTTTAGCATAATAATTTCTTTAGAACAGAGCTTAAAGAACAAAAAAGCTTTATGGAGTACATGAATAAAGAACTTGATGATATGTCTAAAGAATTTTATGGTTTGAATTCTCAGATTGCTCATCTTGAAAAATCTATAGCCCAAATTTCTGATAAGCAAGCCACCTTAGTTAATAAGATGGCTGCCAAACCAGAAGGGTTAGGGGAAAATAATGATGAATATCTAAAAGTGATTGATGTGTCTCCTGTTAAATCTTTGTTTTGCAATATGAATCTTGATAATGATGGGAATGGAGATGAGTCAATTGTAGTTAAAAGGCGTCCCAATGATTCAGAGTTTTTAGATCTTGATGCTAAATTTGGTAAAAGTGGGATTGGAGAGGTCAAAACTTTACTTAGCAATGAACCCACTATTTTGGATTACATGGAATTTAATTATGATAATTGTTCTTTAATAGATTGTATTTCCTTGTTGCAATCCGTGTTGAATTCTCCTCATGCTTATAGTCAAAATAAAGCTTTTACCAAACATATTGTTGATGCCTTGATGCAATCTTATGAGGAAAAACTTGAATTGGAAGTTTCTATCCCTAGAAAACTTTACGATGAGTGGGAACGTACTATTAAAATTAAAATTAAAGATCATGAATGCTATGCTTTGTGTGATTTGGGTGCTAGTGTTTCCACGATTCCAAAAACTTTATGTGATGTGCTAGGTTTCCATGATTTTGATGATTGCTCTTTAAACTTGCACCTTGTGGATTCCACTATTAATAAACCTATGGGAAGGATTAATGATGTTCTTATTGTTGCAAATAGGAATTATGTTCCCGTAGATTTTATTGTTCTTGATATAGATTGCAATCTTTCATGTCCTATTATTCTTGGTAGACCTTTCCTTAGAACGATTGGTGCAATTATTGATATGAAGGAAGGGAATATTAGATTCCAATTTCCATTAAGGAAAGGCATGGAACACTCACCTAGGAATAAAGTAAAATTACCTTATGAACCTATTATGCGAGCCACTTATGAATTGAATGCCAAAGATGGCAACACTTAGATCTATTCTCGCTTTTATGCCTTAAACGATAGCGCTTGTTGGGAGGCAACCCAATTTTATTTTTGTTCCTTGCTTTTTTCTTATGTTTAGTAATAAATAATTTATCTAGCTTCTGCTTAGATGTGGTTTTATGTTTTAATTAGTGTTTGTGCCAGGTAGAGCCTATAAGATCATCTTGGGTGATAGTTAATTTGATTCTGCTGAAAAACAGAAACTTTTGCACGCATGAGAATAATTTTAGTAAATCACATAAACGTGATTTTTAGTTGATTTCTTTTGCAGTAGATCAATAGACAAATTTCCTAGGACTTCCTATTTTTGTAGGAGTTTTAGAGTTCTAGAAGTATTCCAAAGTTACAGATTGCTACAGACTTTTCTGTTTTTCACAGATTCTGTTTTTCGTGTGTTGTTTGCTTATTTTGATGCATCTATGGCTAGTATCGGGGGGTATGAACCATATAGAAGTTGGAATACAGTAGGTTTAACACCAATATAAATAAAGAATGAGTTCATTACAGTACCTTATGTGGTGGTTTTTCTTTCTTGCACTAACGGAGCTCATGAGATTTCCTGTTGAGTTTTGTGTTGTGAAGTTTTCAAGTTTTGGGTAAAGATTTGATGGACTATGGAATAAGGAGTGGCAAGAGACTAAACTTGGGGATGCCCATGGCACCCCAATATAATCCAAGGACAACCAAAATCCTAAGCTTGGGGACGCCCCGGAAGGCATCCCCTCTTTCGTCTTCGTCTATCGGTAACTTTACTTGGAGCTATATTTTGATTCGCCACATGATATGTGTTTTGCTTGGAGCATCTTGTATGATATGAGTCTTTGCTTTTTAGTTTACCACAATCATCCTTGCTCTATACACCTTTTGGGAGAGAAACACATGATTTGGAATTTATTAGAATACTCTATGTGCTTCACTTATATCTTTTGAGCTAGATAGCTTTTGCTCTAGTGCTTCACTTATACTTTTTAGAGCACGGCGGTGGCTTGATTTTGTAGAAATTATTGATCTCTCATGCTTCACTTATATTATTTTGAGAGTCTTTTAGAACAGCATGGTATTTGGTATGGTTATTAAATTGGTCCTAGAATGATGGGCATCCAAGTTGGGTATAATAAAAACTATCATAGGAAGTGAATTGGATGCTATGATCAATTTGATGCTTGATAATTGTTTTGAGATATAGAGGTGGTAATATTAGAGTCATGCTAGTTGGGTAATTGTGAATTTAAAGAATACTTGTGTTGAAGTTGGCAAATCCCGTAGCATGCAAGTATGGTAAAAGTTGTGTAACAAATTTATTGCATGGAGTGCTCTTTTGATTGCCTTCCCTTGTGTGGAGGTCGGGGGCGCGTGATGGTTAACTCCTACCAACCTCCCCCCTAGGAGCATGCGTAGTAGTACTTTGCTTTGAGGGCTAATAAAACTTTTGCAATAAGTATATGAGTTCTTTATGACTAATGTGAGTCCATGGATTATACGCACTCTTACCTTTCCATCATTGCTAGCCTCTTCGGTACCGTGCATTGCCCTTTATCACCTTGAGAGTTGGTGCAAACTTCGCCGGTGCATCCAAACCCCATGATATGATACGCTCTATCACACATAAACCTCCTTATATCTTCCTCAAAACAGCGACCATACCTACCTATTATGGCATTTCCGTAGCCATTCCGAGATATATTGTCATGCAACTTTCCACCGTTCCGTTTATCATGACACGCATCATCATTGTCATATTGCCTTGCATGATCATGTAGTTGACATCGTATTTGTGGCAAAGCCACCATGCATAATTTTTCATACATGTCACTCTTGATTCATTGCCCATCCCAGTACACCGCCGGAGGCATTCATATAGAGTCATATCTTGTTCTAGTATCGAGTTGTAATTCTTGAGTTCTAAATAAATAGAAGTGTGATGATCATCATTATTAGAGCATTGTCCCTTATAAAAAAAGAGAAAGTCTAAAAAAAGGAAGGCCCCCAAAAAAGAGAAAGTACAAAAAAAGAAAATAAAAAGGGGACAATGTTACTATCCTTTTCCACACTTGTGCTTCAAAGTAGCACCATGTTCTTCATGTTAGAGAGTCTCTTATGTTGTCACTTTCATATACTAGTGGGAATTTTTCATTATAGAACTTGGCTTGTATATTCCAACGATGGGCTTCCTCAAAATGCCCTAGGTCTTCATGAGCAAGCAAGTTGGATGCACACCCACTTAGTTTCTTTTTGTTGAGATTTCATACATTTATAGCTCTAGTGCATCCGTTGCATGGCAATCCCTACTCCTCATGTTGACATCAATTGATAGGCATCTCCATAGCCCGTTGATTAGCCTTGTCAATGTGAGACTTTCTCCTTTTTTGTCTTCTCCACACAATCTCCATCATCATATTCTACTCCACCCATAGTGCTATATCCATGGCTCACGCTCATGTATTGCGTGAGCGTTGAAAAAAGCTGAAGCGCGTTAAAACGTATGAACCAATTGCTTGGCTGAAACCGGGGTTGTGCTTGATGGGAGTATTTTGTGTGATGAAAATGAAGCATAGCCTAACTATATGATTTTGTAGGGATGAACTTTCTTTAGCCATGTTATTTTGAGAAGACATGATTGCTTAGTTAGTATGCTTGAAGTATTATTACTTTTATGTCAATATGAACTTTTATTTCGAATCATTTGGATCTGAACATTCATGCCACAATAAAGAAATTACATTGAGAATATGCTAGGTAGCATTCCACATCAAAAATTCTGTTTCTATCATTTACCTACTCCAGGACGAGCAGGAATTAAGCTTGGGGATGCTTGATATGTCTCGAATGTATCTATAATTTTTTATTGTTCCATGCTATTATATTACCCCTTTTGGATGTTTATGGGCTTTACTTTACACTTTTATATCATTTTTGGGACTAACCTACTAACCGGAGGCCCAGTCCGAATTGCTGTTTTTTTGCCTGTTTTAGTGTTTCGAAGAAAAGGAATATCAAACAGAGTCCAAACAGAATGAAGCCTTCGGAAGCGATCTTTTTGGAACAAACGCAATCCAGGAGACTTGGAGTGGACGTCAAGAAGCAGCCGAGGCGGCCACGAGGCAGGAGGGCGCGCCCCCACCCTCGTGGGCCCCTCATGGCTCCCCTGATCTACCTCCTTCGCCTATATATATCCACGTACCCTGAAAACATCCAGGAGCACCACGAAAAACTATTTCCACTGCCGCAACCTTCTGTATCCATGAGATCCCATCTTGGAGCCTTTGCCGGCGCTCCACCGGAGGGGAATCGACCACGGAGGGCCTCTACATCATCTCCAAGGCATCTCTGATGAGTTGTGAGTAGTTTACCACAGACCTTCGGGTCCATAGTTATTAGCTAGATGGCTTCTTCTCTCTCTTTGAATCTCAATACAAAGTTCTCCTCGATCTTCTTGGAGATCTATTTGTTGTTACTCTTTTTGTGGTGTGTTTGTCGAGATCCGATGAATTGTGGGTTTATGATCAAGTCTATCTATGAGAAATATTTGAATCTCCTCTTGATTCTTTTATGTATGATTGGTTATCTTTGCAAGTCTCTTCGAATTATCAGTTTGGTTTGGCCTACTAGATTGATCTTTCTTGCAATAGGAGAAGTGCTTAGCTTTGGGTTCAATCTTGTGGTGTCCTTTCCCAGTGACAGCAGGGGCAACAAGTCACGTATTGTGTTGTTGCCATCGAGGATAAAAAGATGGGGTTTATATCATATTTCATGAGTTTATCCCTCTACATCATGTCATCTTTCTTAATGCGTCACTTTGTTCTTCATGAACTTAATACTCTAGATGCATGCAGGAGTCGGTCGATGTGTGGAGTAATAGTAGTAGATGCAGGCAGGAGTCGGTCTACTTGTTGCGGACGTCATGCCTATATAGATGATCATGCCTAGATATTCTCATAACTATGCACTTTTAAATCAATTGCTCGACAGTAATTTGTTCACCCACCGTAATACTTATGCTATCTTGAGAGAAGCCACTAGCGAAACCTATGGCCCCCGGGTCTATCTTTTATCATATAATTTCCCATCTACTTCTATTTGCATCTTTTACTTTCCCATCTATATCATAAAAATACCAAAAATATTTATCTTATTTTATTATCTCTATCAGATCTCACTTTCGCAAGTTGCCATGAAGGGATTGACAACCCCTTTATCGCATTGGTTGCGAGGTTCTTGTTTGTTTGTGTAGGTACGAGGGACTTTTGAGGAGCCTCCTACTGGATTGATACGTTGGTTCTCAAAAACCAAGGGAAATACTTATGCTACTTTGCTGCATCACCCTTTCCTCTTCAAGGGAAAACCAACGCAGTGCTCAAGAGGTAGCAGGTTCCGCTGTTGTTGGGCATCTTGATGAGGCCGTAAGCGTGGTAAGTCGCAACCATGAACTTGGAGAGTGCCGGATAGCCCAAGATGGCGTTGTAGGGTAGGCTGATGCGAGCCACATCGAAGGTGGTGGACTTATTCGGTAGTTCTTGTGGGTGCCAAAGGTGACGAGAAGGCGCACTTGCCCCAAGGGCAGAGTGGAGCCGTTGGCAACGCCTAAGAAGGGCCTGGTGGGTGTCGGACGCCCATGGAGCATGTGGAGCGCCTTGAAGATTTCCACAAAGAGCACATTGAGGCCCACGCCGCTGTCAATGAGCGTCTTGGTAACGGCTACCCTGCCGATAGTGGGAGTACACAAAAGAGGGACAACCCCCACTGCGCTAATGGAATTGGGGTGATCGTTGGTGTCGAAGGCGACATGGAACTTGGACCACTTGAGGCGGCAGGAGGATTTGGGCACCGGGAGCGCCGCGTTCACTTAGCGCGAGAAGCACTTGAGGTGGTGGTTGGACAGAGGGGCCTGGGCCCCTCCCAAGATGCAGGCCACCCCACGGGGACCGTGAGAGCCCCCACTGGCCACAGCACCGCTGGCCCGGGCCGCGAGACTCCCGTATTCTGCCGTGGTCGCGGGGGAGGCGGTGGCCAGTGATGCCGCCTTGCGCGGGTGAGCCCTGTGAGAATTCCAAGGCGGACGCGGTGCAATGCCTCCTTGCTACTCCCCTGGGCTCGGTATGTCCTAGTTGCTTGGCGCACCACGGTGGAACGGGGGAGGAGCATAGGAGTGCCCGACCAACGCAGGCGGCGTAGACAAGCTTGGTGATGCGTGCAAGCCAAGCATCACGGCCGTCCTTGGCTGGGCGACAGTGTAGCAACCCCTGAGCCATGAGCAGGGCGACGTGCAGAGTGGGAGGGTTGTAAGTCGAGGGAGAGGACGCGGTGGAGGAGCAGTCGAGCCCCTGCTCGCCAACCGACGGGCGAAGGGAGGAGGTGGCCCGCTCCCCGACGGGCGTGGTGGCGGCATGGGGGCACCGCCCGGGAGCACTTCGGGCGGCGGGTGCACCGCGGGCCTTGTAGGCGGCGCGGCGTGCTCTCGGCAAGTGGCGGCATTGCCCATGTTGGCATTGACATCAAGGTCGAAGGCGCGAAGACGGGAAGTCCCCCTACCTCGCGTGCCAAATGTCGGAGTCTAGGATATGCGTCCAAGAAACTTCTCCAAGAACTAGGGTTCGAACTCCGGGGGGCTTTGCTTGGTAACCTACGACATGACGTCGACTACCTCGTGACTGCGATGGGCATGTTGGGCTCTCACTGGACGTGAAGGGGACGCGTGAGCTACCCAGGTTCGGGCCACCGTGTTGATGTAACACCCTACTCGTGCCTGTGTTGTATTGCTCTGCAATGGAGAGCTCGTGGCTCAAGGTACATGAAAGGTGGGGGAGAATGGCTCGATCCCCTTACATGGAGGCGGCCCTGCCCCTTTTATCTCATCTTGGTCCTCTTCCCCGAAAATATGAGCAGGAAAGGGTGGCCACAGGGCGGCAATTCAAAGGGGGACAAGCGCCTAGGCCTATCCTGACTAAAGGCGGCCTTTGCCTGATAAAGTAGTCTTCATGACGTGCCGGTGGGCTTGGTGATGACCTCCGCCCTGGCGTGCCAATCCGTCATGGTCTTCTTTCACCAAAGAGGAAATGCTTTGGGACTTGCTTTGGGGGAGACAGACACCGCTACTCCACTATCACCAGAATGGAAACGGGCCTTGGTCATGCCCCGCCATCCTTATCCTAACGACAGGACATCATCCACGTGACGGGGGCAGAGCCCCGCAGCTGGAGCCGTACGTCCTGTCTCATGAGGTGGCCTCACCAGGGGAGCCTCGCGAGGCACCCTGGTTCTTGGTGAGGGAGTCCTGGACTAGGGGGTGTCCGGATAGCCGAACTATCATCATTGGCCGGACTCCAAGACTACGAAGATACAAGATTGAAGACTTCGTCCCGTGTCCGGATGGGACTTTCCTTGGCGTGGAAGGAAAGCTTGGCAATACGGATATGTAGATCTCCTACCATTGTAACCGACTCTGTGTAACCCTAGCTGAGGGAGTCCTGGACTAGGGGGTGTCCGGACAGCCGGACTATCATCGTCAGCCGGACTCCAAGACTATGAAGATACAAGATTGAAGACTTCGTCCCGTGTCCGGATGGGACTTTCCTTGGCGTGGAAGGCAAGCTTGGCAATACGGATATGTAGATCTCCTACCATTGTAACCGACTCTGTGTAACCCTAGCCCTCCCCGATGTCTATATAAACTGGAGGGTTTTAGTCCGTAGGACAACAACCATTACAACAATCATACCATAGGCTAGCTTCTAGGGTTTAGCCTCCTTGATCTCGTGGTAGATCCACTCTTGTACTACCCATATCATCAATATCAATCAAGCATGTAACGCCCCGGATGTAGCTTTTCATATTCGTAACTCCAACTCCTGCCTTTTCCGGAGATGCGATATGTTATTTCCTCCGTGGTTGGGTTTTTGTTTTTTTTGTTTTGCGTTTTGTTTTGCTTGTTGCATTCCTCTTTGCATCTGTGCCTTGCATCATGTGCATTGCATCATGCCATCATGTCATTTAATTTTTGAAACTCATCTAAATAAATGGTATGGATCTTCGATCCATTTAAATCGAGGGATATTCACAATGGTGATTTCTCTTTATAACATATTTAAAGCCTCTCAATATTATTAGGGAGCTATAATAATTATTCCATTAATTTGGAATTCACCTTAACACACTTGCAAAATATTCCATGCCTTTGTTATCTCACTTCTTGACCTCAAACTTCGCCCATAAATTCTTTCATCATTTTCCCGAGCTCCACCAAGATCCTCAACATTTTTGGCCACACCAAAAACCTAGCCCTAGTTCAAACTCATTTGAAATTTCAAATGAGTTTGAATTTAATTCCTGCAATCTTGTCCACACCATTTTTCTTGGAACAAGCGCATTTTATGAGTCCGGGAAAATTGTCCGCATGCGCAAATTCTTTCCCTAACCCTCTCTTCTTTTCTTCTCTCTAATTCTTTTCTGCTAAAAAACATGAGGGAGAGAGAGAGCCCAGCCAGGCCTCTGGCCACTTCTTTCTCCACCTGGGCCGACCCAACCAACCTCTCAGGCCCAGCCGGCCCCTGCCTATCTAAACCTAGCCCCGACCCCTTCTCTCTCTCGATCCCCTCCCTCCAGCGCCGTCATAGGGGAGGAGCCCCTCGTACCAGCGCCCGACCTCCTCGCTGCTGCTTCCACCATGGCGCCGCGCCCTGCTTCTCCTCCCGCGCCGACGCCCTCCATTGGCTACTCATGCCTGCAGCTCCGTCCGCGAGCTCATGCAGCCATGGTGCCACAGGAGGCTCGCACCCGACCCCCTCGCCGAGGCCATGGCCGCCGCCAGGTCTTCTTGCCTCTGCGCCTGGCTCCCTCCTGCCGCCGGCGCCTCTTCCTGGCCGGATCCGCCACCGGCTCGGCCTCCTTCGAGCGCCAGGACGCGTCCTCTGCATCGCCAGCCGCCGACGCCATTCAGATCGGGTCGTCCCTGACGTCCACGGCCCTGGCCTCCTCCCCGTGCCCGAACCTCCATGGCGCCGCCACCCCAAGCGTCGCCGGCCTCTCCTTCCTCCATCTCCGGCCTTCCTCGCTCAACCCTGCGTCGGTGCTCCCCTGCATCTGCGCCCGAGGCCATGGCCTCCTTGTCCCGATTCATGGGCGAATCGCCGGAGCCGCCGTCCTTTGCCTCGCCAACGCTGCCTTGCTGGAGCGCTCCGCCGCGCCCAGTCCTCGCCGCTGGCCTTCCCTGCGCCCGTCGTTCCCGAGCCAGGAGCCTCGTTTGAACGCCGCCTACTCCTCAAACAAGCCTGCCGCCCACCGCTGCGAGCAGAAGTGCTTCTGCCCGTCTTCTTTGACACCACAGGAGCTCCACTGCTGTGTCTCTTTGCCGTTTCGTGAGCATAAGAATCACTGTCGCCAAGTTCATCTACGGTGGCCATACGGACGCCAAGTTCGTGTACCCACGCCGTGTGTTTTCTGCTGCCAAGTACCACGACGCCCGGAGCCCTCGGATCCATCAAGTCCAACAATGACTGTGTACAACTACCGGCGACGCCGAACATCTACGAACATGTACCACTACTTCCACTACTTCCCTCTACGAAACTCGACCCGCTCCGAAATGCACGCACGCTTCGAAGGTATAACGCCGAGACGACGCCCGCGAATGAATGCATGTTGTATGAGATGCTCGTGTTTGCACCGTGTCCGAATTGTCATTGCAAGTTCCTCCTCGTTTGCCATGCCGTCGACCCGTGGGAACCCGGTAATCCGGGATCACCCCACCAACTTGCATGACTCGCTCACGTCACACTTCCTTTTGCACCGGTACCTCCATGAGTTATCGGGACCAGAATGTTGCCGTGGCACCATTTCTGTTTCGCCGCCATGGCATCCTTTTTGTTCCGCCATGGTGACCAAATGCTTCATAACATGCTCATGTCAACGTTTCCATAAAATTGCTTAAAACTTGTGCATGTCATCCGCATCATGATAACAACATTTAAAATGTTTAAAATTGTTGTTGCATTAAATTGCTAAATAACATGAGGATTTTCCAGAATTGTTATTTGTTCTTCCGGCCTCATTTAAACTTGCCTAGATAGGTAGCTTTATTATGCTTCACCTCTTGCCATGTTTAACAACATTTAATATTGATGAGTAGCATAAACGAGAGGGAACTAAATACTTGAATGTGGTGTTCCGTCAATATGCAACTCGTTGCATATTGAGCTCCACTTAATTTGTAGTGTTGTTTGTTGCACTTTGCCATGCCATGCCTCATTAAACCGGTCATGCATCATACTAGTTTGTCCATCATGCCATGTTTATGTTTGTGCATTTACCATGTTGTTTGTTTCTTTCCGGTGTTGCTTCTTAGTTCCGGTAATGTTGCGATTGTGAGGATTCGTTCGACTACTCCCGTTCGTCTTCTTCATGGACTCGTTCTTCTTCCTAGCGGGATTTCAGGCAAGATGACCGCTACCCTGGATCTCACTACTATCATTGCTATGCTAGTTGCTTCGTTCTATCGCTATGCTGCGTTACCTATCATTTGCTCTTCAAGCCTCCCAAATTGCCATGAACCTCTAACCTTTGACACCCTTCCTAGCAAACCGTTGTTTGGCTATGTTACCGCTTTGCTCAGCCCCTCTTGTAGCGTTGTTAGTTGCAGGTGAAGTTGAAGATTTCTCCATGGTGGACAGGATTTTGGTTGGGATATCACAATATCTCTTATATTATTAATGCATCTATATATTTGGTAAAGGGTGGAAGGCTCGGCCTTATGCCTGGTGTTTTGTTCCACTCTTGCCGCCCTAGTTTCCGTCATACCGGTGTTATGTTCCCGGATTTTGCGTTCCTAACGCGGTCGGGTGATTTATGGGACCCCCCTGACAGTTCGCTTTGAATAAAACTCCTCCAGCAAGGCCCAACATTGGTTTTACCATTTGCCTCACCACCACCTACTTTTTCCCTTGGGAGTCGCTCTCTCGAGGGTCATCTTTATTTTAGCCCCCCCGGGCCAATGCTTGTCTAAGTGTTGGTCCAAACTAGAGCCACTTGCAGCGCCACCTCGGGGAAACTTGAGGGCTGGTTCTAGTTGTACATAGTGCTCATCCGGTCGTGGCCTGAGACGAGATACGCGCGGCTACTATCAGGATGTCGGCACGCCGGGAGGTCTTGCTGGTCTTGTTTTACCATTGTCGAAATGTCTTGTAAACCGGGATACCAAGACTGATCGGGTCTTCCTGGGAGAAGGTCTATTCCTTCGTTGATCGCGAGATCTTGTCATGGGAATACCCCTGCTGGGTATAAACTTTCGAGAGCCATGCCCGCGGTTATGTGGCAGATGGGAATTTGTTAATGTCCGGTTGTAGATAACTTGACACCAGATCCGAATTAAAACGCATCAACCGCATGTGTAGCCGTGATGGTCTCTTCTCGGCGGAGTCCGAGAAGTGAACACGGTTTCTGTGTTATGATTGACGTAAGTAGGTGTTCAGGATCACCTCTTGATCATTGCTAGCTTCACGACCGTTCCTTTTGCTCTCTTCTCGCTCTCATTTGCGTATGCTAGCCACCATACATGCTTAGTCGCTGCTGCGACCTCACCACTTTATCCCTTCCTCTCCCATTAAGCTTTGCTAGTCTTGATACCCATGGTAATGGGATTGCTGAGTCCTCGTGGCTCACCAGATACTTCCAAAACCAGTTTGTAGGTGCCTATGTTACCGAGCAGGTGACGCAACCAAGCTCAAGGAGGAGCTCGATGAAGATCTTGCCCTTTGTGTTATTTCGTTCTAGTTGATCAGTAGTGGAGCCCAGTTGGGGTCGATCGGGGACCTTTGTCGCATTTGGGGTTCTTCTTTTATTTTGGTTCCGTAGTCAGACCTTGATTGTATCTGGATGATGTAATGCTTTATTCATGTAATTGTATGAAGTGGCGATTGTAAGCCAACTATGTATCTTTTTCCCTTATGTATTACATGGGTTGTGCAAAGATTACCTCACTTGCGACATTGCTTTCAATGCGGTTATGCCTCTAAGTCGTGCTTCGACACGTGGGAGATATAGCCGCATCGAGGGCGTTACAAGTTGGTAATCAGAGCCATCCCCGACCTTAGGAGCCCCACTGCTTGATCGTTTTTAGCGGCCGAGTTGTGTCTAGAAAAATGTTTTAAGTCATTTAGGATTATATATATCGGAGAGTTAGGAATTCTTTTTACTCCTCAGTCCCTTCGTCGCTCTGGTGAGGTCTCCTGACGTAGAAGTTTTGACTTTCCTCTCCTCAAATTTCACTAAATTTTTTTTAGGATCACGCGGGTATCTTGGAATCGTTCCGATGGTTTTATGATGAGAACATTGTCTTGGTGCCTCCTGTCAGGGGTTTAGTGGAAGTGTCCCGGGGAGTTGAGCTCTGAGGTGTTGTCGTCATAATTTTATCGTTGCAGTTCTGGAATACCTGAGTTTAGTACGCCAACATCGAAAATCTCTTTTATGCAGTTGTTGGTGAGATAACCCCGATAACCCAGTACTGAGGTGAGTACGGGAGTATTGCCATAACTCGTATAACGGATGCTTTTCGAAGGTTGAGGTAGACGATTTCTGAAGGTTTCTTGGTTATAGGTTGAAGGATGGATACAGCTGGATGTAGGTATTGTTAGTTTGGGTGAGATATATTGCCTCCCCTGTATCCCCAACACCAGATTGCATAACCAGAAAGTTTCGGGAGTTTCATAGGTGGGAATTCAAGTAGCTCTTAGGATATCTTTCCGACGGATGTATGATATGAAATTGGGGTTCGACGTCTAGTGGTCCGCCTATTCACGGTTGGTTTTACAGTGGTCTCGTTGTGTCTTAAAGAGTCCTTGGCTATGCCGACTCGGGGACACTTCGTATGTCATGTGCACTGCCTTGTACATGATGGTGCTGTACGATCGAGCCCGTGTAGGCCCCACCACGAAAACTTCGGACGAAATCTCTATCATATGTTTGTTCCGGCTTATTCTGCAAGCCAGTCCTTTGTTTTGTTTTATTTGTGGTATTCGAGTTGTTTCGAAGTCAAATGTTGATTCCATACCTTTCAAGTGGTGTTCTCATATTTCTATGGGAGTTCTAATCCTTCTCGATCACTGAGGTTGTCATGTCAACTCTTTTTCAACCGGTGTGCTTCTCCTCAAGTGGATCCGATCATTTTCAACATCCACAAGATCAACTCTAAGTTTTCTCACCGGTGTTTGTTTCGTTCATCCCAAGTTGTCTTTGTTTTTCCCCACCCTCCCTCCCTTTTTCTTCAAGGACTCATTTATTTTAATCAAGTATCCATTTATTCATGTGAAGTCACTTCACTCTTTTCAATCAATGTTCTGATCCGGTGATCCCTCGTGAAGATGCTCACGAGCTTCAAGTTCATCATCTTTCATTGTTGTTTCTTCTTCGGTGGATCCAATTCAAGCTTTCAGTGTTGATCATATTCCTTTCTTCGTGTCAAATGATTTCTCATGCCGGTGCACCTCTCAATCACTCACCTCTTGCTATTCATTTATTCCAGAGTGTTGAAGATATCTCAGAAGACTTGTGTTTCCATTCTCAATCCGTTCAAGATATCTCGAGATTGTTATCTCATTCAAGTCATTTAATTCAACCGGTGCAACATCTCTTTTAAATCTTTTCAACGGTGTTCTTTTGAGTGGGCCCTAACCCACAGGTCTTTACCCAGGATTTTACCTGACTCTTCTATTCTCCTAGAGCTATCCTAAATTCTTCTCCAAGTTTGATGTAAGAATGAGTTATCATCAGTCAAATGCTTTTCTCCAAGATCTTTCAAATTATTTCCATAGTTGGCTCAACCTCTTCGCTTTTGATTCTTTCGGTGTGCCTCAATAATTCTTGGTGGTGTTTCTCGTTGTCATTCTCATCATTTGAAGACCGAAGAAGGATTTCTCTTAAATCTTGGTCCATTCTCTTGAATATTCATGGTCCTAGCTTGATGCCATCCTCTCATAACTGCTTTCAATTGAGACAATTCTTTTCTTACCATCCGGAGTATTTCATGAGTTGTTTCCATTTCTTTCCTCCGAAGGCCATCATGTCATAATTCTTCATTCTCAGCGTGTAGCTATCGTTCTCCAAATCTTACCGGTGAATCGTTCAAATATCCTCTAGTCAGTTCATGATCTCTTCATTCTCTTGTATCTAAATACCCTAAAGTATCTTCATTCATTTTGCAATTCTTCCCGGTGAATTGTGCCTTTGCTATGTTCATTTTCAATTCTTACGGTGGTTCGTTCAAGATTTCACTTCCTTCGTTATCATATCAATTCATTCGTTCTTTTTAATCCCACCGGTGATTCCATCAATACCTTCTCAAGTTTGCGCTATCTCTATCCTTAATCCCTCAAGAAGAATAAGTAGTGTGCAAAAATCCGTCGCTTGTCATCAATTTAAATTGGTGAAGGATACGCATAACGTAATACTTATTATTGTTTCATCCAAGTGTCTAGTTTCTTCTTTCCAGAGTTATTCATCATGTCACATTTCTCGGTTCGAGATGCTTCATCTTTTATTTTCCGGAGTTCCAAGTTTTCTGCATTATCGTCACAAAGCTCCATCTAAATCATCGCAAGTCTTCACCTTGTGTTTTCAACTTATCTTTCTCTTTATCATCCTTTCATTACCGGAGTTCTTCATGGAGGCTCAACAGGGTGGTTCATCAAGGATTCTTTTCATTCTTCAATTGTTCTTCAAGATTTCTCTTGAAGTTATGATCCGCCAAGCTATACTCAAAATTAAACATGGTGCCCAACACTTGTTTTGTCTTGAGAAGCTCAAGTATTCTCCGCCTTGCATTCCAAAGTGCAATTCCTTCTATCTTATCTTTTGAGATGGTGTTATGTCACTCTTGACAATTTCCTTCATGTTTCATGATTCATATTGTTGTCAAGAATGAGGTATTTTAAATCCATCAGTCTCTTCATTGGAGTTATCTTGGGTTATATTTCACCTAAAGCTTTCCCTAAGGATTGTTGCTATTTATGGTGCTTATAAATGACCCAACTTCTTCATTTGTCCTCCCGGTGAAACAAGTTTCTCGTCTCCTTGTTGATATCAATCCAATCATTTGTTTCCGTTGGTGGCAGAAGCTCACCTCATAATTTTGAGATGTTTTCATAAGCCCGCCACAAGCTTACTCTTTTCATTGTTGGTTTTCCAACAACTCCGTTATAACCTTCTTGGAAGGGTGCTTTCCAAGATCATTTGTGGCAGAAGTTGGCATTTTCTTCTCCGTCCCTTTATCCCAACGATCTATCTTCTATTCTTTCTTCCGGAGGCTTTGTGGGGTTGCTCTCGTTGACCTATCATCTCGTTTTGTCAAGATCATGTTATTTTCGTGCTTATCCATTTAACCGGAGTGTTGTGCTCTCTTCAAGTTCTTTCATCTTATCAAGTTTTGCCTCTATTTTCAACCTGAGTGCTGTCTGAAATCCCTCTTACCCACTATGCCATTCTTTCAATAGTTCCGGAGGCAGTGTCTTGTTGATTTCATCATGTATCCTCTCATCTTGTCAAGTTCATGTTCAATTCCTTCCATTTACAGTCGGAGTGCTGCCCAAATTATATCAATCTTATTCCTCCTCTATCTAGTTTTAACCGGAGTGGTTTCAATATCTATCTTATCACTAAACCTCTTGGTTCTCATCATATTCCTTGTTCCTCTTGTCCAACGAATTGTTTGCAATCTTGGTCATCTCCGTTGTTTTGTTTCTTTCAATTTGTTCAACCTCTCAAGGTTCTTTGGTTTCACTCATTGGTCAAAGAAGCAACTTAGTTTTACCTCTTATCTTCCTCTTCCTTTTCCCTCCGGTGCCATCCTAGATCTCGGGACGAGATCCTCTCGTAGTGGTGGAGTGTTGTAACGCCCTGGATGTAGCTTTCCATATTCGTAACTCCAACTCCTGCCTTTTCCGGAGATGCGATATGTTATTTCCTCCGTGGTTGGGTTTTTTTTGTTTTGCGTTTTGTTTTGCTTGTTGCATTCCTCTTTGCATCGGTGCCTTGCATCATGTGCATTGCATCATGCCATCATGTCATTTAATTTTTGAAACTCATCTAAATAAATGGTATGGATCTTCGATCCATTTAAATCGAGGGATATTCACAATGGTGATTTCTCTTTATAACATATTTAAAGCCTCTCAATATTATTAAGGAGCTATAATAATTATTCCATTAATTTGGAATTCACCTTAACACACTTGCAAAATATTCCATGCCTTTGTTATCTCACTTCTTGACCTCAAACTTCGCCCATAAATTCTTTCATCATTTTCCCAAGCTCCACCAAGATCCTCAACATTTTTGGCCACACCAAAAACCTAGCCCTAGTTCAAACTCATTTGAAATTTCAAATGAGTTTGAATTTAATTCCTGCAATCTTGTCCACACCATTTTTCTTGGAACAAGCGCATTTTATGAGTCCGGGAAAAATTGTCCGCATGCGCAAATTCTTTCCCTAACCCTCTCTTCTTTTCTTCTCTCTAATTCTTTTCTGCTAAAAAACATGAGGGAGAGAGAGAGAGCCCAGCCAGGCCTCTGGCCACTTCTTTCTCCACCTGGGCCGACCCAACCAACCTCTCAGGCCCAGCCGGCCCCTGCCAATCTAAACCTAGCCTCGACCCCTTCTCTCTCTCGATCCCCTCCCTCCAGCGCCGTCACAGGGGAGGAGCCCCTCGTACCAGCGCCCGACCTCCTCGCTGCTGCTTCCACCATGGCGCCGCGCCCTGCTTCTCCTCCCGCGCCGACGCCCTCCATTGGCTACTCGTGCTTGCAGCTCCGTCCGCGAGCTCGTGTAGCCATGGCGCCACAGGAGCCTCGCACCCGACCCCCTCGCCGAGGCCATGGCCGCCGCCAGGTCTTCTTGCCTCTGCGCCTGGCTCCCTCCTGCCGCCGGCGCCTCTTCCTGGCTGGATCCGCCGCCGGCTCGGCCTCCTTCGAGCGCCAGGATGCGTCCTCTACATCGCCAGCCGCCGACGCCATTCAGATCGGGTCGTCCCTGACCTCCACGGCCCTGGCCTCCTCCCCGTGCCCGAACCTCCATGGCGCCGCCACCCCAAGCGTCGCCGGCCTCTCCTTCCTCCATCTCCGGCCCTCCTCGCTCAACCCTGCGTTGGTGCTCCCCTGCATCTGCGCCCGAGGCCATGGCCTCCTCGTCCCGATTCATGGGCGAATCGCCGGAGCCGCCGTCCTTTGCCTCGCCAGCGCTGCCTTGCTGGAGCGCTCCGCCGCGCCCAGTCCTCGCCGCTGGCCTTCCCTGCGCCCGTCGTTCCCGAGCCAGGAGCCTCGTTTGAACGCCGCCTACTCCTCAAACAAGCCTGCCGCCCACCGCTGCGAGCAGAAGCGCTTCTGCCCGTCTTCTTTGACACCACAGGAGCTCCACTGCTGTGTCTCTTTGCCGTTTCGTGAGCATAAGAATCACTGTCGCCAAGTTCATCTACGGTGGCCATACGGACGCCAAGTTCGTATACCCACGCCGTGTGTTTTCTGCTGCCAAGTACCACGACGCCCGGAGCCCTCGGATCCATCAAGTCCAACAACGACTGTGTACAACTACCGGCGACGCCGAACATCTACGAACGTGTACCACTACTTCCACTACTTCCCTCTACGAAACTCGACCCGCTCCGAAATGCATGCACGCTTCGAAGGTATAACGCCGAGACGACGCCCGCGAATGAATGCATGTTGTATGAGATGCTCGTGTTTGCACCGTGTCCGAATTTTCATTGCAAGTTCCTCCTCGTTTGCCATGCCGTCGACCCGTGGGAACTCGGTAATCCGGGATCACCCCACCATCTTGCATGACTCGCTCACGTCACACTTCCTTTTGCACCGGTACCTCCATGAGTTATCGGGACCGGAATGTTGCCGTGGCACCATTTCTGTTTCGCCGCCGTGGCACCCTTTTTGTTCCGCCATGGTGACCAAATGCTTCATAACATGCTCATGTCAACGTTTCCATAAAATTGCTTAAAACTTGTGCATGTCATCCGCATCATGATAACAACATTTAAAATGTTTAAAATTGTTGTTGCATTAAATTGCTAAATAACATGAGGATTTTCCGGAATTGTCATTTGTTCTTCCGGCCTCATTTAAACTTGCCTAGATACGTAGCTTTATTATGCTTCACCTCTTGCCATGTTTAACAACATTTAATATTGATGAGTAGCATAAACGAGAGGGAACTAAATACTTGAATGTGGTGTTCCGTCAATATGCAACTCGTTGCATATTGAGCTCCACTTAATTTGTAGTGTTGTTTGTTGCACTTTGCCATGCCATGCCTCATTAAACCGGTCATGCATCATACTTGTTTGTGCATCATGCCATGTTTATGTTTGTGCATTTACCATGTTGTTTGTTTCTTTCCGGTATTGCTTCTTAGTTCCGGTAATGTTGCGATTGTGAGGATTCGTTCGACTACTCCCGTTCGTCTTCTTCATGGACCCGTTCTTCTTCCTAGCGGGATTTCAGGCAAGATGACCGCTACCCTGGATCTCACTACTATCATTGCTATGCTAGTTGCTTCGTTCTATCGCTATGCTGCGTTACCTATCATTTGCTCTTCAAGCCTCCCAAATTGCCATGAACCTCTAACCTTTGACACCCTTCCTAGCAAACCGTTGTTTGGCTATGTTACCGCTTTGCTCAGCCCCTCTTATAGTGTTGTTAGTTGCAGGTGAAGTTGAAGATTTTCTCCATGGTGGACAGGATTTTGGTTGGGATATCACAATATCTCTTATATTATTAATGCATCTATATATTTGGTAAAGGGTGGAAGGCTCGGCCTTATGCCTGGTGTTTTGTTCCACTCTTGCCGCCCTAGTTTCCGTCATACTGGTGTTATGTTCCCGGATTTTGCGTTCCTAACGCGGTCGGGTGATTTATGGGACCCCCCCTGACAGTTCGCTTTGAATAAAACTCCTCCAGCAAGGCCCAACATTGGTTTTACCATTTGCCTCACCACCACCTACTTTTTCCCTTGGGAGTCGCTCTCTCGAGGGTCATCTTTATTTTAGCCCCCCGGGGCCAATGCTTGTCTAAGTGTTGGTCAAAACTAGAGCCACTTGCAGCGCCACCTCGGGGAAACTTGAGGGCTGGTTCTAGTTGTACGTAGTGCTCATCCGGTCGTGGCCTGAGATGAGATACGCGCGACTACTATCAGGATGTCGGCACGCCGGGAGGTCTTGCTGGTCTTGTTTTACCATTGTCGAAATGTCTTGTAAACCAGGATTCCGAGACTGATCGGGTCTTCCTGGGAGAAGGTCTATTCCTTCGTTGATCGTGAGAGCTTGTCATGGGCTAAGTTGGGACACCCCTGCAGGGTATAAACTTTCGAGAGCCGTGCCCGCGGTTATGCGGCAGATGGGAATTTGTTAATGTTCGGTTGTAGATAACTTGACACCAGATCCGAATTAAAACGCATCAACCGCGTGTGTAGCCGTGATGGTCTCTTCTCGGCGGAGTCCGGGAAGTGAACACGGTTTCTGTGTTATGATTGACGTAAGTAGGTGTTCAGGATCACCTCTTGATCATTGCTAGCTTCACGACCGTTCCTTTTGCTCTCTTCTCGCTCTCATTTGCGTATGCTAGCCACCATACATGCTTAGTCGCTGCTGCAACCTCACCACTTTATCCCTTCCTCTCCCATTAAGCTTTGCTAGTCTTGATACCCATGGTAATGGGATTGCTGAGTCCTCGTGGCTCACCAGATACTTCCAAAACCAGTTTGCAGGTGCCTATGTTACCGAGCAGGTGACGCAACCAAGCTCAAGGAGGAGCTCGATGAAGATCTTGCCCTTTGTGTTGTTTCGTTCTAGTTGATCAGTAGTGGAGCCCAGTTGGGGTCGATCGGGGACTTTTTTCGCATCTGGGGTTCTTCTTTTATTTTGGTTCCATAGTCGGACCTTGATTGTATCTGGATGATGTAATGCTTTATTCATGTAATTGTGTGAAGTGGCGATTGTAAGCCAACTATGCATCTTTTTCCCTTATGTATTACATGGGTTGTGTGAAGATTACCTCACTTGCGACATTGCTTTCAATGCGGTTTTGCCTCTAAGTCGTGCTTCAACACGTGGGAGATATAGCCGCATCGAGGGCGTTACAAAGCAGGAGTAGGGTTTTACCTCCATCTAGAGGGCCCGAACCTGGGTAAAAACATCGTGTCCCTTGTCTGCTGTTACCATCCGCCTAGATGCACAGTTCAGGACCCCCTACCCGAGATCCGCCGGTTTTGACACCGACATTGGTGCTTTCATTGAGAGTTCCTCTGTGTCGTCACTGATAGGCTTGATGGCTTCTTCAATCAACAACAACGCAGTCCAGGGTGAGACTTTTCTCCCCGGACAGATCTTCGTATTCGGCGGCTTCGCACTGCGGGCCAATTCACTTGGCCATCTGGAGTAGATCGAAAGCTACGCCCCTGGCCATCAGGTCAGGTTTGGAAGCTTAAACTTCACGGCCGACATCCGTGGAGACTTGATCTTCGGCAGATCCGAGCCACAGCCGAGCGTGCCGCGCTGTCATGATGGGCATGATTTAGCTCTGTCGCCGGACAGTGCCCTGGAGGCCGCACACGAGTCCGCTCTAACCCATAGTTCGGAGCAGACCGCGCAGATCGATGACAGGTGGCTGGACACCGCCTTGGGGGCTGCGACATCAACGGCGATAGAGCCGAATACTGACCTTGTCCCTTATAAAGCCCGTGACTCCGAGGCGCCGGACTCCTTGCCGGACTCCGAACCTCCTGCCGCCCCTGCCAATCGAATCCGATTGGGCGCCGATCATGGAGTTCACTGCCGCGGACATCTTTCAGCACTCACCCTTTGGCGACATCCTAAATTCGCTAAAGCATCTCTCGTCATCAGGAGAGCCCTGGCCGGACTACGGTCAGGATGGTTGGGATGCGGACGACGAAGAGATTCAAAGCCCACCCACCACCCACTTTGTAGCCACTGTCGACGATCTAACCGACATGCTAGACTACGACTCCGAGGACATCGACGGTATGGACGACGATGCCGGAGACGATCAAGAACCAGCGCCCACAGGGCACTGGAAGACCACCTCGTCATATGACATATACATGGTGGACACCCCAAAGGATGGGGACGGCGAAGAAGCAGCGGAGGAAGATTCCCTAAAGAAACAGCCCAAGCGCCAACGTCAGCGGCGCCGCTCTAAATCCCGCCACAGCAAGAATGGAGATTCCGGCATAGGAGATAATAACACCCCAGAAAGTGCCGAAGACAATCCCCTCCAGCAAGATTCAGCGCAGGAGGATGCAGAAGCCAGCCCTCACGAGAGAGCGGCAGACGAAGTGGTTGAGGATGATAATTACATACCTCCCTCCGGAGACGAGGCAAGCCTCGACGATGACGAATTCGTCGTGCCTGAGGATCCCGTCGAACAAGAGCGTTTTAAACGCAGGCTAATGGCCACAACAAATAGCCTAAAGAAAAAGAAGCAACAACTTCAAGCTGATCAAGACCTGCTGGCCAACAGATGGACTGAGGTCCTCGCGGCCGAAGAGTATGAACTCGAATGCCCCTCCAAGAGCTGCCCAAAACGCAAGTTGCTCCCCCGACTAGAGGAGGAAGCATACATACCTTCATCACCAGTGCACAATACGGTAGACCGACCACCCCGTGGTCGCGACAGAGAGGCATCCATGCCCTCCATCAAGACCGTACCCCGGCACCGCTCAAAAAGTACGAAGCCACGAGGGAATGCGCCGGACTTGTGGGATATATTGGAGGACAAGGCAAGACAATCCAGATCTATTTACGGATCACGTGGGCGCCCCACGACCCACGACGACTACCGTCGCACCGGATACAACAACTCCGGCCAGGCCGAACATAGTAGACAATGCTCCCTCGAGCTACATCGTGATATTGCTCAATACAGAGGCGCCGCACACCCACTATGCTTCACTGATGAAGTAATGGATCATCAAATCCCTAAAGGGTTTAAACCCGTGAACATTGAATCCTACGATGGCACAACAGACCCCGCGGTTTGGATCGAAGATTATCTCCTTCATATCCATATGGCCCGCGGCGACGATCTCCATGCCATCAAGTATCTCCCACTCAAGCTTAAAGGACCAGCTCGGCATTGGCTTAACAGCTTGCCCGCAGAGTCAATTGGGTGTTGGGAGGACCTGGAAGCCGCATTCCTCGACAACTTCCAGGGCACATATGTGCGACCACCAGACGCCGATGACCTAAGCCACATAATTCAGCAGCCAGACGAATCGGCCAGGCAATTCTGGACACGGTTCTTAACAAAGAAAAATCAAATCGTCGACTGTCCGGATGCAGAGGTCCTCGCAGCCTTCAAACATAACATCCGCGACGAGTGGCTAGCCCGGCACCTAGGACAGGAAAAGCCGAAATCCATGGCAGCCCTCACATCACTCATGACCCGCTTCTGTGCGGGAGAGGATAGCTGGCTAGCTCGCAGCAACAACCTCAGTAAAATGCTGGCAGTCCGGATACTAAGGACCACAATGGCAGGTCGCGTCGAAACAAAAACAAACGTCGCGTTAATGGCGACAATAATGAGGATACGGCAGTCAATGCCGGATTCTGAGGCTCTAAACCCGGTCAGAGGAAGAAGCCATTCAAAAGAACCACTCCGGGTCCGTCCAATTTGGACCGAATACTCGACCGCTCTTGCCAGATACATGGCACCCCCGAAAAGCCAGCTAATCACACCAACAGAGATTGTTGGGTATTCAAGCAGGCAGGCAAGTTAATTGCTGAAAGCAATGACAAGGGGCTGCACAGCGATGACGAGGAAGAGACCCGGCCGCCGAACAGTAGAGGACAGAAGGGCTTCCCCCCACAAGTGTGGACGGTAAACATGATATACACAACCCATATACCCAAGAGGGAGCGGAAGCGTGCACTTAGGGACGTATATGCGATGGAGCCAGTCGCCCCGAAGTTCAATCCATGGTCCTCTTGCCCGATCACTTTCGATCGAAGAGACCACCCGACCAGTATCCGCCATGGCAGATTCACCGCATTGGTTTTAGACCCAATCGTCGATGGATTTCACCTCACGAGAGTCCTGATGGACGGCGTTAGTAGCCTGAACCTGCTTTATCAGGATACAGTGCGCAAGATGGGCATAGACCCCTCAAGGATTAAAACCTACAAAGACGACCTTCAAAGGCGTCATACCAGGTGTTGAGGCCAATTGTACAGGCTCAGTCACACTGGAAGTGGTCTTCGGATCCCCGGATAATTTCCTAAGCGAGGAGCTAATCTTCGACATAGTCTCGTTCAGCAGCGGCTATCACGCTCTGCTCAGACGAACCGCGTTCGCAAAGTTCAACGCGGTGCCGCATTATGCATACCTCAAGCTCAAGATGCCAGGCCCTCGTGGAGTCATCACGGTCAACGGAAATACGGAACGCTCCCTCCGGACGGAGGAACACACAGCGGCTCTCGCGGCAGAAGTACAGAGCAGCCTTTTAAGGCAATTTTCGAGTCCAGCCGTTAAACGACCGGACACGGCCAAACGCGCCCGGAGCAACATCAACCAAGACCACCTGGCACGTTCTGAGCACGCGTAGCAATGCGGCCCCAACCCCAGCCCTCGCATGATTGCAAGACCAGCTCGCCGCGTACATTATTACACTCTGGAGATACCATGGGCATGGGGGGAGGGGCACGACCACAACAGGCCCAGAGTGCGGCTCGACCACACCAAGGGCTCCCAAGTGTGTCGCTCTTTGCATTTTTATTTTCCTTCTTTTTTATACACAGGACTCCGTTCACCAGAGGCCCTGTCCGGCGGTGAACTTGCCGAACTCACGATGCAACAGCCAGGGAGGGACAAAGGCTGCGACGAACACTCAGGTGGTCTCCATTACGAGCATTAAATTTGTTAAATACACTAGTCCGCAGCCCACCCCTGGAGGGGGACATGTTTAATTAGTCCAATCCCTTGCTTACCGCACTATTTGTATCATTCTGCACTCATGGCAGAATTCCTTGAATAAACAATGCAGCACCTTTTGCCTATAATTGCATTACTTTACATATATGTTCATTAATGACATCTCGCACCCGTATATTTTGGTACGGCCGAATACACCAGGGGCTTATGTTCCCCGCATTATGGCGTGATAAGTCCGAACACTTTCACAAGTGCGGCACCCCGAACTTATAGCATTATATGAATCGGCTCCGAATCATGTCTTGGGTCAATAGTTGGGTTTGCCCGGCTCCCATGTTTTGGTACCTTACGTTCCGTTCTGTCGGCTAAGGTAGCACTGGGAGAACCACTGCGATTGCGCCCCGGTTGAGCTGGGCGAGCGCCTTAGTGGAGAAAGCTAAAACTGACTGTCATGATAAGGCGAGAGACTGGTCGCTGTTCAAGAGGTCTTTTCGAGTCCCTAAAGACTTATGCCGCTTCGAGCGAAGAACCGGATAATGTCCGGCCAAGGCGTGGATAGCGCCCCGAACTCGGTCTTCCGAATACTAGGGGCTTCGCCGAAATTTAAAATTATAGAATTCTATGGCTAAATGAGAGTGTTCAAGCATTATAAGTCCGGTTGCCTTGTTCGTTGTGTTGAGCGCCTCCCTAGATGGACCCAAAAATGGGAACAAGAGTGCTCAAGTTTATCCCGAACACCCCAGCACTAGTGGCATGGGGGCTGAAGCCGACGACTTGCCATCTCTCAGATTTTATAAACGGCCGCACAGAAGGTAATATTTTAAATCAATAAGCGTTGCTTAGCGCATATGAACAAAGTTTTCAGCGCACAGGATAACACATTGCGAGTTTACTCAATAATTACATCTCTGGGGCACTCATCCGCAATCTTGCAGGCACCCTTCAGGACAGTCTTATAGTACATCTCGGGCGTACGATACTCCTTGCCCGCTGGTGGCGCGTCAGTGATAAGCCTCTCTGCATCCAGCCTGCCCCAGTGCACCTTTGCGCGGGCAAGGGCCCGACGGGCACCTTCAATACAGGCGGAGCGCTTGACGACCTCCACCCAGGGGCACGCATCCACCAGCCGCCGCACGAGGCCGAAGTAGCTCCCAGGCATGGCCTCCCCAGGCCACAGCCGGACTATGAGGCCCTTCATGGCCTGCTCGGCTACCTTGTGGAGCTCGACCAGCTGCTTCAGCTGGTCGCTAGGGGGCAGCGGATGTCCGGCCTCAGCGTATTGAGACCAGAAGACCTTCTCCGTTGAGCTCCCCTCCTCGCCACGGTAGAATGCGGCGGCATCAGACACGCTGCGAGGCAGATCTGCAAACGCCCCTGGAGAGCTCCAAATTCGAGTAAGTAACAGGTAATTTACATTAACATGCTTGCTTCGCATGAAAAATGCCTTACCCGCCGCTATTTTCTTCACATCCTCAACCTCCTGGAGGGCCTTACGGGCCTCGGCCTTTGCGGCTTTGGCACTTTCAAGAGCCGAGGCAAGCTCGGACTCTCGAGTCTTCGAGTCGCGCTCCAAACTCTCATGTTTTTCCATGAGAGCCTGGAGCTCTTGCCGCACCTCCGCCACCTGCGCCTCCTGCTTCTCTCGCTCCACTCGTTCTGCGGCCGCATTGCGTTCGGCCGCGGACACGGCCTCCTTCAGGGTCGCCACCTCGTTGTACCCACGTTATCCTTGTTATTTTTATTGCAACCAAAATCCTTTTCTATAAGGTACAAATTTTAAAGTGGTGTTACTCACCTTATTTGTCCTCGAGCTGCTTCTTGGCAAGGCCGAGCTCTTGCTCAGACCGCTCGAGGTCCTGCTTCAAAGCACTGACCTCTGCAGTCAGTGCGGCAGAGGTCAGCAGCGCAGCCTGCAAACCCATATTGACATAATTTTTAGCACTCCTGCGTATATCTTTTTTAGATCCTCAATCCGGTTTTTCTTTCCGAACACCGAACCGAGCATCAGGGGCTACTGTCTACGCGGTATTACATTACATATTTTAAACTTCTTACCTCAAAGCCTGTTAGAAGGCTACTTCAGGCTTCGGTCAGCCCGCTCTTGGCGAGCTGAACCTTCTGAATCACCGTACTCATAATAGTGCGGTGTTCTTCCTTGATGGAAGCGCCGTTGAGCGCCTCCAACAAGTTGTCCGGCGCCTTCGGTTGGACGGAGGCTGCCGGTGTCACGGTGTCACACCCAATATGCGACCCTATCCAAAAGGAACTCGAAGGTCCCACCAAGGATAGACCCGCATATTGGAACGCTTTTGCAAGGTGGATATCATTACATCAACATTACATAATAGATGGGGATACATACAAGAGGCATACAATGCCACACGAATACAACATCACATCACAAGAGATCAACACCCGACTACGGATGATACATAAACAGAAACTCAAACGACATCCACCCTGCTAGCCCAGGCTGCCGACCTGGAACCTATCCCCTGATCAAAGAAGCAGAAGAAGAACTCCAAACAAGCAAACATCGCTCTCGCGTCATGATCATCGCATAACCTGTACCTGCAACTGTTGTTGTAGTAATCTGTGAGCCACGAGGACTCAGCAATCCCATTACCATGGGTATCAAGACTAGCAAAGCTTAATGGGAAAGGAAGGGGTAAAGTGGTGAGGTTGCAGCAGCGACTAAGCATGATATGGTGGCTAACATACGCAAATGAGAGCGAGAAGAGGAACAAAGGAACGGTCGTGAAGCTAGCAATGATCAAGAGGTGATCCTGAACACCTACTTACGTCAAACATAACCCAGAAACCGTGTTCACTTCCCGGACTCCGCCGAGAAGAGACCATCACGGCTACACACGCGGTTGATGCGTTTTAGTTCGGATCTAGTGTCAAGTTATCTACAACCTGACATTAACAAATTCCCATCTGCCACATAACCGCGGGCACGGCTCTCAAAAGTTTATACCCTGCAGGGGTGTCCCAACTTAGCCCATGACAAGCTCTCGCGATCAACGAAGGAATAGACCTTCTCCCAGGAAGACCCGATCAGTCTCGGAATCCTGATTTACAAGACATTTCGACAATGGTAAAACAAGACCAGCAAAGCCGCCCGATGCGCCGACAATCCCGATAGGAGCTGCACATATCTCGTTCTCAGGGCAACACCGGATAAGTCAAGCTACGAGTAAAACCAGCCCTCGAGTTGCCACGAGGTGGCCCCGCAGGTCGCTCGTTTCGGACCAACACTTAGACAAGCACTGGCCCGGGGGGGGGGGGGCTAAAAATAAGATGACCCTTGGGTTGGCCGACCCAAGGGAAGGGTATAGGTGGTGGTGAGGAAAATGGTAAAACCAAGGTTGGGCCTTGCTGGACAAGTTTTATTCAAAGCGAACTGTCAGGGGGGTCCCATAAATCACCCGACCGCGTTAGGAACGCAAAATCCGGGAACATAACACCGGTATGACGGAAACTAGGGCGGCAAGAGTGGAACAAAACACCAGTCATAAGGCCGAGCCTTCCACCCTTTACCAAATATATAGATGCATTAATAATATAAGAGATATTGTGATATCCCAACATAACCCTGTCCACCATGGAGCAATCTTCAACTTCACCTGCAACTAGCAACGCTATAAGAGGGGCTGAGCAAAAGCGGTAACATAGCCAAACAACGGTTTGCATAAGAAAGGTGTCAAAGGTTAGGGGTTCATGGAAATATGGGAGACTTGATAAACAGGTGATAGGTAGCGCAGCATAGCGATAGAACGAAACAACTAGCATAGCAATGATAGTAGTGAGATCCAGGGTAGTGGTCATCTTGCCTGAAATCCCGCAAGGAATAAGAACGAGTCCATGAAGAAGATGAAGCCACGAAGACGAACCACACGTCGACGAACGAATCCTCACGATCGCAACAAAACGGGAACTATCGAGAAGAAGCACACAACATAGTAAACACACCACACATAACAAGACATGATGCGCAACAAGCATGATGCATGACAAAGCTACATGAAGCTACTCATGGCAAGAGATGATGCAAACAAGAACAACACATCAAGGCGAGTTTAAATGAGGCCGGAAACAACATGTAACAATTTCGGTAGGTCCTCATATGCAAATTTCGAAATTGGTCCAGAACTGAATAAACCTTATGTTCAAGTTGTTAAACAGCAAGTTAAAGATCACCAAGAGGATCTACACGAAATTCTAGTCAAGTTACATATAAAGTTCATTAGATTCGGAGCTACGGCCTAGAAGATATGAGCAAAACAAGTTAAGCATGGCATTGATGCAAAATGCATACAAACATCAAGCAAACACCTCAAAACAAGGATGCAACATGATAATATGGAGCTACATGCAAAATCAAGCAAGTTTCATATAGAACACACTCAAAACGGAGCAACGGTTCAACACACACACACTATACAAGTCATAACAACAATCTGTCCCTAACAGCAATTAGGCATCTTACAAGCATCAAAACAATATGCTACAGCACCCCAACATAATAACAAAGGGCATGGGCATGAAGTACAGGTAAAGCATGACAAAACATGAACACTGAGCTATCTCCAGAAATCACTAGAACATGCTCAAAAAAACATGGAAAGATTGCAAATTATAACAGTTTCAGACTTTAGCAGAAATAACATCAGGTTGCAATGTTTAGAGCTATCAAACAACATGTTACAGGAAATTAACATGGCAAACAAAGGCATGGCATGATACTACTAAATGCATAGATCAAAAGACCCTTACTAACCATGAGCCAAAAAGGCATAGAAAATATTATGGCACCCATGTAAACATGGCAAGTTATATTACAGATTCATACATGGCAGAAACAACGATAAGTAGGCATATTGGTGAGCTTGAAACACTCACCACAGAGCAATACATGGCATGGCAAGGCAACCAACAGTAATAAAACATGTTTGTGAAGCTATAAATGGCAAGAACAAGTTCATAGGGTGCATGGATCACTAGAAAAGCATATGGCCAAAACTGAACTTCATGTTAACAGGTTGACAGCAACATTTTTTAGCAACTTTGGAGAAAGATTACAACAAGCTACAGTAGTCTATAAATGCAACCATGGGCATGAATGGAGAGAGCAAGACATGTAGATCAAAACATGTTTATAGGACATCTCCAGATTATGCATAGAATGATTAGTAGCAACATGTTTACATAGCAACAAAATATAACAGAATCTGTCAGGAAAACAGCAGCAGCAACTACCCTACTTAACAAGCTCGATGCACTCAGCACACAACTGACAAAAATACATGGATGGCACCCCTGGAAAGATGGCATATCATAGATCAAAACACATGTAGACATCAACCTCATAGGATGCACACATCAACCATGGAAAAAATGATAAATGAGCAAGTTATAACAGTTTCAGCAGGTTAACATCAAGATGCACTCTTCCAACAGCATTTCGGGCATCAAGATGAGCTGAAATGAAAATGATGCAATGGAATGAAATGAAGTACTCGTTGAGCCGAACAATTTGACATATTATACGCACGAAACGGAGTAGTATGCACAGAGATACAACAGGTCAAACATGGCATGATAATGTCAAAAATATAACAGGACTTGATTTTCTGGGTCAACCTCCAGTTTTGCACGGTTTTTGAGGTTCGCCAGAGTTGGAGAGAGGATGCCGGAGTTGACGGGGAAGAAGACGGGGCTCGCCGGAGATGGCGGATCCGGCGTGCGGGGAGGCCGGGAGTCGCGGGACCCGACCGGGGCGGCGAGGGCGCGGCTCCGGCGCGGGCGCGAGGTCCGGCGAGGGCGCGCGGGGCGATGGCGGCTGGAGGCGCGCGGGTGCATGGGCGGCGGCGAGCGGGCCAGGCAGGGTCTTGCGGCGGCGAGCGGCGGCGGCCGGGAGCGCGGACGGCGGCGGCGCGGCCGGGGCGCGGAGGCTCCGGCCGGCGAGGCGGGGCGCGGGCCACGGCGGCGCTCCGCTCGGGCGGCGGGGACCGGAGGCGACGGCGGCGAGGTCGCCTGGCGGCGGCGGAGCGGATCACGGCAGCGCGGGGCCGGTCACCGGCGATGAGGCGGCGGCGGCACGCGGCGGCCTGCTGCGGGCCGAGGCGGGCGGACGGCGGCGACGGCGCGGGCTCGCGCGGGCCCGAACCGGGTCCCGTGGGCCGCGCGGGTGGGAGGAGAGAGAGAGGGAGGCGCGGGGCTGACGTGGCGGCGCGGGATAGGTTGAGGGCGGCGGCGGAGGTGATGTGGCGCGCCCTGATTGGGCGAAACGACGTGTCCGGCGGACATGTCCGGCGCGGATGGACATGTCCGGCGGCGCGGAGGAGTTTGGCTAGGGTTTGGACTGCGGGAATTTCGGGGGAGGCCACATATATATAGGTAGAGGGAGCTAGGAGAGTCCAAATGAGGTGCGGTTTTCGCCCACACGATCGTGATCGAACGGCCGAGAGCATGGAGGGGAGTAAGATGGGTTTTGGGCCACTTTGGAAGGGGTGTTGGGCTGCAACAAAAGAGGCTTTTACGGTTACCCGGTTAACCGTTGGAGTATCAAACGACCTCCGAATGGCACGAAACTTGACAGGCGGTCTACCGGTGCTATACCAAGGCCGCTTGGCAAACCTCGGTCCATTCCGAGAATGTTTAACACCCGCACAAGAGAAGAGGCAAAAAGGAGGCGCCGGAGGACATAGGAGTGCCGGATTGCAAAACGGACAACGGGGGAAATGCTCGGATGCATGAGACGAACACGTATGCAAAATGAAATGCACATGATGACATGATATGAAATGCATATGATGACATGGCAAAGGCAACACGCAAGCACATGACATGGCAACGACTGCGAATAACTGGCGGACACCTGGCGCATCGAATCCGGGGCGTTACAACACTCCTCCACTAACAAGAGATCTCGTCCCGAGATCTTAGGACCGAGACGGAAGGGAAAAGGAGTGAGGTGAAACAAGAACTCAAGAGAGGAAACAAAGAATCGAGAGCACTTGAGAAGAAGAGAGGAATTACGAGAATGACGAGAATCAAAAGCTTAACGAACAAGATAGATTCTGAAATCACTCGTTCTAACCGGAGTGGTTAGAATGAGAAAAGAAACGGATAAGACTGAAAGGATTTAGGCAGCACTCCGGCTGAAAATGGGAGGATTAGAACGAACTTGAGAGGATGGAATGGTACTTGATGAACTCTTGAAGAAAGAATTAAATCATGATGAACCACCATGAAGAACTCCGGTAACAAAAGGATGATGAGATAGAATGAAGGATGAAAGAATAAGATTAAAACTTGCGATGACTTAGATGGAGATTCCGACGAGATGGTCGAGGAAATTTGAACTCCGGAAAAGAAAAAAAATGAAAACACTTGGAACTAGAATTTATTCACCAAGAACAAACTCTGAAGGAAGGGATTAATCACTTGGACGAAATAAGAATAAGATTTACGTTATGCTATCCTCAACAAATTAAATTGATGACAAGCAATGGATTTCACATTCTACTTGTTCTTCTTGAAAAGGATTGAGAAGTGACATATCACAAACTTGAGAAGGTCTTCATGAACCACCGGTAGGATTGAAAAGAACGAATGGATTAATATGATAATCAAAGAAAAGAATCTTGACCGAACCACCGGTAGGATTCAAAATGACTGAAGACAGAGAATGAATCACCGGGAAGAATTAGAAGAACCAATATCCTAGAGGGGATTTAGATGCAAAAGAACAACAAGATCATGAGCTGATTAAAGAACACTTGGACGAAACACCGGGGTAAGTAGAGAACGATAACTGGAATGATGGCCTCCGGTAAAAAGAAATGGAAAAACAACTCCTGACATACTCCGGATGGGTAAGAAAGAATATCTGACAAATGGAATAATTCAAGAGGATAACATGAAACTAGAATCACGAAACTTCGAGAGAACGGATAGGATTTAGAGGAAAAACTCTTCTTTGGTCTTCAAATGATGACGAGAAACACCACCAAAATTACTGAGCCAGAATAATGAAAAGTGAAGAGGTTGAGCCAACAATGAAATGATTTGAAAGAGATCTTGGAGAAGGCAAGTGACTGATGGGATCCATTCTTACATCACACTTCGAAGGAATTTGAGAATAACTCCGGGAGAATTAGAAGAGTCAGGTAAGATCCTGGGAAAAGACCTATGGGTTAGGGCCCACTAAAGAGAAAAACACCATTAGAAAAGGGATGTTGAACAGATAGATGATGCGCCGGAACAATTGAAATATTTGAATGAGGTGACAACCTCGAATTAATTTGAACACAGACGAATCTCCTGAGATGTCTTGAACACTCCGGAAGGATAAACTAGCGAGAGGCGAACGAGCAAGGAGAACACTTGATCCAAGGAAAAGAATATGGTCAACCTGAATAACTTGAATTGAATCCACCGGAAAAGAAAGGGATGAAGAATGACGAACAAGACGAGAATTCACCGGTTGAGATAATTAAGGGAAGACTGAAGAGACTCCGTACGAATGAAAATAGATGGTCGAAAGAGACTCAGACTCCGTGAAGAAGAGGGTGGGAGGGCGGGAAAACAAAGACAACTTGGAAGGGGGAACCGACGAATACCTTGAAGGGAAAACACCGGTTGAAATAATTGACGAACGAAAGCAAAGACTTCGCAAGAGTAGGATGGATACTCAATTACGGACTCCGGATTCGAGAAGAAGAAGGGAGGGCGGGTGGGAAAAAAAACAAGGACAACTTCGGACAGAGAAACAACATCGATCGAAAAGAGCTGAGGATTGCTCTCCCAAAGATAAAGAGGTTCGAATCAACTTGACGAGAGATGCACCGAATAAAAGAGGATGGACAACTCACGAAACTAACCACGTGATCCTAAAGAAAATTTGAATGGGAAGAGGATTAATTCAAAACACCTACGTCAAGATTCCTCACCAGAGCGACGAAGGGACTGAGGAGTAAAAAGAATTCCTACTCTCCGATATAACTAGACTCCGAAAAATAGTTTTCTTCTAGACTCAACAGTGGCCAAACTACACGATCAATCAAGGGGGGCTCCTAGGGTCGGTCGAGGCTCTGATACCAACTTGTCACGCCCAATATGCGACCCTATCCAAAAGGAACTCGAAGGTCCCACCAAGGATAGACCCGCATATTGGAACGCTTTTGCAAGGTGGATATCATTACATCAACATTACATAATAGATGGGGATACATACAAGAGGCATACAATGCCACACGAATACAACATCACATCACAAGAGATCAACACCCGACTATGGATGATACATAAACAGAAACTCAAACGACATCCACCCTGCTAGCCCAGGCTGCCGACCGGGAACCTATCCCCTGATCGAAGAAGCAGAAGAAGAACTCCAAACAAGCAAACATCGCTCTCGCGTCATGATCATCGCATAACCTGTACCTGCAACTGGTGTTGTAGTAATCTGTGAGTCACGAGGACTCAGCAATCCCATTACCATGGGTATCAAGACTAGCAAAGCTTAATGGGAAAGGAAGGGGTAAAGTGGTGAGGTTGCAGCAGCGACTAAGCATGATATGGTGGCTAACATACGCAAATGAGAGCGAGAAGAGGAACAAAGGAACAGTCGTGAAGCTAGCAATGATCAAGAGGTGATCTTGAACACCTACTTACGTCAAACATAACCCAGAAACCGTGTTCACTTCTCGGACTCCGCCGAGAAGAGACCATCACGGCTACACACGCGGTTGATGCGTTTTAGTTCGGATCTGGTGTCAAGTTATCTACAACCGGACATTAACAAATTCCCATCTGCCACATAACCGCGGGCACAGCTCTCGAAAGTTTATACCCTGCAGGGGTGTCCCAACTTAGCCCATGACAAGCTATCACGGTCAACGAAGGAATAGACCTTCTCCCAGGAAGACCCGATCAGTCTCGGAATCCCGGTTTACAAGACATTTCGACAATGGTAAAACAAGACCAGCAAAGCCGCCCGATGCGCCGACAATCCCGATAGGAGCTGCACATATCTCGTTCTCAGGGCAACACCGGATAAGTCAAGCTACGAGTAAAACCAGCCCTCGAGTTGCCACGAGGTGGCCCCGCAGGTCGCTCGTTTCGGACCAACACTTAGACAAGCACTGGCCCGGGGGGGGGGGCTAAAAATAAGATGACCCTTGGGTTGGCCGACCCAAGGGAAGGGTATAGGTGGTGGTGAGGAAAATGGTAAAACCAAGGTTGGGCCTTGCTGGACAAGTTTTATTCAAAGCGAACTGTCAGGGGGGTCCCATAAATCACCCGACCGCGTTAGGAACGCAAAATCCGGGAACATAACACCGGTATGACGGAAACTAGGGCGGCAAGAGTGGAACAAAACACCAGTCATAAGGCCGAGCCTTCCACCCTTTACGAAATATATAGATGCATTAATAATATAAGAGATATTGTGATATCCCAACATAACCCTGTCCACCATGGAGCAATCTTCAACTTCACCTGCAACTAGCAACGCAATAAGAGGGGCTGAGCAAAAGCGGTAACATAGCCAAACAACGGTTTGCATAGGAAAGGTGTCAAAGGTTAGGGGTTCATGGCAATATGGGAGGCTTGATAAACAGGTGATAGGTAGCGCAGCATAGCGATAGAACGAAACAACTAGCATAGCAATGATAGTAGTGAGATCCAGGGTAGCGGTCATCTTGCCTGAAATCCCGCAAGGAAGAATAACGAGTCCATGAAGAAGATGAAGCCACAAAGACGAACCACACGTCGACGAACGAATCCTCACGATCGCAATGAAACGGGAACTATCGAGAAGAAGCACACAACATAGTAAACACACCACACATAACAAGACATGATGCGCAACAAGCATGATGCATGACAAAGCTACATGAAGCTACTCATGGCAAGAGATGATGCAAACAAGAACAACACATCAAGGCGAGTTTAAATGAGGCCGGAAACAACATGTAACAATTCCGGTAGGTCCTCATATGCAAAATTCGAAATTGGTCCAGAACTGAATAAACCTTATGTTCAAGTTTTTAAACAGCAAGTTAAAGATCACCAAGAGGATCTACACGAAATTCTAGTCAAGTTACATATAAAGTTCATTAGATTCGGAGCTACGGCCTAGAAGATATGAGCAAAACAAGTTAAGCATGGCATTGATGCAAAATGCATACAAACATCAAGCAAACACCTCAAAACAAGGATGCAACATGATAATATGAAGCTACATGCAAAATCAAGCAAGTTTCATATAGAACACACTCAAAACGGAGCAATGGGTCAACACACACACACTATACAAGTCATAACAACAATCTGTCCCTAACAGCAATTAGGCATCTTACAAGCATCAAAACAATATGCTACAGCACCCCAACATAATAACAAAGGGCATGGGCATGAAGTACAGGTAAAGCATGAAAAAACATGAACACTGAGCTATCTCCAGAAATCACTAGAACATGCTCAAAAAAACATGGAAAGATTGCAAATTATAACAGTTTCAGACTTTAGCAGAAATAACATCAGGTTGCAATGTTTAGAGCTATCAAACAACATGTTACAGGAAATTAACATGGCAAACAAAGGCATGGCATGATACTACTAAATGCATAGATCAAAAGACCCTTACTGACCATGAGCCAAAAAGGCATAGAAAATATGATGGCACCCATGTAAACATGGCAAGTTATATTACAGATTCATACATGGCAGAAACAACGATAAGTAGGCATATTGGTGAGCTTGAAACACTCACCACAGAGCAATACATGGCATGGCAAGGCAACCAACAGTAAGAAAACATGTTTGTGAAGCTATAAATGGCAAGAACAAGTTCATAGGGTGCATGGATCACTAGAAAAGCATATGGCCAAAACTGAACTTCATGTTAACAGGTTGACAGCAATATTTTTTAGCAACTTTGGAGCAAGATTACAACAAGCTACAGTAGTATATAAATGCAACCAGGGGCATGAATGGATAGAGCAAGACATGTAGATCAAAACATGTTTATAGGACATCTCCAAATTATGCATAGAATGATTAGTAGCAACATGTTTACATAGCAACAAAATATAACAGAATCTGTCAGGAAAACAGCAACAACAACTACCCTACTTAACAAGCTCGATGCACTCAGCACACAACTCACAAAAATACATGGATGGCACCCCTGGAAAGATGACATATCATAGATCAAAACACATGTAGACATCAACCTCATAGGATGCACACATCAACCATGGCAAAAATGATAAATGAGCAAGTTATAACAGTTTCAGCAGGTTAACATCAACATGCACTCTTCCAACAGCATTTCGGGCATCAAGATGAGCTCAAATGAAAATGATACAATGGAATGAAATGAAGTACTCATTGAGACGAACAATTTGACATATTACACGCACGAAACGGAGCAGTATGCACAGAGATACAACAGGTCAAACATGGCATGATAATGTCAAAAATATTACGGGACTTAGGGATTTTCGGGGTCAACCTCCAGTTTTGCACGGTTTTTGAGGTTCGCTGGAGTTGGAGAGAGGATGCCGGAGTTGATGGGGAAGAAGACGGGGCTCGCCGGAGATGGCGGATCCGGCGTGCGGGGAGGCCGGGAGTCGCGGGACCCGACCGGGGCGGCGAGGGCGCGGCTCCGGCGCGGGCGCGAGGTCCAGCGAGGGTGCGCGGGGCGATGGCGGCTGGAGGCGCGCGGGTGCGTGGGCGGCGGCGAGCGGGCCGGTCGGGGTCTTGCGGCTGCGAGCGGCGGCGGCCGGGAGCGCGGACGGCGGCGGCGCGGCCGGGGCGCGGGGCGCGGAGGCTCCGGCCGGCGAGGCGGGGCGCGGGCCGCGGCGGCGCTCCGCTCGGGCGGCGGGGACCGGAGGCGACGGTGGCGAGGTCGCCTGGCGGCGGCGGAGTGGATCACGGCGGCGCGGGGCCGGTCACCGGCGACGAGGCGGCGGCGGCGCGCGGCGGCCTGTTGCGGGCCAAGGCGGGCGGATGGCGGCGACGGCACGGGCTCGCGCGGGCCCGAACCGGGTCCCGCGGGCCGCGCGGGTGGGAGGAGAGAGAGAGGGAGGCGCGGGGCTGACGTGGCGGCGCGGGATAGGTTGAGGGCGGCGGCGGAGGTGACGTGGCGCGCCCTTATTGGGCGAAATGACGTGTCCGGCGGACATGTCCGGCGCGGATGGACATGTCCGGCGGCGCGAAGGAGTTTGGCTAGGGTTTGGACTGAGGGAATTTCGGGGGAGGCCACATATATATAGGTAGAGGGAGCTAGGAGAGTCCAAATGAGGTGCGGTTTACGCCCACACGATCGTGATCGAACGACCGAGAGCATGGAGGGGAGTAAGATGGGTTTTGGGCCACTTTGGAAGGGGTGTTGGGCTGCAACAAAAGAGGCTTTTACGGTTACCCGGTTAACCGTTGGAGTATCAAACGACCTCCGAATGGCACGAAACTTGACATGCGGTCTACCGGTGCTATACTAAGGCCTCTTGGCAAACCTCGGTCCATTCCGAGAACGTTTAACACCCGCACAAGAGAAGAGGCAAAAAGGAGGCGCTTGAGGACATAGGAGTGCCGGATTGCAAAACGGACAACAGGGGAAATGCTCGGATGCATGAGACGAACACGTATGCAAAATGAAATGCACATGATGACATGATATAAAATGCATATGATGACATGGCAAAGGCAACACGCAAGCACATGACATGGCAATGACGGCGAATAACTGGCGGACACCTGGCGCATCGAATCCGGGGCATTACACACGGTCTTGCCCTTCTTACGAAGGGGCCGCCTGCCGGACTCCGGAACCACTGCGGGTTCCGGCGTGGAGTCCGGCGCAGAGTCCGGGAGGTTGCCTTGCGGCACCTCCAGAGCCTCCTCCTGATGGGTCCCCTCCTGGGACCCCACCTCGGTGTCGTCAGTCAGCACCGCGAGGGGTGGAGGCGGTCGGAATGGAATCCACGTCCGACGAAGCCAAGGACCCGCTCGATGAGGCGGGATCATCATCGGCCGGACTGCAGGCAGTATGCGGCATTAGAAGGACACTATGTGACACAAAAGATAAATTATGAATCATTCAGGAAGCCGGATACTTACGATCTTGCCGGAGGCCTGGCCCTTGAGGGCCACTCTTCGTCGCCAACATTGGCGTTGGCGGAGCTGTCCGGGGGAATAGTCCTTCCCCTCTTGGACCCTTCGGCCTCCCCCATTAGGGGAGCCTTCCTCTTCCTCTCTCCCTCCTCTGGGAGAGAGTCCTCTTTCTCCTCCTCATCTTCGGGGGAGGAGTCCGCCTCGGAGCCATCGGACGATGAGTCCGATATCACCTGGCGCCGGGAACTTCTTCGAGTTCCCGCGGCCTTCTTCTTGGCCT
The DNA here is from genome assembly GCA_963921465.1 of Triticum timopheevii. Taxonomy (NCBI): domain Eukaryota; kingdom Viridiplantae; phylum Streptophyta; class Magnoliopsida; order Poales; family Poaceae; genus Triticum; species Triticum timopheevii. The sequence goes on from OY997272.1 coordinate 193,430,048, forward strand.
TCTTCTCCGGCACCACATAAATTGCCGGGACTAGCAGTCCCGCTAACCGGGCGTCCGCTGGTTCTTCGGGAAGAGGAGCCGGACAGTCTACCTGTCCGGACGTCCTCTGCCAGTCCTGTCAAAGGCATTGGGAGTTTTAGATCCCACATAACATTAAATTGTGAAAGAAAATAAATATCCCATAGAGGATAACGAAGCTTACCTCGCCGGCCGGGCGCTTGGTGCTGAATCCGCGGTCTTCCATCGCGGACGCAGGGGCTTCTCCGCCCTTGAACAACACCCTCCAGGCATCTTCGTACGTCGTGTCAAAGAGCCCGCTCAGGGTCCGGTGCTGTGCCAAATCGAACTCCCACAAATTAAAGGCCTGCTGTTGGCAGGGGAGAATCCGGCGGACGAGCATGACCTGGATCACATTGACAAGCCTAAGCTTCTTCTTCACCAAGGTTTGGTGACAGGACTTGTCCTGTCAGCTCCTCCGAACTGCCCCATAGCAAGCCCTTCTCTTTCCAGGAGGTGAGCTGCATCGGGATACCAGATCTAAACTCAAGGGCCGCCGCCCATTTTGGGTCACGCGGCTCGGTGATGTAGAACCACCCCGATTGCCACCCCTTGACGGACTCCACGAAGGCCCCTTCGAGCCAGATGACGTTGGGCATCTTGCCCAACATGGCGCCTACGCACTCCGCTTGGATGCCCTTCACTAACTTCGGCTTGACGTTGAAGGTCTTGAGCCACATGCCGAAGTGGGGCTGGATGCAGAGGAAGGCCTCGCACACGACGATAAACGCCGAGATGTTGAAGATGAAGTTTGGCGCCAGATCGTGGAAATCCAGGCCGTAATAGTACATGAGCCCCCGGACGAAGGGATGCAACGGGAAGCCCAGTCCGCGGAGGAAGTGGGGAAGGAATACGACCCTCTCATGGGGCCTGGGGTGGGGATGAGCTGCCCCTTGTCGGGCAGCCGGTGCGCGATGTCGCCGGACAGGTATCCGGCGCCGCGCAGCTTTTTGATGTGCTCCTCCGTAACGGAGGAAGCCAACCACTTGCCTCCCGCTCCGGACATGACTGGAGAAGGTCGAGACAAGATGTGCGTGCTTGGGCGCTGGAGCTCGAGTGCGCGGAGATGGATAAGCAAAGGAGGAAGAAGGCGTACGTAAAAAGGTGGATCCTTATCCCCTTATATATGGGCGGACGAAGACCATGCGTCCCCACCGGCCTGGTAAAACTCGCTTATCTCCCAAGCACCACCATCGATAGTGCGGTTGGGTTACCCACGTCCGTATTGATGACAATCCCGGAATAAGGGGAACACAATCTCTGCTTCGACAAGACGTGCCAAGGAAACCGCTTCACTAAACGCGCTGAGGTGGTATAATAAAAAACGATTCAAGTAAAGGCTTGGTGGTGGTGTGACGTCATGCCACAAAATACGTCAGCGGATTGAACTTGTGTACATAATATTCTCTCTACGGTGGAATGTGGAAATTATTTTGCAGAGCCGGACACTATCCTGGTGTTCACAATCTTCTATGAATTATTCGGAGGAGGAACCCGCCTTGCAATGCCGAACATTATGCGCACCGGACTCATCATCATTGAAGCCTGGTTCAGGGGCTACTGAGGGAGTCCTGGACTAGGGGGTGTCCGGACAGCCGGACTATCATCATCAGCCGGACTCCAAGACTATGAAGATACAAGATTGAAGACTTCGTCCCGTGTCCGGATGGGACTTTCCTTGGCGTGGAAGGAAAGCTTGGCAATACGGATATGTAGATCTCCTACCATTGTAACCGACTCTGTGTAACCCTAGCCCTCCCCGGTGTCTATATAAACCGGAGGGTTTTAGTCCGGAGGACAACAACCATTACAACAATCATACCATAGGCTAGCTTCTAGGGTTTATCCTCCTTGATCTCGTGGTAGATCTACTCTTGTACTACCCATATCATCAATATCAATCAAGCAGGAGTAGGGTTTTACCTCCATCGAGAGGGCCCGAACCTGGGTAAAAACATCGTGTCCCTTGTCTCCTGTTACCATCCGCCTAGACGCACAGTTCGGGACCCCCTACCCGAAATCATAAAGTAAGACACTTAACTTTGAAAGCACGGATCGGATAGATAAAACGTCCGCTTACCTAGCTCCAAGGGTTATTCATGGAGAATCGGTTCAATGGACTCGTTTAGAGGAAGTCCTCCTTCTCCCCCTTGTACAAGCCGGACAGGATCTTCGCCAGATCAGCGGCCGATCCCGGCCCCTTGCGGCCATGACGGGTGGCATCATTCTCCCCGTTGAAGTCCCACATGGGGTGGCCCCTATATTGGTGCGGTTGCACCCCTCGCATAATGCACGTGGCCATGACTCCAATCATGGTCAATCCGGAATGAGCCAGCAACCTTATCCGGCCCATCAGATAATGGACGCTCCTGTCATCTTCCCGTTGAGGGCTCCGCGGGCGCCAACTCAGGCGTTTCTTCAGAGGAGCGTTGCTGAACTCCGGGAGGCCGATCCGAACTGGGTCCGTCAGTGGAGCGTCTTCCACATAAAACCATTCCGAAGGCCAGTCTTCGGACGCCTTCTTCAGGGTACCGGATAGATATCCGGTCCCGGCGATGCGCCATACTTCGGCTCCGCCCACTTGATATATCGACCCCTTGTGAGAATGGGGTACGAGGCAGAACAATCTCTTCCACAGCGTAAAATGGGGCTCGATGCCCAAGAACAGCTCGCACAGAGCTACGAAACCCGCGATATGCAAAATGGAGGCGGGCGTGAGGTGATGAAGCTGGAGTCCGTAGAACTCCAAGAGCCCCCGGAGAAACGGATGTATGGGAAATCCGAGCCCCCTTATTAGATAAGGGACGAAGCACACCCGCTCTCCTTTGGAGGGATTGGGAGTGTCCTCCGCCTACTTTCCACCTTTGTAGGTGGCCAGCCCGGCTCGAACCGGGACAATGAAGGCCGGAGGAAGGTATCCCTCCGCTTGGAGCGTCACCAGCTCACTGTGCGGGACTGAACATCTCCTCCAATCCCCTGGCTGAGGGCTGGGAGCGCGAGAGGAGGAGCCGCGTCGACGGTCCATGATGGAGTGGATTTTTGTCATAAGCGCTCTGATGAGTACTCGCGGAAGGAGGATGGTGTGATTTGGATCTAGGTTCTTGCCTCTCTTATAGGCAGCTTATTCGCGCAGCTTGGGGGTAAAGCGTAAAAATACCCTGGCTTTTTGCATTCGTACGACACGTGGAAGAGGGCCATTATTGGGCGTGGAAGCCAAGGAGCGCAATATTTATAAGGAAGCCAGACACTATTCGGCAAGCACATGGAATTTGGAGGAGAACCCGCCTTGCAACGCCGAAGACAATATACGCGCCGAACTCGTCGTCATTGAAGCCTGGTTCGGGGGCTATTGAGGGAGTCCTGGACTAGGGGGTGTCCGAATAGCCGAACTATCATCATCGGCCGGACTCCAAGACTATGAAGATACAAGATTGAAGACTTCGTCCCGTGTCGGGATGGGACTTTCCTTGGCGTGGAAGGCAAGCTTGGCAATACGGATATGTAGATCTCCTACCATTGTAACCGACTCTATGTAACCCTAGCCCTCTCTGATGTCTATATAAACCGGAGGGTTTTAGTCCGTAGGACACAACAACAATCATACCATAGGCTAGCTTCTAGGGTTTAGCCTCCTTGATCTCGTGGTAGATCCACTCTTGTACTACCCATATCATCAATATCAATCAAGCAGGAGTAGGGTTTTACCTCCATCGAGAGGGCCCGAACCTGGGTAAAAACATCGTGTCCCTTGTCTCCTGTTACCATCCGCCTAGACGCACAGTTCGGGACCCCCTACCCGAGATCCACCGGTTTTGACACCGACATTGGTGTTTTCATTGAGAGTTACTCTGTGTCGTCACAATCTGGAAGGATGCCTCTTCCCGTCTTTAAAGACGGTACCATTGCCAAAGGAGCTTTGGCCGCCGGCCAAACTATCCGGCTAGGTGGTTTTCTTATGACCGCCTGTTCGGCCGCCGCTTCGACGACGACCTCTCGGGTCATCAAAAGCAATCTTCACGTCAACTCGGAATTCGCCGAGCAGCTGGATCCAATGGAGCTCTCTTCCGTAAACGAGCTCTTGGATCGCATCGCCGCCCTGGGAATCACTACAGACTACGATCAGATTGGGCTTAAAACCGATCTGAGAGATATTAACTCTCCCCAGGTTACCCACCACGTTGCGGTGGTAGAGGAACAATGCGGCGACTCTTCTTCTGTATTAAAAACCAGTTATGTCCGGACTCCTGATCCCTCCATGCCGGATTCCCGTGGAGGGACGGACGTCAATCAAGTACTGAACCTAAAGTCAGGCAGCGGACCAGACCCGTTGGACAATGTCCAACAATCCAAGCTTCCAAATTCGGAAACTTCCCGGCCCTTGAGCCTCAAGTTGGGCAGGGTTCCGGACTTAATTCCACCCGCCCACCCAAACATAAGCTATCTATCTCAAATCCGGCAAGATCCCACGGAGACAGTACATCATTACTGGGCCAGATTCCTCCTGGTTATGGACAGGATAAAGGACTGCCGTGAGGAAAGCGCAATCTCAATTTTCTGCAGCAATTGCACGGACAAAGGAATCACTAACGCCATAAGTCGCCGCGAAATTACACGCTTCGCCGACCTGGCGTCCATAGTACAAAAGTACTGTGCGATGGAAAGTACCTGGAAAACCGAAACTAAGTTTTGGGACAATCCGGCTCCGTACACAACCCTAGTCCAGAACAAAAGGGTGCGCCATGCTCAGGCACCCGGGACAAAAATCAAAAAGCAAAAACCCCATAAAGGGTACGGAACCGTACTGGAGGGATGGCTCAGCGGACCCTGTAAAATCCATAGTACAGAGGGCGCCACTCCAACACATAGCCTTCGAGCATGTTGGATACTACGGCAGGTGGCCAAAAGTGGCGAAGAGCTTCTAGCCCCGGAGAACCAGCCCAACAGTACCAGTACGGTATTAACACTTCGAGACTTTCGCATCAAATAATATGCGGAAAAGAATAATCCGCAGCCTCGCCGAAGTCTACCAAGTAGCAATAACAAATCCATGGAGCGACACGGCTATCACTTTCAACGTCAGCGACGAACCTAAATTCCGAACAGCCCGAGCACCAGCCGCATTGGTCCTCAGTCCAATAGTGGACGGCTTTCGTCTTACCAAGGTACTCATGGATGGCGGCAGCGGATTAAACCTCATCTACGAGGAAACCCTTCGAAAAATGGAAATAGACTGGAGCCGCATTGAGCGAAGCAGCACAACCTTTAGAGGAATAATCCCTAGTCGGGAAGCACGCTGCACAAGAAAAATTACACTTGATGTGGTGTTCGGCTCGCTGGACAATTACAGGTCCGAGGAGGTCACATTCCAAGTGGCCCCGTTCAGCAGCGGATATCACGCTTTATTAGGGCGAGAGGCATTCACAATTTTCCAAGCCATACCCCACTACGGGTACATGAAGCTTAAAATGCCCGGGCCCAATGGAATCATCACTCTTGTCAATGATCCGGACATAGCACTCCGCGCTGAAAACAAGACAACCGCACTAGCCCTAGAGGCACTATCCGAAGCCCTAGCGGCAGAGGAACTCACTGCGCTGCGCTCCACGGTGAACAGGGACGATGTGATACTCGATAAGAGATCCAAGTCCACCTCTTTTAAACCAGCGGACGAAATAGTCAAATTCCAAGTCCATCCAACGGACCCCACAAAGACGGCCTCCATTGGGGCACAATTAAACCCTGATGTAGACGCCGCACTACAAGAATTCCTTCGGGAAAATTGGGACATCTTTGCCAGGAATCCCACGCAGGTTGGCAGAACACAACCTAAACATCCTAAAAGGATTCAAGCCAGTCAAGTAGGCTCTTCGGCGATTTTCCGAACCCAAAAGACAGGCAATGGGAGAGGAGCTAGCCAAATTATTAGAAGCCGGATTCATTAGGGATATAAAACATCCGGACTGGCTAGCGAACCTGGTGATGGTACCAAAAAAGGACAAATCCTAGCGCCTTTGTGTCGATTTTAAAGACCTCAACAAGGCTTGTCCAAAGGATCCTTTCCCCCTCCCCCGCATCGATCAAATAATCGATGCCACCGCAGGGCACGATTCATTGTGCTTCCTCGACGCATACTCCGGCTACCATCAAATCAAGATGGCGGAAACAGACCAAGCCGCAACGGCATTCACTACTCCATACGGACCATTCTGCTTCAACACAATGCCCTTCGGACTCAAAAACGTCGGCGCAACATATCAGTGCATGATTCAGACATGTCTGGCTACCCAGATCGGCAAAACAGTGGAGGCATACGTAGACGATGTGGTCGTCAAAACCAAACACGTCGTAACTCTAGTAGACGATTTGAGGCTCACATTCGACAACCTCCGAGCATATGACATTAAGCTCAAGGCTTCATTGTATCCGGTAGAGGAATTGAAGCAAACCCAGCCAAGATCCGAGCTCTGTCACAGTTGGATATCCCTAAAGACCTCAAACAAATACAAAAATTGACTGGATGCATGGCGGCTCTAAGCCGCTTCATCTCCCGTCTGGGAGAAAAGGCATTGCCCCTCAATCGCCTCCTCAGGCGCACCGAACACTTCGAATGGACGGATGCTGCCACAGCCGGACTCGAAGAAATAAAAGCCATATTGGCAACAAATCCGGTCCTGGCCGTGCCTAACCTGGGCGAACCAATGTTATTATATATCGCGACAACACATCAAGTTGTCAGCGCGGTACTCGTCGTCGAACGAGAAACAGAAGGACACAAATTCCCTCTTCAAAAACCAGTGTACTACGTATCCACTGTCTTAACTCCATGCAAGTCCCGGTATCCACATTATCAAAAGATAGCGTACGCGGTGTTCATGGCATCCCGGAAGCTCCGACACTACTTTCAAGAGTGTTCGATAACAGTTGCCTCCGAAGTACCTCTCAACGACATTATAAACAACCGCGACGCGATAGGAAGGATCGCAAAATGGGCCATTGAGCTCTTACCATTCGACATAACCTACAAACCACGGCGAGCTATAAAGTCGCAAGTTTTGGCTGACTTCATCGCCGAATGGACCGAAGCCGAACTCCCTAAAGATTACGGCGCATACTCCAATTGGATCATGCATTTCGACGGCTCCAAAATGTTGGTCGGCTTGGGGGCTGGCGTCGTATTGACATCCCCAACCGGAGACACAGTCCAATACGTACTTCAGATAATGTACACGGACTCCGACAATGCAACCGAATATGAGGCCCTTCTACATGGTCTCCGGATGGCAATCTCCATGGGCATTCAACGCCTAGAGGTCCGCGGGGATTCAAACCTCGCAATATCCCAAGTAAATGGAGACTTTGATGCCAAGGATCCGAAAATGGCAGCCTATCATAACGCCGTCTTAAAAATGTCAGCTCGGTTCGAAGGACTCGAATTCCACCATGTAGCCCGGGATAATAGCCAGGCGGCCGACGTGTTGGCACGCATCGGCGCAAAGCGCGACGCCGTCCCTCCAAACATCTTCCAGGAGCGGCTCTTTTAGCCATCCATAGTATGGGAAGAGGAGTCCGGAAACAACAATCCGGAACCAACCGCACCACCCAACACCGAACATTCTGACACAATCGGCGGCTCAGCCAATGAAATAACACCTTCAGCCCACGAAATAATGGCAGTCATTGCCCCGTGGACGGAACCATTCCTAGCCTACCTAATTAGGCAGGAACTCCCCGAAGACCAAAATGAGGCCCGCTGCATAGTACGGTGATCTAAAGCCTACAAAGTCCATGAGGGAGAGCTTTATAAGAAATGCACAACCGGAGTCCTTCAAAGGTGCATCTCCGAAGAGGAAGGGCGAAATCTGCTGGCTGAATTTCACGCCGGACTCGGCGGGCACCACACCGCAGCCCGGGCCCTTGTAGGAAAGGCCTTCCGTACAGGATTTTATTGGCCGACGGCCCGGGCAGATGCTCAAGACTTGGTCCAACGATGCGTCGGGTGCCAGCTCTTTGCTAATCAAAGCCACATGCCACCCACCGCCCTCAAAACTATACCCATCACCTGGCCGTTCGCGGTCTGGGGGCTTGACATGGTTGGACCCCTTAAAGGGGGAACCCATAAGCAAAAATACCTATTGGTCATGGTGGACAAATTCACCAAATGGATAGAGGCCAAGCCAGTTAAAACGGCCGAATCCGGACCGGTGATAGACTTCATATTCGGGGTAGTACACCGTTATGGCGTCCCCCACAGCATCATCACCGATAACGGCACAAAATTCACGGCCGACGAGGTTAAACTCTGGTGCAAAAATATGGGCATCAAGCTCGACTATGCTTTAGTCTATCACCCTCAAACTAACGGTCAAGTCGAACGAGCAAATGGTCTAATCATGAGTGGCATCAAACCCAGGTTAGTGCGGTCCCTCACGGAATCTAACACGCACTGGGTAGAGGAGCTTGACTCCGTACTCTGGGGGCTGCGGACCACGCCAAACTGTACTACCGGATTCACACCATTCTTTATGGATACAGCGCAGAGGCGGTTTTGCCCTGCGACATAATTCATGACTCACCTCGAGTGCGCATGTACGAAGAAAGAGAAGCCGAGTTGGATCGACAGGACAGCTTGGACACATTGGAGGAGCAGTGCGACGTGGCAAAGGCTCGTTCCGCATTCTATCAGCAGCAGGCTCGAAGATATCAAAGCAGAGACGTACGGGCCAAAACTTACAATGTTGGCGAACTCGTTCTACGCCTGCCGGACAAGAAAAAGGACAAACTCAAGCCCAAATGGGAAGGTCCCTTCATCATCGACCAAGTCCTGACCGGCGGAGCATACCGTCTGCGAAACGCATCGGACAACCGACTCGAGCCGAACCCATGGAACGCAGCCCGCCTCCGAAGATTCTACACCTAGCGCCAGACTCAGAGTTCGTCTCCTTCCTCCGTCCACATTTTATACTTCAGTTGTCTTTTGTTTCTCTCTTTTCTCCTCCCTTTTTCATAGAGCCTTTGAGGGCTGATTTGCGCATTGTTCGCACACACTTGACGTGCTACTCGCACTCATTATACCTGGGGGATTCTCTAACAGAAGCTTATTTACACGGGCTTTATGCCCAACACATGCGTCACACTTCCGCATGTACCTTTTACTCACCATTATATGCATCGATATGACTTAAGTTTTGTCCAAGCTGGGTTGCCTGGCTCCTGTGCTTACCCCTACGTTCCCGATTGTTTGGCTAGGAGGTAAAGGGAGCACCTCTGCGGTTGTTACTGCCGGGTCAGCCGGATGTGTACCTCAGACTGGGTGAAGCCGAAAGCTAGCGTTCTTAAGGGAATATTCGTTCGGTGACTTGAAAGATGATTTTTTACCTATTTATTTATCTGCCCCCAGATGCTTTTCTGCTCTTTTCGCAGTCCGGACATGCACTTTAGGGCATGCCTCCCAGGGAAAGGAACCCCTAACGGAACTATTCTCCCTGGAAGATGTTTCTTACTAACCATGTAATATAACATAACTAGTTGGGCACTTGTCTGATAAAGCACTAATGACCCCTACGCCTGGTCTCCATGCATGCCCCAGTTTTTTCATAACCGTGAGGGTATTCGGACACACTCCGGACTCTAGGGTCCCGAGGTTGAAGCGAAAAGGTCCGCAAAGACAAACGATCTACAATCCGGCTAGAAGGCATTATACATGTCATTTTAAAATACATCGTCAAATTAACGGATTGTACTCCTCTTCAATCCCATCTAACAGGCTGTCTAATTTACAGTCCCGTTGGGAATACTTAGCGGCCAACTCTACTTGGCCGTACATTAAGCTCACAGGGATCTCCTTCCCATCGGGCCCCACAGGTCCGACCTCGGCCATGTGGTTCAGATCCGCCTTCGTGTACCGCGTCTTCACCATGGCCCAGGCCTCCCTGGCGCCTTGACGGAAGGCCGATATATTCCACAGACGAGAGCGCTGCCGTGCTCCCTGAAGCTTCTCCGCAAGCCCTCCAAGGCCCTCGGGTAGGGAGACGGATGACCATAAGGCCTGGGCGACGCCATTCATCGCCTGCCGAACACGTTCGAGCAGTTGCAGCAGCTCGGGAAGCTGGTCACCCGTTGAACCGAGCATTTCCTCCACAGGACGACATGTGACCACACCTACAGACACATTTCTGTCATTCCTTGCCGAACTCTTCTTTTCAAAAGAGTTTGCTCAAGCACTTACTGTAGATGCCGCGACGAAGCCGCCTATTCTCCTTTACGGAGTTAGACAGCTGGACCCGAACATATTTTAGTTCTTCACCTATCTGGGTGTTGGCATCTTGGAGTTTGTTTCTCTCCTGCTGCACCCTCATAAGCACCTTCTTGCCGGCCTTTAGCTGGCGCAGCAGATGTTGCTTGTCCGGATCTAGTCCGGCGCTCTCTGCAACATTATTGTCAGATTTATATGCACGCCGCACTTCCTAAACCGCTTATCTTTTTGAAATATGTGTGTTACCAGGGGGGTCTCTGTGTCTCCTCCTGCGGCAGCTAGTGCGGCCTCAAGTTGGGCCTTGCACTCTTGAAGCTCCTGGGACAGTTGGGTATTCTTCTCGGTAAGATCCTGCATTTCAAATGATCCTTAAATCATTATTCTAACTACTTTAAGTCTCGGGGGCTACTGGCATATATAACTATCAAAATTCCTTACCCGTATGTCTTTCACATACTGCTATGTGGCTCTGGTTAAACCATCTTGAGCGGCACAGAGGTGCGCGTCTCCCGCATTGAAGGCATTCAACGCCTCCGGGGAGAAACACGCGTCACGAAAAAACTGTCCGGCGGCGCCTGTGATTCATGGCGCTCTCCACCACCGATCTGGTGGCGGACAGCCTGTCGGCATCCTCTAGTTGGAGGAGCATCCGGCTCGCGCCTTGCGCTCGCCTCCCCCTCCGGACCAGGTGTTGGAGCCTGGCTGGCGGAGGCTTGGTTGGCAACCTCTCCGGGCACAGTCCGGCGAGCGCTCTTTCTCCTGGAAAGGTCATGAGCATTAATATACCTCCCAGGAGTCTTTCCCTTAAAAACGGTGGCGTGCCATACCGTTGCGGCAACGTTTCGATTCGCACCGCGCCCCTCTTCTGCCTGCTGGGCCGAACTGACCCTTGTTGGTCAGCCGCCGCGGGTTCGGCTTCCCGCCTTGAAGGCACCTCCTGCAAGACACCGTTGGTATACGGTGGTCGAAAATAAGCATGGATGAAGTAATGGTGTCAGGACTCCGGTCATAGTTACCTGGGAAGCCGGAGATAAACCGGGGTAGTCAGCCGTAATGGCGACTAGAGCATTGTCCATGCTAAGTTGGTGGAACACCCCGTCAGTCAGCTCCACCTCTATGTCTGGATCCTCTCCGGAGGCCGGATCAAGGGATCTTCCCGGATCCTCGGGTTGTGGAGCCGAACTGTGTATGCCCTCCACATCCCGACGCGGATCCTGCGTCAAAATCATAAAGTAAGACACTTAACTTTGAAAGCACAGATCGGATAGATAAAACGTCCGCTTACCTAGCTCCGAGGGTTATTCATGGAGAATCCGTTCAATGGACTCGTTTGGAGGAAGTCCTCCTTCTCCCGCTTGTACAAGCCAGACAGGATCTTCGCCAGATCAGCGGCCGATCCCGGCCCCTTGCGGCCATGACGGGTGGCGTCATTCTCCCCGTTGAAATCCCACATGGGGTGGCCCCTATATTGGAGCGGTTGCACCCCTCGCATAATGCACGTGGCCATGACTCCAATCATGGTCAATCCGGAATAAGCCAGCAACCTTATCCGGCCCATCAGATAATGGACGCTCCTGTCATCTTCCCGTTGAGGGCTCCGCGGGCGCCAACTCAGGCGTTTCTTCAGAGGAGCGTTGCTGAACTCCGGGAGGCCGATCCGAACTGGGTCCGGCAGTGGAGCGTCTTCCACATAAAACCATTCCGAAGGCCAGTCTTCGGACGCCTTCTTCGGGGTACCGGATAGATATCCGGTCCCGGCGATGCGCCATACTTCGGCTCCGCCCACTTGATATATCGACCCCTTGTGAAAACGGGGTACGAGGCAGAACAATCTCTTCCACAGCGTAAAATGGGGCTCGATGCCCAAGAACAGCTCGCAAAGAGCTACGAAACCCGCGATATGCAAAATGGAGGCGGGCGTGAGGTGATGAAGCTGGAGTCCGTAGAACTCCAAGAGCCCCCGGAGAAACGGATGTATGGGAAATCCGAGCCCCCTTATTAGATAAGGGACGAAGCACACCCGCTCTCCTTTGGAGGGATTGGGAGTGTCCTCCGCCTGCTTTCCGCCTTTGTAGGTGGCCAGCCCGGCTCGAACCGGGACCATGAAGGCCGGAGGAAGGTATCCCTCCGCTTGGAGCGTCACCAGCTCACTGTGCAGGACTGAACATCTCCTCCAATCCCCTGGCTGAGGGCTGGGAGCGCGAGAGGAGGAGCCGCGTCGAGGGTCCATGATGGAGTGGATTTTTGTCATAAGCGCTCTGATGAGTACTCGCGGAAGGAGGATGGTGTGATTTGGATCTAGGTTCTTGCCTCTCTTATAGGCAGCTTATTCGCGCAGCTTGGGGGTAAAGCGTAAAAATACCCTGGCTTTTCGCATTCGTACGACACGTGGAAGAGGGCCATTATTGGGCGTGGAAGCCAAGGAGCGCAATATTTATAAGGAAGCCAGACACTATTCGGCAAGCACATGGAATTTGGAGGAGAACCCGCCTTGCAACGCCGAAGACAATATACGCGCCGAACTCGTCGTCATTGAAGCCTGGTTCGGGGGCTATTGAGGGAGTCCTGGACTAGGGGGTGTCCGGATAGCCGAACTATCATCATCGGCCGGACTCCAAGACTATGAAGATACAAGATTAAAGACTTCGTCCCGTGTCCGGATGGGACTTTCCTTGGCGTGGAAGGCAAGCTTGGCAATACGAATATGTAGATCTCCTACCATTGTAACCGACTCTATGTAACCCTAGCCCTCTCCGGTGTCTATATAAACCGGAGGGTTTTAGTCCGTAGGACACGACAACAATCATACCATAGGCTAGCTTCTAGGGTTTAGCCTCCTTGATCTCGTGGTAGATCCACTCTTGTACTACCCATATCATCAATATCAATCAAGCAGGAGTAGGGTTTTACCTCCATCGAGAGGGCCCGAACCTGGGTAAAAACATCGTGTCCCTTGTCTCCTGTTACCATCCGCCTAGACGCACAGTTCGGGACCCCCTACCCGAGATCCGCCGGTTTTGACACCGACACTTGGCGTCTTTGGCAGGGCTCTGCCTGGCGGCAAGAGCACCTCGCGAGGCTCGCCCGTCGTGAGGCATCTTCCTGCAGGGTGGCCGAAGCAGGGCCACCGGTCATGGGCCGGCCCAAGTGTTGCCCTTTGGGCCCGAGGTAGACGGGCCGTGGTACCTTGATTCCCATTGGGCCGATAGTGAGAATATAAGTGTTTATCCTATGGAACAATGGGAGTTCTTCTAAAGGCGATCACTCAAGTGGTGTTGGCGTATGCTATGCCAGTTTTCTAACTCCCCAAGCTAGCCATTAAAGGGATCACACATGCCATGATTTGGTAATGGTGGGGCGATGACGACCAACATAAGCACATTCATTGGTTGGCATAGTGGAAGATGTGCATTCCAGAGAAACATGGAGGTATGATATTTTGTAATCTACATTGCTTCAATATGGCATTCCTAGCAAAATCATGTTGGTGCCTATTATCGGAGCATGATTCCTCGTGTGCGAAAATTCTCATAGACAATTTTTTTCTTCTCGTGATTTGGTAAGTGTTGGTCTGAAGGAAGGTTCGTCATACACTTGGCAGAGCTTGTGGGCAGGAATTCAATCCTTCAACAAAGATGCATATGTCATGTAGGAGATGGTACATCTATAAATATTTGGAGTGACGCTTGGATTCCACGTAGTCCTGGAGGCAAGTGATTATTGCTAGATGTAATGTAATGATTACAAACGTTGTTGACCTAATTAACCAAGAGGCTAGAGAATGGGACGAGCAGTTGGCCATAGGCATACTCTATGCGGTTGATGCAAACAAGACCTTGTCTATTCCACTAGCAATTGGTATGATTGCCAATGATGAACATGTAGATACAAAGAAGATAAGGGAGACCCCCCCCCCCCCCCCCCCGCCCCCCCTTTTTTTTTGTTTGACCAATGGATAAAACAATACAAAAATCTTGGAGCTAAGACACATGTTTTGTATCCAGGTTCAAGCCACCGTAAAGTGTAACATGTTGTGGTTCTTTTATCTTTTAATGTGATGATTATAGGATGAACTCATGCGTTCTTTTTTTCTCTCTAAGTGTTGAGTACTAGTTCTTTTTAAGGAGCTATTCTTATCTGTGCTGGAGACAGAACTGCACATAAGGTATTACAATATGATTTATTGGCCTACACTTTTTAAGGATGCTCGTAACTTTGCAAAAGATAACCTCTTTAAGCAATTATCTACAGGCATCGATGAATTGCCTGGTGTAGGTTTGAGGCCGCAGAAAGACCATCAATGAATAGTGAAGGAGTGGGTTTTCTTTTTGTTGTAATTTTTCAAGCAATTGTATTGTTTGTTTATTATTGTAGCTGGATGATGGTTGCAGCTCGTTCACTCATAAGAAGTGGTATGCAAAACTACACTTGCTTGATGATGTAATACTATATGTCTTCTAGAACTAAGTTAATCGACTAGAAGGGGTGAATGAGAGATTACAACAAAATTCTTTGGAAAAACTAATTCTTTAAAGAAATACAGAGTTACCAGGAACAATACACAACAGTATGAAGAAATATTGAGCAGATACTAAAAATTAACTTAAGCTATGTGGCTAGAAACTTGAGTAAGCATGTAATCATAATCGAAATAGCGACAACAGAACTAAAGATAACATGACAACTAAGTAACACTAGCAGAACGCCTGTGTGTTGCTATGGGCTATCCGTCGTGCTATCTTCAACACGTGGGCTCAACACAAAAACTCCACCCACGACACTCCACCCACGACGCAGCCTTCTCTTTTTCTGTAAAATCCTCCCTTCCCGCTCTGTTTTTCATCGTAGCGAGACATTTCTCACTGAAGCCTCCTCCTTTAAACCAGATGACGCCCACCTCATCTTCGTCATGCGTTTCAATGGTGACAAAAATTTTCATATTTACAATATAATAGAGTGGATTAAACAAACACATACTGTTGACACAAAACAACAAATAACTATAGAGATTATTCTCAAAAGTCTATTCAACTTTGAAAATGCACACTAACTGGGAGGCGAGTGGCAATCTGAACATGGTCACCAATAAGCTCCACCTCCAGCCCATATACCAGTCATTGATAGAAGGGCTAATTGTCATTCTTCTCTTCCCTGTCTAGCTGTCCTTCCCTACATCTTCTACTCCTAACCTCTTTGTCAACTCGTTTCTTCGCGCCAATCAGCACCACGTCAACATCACTGTGTCGATCAGCGACGCCTTATCTTCTTCCTCCTCCTAGCTCACCCTCTTTAGTTCTCGTTCCTACTTATTTTCTACTCCCTCCATCCGGGTTTATTAGACCCCTTTCATTTTGAGCCAAAGTTTGACCATTAATTTAACTGACAAGATATAAATTATATGCCTCAAAAATTATATCATAGAAAACTTCTTTCAAATGTAAATCTAACAATATACTTTGTGTACTTTATATTTTTTTAGTCAAATAGTTGGTCAAACTTGGACCCAAAATGCAAGAGGGCCTAACAGACCCGAAACGAAGGTAGTAGAATACTCTTTCTTTATTTTTTGGAACACTCATTTCTTCTCCAACATCATGGATCACTTGGTTGCTTTAGTTTTTTTTCCTTCTTATTCTTGGAACGCACTTTCTTTCTACTATAGCATGAACCATCTGGGCACTAAAAAAACTGGTGATTGATAACAAAACCGGTTACAGTTTTGTTATATTCCGCACACTATAACAAAGAAAAAAATTCCATGCTATAGATACCCCCCCTCCCCCCGGTCGCGCAAAGATGTACATATTGAACTCCTCCTATAGTTTGGAACCAAAGGTAGCATTCTAAAATAAGTACTATGAACAGTATGACAATGCATAGCAAACTAATGAAGAGTGTCATCATGCATATGAAATTAACAGGGTAAACATGCATTTGACTCATCATGCCGTTCATATACCCCAAATTGTTCCCTACTATCTCAGCTTTATATTAATTCATCGCCGAAGAGAGGTTTCTGATTCACTTAACAAAGAGATCTGCGGAATTTTTTAGGGGACTGACAGACACAGAGAGAGGGAGCCGGCGACCGGAGACTCGCTTCGTCCCGACCGCTCCCGCGAGCGGCTGGGCGAAGCCCTAGGCGCCGCCGGCCCTAGCCCTCGTCCTGCCTTTCCTTCCCCTCGCCGTCGCCGGAGGGCGCGACCGGGCAAAGCCTGGTGCGCGTCGGTGGCGGCGGGGCTCTCTTCCCTCCTGGAAGGTGGCGTGCGGCGCGGGACACGGTGGTCTGCGGGGGCGCTGTGCTCGGCGTGGGGCGCGGCGGCGGCGTGGCGCATGGGCAGCGGTGGCGGGCGTGCTGGTTGCGGTGGCTGCGCGGGCCAGGTGGGGCGTGTCTGCGCGGGACGACGGGGCTAGGCCTCTTGATCCAGATCCGGATTAGGCCCCCTCCGGCCGGCTGCACGTGGGTGGCGCGGGCCGTGGCGGCGGGGGCCGTGTCTAGCGATTGGCGGCGTGCTCGTCGTGCTTCGGACGACACGCTGGATGGAGGTGCGTGCAGGGGTCCTGATGGTGGCGGATGGCCTCGACCAGATCTATCCACTGCCGCACCTCGCGGCGAGGGCCGTGGGCGGCACGGGTTGGCCGCCTTTGCTGCGCTCTGATGTAGTGTAGGCTCCGACGTGGTGGTAGCTCTGGCGTGTTGGCTCGTGGTGGCTCGGTCCGGCGTGTTCGGGTGGCTGCGGGTGGCTCGCCGAAAGCGGGAAGTGCGTGTTTGGCGGCTCCGACGCTTGGAGCTCGACGGGCGGCGCGGGTTGGGCAGTGGTTCGGTGTGGCTACTGCTCTGGTCGTGGATGGCTCCACGAAAGCTTGGCAGGTCGGCTGTGGCGGCGGCTGGCATGTTTCGGCGTTGACTCGTCCGTAGGCGGCTTGTTTCGACCTTCGACCCATTTCCTCGTCATCCAGGAGCTACTTTCGTCGAAGGGTTGGCCTTCTCCCAGATGCGGTCCATCACTTGTCTCGCGCACGGTGCATCAGGACCAAGCTCGTCTCGCACATGATGCAGCAGGACCGACCTCGTCTCGCGCACGGTGCTGCAGACCGAGCTCGTCTTGCGCCCAGTGCTGCAGGACGAGTCGATGGAAGCCAATGCTGGCTGGCCTATTGGGTCTCGGGGTTGGGGGGTTGCCTAGGGGTGCGTAAGGTGGGACCTTTCTGCTCGCCTCTTTGGTTGGGGTAGCGGCAGGTCTCGGGCGAGGCCCCGTGGCTTGGTGCTGCCTGGTGGCCATGGCCGTATGGGCGGCGTGGTAGGCGGGGTGTGGCGTTCGATGGCGATTAGTGTTGGCCAAGGTGAAAACCTGTTCTATCTTCGGATGGACTGGCGGTGGCGAGCTCGTTCCCTTCTTGAAGGCATTGTCTCGTCTCTCATTGCCCGTCGTGCAGCTCCATGGGAAACATCCTCGGATCGGGCAGTGGCGGCACTCCGGTGTCGTTTCCTTTCTGAAGGCGCCGCCTTGGAGCCCACGGTTCGTGGTATGCAGCTTCATCTCTTCGAGGTGGTAGTGCTAGGAGTGATGTTGCTGCGCTCAGCGCCTATGTATCCGGCCTTGGGTGTGTGTGTTGTGGTGGCGTGCGTTTGTACCGGGTTGTTGATGATCAGTGCTTTATATATAACGCTTTACATATAACGCGGGGCAAAAAGCCTTTTTCGGTAACAAAGAGATCTGCCTAGGTATAGTTTATTCGATTTAACAACTGGAAACAACCACCCCAAAGACAAATCCTGTGACAGCCAAATTTTTGATTTCATTGGCTGACATCTAACATGTAATCACATAACTGAACTCTCCAGAGAAGTTCAGCTGCCAAATATACTCTTTTTTTTTCAAGAAATTCCAAAGTTCTTTGGAAAGCAAATATTGCTTGCCACTATGAAACAATCACCAGCCCACTATGAACAGAAAGAACGGAGCCATCTCTACCTTTATACATATATTCTGCACACTAAAACAAATCAAAACCAAACTTTCACCTCGGACATATTTCAGATCTTCTCCATCCGAGTGTTACATGGTTCTTCTCCAACGCCTCCCTCAACAGAGGATAGAGCGAGCGTCAATCACCGATTACACATATACTCTTTGGAAAGCAAATCTTGCTTGCCACTAACCAATTACACTACTTTCCTCTTCACTTTCTGAAACAATTACCAACCCACTATGAACAGAAAGAATGGAGCCATCTCTACCTGTATACATATATTCTGCACACTAAAACAAAGCAAAACCGAACTTTCACCTCGGGACATGTTTCAGATCTTCTCAGCAGAGATCCTTCTGAATGTTACACTGTTCTTCTCCCACGCCGCCCTCAACAGAGGATAGAGCGAGCGTCAATCACCGATTGCGGTGGATCCAGGTCCTTATCCTGGAGAGCGTTGCCCAGCAGCTTTTGCATCTCTGATGCGAAGACGTCATCCAGGATCTGCACAAGGTAGCTCCTCAGGATTAATAGATTTATAAACTACACCATATTACTAGCTCCGTCATCCTAAGGATCTACTCGCTTATTGTTGTCAAGATGTTGCACTGTGATCTATAGTTTCATATGGAACTTGGTCGTCCCTTGATAATGCATGGAACCACCCACTGGAAATGTAGTCCAGGGTTCTCTATGAAGAGATACAAACTTTATAAGCACTATAACAGTAACTTTTTTTTTGTGAGGAGCACCTTAATTATATCTCGATGCGTCTACTGTGCTGTCATTCCATTATTATTTTCCAATAACAGTTTTCGTTACATAGAGCTGCTCCCCTAATAGTCCCTCCGTCCCATAATATAAGACACTATTACATCCAATATGTGAGGGAGTATAAGATGAACACTGCAGGTACACCAAACTTGTTAGTTTATGTCGGTGTACATTGCCCATGCTATTATTCCATATTATTATTTTCCAGTAACAGATTTAATTTCTTAGAGCTGCTTCCCTAATATAACATAAATGTTGATGATGAGTGTGGGCTTACATAATATAAGAGCTGCGTCCTAATACAGTTTACTTAGAGCTGCTTCCCTAACATAAGATAAAACACTGTAGGACATCTAACTTACTATTTTCCAATAACAGTTTTCATTTCTTAGAGCTGATTCCCAGATGAATATTTATGATGAGTGTGGGCTTACCCCTAAAGCGTAATCGGATCCACGGTACCAAATCCTGTTCTCCTTTCTGCTCTCGAGAAACCTCAACACAATCTGCCAAAATGTAGTTAATATGTAAGCATAAATTGTCATGGCAGCATTTGGAGAAGTTTTTTCTCCTCGTATTTACCTGGCCCAACCTATCCCAGAAACCTCGGCAAATAGCAACAAATATTCTGCAGGAAAAGACCCCGTGGAGGTTGTGTATGGAATCAGAGAGTTGTGCACGGAGAGCCTGCATCCTTTCACGCATTTCACTTTCACCTTCAGTCTCTTTTGTTTCTTCAAGAATTCGTTTTAGCCTTGTAGTCCGATTAGCTTGTGTCTGAAATCAACAATCAAAATTGTGACCTCTATATATGTAATATGTCTTATCTAAATCAGATGAAGAACGGTATTAGCATTAAGAATGTGTCAGAATAATCCTTACTTCACTAACAATCTTCTCCACTATTGCCTGCAGGTATTTCTTGTACTTCTTTCTCAACATGACAGTGATGGAGTTCATTTGCTCTCCAAAAAGTGTGGTCCCGTTTGCTATGGTTAGATATGCTGCCCACGATTTGAGAATATCCTCAACCCGGCAGTGTAACACATCTAGCATTCTTTTAACTGTATTCATGAATGTTCCTAACTGTGATGAAGAATCAGCTGGTCATTAGTGAACGACCCACTGAACAAACCACATGATATGATGCAAGCTTATATACCTGATTTGGCACAACATATGGAGCTACCGATTGTCTTCTTGTCAGCCTTTGAACATGCTTCTCAAGAATTTTTGGTATGCCGTCTCTAAGAGGCATTAGAGTCTCCATAAATTGCTTCTCCAGTGCCTTCATAACTTCTCTTTCGACATCAGCAATAGCCTGAGTAAGAGAAAAGGAATATCAGTCGAGTGCATTACATGAAAAATGTGGGAAACTGATTCAAGGTGATGGCACATACACTCTCCAAACTCATTAGATATTGAGGCCATCTGTTGATAACTACTCCATACTCATTTATGCTTTCTCTTATTTGCTCATATATTTGCTCGACAAATGGTGAAGTTGTAGATGCTGCAGGATAGGATAACTGCAAAAGGGCAAGAGTTTATGCAAGGAAGTCCAACTGCTAAGGTCAGACAAAAGATCTGTTTTTATCTACGATGTGTGTTTATGGTTACCTTCTCAGCTTTGCAAAAATCAAGCAAGTGCAACCGGGTATCTTCAATCCACACCATAATGTAATCATGAAACAACTCCCTCGAAAGTACACCCCCATGAATAGGTCTACAATTGTATAAATGAAAGAAAACGAATCAGCTGAAAAGAATCTGCGGTTTGGGCATTTGGAGATACATATCAATTGGAGAATACAGTAAAAGTATATCCACTGTATGATCTATTAGTTGTTTCTATCTTACCTGACTTGCCAGGAGTCAAGATCTCTCTCAAAATCAGCAGTCGCAATGAGCAGTTCAGCAACATGTTGTAAGGGTCTTGATGGGGGACTTGCAGAGAGAAAACCCTTCAACCGTTTGCATAGTTCTGTACTATAGAGAGATGCTGCTATGTTTGGAAGATCTATCGAACTAAAAGGGGAAAATGTGAGCAGAATTCTGAGTAGTATCTAAGCAAACAAAAATACTTTTACTACAGCAAGCATATATTTGCTACCTTGGGAGTATATTCTGATCGTGAATCTTGATGTCTGCTTGAATCTCAAGACTTATGTTAATGCATAATGTCTTCATTTTGAGATAGGCAGCAGAAATAGTCATGTCGTCAGTAAGAAGATTGTCATTATTGCTTGACATGAACTCATCTGTCTCAATCATATGCCTCCTGCACCTCTTTGCAGCAGCAGTCTGTAAAAGGGAGATTTATTTGTTTACCTATGGTTATACAAATAATCAACAAAAGGCGTATACTATTATACGTCTAGACCCTTTATTTATGCTAGTTTAAGTGCAAGTTGCATCATAGGTGAAACTTTAATCTATCTATGGTTCTAGGTGAAACTTTAATCCATCTATGGTTCTCCCCGTCCACAAATGTAAGGCATTTTGGCAGTTTAATTTAACATAAGTCTTGAGGTTATGCATTAACATAAGTCAAGCAGTATATTTCTCTGCACAAACATACAAAATAATCAAGGCTCCATAAAATGTTATCCAATTTCTGCCATAATTCTGTTTTTTTAGAGAGGAGGCGCTTGCCTGGCAAAGTAAAGACAGGATCAATGCTATCTCAAAAAATGCATTAACATAAGTCTTGAGATTAAAGCAGACATCAAGATTCACCATATGCGAATGTTAATGCATAATGTCTTCATGAGACAAGAGAGGTCTTTACGTCTTACATTTGTGGACAGCGGGGGTATATAATTTTCAGAAGAGTAAGCTGCACCATATGCGAACCAATGAAGCATGTTTTCCCTAATTCACTTGTCTCCAAACTTGGACTATTAAATATGCAAGTCTCCAAACTGGACTATTAAATACTTTGAAATCTTTAGCTAATATCGGAAATAATCATAATTATAAACTTATTAGCCTGTACCGTGTTTGAACAATCAGCATAGAACAAGTACTAACTATCACATATATTTGAGCTATAAAATATGTAAACATAAATGCCTTCACCATCCCCTATATAAGTCAGACATGTGCGACTCGTCGCTCTGAGAAAAAAATGGGCATCTGAATGAAAAATACTTCGTCAAAGTATGCATTTCGGATGTCTGACCTGCAGATAGCTCCTGAGTATGCTCTGTGCTTCATTAGAGAGTATATCATGCAGTACACTGAATATCTGAACTGCAGGTGCCAAAGCTGGTGCAGCACAATCTGATATCGGGCCAAATAGCTCCGATAAGCCCGTAATAGAATGCTCATCCAGTGATTTATAATTTTCGAACACAATCGCAAGAAGAACATTGATCCTATCTTCACAGTCAAGCAGTATACTTCTCTGCACACACATACAAAATAATCAAGGCTCCGTAAAATGTTATCCAATTTCTGCCATAATTCTGTTTTTTAGAGAGGCGCTTGCCTGGCCTTAAAAGAATGAGGCCTTTAATAATTCTGTTTATACTTGACATAAGTGATGAAAAGAGACGATCACTGGGTGGCTGTACCTTTGGCACACATGCCTGTTTTAGTTCACACTGTGTTCACTTGGACATTTTGAACTTCTTACATCTATATGAATTATTGGCCTATGTATTCATGTCATCTGGCAGTATTTGCATGGAACCTTTTTAACGTAAAGACCTCTCTTGTCTCGTGAAGGCTAACGGCTACCTTCCTCTTAAAGAAAAAACTGGGGGTGCTAGTAGTCTAGAATTTAGTACACATTGTGTTCGCTAGGACATCTTAAAAGTATTGGCCTATGTATTCTTGTCATCTGGCAGTATTTGCATGGAGCCTTTTTCATGTACAAAACCAGGGTATGTCTAGTGGAAGCTAACGACCACCTTTCCACTTGAAGAAAAACCAGGGGTGTTAGCAGCCTAGAGGTACACAAATTAGTACACATCATGTTCCCTAGGACATGTTAAACTTCTATGAATTATTGGCCATGTATTCATGTTGTAACATGACCTTTTTAGGGCCTCTCCCAGTGCTCCAAGGTGCAAATAGGCCAAAATGCATTGGTGACATCCTAATTAATGACGAGAGAGATTATAGTTGTATCTTATATACAGCTCTTGTCACAAGGCCCTAGAAACAATCTGAGGTGGAGTCATACAAATGCTCGAATGGTCCATGAAAGAGCTTAAGATACTATGCAATGTGGAAATTGTATTGCAACAAGAGACAACCCACTGGGAGTAGCCTAATGTAAAGATTACCTCTTGTCTTGTTAAAGTTCTGTCACCCCGTGCTTTTATGACAGGGAGAAGCAGCTCATATGTAAGTTCCAAGCAATCCTTTGTTGGCGTTGCCACATTCATAATATAACAAAGGTACCTGTAAAATGTCATAGATACCAATATCAAGTTTTGCTATATTTACTAGCCATCACTGAACGTACACAACCAAATAATATATCACCTCAATTTTCTATATGCGTCTGATACCCCATAGTAATCAGAAAATTCATCCAACAGCCATTTCCACGAACCACTGATGTGCAACATTTTGCTGTTGAAATTTTGAGCTCTCATTGCTGCTTCCAGAACCATGTCATATATAATTGTATCGACAGCCAGACCACCTTGCAGCATCTATTTTTACAATACCATTAAGATTAAGATAGATATTTAATGTTTGCACACTCATAATAAGGAGGATAATAAAAGAGCAGACCTTTGCAGATCCATTATTGTCCGAAGGCATGGACAAGTTCAGACAAAGCTGAATTTTGCCCACACATTCTTGATCCTCAAGGTATAGAGGCCACCATCTGGTGAATTCCTCCTGCTGTTTCCAAATTTGTACAATTGAGAAATGGATTTTAGTACACTCATGAATCAACTGCAACAATGAGGATGTGAGCACTGAAAATACATACATGGGCATCACTGAATGATGAAACTTGAATTTCTGCACAGCCTATGACAACTCTATTGTTGTCTTGTACTTCAACAAGAATAGTGTCTCCCTGGCCCTCTAGATAACTGAAGCATAAGTATTAACTGTTAGTAGATGGTTCAAGAACATTGTCTGAGCAAATATTTTAATTCCATTGGTAGAATGAATATGTAAGTGTATAACACAGTCATAGCTATTTTCTCTGTTCCCAATTATTTGAAGTTCTAGTTTTGTTCTAAGTGAAACTTCTTTATGTTTGACAACTCTATAGAAAAATATGCTAATATTTACAACATCAAATATGCTAAATATATCTGTTATTATATGGTTCAAGAACATTATCTGAGCAAATCTTTTGATTCCATTGATAGAATGAATATGCAAGTGTATAACACAATCATAGCTATTTTTTCCCGATTATTTGAAGCTCTAGTATTGTTCTACGTTAAACTTCTCTATGTTTGACCAACTCTATAGAAAAATATGTCAATATCTACAACATCAAATATATATAGTATGGAAATATATGTTATGATGAATCCAATGAAACTAATTTGGTGTTGTAGATGTTAATATATTTTCCTATAGTCTTGATCAAACTTAAAGAAGTTTGACTTAGGACAAAGCTAGAAGTTCAGATAATTTGGAACAGAGGGAGAGTAGGATAGAACTTACAAGAGTTGAGATTCACCAGTCCCCGGCTTCAAATATTGCAGAGAAATGGAATCTCTTTGTTGACCTTTGAGAGAGCTTTTTAATTCTAGTGTGCATGTAAACATTTCTGCAAGTATGATATTGTGTTACTAAATACAGAAATGAACTCTGTCAGGTATAAGCCATAAAAGCATTTGCGCCCTCTTAACCTTCTGGCAAAGATGTAGATGAAGTGGATGTCAGCATAGTAACCTGGCTCTTCAGAATTTTAGAAATCTGTCTGACATACTCGCTACCAGCTTGCATGTGGAGATTTCTAAAAGATGATGTTGAGCGAAGCTTTGGTCTTTGCGGTACAACACGTATCTTTCTTACTGTTAGCAAACAATAAGAATATGAGAACAAACCATTAGTTTTTTTTGAAACGCACACGCAAAGTAATCTGTACACTTGCATTCTGCAATGCGTTGATTCTTAACTTTTCATTTCCAAAAAGAGTTTGCTCAATGATATTATTTCCAGTTTAAGAAAAACTGAAGTTGAAATCTATATATATATATAGATGATGTTCTGTGGTTCTGAGTCATACCTTCGATCTCAATCCGTTTAACAAGTTTCCTTGCCTTCATGCTACAACTTTCATCCTTATTATAGGTATGTTTTCCATCATCTTGATTCTTATGCTTTGGATGAAGCAAAAATTTCTGTATTCTATTCAGCATAAAGAGTTCATAAGCTGTGAGCCCAAAGGCAAATTAAGGGCAAATGAAATAAAGCTAGATCACCCATAACATTGATTCATGCATGAGTTGTTGCATACCCAAAGGCGCTTCTAAGTACCATGCACTCATCGCGGAGGAATTCTGGAGCCTCCATGCAATTTTTTGCCCATGCATTCAGACAAAGCCGAAAGCATGCATCATATGCAACAAATGATTGCCATGCATTTTGGACACTGTCAAGTAAAAAAGTGGTCGATAAGAAACAGGAAACAGATGAAACGTCTACAAATGGGTATCAAGTAAATAAATAACGCACTTGGTTGTGAATCTGGGTATCTGAGCTAATAAATTGTTCTCGATGTACGGCATCTGAACACCATCCGCCTGAACAGTTGATCTGAATTGCATTTTTTTCGTCAGACGGAAAAAAAAGCAATCATGTGCCTGAACTACTCCAAAATGGAAATTATGATCTACTGTACCTCGTAGGAAGCTCATGAACATCTTGAGCCAGTATATCCGCCACTGAGGAGATCTCAGTCTTCTCAAAGCCTGCGCTCTCGTCAGCTATTTGCACATCAAGTAATGGTCTAATTATCTTTTCCAGGCAAACGGAAATACAAATAAACTATGTTTGCAATAAGTAGTGACCGTTGCTCTCACCAATTGCATCGAAAATGCCATCCACCCCCCCACCTCGTGCGGCAATTGGGGGAGCACTCGGTGGCCCGAAATCCTGGAATTTCTGCACATCAACGTAGCGCTCCTGGATAAAAATACTAATTAGAGTTGCTTCCTACTTTTGCCAGCACAATTGCGCACCTATGCAAACTTCTACTCCCTAGTGTCAAAACAGAGGGAGTAATTATGAAGCATGAACAAGCATGGATGGAACTGTTAACCAACAGGATTCAGTAATCGCTAATTGCACAGTGGAAAATACCAAACAAGCTGGAGTAGCATACTTACATGCGAGGTGCAGTCCACCTGATCCTGACCACGGGAGCTTTTCCCGGCAAACGCGGCCGCGGCCGCGGCTCGCACCTCGACCCGAAGGTTCTCCTTGGACTGTCCACGGGCAAGCCCGCCGCCCCTCCGGCTGAACTGCGACGTGACCTCGTCCTCGACGCCATTACCGTACAGGTCCCTCGCCCTCCGGAACAGGCTGGAGTCGCTGGAGCACACCCCGTCCTCCTCGGCCGTGTGGTCAGAGAAGTAGCCGTAGCCGCAGTCCTCGGTCAGCCCCCAGGACGCGACGCTCTCCTCCCCCTCCTCCTCTTCGGAGTCAGCGGCGAGGAGCACGGAGTGGCGGCCGAGGAGCCCCGAGTGGCGCGTGGCGGTTCGCACCGGCGGGGGCAGGCTCTTCGGGGAGAAGAGGCCGACGCACGCCCTGTTGTACAGCGCGGGGCTCCTCGGCGCCGCCGCGTCCGCCGAGATCTGGCCCAGAGGCAGCCGCTCCGCCAGCGGGGACCTCGCCGCGGCCGGGGGAGTGTCCGTGCCCTGCTTGATCCAGCTGATGGCCGACTCGTCGAGGCCCTCCGTGAACATCATCGCGGCCGAGGAGCGAGGATTTGGGGATCGATGTCGCCGCGGATTGGGGAATTTTGCAACTGGAAAAATTGGCTTCGGTTTGGGGATTTGGGAGGATTGCGGGGAGGGGAGGAGGGGCGTGTGATATGGTAGCAGTAGTAGAGGAAGAATCCTAGGTGGGGACGATGATGGGCGAGATAGTGGGGAAAGTGGGGTGTTGTAACGGCTAGTTCCTCGGGCGCGGCCTTGAATGGATCAGCGCTGAGCTGGCACATGGCCTTCCGGGCTACGATCTAAACAGGGCCCATGTGTCTGTTGAGGTTGGACTTTGGGTGAGCCCGGCCTCGCCTGCCAGCAAGATAATACGTTTGTCTCAAAAAAAATTATTGTCTAAAAAAAAAGCAAGATAATACGTACTACTACGATAAGGAGTCATAGCGAGAGTAACTTAAACCAGTAACATGCCCTGTTGTACAATGCAAAGTCTACTACATTCGTCTAGGTTTATTAGTCTCCTTTGTATTTTGTGCTCAATTTTGATCGTAAGTTTGACTGACAAATTATAAGTTGTATGTCACAAAACTTATATTGTTGGATTCATATTTGAAAGGTGTTTCTAATAATATTAGTTTTAGGGTATATAACTTATTTTTTAATAGTTAAATTAAAGGTCAAAGTTTGACTTAAACAACAAGGGGAACTAATAAACCAGGAGGAAGGTAGTACTACATATAGACATCTTCATTTATTACTTTTTAGTCATTTTACATTGGGAACCACTATGTGATGGTAACATTTTTTACTTTATTTGCACCTCTCCTTATTAATTATTTGTCACAACATATTTTGCACTATGTAGCATGCATGTTACTACTTATATTGCTGCCACTATGAGCAGTCTAACTCATTTTATGGATTGTCTATTGCCTAAAATTGTGATGCGCTGCATTTAATTACAAAGCTCCTTACTAATATAAGTTGTAAAAATGGAAAGTTAATGATTAGCCCACTTTAACCAAAACAAAGCCTAACCAGCATGTCACCTTCATTCCTACTCTATTGACCTAAGTGAGAACACCATCTTCTACCCTCACAAGACCGAGTAGTATATACTTGAGTAAAATGCACTACAGGTACTTGAACTTGCGCCGCGAGCTCGGTTTGGTCACTGTACTTAGAAATACGGTCATTACGGTAACTATGTACGATGGGACGTGATTATACGGTCACTGTTCACCGTATTGAACCGGTACGCCGCCGTTTTGACCAGTCCACGCTTGCCACGTAGGCGTGGGGGGGGGGATTACTTATCTGAACAGCAAATTTAGGAGGGTTTATGTGTAAAAATGCAGTCAGCTCGTTCCCCTCGCAGTTCCCCTGTTATCCAAATCCCTAGTTTTGTTCCCCTCGCAGCGCTCGTCGCCGCCGCCCACCGCTCGCCGTCTCCATCGCCCTGCGCTCGCCGCCGCCCACCGCTCGCCGCTGCCCATTGCCTTCGTCCTCGTCACCCGCCATGTCCAGCAGCAGTTCTGCCCGATCTGGACGCCGCGGGAGGACAGTGGTGGTGCCGCTCATCTCATGCCCTCGCTGCGGCTGCCAAGTGAGGTTCTACGTGTCCAACACGGAGGAGCATGAGGGATGGGTGTTCTACAGATGTGTGACTGTAAGCATCCTTGACCTGATTGACATTGGTGCTTGTTGGTTTTGAGTTTTGAGTTTGAGTTTGTGCAAAATTTCTGATTTTCTTGCTTTTGAGCTTGTAGCAAGGATGTGTTTTCTGGCATTGGGAGAGGGAATACGTGGCCTACCTTGTAGATCATCATTATCTTGTTGGGCATGAAGCTGTTGATGCAATTGGAGCAACCGAAGATAGGAGGGAACAACTTGAGAGAGAAACAGAAGGAAGAAGAAGGGTTGTAGAGAGAAATGCATGTCAGAGGAAAAGTATGCAGATGCAAGAACAGCCTGGAGCTAGCATGAACATCACCAGGGCAGAAGCTCGTGCACTTCTTAATTTAGGTGTGCAGATGATGTTACTTTTGAAACTGCTGCTTGGTGGTGTATTGGTGCTTGTTGTGCTATGTGTCATGCTGCTGTTGAAGAAATGAAACTGGTGCTGATGAATAAATGAAGAAGTGTGGTAGCTTCAATTAGACCTAGTGGTACTAGTAGTTGATGAAGAAGTGTGGTACTAGTAGTAGACCTAGTGGTAGTTGATTAAGAAGTGAAATGTCAGTATGATGGCTATAACAGTTGATGTATGAACCTTTTGTATGATGGTTTGTCTCTGAAGTTCAATAAATTGTTCTGTTGTATGAACTAAAATCAGTGTCAATTTTAGTAGTATGTAACTATGATGTCAGTATGAACAAAATGATCCAAGTAAGATGTTCCAAGTAAAATGAACAAAAATGATCCAAATAAGATGATCCTGAAGTACATGTTTCAAAAGATGGCCAAATGATCATTGGTTTTTAAGATGGCCAAAAGATCACCATGAGCCTGAAGATGCTATTTTACAAAAGATCACCATGAGCCATAAGAATAGTTCCTGAAGTACATGTTCCAAAAGACATAACTTGACAGAAAGCAAAATGAGTAGTTGCTGAAGATGCTATTTTACATTAGATGGCCAAAAGGACTAGTTGCCTAACATTTCTAGCACTAGTCCCTGAAGATGTCAAAAATGCTTCCATTCTTCTCAAGCCCTGAGCTATGATGCTCCTCTTGAACTGTTCTATTTACCAGTTTTTTCTTTGCAGCAGCAGCTGCTTGTTTCTCTGCCAGCTTCTTTGCAGCTGCTGCTTGCCTGGCTTGTTCTTTTTTTGCATTAGCTGCTTCTCTCTCTGCAAGCTTCTTTGCAGCAGCAGCCTCTTTCTGGGCTAACTTCTCAGCAGCTAGTTTCTCCTTTTGCTCTGCAGCAATTTGCCTATGTGTCTCTTGGATAATTTGCCTTGTCTCTGCAGCTGCCTGCTTTAGGATGGCCTGAACTTCTCTTCTCTGAGCAGCTGCCTCCTTCTTCCTTTCTGCTTCTTGTGCTTTCTTTTCTGCTAGCACATGCCTCTTCCTGGCAGCTTCTTCTGCTTTCTTCATTTCTGCTTCCCTTCTAGCTGCTAGAACAGCTTGCTTCTTGT
Organism: Triticum timopheevii; assembly: GCA_963921465.1. Taxonomy (NCBI): domain Eukaryota; kingdom Viridiplantae; phylum Streptophyta; class Magnoliopsida; order Poales; family Poaceae; genus Triticum; species Triticum timopheevii. The sequence goes on from OY997272.1 coordinate 193,460,122, forward strand.
CCTCCAGTTCCTTCTCTCTTTGTGTCTTCATGGCTAGCAGCTTCCTAGCAAGATCACCATGAGTGACTGTGCTGCTTGGCTGGGAGTGGTTGAGCATAGACTGTGCATTCGCTAAGAATGCAGACTCTGGTACTGGTGTTTGTTGTATGATTCTTGGCAAAGGCCTCTGTACATGTAGTGAAAAAGTTTTAGTATTATGATTCTTGCCAAAGGCCTCTGCACATGTCAAGAATACAGTAGTACCTGCTCAAGAATAGAGTCTATCATAAGATCATCCACTGGTGGGGCTCTCTGTGTTGATGCTTCCTCATGGTTCTAATCAGTATGGAAGGGAAGTGATCAATACATTTGATATTAAAACAAGAATATAGTCTATCATTAGCAAAACAAGAGATACAATTCATACTATACCTGGGTTCTCACTGGTCCCTCTTCTTGCACATTAGTATTTGCATGTTGAACACTCTCTTGTGCTGCTTCTGCTTCAACTTGTCTATTTGGAGGTGGTAGGCCAGCCTTAAGATATTTACAACCCTTTCTGTTGTGGTCTGGGTCACCACAGTAGGAGCAATGCATTATGACACCATGTCTGGACATTCTCTTCCCTCCATTACTGCATATGATCTCTTCTGGTGATTTCCTTCTACTCTTGCAAGGTCTTCCCACATGTTTTGTGTACTCTGGTGGCAATATTGTGGGGCCATTCATCTTCTCCCACTCTGTGATATCTTTGCAAGGATAAATTATGTTGCTGTAGGCCTTCTTGAACATTGCCACTGAGTAGCAATTATCCACCAATGTTATTGGGTCAACTCTGTCATTTCTGCAGCATGCAATGACATGTATACATGTGACTCCATTTTTTTGCCATCTCATGCAGCTGCAAGACTTGGTGTGTATGTCCACAATGTAGTCTGTTCCTCTATCACCTACTTGAAATACTCCATCTCCTGACTCATACACATAACAAGTGTTTGCTAGATCTTTGAGCTTCTCAACCATCTTCTTTATCTTAGGGCATGTAACTCCTTGCATCTTCTCACCCTCAAGTTGTTTGGTGTAATGCCTACTAGTCCACTGTTGTTTGATCCTCTCAAACATTGATAGGATTGGCAATTCTCTGGCTTCTAGGATATACCTGCAAGCAGGACACATGGGAAGGAAATCATTAGCATGTCAAACTAGGCACAAACTAGGAAGGAAATCAAGCACAAACTAGGAAGGAAATCATTAGTTTCTTACTTGTTGAAGACCTCACATAGGTTATTCAGCAAAATATCACACTTTGGTATGTCACTTTGGAATGCCCTGACCCAAGTCTCTGGTTCTAATTCTTTCAACCACTTGTATGCATCCTCATTGAGTTCCTTCATCTCATTCATGTACTGCTCATACTTGATTGTTGTTGTGCTTCTTGCAATCTTCCACAGTTGGTTCTTCAGTGCATCACCTTTGTACAGCTGCTGGAAATTCTTCCACATATGCCTGACACAGAACCTATGTTCTGATTCTGGAAACACATCATTCACAGCATTGATAAGCCCCTTTTGTTTATCAGACATAATTGTCCATGGTGAGGTGTTGATGATACCAAGGTCCATCTTAAGCCTCTCAAGAAACCAAACCCAGTTTGGCATGTCTTCCACTTCCACAACAGCAATGGCAATTGGGAAAATACAATTATTAGGATCTATGCCAACTGCAACAAGTAACTGACCCCTATATCTAGTTTTAATATGACACCCATCTATGAAAATCACAGGCCTGCATCCTTGAAGGAAACCTCTTTTACAAGCATCCAGACACATGTATGCTTTGTTGAACCTAGCTTTATCATCAAGTGCTAGGAAGAATGAACTACCTGGGTTGCTTCTCCTTATCTCATTTCCATAGTCCCACAGCAACTTGTATTGTCCTTCTTCATCACCATGAATTATCTTCATGGCCAGCCTCCTTGCCCTTTGTAGCTTAGTCCTAGTTGGTGTCATATGCCATTCTTTTTGTACAACTCTTGAGAAGTTCCTCAAGTTCATGTCTTGATCTGCCCTGAAACTCTCAAGATATTTCCTTGCAAGAAATGGTGCAGTAAATGCTTTGATCTTCCATTTCTTGCAACATGTATGCTCTTCCACATACTTCTTCACCATGAAGCATTTAGTCCTGCTGTCAAATGATGCCCATAAATACCAAGTGCAATCCTCATCACATACTGCCTTCACTCTCTTCTTGTCATTAACTGGCAACTTCACATCCACTCTGTTTCTGCAGCTGTACTCCTTTATAGCTTTCCTTAGCAATTGTACATTCTCAAATACTTGACCCACATGGAACTTTGTATATTGCAGGTCCTCCTTTCTGAAAGCTCTAAACTTGGTCTGAGTTTCATCATCTGAATCTGGTGCCCACAAGTCCTCACCTTCTGATTCATAATCAGACATGGCTTCATCTTTTGCTTCAGAACCTGGTTTCACCTGTCCCCCTTGCACCTTATCCTTTGTCTGCACTGGCTCATCTTCATCCACATTGTCTGCATAAAGATCATCATCCCCATCACTGATCTCAAAATCACTATCAAACATGCCAGCTGGATCAAAATCACTGTCATCTGAGTCACTTTCTGATGCTGACAACACCTCTTTCCTCCCCCTCTTGGCTCTTCTATCTCTGTCTTCCTCCCTCTCAACTCCATTATTCTCCGCATCTACTCCACTAGCATCCACAAATACTCTGTCTGACTCATGCTGTTCTGGCTCAATAGTACTCTCTTCATGCACATGATCCAAATTGTCGGACTGAATGTTCTCTGTCCTCCTTGCAAAGATAAATGGATTTCCATCATCAACTTCAACTTCTGGATTGTTTGGATAAACAATTTGAATTGGAATAGGAACTTCTCCTCCTCTATGTGATGGACTACTGCTAGATGCAAGATTTGTACTACTCTTTTCTTTGGAAGGGCTGAACACTGGTGGCAGATGAGCTCTTGGATGATGGACTACATCATCAACATCATTGTGAGAATGCAAACTGTCATCATGGTCCAGATAAATATCAAAGAAGTGATGGCCTATTGACAAGAATACCATCATTTGATCAGTATCTGCATCACTCCTAATCTGTCTCAAAGAATTTCTGGTGATGTCAAGGATGGGAATGCGGTAGTATGCTTTTATCCTTCCAGCCATCTCCCATCCTATCTCCTCTACCATATGCTCCACCATGATTGGAGACCATGTTAACCTATCAACTTGATCATACCACACTTCATGTCCATTGACATAACTTCTGTTGCTTCCTTGACCCATGAAAAAACCCCCATGATGAAATAGCACTGAAAATTTGTCACTGCGTGCTCCTGTTACAAAAAAGCACACAAACTGAGTACAACCACCAATAATTGTAACAAACTTGACAAAAAGTGAACCTTTTATGTGAACCTTAAACCCTACAACAAACCCCCAATTGTTCCTCCAAAACCCTAGCACACATTATGAACCCGACTACAGGAGGGAGTACACAATTTAGGACAAAGTATCTACATGGCAAACCGTGGCATCAAACCTATATTCCACTTTTCATGTGGAATAAAACCTATATTCCACTTTTCTAACTGTGGCAAAAACCCCACCTGAAACCCTAGGTTTTCTTCCAATGCGGGCAACTTCAAGAGAAAACTTATGCAAACTGAATCTAATCTGTACATAACTCGATTTGATGTCAAATAGACCAGAATTTTGGACTTACTGTAATCGGGGGCAGGGGCTCCATTGGGGCGACGAATTGCAGCCATGGCGGCGCCGCCTTGCCTTCCCCACGGTCGCGAGACCCTCCTCCACGGCCGATCCTTCCAACCCGACACCGAAAATCGCCGCCGACCTCAACGCCGGCGATCAACTGTTCCTTCCTCGGCCGCGATAGGGGAGGGGAAGCAGAGACAGGGGAGGGGAAGCGGAGAGACAGAGGAGGCGGAGAGACAAGGAAATGGAGAGGTGGGAGGGCGAGCAGAGATGGAATAGAAGACGGGAGGGTTTTTTTGTAAATTGTTCACCGCTTCGCTTCTGCAAACGACACGTGGCGCGGGAAGGGCGTGGACTGGTCAAAACGGCGGCGTACCGGTTCAATACGGTGAACAGTGACCGTATAATCACGTCCCATCGTACATAGTTACCATAATGACCGTATTTCTAAGTACAGTGACCAAACCGAGCTCACGGCACAAGTTCAAGTACCTGTAGTGCATTTTACTCTATATACTTTTAGAGATACTATTTTTCATGTATTATAAGACCATCTAAAAGCGGATTATGAAAATGTTCGTTTCCTACGTTCTTTCTCCCCCTGCTCCAAGGCTGCGACCAAAACACTAGTCGTCGCCCCGTGTACTCCTCTTCTCGTTGTTGCCTGTGCGTGTCGCGGGGGCAAAGTCCGTGTGACGCTGATCGTGGCGGGGAGGTCTTGATCGCGGGTGGCCTGCTTGTGGAGGAGTTGGAGGGGCTGTCGTGGGTGGCGAAGGAGCTTCATTTATTACTTTATAGAGTCATTTTACATTGGAAACCGCTATATGATGGTAACATGTTTTACTCTATTTGCACCTCTCCTCATTAATTAATTGCCACATCATTTTTTTGCCCCATGTGACATGCATGTTAGTATTTATATTACTCCCACTATGAGCAGCCTAACTCATTTTGTGGATGGTCTATTGCCTACAATTGTGTTGTGCTATATTAAATTGCAAAGCTCCTTAGTAATATAGTTGTAAAAAAATGGAAAGTTAATGATTAGCCCACTTTAACCAAACAAAGCCTAATCAGCATGTCACCTTCATTCCTGCTCTGTTGACGTAAGTGAGAACCATCTTCTACCCTCATAAGACCGAGTAGTATATACTATTAGAGATACTATTTTTCATATAATATAAGACCATCTAAAAGTGGATTATGAAAAAAATTGTTTCCTACATTCTTTCTTCCCCATTGCTCCAAGGCTGTGACCAAAACATTAGCCATCACCCCATGTACTTCCCTTTTCATTGTTGCCTATGCATGTCATGGGGGCAAAGTCCATGTGACGCTGATGGTGGCGGGGAGGTCCTGATCGTGGGTGGCATGCTTGTGGAGGAGTTGGAGGGGATGCCATGGGATGGCGAAGGAGATGTGTGCTCGAGTAGCGGTTTTTTGTTAGGTGGGGCCCGACGGAGGCGTTGGTGATCTGGAACAGTAGTATTCTAAGGTGGCCCGACCTGACTAGGTCACTAGAGAAGGAGTTGGTGCGTCGTCCTGACTACGGCGAGCTCGACATTAGACCCGTACTTGTCATGCAGTGACATGGGTGTTTGTTCCCTTTTAGATTCTCTTTAGAAAGCCTTCGAGTTTGGTTTCGGACGACAAGGCGGCGGCATTGTTGTAGTGTAGAAATAATATTCTCCCCTCTCTTTCCTTGCTTTGCTAGTGTGCTTATCACTGATGGTAGACGTGTGGAGCCGTGTCTCTGGTGGGTCTTTCATGATCTGGTCGATTTAGGTTTCCGGTGATCAATCAAGATTTGGTTGGCTTCTGTGGTCCTCGAAGCTTCTTCATACCCTCATTGGTGTTTTCTTCTATGGGGCGGCAGTTTGTTTTGAAGATCGTGTATGCCGGTGTCTCCTGGTCTACATCGATGATTTTCCATCTACTTCTTCTACCAGCTCCTAGGTTTTAAAAAGTTTGCTCCGCCAAGGAGGCGGTCCAAAGGTCTCCTAGTCTGCATCGATGACTTTTTGGCCACTGCTTCTACAAGCTTCTGCGTTTAAAAATGTTTGCTCTGCCAAGGCGGAGGCCTGGAGGTGGCATCAAGCTATGCCCATGACACACTGCCAATGGATGCAGAATGAAGAAGACTTCGGCACCCTAAGAATATGAATGTAATTTTAATTTTCTGTACGAATGTGTTTGTAAGGACATGTGATGCATAATATATGGCCTTAGGCCCTTCCGCAAAAAACCGTCTAAAAGCCGAGACAAACCTAGAGTAGAACAACCATGTCAGTTGATGCCAATGAAAGATGGGAAATCCTTCACTATATTAGTCTAACGTTTGGGAGAGCTCTACTCCACCTATAAACTATGGGAGTTTGGAATAAACTGTTTGGGGGCATAACAAACTCTAGCTTCAGATATATGGAATGACAACTGGGTTCCTTCTAGCCCAAATTTGGGGGGTGAGAAGACCTCGAGGAAGTGTAATGCTGCAAAATGTTTCAGACCTCATTGATCCAGTGACAAGAAATTGGGACAAGGATTTGATTCACTCTGTTTTTCGATCGGTTGATGCGAAATCTATACTATCTATTCACCTTGTTACAAATAGAGAAGATTTTGTTGCCTGGCACACTTCTAGGGATGGGTATTTCTCAGTCAAATCATCTTACTTTGGTGAATGGGAGCACAACCACAATACCCTTGCAACTACTCTGCATATTGTCAAAGGCATAGTAAATAAGATACGACATGTACTATGAAATTAAAATGTTACAACAAAAGTGAATACCTTCGGACGACGGGCTCTTCATGACATCTTCTATATATAAATAACTAGCCCCCACTACATATTTCTCTCGACATGCAAGTATGTCACCTCATCATTCAACATGCATGGAAAAAGTTCACCACAACATGCAACCATGCATAATAAAAAGCCACCTCAACATGCAAACATGGATGAGAATTTACATACTATTATGATATTTATATTATATAATAACCAAGCACCACAAATCGCCTGGCACAATTCTAGGGATGGGTATTTCTCAGTCAAATCATCTTACTTTGGTGAATGGGAGCACAACCACAATACCCTTGCAACTACTCTGCATATTGTCAAAGGCATAGTAAATAAGATACGACATGTACTATGAAATCAAAATGTTACAACAAAAGTGAATACCTTTGGACGACGGGCTCTTCATGACATCTTCTATAGATAAATAACTAGCCCCCACTACATATTTCTCTCGACATGCAAGTATGTCACCTCATCATTCAACATGCATGGAAAAAGTCCACCACAACATGCAACCATGCATAATAAAAAGCCACCTCAACATGCAAACATGGATGAGAATTTACATACTATTATGATATTTATATTATAAAATAACCAAGCACCACAAATCATTTTTTTAGTTTTAGTTCTCATATTATTACTCTACATATTCATGTTTCATACAACCAATTTCCACCGAATATATTGCAAAACATTCCTGCAACAACGCGCAGGGTATCATCTAGTTGTTCCTTATTTGGGAATCTTGGCAAGTAGACATATTAAAACAAGTGGACATTGTCCACCGTGCAAAGTGGGCTATGAAGATTTTAAACACATGATCTTCCAATGTGAAAGAGCAAGTCAAGTGTGGAAGGAACTAGGCTTAAAGGATCTGGTGGGTCAACCCCTCTTTCTTGATCGCTTGGGATCGATGCTAATTTCCACAAAATATATTGCAAAACATTCCCGCAATAACGTGCGGGGTATCATCTGGTTTTCATAATAAGCGTACCCTTAGGATTGTTGGCCAGGTTTCGGCTTTTAGAAACCACAAGTTGACGATACAAAAATAATAATAATAGATCATATTCCTAATTTAGCAACAGTAATTCTTAATCCAGATAGTTAACATTTGGTTTCTAGATTGATGTCCTCAACATGCAAACATGGATGAGAATTTACATACTATTGTGATATTTATATTATACAATAACCAAGCACCACAAATCATTTTTTTAGTTTTAGTTCTTATATTATTACTCTACATATTCATGTTTCTTACAAGCAATTTCTACTGAATATATTGCAAAACATTCCCGCAACAACGTGCGGGGTATCATCTACTTGTTCCTTATCTGAGAATCTTGGCGAGTAGACATATTAAAACAAGTGGACAATGTCTGGGCTATGAAGATTTTAAACACATGATCTTCTAATGTGAAAGAGCAAGTCAAGTGTGGAAGGAACTAGGCTTAAAGGATCTGGTGGATCAACCCCTCTTGATCGCTTGGGATCGATGCTGATTTCCACCAAATATATTTCAAAACATTCCCGCAATAACGTGCGGGGTATCATCTAGTTTTCATAGTAAGCGTACCCTTAGGATTGTTGGCTAGGCTACGAATTCTAGAAACCACGAGTTGACGATACGAAAAATTATAATATTAGATCATATTCATAATTTAGCAACAGTAATTCTTAATCTAGATAATTAACATTTGGTTTCTAGATTGATGTCCTCAACATGCAAACATGGATGAGAATTTATGTATTATTATGATATTTATAGTATACAACAACCAAGCACCACAAATCATTTTTTTAGTTTTAGTTCTCATATTATCACCCTACATATTCATGTTTTATACAACCAATTTCCACCGAATATATTGCAAAAAAATTCCGCAACAACGTGCGGGGTATCATCTAGTTGTTCCTTTTTTGGGAATCTTGACGAGTAGAAGTATTAAAACAAGTGGACAATGTCCTCAGTGCAAAGTGTGCTATGAAGATTTTAAACACATAATCTTCCAATGCGAAAGAGCAAGTCAAGTGTGGAAGGAACTAGGCTTAAAGGATCTGGTGGATCAACCCCTCTTTCTTGCTCGATAAGATGATTAGAACAAATCAATACACAGTCTTAATTCGCGAAATACAATTATTTGGTCTTGTTCTTCTCGAAACAGTCTTTCGCCTTGCTTTATATATAAAACAACAACATCCAAGTTACACGGAGGAACGATACAATGTGGTGAGGTAGCCCTCTGATACAACAGAAGGGGTCTCCTTCCGTTCCTAGTCTAGCATCAGGCCCCTGGCTTGGATGAGCACCTCCACCATGGGGGGCGTCCATGCCCGCGTCCCAAGTTGATCCTTGTGGATCGAGGGAGACACGGCCTAGTAGTTGCCAATGGCCAACGCCGAGCTCGACCCAACATTGGTCCCGGACCTTGGTCGAGTCAAACTCACACCCCGCCACACCCGTGGCCACCAGCTTCGATCTGACCTACAGTATAGCAGAACTGCGGGTACCAACTTGGACCGACACCGCAATGACCCAACATGGCAGGATAGCACTAACATGAACGCAAGCCAGCGAGGACTAGGTCGCCCCCCTGCAACTGCCCTCCTGTTAGGGCATATTTCTCCCTTAGTGGTTTTGGTGATTGATGACAATGTTTTTGCGGACTAATCGTGTCCATTGAGCATTTCAGATAATCTATCTTTTGGCACAAGACGATTTGAACCCCTCTGGATATTTATGAAGACGGTGGTTTTCTTGCATTTCATTTTCGGTAGACTTGAGTCGTAGGAACAATGTACTATTAAGAGGGTCTCCTTCGAAAAGGTTTGGGTGGAATCAACATGTACACTATCTCTTTGCACCCTCGTCTTTCTCGTCATTTGAGCTTGTCCAACCGTGTGCTTGAGATTTTCAGAACAACATAAGTAATAGTACCACTCTGCTTAGTGGTAGTACCTCTCCAGCGGTACCCTTACTTCTGCATGTTCTGTGTGTTCTGTAAATGGGCAGTAGTAGAGCGGCAGCTCAGCGCGGTAGTACCGCTCCTGCGGTACTCCGGTCCTGACTACCACTCTACTACCATAGATTTACTGGGCTCGGATCAGACAAGCGAAAGTACCGCTCCTGCGGGTGGTAGTACCATGATAACTCACAAGTATATGGGATCTTTTGTAGCCTTCTTTGATAAATAAGAGTGTTGAACCCAACGAGGAGCTAAAGCTAGAACAAATATTCCCTCAAGTTCTATCGACCATCGATACAAATCTACGCACACTTGACGTTTGATTTACCTAGAACAAGTAAGAAACCATTTTGCAAGAATAAAACTACGAGCAAATTGTAAGGTAATAAAAGTGGATAGATTTTGTCAACAAGAAAGTCATTTGTCCCTAGGCAATCAATAACAAGTACCGGTAATCATTCTTGCAATTTTATATGAGGGAGAGGCATGAGCTAACATACTTTCTCTACTTGGATCATATACACTTATGATTGGACCCCTAGCAAGCATCCGCAACTACTAAAGATCATTAAGGTTGTGAAACCCAACCATAGCATTAAGTATCAAGTCCTCTTTACTCCCATACACTACAACCCACTTATCCGCATTTAGGCTGCTATCATCCCCCGCAACACTGACAATAAGCAAACCAAGAACATATTGCAACACCCTAGCTACAATGGGGGCCCCAAACGTTTGCGCGAGACGGAGGGCACCGTAGGACAACACCATAAATAAAATATACAATCATACTGTAGGATCGAAAGTATGTCTAGAGGGGGTGATTAGACTACTTGACCAAATAAAAATCTAGCCTTTTCCCAATTTTAAGTTTTGGCAGATTTTAGCAACTTAGCACTAGTCAAGAAAACAACCTACACATGCAATTCTAAGAGTGTAGAAGCGGAATGTAAATCATTGCATATGAAGATAAAGGGTGGGAGTTTGGAGGGAGCAAACGCAATGTAGACATGGAGATTTTTGGCGTGGTTCCGATAGGTGGTGCTATCGTACATCCACGTTGATGAAGACTTCAACCCACGAAGGGTAACGGCTGCGCGAGTCCACGGAGGGCTCCACCCACGAAGGTGTGACGCCCCCGATTCAATCATACACTAATCATGCACGCAAATGTGTACGATCAAGATCAGGGACTCACGGGAAGATATCACAACACAACTCTAAAAGTAAAATAAGTCATACAAGCATCATAATACAAGCCAGGGGCCTCGAGGGCTCGAATACAAGTGCTCGATCATAGACGAGTCAGCGGAAGCAACAATATCTGAGTACAGACATAAGTTAAACAAGTTTGCCTTAAGAAGGCTAGCACAAACTGGGATACAGATCGAAAGAGGCGCAGGCCTCCTGCCTGGGATCCTCCTAAACTACTCCTGGTCGTCGTCAGCGGGCTGCACGTAGTAGTAGGCACCTCCAGTGTAGTAGTCGTCATCGACGGTGGCGTCTGGCTCCTGGACTTCAGCATCTGGTTGCGACAACCAGAAAGAAAGGAAAGGGGGAAAAGGGGGGAGAAAGCAACCGTGAGTACTCATCCAAAGTACTCGCAAGCAAGGAACTACACTACATATGCATGGGTATATGTGTAAGGAGGCCATATCAGTGGACTGAACTGCAGAATGCCAGAATAAGAGGGGGATAGCTAGTCCTATCGAAGACTACGCTTCTGGCAGCCTCCGCCTTGCAGCATGTAGAAGAGAGTAGATTGAAGTCCTCCAAGTAGCATCTCCAAGTAGCATCTCCAGTAGCATCGCATAGCATAATCCTACCCGACAATCCTCTCCTCGTCGCCCTGTTAGAGAGCGATCACCGGGTTGTATCTGGCACTTGGAAGGGTGTGTTTTATTAAGTATCTGGTTCTAGTTGTCATAAGGTCAAGGTATAACTCCGGGTCGTCCTTTTACCGAGGGACACGGCTATTCGAATAGATTAACTTCCCTGCAGGGGTGCACCACATAACCCAACACGCTCGATCCCATTTGGCCGGACACACTTTCCTGGGTCATGCCCGGCCTCGGAAGATCAACACGTCGCAGCCCCACCTAGGCACAACAGAGAGGTCAGCACGCTGGTCTAAACCTAAGTGCGCAGGGGTCTGGGCCCATCGCCCTGAGCACACCTGCACGTTGCGTGGGCGGCCGGAAGCAGACCTAGCCTAGTGGCGTTCCAGTCCAATCCGCCGCGCGCCGCTCAGTTGCTAACGTCACGAAGGCTTCAGCTGATACCACGACACCGGGATACCCATAACTACTCCCACGTAGATGGTTAGTGCGTATAGACCAAATGGCCAGACTCAGATCAAATACCAAGATCTCGTTAAGCGTGTTATTATGAAGCAACCGCGGACACCGACCAGGGCCAGGCCCACCTCTCGCCTAGGTGGTCTCAACCTGCCCTATCGCTCCGCCACAAAGATCCACACAGAGGGCCGTCGGGACAAAGGTCCTTTCAGCCCGCAATCCGTGAATCACTCGCGGGTACTCTTCGAGCGGACCCGACTTTAGTCACCATCTGTTGTATGTATGTATGTATAGTATATACCCGTGATCACCTCCCAAGTGATCACGGCCCAATAGTATAGCAAGGCAGACTGACAAGAATGTAGGGCCAATGATGATAAACTAGCATCCTATACTAAGCATTTAGGATTGCGGGTAAGGTATCAACAGATGTAGCAACAATGTCAGGCTATGCATCAGAATAGGATCAACGGAAAGCAGTAACATGCTACACTACTCTAATGCAAGCAGTATAGAGGAGAATAGGCGATATCTGGTGATCAAGGGGGGGGGGGGGGGGCTTGCCTGGTTGTTCTGACAAGGAGGGGTCGTCGGTGACGTAGTCGTCCACAGGGGCATCAGCATCGTCACGGGGGCTACCGGAGAGAAGAGGGGGGAGAAACAGTAAATACATAGCAAGCAAGTGCATAATAGGTCAACAAGCAGAGCTAGACGTGTTCTAACGCGGTATGAGGTGATACCGGTGAAGGGGGGAAACATCCGGGAAAGTATCCCCGGTGTTTTGTGTTTTCGGACAGATGAACCGGAGGTGAAATGTTGCAGGTTCTCTATGCTAGGGACGCGTGGCGGACGAACGGGCTGCGTATCCGGATTCGTCTCGTCGTTCTGAGCAACTTTCATATTGAAAATATTTTAATTCGGGTTACGGATTAAAAGATATGATTTTCTAAAGATTTAATTAATTTCTAGAATTTAATTCGAAAATGGAATTATGACATCAGCATGATGTCATGCTGACGTCAGCAGTCAACAGGGTTGACTGGTCAACCTGACCAATGGGACCCACTGGTCAGTGACACATTTTAATTAGTCATCTAATTTAACCTAATTAGTATTAATTAGGAGAGGGCCACTGTCATTGAGTAATTAATTAATTGACTAACAGTTTAGTTAGTTTAGTTATTTGATTACTTTAATTAATGAAAATTAATTAAGTTAATTATTTCTTTAATTAATTAATTCATTAAATTTTTTTTGTAAACGTTCTGTGGGGGGGGGGGGGGTTGGGACCCCACATGTCATAGGCAAGGGGGCCATAGCGGGTGTGGGCTACGGGCACAGGGAGTTTGGGCGCACGGGCGCAGCCACGAGGACGCACCCGGTGGGGCGCGCGGGCGCCGATGGGGTCGGGGAGAGGGGCGGCCAGCGCCGGCGAGCGGCGGGGCCGGCAGGAACGGCAGCAGGCAACGGGGCGCGCGCGGCCAATGGCCAGCGGCGACGCTAGGAGAGGGGCGAGGCCATGGCCGAGGTGGCCGGAGCAGGGGAGGTGATGGCGTAAGGCGGGGCCGGAGGCCACAGTGCCGGCCAACGGCCGGAGCAGCGACCGCCGCGGCAGGAGGCGGCATGGGGACGTGGGGATAGGGGACGAAGGAGCGGCGTCTTCGGGCGAGGCGAGCGCAAAGTGGCGCGGCCGGACGGAGTGCCGCGCTCGGCCAGGGCGCGACCCGGCAGCGGTGAGCGCGTGAGACAGAGGAGGGGAGGAGGAGTCGGGGCTCACTGCGGGATGCAGGGATCGGGGCAGTGGGGCGCGGGGAGGAGGACGGTGACGCGCGTCGGAGAGGAGGCAGTCCGGTGGGGGAGCGCTGGCGACGGGCGGCGGGGACGAGCGACGTGGCGACGTGGTTCCGGCGAGGGGGACTCCAAGAGGTTGTGGTGTCGGGACCGAGTCCCAACTCCAGATCGAGGGCGGCGCGTGGACGGGCGCCGGGGCGACTCAGGGTGAGGCAAGGAGGCGTCCGGCGAGGGGGGGGGGGTGACGGGCGACGCCAGCGACGCTGGATCTGGCTCCCCCCGCCTCGATCCAGACGAGGGAGAGAGGGGAACATGGGAGGAGCGAGTGGGGGGGAGTGGACGAGTGGGGTGGCGGCTAGGGTTGCGGGGGGGGGGGGGGGGGGTGGGGGGGGATAAGGAGAGGAGTGGGGTTGGCCGGTTGGGCCGGCCCGTTTCTGGCAGCGGAGGCCAGCTGGGCCACTTGGCCCAGCGGGGGGGTGTCTGTTGTTTTTGTTTTATTTTGTTTTCCTTTCACTTGTTTTTATTATTATTTTCCTTTCTGTTTTATTCAATTTAAAATATTTATGCATTTTCTAAAAATGTGTTTACTTCACCATAATTATCTATGCAATATTTGACACGGTCCGAACATTTTTGTTTTAAAGTTTGAAAACTTTGTTTGTTTGCCAAAAATTCAAATTTGAATTCGAATCGTTTTGAACTAACGCGAGATTAGCGATAGTAATGGAGGTGACAAGGCATCACTAGCAGAGGTTACTGTAGCTTGATTATCCGGGCGTCACAGAAGGGTCCACGAAGAAGCAACCTTGTCTATCCCACCATGGCCATCGCCCACGAAGGACTTGCTCACTAGGGTAGATCTTCACGAAGTAGGCGATCTCCTTGCCCTTACAAACTCCTTGGTTCAACTCCACAATCTTGATGGAGGCTCCCAAGTGACACCTAACCAATCTAGGAGACACCACTCTCCAAAAGGTAATAGATGGTGTCTTGATGATGAACTCCTTGCTCTTGTGCTTCAAATGATAGTCTCCCCAACACTCAACTCTCTCTCTCATAGATTTGGCTATGGTGGAAATATGATTTGAGTGGAAATCAACTTTGGGAAGGCTAGAGATCAAGATTCTTGTGGTTGGATAGGAATGTCTTGGTCTCAACACATGAGTAGGTGGTTCTCTCTCAGAAAATGAGTAGTGGAAGTGTAGGCACATTCTGCTGGCTCTCTCTCTAATGGAGAAGGGGATGGAGGGGTATATATAGCCTCCACACAAAATCTAACCGTTACACACAATTTCCCCAACTCGGTGGGACCAAATGGTTAAACTCGGTCAGACCGACTTGGTTCAAAATGTGAATTTTAGGCATTTCGATGGGACCGACAACATCAACTCAGTGAGACCGATGCGCTAGGGTTAGGGCAAAACTCATCTCGGTGAGACCGATCACATGAACTCGGTGAGACCGATTTCAGTAATAAGCAAACAGAGACTTGGTCAGGCAAACTCGGTGGGACCAATCGCTCATCTCGGTTAGACCGAAACGTTACGAGAAGGAAACAAAGAGTTTGCAATGCCAACTCGGTGGGACCGATTGCTCAGTTTGGTTAGACCGAAACGTTATGAAGGGAAACAGAGAGTGTTCATTCCCATCTCGGTGAGACCGAGATCCCTATCGGTAAGACCATACTGATTAGGGTTTGTGGATATGGCTATGTCAAGTGAACTCGGTGGCGCCGGATAAATCAAATCGGTGGGGTCGAGTTTAACTTTGGGTTGGGACATATGTGGAAATGAGAAAGTGGTTGAGGGATTTTGGAGCATATCACTAAGCATTTTGAGCAAGCAAGCCATTAAGAAACAACTCATCCCCTTTTAATAGTATTGGCTTTCCTATAGACTCAGTGTGATCTTGGATCACTAAACTGAAAAAGGTAGAGTCTTGAGCTTTTGCCAATATGTGTCCTTAGCATATTGAGGGATCCACATCTCTAGTCCATGCCATACCAATCATTGAACTTTCTGAAACATTGATCCTGGTGGAGCGCTCAAAATGATAGAATATGGAATATGCAGTCATCACCAAAATAAGATATGAATGATCATACATAAGATAAGAATATCATCATTAAGCACAAGCATTAAAGTATGATATGATCAAACATATTATCATACGAGTATCTCACACACAAGCATAAAATATTGTTTCAACCAAACAAGCAAAGCAAATGGAGTAGCAAAAAGAGGCAAAAGAAGCAAGCACTCTTTCTCGAAGCCTATGATCTATACACTTTCTCCCCCTTTGGCAACAAGTTACCAAAAAGCTTGAAAATGCATAGTGTTATGCGGCTCTAAGCACGATCTCTGGGAGCTCCAGAGTGCGAAGGTGGTGTGGAGAGGAGTCATGCAACAAATGCATCCAAAGAGGTCTGCAGAGCTACTGGAGTTGCAACTGGAGGGAAAACAGAGGCTGTAGCTGCTGGTACTGATGTAGTTGCCCTGGTGTCAATGGCTGGCACAGCTGCAGACCTTTGTCCCCTTGGCACTCTCTGAAAGGCATCTGTAGTAGCTCTCCCTCTTCTCTCTTCTGCTTCATCCTGGAATTGCTCAACTGCAGTTTGAATCTCTGTGACCTTCAAGTCTAGATCATAGAATTTAGTCTCAATAATCATCTCCAGACTCTCTTGGTTCTGAGTCAGGGTTGCCAACCCTTTCTCAATCCTCAAGGTTGCTTGAATGAGATAGCCCAGATGATCTTGCTTGGATTTCAGTAATACTTGAGAAGCTTCTTCTGCACTTGGAATCTTGGCTGCCTTCTGCTACCTCTTGAGCACTGCGTTGGTTTTCCCTTGAAGAGTAAAGGGTGGTGTAGCAAAGTAGCGTAAGTATTTCCCTCAGTTTTTGAGAACCAAGGTATCAATCCAGTAGGAGGCTCCACGCAAGTCCCACGTGCCTACACAAACAAATAAGAACCTCGCAACCAATGCGATAAAGGGGTTGTCAATCCCTTCACGGCCACTTGCGAAAGTGAGATTTGATAGAGATAATAAGATAAGATAAATATTTTTGGTATTTTATGATATAGATTGGAAAGGAAAGATTGCAAAATAAAGTAGATTGGAAACTTATATGATAGAAGATAGACCCGGGGGGCATAGGTTTCACTAGTGGCTTCTCTCAAGATAGCGTAAGTATTACGGTGGGTGAACAAATTACTGTCGAGCAATTGATAGAAAAGTGCATAATTATGAGATTATCTAGGCATGATCATGTATATAGGCATCACGTCCGTGACAAGTAGACCGAAACAATTCTGCATCTACTACTATTACTCCACACATCGACCGCTATCCAGCATGCATCTAGAGTATTAAGTTCATAAGAACAGAGTAATGCATTAGGCAAGATGACATGATGTAGAGGGATAAACTCAAGCAATATGATATAAACCCCATATTTTTATCCTCGATGGCAACAATACAATACGTGCCTTGCTGCCCCTGCTGTCACTGGGAAAGAACACTGCAAGATTGAAACCAAAGCTAAGCACTTCTCCCATTGCAAGAAATATCAATCTAGTAGGCCAAGCCGTACTGATAATTCGAAGAGACTTGCAAAGATAACCAATCATACATAAAAGAATTCAGAGGAGATTCAAATATTTCTCCTAGATAAACTTGATCATAAACCCACAATTTATCAGATCTCGACAAACACACCGCAAAAAGAGTTACATCGAATAGATCTCCAAGAAGATCTAGGAGAACTTTGTATTGAGATTCAAAGAGAGAGAAGAAGCCATCTAGCTAATAACTATGGACCCGAAGGTCTATGGTAAACTAATCACAACTCAAAGGAGAGGCCTTGGCGATGATGTAGAGGCCCTCCGTGATCGATTCCCCCTCCGGCGGAGTGCCGGAAAAGGCTCCAAGATGGGATCTCACGGGTACAGAAGGTTGCGGCGGTGGAAATAGGGTTTCGTGGTGCTCCTGGATGTTTTCATGGTATGGAGGTATATATAGGAGAAGGACGTCGGTCAGGGGAGCCACGAGGGTGGGGGCGCGCCCACCCCCCTAGGGCGCGCCCTCCTGCCTCATGGCCACCTCGGCTGCTTCTTGACGTCCACTGCAAGTCTCCTGGATTGCATTTGTTCCAAAAAGATCACTCCCGAAGGTTTCATTCCGTTTGGACTCCGTTTGATATTCCTTTTCTTTGAAACACTAAAATAGGCAAAAAAACAGCAATTTGGGCTAGGCCTCCGGTTAGTAGGTTAGTCCCAAAAATGATATAAACGTGTAAAGTAAAGCCCATAAACATCCAAAACGGGTAATATAATAGCATGGAACAATAAAAAATTATAGATACGTTGGAGATGCATCAAGCATCCCCAAGCTTAATTCCTGCTCGTCCTCGAGTAGGTAAATGATAAAAACAGAATTTTTGATGTGGAATGCTACCTAGCATATTTCTTAATGTAATTTTCTTTATTGTGGCATGAATGTTCAGATCCAAATGATTCAAGATAAAAGTCCATATTGACATGAAAACAATAATACTTCAAGCGTACTAACAAAGCAATCATGTCTTCTCGAAATAACATGGCTAAAGAAAGCTATCCCTACAAAATCATATAGTCTGGTTATGCTCTATCTTCATCACACAAAGTATTTAATCATGCAGAACCCCGATGACAAGCCAAGCAATTGTTTCATACTTTTATGTTCTCAAACTTTTTCAACTTTCACGCAATACATGAGCGTGAGCCATGGACATAACACTATATGTGGAATAGAATGGTGGTTGTGGAGAAGACAAAAAAGAGGAGAAGGTAGTCTCACATCAACTAGACGTATCAATGGGCTATGGAGATGCCTATTAATAGATATCAATGTGAGTGAGTAGGGATTGCCATGCAACGGATGCACTAGAGCTATAAGTGTATGAAAGCTCAACAAAAGAAACTAAGTGGGTGTGCATCCAACTTGCTTGCTCACGAAGACCTAGGGCAATATGAGGAAGCCCATCATTGGAATATACAAGCCAAGTCCTATAATGAAAAAATCCTACTAGTATATGAAAGTGACAACATAGGAGACTCTCTATCATGAAGATCATGGTGCTACTTTGAAGCATAAGTGTGGTAAGAGGATAGTAGCATTGTTCCTTCTCTCTTTTTCTCTCATTTTTTATGGCCTTTCTCTTTTTTTATGGCCTTTCTCTTTCTTTCTTTTTTTTGTCCGGAGTCTCATCCCGACTTGTGGGGGAATCATAGTCTCCATCATCCTTTCCTCACTTGGGACAATGCTCTAATAATGAAGATCATCACACTTTTATTTACTTACAACTCAAGAATTACAACTCAATACTTAGAACAAAATATGACTCTATGTGGATGCCTCCGCCGGTGTACCAAGATATGCAATGAATCAAGAGCGACATGTATGAAAGAATTATCAAGGTGGCTTTGCCACAAATACGATGTCAATTACATGATCATGCAAAAGCAATATGACAATGATGGAGTGTGTCATAATAAACAGAACGGTGGAAAGTTGCATGGCAATATATCTCAGAATGGCTATGGAAATGCCATAATAGGTAGGTATGGTGGCTGTTTTGAGGAAGGTATATGGTGGGTGTATGGTACCGGCGAAAGTTGCACGGCACAAGAGAGGCTAGTAATGGTGGAAGGGTGGTAGTGCGTATAATCCATGGACTCAACATTAGTCATAAAGAACTCATATACTTATTGCAACAATCTACTAGTTTTTGAAACAAATTACTACGCGCATGCTCCTAGGGGGATATATTGGTAGGAAAAGATCATCGCTCGTCCCCGACTGCCACTCATAAGGAAGACAATCAAAAAATAATTCATGCTCCAACTTCATCACATAATGGTTCACCATACGTGCATGCTACGTGAATCACAAACTTCAACTCAAGTATTCCTCAAATTCACAACTACTCAACTAGCATGACTCTAATATCACCATCCTCATATCTCAAAAAAATATCAACCATCAAATTGATCATAGCACCCAATTCACTTTCTATGATAGTTTTTATTATACCCAACTTGGATGCCCATCATTCTAGGACCAGTTTTATAACCATAGCAAATGCCATGCTGTTCTAAAATGCTCTCAAAATAATATAAGTTTAGCATGAGAGATCAATAATTTCTACAAAATAAAACCACTGCTGTGCTCTAAAAAGATATAAGTGAAGCACTACAACAAAATTGTCTAGCTCAAAAGATATAAGTGAAGCACATAGAGTATTCTAATAAATTCCGAATCATGTGTGTCTCTCCCAAAAGGTATGTACAGCAAGGATGATTGTGGTAAACTAAAAAGCAAAGACTCATATCGTACAAGACGCTCCAAGCAAAACACATATCATGTGGTGAATAAAAATATAGCTCCAAGTAAAGTTACCGATAGACTAAGACGAAAGAGGGGATGCCTTCCGGGGCATCCCCAAGCTTAGGATTTTGGTTGTCCTTGAATTATCTTGGGGTTCCATGGGCATCCCCAAGCTTAGGCTCTTGCCACCCTTTATACCATAGTCCATCAAATCTTTACCCAAAACTTGAAAACTTCACAACACAAAACTCAACAGGAAATCTCACAAGCTCCGTTAGTGCAAGAAAGAAAAACCACCACATAAGATACTGTAATTAACTCATTATTTATTTATATTGGTGTTAAACCTACTGTATTACAACTTCTCTATGGTTCATACCCCCCGATACTAGCCATAGATTCATCAAAATAAGCAAACAACACACGAAAAACAGAATCTGTCAAAAACAGAATGGTCTGTAGCAATCTGTAACTTTAGAATACTTATGGAACTCTACAAATCCTACAGAAATAGGAAGTCCTAGGAAATTTGTCTATTGATCTACTGCAAAGATGATCAACTAAAAATCACGTTTCTGTGATTTACTAAAATTATTCTCGTGCGCGCAAAAGTTTCTGTTTTTCAGCAAGATCAAGTTAACTAATACCATAGGTTATCCTATAGGTTCTACTTGGAACAAAGACTAATTAAAACATAAAACCACATCTAAACAGACGCTAGATGAATTATTTATTACCATCAGCAAAGAAAATTATTGGGTTGTCTCCCAACAACCGCTTTTCTTTAAAGCCTTTTAGCTAGGCATTGATAATTTTAATGCTGCTCACATGAAAGACAAGAATTGAAGCGCAAAGAGAGCATCATGAAACACATGACAAATACATCTAAGTCTAACATACTTACTATGCATAGGCATATTATAAGCAAACAAATTTGCAAGGCAAGCAAAAACTAGCATATGCAAGGAAGAAGAAGGAGACGATAGCAATCTCAACATGACGAGAGGTAATTTAGTAAGATAAAAATTTCTACGACCATATTTTCCTCTCTCATGATAATTACATGTAGGATCATAGGCAAATTCAACAAAATAGCTATCACATAACATATTCTCAACACGATCCACATGCATGTGAAGTTGACACTCTTCCAAAATAGTGGGATTATCATTAACTAAAGTCATGACATCTCCAAACCCACTTTTATCAAAAATACCATAAGATTGAACATTCTCCAAATATGTGGGATCTAAATTTGAAACTCTTACAAACCCACTTTAAATATTATTGCAAGCACTATTATCATTCTCATATTCATCATGGGGCTTAAATAAATTTTCAAGATCATAAGAAGAGTCACCCCAATCATGATCATTGCAACAAGTAGTAGACATAGCAAAACTAGCATCCCCAAGCTTAGGCTTTTGGATATTATTAGCACAATTGACATCAAGAGAATTTAAAATAAAATCATTGCAATCATGCTTTTTATTCAAGGAGCTATCGTGAATCTCTTCATAAATTTCTTCATCGCAATTTTTAGATTCACGAATTTCAAGCAAAACCTCATAAAGATAATCTAGTGCACTCAAATCACTAGAATTTGGTTCATCATAATTGGATCTCTTAAAAATAATTGGCAAGAGGATGAGGATCCATAAATCTTAGGTTCTCTGTTTAGCAATAAATAAACAACTATTCCAACCAAACAAGCAAACGAGCCAAGTAAGACATAAAAGCAAATGAAAAGATGAATAGAAGAAGGGCGAATAAAACGGCAAGGGTGAAGTGGGGGAGAGGAAAACGAGAGGCAAATGGCAAATAATGTAATGCGAGGGAGAAGAGTTTGTGATGGGTGCTTGGTATGTCTTGACTTGAGCGAAGACCTCCCCGGCAACGGCGCCAGAAATCCTTCTTGCTACCTCTTGAGCACTGCGTTGATTTTCCCTTGAAGAGGAAATGGTGATGCAGCAAAGTAGCATAAGTATTTTCCTCAGTTTTGAGAACCAAGGTATCAATCTAGTAGGAGGCTCCACGCAAGTCCCACGTACCTACACAAACAAATAAGAACCTCGCAACCAACGCGATAAAGGGGTTGTCAATCCCTTCACGGCCACTTGCGAAAGTGAGATCTGATAGAGATAATAAGATAAGATAAATATTTTTGGTATTTTTATGATATAGATTGGAAAGTAAAGATTGCAAAATAAATTAGATTGGAAACTTATATGATAGAAGATAGAGCCGGGGGCCATAGGTTTCACTAGTGGCTTCTCTCAAGATAGCATAAGTATTACGGTTGGTGAACAAATTACTGTCGAGCAATTGATAGAAAAGTGCATAATTATGAGATTATCTAGGCATGACCATGTATATAGGCATCACGTCCGCGACAAGTAGACCGAAACGATTCTGCATCTAGCATGCATCTAGAGTATTAAGTTCATAAGAACAGAGTAACGCATTAGGCAAGATGACATGATGTAGAGGGATAAACTCAAGCAATATGATATAAACCCCATCTTTTTATCCTTGATGGCAACAATACAATACGTGCCTTGCTGCCCCTGCTGTCACTGGGAAAGGTGTTGGGGAACGTAGCAGAAATTCAAAAAATTTCCTACATATCACCAAGATCTATCTATGGAGAGACCAGCAACGAGGGGAAGGAGAGTGCATCTACATACCCTTGTAGATCGCTAAGCGGAAGCGTTCAAGTGAACAGGGTTGATGGAGTCGTACTCGTCGTGATTCAAATCACCGATGATCAAGTGCCGAACGCACGGCACCTCCGCGTTCAACACACGTACAGCCCGGTGACGTCTCCCACGCCTTGATCCAGCAAGGAGAGAGGGAGAGGTTGAGGAAGACTCCATCCAGCAGCAGCACAACAGCGTGGTGGTGATGGAGGAGCGTGGCAATCCTGCAGGGCTTCGCCAAGCACCGCGAGATATGAGGAGAAAGAGAGGGAGGGCTGCACCAACAGGCGGAGATCGAATCACATGTTATGGGCAGCCCTAGGCCTCACTATATATAGGGGAGAGGGAGGAGGGTGCGCCCCCTCTAGGGTTCCCACCCTAGGGGGGTGCGGCAGCCCTAGATGGGAAAGGGGCGGCGGCCAAGGGAGGATTCCCTCCCCCCAAGGCACCTAGGAGGTGCCTTCCCCTCCTAGGACTCTTCCTTAGGGTTCCCCCATCACCCTAGGCGCATGGGCCATGAGGGAAGTGGCGCCCCAGCCCACTTTGGGCTGGATCCCTTCCCACTTCAGCCCATGGGACCCTCCGGGATAGGTGGCCCCACCCGGTGGACCCCCGGGACCCTTCCGGTGGTCCCGGTACAATACCGATGACCCCAAAACTTGTCCCGATGGCCGAAACAGGACTTCCTATATATAAATCTTTACCTCCGGACCATTCCAGAACTCCTCGTGACGTCCGGGATCTCATCCGAGGCTCCGAACAACATTCGGTAACCACATACAAGCTTCCTTTATAACCCTAGCGTCATCGAACCTTAAGTGTGTAGACCCTACGGGTTCGGGAGACATGCAGACATGACCGAGATGTTCTCCGGTAAATAACCAACAGCGGGATCTGGATACCCATGTTGGCTCCCACATGTTCCACGATGATCTCATCGGATGAACCACGATGTCAAGGACTCAATCGATCCCGTATACAATTCCCTTTGTCTATCGGTACGATACTTGCCCGAGATTCGATCGTCGGTATCCCGATACCTTGTTCAATCTCGTTACAAGCAAGTCTCTTTACTCGTTCCGTAACACATCATCCCGTGATCAACTCCTTGATCACATTGTGCATATTATGATGATGCCTACCGAGTGGGCCCAGAGATACCTCTCCATTTACACAGAGTGACAAATCCCAGTCTCGATTTGTGCCAACCCAACAGACACTTTCGGAGATACCTGTAATGCACCTTTATAGCCACCCAGTTACGTTATGATGTTTGGTACACCCAAAGCACTCCTACGGTATCCGGGAGTTGCACAATCTCATGGTCTAAGGAAAAGATACTTGACATTAGAAAAGCTTTAGCATACGAACTACGATCTTTGTGCTAGGCTTTGGATTGGGTCTTGTCCATCACATCATTCTTCTAATGATGTGATCCCGTTATCAATGACATCCAATGTCCATGGTTAGGAAACCGTAACCATCTATTGATCAACGAGCTAGTCAACTAGAGGCTTACTAGGGACTTGGTGTTGTCTATGTATCCACACATGTATCTAAGTTTCCTATCAATACAATTATAGCATGGATAATAAACGATTATCATGAACAAGGAAATATAATAATAATCAATTTATTATTGCCTCTAGGGCATATTTCCAACAGTCTCCCACTTGCACTAGAGTCAATAATCTAGTTCACATCGATATGTTATTAACACTCAAGGTCACATCCCTATGTGACTAACACCCAAAGAGTTTACTAGAGTCAATAATCTAGTTCACATTACCATGTGATTAACACTCGATGAGTTCTGGGTTTGATCATGTTATGCTTGTGAGAGAGGTTATAGTCAACGGGTCTGAACCTTTTCAGATCCGTGTGTGCTTTACAAATCTCTATGTCATCTGCTAGATGCAGCTACCACGTTCTATTTGGAGCTATTCCAAATAACTGTTCTACTTGGAGCTATTCTAAATTGTTTCTCCATTATACGTATCCGGTATCTCTACTCAGAGCTATCCGGATAGGTGTTAAGCTTGTATCGTCATAACTCTTTACGTCGAACTCTTTATCCACCTCCATAATCGAGAAAATTCCTTAGTCCACTAGTTACTAAGGATAACTTTGACCGCTGTCCTGTGATCCATTCTTGGATCACTCTTGTACCCCTTGACTGACTCATGGCAAGTCACACTTCAGGTGCGGTACACAACATAGCATATTGTAGAGCCTATGTCTTAAGCATAGGGGACGACCTTCATCCTTTCTCTCTATTCTGCCGTGGTCGAGCTTTAAGTCTTAACTTCATACCTTACAACTCAGGCAAGAACTCCTTCTTTGACTGATCCATCTTGAACACCTTCAAGATCATGTCAAGGAATGTGCTCATTTGAAAGTACCATTAAGCGTTTTGATCTATCCTTATAGATCTTGATGCTCAATCTTCAAGTAGCTTAATCCAGGCTTTCCATTGAAAAACACTTTCCAAATAACCCTATATGCTTTCCAGAAATTCTACGTCATTTCTGATCAACAATATGTCAACAACATATATTTATCAGAAATTCTATAGTGCTCCCACTCACTTCTTTGGAAATACAAGTTTCTCATAAACTTTGTATACACCCAAAATCTTTGATCATCTCATCAAAGCATACATTCCAACTCCGAGATGCTTACTCCAGTCCTCAGAAGGATAGCTGGAGCTTTGCATACTTATCAGCATCTTTCAGGATTGACAAAACCTTCCGGTTGTATCACATACAACCTTTCCTCAAGAAAATCGTCGAGGAAACAATGTTTTGACATGCTATCTGCAAGATTTCATAAATAATGCAGTAATCACTAATACAATTCCAACAGACTCTTAGCATCGCTACGAGTGAGGAAGTCTCACCGTAGTCAACTCCTTGAACTTGTCGGGAAACTTCTTAACGACAAGTCGAGCTTTCTTAATGGTGACATTTACCATCATTGTCCGTCTTCCTTTTAAAATCCATCTGTACTCAATAGCCTTACGACCATCGAGCTGTTCCGCCAAAGTCTACACTTTGTTTTCATACATGGATCCTCTCTCGGATTTTATGGCCTCGAGCCATTTATCGGAACCCGGGCCCACCATCGCTTCTCCATAGCTCGTAGGTCCATTGTTGTCTAGCAACATGACTTCCAAGACAGGATTACGTACCACTCTAAAGTAGTATGCATCCTTGTCATCCTACGAGGTTTGGGAGTGACTTGATCTGAAGTCTCATGATCAATATCATAAGCTCCCACTTCAATTGGTGTAGGTGCCACAGGAACAACTCTTTGTGCCCTGCTATACACTAGTTGAAGTGACGGTTCAATAGCCTCATCAAGTCTCCACCATCCTCCCACTCAACTCTTTCGAGAGAAACCTTTCCTCGAGAAAGGACCCGATTCAAGAAACAATCCATATTGCTTTCGGATCTGAATTAGGAGGTATACCCAACTGTTTTGGGTTTCCTATGAAGATGCATTTTATCCGCTTTGGGTTCGAGCTTATCAACCTGAAACTTTTTCACATAAGCGTCGCAGCCCCAAACCTTTAAGAAACGACAACTTAGGTTTCTCTAAACCATAATTCATATGGTGTCGTCTCAACGGAGTTACGTGGTGCCCTATTTAAAGTGAATGTGGTTGTTTCTAATGCCCAACCCATAAACTATTACGGTAATTCGATAAGAGACATCATGGTACGCACCATATCCAATAGGGTGCAACTATGATGTTCGGACATACCATCACACTATGGTGTTCCAGGCGGTATTAATTGCGAAACAATTTCCACAATGTCTTAATTGTGTGCCAAAACTCGTAACTCAGATATTCATCTCTATGATCATATCATAGACATTTTATCCTCTTGTCACAATGATCTTCAACTTCACTCTGAAATTACTTGAACCATTCAATAATTCAGACTTGTGTTTCATCAAGTAAATATATTCAACATCTACTCGAATCATCTGTGAAGTAAGAACATAACGATATTCACTGCATGCCTCAGCACTCATTGGACTACACACATCAAAATGTGTTACTTCCAATAAGTTGCTATCTTGTTCCATCTTACTGAAACCGAGGCTTTCAGTCATCTTGCCCATGTGGTATGATTTGCATATCTCAAGTGATTCAAAATCAAGTGAGTCCAAATGGTCCATTTGCATGGAGTTTCTTCATGCATATACACCAATAGACATGGTTCACATGTCTCAAACTTTTCAAAAACGAATGAGTCCAAAGATCCATCAATATGGAGCTTCTTCATGCGTTTTACACCAATATGACTTACATGGTAGTGCCACAAGTAAGTGGTACTATCATTACTATCTTATATCTTTTTGGCATGAAAATGTGTGTCACTACAATCGAGATTCAATAAACCATTCCTTTAGGTGCAAGACCATTGAAGGTATTATTCAAATAAATAGAGTAACCATTATTCTCCTTAAATGAATAACCGTATTGCGATAGACATAATCCAACCATTTCTATGCTCAACGCAAACACCAAATGACAATTATTCAGGTTTAATACTAATCTTGATGGTAGAGGGAGCGTGCGATGTTTGATCACATCAAACTTGGAAACACTTCCAACACATATCGTCAGCTCTCCTTTAGCTAGTCTCCGTTTATTCCGTAGCTCTTTTATTTCGAGTTACTAACACTTAGCAACCGAACCGGTATCTAATACCCTGGTGCTACTAGGAGTACTAGTAAAGTACACATTATGTATATCCAATATACTTCTATCGACTTTGCCAACCTTCTCATCTACCAAGTATCTAGGGTAATTCTGCTCCAGTGGTTGTTCCCCTTATTACAGAAGCACTTAGTCTCGGGTTTGGGTTCAACCTTGGGTTTCTTCACCAGAGCAGCAGCTGAATTACCGTTTCATGAAGTATCCCTTTGTTCCCTTGCCCTTCTTGAAACTAGTGGTTTTACCAACCATCAACAATTGATGCTCCTTCTTGATTTCTACTTTCGCGGTGTCAAACATCGCGAGTATTTCAAGGATCATCATATCTATCCCTGATATGTTATAGTTCATCACGAAGCTCTAGCAGCTTGGTGGCAATGACTTTGGAGAAACATCACTTTCTCATCTGGAAGATCAACTCCCACTCGATTCAAGTGATTGTTGTACTCAGACAATCTGAGCACAAGTTCAACAATTGAGCTTTTCTCCTTAGTTTGCAGGCTAAGAAAATCGTCGGAGGTCTTATACCTCTTGACGTGGGCACGAGCCTGAAATCCCAATTTCAGCCCTCAAAACATCTCATATGTTTCGCGACGTTTCAAAAAACGTCTTTGGTGCCTTAACTCTAAGCCGTTTAACTGAACTATCACGTAGTTATCAAAACGTGTATGTCCGACGTTCGCAACATCCACAAACGACGTTTGGGGTTCAGCACACTGAGCGGTGCATTAAGGACATAAGCCTTCTATGAAGCAATGAGGACAATCCTCGGTTTACGGACCTAGTCCGCATAATTGCTACTATTAACTTTCAACTAAATTTTTCTCTAGGAACATATCTAAATAGTAGAACTGAAGCGCGAGCTACGACATAATTTGCGAAGATCTTTTGACTATGTTCAGGATAATTAAGTTCATCTTATGAACTCCCACTCAGATAGACAACCCTCCGGTCATCTAAGTGATTACATGATCCGAGTCAACTAGGCCGTGTCCGATCATCACGTGAGACGGACTAGTCATCATCGGTGAACATCTTCATGTTGATCGTATCTACTATACGACTCATGCTCGACCTTTCGGTCTCCGTGTTCCGAGGCCATGTCTGTACATGCTAGGCTCGTCAAGTTAACCCTAAGTGTATTGCATGTGTAAATCTGTCTTACACCCGTTGTATGTGAATGTAAGGATCTATCACACCCGATCATCACGTGGTGCTTCGAAATGACGAACTGTAGCAACGGTGCACAGTTAGGGGAGAACACTTCTTGAAATTGTTGTAAGGGATCATCTTATTTACTACCGTCGTTCTAAGTAAACAAGATGCATAAACATGATAAACATCACATGCAATCAAATAGTGACATGATATGGCCAATATCATTTTGCCCCTTTTGATCTCCATCTTCGGGGCTCCATGATCATCATCGTCACCGGCATGACACCATGATCTCCATCATCATGATCTCCATCATCGTGTCTTCATGAAGTTGTCTCGCCAACTATTACTTCTACTACTATGGCTAACGGTTAGCAATAAAGTAAAGTAATTACATGACATTTAAGTTGACACGCAGGTCATAAATAAATAAAGACAACTCCTATGGCTCCTGCCGGTTGTCATACTCATCGACATGCAAGTCGTGATTCCTATTACAAGAACATGATCAATCTCATACATCACATATATCATTCATCACATCCTTTGGCCATATCACATCACATAGCATACCCTGCAAAAACAAGTTAGACGTCCTCTAATTGTTGTTTGCATGTTTTACGTGGCTGCTATGGGTTTCTAGCAAGAATGTTTCTTACCTACGCAAAAACCACAACGTGATATGCCAATTGCTATTTACCCTTCATAAGGACCCTTTTCATCGAATCCGATCCGACTAAAGTAGGAGAGACAGACACCCGCTAGCCACCTTATGCAACTAGTGCATGTCAGTCGGTGGAACCTGTCTCACGTAAGAGTACGTGTAAGGTCGGTCCGGGCCGCTTCATCCCACGATGCCGCCGAATCAAGATAAGACTAGTAACGGCAAGCATATTGAACAAAATCAACGCCCACAACTACTTTGTGTTCTACTCATGCATAGAAACTACGCATAGACCTAGCTCATGATGCCACTGTTGGGGAACGTAGTAGAAATTCAAAAAATTTCCTACGTATCACCAAGATCTATCAATGGAGAGACCAGCAACGAGGGGAAGGAGAGTGCATCTACATACCCTTGTAGATCGCTAAGCGGAAGCATTCAAATGAACGGGGTTGATGGAGTCGTACTCGTCGTGATTCAAATCACCGATGATCAAGTGCCGAACGCACGGCACCTCCGCGTTCAACACATGTACAGCCTGGTGACGTCTCCCATGCCTTGATCCAGCAAGGAGAGAGGGAGAGGTTGAGGAAGACTCCATCCAGCAGCAGCACAACGGCGTGGTGGTGATGGAGGAGCGTGGCAATCTTGTAGGGCTTCGCCAAGCACCATGAGATATGAGGAGAAAGAGAGGGAGGGCTGCACCAACAGGCAGAGATCGAATCGCGTGTTATGGGCAGCCCTAGGCCTCACTATATATAGGGGAGAGGGAGGAGGGTGCGCCCCCTCTAGGGTTCCCACCCTAGGGGGGTGCGGCAGCCCTAGATGGGAAAGGGGCAGCGGCCAAGGGAGGATTCCCTCCCCCCAAGGCACCTAGGAGGTGCCTTCCCCTCCTAAGACTCTTCCTTAGGGTTCCCCCTTCACCCTAGGCGCATGGGCCATGAGGGAAGTGGCGCCCCAGCCCACTTTGGGCTGGATCCCTTCCACTTCAGCCCATGGGACCCTCCGGGAAAGGTGGCCCCATCCGGTGGACCCCCGGGACCCTTCCGGTGGTCCCAGTACAATACCGATGACCTCGAAACTTGTCTCGATGGCCGAAACAGGACTTCCTATATATAAATCTTTACCTCCGGACCATTCCAGAACTCCTCGTGACGTCCGGGATCTCATCCGGGACTCCGAACAACATTCGGTAACCACATACAAGCTTCCTTTATAACCCTAGCGTCATCGAACCTTAAGTGTGTAGACCCTACGGGTTCGGGAGACATGCAGACATGACCGAGATGTTCTCCGGTCAATAACCAACAGCGGGATCTGGATACCCATGTTGGCTCCCACATGTTCCACGATGATCTCATTGGATGAACCACGATGTCAAGGTCTCAATCGATCCCGTATACAATTCCCTTTGTATATCGGTACGATACTTGCCCGAGATTCGATCGTCGGTATCCCGATACCTTGTTCAATCTCGTTACAGGCAAGTCTCTTTACTCGTTCCATAACACATCATCCCGTGATCAACTCCTTGATCACATTGTGCACATTATGATGATGTCCTACCGAGTGGGCCCAGAGATACCTCTCCATTTACACGGAGTGACAAATCCCAGTCTCGATTCGTGCTAACCCAACAGACACTTTCGGAGATACCTGTAATGCACCTTTATAGCCACCTAGTTACGTTATGACGTTTGGTACACCCAAAGCACTCCTACGGTATCCGGGAGTTGCACAATCTCATGGTCTAAGGAAAAGATACTTGACATTAGAAAAGCTTTAGCATACGAACTACGATCTTTGTGCTAGGCTTTGGATTGGGTCTTGTCCATCACATCATTCTTCTAATGATGTGATCCCGTTATCAATGACATCCAATGTCCATGGTTAGGAAACCGTAACCATCTATTGATCAATGAGCTAGTCAACTAGAGGCTTACTAGGGACTTGGTGTTGTCTATGTATCCGCACATGTATCTAAGTTTCCTATCAATACAATTATAGCATGGATAATAAACGATTATCATGAACAAGGAAATATAATAATAATCAATTTATTATTGCCTCTAGGGCATATTTCCAACAAAAGGACACCGCAAGATTGAACCCAAAGCTAAGCACATCTCCCATTGCAAGAAAGATCAATCTAGTAGGCCAAACCAAACTGATAATTCGAAGAGACTTGCAAAGATAACCAATCATACATAAAAGAATTCAGAGGAGATTCAAATATTTATCATAGATAAACTTGATCATAAACCCACAATTCATTGGATCTCGACGAATACACCGCAAAAAGAGTTACATCAAATAGATCTCCAAGAAGATCGAGGAGAACTTTGTATTGAGATTCAAAGAGAGAGAAGAAGCCATAAAGCTAATAACTATGGACCCGAAGGTCTATGGTAAACTACTCACAACTCATAGGAGAGGCCTTGGCGATGATGTAGAGGCCCTCCATGATCGATTCCCCCCCCCCCCCCCCCCGACGGAGCGCCGGAAAAGGCTCCAAGATGGGGTTTCACGGGTACAGAAGGTTGCGGCGGTGGAAATAGGGTTTCGTGGTGCTCCTGGATGTTTTCAGGGTATGGGGGTATATATAGGCGAAGGAGGTCGGTTAGGGGAGCCACGAGGGGCCCACAAGGGTGGGGGCGTGCCCACCCCCCTAGGGTGCGCCCTCCTACCTCATGGCCGCCTCGGGTGCTTCTTGACGTCCACTCCAAGTCTCCTGGATTGCGTTTGTTCCAAAAAGATCGCTCCCGAAGGTTTCATTCTGTTTGGACTCCGTTTGATATTCCTTTTCTTCGAAACACTAAAATAGGCAAAAGAAACAATAATTTGGGCTGGGCCTTCGGTTAGTAGGTTAGTCCCAAAAATGATATAAAAGTGTAAAGTAAAGCCCATAAACATCCAAAACGGGTAATATAATAGCATGGAACAATAAAAAATTATAGATACGCTGGAGACATATCACCTTCTCAGCTCTAGCTTTGTCTTTCTTCTCCTGAGCCTGCACAGATGTGGGATGTGATGGATCCATGACAACCACATTATCTTCAAACTCTGGCAGCAGGGGAAGATGTTCCTTGTCCAGAAGATACATGCTCTTGCCCATCTTGGAGTTGATGAGCATCTGAATTTGTGGAGCATAGCCACATGATCTCTTCTGGTCTGCAGGAGTCCTCTTGATTGTCTCAACAATCAATGTCATCACCTTGAACTTTTCAGGCACATTAAACACATGCAGCCGATTTATTGAATGCCCTCTGATCATCCTGTCATCTCCAGACTTGGGCAGGAAGGTGTGTTTGAGAATTGTGTTGATTGTTGGTAGACCTGACAGCAGATAATAAATAGACCCGAACTTGTGGGTGTCCAAAGCAGCATCTGGGATTTCCTTGTACATATGTGCCATGGAGTCATGTCCCTTCCTTGGCTTAGCATACACATCTGTATCATCATCAAGCTCTTCTGGGGCATTTACCAGCTTTGCCCACTCAGCCACAGTCGATTGGTACCTGGTACTGATACGTCTCCAACGTATCTATAACTTATGAAGCATTCATGCTATTTTATTATGTGTTTTGAATGATTATGGGCTTTATTATACACTTTTATATTACTTTTGGGACTAACCTATTAACCGGAAGCCCAGCCCATATTGCTGTTTTATTGCCTGTTTCAGTATTTCGAGGAAAAGGAATATCAAACGGAGTCCAAACGGAATGAAACCTTCGGCAGCGTGATTTTTTGGAAGAATATGATCCTGGAGACTTGGAGTTCACGTCATAAGATCCTCGAGGAGGCCAGGAGATAGGGGGGCGCCCCCCTACTGGGCGCGCCCCCTGTCTCGTGGGCCCCTCGAGCACCTCCCGACCGACTTCTTTCGCCTATATAGTCCCACGTACCCTAGAAACAACTGGGGAGAAGATAGATCGGGAGTTCCGCCGCCGCAAGCCTCTGTAGCCACCAAAAACCTCTTAGGAGCCTGTTCCGGCACCCTGCCGGACGGGGAATCCCTCACCGGTGGCCATCTTCATCATCCCGGTGCTATCCATGACGAGGAGGGAGTAGTTTACCCTCGTGGCTGAGGGTATGTACCAGTAGCTATGTGTTTGATCTCTCTCTCTCTCTCTCTCTCTCTCTCTCTCTCTCTCTCTCTCTATCTCTCGTGTTCTCTCTATGGCACGATCTTGATGTATCGTGAGCTTTGCTATTATAGTTGGATCTTATGATGTTTCTCCCCCTCTATTCTCTTGTGATGGATTGAGTTTTCCTCTTGAAGTTATGTCATCGGATTGAGTCTTTAATGATTTGAGAACACTTGATGTATGTCTTGCTGTGTTTATCTGTGGTGACAATGGGATATCATGTGCCACTTGATGTATGTTTTGGTGACCAACTTGCGGGTTTCGCCCATGAACCTATGCATAGGGGTTAGCACACATTTTCTTGACTCTCCGGTAGAAACTTTGGGGCACTCTTTGAAGTACTTTGTGTTGGTTGGATGAATCTGAGATTGTGTGATGCATATCGTATAATCATGCCCACCGATACTTGAGGTGACAATGGAGTATCTAGGTTACATTAGGGTTTTGGTTGATTTGTGTCTTAAGGTGTTATTCTAGTACGAACTCTTGAATAGATTGATTCGAAAGAATAACTTTGAGGTGGTTTTGTACCCTACCATAATCTCTACATTAGTTCTCCGCCATTAGTGACTTTGGAGTGACTCTTTGTTGCATGTTGAGGGATTGTTATATGATCTATCTATGTTATTATTGTTGAGAGAACTTGCACTAGTGAAAGTATGAACCCTATGCCTTGTTTCCTATCATTGCAATACCGTTTATGCTCACTTTTATCATTAGTTACCTTGCTGTTTTTATTATTTTAGATTACAAAAACCTATATCTACCATCCATATTGCACTTGTATCACCATCTCTTCGCCGAACTAGTGCACCTATACAATTTACCATTGTATTGGCTGTGTTGGGGACACAAGAGACTCTTTGTTATTTGGTTGCAGGGTTGCTTGAGAGAGACCATCTTCATCCTACACCTCCCATGGATTGATAAACCTTAAGTCATCCACTTGAGGGAAATTTGCTACTGTCCTACAAACCTGTGCACTTGCAGGCCCAACAACATCTACAAGAAGAAGGTTGTGTAGTAGACATCAAGCTCTTTTCTGGCGCCGTTGCCGGGGAGGTGAGTGCTTGAAGGTATTGTTGGGGAACGTAGTAATTTCAAAAAAATTCCTACGTATACGCAAGATCATGGTGATGGCATAGCAACGAGAGGGGAGAGTGTTGTCCACGTACCCTCGTAGACCGTAAGCGGAAGCGTTATGACAACGCGGTTGATGTAGTCGTACGTCTTCACGATCCGACCGATCCAAGTACCGAGTGTACGGCACCTCCGAGTTCAGCACACGTTCAGCTCGATGACGATCCCCGGACTTCAATCCAGCAAAGTGTCGGGGATGAGTTCCGTCAGCACGATGGCGTGGTGACGATGATGATGCTCTACCGGCACAGGGCTTCGCCTAAACTCCGCGACGATATGACCGCGGTGGAATATGGTGGAGGGGGGCAACGCACACGGCCAAGGAATGATCCGTAGATCAACTTGTGTGTCTCTAGGGTGCCCCCTGCCCCCGTATATAAATGAGCAAGGGGGGGGGGGTGCGGCCGGCCCTAGGAGGAGGCGCGTCGGACGAGTCCTACTCCCACCGGGAGTAGGACTCCCCCCTTCCCTAGTTGGACTAGGACTTGGGGGGAAGGAGGAGAGGGGGGAAAGGAAAGGGGGGCGCCGCCCCCCTCCTTGTCCTATTCGGACTTGGGGGGGGAGGGGTGCACGGCTGCCCCTTGGCCCCTTCTCCTCTTCCTCCACTAGGCCCACTAAGGCCCATTAGGTCACCGGGGGGTTCCGGTAACCTCCCGGTACTCCGGTAAAATGCCGATTTCACCCGGAACACTTCCGATGGCCAAACATAGGCTTCCAATATATCAATCTCTATGTCTCGACCATTTTGAGACTTCTCGTCATGTCCGTGATCACATCCGGGACTCCGAACAAACTTCGGTACATCAAAACTTATAAACTCATAATAAAACTGTCATCGTAACGTTAAGCGTGCGGACCCTACGGGTTTGAGAACTATGTAGACATGACCTAGAACTATTCTCGGTCAATAACCAATAGCGGAACCTGGATGCTCATATTGGCTCCTACATATTCTACGAAGATCTTTATCGGTCAAACCGCATAACAACATACGTTGTTCCCTTTGTCATCGGTATGTTACTTGCCCGAGATTCGATCGTCGGTATCCAATACCTAGTTCAATCTCATTACTGGCAAGTCTCTTTACTCGTTATGTAATGCATCATTCCGTAACTAACTCAGTAGCTACATTGCTTGCAAGGCTTATAGTGATGTGCATTACCGAGAGGGCCCAGAGATACCTCTCCGACAATCGGAGTGACAAAACCTAATCTCGAAATACGCCAACCCAACATGTACCTTTGGAGACACATGTAGTACTCCTTTATAATGACCCAGTTACGTTGTGACGTTTGGTAGCACCCAAAGTGTTCCTCCGATAAACGGGAGTTGCATAATCTCATAGTTAAAGGAACATGTATAAGTCATGAAGAAAGCAATAGCAATATACTAAACGATCAAGTGCTAGGCTAACGGAATGGGTAATGTCAATCACATCATTCTCCTAATGATGTGATCTCATTAATCAAATGACAACAGATGTCTATGGTTAGGAAACATAACCATGTTTGATTAATGAGCTAGTCAAGTAGAGGCATACTAGTGACGTTATGTTTGTCTATGTATTCACACATGTATCATGTTTCCGGTTAATACAATTCTAGTATGAATAATAAACATTTATCATGATATGAGGAAATAAATAATAACTTTATTATTGCCTCTAGGGCATATTTCCTTTAGGTATATCTTTAGATCTTGCAATCGAATCTTTTTGTTTCTTGTTTTATCACTAGTTTAGTTTATAAAAGAAAACTACAAAAAAATGGAGTTAAGCTTGTCTCATACGCTTCGTCTTTTTAATATCTTTCGTGAGTTTGATGGAAAGGAAAATTGCGCTCAAGTGTTAGAAGAAGAGTGCATTAAAATGCTTGGTACTGAATCTTTGAATGATGAGCATGATTGCAATGTTGTTAGTATAAACTCCTTGAATATCCATAGTACTAATGATGATTGCTCTAGTCATGATGAAAATATCTCTTATGAGCATGTCAACTTTTGTGGAGTGCATGTTTCCATGAACACACCAAATAGAGAAGATATATCTTGCAAGAGGCATAAGTATTTAAAAACTAAAGGTTTGCAAGAAAGTCTTGATGAGTGTGCTAAAAGATTCAATATTTTTCGCGCCCCTTGTGAACTTTGCAATGAACGTGGTCATTTAAATCTTCAATGCAAATTGTTTCATGATCGAATCATGTCCAAAAATTGTGATAACTTGATTACCCTTGGGCATCATAAAGAGCTTAGTCTTCTTTTGGGGTATGAAGAAATGAAACGTATAACTGAGGGTATTCCAAAATTTAATCTTGATAGATTTCTTGATTTTGATCTAGAGGATATTTATATGTTTTGTGTGGAGAGTTGCGTTGAAAATCCTTATATTGCCAATTACATAAAGAAAAGAAAGCAAATAGAAGATGATGAGAACACTAATGAAAGGGAAGAGACTTCCCAATATCCTCTATTATTTCTTATGATGAATCAGGTAACGAGGAGGAGCTTTCTATTCAACCAATCTCATCAACAAGGAGCTCAAAGAGGAAGGTTGAACCCACACATAATGTGAAAAAGAAAAGGAAAAGAAGGGGAAACAAAGGTAAAAAGGTATCCCTCCCAAATGATGTTGCTCCTACTACTCATTGTGATGATTATAATTGCTATACTATTGGTGCTATCTGTACTATTAATGATGAGAGTGATTATGCTTATGATATGAAAAGACCCAAGCTTGGGGAAGCTATGTTTGATGAGGATGAAATATTTGAGAATATATTTGCTGAAATTAATGTTTGTCCCAAGCTTGGGGATGCTATGTTTAATGAAGATGATATTTTTAGCATCCCAAGTTTTGATATGCAAAGTTGTTATGATGATAGCATGCATCTTACCTATGATGATTATATTGATGAAAGTGGGTTTGGAAGAGTGACAACTTTAGGAAGTAGTGATCCCACTATTTTGGAGGATGTTGAATTTTATTGTGATGAATATGAAAGTTGATTTGGAAGAGTGTCAACTTTATTTAGTGATTCCACTATCTCGGGAGAGGTTTCAATCGATTATGATGAGAACGAAGTTGCTACTTATGATGATTATTGTGATGAAACTTATGCTATAAAAAGTAGTGATGATTATATTTACAAATCTTGTCATGATTATGATTACCCTTTTTCTGAACATTACTCTTTTAATGTGGAAACAATTTTTTGTGTTCAAGTCTCTTATGATACTCCCACTATTCCGAATGAGAAGAATTTTGCTTATGTGGAGAATAGTAAATTTTCTATGCTTGTAGATCATGAAAATAATGCTTTAGGTGCTGGTTATATTGTGGAATTAATTCGTGATGCTACTGAAAATTATTATGAGGGAGGAATATATGCTTGTAGGAATTGCAATAATGTCAAGTTTCCTCTCTATGTGCTTCAAGTTTTGAACTTATGCTTGTTTTACTTTCCTATGCTAGTTAATTATTGTTCCCATAAGTTGTTTGCTCACAAAATCCCTATTCATAGGAAGTGGGTTAGACTTAAATGTGCTAGTCCTATGCTTCATGATGCTCCCGTTATGTTTCAATTCTTATCTTTTATGTGAGCATCATTGTCATCATCATGCCTAGCTAGAAAGGCATTAAAGAAAAGCGCTTGTTGGGAGACAACCCAATATTTATCCTTACTGTTTTTGTGTGTTCACATGATTATGCTACTGTAGTAATCATGTTTTATAGCTTTTGTTTCAATAAAGTGCCAAGTAAGACCTTTAGGATGGCTTACGGTGATAGTTGTGTTGATCCTGCTGAAAATCAGAAACTTTTGCACCCAGTAAATTAGTTCTGTTAATTCACATAAACGTGCTTATGATATGATTCTTTTTGCTATGGATCTGTACACAAATTTCTTAGGACTTCCTAATTTGGTAGGATTTTTGGAGTTCCATAAGTATACGTTTGATACAGATTACTACAGACTGTTCTGTTTTTGACAGATTCTGTTTTCTATGTGTTGTTTGCTTATTTTGATGAATCTATGAGTAGTATCCGAGGGTATGGACCATAGATAAGTTGAAATACAGTAGATATGACACCAATATGAATTTAGAATGAGTTCATTACAGTACCTAAGTGGTGGTTTTATTTTCTTATACTAACGGAGCTTACGAGTTTTATGTTGAGTTTTGTGTTGTGGAGTTTTCAAGTTTTGGGTAAGGATTCGATGGACTATTGAATAAGGAGTGGCAAGAGCCTAAGCTTGGGATGCCCAATGCACCCCAAGGTAATATTCAAGGACAACCAAGAGCCTAAGCTTGGGGATGCCCCGGAAGTCATCCCCTCTTTCGTCTTCGTTCATCGGTAACTTTACTTGGAGCTATATTTTTATTCGCCACATGATATGTGTTTTGCTTGGAGTGTCATTTTTTTGTTAGTATTTGCTTGATGTTATTTATAATAATGTTTTTCATCTTTAGTTTCAATAAAGAAGTCAAGGATAGCCTTTGCGATGCTTATTTTGCTAGTATACATGTTGTTGTTTAAAAACAGAAAGTTTACCGCTGTTGCAAAAGTTCCCTAGAAAAGTCAGAGAATGATATAATGTTGAAACTTTTTGCATAATGAGCTATGATAAATTTACTACAGTGGGAATTTTATTTCATAATTTTTGGAGTTAGGGAAGTATTGATACTCTTGCATTCTTTATAGACTGTACTGTTTTGACAGATTGCTGTTATGTTTGCATTGTTTGCATATGTTTGCTCTTTTATTGATTCTATTTGAGGATAGGAGTATTAAATATGCAGAGGCATTTAGTATAAAATGTTGAATAATAATTTTAGTGATTTGTTATAGTAGAAAATGATAAGGTTTTGCATTGGTTTATACTAACCTATCTCACGAGTTCTTGTTGAGTTTGGTGTGGATGAAGCTTTTGATAAAAAGAGAAACCATGATATGAGAGGAATTAAGAAGAGACAAAAGTTCAAGCTTGGGGATGCCCAAGGAACCCCAAGATAATATTTCAAGAAGTCTCAAGCATCTAAGCTTGGGGATGCCCCGGTAGGCATCCCATCTTTCTTCTTCAACAATTATTGGTTAGTATCGGTTGAGCCTAAGTTTTTGCTTCTTCACATGAGTTGTGCTATCCTTGCAATGTCATTTTATTTTGTTTTGCTTGCTGTTTGAATACAATACCAAGATCTGAAATTATTTAATGATAGAGAGTCTTCACATAGTTACATAATTATTTAGCTACTCATTGATCTTCACTTATATCTTTTTGGAGTAGTTTGTCATTTACTCATGTGCTTCACTTATATCCTATGAGTAAATTGTTGAATGAGTTGATGTCATAAATCTGAAATTATATATGTCTCATTTTCTTATCCTATGAGGAGTAATGACTTCACGCCTAAGAAGTAGAGGTTGTAAATTTATTGAAGGATAGCAAGCGTTGTATAGGTCATTTGAACAATTCATGAAAGAATATTGAAGGAAGAGAGGTTTCACATATAAATACACTATCATAGACATATTTTATAATTGGGAGCACTCATTAAGTATGACATGCTAAA
Source organism: Triticum timopheevii (assembly GCA_963921465.1). Classification (NCBI taxonomy): domain Eukaryota; kingdom Viridiplantae; phylum Streptophyta; class Magnoliopsida; order Poales; family Poaceae; genus Triticum; species Triticum timopheevii. The sequence continues at coordinate 193,500,197 of OY997272.1, forward strand.
GAGTTGATGTTGGACAAGGAAGACAACGTAATGGTTTATGTTTTCTGACATCTCAGTTAAAGTATATTGTCATGGACCATTCAAACATGTTGAGCGTGCCTTTCCCCCTCTTGCTAGCCAAAATTCCTTGCACCAAGTAGAGATACTACTTGTGCTTCCAAATATCCTTAAACCCAATTTTGCCATGAGAGTCCACCATACCTACCTATGGATTGAGTAAGATCCTTCAAGTAAGTTGTCATCGGTGTAAGCAATAAAAATTGCTCTCTAAATATGTATGATCTTTTGGTGTGAAGAAAATAGCTTTATACGATCTTGTTATGGAAGCAATAGAAGAGACGGACTGCATAATAAAGGTCCATATACAAGTGGCAATATAAAGTGACGTTCATTCGCATTAAGATTTTGTGCATCCAACCCTAAAAGCGCATGACAACCTCTGCTTCCCTCTGTGAAGGGCCTATCTTTTACTTTATGTCTTTTACTTTATGCAAGAGTCAAGGTGATCTTCACCTTTCCCTTTTTCATTTTATCCTTTGGCAAGCACTTTGTGTTGGGGTGATCCTGATATATATATATATATATATATATATATATATATATATATATATATATATATATATATATATATATATATATATATATCCAATTGGATGTAAGTTAGCATGAACTATTATTGTTGACATCACCCAAAGGTGAATACGTTGGGAGGCAACACTATAAGCCCCTATCTTTCTCAGTGTTCAATTAAGACTTCATAACCACAAGTATTGCGTGAGTGTTAGCAATTGTAGAAGACTATTTGATAGTTGAGTATGTGAAGTTTGCTATTCCTGAAAATAAGATGAATTGCAATTGTTTAATGACTGAGAATGAAGTTTGCTAGTTTTCAAGAAAGTTTATGGTCTATGCTTTGACATGTGAATTACTTGTTACTTTATCTTGAGAAGTTTTATGAGATGAACTACTATTATGACATATAATCATGCTAGAAAAGGTGATTGAAATTATCATTGATCAAACTTGTGCACCTGCTAGCATTCACACTTCATAAATTCTTTCTTTTATCATTTACCTACTCGAGGACGAGTGGGAATTAAGCTTGGGGATGCTGATACATCTCCAACGTATCTATAATTTATGAAGCATTCATGCTATTTTATTATGTGTTTTGAATGATTATGGGCTTTATTATACACTTTTATATTACTTTTGGGACTAACCTATTAACCGGATGCCCAGCCCATATTGTTGTTTTATTGCCTGTTTCAGTATTTCGAGGAAAAGGAATATCAAACGGAGTCCAAACGGAATGAAACCTTCGGCAGCGTGATTTTTTGGAAGAATATGATCCTGAAGACTTGGAGTTCACGTCATAAGATCCTCGAGGAGGCCAGGAGATAGGGGGGCGCCCCCCTACTGGGCGCGCCCCCTATCTCGTGGGCCCCTCGAGCACCTCCCGACCGACTTCTTTCGCCTATATAGTCCCACATACCCTAAAAACATCTGGGGAGAAGATAGATCGGGAGTTCCGCTGCTGCAAGCCTCTATAGCAACCAAAAACCTCTCGGGAGCCCGTTCCGGCACCCTGCCGAAGGGGGAATCCCTCACCGGTGGCCATCTTCATCATCCCGGTGCTATCCATGACGAGGAGGGAGTAGTTCACCCTCGGGGCTGAGGGTATGTACTAGTAGATATGTGTTTGATCTCTCTCTCTCTCTCTCTCTCTCTCTCTCTCTCGTGTTCTCTCTATGGCACGATCTTGATGTATCGCGAGCTTTTCTATTATAGTTGGATCTTATGATGTTTCTCCCCCTCTACTCTCTTGTGATGGATTGAGTTTTCCTCTTGAAGTTATCTCATCAGATTGAGTCTTTAATGATTTGAGAACACTTGATGTATGTCTTGCCGTGTTTATCTGTGGTGACAATGGGATATCATGTGCCACTTGATGTATGTTTTGGTGACCAACTTGCGGGTTCTGCCCATGAACCTATGCATAGGGGTTGGCACATGTTTTCTTGACTCTCCGGTAGAAACTTTGGGGCACTCTTTGAAGTACTTTGTGTTGGTTGGATGAATCTGAGATTGTGTGATGCATATCGTATAATCATGCCCACGGATACTTGAGGTGACAATGGAGTATCTAGGTGACATTAGGGTTTTGGTTGATTTGTGTCTTAAGGTGTTATTCTAGTATGAACTCTTGAATAGATTGATCCGAAAGAATAACTTTGAGGTGGTTTCGTACCCTACCATAATCTCTACGTTTGTTCTCCGCTATTAGTGGCTTTGGAGTGACTCTTTGTTGCATGTTGAGGGATTGTTATATGATCTATCTATGTTATTATTGTTGAGAGAACTTGCACTAGTGAAAGTATGAACCCTATGCCTTGTTTCCTATCATTGCAATACCGTTTACGCTCACTTTTATCATTAGTTACCTTGCTGTTTTTATTATTTCAGATTACAAAAACCTATATCTACCATCCATTTTGCACTTGTATCACCATCTCTTCGCCGAACTAGTGCACCTATACAATTTACCATTGTATTGGGTGTGTTGGGGACACAAGACTCTTTGTTATTTGGTTGCAGGGTTGCTTGAGAGAGACGATCTTCATCCTATGCCTCCCATGGATTGATAAACCTTAGGTCATCCACTTGAGGGAAATTTGCTACTGTCCTACAAATCTGTGCACTTGCAGGCCCAACAACATCTACAAGAAGAAGGTTGTGTAGTAGACATCAGGTACCCTCTGTCATCCACACAATTTTACCATCGGGGTAAAAGTGTGTTGTGGAGTAGAACTGCATGATCAACTCATCATTCCATTTTGTTAACTTCTAGCCAACAAATGGATCAACCCCCTGTTAATCTGAAGCTCTCATGGACTCCCGGGAAGTGATCTTCATTGCTGTCAATGTACTCCCAGTCGACCCATCTCATGTCACTGACTATAGGCTTCTTGTCAAGCAGCACAGTCTCATAGAAGTCTTGTTGTTCCTTTGTGTGGAACCTATAGTCAACAACTGTTCTCCTTCTAATGGCATATGGGTCATTCTTCCTCCATAGCCTGAGACCTGCATCCTTCCTGAGCTTCATGTTTTTAGCAACAGGGTGAGTGTCATCGTGATCAGGAATCTTGGGCTTCATCTTTTTGAGCACTTGCTCATCATCTTCTTCTTCCACTCCAGGCACTGGGGCCTTGTTCTTTTCAGCAGCTGATATGTTTCTGGTGGATCTCTTTGGGGATTGAGCAGTAGCCTTGGGGACAGATTTGGGCTTTGAAGGAGCATCCCCTGATCTGATTGCATCCCCCATCAGTTTCTGAGTCTTGGCAGGAGGTGCCTCTTGCTCTTCATCTTTAGCTGGGTCTATGATCATTGAAGATCTCCCAATGACTCTGGCCATTGTCTTCTTGACCCTCTACTTCTTCTTCTTGCCCTCACCAGCCTCCTTGGGTTCAAGAGTGAACACCATGGTCTCTTGGGTTGAGGCTCCGGCTTTGGACATTGGAACTCTTCTTGCTGGAGCTTTTGTCTTTGATCATGGCTTGAGATTTGTAGTAGTGCCAGATTCCTTCTTGTCTCCTTTCCTCTTAGAAGAGACTTCCTCATCAATCACAAAATCTTCATCCTCGGAATCAGATGTCTTCTTATTCCTCTGCCTAGTTGCATCTTTTGGCAGGTTGCTGGGAGTGCTTCTGCTCCCATCATCTTGACTGCTCTCAGAGGTACTAGTGCCCTCACTCATCTGAACCTGTTCCTCTGACATATTCTCGCTGTCATTGTTGTCAGACATGCTGGAAGCTGAAAGCTAACCCTGTGAATAGATATAGATGAGATAGAGTGGATAAGCATCACAAAGTGCAGAGATTTTTCAAAACAAATGAGTCAAAACTTAATTTTACTTTACTACTGAAGTCATTACGGAGCTACTGATTTGCTGAACTCAGTGACACCGAAGCAACACTCAGTGTCTAAACTAGTGAACTCGGTCAAACCGAGGCACAGTTCGGTGACACCGATATTGCTAGAGTTTCACAAAGTCCTAAACTCGGTCACACCAATTTGCGAGTTCTGGTTAGACCGAAAATCATAGTGCAATGACCTAGGCCAAATCGGTGGGACCGATTTCAACAACTCGGTTGGTCCGAGATGAAATCGGCGGAAACTTAACCCTAAATTTTCGAATCAAATCTAATCTAAAGGAGGTTTTTGCTGGATAGAATAGTTTCAATCATGGCAAGAATCATGGCATTATCTTTGTGCTAAGAATCGGAGTGAGAAAGCACAAAGGATCGAACTCATACCCTAACTTGGCAGTGAGTTCGCTATGGCGAATACGGTGGAGGAGATCCCATTGATAGCGGCAGAGACCAGTGGTAGGAGGATGTTGGCGACGGAGGCAACGATCGGAGACCTGGGGTCGGCAGAGCTGGACAGCGCGGGCGAAGGGTTTTCGGAGAAATTTCCAAAAATTCAACCCGTGGTTATATATATATCCAGACCCTGCCGGTGAGACCGAGTGGAACAACTCGGTGGCACCGAGATGAAGAATCGCAAGTGGTTACTACAACTCGTTGAGACCGAAGTGTTTAAATCGGTTGCACCGAGATTGAAACCTAGATCAACTTAATGAACTCGGTGTGACCGAAAGGAATGAATCGGTCAGACCGAGATGCATCAAGAGGTTTTGGAAGTTTAAGTCTATGATGAATTGGTGGCTCCGAGTGCTCCTCACCCAGAGGATTCGAATCTGAGTTAGATCAAACTTTGTGATGTAGCATGAATAGAGTTTGAGACGAGAAAAGCATAGATAGCTAGAGGGAATACTTAGGCATTCTTGTCCATCCATTTGGCAAAAGAAGAGACCAAACAATCAAAACAACAAATGGATGTCCTCGATTGGAGAAAATTATGCAACCAACATGCTCACACAATAAGATAGCAAATGAAATATGTGGCAAAGCATGCACAAACACTCTAGCATCTATCAAGCAATTGGTGATGACTAGGTCATCTATATATGAGTATATTGACTTAGGAGTCAAATGAGAACATTTGATCATAGGTCATACTCATCGTTTAAGCACAAGTGGGGTTACCCACTTTTACATAAAGCATTGTTGTGTTCACACCATTAGAGTTGCTTTAGCTCAGTTTTTAGAGTAAAGCTTCCCCTCACTACAAAAAAATACACTTCCGCGATGATACGTGTTTGTCACAGTAGGTCGCGTTTTTTGTCATGGATGTACATCCATGACGATTTTATGACAGAATCAAGATAGTCATACCTATGCTGTCGTAGAAGTGTTCCATGACATTACCAAAATTATCATCATGGAAGTGTCCACTTCCATGATGATAAATCACGCGTCACAGAAGTGCTTTCGTCAAGGGTGACCGACACGTGGCATGCACCGTAACGGAACACCGTTAAGCTATCGGGTCGGGTTTGGGATCCGATAACCCGTTAACAGCCCCGACCAATGGGGATTTTCCACATGTGAAATCGTCATTGGTTGGAGGAAACACGTGTCGGCTCATCGTTGGGACAGATGTCATCCACTCATTGGACAGAAGGCGCCTATGATACGTCGACACATGGCACGGCCCAACAGAGGCCCATTCCTGTGAAAAGGCCGGCCCGTTTGACTTGGTCAAAAGGTGGCGGGCCGGCCCATGTAAAGCCTGTTAACGGCATGTTCGCATATAGCCCATTTATAGCCCGCTAACCCAAGGCCCGTTATGCCCTATCCGAATTAGGCCCAGTAGCGTCATCTGGGCCATCCAATATGATTCCAGCCCGTTTTCAGTTCTGGCCCATGTATGGCCCATGACGTCTTTCGGCCCATATGAGGCCCCTTTGTAACTCTTGGCCCATTAACGGCCCGTGGTGAAACTGGCCCGTAATGAACAGTGTATCACTTTACACCCATTAACAGCCCGTGCTGAAACTGGCCCGTAATGAACAGTGTATCACTTTATACCCATTAACGGCTCGTTATTCCATTGGGTCGTTTCCATCCCATGTTATATTTTGGCCTTCTCAGTGCCCATTTACTATTGGGCTCATTTCCAGCATTCATTTACTTACGGCCCGTTACTGTCATTTTCTGCTTGTGGGCCAAATTCAGCCCGTGGTTATAGTCGGCCCATTTGTGGTCCGTTAATACGTTGGGCCATTTTCATAGCGTCATCAAATACGGCCTATTAACAATGGCCCGTTATGGTCGGCCCATCAATGGACGATTCCAACTCTAGCCCGCTTACGGCCATAATGCGGTCTGTTTGGCCCATGTTTGGCCAGTCCATCATATGGCCCATATAAAGCCCATTGATGATACGACCCGTAGAAGGCCCATTGTTTCTACGGCCCGTAGAAGGCCCACTGTTTCTACGTCCCGTAGGAGGCCTAGTGTCACTACAGTAAATATTAGCCCATGGTTATTGTGGCCTAGTTTTAAAAAATAGGTTATTGCAGCCACTAGCAAACCGCGAAAAAAGAACTGCAATGACTACAAGCAAACAAATAAATAAGACAACAAGGAAATAAATAAGCAAGCAACTAACGCTAGGCTATCACGGCTATTACATATATTACATCCACTGGGCATCAAAGTTCGCCACCAGTGCAAATATAGGGAACAAAGCAGCATATCATATACACTGGTTGTCAAAGTTGGCGACCAGCGCAAATAAATGCCGCAGCAAAACAAATCCAGAACTGAAACCACTTTAGAAGATCTCAAGAAACAATATCCTGGGTACCCATAATGCTGGCAAGATGCTTAGCAAGCTTATTAACTTTCTCTTTTTTGGCGCTTAAATCCTCCAGTGCTTTCTGTTGCACCAGGAAATATGCATCTGATTTCTGCAGGGACTTCCTCAGTCCTTCAGCTTCCTGTCACAGCACATCTGATCGATGTCTTTCAACTTGAAGTTGAGACTCAAGAAGACAAACTGATTCAGGCAGCGAATTCAAAGAGCTTGTGCCAGCAGTAGTGGCCAGTAACTCGAACACTACATCAAGACAGGACTTTTGGGTTCTCTCACTGTCGTCAAGATAGTTTCTATCAGCTTTCTTGGAGACCAACAGGGATGTCTCACTATCTTGAACCTTATCTGCATTACTTCCTTTACCATTGCATAACGCGGTACTATTCTCCAATATTTTGTCCGCATTCTAAAAGAGAAACAAGCAAACACATCATAGGTTTACCATGTTGTATATGAAACTCATTTTGGTAAATGAGTTCAGTAGTAAAGTGGACAGGATACCATCATGAAACAAACATAAATCTATGTACCATGGTCACTTTATGGTCTATATCATTCTAGTTTTTGTTGCCAAATCAAGATAGAGACACAGTTCAAATAATATTTGTTCAAGACAAAGCAGAATGGACAGAATATAAGTGTGGGAAACTATAGAGCAATAACAACACTTTTAATGTGCATGACATGAGAACATAACTGTTTATTCAATTGAAACTGAAATCAACATAGAGCAGGTTACAACAGCAAACCAGTTAAAGAAACAGGTTTGAAACATACCTGTTGCGCCATTGGAGTTTTAATTCCATCCTTAAAATTTGAAAATAGTTGGTATGAGTAAATACAGTAATGCAAGAGCAAAGGAGTATGAACCATAGCTACTGAACCTGACCTGAGAACAAATCTTCTTCTCCTTTAAGCGTTGAGTTGGGATTCGGAGTGGTGGTCCTCGTGCTTTGGGCACTGCAGTTCCCTTACTAACTGCTCATGTTTGGGTGCTCTATGGTGGAGATGGTGTTGTGTCAACTAGAACTGGGTTACTATCTGCCAGGGTTGGGGTTAGAAGGGGTGCAGATGGTTCTCTGTCCAACTAGGTAGGGGTGCAATCTGCGAGAGTCTAGGTTATGTGTGGTGGATCTGGTCCTTGGGCAAGTACAACCGTGGTTCTATCTGCATCAACTGGTAGCACTATCTTTTCTAAAGACCGTGTTGTTACTCCCTTAGATACTGCCATCACCCTCTCCAATTCAAATGGCTGATAAACAAGAAAAGTAATTGAAAGTATAGACATTGTATGATAGACAGGTGCAATGGATAGTGGGGAATAAAAGAGGGCATGAAAAAATTCATATTTATGTTGTCTAACCAAACATGATAGCATGACACAATTTCACATATATGATGGCTAACTAAACAGGATAGCATGACACAATTTCACATTATGATGGCTAACTAAAAAAGATGGAAAGACATAGTTCAAAATATGATGACTATGTAAACAGGATTACATGATATAACTATATAATGTGTTTATTAAATAGGTTGGCATGCCATAATTCACATACATTCACAGATAGAATGCCATAATTCAAAATATGATGATTGTAAACACTAAACAGGATGAGATGATATAACTATATGATGTCTTTATTAAATGGGTTGTCATGCCATAATTCAGATAGATGATGTGTATGTACTATGTAAACATGATGGCATGATATAATTCAAATTTATGATTTATATAGTAAGCAAGTAAGCAGATGGCAATCCATATATGATGTAAAAACTAAGCAATGCAAGACAACATGCATGACATGGGTAATATAACCCTGCCAAGTTTGAGCATAGACCTCAGGGGGAAATAGGACTGGTCATTAGTCTCTGAATCCTCCTCTGAGGAGCTCTCTATAACTAGCAAGATGTCTGCTTCAGCAGGTAGCATTGTCTGCTCTGAATACCTTGTTTTCACTCCAGATACTTCCATCACCGCTTCAAATGGCTGATACACAGGAAGAGTAGTTGAATATACAAACGTTGTCGACAAATGGAACACGTAATACAAAAGAATGATAGCACGATATAATTCACATACATGATGATTGGCTAAACAGCATGGCATTGCATAATTCACATATATAATGCCTTTGCAACAAGATAGCATTGTATAATTCACATATATAATGTCTTGCAACAAGGTGGCAATGCATAATTCACATATATGGTAATTAGACACTGAACAGGTGGCATTCACACAAAGCATGTCTAAACTAATCAAATGACATAGCAATGCAAGACACCATACGCATGATATGAGCAACATAACCCTGCCAAGTTAGAGCATACACCTCGGGGGCGGGGGGAATAGGACTGGTCATCTGTCTCTGAATCCTCCTCTGAGGAGCTATCTGTAACTAGCGAGATATGTGCTTCGTCAGATAGCATAGTCTGCTCTGAAGACCTTGCTTTCACTCCAGAATTTGCCATCACCGTGTCAAATGGCTGATGCACACGAAGAGCAGTTGAATGTACTAACATTGTTGACAAATGTAATATGTAACGAAAAAAAGGATGGTCTGATATAATTTACATATAAGATGACTGGCTAAGCAGGATGGCATTGCAAAATTCACATATATGATACCTGGCTAAACAAGATGGCGTTGCATAATTCACATAAACGATGAATAAACTAAACAGATGTCATTCGCACAAAGGATGTCTAAACTAAGCAGATGGCATATTTGATGTATAAAGTAAGCAATGCAAGGCACCATATGCATGATATAACCAACATCAGCATGCCAAGTTAGAGCGAAGACCTCAGGGGGTAAATAGGAGTTGCTTCTCCTTCTGAATCTCCCTCAGAACAGATATCTTCCTCTCGATTACAATCCAAAATGCGTGGAGGGGGGCTGCCTTTGCGCCTACCATGGAGCGACGTCTGCATGAAATTTTATTGCCACACAAGGCTCGTATCTTTTGCTCTACATGTTCAATTCCATTGTTTACAATAACTGTCATGCATAGGAATAAAATATAGTGAGATTATGTAAGGAGTGCATGCAGAAATCCAGAGTGATGGTAGCAACCTGTGGATGGATCCAAAACCAATAATAGCAGGCAGATAATGGCTTCAGTTAAAAAATACAGATAATGGTTTCTTTACTATTTATTTCCCACCCAACATGAAACTCATAGTAGACACCGGAGATTAACCAGATAGTAGATAGATACTATTGATTGCGGCCCCGATATGTACCCCACAACCATTTAAAAACTCAAGTTTGACCATTAGTTTGGAGCTGACTCAGAGTCTAATCAGTGAACAGGACGATAAAGTAGCATGTAATATTAAGTGATGCATAAGGTAAGCAGACATGAAAGAGTCCAACCTCTCTTGCGGACCCGTGTAGTCCTCGAGGTCATCTGCTCGGTTGATGATGGTAATGCAGTTTTCATGGCTGCCGGCGACGGGGAAGAAGATCTGAGGCGGCGAAAGATAGTTTGGAGGCCGGATCCCTGTTGTGCTGGACCCTTCTGTCGTTGGAGCAGCTGAGCTAGGGTGGACGACGGCGCAGCAGGAGCGGGACAAACCACATAAGGTTTTCTTTGGCAACTATCTGTAAGAGAAGTAATTCTGTAAGGGCTCGTTTGAATTGGAGGATTCCAACAATGCAGGGATAGGAAAATAGACAGGAATAGGATAGGAATGCACGTGCAAAACAGAGAATTTTAAAAACACAGGATTTCTGCCAATCTGGGTGTTTGATTCAGAACAATTGGAAGATCACAGGATGCAAAGAAGCATGGTGAGATTAAGTCAGACCACAAGAAAAAGTATGGTTATGATGCTATTATGCCACTATCTCTTAGTCTTGTGCTTCATGAATAGGAATTTGAAAAGGAGGACAAGTGAAAATTAAAATTCCTACGTTTTTTCTTTCAAGGAGACACTAAAGGAACAAATCCTACAGTTTTCCTTTGCTCCATTCCTTTGAACCAAATTCATGAATAGTAGTACCATAGGAAACTTTCCAATTCCTATGTTTTTCATTCACTTTTCCTTTCAAGCACTTGCGATTCTAGTAGGCAGGCTTGAGCAAGGAAAAGCCTACACTAAAAAATGTTTTTGTGCTACTTCTATTACTTTGGAACCAGACCACTGCCCTACTAGCTCAACTCCTAGGGCCATCGACAAATGCATAGCTCAAATGCGCAGAGATAAATAATATGGCGTTCAAGAGAGTCCATCACGGATAGCTAAGTTGCCTGGTACCTCACTGCTTGTCATATAGTAGGATAAAATAATCGTATTTCCCATTACTACGTGTGCTCAGTGGACAATATATATAACATGTAGAGTAAAAAAGAGATGCAACAAGTGTACAACCTCTTTGGCGAAGCCATGTCGATCTCAGCGTGATTGGGTTGGCCGATGAGGATGCTCCGGCTGACTTGGCTGTTGAGGGAGTCCTGGACTAGGGGGTGTCCGGACAGCCGGACTATCATTATTCGCCGGACTCCAAGACTACGAAGATACAAGATTGAAGACTCCGTCCCGTGTCCGGATGGGACATTCCTTGGCGTGGAAGGCAAGCTTGGCAATACGGATATGTAGATCTCCTACCATTGTAACCGACTCTGTGTAACCCTAGCCTCCTCCGGTGTCTATATAAACCAGAGGGCTTTAGTCCGTAGGGCAACATACATTACAACAATCATACCATAGGCTAGATTCTAGGGTTTAGCCTCCTTGATCTCGTGGTAGATCCACTCTTGTACTACCCATATCATCAATATTAATCAAGCAGGACGTAGGGTTTTACCTCCATCAAGAGGGCCCGAACCTGGGTAAAAACATCGTGTCCCTCGTCTCTTGTTACCATCCGCCTAGACGCACAGTTCGGGACCCCCTACCCGAGATCCGCCGGTTTTGACACCGACATTGGTGCTTTCATTGAGAGTTCCTCTGTGTCGTCACCGATAGGCTTGATGGCATCTTCAACCAACAACGCTGTCCAGGGTGAGACTTTTCTCCCCGGACAGATCTTCGTATTCGGCGGCTTCGCACTGCGGGCCAATTCACTTGGCCATCTGGAGCAGATTGAAAGCTATGCCCCTGGCCGTCAGGTCAGATTCGGAAGCTTAAACTTCACGGCCGATGCCCGCGGAGACTTGATCTTCGACGGACTCGAGCCACAGCCAAGCGCGCCGCACTGTCACGATGGGCATGACTTAGCTCTGCCACCGAACAGTGCCTTGGTGGCCGCACACGGATCCGCTTCGGCCATTAGCCCGGAGCCGATCGCCCAAATCGAGGGCCGGTGGATAGACGCCGCCCTGGAGGCTTCAACATCCACGACGATGGACCCAAACACTAATCTTGTCCCCTGTGAAACTCGTGATTCCGAGGCGCCGGACTCCTTGCCGGACTCTGAACCTCCCGCGCCCCTACCAATCGATCCGGATTGGGCGCCGGTTATGGAATTCACCGCCGCGGACATCTTCCAATACTCGCCTTTTGGCGATATCTTGAATTCACTAAAGCATCTCTCGTTATCAGGAGAGTCCTGGCCGGACTATGGCCAGGATGGTTGGGGTACGGACGATGAAGAAATTCAGAGCCCACCCACCACCCACTTTGTAGCCACTGTCGACGATCTAACCGACATGCTAGACTACGACTCCGAAGACATCGACGCTATGGACGATGATGCCGGAGACGAACAGGAACCAGCGCCTACAGGGCACTGGAAGACCACCTCGTCATACGACATATACATGGTGGACACCCCAAAAGATGGGGACGGCGAAGAAACAGCGGAGGCAGACTCTTTAAAGAAGCAGCCAAACGCCGACGTCAGCGGCGCCGCTCTAAATCCTGCCACAGCAAGAATGGAGATTCCGGCACAGGAGATAATAATACTCCAGAGAGTGCCGAAGACAATCCCCTCCAGCAAGACTCAGCGCAGGAGGATGCAGAAGCAAGCCCTCACGAGAGGGCGGCAGACGAAGAGGTTGAGGATCATAACTATATGCCTCCCTCCGAAGACGAAGCAAGCCTCAACGATGATGAATTCGTCATACCCGAGGATCCCGTCGAACAAGAGCGCTTCAAGCGCAGGCTTATCGCCACAGCAAACAGCCTAAAGAAAAAGCAGCAACAGCTTCGAGCTGATCAGGACCTGCTGGCCGATCGATGGACCGAGGTCCTCGCGGCCGAAGAGTATAAACTCGAACGTCCCTCCAAAAGTTACCCAAGACGCAAGCTGCTCCCTCGATTAGAGGAGGAAGCTTACATACCTCCATCACCAGCGCACGATATGGCTGACCGACCACCCCGTGGTCGTGACAGAGAGGCATCCAGGCCCCCAGCCAAGACCATACCCCGGCATCGCTCCAAACGTACGAAGCCAAGAGGGAACGCGCCGGACTTGCGAGACATATTGGAGGACAAAGCAAGGCAATCCAGATCCATCTATGGATCACTTGGGCGCCCTACGACCCACGACGAATACCGTCGCGCCGAATACAATAACCCTGGCCGGGCCGAACACAGCAGACAGCGCTCTCTCGAGCTGCGTCACGATATTGCTCAATACAGAGGCGCCGCACACCCGCTATGCTTCACTGACGAAGTGATGGATCATCAGATCCCCGAAGGGTTTAAACCCGTAAACATCAAATCTTACGATGGCACAACAGACCCCGCGGTTTGGATCGAAGACTATCTTCTCCACATCCATATGGCCCGCGGCGACGATCTCCACGCCATCAAGTACCTCCCACTCAAGCTTAAAGGACCAGCTCGGCATTGGCTTAACTGCTTGCCCGCAGAGTCAATTGGGTGTTGGGAAGACCTGGAGGCCGCATTCCTTGATAACTTCCAAGGCACATATGTGCGACCACCAGACGCCGATGACCTAAGCCACATCATTCAGCAGCCAGATGAATCGGCCAGACAATTCTGGAGACGGTTCTTGACGAAGAAAAATCAAATCGTCGATTGTCCGGATGCAGAGGCCCTTGCAGCCTTCAAACATAACATCCGGGACGAATGGCTAGCCCGGCACCTGGGGCAGGAAAAGCCGAAATCCATGGCAGCCCTCACATCGTTAATGGCCCGCTTTTGCGCGGGACAGGACAGCTGGCTAGCCCGCAGCAACAATCTCCGTAAAAATTCTGGCAGTCCGGATATTAAGGACAACAACGGCAGGTCACGTCGAAACAAAAACAAGCGTCGCATTAACGGCGACGATAAGGAGGATACGGCAGTCAACGCCGGATTCCGAGGCTCTAAACCCGGTCAGCGGAAGAAGCCATTCAAAAGAACCACTCCGGGTCCATCCAATCTAGACCGAATACTCGACCGCTTATGCCAGATACATGGCACCTCTGAAAAGCCAGCTAACCACATTAATAGAGACTGCTGTGTGTTCAAGCAGGCCGGCAAGTTAATTGCCGAAAACAATGACAAGGGGCTAAACAACGACGGCGAGGAAGAGACCCGACCGCCGAACAACAGAGGACAGAAGGGTTTTCCCCCACAAGTGCGGACAGTGAATATGATATACGTGACCCACATACCCAAGAGGGAGAGGAAACGCGCACTAAGGGACGTCTATGCGATGGAGCCAGTCGCCCCAAAGTTCAACCCATGGTCCTCTTGTCCGATCACTTTTGATCGAAGAGACCATCCGACCAGCATACGCCATGGCGGATTCGCCGCATTGGTTTTAGACCCAATCGTCGATGGGTTCCACCTCACGAGAGTCCTGATGGACGGCGGCAGCAGCCTGAACCTGCTTTATCAGGATACAGTGCGCAAAATGGGCATAGACCCATCAAGGATTAAACCTACAAAGACAACCTTTAAAGGTGTCATACCAGGAGTGGAAGCCAACTGTACAGGCTCAGTCACACTGGAAGTGGTCTTCGGATCCCCGGATAATTTCCGGAGCGAAGAGTTAATCTTCGACATAGTCCCGTTTCGCAGCGGCTATCACGCTCTGCTCGGACGAACCGCGTTTGCAAAATTCAACGCGGTGCCGCATTATGCATACCTAAAGCTCAAGATGCCAGGCCCTCGTGGAGTCATCACGGTCAATGGGAATATGGAACGCTCCCTCCGAACGGAGGAACATACAGCGGCTCTCGCGGCAGAAGTACAGAGCAGCCTTCTAAGGCAATTCTCGAGTCCGGCCGTTAAAAGGCCGGATACAGCAAAGCGCGCCCGGAGCAATGCCAACCAAGACCACCTGGCGCGATCAGAGCACGCGTAGTAATGTGGCCCCAACCCTCGCCCGCGCATGATCGCAAGAATAACACTCCGCGTACATCATTACGCTTTGGAGATACCATGGGCACAGGGGAGGGGGCACGATCGCAACGGACCCAGAGTGCGGTTCGACCACACCGGGGGCTCGCAAGTGTGCCCCCCTTTTTTATTATTTTATTTTTCTTCTTTTATGTACACAGGACTCTGTTAACCAGAAGCCCGGTCCGGCGGCGAACCTGTCGAACTCATGATGCAACAGTCAGGGACTAAAGAAGGCCGCGACGAACACTCAGGTGGTCTCAATTACGAGCATTAAATTCGATTATATACACCAAGTCCGCAGCTCATCCCTGGAGGGGGACATGTTTACTTAGTCCAAATCCCTTGCTTACCGCACTATTTTTATCAGTCCGCTCCACTAGCAGACTTTCTTTCATAAATAATGCATCACCTTTTTGATCGCAATTGCATTACCTTTTATATATATGCTCATTATATGACATCTTGCACCCGTATATTTTGGTACGGCCTAGTACACCGGGGGCTTATGTTCCCCACTCTATGGTGTGATAAGTCCGAACACTTCCACAAGTGCGGCACCCCGAACTTATAGCATTATATGAATCGGCTCCGAATCATGTCTTGGGTCAATAGTTGGGTTTGCCCGGCTCCCACGTTTTGGTGCCTTACGTTCCGTTCCGTCGGCTAAGGTGGCACTGGGAGAACCACTGCGATTGCCCCCCGGTTGAGCCGGGCGAGCGCCTCAGTGGAGAAAGCTAAAACTGACTGGCATGATAAGGTGAGAGACTAGTCGCTGTTCGAGAGGTTTTTTCGGGTCCTTAAAGACTCACGCCGCTTCGAGCGAAGTTCCGGACAATGTCCGATGAAGGCGTGGATAGCGCCCCGGATTCGGTCTTCCGAATACCAGGGGCTTCGCCGAAATTTAAAATTATAGAATTCTATGGCTAAGTGAGAGTGTTCAAGCATTATAAGTCCGGTTGCCTTGTTCATTGTGTTGAGTGCCTCCCTCGATGGACCCAACAATGGGAACAAGAGTGCTCAAGTTTATCCCGAACACCCCAGCACTCGTGGCTTGGGGGCTGAAGCCAACGACTTGCCATCTCTCAGATTTTATAAATGGCCGCACAGAAGGTAATATTTTAAATTAAACAAGCGTTGCTTAACACGCACATGAACAAAGTTTCAGCGCGCAGGATAATACATAGAAAATTCACTCAAAGATTACATCTCGGGGGCACTCATCTGCAATATTGCGGGCTCCCTTCAGGACAGTTTTATAATACATCTCGGGCGTGCGATACTCCTTGCCCGGCGGCGGTGGGTCCGTGAGAAGCTTCTCCGCATGCAACCTGCCCTATTGCACCTTTGTGCGGGCAAGAGCCCGACGAGCACCTTCAATACAGGCGGAGCGCTTGATGACATCCACCCAGGGGCATGCATCCACCAGCCACCGCACGAGGCCAAAGTAGCTCCCAGGCATGGCCTGTCCAGGCCACAGCTGGACTATAAGGCCCTTCATGGCCTCCTCAGCTACCTTGTGGAGTTCGACCAGCTGCTTCAGCTGGTCGCTTGGGGGCACCGGGTGTCCGGCCTCAGCATACCGAGACCAGAAGACTTTTTCCGTCGAGCTCCCCTCCTCGCCATGATAGAATGCGGTGGCACCGGACGCACTACGCGGCAGATCTGCAAATGCCCCTGGAGAGCTCCGAATGCGGGTAAGTGTCAGGTATTTTACATTAACATGCTTGCTTTGCATGAAAAATGCCTTACCCGCCGCTATTTTCTTTATATCTTCAACCTCCTGAAGGGCCTTATGGGCCTCGGCCTTGGCGGACTTGGCACTTTCGAGAGCCGAGGCAAGCTCGGACTCTTGAGTCTTGGAGTCACGCTCCAAACTCTCATGCTTTTCCATGAGAGCCTGGAGCTCTTGCCGAACTTCCGCCACCCGTGCCTCCTGCTTTTCTCGCTCTGCCCGTTCCGCGGCTGCATTGTGTTCGGCCGCGGACACAGCATCCTTCACGGCGGCCACCTCGTTAGTGGCCCCTGCGATACACATATTATCCTGGTTAATTTTAGTGCAACCAAAATCCTTTTCTTTAAGGTACCTATTCAAAGTGGTGTTACTCACCTTCTTTGTCCTCGAGCTGCTTCTTCGCATGGCCGAGCTCTCGCTCGGACCGCTCGAGATCCTGCTTCAGCACATCGACCTCCGCCGCTAATGCGGCAGAGGCCAGCAGCGCAGCCTGCAAACCCATATTGACATATTTTTAGCAACCCTGCGCATATCTTGTTAGATCCTCAGTCCGGCTTTTTCTTTCCGAACACCGAACTGAGCATCAGGGGCTACTGTCTATGCGGTATTACATTACATAATTTTAACTTCTTACCTCAAAGCCTGTTAAAAGGCTGCTGCAGGCTTCGGTCAGCCCGCTTTTGGTGAGCTGAACCTTTTGAATCACCGCACTCATGATAGTGCGGTGTTCTTCCTCAATGGAAGCGCCTTTAAGCGCCCCCAGCAAGTTATCTGGCGCCTCTGGTTGGACGGAGGCCGCCGGTGTCACGGTCTTGCCCTTCTTTCGAAGGGGCCGCTTGCCGGACTCTGGAACCACTGCGGGTTCCGATGTAGAGTCCGGCGCCTCCGGAGCCTCCTCCTGATGGGTCCCTCTCTGGGATCCCACCTCGGCGTCCTCGTCGGCGCGTGGGGTAGAGGCTGTCGGAAGTGAATTCACATCCGACGAGGCCAACGACCCGCTCGATGAGTCGGGGAGATCGTCATCGGCCGGACTAGGGACAGAATGTGGCGTTAGAAGGACACTACGTGACATAAAAGATATTGCGTATAAAGGATCCGGACACTTACGATCTCGCCGGACGCCTGGCCCTTGGAGGCCACTCATCCTCGCCAACGCTGGTGTTGGCGAAACTGTCCGTGGGGATAACTCTCCCCCTCTTGGACCCTTCGGCCTCCCCTATTGGGGAAGCCTTCCTCTTCTTCTCTCCCCCCTCCGGGAGAGAGTACTCCTCCTCCTCCTCGTCTTTGGGGGAGGAGTCCGCGTCGTCGTCAGACGCCTGATTGCGGGAACTCTTTCGAGTCCCCGCGGCCACCTTCTTGGCCTTCTTCTCCGGCACCACGTGCGGTGCCGGAACCAGCAACCCTGCTAAGCGGGCGTCCACTGGATCTTCTGGCATGGGAGCCGGGCTGATAAGCTGCCTGGTTTTCTCCATCCATTCCTGTCAAAGGAAAGGAAGGGATGAAACCCTCTTATAATCAATTCGATTACTATAAAGTGTCCCGTAATGGGGTTGAATCACTTACCTCGTCAGTTGGATACTGCGAGCTGAATCCGCGATCTTCCGTCGCGGATGAGGGGGCTTCGGCGCCCTTAAACAGCACCCTCCAGGCGCCTTCGTATGTCATATCGAAGAGCCCGCTCAGCGCCTGGTGCTGTTCCGGATTGAACTCCCACAGATTAAATGCCCGTTCTTGGCATGGGAGAAACCGGCGGATTAGCATGACTTGGACCACGTCGACGAGCCTGAGCTTATTGCTCACCAGCTTCTGGATGCAGGTTCGGAGTCCAGTCACCTCCTTCGGATCGCCCCACAGCAAGCCCTTCTCTTTCCAGGAGGTGAGCTGCGTGGGGACGCCAGATCTAAACTCGAGGGCCGCCGCCCATGTGGGCTTGCGCGGCTCGGTGATGTAGAACCACCCCGATTGCCATCCCTTGACAGAGTCCACAAAGGCCCCTTCGAGCCAAAGGACATTGGGTAATTTACCCAACATGGCGCCTCCGAATTCCGCTTGCGTGCCCTTCACAACCTTCGGCTTGACGTTGAAGGTCTTGAGCCACAGGCCGAAGTGGGGCCGGATGCAGAGGAAGGCCTCACACACGACGATGAACACCGAGATGTTGAGGATGAAGTTCGGCGCCAGATCGTGGAAATCCAGGCCATAATAGAACATGAGCCCCCGGACGAATGGATGGAGCGGAAAGCCCAGTCCGTGGAGGAAGTGGGGAAGGAAGACGACCCTCTCGTGAGGCCCAGGGGTAGGGACGAGCTGCCCCTCGTCGGGCAGCTGATGCGCGATATCGCCGGAGAGGTATCCGGCGTTGCGCAGCTTGGTGATGTGCTCCTCCTTAACGGTGGAGGCCAACCACTTGCCTCCCCCTCTGGACATATTCGGAGAAGGTCGAGGTGAGATGCGCGAGCTTGGGCGTTGGAGCTTGAGTGCGCGGAGATGTGTAAGCAAAGGAGGAAGAAGGCGTAGGTGAGAAGGTAAATCCTTATCCCTTATATATAGGCGGACGAAACTGTGCGTCCCCCACCGGCCTGGTAAAACTCGCTTATCTCCCAAGCGCCACCATCAATGGCGCGGTTGGGTTACCCACGTCCGTATTAATGAGAATCCCGGAATAAGGGGAACACGATCTCTGCTTTGACAAGACGTGCCAAGGAAACCGCTTCGCTAAACGTGCTGAGGTGGTATGGTAAAAAATGATTCAAACAAAGGCTTGGTAGCGGTGTGATGTCACGCCACGTAATACGTCAGCAGATTGAACTAAGTGTACATTTTATTCTCTCTATGGTGGAATGTGGAATTTATTTTGCAGAGCCGGACACTATCTTGGTGTTCATGATCTTCTCTGGATTATTCAAGGGAGGAACCCGCCTTGCAATGCCGAACATTATGCGCGCCGGACTAATCGTCATTGAAGCCTGGTTCAGGGGCTACTGAGGGAGTCCTGGACTAGGGGGTGTCCGGACAGCCGGACTATCATTATCCGCCGGACTCCAAGACTACGAAGATACAAGATTGAAGACTCCGTCCCGTGTCCAGATGGGACTTTCCTTGGCATGGAAGGCAAGCTTGGCAATACAGATATGTAGATCTCCTACCATTGTAACCAACTCTGTGTAACCCTAGCCTCCTCCGGTGTCTATATAAACCGGAGGGCTTTAGTCCGTAGGGCAACATACATTACAACAATCATACCATAGGCTAGCTTCTAGGGTTTAGCCTCCTTGATCTCGTGGTAGATCCACTCTTGTACTACCCATATCATCAATATTAATCAAGCAGGACGTAGGGTTTTACCTCCATCAAGAGGGCCTGAACCTGGGTAAAAACATTGTGTCCCTCGTCTCTTGTTACCATCCGCCTAGACGCACAGTTCGGGACCCCCTACCCGAGATCAGCCGGTTTTGACACCGACAGCTGTCGAAGGAGGGGAAGAAGATCTTAGGCGTCTGGAGATGGAGCCCGAGGTACTACTCCACTGTGATGGAGGGTTTCATCGTTGGAGCAGCTCCCGACAGATCTATCACGCACAGGCACACACAGAAACACATCCCCACTCTGTCAGTGTACTAAAGTAGGGGTACCTTAGTATCCCGAACTTGTGCACGGGCAGTCGCAGCGCACTGCTGCAAGGCTTGCCGGGCGTCCGCCAAGATCCTTCGCTGTTCCTATTACTGCCATTCAAGGTCAAAGTGTTGACTGTGAAGACGAGGCCCCGGCAAGGGAAGCTTGCCGGGAAGGACAAGACCCCGGCAAGAGGAGCTTGCCGGGAAGGCCAACCAAGACCCGGCGAGCGGCAAGCTTGCGGGTGCGACAAGACAGCGACCGCGGCAAGGCGCTTGCCGCGGCGAAGCCACAACTCTGCGCCCACGCTCCAGCGCATCCGACGACGTGTCGCCGCAGGATCGCTCCTGGTGCACGTGGCGGGTAGCTGTGCAGCCAAGCGGTGCGAGGTGGCAAGTGAAGATGACTAGAAGGCCATCGTGGCGATCGGTGGCGCCTCTAACGGTCGTTTCTTGCACTGTTTGGGCAACCGGACGGGCATTAAATGCCCTTGTCCCCTGCCGTCAGAATTAGGTAGGGGGCACTGTTGATAGCGGTTGTACCAACCCCCGTTTTTACTTTTTTACCCCTCTCTCTACGCTGCCACCTATCGGTGACCCCTTTAGACTATAAAAAGGAGGCCCATGCGCACGTAGAAGGGGTTCGACTCATTCGAAACTACAACAGATCCACGCTCTCGAGCAAGAACAGAATAGAAAACACAAAGCAGCAGTAGGAGTTTTATATCTCCGGAGAGCTCCGAAGCTGGGTAAAAATCCCTCGCGTGCTTTCGCCTCGATCTACTCTTCGTGCGCCCTCCGCTCCCTTGCCGGACCGAAAAGGGGCCCTGCCCCCTAGGTGTTCATTTCCCACGACATCTTTGGCGCGCCAGGTAGGGGGGCGTCAAGGTCGTGCGTATCTGATCCGGCGTCTGCGCGCGCTACATCAACATCTTCATCGACATGCCACCGAAGAAGAAGGCTTCGGAGGTGGCCGCTCCGTCTACGACTATCCTACCGCCACCGAAGCAAACGGGCGGTGGGGTGGACGCCGGCGGAGGAGCGGGCGCCGACGGGGGGACTCACGTCGTCACTAGGTCCAAGGACAAGGCCCCGCAAGCTTCAGCGTCTGTACATCCACCGCACCCCTCCCAGGAGGTGCAGGATCGACAACGCCACGGTGCTCCTAGCACCGTACTCGCACTGGAACAAGGCCAAGCTGGTGGGTCGCGGGACGCTCAAGGCCAACATACGCGTCAACACGCTGGCACGAGCGCGGTGCGGTCGCCTGGATGAGATGTCGCTCCTTCTAACACTGTTAGAAGTTTGAGCATATCCCGCACCTCGCGCCGCTCGCCACCGCCACCCAAGACTCCAGAGGAAGCGCTGGCCCGAGCCCAGCTGCTTCTAGATTACCCTCCAGCGCCATACAAGATCGACGACTGGAGGGCCACCATTCAGAGCCTCATCGGCTTCGCCAACGGCGACAATCCCCGGCAACCAAGCACATCGAAGCCCCGGCAAGACGCCCTGGCGCAAGCCGACGCCGACAAGACCGCTGGGGGTGCCACCACCATGCACTCCCCGCCCCGAAGGCCAAGATCGCCGACTCGCCGGGCCAACCTCGACACCGACTCCACCGCGTTGTCGGACCCGCGAGCTCGCCGCGATCAACGCCAAGTTCCCCAAGAACGACGACACGAAGACGCTCGTACTCGCATCGAGCGTCAAAGAGAAGCGCGGCGTCAGTCAGACCAGCGCGCTGGGCCCACTGTCGATATGCATGCGCCAGGGGAACCAGGCGACTTGCCGTACGCGGTAGGTTGCCCTGCGTTCACCCGTGAGCTGCGGCAGGTCCAGTGGCCCAGTACCAAGAACTTCAAGCCAGACGTGCCCGAGAAGTACGATGGCAGGATACATCCGTCGGGGTTCCTCAGCGTCTACACCATCGCGGTGCAGGCTGCCGGGGGGCGCGACAAGAAGATCCTCGCCAACTACTTCCCGCTGGTGCTCAAGCCCAACGTCAGATCTTGGCTCATGCACTTGCTGGACAACTCCATCTCTTCGTGGGCGGACCTGTGCCATCAGTTTGCCGGCGCCTTCACGGGCGGCCACAAACCCCATGGCCAAGAGAGCGATCTTGATCTGCTCGCCCAGAAGGAGGGAGAAACCCTGTGCAAGTACATACAGAGATTCAGACAGGTGCAGCGCAACATCCCAGACGTCCACCCTGCCGCGGTTATCAGCGCGTTCCACCAGAACGTACGTAACCGCAGGATGAGGGAGGAGATGGCGATGTGCAAAATCAGAGATGTCAGCGAGCTATATGCTCTGGCCGACAAGTGTGCACGAGCTGAAGAGGGGAGGAAACTCCCCGGAGAGAATGCAGGAGCAGAAGGATCTGACAGTGAGGACGCCCTTCCGGCAAGGAAGAACCGGAGGCGGAATAACAGAAAGAGAAAAGCTAAGGATGTACTAGTCGTCGAGCAGTCCGGCAACGGAGGGGGCGCTGAGAAGGCCAAAGCTGGTGACTCCGGCGAGGCTGTGGTGGCCGCCGACAAGCAGGACGGCTCCGGCAAGCAGTACTGCAAGATCCACCACACCAAGGGCCACGACCTCCAGGCCTGCAAGAAGGTTGAGTAGCTTGTTGAGCTACAGAAAGCTGAATACGAGCGCCGCGACAAGGAGAAGGCCCAAGAAGGTGGCGGAGGATCCGGCAAGAAGCGTCCCGCCCGGGGAGGGCGCCGCGGCAAGGCCAAGCAGCGGCAAGGAGACAGGCCTCCCCGCGGCCGCGACAAGGATGAGGATGAAGACGAAGATGACGAGATGGAGGAAGATGAGACCGACGAGCAGGAGTTTCAGAAGGCAACAGAGGTTTTGTGCGTTGACGGCGGTGCTTCTCTGCACACCTCGCACCGCCAGCTCAAACAGTGGGTGCGGAAAGTGAACGCAGCAGAACCGTCCGTTGAGTCGCGCAAACCCCAGAAGTGGTCCAGCACGCCCATCATCTTCGACGTTGAGGATCACCCTGATCGCATCACTGCGGTCGGGTGCT
Source organism: Triticum timopheevii (assembly GCA_963921465.1). NCBI lineage: Eukaryota > Viridiplantae > Streptophyta > Magnoliopsida > Poales > Poaceae > Triticum > Triticum timopheevii. The sequence continues at coordinate 193,523,677 of OY997272.1, forward strand.
TGCCGATGTTGGTTTCGCCAACCATCCGCAACCTGAAGGTCACAAAGATGTTGGTTGACGGTGGGGCCGGCCTGAATCTGATCTCTTCCGCGGTGCTCAAGAAGCTCCAGATCCCCGACAGCGAGCTCGAAGAGACTGGTACCTTTCAAGGAATCAACCCAGGAAGGAGCAAGCCGAAGGGGAAGATCACACTGCCAGTAACTTTTGGCAGCGAGCTGAACTTCAGGACAGAGAGAGTCACGTTTGACGTTGCTGATTTCCCATTGCCCTACAATGGGATACTCGGCCGTCCAGCGCTTGCCAAGTTCATGGCAGCCTCTCACTACGCTTACAATGTGCTCAAAATGCCTGGTCCGATAAGTGTTATTTCTGTCCATGGCGACAAGAAAGATGCACTTATCTGTACCGACAAGATCTACCGGGAAGCAGTAGCCGCAGCAGAACGCAAACCACTTGCCGCTGAAGCTCCTGGGGGGAAGAAGAAGACCAAGTCCGGCAAGAGTAGCTCTGATGCCCACTCCGGCAAGTGCACCTCTTCGGAGTGCTGCGCTACCGTCGAGGACGCACCATCGAGCTCCACCGGCAAGTGCAAGAAGGCAAAGACAGCTTCACCAGAGACCAAGAAAGTGGCTGCCAAGGAGGACGGCACTGGTGGTACTTTCACCATCAGTGCCACACTCGACCCTAAATAGGAAAGCGCGCTTGTTGCTTTCCTGCGGGCGAATGTTGATGTGTTTGCATGGCAACCATCTAACATCCCCGGTGTTCCCAGGAAAGTAATTGAGCACCACCTTGCCGTCTGCCCTCACGCGCGGCCCGTCAAGCAGACAGTTAGGAAGCAAGCAGTAGAGCGACAAGAGTTCATTGCTGAAGAGATCAAGAAATTGGAAGCAGCAGGCCTGGTCCGAGGAGTACTCCATCCAACGTGGTTAGCCAATCCAGTAGTCGTGCACAAAGCAAACGGGAAGTGGAGGCTTTGTATTGACTTCGCTGATGTTAATAAAGCTTGTCCCAAGGATCCATTTCCCTTGCCGCGCATTGACCAGATTTTCGACTCCACGGCAGGATGTGATCTGCTTTCGTTCCTTGATGCATACTCAGGATATCATCAGATCTTCATGGCAGAAGAGGATGAAGAGAAAACCGCATTCATTACTCCATGTGGCACGTACTGCTTTGTACGGATGCCTTTCGGACTAAAGAATGCTGGTTCAACATTTGCAAGAGTAGTCAGTCATGCTTTTGAGCCACAGCTGCACAGAAATGTAGAAGCTTACATGGATGACATAGTGGTCAAGAGCAAGGACAAAGAGACTTTGATCCAAGATTTGGACGAGACTTTTGCAAATCTGCGTAAGATCAATCTCAAGTTGAATCCCGAGAAGTGTGTGTTTGGAGTTCCTTCCGGCAAGCTTCTCGGATTCTTTGTGTCTCAGAGGGGGATTGAAGCCAATCCCGACAAGATCAAAGCCATTGAACAGATCGAAGCACCGAAGCGCGTCAAGGATGTGCGAAGACTTGCCGGCTGTGTTGCTGCTCTCAGTAGGTTCATCTCTAAGTCTGCTGAGCGCGCCTTGCCATTTTTTAAAATTTTGAAAAAGGCAGGTCCAATGAAATGGACTCCGGAAGCGGAGGCTGCGCTGCAGGACTTGAAGAGATACCTATCCTCCACTCCAATACTTGTCGCACCTAAGCCACAAGAGAAGTTGCTGCTATATCTGGCGGCAACCAATCAAGTGGTTAGTGTTGCGTTAGTAGCGGAGAGGGAGGCGGATGATGAGCCAGCGACCGCGGCAAGCCAGTCCAGCGACAAGCAGGGGGCTTCCCCGACAAGTTCTGGTTCCGGCGAGGATGGATCTGCGCAGCCACAAGAAGAGAAACAGAAGAAGATGGTGCAGCGCCCAGTTTACTTTGTCAGTTCCCTTCTGCAGGGGGCTAGATCAAGGTACTCTGGTGTGCAGAAGTTGCTTTTCGGCCTTGTCATGGCCTCGAGGAAGCTGCGCCACTATTTTCAAGCACATGAGATCACAGTTGTCACTCGCTTTCCGTTGAAAAGGATACTGCAGAATCCAGAAGCAACAGGTAGGATTGTCGAGTGGGCACTGGAATTGTCAAGCTTTGGCCTCAAGTTTGAAAGTACTTCAACTATTTAGAGCCGAGCATTGGCAGAATTCATAGCAGAATGGATGCCAACACCTGATGAAGAAACTCCGGAGAGGAGCATCCCCGTCAAGGAAGCAAGCAAAGAATGGATCATGTACTTTGATGGTGCCTTCTCGCTGCAAGGCGCCGGTGCGGGCGTACTACTTGTCGCACCCACCGGAGAGCACCTCAAGTACGTGGTCCAGATGCACTTTCCCAAGGAGCAAGCAACAAACAATACTGCAGAGTATGAAGGCTTGCTTGCCAGACTCAGGATCGCGGCAGACCTTGGGATCAAGAAGCTTATTGTCAGGGGTGACTCACAACTTGTCGTCCGTCAAGTAAACAAGGATTATCAGAGTCCGTTGATGGAAGCTTACATTGATGAAGTGAGAAAGCTAGAAGAACATTTTGACGGCCTGCAGATGGAACATGTTCCGAGAGCTCAGAACGACATTGCAGACGGCCTGTCAAAGTGCGCCGCACTCAAGTCACCTGTGGAACCAGGAATTTTTGTGCTCAAGCTGACTCAACCATCTGTAACACCATCAACTGGGCAGAGCAAGAAGAGGAAGTTTGTTACTGGCGACTACTTTCCGGCAGAGCTCCCCGAGGCCGCCGTCAAGAAAGTCCCCAAGATCAACACAAAGAGTGCTGAGGAGCAGTCTGCTCCGACAAGCCCTAGGGTTTGTTTTGTTGAAGCAGACGCTCCTGACAAGCTATGCCCCGACACGCTTGCCGGGGAGCATCATGCTCCGGCTGAATCACAGATTCTTGCCGTGGAAGCAGATGTTCCCGCAGTAGCATTTGCGCCTTTAGTCCTTGTCGTTGTGCCACAAGCTCCGGCATGGGCACAGCAGATCGTCCAATTCCTTCAAACAGGAGAACTTCCCGAGGAGCAAGAAGAAGCGGAGAGAGTAGCCCGGCAATCAAGTATGTACCAGTTTGTCAATGACATACTGTACAGAAGAAGATTCAACAGAGTGAAACTGAAGTGCATTTCCCGGGAAGATGGACAGGAGCTGTTGGCGGAGATACATGGAGGCATATGTGGTCACCACATTGGCGCAAGAGCACTTGCCGGCAAAGCCTTCCGGCAAGGTTTCTTCTGGCCGACAGCCCTCCAGGATGCAACTGCACAAGTAACCAAGTGTGAGGCGTGCCAGTTCCACTCCAAGCAGATACATCAACCAGCTCAAGCTCTCCAAACAATCCCTTTATCCTGGCCATTTTCGGTCTGGGGGCTCGACATCCTCGGCCCCTTTCCCCGAGCTGTCGGGGGCTTTGAGTACTTGTACGTTGCAATCGACAAGTTCACAAAGTGGCCTGAAGTGGAACCAGTGAGGAAGGTGACAGCACAGTCAGCAGTCAAGTTCTTCAGGTCAATTGTTTGCCGTTTCGGAGTCCCTAACAGGATCATCACGGACAATGGCACACAATTCACGAGCCGCACCTTCATGCAGTACGTCCAGGATCTTGGCACCAAGATCTGCTTCGCTTCTATTGCTCACCCGAGAAGCAACGGTCAAGCGGAGAGGGCAAACGCTGAAGTGCTGCGCGGGCTCAAGACCAGAACTTTCGACAGGCTGCGCAAGTGCAGAAGAAATTGGATTGAGGAGCTGCCGGTGGTTCTTCGGTCGATCAGGACGACGCCAAATCGAGCCACTGGCCAGACACCTTTTGCTCTTGTCTATGGAGCAGAAGCAGTTCTCCCCACGGAACTCGTATACGGATCGCCTCGAGTGCTCGCTTATGATGAGCTTAAGCAAGAGCAGCTGCGGCAAGATGACGCGTTGCTCCTCGAGGAAGATCGTCTTCAGGCTGCTGTACGAGCTGCTCGCTACCAGCAAGCTTTGCGTCACTACCATAGCCGCAAAGTTAATGCCAGAAGCTTCGAGGAAGGCGACCTTGTTCTTCGGCGTGTTCAATCCGCCAAGAATTCCAACAAGTTGACGCCGAAGTGGGAAGGCCCTTATCGGGTGAAACGAGTCACTAGGCCCGGCGCTGTCCGCCTTGAGACCGAAGATGGCTTTCCGGTGAGCAATTCCTGGAACATAGAGCATCTTCGCAAGTTTTACCCATAAGGCGCGGTTGCCGGAATCTATTCAGGCAACCACCTTTTGTACAAGCCTTGCTGCTGTTGCATGTAACCCTTTGTACAAAGCCGGGCGCAGATCCCGTGCATAAATAAAGTTCATGTGCATCGCACATCTTGTCAAATTTCATGCCTTTTTCTTTTTCGCATGTATTGTCTGACCCTTTGTGCAGCACTTGCCCCCGGTAAGAAATAACGAGCCTTAAGGCTCCATATCATTATCTTCTCTTCTTTCTTCTCAAAAAGAAGGTTCCTTCGCCCACAAGTTCACGGGGGGGGGGGGGAGAAGGAGAGGATAAAGGTGTGGACCGGGCGTCGTTCAAAGGAATCTAGCTTTGCCGGGACACGGACGACAGAAAAGCTAAGTTGCCAAAGTTTGAGCACAGTCAGTTTTAAATTTTTAAGTTATATTCCTTGAACGACCGTGCCTTGTATGGAAAACCTGTGCGCGGAGGAACCGGCTCGTGGCTAAGTTGCGCCCCTACTTTGTTTCGAGTCCGCTCAACAATGAAAGTGTGCTGCGACTAGTCCCGACAAGGTTTCTTGCCGGAGGCAACACCGCCAGCAGGTTGCTGATGTTCCGCACTCAGCGCTCGCGGCAAGTGTGCTTGCGCCGGCAAGTTCCCTAAAAGCGTAGGGCAGAAACATGCAAGGGATGGAATCAAGTAAAGGAAGTAACATAGCAGATAGTACCCAGAATAAAGTTATATTACAATAAATAGCTTGCCGCGCTCTAATGGGTTGTTCCTATGACATATCTAGCAGCGGCAAGAAAAAGGAGAAGAAGGGTGGCTTAATCCACGCGCTCGCCGTCAACCCTCCTGACCTCATTCACCTTGTCCACAATAGGTGCGACAATGGCTTTGAGCTCTTCGAGATCAGCACCCGCCGGCAGCTTCTTGAGGACGCAGGTGAGGTCGAGGCCCGGGTTGCGGAAGAGTATCTTCACCAACACCTTCTCCAAGACCTTGGCGCAGATTGCACGCGACTCGTCCGCCAACTTCTTTGGGATCCTTTCCCGGAGTTGCTGGAGGACCGTCACCACACCCTTGAAGAAAAGAGTAAGCTTGGCACTGGGCTGGAGGTTTTCGTCAGTGGAGTACCCAAAGCCCGCCAAGTCTAGCTCCGCCAGCTCTTCGTCAATAGTTGCAGCAATGTTGACGAGGCCTTCCGTCCAGAGCTCCACCGTAGCCCTGAAGGTGTTTTGAGTCTCGGCGGCCCTCGTCAGCAGCTCCTCGTTGCCCTTGAGCTCCTTCTTCAAGTCATCCTCTCGCCTCTTGGCGGCATCCAGCGTCTCCGTCAAGGTGGCCAGCTTTAGCTCCAGATCAGCGCTCGAGTCCTTGGCGGCGTTCAGTTCCTTGATCTTGTCGGCAAGTTGAACTTGCAGATCGCCATGGGCAAGAGCATCCTTCTCGCGCTCGCGCTGGAGTGCGGCAAGCTCTTCATTCTTCCCTTTCATGTCCGCCTCCAGCTGCGTCACCTTCACCTCTAACTCCTTCTTGGCGGCCTCAGCAGCCGCGGTGGCATCCTTCGCCTCCTTGAGTGCCCCGCCAAGTGATTGCTCCCGGGCCTCGAGCTCCTCCTCGTGGCTGTCCAGATTAACCTTCTTCTGTGTCAGTTCACCTTCCCGCCTGGATAGCTCCTCGGCGGCGAGCCTCTGCTGCTCCTCGGCTTCAGCCTTCTCCAGGATGAACGCCTTCTTCGCCTCGTCAAGTTGCACCTTTTCCTCCGCAATGGATCGAAGGGCCTCCTGGTTGCGGCTCTTGAGCTCCTCCGCATGCTTCTCTATGTCAACTCCCGCCCGCGCGACAAGCGCTTCCCGGGACTCAAGCTTCGCTTGCCGGGCGCAGTAGAGTGACACCAACTTTCGGAGCAACTGCTCCTCCTCGGACTCACCGCTGCTGCTGCTTGGTGCGTTAACCACCACCAGCCCAGCAGAGGCGAGTACTTCCCCATCAAACTCCTCTCCTTCAACCGGCGCCCTGGAGCTCGACGCCCAGGGAAGCTTGATGTATACGCCCTCGCCGGCCTTCAAGTATGCGCCTGGCTGGGGCTCCTCGGAGCCCGGCGCTGCATCCGCGGCGGAGGGGTCGGCGGACGGTGCAGCGCCTTGCGCTCCTGCGCCCTCCGAGTCGTCAGTATGACCGCCGGACCCCTCGCCGGCTCCTGCGCCAGCGGCCTTGGCGGCTTCCTCGTCGGCAGGTTCATCAGCGCCGGCCTCTTCCTCGTCAGCGGCGGCATCTTCAGTATTGCCGCGTGCGCCTTCCTCGCCGGTGGCCTCGATCTCCATCGGGTCTGCTAGAGGGGGATCTGAGGATAGGGAGAGGAAGGAAAAGTCAAGCAAAGATCCAAAAAAGAAGATCAAAAGAAGAACCCAAGGGAAGATTTCCGACAAGGAAGGTTACCTGTGCTGGGCTCAGTGACCATGGGCTCCTCCACCAAGGGCTCACTGGTTCCGTCCCTTGCCGGGGACCTCTCCCTTGCCGAGGAGCGCTCCCTTGTCGGGGAATCGCCCCTTGGCGGCGTAGTCGAAGCAGACAGAACCTCCGGGGCGGTTTCTGATTGTTCCTGATGGGCCTGCTCTGCTCCTACACGAATGAATCAGCAATCAAGACGTCAGCAAAAGAAGAAGCACCCATGCGCGCCCCACAACAGAAAGTGAACCAAACACTTACGCTGGGGGCTGTGCTGGGGGCTGCTGCGAGGAGAAGGAACCGGGTCCGTCAAGGTAGTCTCGGACGTGTCCTCTGCCATCACAGCAGGATCGTCCTCGATTTCAACCATAGGGACCTTGGCCCTCTTCGCCGCTCTCTCGGCCAGAGTCCTGAAATAGAACAAGGATTCAGAGGGAAGCAAATCAGATGCAAAACCAGAAACAACAAAGATTGAAGAAATACAAGTACAGTGAGAAGAAAGCCTTACTCCTCCTCCTCTTCTTCCTCCTCGTCGGAGCTCAGCGCAGAGAGGTCGAAGTCGGGTACCCTTTCTACGCGGCGAGGCGGAGGAGTAGGCTCCCTTGGACGTTTGCCGGGGGCTGCGGCAGGATCGGGCGTGGCAGCCCGGGAAGACCCCGCCTCAGTTGCCGGCGCGGCCTGAGATGCTCCCGCGGCAACGGTACTTGCCGCGGTGGAGCGCGTCCCACGACGCTGCGGCTGTTCGCCTGCCTGCCGCCCTGCTGTATCTCCAACTTGACGGAGGCGCCTTCTTGGTTGGAATTGGGGCTGCGCTGGGGGCTCCGCCTGCGGCAAGCTGCTCGAAGACGGCTGGCCGCTCGCGCCCTTGGCGGGCTCGCTCGCTTCGGCCTCGGGCTCCCCCTCGCCAATGACCCCTCCGGCAAGGTCCTCCCGGTCGGCAAGGCTTGCCGCGTCGGCCGCCTCTGCCTCCTCTAACGTGAAGCCAAACTCGCCTGCGGCGGCGGCTGCCGCCGCCTCTTCGGCCCTGGTGGCAATGTACCGCATCTCATCGTCGGTGGTGTCGCGGGTGAGGAGCCTCTGCTCGTCGGCATTGACTGCTACCTCCGTCAAGCCATCGAAGAACTGCCGCACGACGTCGTCGGTGGGCTCCATCCAAGTTGGGCTTATCCCGTGCGAGTCGCACTCTGGCATCATTGCGTAGATGCGGTCGCGCTGGGAGTTGTTGCACAATGGGATGACGCCCTGCGGCAGCCTGAACCACTCTGGATGGTTGGCGTCATGCTTGAACAGCTCCTTCAGCATCACGTCAAGCTCCAGAACTGTGAAGTTGAAATTGAGGCCTGGACGCAGCCTCATGATATCCGCCGGGCCGCCAAACAGCCAGGCGGGCCTCCCCCTCTTCTGCAGAGGGGCGATGCGACGGCGAAGGAAATCCGCGCCAACTGCCCCTGCTGTGAGTCCGGCAAGCCTGAGCCACAAGATTCGGGTGGTGGCGATCTTCAGCTTGGCGTCGTCCGGCGACAGAGAGCTCCAATCGCTGCCGCGCACTACCTGGGTCTGGCGCAGGTTGGTGAATGGCTGCGGATTGGTGTCAGCGATCCAGCACCACTCCGCCCTCCACTCATCCCACTTGCTGCGGAGCTCGCCCCCCAGATACACCTCCTTCATGCCGATTCATGAGGTCCAGGCGATTCCTCCAGCCAATGGCTCTCCTTTCTCGGCTCGGGGGGTGAAATAGTGGCGAAAAAGAGCAACATTTGGGTGGATGCCAACGAAGTTCTCGCAGAGGTGTGCGAAAACCGCCATTGTGAGAACGGCGTTGGGGGTGAAATCAAGAAGATGAAACCCGTAGGTATTCATGATGTCGCAGAGGAAATCAGAAAAACGTGGGCAGAGCCCGCAATAGAAGAACACCGGAAAGAAATAGTACCCTTTTGGGCACCGCTTCGAGGTGGAAGCTTCGGCGGAGAGCACCGGCGTGCGCGGATGCGCCCGCGTCTCCGTCGACCAGAAGAGGTAGAACTCCTCCCGCAGCGCCTTCGGGGTGAGCTCGGGGGGGGAAAAGCACTCGCTCCTTGCGCAGCGCCTGAAGCCGCAACGCCTCGGACGACTTTGTGCTCGACTTTGAGCTCTTGCCGGTCTTCGGAGCCATGGCGGATGCGGCGGGGGAGCGCGGAAGTGTTGAGGGCGACGGCGGCGACGGGCGGCGGAGCGCTGCTCTCTTTCGGCCTGGGAAGCGGAGGGGAGCGGCGGAGCATTCGGAGGAAGATACTGCAAGTGGCGAAGGTGGGGGGAACGGCCCTGTTTCCTCTGCTTATAAACAGGGGAGGCGAACGTTACGCATTTCCTGATTAAAGAATTGCCCACGATCTCTCCCACGACGCCGCGATTGACGCGTGCCGTTACGGGGCAGCGCGGTGGATACGGAGTCAGATTTAGTGTGGACTCAGGCCGCGTGTGCCCGTGCCCTGTTTTGGGCCTGGCCCAACAGCGCTCGGCACTGTGTGTGGCCCAGGCCCGGGGGCTCCTGTCGGTGTACTAAAGTAGGGGTACCTTAGTATCCCGAACTTGTGCACGGGTAGTCGCAGCGCCCTGCGGCAAGGCTTGCCGGGCGTCCGCCAAGATCCTTCGCTGTTCCTATTACTGCCATTCAAGGACAAAGTGTTGACTGTGAAGACGAGGCCCCGGCAAGGGAAGCTTGCCGGGAAGGACAAGACCCCGGCAAGAGGAGCTTGCCGGGAAGGCCAACCAAGACCCGGCGAGCGGCAAGCTTGCGGGTGCGACAAGACAGCAACCACGGCAAGGCGCTTGCCGCGGCGAAGCCACAACTCTGCGCCCACGCTCCAGCGCATCCGACGACGTGTCGCCGCAGGATCGCTCCTGGTGCACGTGGCGGGTAGCTGTGCAGCCAAGCGGTGTGAGGTGGCAAGTGAAGATGACTAGAAGGCCATCGTGGCGATCGGTGGCGCCTCTAACGGTCGTTTCTTGCACTGTTTGGGCGACCGGACAGGCATTAAATGCCCTTGTCCCCTTCCGTCAGAGTTAGGTAGGGGGCACTGTTGATAGCGGTTGTACCAACCCCCGTTTTTACTTTTTTACCCCTCTCTCTACGCTGCCACCTGTCGGTGACCCCTTTAGACTATAAAAAGGAGGCCCATGCGCACGTAGAAGGGGTTCGACTCATTCGAAACTACAACAGATCCACGCTCTCGAGCAAGAACAGAATAGAAAACACAAAGCAGCAGTAGGAGTTTTATCTCTCCAGAGAGCTCCGAAGCTGGGTAAAAATCCCTCGCGTGCTTTGGCCTCGATCTGCTCTTCGTGCGCCCTCCGCTCCCTTGTCGGACCGAAAAGGGGCCCTGCCCCATAGGTGTTCGTTTCCCACGACACACTCTTATTGATAATAGTGCAGTTCCACCCTCAGTTTGTCTAGTAGGCCTCTCCCACCATCTTCGAGAAGCAACTACATCACCCATCCAGCACTCTACCCCTCTCCCTTCCTCTCTCTCCTCTCTCTCTCTCTCTCTCTGTCCCATCATATTTCCCGTCCTTCAGTTATGGATGGATGTCGACCGATCTCCCTCAAGACATAGCTTGGTCTCTCCTTCTCAACACATATACGAGTCGTTCTACCTCTATAGTTAGGCCTCTGCCTACCCCTCCCCCCACCCCCTCCCCCCCACACACCGATACATCGAGCGCTCTAGTCATGTCTCCCTGCCACACACAAACTTGACATGTGCCCTCTGACATTCCGGTAGGTCAGTCGCCCTATATCTTTGACTTGCACACACACACAATTTCGATGGCTCTCTTCATCGATCTCGCACCCACCCGCTTGATCCTCTCTTCGACTCTATCGATATCTATGACCCCTCCCTCTCTTCTCATGGATTGCCCGACCCTCTATATATGATATGGATAGGCCTCCATTTCACACACATTGCATGCAAAATTTTGTTTGAGATGTCATCGACACATATTCCCACAAAAACATTCATGAAATCAACCCTCCATCCCCCCCACCCCAAAACAAAAAACACTCACGAACGTGGTTTGTATCTCTCACACACACCCATGTAGGTGGGGGAGATGCACGAAGAGAAGAGGTGCATGCACGGCGCACGTACTCCCGTATCTTTCCCAACCACACCCGCCCGGGTACATGGTGGAGCTCATTTCTGTACAAAAAAGGCAGCGCACGTGGTAATTTGGCACGTGTATTGGTTGTCCACTTGGTGGAGGGAGGATCATCTACCACGGGTGAACAAACAAATTGCAACTTGACGCGTTATGTTAAAAAAAGAGGTAAACCATGTGGGGCCTACCTTAGAGTCAAGGCTCTATGCACTAGAGTACTTTTGATGTGTCCCGTCAACTCACGGAATGAGGAGAAGCTTGCTTAGTACACTGTCTCCCCCGCCCACGGGCGTGGTGGCTCGCAGGATGAGGTGAAGCTTTCTTAGTACTGTCCGCCTTACGCCCACTCCCTCGCCCATGCGCGCGGTGGCTCGTAGGACGAGGATAAAAATTTACTACTCCCTCCGTTTAAGATGTGGCAAAGTCTACCAACAACCATCTTACAACCATTGAAGATGCCCTTACTCCTCGTCCCTACTACCTTCGTTATAGAGATTATGTCATATTGTTTGGAATATATATGTCCTTTAGTAGATTTCAATATGAACTACTAGTACATACTCCAAACACTGGTGTATACAGACGTATTTTAGAGTGTAGATTCACTCATTTTGCTCTGTATGTAGCACTCTCCCTCGCCCCTCGACCCTCGCCCACGTGGTGGATGTGCAACAATTCATTCGGTCTCGTATAGCCAGAACGATATACACTACACTACCATTATTGCTCGACTTCCCGAAGAGGCGAAGAGCCAATCGCAAGGTTAATATTTTGGAGATGCCAAGCGCAAGGTTATAGGAGAACGAGTAGTAGGTGCCGCGACATTTATAAATAAAGTTTTTTTTCTTCAGTGGCACGTACACAATATGATAGGTTCATATGGAGAGAAAAGGAAACTGCTCCACTATATACATAGTCAGGATGGGCCAGCCTACATGGTTGCTTGTTGGGCTTGCTCTCTTCACACTCTCTCGCACAAAACGACTGTGGCCACATCTCTAACATCCCGGCGGATCACATTCGCCGAGGGAAGGGGTGGATGCTTAGTGCAGATGCGGTCGCCATCACCGACGGCGAAAACCCACTGTCGGCATGTCCCGATCAGGGGTCCCCGCCGTTCTCTCTCACAAAGCCGATGAGGTTGCCTTCGTCCCTTGCTCACTGCCGTGACGTGGGCAGTTTCCGCCTTCTGCTGCCCTCCTGAAGGTTGAGCTACGTCCCTCAGTTACAACTCCCTTTACAGCCGGCTTGCACCACTGCTCCAGCTTCCCACATCACTCCATGTGGATATTTATCTACTTCTTTGCCCCGCACATACCTCTACTGGCTTCTATGTACTGTATTTGTGATGAGTTTATGTCTCATCAACTAGTCCCAGTAATCTTATTCTAATCACGCTTCTTCAATTTCTTTGCCACAGGGATGCTCATCTCGATTTTGGTGAAACTGCACAAAATGGTCCAATGGTCAAAAGGTTGCAAACTTCATTTCTTAGGAAGCTCGAACGTTGCCAGCGAATTGAAGCCTGGTTAGGGTTCACGATTCAAGGGCTAGGGACTGCATGGATTGTTTTTTTCTTTAGCTACCTCGGTTCCAAAATAAGTGTCAACTTTAGTAGTAGTACAACTTTGTACTAAAGTTTGCATAAAGTTGAGACCCTTATTTAGGAACGGAGGGAGTACATATTTGCTATGATCTATTAATCATTGAGATGCAATAGCATGCATGTTAGTCTCCTTTGTATTTGATGAAATGTTGCAATGGGCAACCTTGGACGCAAGATACATGTAACAGAAGCTGGAAGCTTCATAGCATTGTACAAATTTATCTCGCTGATAAATTACAGTACGTACTATACTAGTACTTCCTCCGTTCCTAAATATAAGTCTTTGTAGAGATGTCACCATGAACCACATGCGGATGTATATAGATGCATTTTAAGTGTAGATTCATTCATTTTGTCTCGTATGTAGTTCACCTAGTGGAATCTCTACAAAGACTTATCTACTAGTAATAGCTAGCCCCCCCCCCCCTACTAGGAATTCTCTATCCTCTCCTTGAGCCACATCATCAAAATTAATGTAGCTGTTAGATGAACTAAATCAGTCCATAATAGTCGTCTGATCTAGACGTTGAGAGGCTCCGCACTAAGCCACATGCAAGCATGCAGAAATACCGTGGCATGCATGTGAGTGGGTTTTAAATCACATCAACATGTCTGCACGCAAGCATGCACAGGTAGCATACATGTAAGTGAGCTTTTAAGTCCCATTAACATGCCAAAAAGAAAAATATAATCCCATTATGCAGTAGGAATTAGCTGATCTTTTTTCCTTACGTGGGATGATCTAAATGATGATGGGATTTTTTTAGTTTGGCTACCACATTTGTCATGCGGTTATAGAGTTTTTTTAGTTCTATGAAATTGATAATTTTACGCAGAGAGATATACGGCTGTCCCGCGGCAACGCGCGGGGACTCATCTAGTATTTAGGAACGGAGGGAGTACTATGTAAAGAGTTAGGTGTCGCACGGTGTCTAGAAAATATGGTGATAGTGTGAGGTGGGCCATGTAATCACTGGGCCTGCATGTTTTTCATTACTCTTGCGCTCCTCCGCTGTAAGAATGGAGAAAATTGTAATCTAGTAGTACTCCCTCCGTCTAGGTGAGTAAGTCATCTTAGGTTGTGCACCGTGACCAAGGAGGAGGGGAAAACGAGAGACCTTAATGTTTATTTGCTAATTAATAGCATTGCATGCAATGAACTAGCCACTACATGTCATGTTTGGTAGTCTCAAGTCATTAAAAGCATGCACACCCCTCGTCACTTATTGGTTGATATGTGAAGAAACAAGAAATGAGATAGAAGTTAATGCACCACGCCTAAGTGTTTTGGGATTACTTGGTTTTCGTAAGATGACTTACACACCTAGACGGAGGGAGTACCTCATTTCGCCGAAAGCGTGGGACATCCAGCAGTCCTACCACCTCAGTAATAAAGACCAATGAGCCGTCAAATCACATAGACCCAACAGTAAGTTGGACGGACGAAGCAACCATCACTCTTGCGCCAGTGAGAGGTCGCGTCCGCTCTGCCCGAGTATGAATGCGGCACCGATTCTTTGGAGCGGCGCTGACCGTTTCGGGAGGGAAGCACGCGCGGGCGATGGAGGGGCTTTGGGTGGGCCAGGCTGGTCAGGAGCGGGCGTGGCAGCTGTCCGCCTGTCCCTACCGGACACGCCCGGAAATGAGAGGATGCACCGACTCTCGCAGCCAAAATCATACACTACACACCATCTCTCTGTAGGAGTAGGTCGATCGGTCGCTCTCTCTAACACACACACATGCTATTAAACACACACACACACACACACACACACACATGCACACGCACGCACCTTGGTCCCGCTGCACCTTCTAACGTGACTTATTACACCTAGACGGAGGGAGTAGTAAGTACGAGATACAGTGGCACACTGACTTAGGTCGAATACAAGTGCCAAAAATTGTGTGCATGTTAATAATAAGGATTCACTTAAAATAGTACGTGAGCGAACAGAGGGATCAATTGGACAGTGTTCCCGAGCAGTAGCGAGATGTGTGAGGTAAGATACACTGTTGGTGCTTTTAATTTTTCTTATTAATTTGTTTGTTTCACCCTCTGACTGGTGGGACCCAACGTACTACGTGGGGAGAGGTAAGGTGACTAAGGTTGCATTATTTCTGCACCACTGTGGATAGCCTTACCACCAAAGTCACATGACACGAGTATGACTTAAATCCCAATGACTCCCACACACACACAAAAACACGGCATGCTTGTCACACGAATGCAGGAATGTATAAAAGTTATTTTCGTCTCGTTGAACATAGCGGGAGGGTTGTGTAGTTGGTTAGCCTATTCTCTCATCAAACTTGAGGTCTCGAGTTCCACTAAAAAAGAAAACGTGAGGTCTCGGGTTCGATAACTACACTTGAGCATAATTTGTGCTAGGAGGATTCTTTGACTGGTCAAAATGGATGGATACGGAGCTATACGATCTCGTAGTGATCGTATAATCACCTCATCACGTATAAGCTGCAGCCTCGGCGCTTGTTTTCTAGGGTTTGCACGCTTCGCACTCTCTCTCCAGTATATATATACACGCTGGAGCCTCAGCGCTTGTAGTTGCTATGTTCACACTCTCTCACCCTCTCCAGATCTAAACAAGACTTTGTTGGCCTCTCTCTCCCCTCACTGCTGCTAAAAGAGCCGGCAGGATCCGTCCGCCAGGAAGGGAAGGAGGCTTAACGCTGTCGCCGTCGGCGAGGGAGGGAATCCACTATCGGCGCAGCTGTTCGCTTTCAACCAGGGGCGGCGCAGGAGGGCCTCCGACCCCTTCTTCTTCAACGTCGTCCCGTCGCCCACCAAACCACGCCCCAAGAACCTTAAGGTATAATTTACTTATTCCACATGCATTGCTCTAGTTGCATGTATACCACGAATCTAGGACGTGGTTCAAAGAGGAAAGGAGTGGGGGAAAGTAGTGGGAAAAGTGGTTCAAAGAGGAAAGGAAGGGGGAAAGTTGTATAGCATGAATCTAGGACGTGGTTCAAATGAGGAAAGGAATGGGGAAAAGTAGTGGGGAAAGTTGTATCGCATAAATCTAGGACGTGGTTCAAAGAGGAAATGAAGAGGCGAAAGTACTAGTAAATACTGGCTATCCAGCACCTATGTTGGTCGAAAAGGGAAAACAATGACAAACACAGTACGCACATCTGTAACAAGTTGATCTTTTGTTTTGGGGGACAAGGCTGTAGAGTTTGAGCAGGACTAGATTTGCCGCGCTCACATAGGGAAAGGTGTTTAAAGATAACAAAACTGGGACCAACACAAATATGCTCCTTGGTTGCTTGTTCTTTGTTGCAACAGACTGTGCATGACCACAGTACATCGGTAGATGCACATGGTGCTGGGGCGTCCACTGTCCCGTGCAACTCTTTAGCTGTTGTTAATCTAAGGCCCTATTTGGTTAAAAACTCCCTAGTCCCTACCTGCTTGGTTCCAGGGACTAAACATGGACTAGAGGTTACTAAATGACATGCTAAAAGACCATGTTACCCCTAGTAATGAACTAATAGAGACAAGGTGCGATGCGTGGCAGGGGCAACTGTTGGAAAAAGTCCCAAAAAGACTCCCTCGGGGTCTTCTTTCTTTAGTCCAAAAAATGCCCACTTTTAGTCCCTAAAAGTCCCTCCTGTTTGGTTTAGATGGGACTGACACGGAGTTTTTTTAGTCCCTACACCAAAATGTACCTGTAAACAAACACGCGCTAATAATGCCGCTGGAAAATTGATGCAATGCCACAGTTAAAAGCAAATTACATGTTTAACGAATTCTATTGTTAATATAATCTCTATGTTAATATTAATCAATGCCACCGTTTGAGAAATGCTACTGTCTTGCTTTCTTTCCCATTTAGATAAGGTAGATGCTTCTTTTTGTTGGCTTCTGTGTCATCCACCATTATTGACCACTAGTTGTTTCCTTTGCACCTCTGTGTAAACAGGGTTATCTACTTCACCTTGTTGCCATTGTGACCTTTTGTTGCACTGCACAAAACACTTTTGTTTTAAGAGTGCTTTGTGCAGTTCAACCAAAAAGTCACACCGACAATGTTGCTTGATTGCTTGATCTTAGTGGAACTGCACAAGAGGAGATCTTACTTCCTATCCGTGTTGGCAAATTTGGTTCAGATCTTCTTCTTGTGAGTTGTTTGAATTCCGCATCATGAGAGGTCTGAAGGAAATATGCCCTAGAGGCAATAATAAAGTTATTATTTATTTCCTTATTTCATGATAAATGTTTATTATTCATGCTAGAATTGTATTAACCGGAAACATAATACATGTGTGAATACATAGACAAACATAGTGTCACTAGTATGCCTCTACTTGACTAGCTCATTAATCAAAGATGGTTAAGTTTCCTAACCATGGACAAAAGAGTTGTCATTTGATTAACGAGATCACATCATTAGGATAATGATGTGATTGACATGACCCATTCCGTTAGCCTAGCACTTGATCGTTTAGTATGTTGCTATTGCTTTCTTCATGACTTATACATGTTCCTGTAACTATGAGATTATGCAACTCCCGTTTACCGGAGGAACACTTTGGGTGCTACCAAACGTCACAACGTAACTGGGTGATTATAGAGGAGTACTACAGGTGTTTCCAAAGGTACATGTTGGGTTGGCGTATTTCGAGATTAGGTTTTGTCACTCCAATTATCGGAGAGGTATCTCTGGGCCCTCTCAGTAATGCACATCACTATAAGCCTTGCAAGCAATGTAGCTAATGAGTTAGTTACGGAATGATGCATTACGTAACGAGTAAAGAGACTTGCCAGTAACGAGATTGAACTAGGTATTGGATACCGACGATCGAATCTCGGGCAAGTAACATACCGATGACAAAGGGAACAACGTATGTTGTTATGCGGTTTGACCGATAAAGATCTTCGTAGAATATGTAGGAGCCAATATGGGCATCCAGGTTCCGCTATTGGTTATTGACCGAGAATAGTTCTAGGTCATGTCTACATAGTTCTCGCACCCGTAGGGTCCGCACGCTTAACGTTACGATGACAGTTTTATTATGAGTTTATAAGTTTTGATGTACCGAAGTTTTTTCGGAGTCCCGGATGTGATCACGGACATGATGAGGAGTCTCGAAATGGTCGATACATAAAGATTGATATATTTGAAGCCTATGTTTGGACATCAGAAGTGTTCCGGGTGAAATCGGCATTTTACCGGAGTACCGGGGGGTTACCGGAACCCTCCCGGGGGTTATTGGGCCTGCATGGGCCCTAAGGGAGAAGAGGAGAGGAGGCAAGAGGTGGGCTACGCCCCCTCCCCTCCCTAGTCCGAATAGGACAAGGAGAGGGGGGCGGCACCCCCCCTTTCCTTCCCCTCTTCCTCCTCCTTCCCCCTTCTCCTACTCCAACTAGGAAAGAAGGGAGTCCTACTCCTGGTGGGAGTAGGACTCCCCCTTGGCGCGCCCTCCTTGGACGGCCGCCCCCTCCCCCTTGGCTCCTTTATATACGGGGGCAGGGGGCACCCTAGGACACACAAGTTGATCTACAGATCGTTCCTTAGCCCTCTGCGGTGCCCCCCCCACCATATTCCACCTCGGTCATATCGTCGCGGAGTTTAGGCGAAGCCCTGCGCTGATAGAACATCATCATCGTCACCACGCCGTCGTGCTGACGGAACTCATCCCCGACACTTTGCTGGATCGGAGTTCGGGGATCGTCATCGAGCTGAACGTGTGCTGAACTCGGAGGTGCCGTACGTTCTGTACTTGGATCGGTCGGATCGTGGAGACGTACGACTACATCAACCGCGTTGTCATAACACTTCTGCTTACGGTCTACGAGGGTATGTGGACAACACTCTCCCCTCTCGTTGCTATGCCATCACCATGATCTTGCGTGTGCGTAGGAATTTTTTTGAAATTACTACGTTCCCCAACAGTGGTATTAGAGCCAGGTTTTATGTGTAGATGTCAAATGCACGAGTAGAACACAAGTGAGTTGTGGGCGATACAAGTCATACTGCTTACCAGCATGTCATACTTTCGCTCAACGGTATTGTGAGATGAAGCCGCCCGGACCGACATTACGCGTACGCTTACGCGAGACTGGTTTCACCGTTACGAGCACTCGTGCTTAAAGGTGACTGGCGGGTGTCTGTCTCTCTCACTTTAGCTGAATCGAGTGTGGCTACGCCCGGTCCTTGCGAAGGTTAAAACAACACTAACTTGACGAACTATCATTGTGGTTTTGATGCGTAGGTAAGAACGGTTCTTGCTCAGCCCGTAGCAGCCACGTAAAATTTGCAACAACAAAGTAGAGGACGTCTAACTTGTTTTTGCAGGGCATGTTGTGATGTGATATGGTCAAGACTTGATGCTATATTTTATTATATGAGATGATCATGTTTTGTAACCGAAGTTATCGGCAACTGGTAGGAGCCATATGGTTGTCGCTTTATTGTATGAAATGCAAACGCCCTGTAATTGCTTTACTTTATAACTAAGCGGTAGCGATAGTCGTAGAAGCAATAGATGGCGTAAGGACAACGATGCTACGATGATGATCAAGGTGTCGCGCCGGTGACGATGGTGATCACGACGGTGATTCAAAGATGGAGATCACAAGCACAAGATGATGATGGCCATATCATATCACTTATATTGATTGCATGTGATGTTTATCCTTTATGCATCTTATCTTGCTTTGATTGACGGTAGCATTTTAAGATGATCTCTCACTAAAATTATCAAGAAGTGTTCTCCCTGAGTATGCACCGTTGCGAAAGTTCTTCGTGCTGAGACACCACGTGATGATTGGGTGTGATAGGCTCTATGTTCAAATACAACGGGTGCAAAACAGTTGCAAACGCGGAATACTCAGGTTAAACTTGACGAGCCTAGCATATAACAGATATGGCCTCGGAACACGGAGACTGAAAGGTCGAGCGTGAATCATATAGTAGATATGATCAACATATTGATGTTCACCGTTGAAACTACTCCATCTCACGTGACGATCGGACATGGTGTAGTTGATATGGATCACGTAATCACTTAGAGGATTAGAGGGATGTCTATCTAAGTGGGAGTTCTTAAGTAATATGGTTAATTGAACTTAAATTTATCATGAACTTAGTCCTGGTAGTATTTTGCAAATTATGTTGTAGATCAATAGCTTGCATTATTGCTTTCATATGTTTATTTTGATATGTTCCTAGAGAAAATTGTGTTGAAAAATGTTAGTAGCAATGATGCGGATTGTATCCGTGATCTGAGGTTTATCCTCATTGCTGCACAGAAGAATTATGTCCTTAATGCACCGCTAGGTGATAGACCTATTGCAGGAGCAGATGCAGATGTTATGAACGTTTGGCTAGCTCAATATGATGACTACTTGATAGTTTAGTGCACCATGCTTAACGGCTTAGAATCGGGACTTCAAAGACGTTTTGAACGTCATGGACCATATGAGATGTTCCAGGAGTTGAAGTTAATATTTTAAGAAAATACCCGAGTTGAGAGATATGAAGTCTCCAACAAGTTCTATGGCTAAAAGATGGAGGAGAATCGCTCAACTAGTGAGCATGTGCTCAGATTGTCTGGGTACTACAATCGATTGAATCAAGTGGGAGTTAATCTTCCAGATAAGATAGTGATTGACAGAGTTCTCTAGTCACCATCACCAAGCTAGTAGAACTTTGTGATGAACTATAGTATGCAAGGGATGACGAAAACGATCCCCGAGCTCTTCGTGATGTTGAAATCGACGAAGGTGGAAATCAAGAAAGAGCATCAAGTGTTGATGATTGACAAGACCACTAGTTTCAAGAAAATGGAAAAGGGAAAGAAAGGGAAACTTCCCGTGGAATGGCTAACAAGTTGTCACTGCCGTGAAGAAGACCAAAGCTGGACCAAAGCCTGAAACTGAGTGCTTACACTACAAAGAGAATGGTCACTGGAAGCGGAAATGCCCTGAATATTTGGTGGATAAGAAGGATGGCAAAACAAACAAGGGTATATTTGATATACAGGTTATTGATGTGTGCCTTACTAGTGTTTATAGTAGCCCTTGAGTATTTGATACTTGTTCAGTTGCTAAGATTACTAACTCGAAACAGGAGTTACAGAATAAACAGAGACTAGTCGAAGGGTGAAGTGACAATGAGTGTTGGAAGTAGTTCCAAGATTGATATGATCATCATCGCACACTCCCTATACTTTCGGGATTAGTGTTAAACCTAAATAAATGTTATTTAGCGTTTGCGTTGAGCATGAATATGATTTGATCATGTTTATTGCGATACGGTTATTCATTTGAAGTTAAAGAATAATTGTTATTCTGTTTACATGAAATAAACTTCGATGGTTATACACCCAATAAAAATAGTTTGTTGGATCTCGATCGTAGTGATACACATATTCATAATATTGATGCCAAAAGATGCAAAGTTAATAATGATAGTGCGACTTATTTGTGGCACTGCCGTTTGGGTCATATCGGTGTAAAGCGCATGAAGAAACTCCATAAAGATGGATTTTCGGAATCACTTGGTTATGAATCATTTGATGCTTGCGAATCGTGCCTTTTGGGCAAGATGACTAAAACTCCGTTCTCCGGAACAATGGAACAAGCTACTGACTTATTGGAAATAATACATACCGATGTATGCGATCCAATGAGTGTTGATGCTCGTGGCAAGTATCATTATTTTCTGACCTTCACAAGATGATTTGAGCAGATATGGGTATATCTACTTGATGAAACATAAGTCTGAAATAGTTGAAAGGTTCAAAGAATTTCAGAGTGAAGTGGAAAAATCATCGTAACAAGAAAATAAAGTTTCTACGGTCTGATTGCGGAGACGAATATTTGAGTTATGAGTTTGGTCTTCAATTAAAATAATGTGGAATAGTTTCACAGCTCACGCTACCTAGAACACCACAACGTTATGGTGTGTCCGAACGTCGTAACCGCACTTTATTGGATATGGTGCGATCTATGATGTCTCTTATTGATTTACCATTATCGTTTTGGGGTTATGCATTAGAGACAGCTGCATTCACGTTAAAAGGGCACCATCTAAATCCGTTGAGACGACACTATATGAACTGTGGTTTAGCAAGAAACCCAAGTTGTCGTTTCTTAAAGTTTGGGGCTACGATGCTTATGTGAAAAAGTTTCATCCTGATAAGCTCAAACCCAAATCGGAGAAGTGCGTCTTCATAGAATACCCAAAGGAAACTGTTGGGTACACCTTCTATCACAGATCTGAAGGCAAAACATTTGTTGCCAAGAATGGATCCTTTCTAGAGAAGAAGTTTCTCTCGAAAGAAGTGAGTGGGAGGAAAGTAGAACTTGATGAGGTAACTGTACCTTCTCCTGAATTGGAAAACAGTTCATCACTGAAATTAGTTCCAGCGATTCCTACACCAATTAGTTAGGAAGCTAATGATGATGATCATGAAACTTCAGATCAAGTTACTACAGAACCTCGTAGGTCTTCCAGTATACGATTCGCACCAGAGTGGTACGGTAATCCTGTTCTGAAAGTCATGTTACTAGACCATGAGAAAACCTACGAACTATGAGGAAGCAATGATGAGCCCAGATTCCGCAAAATGGCTGGAGGCCATGAAATCTGAGATAAGATCCATGTATGAGAACAAAGTGTGGACTTTGGTGGACTTGCCCGATGATTGGAAAACCATAGAAAATAAATGGACCTTCAAGAGGAAGACGAACGTTGATAGTAGTGTTACTATCTACAAAGCTCGACTTGTCGCAAAAAGGTTTTTGACAAGTTCAAGGTGTTGACTACAATGAGATTTTCTCAACTGTAGCGATGCTTAAGTCTGTCCGAATCATGTTAGCAATTGCCACATTTTATGAAACCTGGCAAATGGATGTCAAAACTGCATTCCTTAATGGTTTTCTTAAAGAAGAGTTGTATATGATGCAACAAGAAAGTTTTGTCAATCCTAAAGGTGCTAACAAAATGTGCAAGCTCCAGCAATACATCTATGCACTGGTGCAAGCATCTCGGAGTTGGAATATACGCTTTGATAAGTTGATCAAAGCATATAGTTTTATACAGACTTGCGGTGAAGCCTGTATTTACAAGAAAGTGAGTGGGAGCACTACAACATTTCTGATAAGTATATGTGAATGACATATTGTTGATCGGAAATAATGTAGAATTATTCTGCAAAGCATAAAGGAGTGTTTGAAAGAAGTTCTTTAAAAGAAAGACTTCAGTAAAGCTACTTACATATTGAGCATCAAGATCTATTGAGATAGATCAAGACGCTTGATAAGATTTTCAATGAATACATACCTTGACAAGATTTTGAAGTAGTTCAAAATGGAATAGTCAAAGAAAGAGTTCTTGCCTGTGTTGCAAAGGTGTGAAATTGAGTAAGACTCAAATCCCAACCACGGCAGAAAATAAAAAAAAGAATGAAAGTCATTCCCTATGCCTCAGTCATAGGTTCTATAGAGTATGCTATGCTATGTACCAGACCTATTGTATACCTTGCTCTGTATTTGGCAAGGGAGTACAATAGTGATCTAGGAGTAGATCACTGGACATTGGTCAAGAATATCCCTAGTGAGGACTAAGGAAATATTTCTCGATTATGGAGGTGATAAAAGAGCCCGTCGTAAAGAGTTACATCGGTGCAAGCTTTTACACCAATCCAGATGACTCTAAGTCTCAATCTGGATACATATTGAAAGTGGGAGCAATTAGCTAGAGTAGCTCCATGCAGAACACTGTAGACATAGAATATTTGCAAAATACATACGGCTTTGAATATAACAGACCCATTGACTAAGCTCCTCTCACGAGCAAAACATGATCACACCTTAGTACTCTTTGGGTGTTAATCACATAGCGATGTGAACTAGATTATTGACTCTAGTAAACCGTTTGGATGTTGGTCACATGACGATGTGAACTATGGGTGTTAATCATATATAGATATGAATATTGGTGTTAAATAACATGGCGATGTGAACTAGATTATTGACTCTAGTGCAAGTGGGAGACTGAAGTAAATATGCCCTAGAGGCAATAATAAAGTTATTATTTATTTCCTTATTTCATGATAAATGTTTATTATTCATGCTAGAATTGTATTAACCGGAAACATAATACATGTGTGAATACATAGACAAACATAGTGTCACTAGTATGCCTCTACTTGACTAGCTCATTAATCAAAGATGGTTAAGTTTCCTAACCATGGACAAAAGAGTTGTCATTTGATTAATGGGATCACATCATTAGGAGAATGATGTGATTGACATGACCCATTCCGTTATTCTAGCACTTGATCGTTTAGTATGTTGCTATTGCTTTATTCATGACTTATACATGTTCCTGTAACTATGAGATTATGCAACTCCCGTTTACCGGAGGAACACTTTGGGTGCTACCAAACGTCACAACGTAACTGGGTGATTATAAAGGAGTACTACAGGTGTCTCCAAAGGTACATGTTGGGTTGGCGTATTTCGAGATTAGGTTTTGTCACTCCAATTGTCGGAGAGGTATCTCTGGGCCCTCTCGGTAATGCACATCACTATAAGCCTTGCAAGCAATGTATCTAATGAGTTAGTTACGAAATGATGCATTACGTAACGAGTAAAGAGACTTGGCGGTAATGAGATTGAACAAGGTATTGGATACCGACGATTGAATCTCGGGCAAGTAACATACCGATGACAAAGGGAACAACGTATGTTGTTATGCGGTTTGACCGATAAAGATCTTCGTAGAATATGTAGGAGCCAATATGGGCATCCAGGTTCCGCTATTGGTTATTGACCGAGAATAGTTCTAGGTCATGTCTACATAGTTCTCGAACCCGTAGGGTCCGCACACTTAACGTTACGATGACAGTTTTATTATGAGTTTATAAGTTTTGATGTACCGAAGTTTGTTTGGAGTCCCGAATGTGATCACGGACATGACGAGGAGTCTCGAAATAGTCGAGACATAAAGATTGATATATTGGAAGCCTATGTTTGGACATCGGAAGTGTTCCGGGTGAAATCGGCATTTTTCCGGAGTACCGGGTGGTTACCGGAACCCTCCCGGGGGTTATTGGGCCTTCATGGGCCCTAAGGGAGAAGAGTAGAGGAGGCAAGAGGTGGGCTGCGCCCCCTCCCCTCCCTAGTCCGAATAGGACAAGGAGAGGGGGGCGGCGCCCCCCCTTTCCTTCCCCTCTTCCTCCTCCTTCCCCCTTCTCCTACTCCAACTAGGAAAGAAGGGAGTGCTACTCCCGGTGGGAGTAGGACTCCCCCTTGGCGCGCCCTCCTTGGCCGGCCGCCCCCTCCCCCTTGGCTCCTTTATATACGGGGGCAGGGGGCACCCTAGGACACACAAGTTGATCTATGTACCGTTCCTTAGCCGTGTGCGGTGACCCCCTCCACCATATTCCACCTCGGTCATATCGTCGCGGAGTTTAGGCGAAGCCCTACGCCGATAGAACATCATCATCGTCACCACGCCATCGTGCTGATGGAACTCATCCCCGACACTTTGCTGGATCGGAGTCCGGGGATCGTCATCGAGCTGAACGTGTGCTGAACTCGGAGGTGCCGTACGTTCGGTACTTGGATCGATCGGATCTTGAAGACGTACGACTACATCAACCGCGTTGTCATAACGCTTCCGCTTACGGTCTACGAGGGTACGTGGACAACACTCTCCCCTCTCATTGCTATGCCATCACCATGATCTTGCGTGTGCGTAGGAATTTTTTTGAAATTACTACGTTCCCCAACAAGGTCAGTACTAGCCTTCTTTCACATGATTCTGCAGTGTGCTTTCATATGTTGTGCTACTTGTATGGTAATGTTGCATGATTTTAGTGAACTACACAAATGGAGACAAGACTTCCAATCTGTATGTGCACCGTAATATCCCATTGAGGTAAGATAAGGATATTTCACAATTGTTGTCCTGTATTTTGCCACTTTCATCAGAAAATTAATGTCATTGTTTAGTGTTATACTTGTGCTCCCTAATTGACATGCCAAATCTTACATTGAAGGCGAAGCTTGTCTGTTATTGAACCAAGTGATGAAGGGGAAGAACAAGCAGAAAAAAACAAAAATCAACTCCAGGTGCTGTAATGAAGCACTGGAACTGTGATGACACAAGTAATGATATAGTTTTGCATCTTAATTTATTGCTATGGCTGGAACGAGCAATTATTTTGCCACTGATTTGATGACACTCTTAATGTAATACGTAATTATCTCTACTTGTGCAAACAGGGATCTTCTTTGAAGATACCATATATTTTAGTGGAACTGCACAAGAAGATGTTGGAAACATTAAACTAATTGAGGAGTATATAGTAAGCATGGCCACCACAGTAGATAGCAACAGATGGTTCCGGAGAAGTGCTTCATCTGTATGCTCTACACAATAAGCCTCCTGACAAAGGTTGGTACTCGCCCACTGATTTCATCCATATGATTGAGCTTTGTCATCTCTATTGGTGTTGTGCTACTGTTTAGATACTATCATGAAAAAGTGGTATTGTCCTTGAGAAGTGCTTCATCTGTGCTATTTTAAATATTTCCTTTCCTTTTTTACGAGCAAACAGGGACGCTAGTATTTAGTTGTCCTCTTGTCTTTGCACAACAGGATCATCTTCCTCTGAAGAAGAACATGGAGTACGTGAAGTGACTAGTTCCGATTATGCCACGATGAAGAAGCCCTGTCTATCTTCTCATCAGAACGAGCAGTTGAAGGATGGTTACATTACTCCCCACAAGAACAAACTAACTTTAGCTCAGAAGGACTGACAAATCTCCATTTTTTGCCGTGATGCGCGAGTACAATGTTGTTCTAGGATTCTTTCTGGTGAGTTCCATTTTTATAAAAGTGTGCTCTACATGGACCATGTAGGTGCCTGTTTAAACTGTCAATTCATAGTAGAGTTTGCTTTATACTAATCACTTTTTTTGTATTTGTGCAAATAGGGGTGCTCAGCTTGATTTCAATGGGAACTGCACAAAATGTTCATGAATACATCGAATCATTCATTTCCACCACAAGAAAGGAGGTGCCGATAAGTTCAAGGCGTTGCAACATATAAGGGTGAAATCATACAAGCTACGCACGAATTTGGTTGATTTTGGTGGAACTGCACAAAAAGAACAGCTGGTTTATTTAGCACGAGGTGCCATGTCAATGTCCGAACTGATGGCAAACCCTGCCCATTCCACAATCGTAGGCATTTGATATTTTGGAATGGGACAACCTTGTCAAATTTTGCTCATTGATCTTAGCAAGACATGCGTTTGATATTTTCGAATGGGACGCCCTTTGCTGTCAGCAGCGTTGATCAATTTTTTCTTTATTCTTTAGTTGTGAAGTAAATATTGCCTCTGACATGTGAGTCGCTGAGATGCATAATCATCGATTGTTTTGAATGTTCTCTATGAATTGCCAGCCCTGTGTGTTTGATTGCAATGTACAGAAACGCTAAAAAGTTGCTCAAACTCTTTGTACTCCTTCTGTTCCTTTTTACTTCACACATTGTGAAAGTGCATACTTTTTTCTATAAGATTGGTCAAAGTAGAGATACTTTGACTGCAGACAAAACTTGTATGCAGACTAGAAAGGACCGGAGGGAGTACATGT
Source organism: Triticum timopheevii (assembly GCA_963921465.1). NCBI lineage: Eukaryota > Viridiplantae > Streptophyta > Magnoliopsida > Poales > Poaceae > Triticum > Triticum timopheevii. The sequence goes on from OY997272.1 coordinate 193,550,716, forward strand.
GAAACTGCTGCAAACGAGGTGATCACCCTGGGAATAATGCTAGTACGTATTTTTTGCATGTTCATCCAATGCCAGTGATACAGGAATTCGAACAAATCGAAATAAATTCATTCATACATGGTCGTAATTCATATAAACATGCCGGATTTCATTACATTTCATACATTCTTCAACTAAAAAGGGGTGCGCTGGAGGTATAATTAATTAACCGAAGCTACCCACATGTGTCCCGCCGAGCCTAACAAAAGCTTCAGTGACTTAACTGCAGGTGCAGTTGCGTAACTGACATGTGGCCTATTGGGCCCATGTGTCAGTCAGCCAACTGCACCAGCAGTTAAGTAGAAGCAGCGTTCTTCTCCAACACAGCTCTCCGACTCCATGTCGCCGCCAAGAAGCTAACCGACCGTCAATGGTCAACCCGCCTAGCTTGGCTTCAACCGGAGGGTAGCAGCAGTGGCCTTATTTGGACCTGAGCGGCGGCGACCTACCGTGTTCTACTCTTCCTTGTTTTCTGTGTGGCGTGGCCTCGTTGGCAGCGGGGCGGAGCCGGCAATGTCCTCTGTCTCATTGCCAGCGGGCGGCGCCTCGATAGAGTGGTGGAAATCCTCCCCCTTGTTGCCGGTAGGGTGGGGCCTCGGCTGAGCTGGCGATGTCCTCTGCCTTGTTGTTGGTGGGCGAGGCCTCGGTGGAGCCGGCGGTGTCCTCTGCCTCGTTGTTGGCGCCACGGGGCCTCAACGGAGCAGGGCCTTGTTGACGCCAGCGGAGCGGGCACTCGTCGGAGCTGGCATTGTCCTCTACCTCATCCTCGGTCTCGCCAAACAGCGCCTCGCCTGCTTCATCGCCCTCTTTGTAGGCGGCCGCAGCCTCCGCCACCCGCATGTGGTACCGCCAGCGCTCGAGGCGGCCCTCGCGGGCGGAGCGGTATGAGTCGAGCAGCGCCTCCTGCTCCGCCCGCTCTGCGGCGATCTGCTCCTCCGCCTGCAGGTGCTCCTGGAGGAGATGGTGGTTGTAGGCGGCGTCGGCCTGCGCCTCCTGGAACTGCTCCTCACGCATCTGCCTCACTGTGTCCATATATTGGGCACGGGCCTCGCTGATGGTCATGGTGCAATGCATCGGCGAGGATGGCACGGATGAGGGGGTTGGCGCCGGATCGTCGACTACCATGTTCTCCATTGGGACGTCGTCGTCCTCCGGCTGCCTGTTGGCCAGCCGGTCGGCAGCAATGGCTGCCATCTCCTTCTGGTCCATCGTCTGCCCGTCCCGAAGAGTGCTGGAGCATGAGGAAGCCATGGTGGGCAGTAGTGGTGTGGACAGGGGAAAGGGAACGGATGCGGATGACTGCGGCTATGGCCGGCGTACAGTTTATATAGCAATGATGGGCGGCGGAGGGACGGATGTGTGGTGCCGGAGTAGCCGCCTCAGCAACCGCGTATCATTAACGTGGGCGGCAGATGGACGGACGGACGACACTTGTGTCGTCTGAAGGCGGAGCAATCGCCTGCACCGGGAAGCGGGGCGGGCGGCGCTGACTGTTTCGGGCGGAAAGCGCGCGCGGGCGAGGAGATGACTTTACTTGGAGAGGATGATAATGGGGACCCACCAGGGCTATAGCCTCACGTACGCAAGTGCCTCCTTATTTTATATATATATATATATATATATATATATATATATATATATATATATAGCTATAATTTTTTTCTTCCTCCTAGTTTCCTGACATCACGGTCCCACACCATTGTCAACCTATGTACTCCCTCCTTTCCGGTTTATAGGGCTTATCTCAAAATTTTAGTTTTTCCATTTTATAAGGCTCAATTTGGTTGTTTTCCATCACATGTTCAGATTCCAAGGTGCATTAAATCATTGCATGCAAGTATTAAGAGAAAATTGACCAATGCATGTACTTTATGCATGCATGCATTGCAATTAATGCATTGATAAACATAATATTTTGAGGAAAACAAGAGCATTAATTAGGTGCTTTTGCAAAACTACAAAAAGTATTCCACCACTCGCCATCTACCTTGATTGGTGAGATTTTTGAATTGAGCACTATAAACCGGAAAGGAGGGACTAGTCAATAAACGAGAGAATTGCACAAGAAGCGGCCGACAGCTGGGACCAAGCAGCTCGAGCAGTATTTGTGTTTTTAAGGTGTGAGCACTGCAGAGTTTTTCGATGTTTAGCCCAGATATTAATTTTTCTCCTCTGACCAACAACGAAAACATCACTGCAGGTATTAAATGGGCGGGCTGTGGCCCGTCTAGCCCAGGCCAGATATCCAGCCCAGATATTCATTTTTTCAAGCTGAAAATGGCTAGCCCAGCTATACTTTTTTTAGGATGAAATTATAAAAATTGGGCAGTAACTATAAAAAAATGCACCAAACATGTAATTACTTTATAAAATATTATTTTTGGATATTGAAAATTTTAATTTCATTAATTGTTGCGAGCGCAATGTTTCGTTGGATTTTTACGTAATATAAATTTATATTGAAATTGTATTTAATCTGACTAGAAATTTTTGGATAAAAATATTTCGGATCCCATCAAAATGTGGGAAATTTTATTGAATTTTGTTTTGAACGGTTGGTTGAAATGGGCTGTACTTTTAACAAACTATAAATGGGCTATAGTAAATTCTATAGAATTCAAAAATGGGCTGCACATTCTTACAAATCTCAAATGGGTATAAGTTCTCTGCCACACACTTGTGGCCTTACTAAGTTGACGCGTCCTCTAAGAAAAGAGAGTTGACGCGTATGCAAGGCTTTGTCAACTTATAGTCAACACACGGTTCTAGCAGCAGTGGCTGTGGGATGTCCATCCAACGGATGCCATGCTTCTTCTTCAATCTCGGATATTCTAGCTTCACTCGCCCAAAAAATGATTCCTCCCCCTGACATCTGGGGCGCACCGTTTCGGAAGCTGACCTTTGGGCCTACTAAGTTGACGTACCAACGGCTTTGTCAACTTAGTCAATATAAATGATTCTAGCTGCAGTGACCGTACGATGTCCATCCAACGGCCGTCGTGCTTCTTCAACCTCTGGTCTTCTTGCTCCAGCCGCCCAAAGTAGCGCCGGTCGTGCCGCCTGCTCCTGCCTCCCGTGGCCGGTTGTGCTGCCCCGGAGGCCTCACCGCCCCCTACTACTCCCACCGCTAGCCAGGCCATCCCTCCACTCACACACACACCCTGTTATTTTGCGGCGACGGCAGCCTCACACCGCAGCCGAACTAGTGAACCCTCGTACTCCTCTCCGCGTGGGCATCCACTGCCGCGTCTTCCCCGGCTCCGCGTCGTCCCATTCCTAGGCCTCGCCATCGTCCACCGCCGTGGTGCTCTCGGCGCGGCGTGGTCAACGTGGTCAAGGAACGACTTCCATCGGACGTGGACTGTACGTGGAGAGGCTGACAGCTGAGTCCACGGCCGCAGCAAGGAAGTGCCTCCTTATTACGCGGAAATTAATGATTCCTCCACCTGACAGCTGGGACCCATCGGACGGGCCACTGTATTTCGTGAAAAAAACGTTTCCCCCCTGACTGCTAGGACCCACCAGCTACATCTTCGCACGCAAGGAAGTGCATCCGAAAAAAAATGATTCACCTCCTGACTACTGGGACCCACCAGCTACATCTTCGCACGCAAGGAAGTGCGTCCGAAAAAAGACGATTCGCCCCCTGACTGCTGGGACCCACCAGCTACATCTTCGCACGCAAGGAAGTGCCTGACAGTCGGGACCCACCTGGTCGAAGCGTACGTAGCGTTATCATTCTGGTCGCGAACGTGTACATACATACTAGTGGATGTAGAGGCGCGCACGTGTCGTAGTAGAGGCACGCACGTAGCATGTACACGTACGTACAACGGCCAGTGTGCAATAAAGAAAATACGGCCACGTATGTGTACATACGGGTGGGGTCTCGAACGCCTAATCGCGCATACGTACGGCCAGGGCTCGTGTACATGGCTGGGTCAGAATGAAGAAACTGCGTCATCGTCGTGTTCATGGGGAGGCAACGGAATGCGTCGTGTTCATGGGGAGGCAATGGAATGCGTCGTGTTCATGGGAGGCAACGGAACGCGTGGGAGCCAATTGGCTTGGACGGAACAGGCGATGGAAATGAGGCCTGGCGTACCGCAGAACGGAGGAAACGGCCTTGTGTTCGACCGGCCACGTTCGAAACGGGATCCTGTTCATCGGGAGGGGTCTGGCGTACCGCAAAACGGGGGAAACGGACCTCCTACGGTCGAAACGGAGGTCATGTTGATCAGGAGGGGTGTGGCGTACCGCAAAACGGACGAAACGGACTTTTGTTGGAGCGCTAAGGTCGAAACGGGGGTCCTGTTCATCGGGAGGGGTGTGGCGTACCGCAAAACGGGACTCCACGGGATACAGTTCATCTCCACCGTCGACCTCCTCCAGCCTCCACAGGCTACCGTCGACCTCCTCCAGCCTCCACGGGCTCCTGTTCATCTAGCCTCCACCACGCGCTACTCCACCGGCCACTGATCAACCACCCCTCCATGGGCACCCCTCCACCGTCTACTGTTCATCCAGCCCTCCACAGGGTCGTCCTGTTCATCCAGCCCTCCACGGGGTCCTGTTCATCCAGCCCCAACCGGCTCGATCGATCGGGGTCCTGTTCATCCAGAGGCAATGCCACGGGGTCCTATTCATCCACCCCCACCCCCACTATTCATCCAAACCCCCCCGGCAACGCTCACTGTTCATCCAGAGAGGCAGCATCGATCGGCTTCAGTTAGAAGCAGTAGCGAAGGAATCGCTCGATCGGGTTCAGTTAATAGCCATCGATCGATCGCACGGGTTTAGTAACGCGTAGCCTGTAGTGCAATCGCTCGGGTTCAGTTAGAACCCAACGCCTCGCTCGGGTTCAGTTAGAGCCAACGCCTCGCACACATGCGCGTACGTGTACGATAGAAACATGCATCGCTCGGCCCCCGACCACCCACCATAACCGGGAACTCCCCGAAATTTTCCTCGCCCTCGCCTCTACCACGGTTTTTCCCGTCATGGACGGCCCAAAGAATGTCATGTAGCTGCGTCTCAGGCCCGCCCAGGACATAAAGCCCATTTTCTGTCATGATTTTTTGTCATAGAAGTAGGAGCCCACCACATCTATGATGATACCGGGTTTTGTCACAATTATCGTCACAGAAGTGCCATAAATATGATAGAAAAAAATTTCGTTCGCCCAAAATGTCACGGATGTGTCTTTTTTTGTAGTGCCTAGATGTGAAATCCCCTTTTAGAGGGATGAACTAACCTTGGTTTTGTCGATGATGACTTCATGTAGATGTTGAAGATGTGGATGCTCAAAGTTGATGTAGATCATTTGGAGCAATCCATTGGAGTGAGTTGCACTTTCAATACCTACATGGGTTAGTCCCACAAGGAACAAGCAAGGATATCCATAGACATAGAGTGAAGTACACACACATGATGATGTCCATGGAAGCATTAGTTTACCTTGTCCCTTGACTTATTATCAAGAGGGTTTGTGACTCCTTGAACTAGTGCAAGATGTGGAAGTTGATTGCACTTGTTCTTGCCAATATGAATATGAGTGAAGTATGTTGGCGGAGTCACCCTCAAAAACTCTCTAGTTCTTTTTCTTTGAGATCCACATCATCTTGATGGGAATCCTTGGGGTTGTAGATGTACTTGATGAAGTTTAACTTGAGGTAGACTTGGGAACCCACTTGACCAAGGCCTTTGGAGCATCTTCAAATGCATCAATCTCCTCTTGAAGCTTGTCCTTGCCTTTTAGCTTGTGGTCTTGTGGTGGAAGATCATCTTGAGCTTGTGTCCCCTTGAAGGAAGTAGGATCATACTTCTCTTGTTGAGGAACAAACTTTGTCTTGGGGTATTGATCTTCTTCCCACTCAACTCCATTGGAATTGAACTTTTGTTCAAAACCAACACCTTGATTCTTCCGGTGCCTTCCTTGCTTGCGTACAATTTCCTCAAATTGCTTACTTCCGGCAAGGCTCTTGTAAACACCTTTCTCTATAATTCCCTTCAATAAGCTATTTTCTTGCTCAAGTGTAACTTGGCTAAGATAATCATTACTGGAATCAAGAGAACTACTAGAAGCAACAATATTGGATTTAGCATGATTATTGTTACTACTAGAAGAAGAATCTTTCTTACTCTTGTTGCTAGATTTTACTTGTGGCATGTAAGCAGACAAGAGTAAATGCTTGGCAATGTAAGAAGAACTTTTCTTCTGAAGATCATCATTGTTGGCTTTTAAGAACCCATGTTCTTGCTCTAGGTTGAGCTTCTCGAAGCGTAGCTTCTCATGAGTTTCTAAAAGTTCTCGATGATCTTCTAAAGTAGTTTCATGAGCTAACTTAAGAGTGTTTAGTTCTTTAGTTAGACGCTCAATCTCCTTCTTATCATTGTCATTCATTTCATCTCGATTAGCATGATTGATAGCAATTTCATCACCAGCATTGTCAACAAGTAAATCATCATCACCTAGCAAATCATCTTCATCACTATTGAAATCAAAATACTCGGGGTGTGATACCTTGGGGCTTTTAGCCATGAAGCATCTTCCAATTCCTTCATTTGGTGACTCAAATATGTTGTAGGAGGTTGTTGACACAAGTCCAAGACCGGCAACACCTTCATCTTGAGTATATTCGGAGTCGGAGTGATAACTTCTTTCGGAGTGGTGGTCGGAGTCAGAACCGGATACACATTCACCAACATGAGCTTGATGTCTTCGTTTTGTGTAGCTCTTTGATGACTTGTCCTTCCTTTCTGAATCCTTGCTTCTGCGAGAGGTTCTTCATTCATAACGATCATCTCTACTCCTTCTCTCTCTTGGAGGTGATTCTTCTCTTCTACTTCTTCTTTTAGGTGAGTCTTCTCTTCTTTTGTAGGGAGCCGTACACTCATTGGAGTAGTGCCCGGGTCTTCCACAATTGTAGAAATTTCGCTCACGACTAGAAGATATTTTGTCGTGGTAGGATCTTGACTTGGAGCTTCTTTGTTTTCTTCTACTCTTGTAGAATTTGTTGAAGTTCTTCACCATTAAGCTCAATTCCTCACTGAATATTTGTTTTCACTTGATGTTGCAGGAGCATCACATGAGGCTTTATATGCACCACTAGACTTGTTGTGAAGCTCTTCTTTATCCTTGAGTGACATCTCATGAGCAACAATTCTTTCAGTGACTTTTGTTGGCTTGAGATCTTTGTAGTTGGGCATCATTTGGATAAATATGCACACGATATCATATTTTCCATCCAAGGCTCTTAGGATCTTCTTGATGATGAATTTGTTAGTCATCTTTTCACTTCCTAAGCCAGCAATCTCATTTGTGATGAGAGCAAGCCTAGAGTACATTTCAGCGATTCAACATCCTTCATTTTGAACTTGTCAAGTTGACTTTGATGTACCGAAGTTTGTTCGGAGTCCCGGATGTGATCACGGACATGACGAGGAATCTCGGAATGGTCGAGACATAAAGATTGATATATTGGAAGCCTATGTTTGGACATCCGAATGGTTCCGGGTGAAATCGGCATTTTACCGGAGTACTGGGAGGTTACCGGAACCCCCCGGGGGGTTAATGGGCCTACATGGGCCAAGAGGGAGAAGAGGAAGGAGCCAGGAGGGGGGCGCGCGCCCCTCCCCCTCCTAGTCCGAATAGGATAAGGGAAGGGGGGCGGCGCCCCCCTTTCCTTCCCCTCTTCCTCCTCTTTCCCCTTTCTCTCCTACTCCAACTTGGAAAAGGGGAGTCGTACTCCCGGTGGGAGTAGGACTCCCCCCTTGGCACGCCCCCTTAGGCCGGCGGCCTCCTCCCCCCTGGCTCCTTTATATACGGGGGCGGGGGGCACCCCATAGACACACAAGTTGATCTACGGATCGTTCCTTAGCCGTGTGCGGTGCCCCCTTCCACCATATTCCACCTCGGTCATATCATCGCGGAGTTTAGGCGAAGCCCTGCACCGGTAGAACATCATCATCATCGTCACCATGCCGTCGTGCTAACGGAACTCATCTCCGGAGCCTTTGCTGGATCGGAGGGCCGAAGATTGTCATCGAGCTGAACGTGTGCTGAACTCGGAGGCTCCGTACGTTCGGTGCTTGGATCGGTCGGATCGTGAAGACGTACGACTACATCAACCGCGTTGTGCTAACGCTTCCGCTTACGGTCTACGAGGGTACGTGGACGAACACTCTCCCCTCTCGTTGCTATATCATCACCATGATCTTGCGTGTGCGTAGGAAATTTTTTGAAATTACTACGTTTCCCAACAGTGGTATCAGAGCCTAGGTTTTATGCGTTGATGTTATATGCACAAGTAGAACACAAGTGAGTTGTGGGCGATACAAGTCATACTGCTTACCAGCATGTCATACTTTGGTTCGGCGGTATTGTGAGATGAAGCGTCCCGGACCGACATTACGCGTACGCTTACGCGAGACTGGTTTCACCGTTACGAGCACTCGTGCTTAAAGGTGGCCGGCAGGTGTCTGTCTCTCTCACTTTAGCTGAATCGAGTGTGGCTACGCCCGGTCCTTGCGAAGGTTAAAACAGCACGAACTTGACGAACTATCGTTGTGGTTTTCATGCGTAGGTAAGAACGGTTCTTGCTAAAGCCCGTAGCAGCCACGTAAAATTTGCAACAACAAAGTAGAGGACGTCTAACTTGTTTTTGCAGGGCATGTTGTGATGTGATATGGTCAAGACGTGATGCTATATTTTATTGTATGAGATGATCATGTTTTGTAACCGAAGTTATCGGCAACTGGCAGGAGCCATATGGTTGTCGCTTTATTGTATAAAATGCAAACACCCTGTAATTGCTTTACTTTATCACTAAGCGGTAGTGATAGTCGTAGAAGCAATAGATGGCATAACAACAACGATGCTACGATGGAGATCAAGGTGTCGCGCCGGTGACGATGGTGATCATGACGGTGCTTCGAAGATGGAGATCACAAGCACAAGATGATGATGGCCATATCATATCACTTATATTGATTGCATGTGATGTTTATCCTTTATGCATCTTATCTTGCTTTGATTGACGGTAGCATTTTAAGATGATCTCTCACTAATTATCAAGAAGTGTTCTCCCTGAGTATGCACCATTGCGAAAGTTCTTCGTGCTGAGACACCACGTGATGATCGGGTGTGATAGGCTCTACGTTCAAATACAACGGGTGCAAAACAGTTGCACACGCGGAATACTCAGGTCATACTTGACGAGCCTAGCATATACAGATATGGCCTCGGAACACGGAGACCTAAAGGTCGAGCGTGAATCATATAGTAGATATGATCAACATAGAGATGTTCACCATTGAAACTACTCCATCTCACGTGATGATCGGACATGGTTTAGTTGATTTGGATCACGTGATCACTTAGATGACTAGAGAGATGTCTGTCTAAGTGGGAGTTCTTAAGTAATATGATTAATTGAACTTAAATTTATCATGAACTTAGTCCTGGTAGTATTTTGCAAATTATGTTGTAGATCAATAGCTCGCGTTGTTGCTTTCATATGTTTATTTTTGTTCCTAGAGAAAAGTGTGTTGAAAGATGTTAGTAGCAATGATGCGGATTGGATCCGTGATCTAAGGTTTATCCTCATTGCTGCACAGAAGAATTATGTCCTTAATGCACCGCTAGGTGACAGACCTATTGCAGGAGCAGATGCAGACGTTATGAACGTTTGGCTAGCTAAATATGATGACTACTTGATAGTTTAGTGCACCATGCTTAACGGCTTAGAATCGGGACTTCAAAGATGTTTTGAACGTCATGGACCATATGAGATGTTCCGGGAATTGAAGTTAATATTTCAAGCAAATACCCGAGTTGAGAGATATGAATTCTCCAACAAGTTCTATAGCTAAAAGATGGAGGAGAATCGCTCAACTAGTGAGCATGTGCTCAGATTGTCTGGGTACTTCAATCACTTGAATCAAGTGGGAGTTAATCTCCCAGATAAGATAGTGATTGACAGAATTCTCTAGTCACAATCACTAAGTTACTAGAACTTCGTGATGAACTATAGTATGCAAGGGATGACGAAAACAATTCTCGAGCTCTTTGTGATGTTGAAATCAACGAAGGTAGAAATCAAGAAAGAGCATCAAGTGTTGATGACTGAGAAGACCACTAGTTTCAAGAAAAGGGCAAAGGGAAAGAAAGGAAAACTTCAAGTAGAATGGCAAACAAGTTGTCACTCCCATGAAGAAGACCAAAGGTGGACCAAAGCCTGAAACCGAGTGTTTACACTGCAAAGGAAATGGTCACTGGAAGCGGAAATGCCCTAAATATTTGGTGGATAAGAAGGATGGCAAAGTGAACAAGGGTATATTTGATATACAGGTGTTTGATGTGTGCCTTACTAGTGTTTATAGTAGCCCCTGAGTATTTGATACTTGTTCGGTTGCTAAGATTAGTAACTCGAAACAGGAGTTACATAATAAACAGAGACTAGTTGAGGGGAAGTGACGATGAGTGTTGGAAATAGTTCCAAGATTGATATAATCATCATCACACACTCCCTATACTTTCGGGATTAGTGTTAAACCTAAATAAATGTTATTTGGCGTTTGCGTTGAGCATGAATATGATTTGATCATGTTTATTGCAATACGGTTATTCATTTAAAGTTAAAGAATAATTGTTATTCTGTTTACATGAATAAGACCTTCCATGGTTATACACCCAATAAAAATAGTTTGTTGGATCTCGATCGTAGTGATACACATATTCATAATATTGATGCCAAAAGATGCAAAGTTAATAATGATAGTGCAACTTATTTGTGGCACTGCCGTTTGGGTCATATCGGTGTAAAGCGCATGGAGAAACTCCATAAAGATGGATTTTCGGAATCACTTGGTTATGAATCATTTGATGCTTGCGAACCGTGCCTTTTTGGGCAAGATGACTAAAACTCCGTTCTCCGGAATAATGGAACAAGCTACTGACTTATTGGAAATAAAACATACCGATGTATGCGATCCAATGAGTGTTGATGCTCGTGGCAAGTATCATTATTTTCTGACCTTCACAAGATGATTTGAGCAGATATGGGTATATCGACTTCATGAAACATAAATCTGAAATAGTTGAAAGGTTCAAAGAATTTCAGAGTGAAGTGGAAAATCATCATAACAAGAAAATAAAGTTTCGACGATCTGATCGCGGAGACGAATATTTGAGTTACGAGTTTGGTCTTCAATTAAAATAATGTGGAATAGTTTCACAGCTCATGCCACCTGGAACACCACAAGATTATGGTGTGTCCGAACGTCGTAACCGCATTTTATTGGATATGGTGCGATCTATGATGTCTCTTACTGATTTACCACTATTGTTTTGGGGTTATGCATTAAAGACAGCTGCATTCACGTTAAAAGGGCACCATCTAAATCCGTTGAGACGACAGCATATGAACTGTGGTTTAGCAAGAAACCCAAGTTGTCGTTTCTTAAAGTTTGGGGCTACGATGCTTATGTGAAAAAGTTTCATCCTGATAAGCTCGAACCCAAATCGGAGGAGTGCGTCTTCATAGAATACCCAAAGGAAATTGTTGGGTACACCTTCTATCACAGATCCGAAGGCAAGATATTCGTTGCTAAAATGGATCCTTTCTATATAAGGAGTTTCTCTCGAAAGAAGTGAGTGGGAGGAAAGTAGAGCTTGATAAGGTAATTTGTACCTTCTCCCAAATTGGAAAGTAGTTCATCACAGAAATCAGTTCCAGTGATTCCTACACCAATTAGTGAGGAAGCTAATGATGATGATCATGAAACTTCAGATCAAGTTACTACAGAACCTCGTAGGTCTTCTAGAATACAGTCCGCACCAGAGTGGTACGGTAATCCTATTCTGGAGGTCATGTTACTTGACCATGACGAACCTACGAAGCGATGATGAGCGCAGATTCCGCGAAATGGTTTGAGGCCATAAAATCTGAGATATGATCCATGTATGAGAACAAAGTATGGACTTTGATTGACTTGCCCGATGATCGGCAAGCCATATTGTATAAATGGATCTTCAAGAGGAAGACAGATGCTGATAGTAGTGTTACTATCTACAAAGCTCGACTTGTCGCAAAAAAAAGGTTTTTGACAAGTTCAAGGTGTTGACTACAATGAGTTTTTCTCAATTGTAGCGATGCTTAAGTATGTCCGAATCATGTTAGCAATTGCCACAATTTATGAAATCTGGCAAATGGATGTCAAAACTGCATTCCTTAATGGTTTTCTTAAAGAAGAGTTGTATATGATGCAACCAGAAGGTTTTGTCAATCCTAAAGGCGTTAACAAAATGTGCAAGCTCCAGCGATCCATCTATGGACTGGTGCAAGCATCTCAGAGTTGGAATATACGCTTTGATAAGTTGATCAAAGCATATAGTTTTGTACAGACTCACGGTGAAGCCTGTATTTACAAGAAAGTGAGTGGGAGCACTACAGCATTTCTGATAAGTATATGTGAATGACATATTGTTGATCGGAAATAATGTAGAATTATTCTGCAAAGCATGAAAGGATACTTGAATAAGAGTTTTTCAAAGAAAGAGCTCGGTGAAGCTGCTTACACATTGAGCATCAAGATCTATATAGATAGATCAAGACGCTTGATAAGATTTTTCAATGAATACATACCTTGATAAATTTTTGAAATAGCTCAAAATGGAACAGTCAAAGAAGGAGATCTTGCCTGTGATGCAAAGGTATGAAGTTGAGTAAGACTCAAGACCTGACCATGGCAGAAAATAGAAAGAGAATGAAAAGTCATTCCCTATGCCTCAGTCATAGGTTCTATAAAGTATGCTATGCTATGTACCAGACCTATTGTATACCTTGCTCTGAATTTTGCAAGGGAGTACAATAGTGATCTAGGAGTAGATCACTGGACATTGGTCAAGAATATCCTTAGTGAGGACTAAGGAAATATTTCTCGATTATGGAGGTGATAAAAGAGCCCATCGTAAAGAGTTACATTGGTGCAAGCTTTTACACTGATCCAGATGACTCTAAGTCTCAATCTGGATACATATTGAAAGTGGGAGCAATTAGCTAGAGTAGCTCCGTGCAGAGCATTGTAGACATAGAATATTTGCAAAATACATACGGCTCTGAATATGACAGACCCGTTGACTAAGATTCTCTCACGAGCAAAACATGATCACACCTTAGTACTCTTTGGGTGTTAATCACATAGCGATGTGAACTAGATTATTGACTCTAGTAAACCCTTTGAGTGTTGGTCACATGAAGATGTGAACTATGGGTGTTAATCATATACAGATATGAATATTGATGTTAAATCACATGGTGATGTGAACTAGATTATTGACTCTAGTGCAAGTGGGAGGCTGAAGGAAATATGCCCTAGAGGCAATAATAAAGTTATTATTTATTTCCTTATTTCATGATAAATTTTTATTATTCATGCTAGAATTGTATTAACCGGAAACATAATACATGTGTGAATACATAGACAAACATAGTGTCACTAGTATGCCTCTACTTGACTAGCTCGTTTATCAAAGATGGTTATGTTTCCTAGCCATGGGCAAAAGAGTTGTCATTTGATTAACGGGATCACATCATTAGGAGAATGATGTGATTGACATGACCCATTCCGTTAGCCTAGCACTTGATCGTTTAGTATACTGCTATTGCTTTCTTCATGACTTATACATGTTCCTGTAACTATGAGAATTATGCAACTCCCGTTTACCGGAGGAACACTTTGGGTACTACCAAACGTCACAACGTAACTGGGTGATTATAAAGGAGTACTACAGGTGTCTCCGAAGGTACATGTTGAGTTGGCGTATTTCGAGATTAGGTTTTGTCACTCCGATCGTCGGAGAGGTATCTCTGGGGCCTCTCAGGTAATGCACATTCTTATAAGCCTTGCAAGCAATGTGACCAATGAGTTGGTTACGGGATGATGCATTACAGAACGAGTAAAGAGACTTGCCGGTAACGAGATTGAACTAGGTATTGGATACCGATGATCAAATCTCGGGCAAGTAACATACCGATGACAAAGGGAACAACGTATGTTGTTATGCGGTTTGACCGAAAAAGATCTTCGTAGAATATGTAGGAACCAATATGGGCATCCAGGTCCCGCTATTGGTTATTGACCGAGAATGGCTTTAGGTCATGTCTACATAGTTCTTGAACCCGTAGGGTCCGCACGCTTAATGTTTCGATGACAGTTTTATTATGAGTTTATAAGTTTTGATGTACCGAAGTTTATTCGGAGTCCCGGATGTGATCACGGACATGACGAGGAGTCTCGGAATGGTCGAGACATAAAGATTGATATATTGGAAGCCTATGTTTGGACATCGGAATGGTTCCGGGTGAAATCGGCATTTTACCGGAGTACCGGAAGGTTACCGGAACCCCCCGGGGGGTTAATGGGCCTACATGGGCCAAGAGGGAGAAGAGGAAGGAGCCAGGAGGGGGCCGCGCGCCCCTCCCCCTCCTAGTCCGAATAGGACAAGGGAAGGGGGGCGGCGCACCCCCTTTCCTTCCCCTCTTCCTCCTCTTTCCCCCTTCTCTCCTACTCCAACTTGGAAAAGGGGAGTCCTACTCCCGGTGGGAGTAGGACTCCCCCCTTGGCGCGCCCCCTTAGGCCGGCGGCCTCCTCCCCCTGGCTCCTTTATATACGGGGGCGGGGGGCACCCCATAGACACACAAGTTGATCTACGGATCGTTCCTTAGCCGTGTGCGGTGCCCCCTTCCACCATATTCCACCTCGGTCATATCGTCGCAGAGTTTAGGCGAAGCCCTGCGCCGGTAGAACATCATCATCATCACCACGCCGTCGTGCTGACGGAACTCATCTCTGGAGCCTTTGCTGGATCGGAGGGCCGGAGATCGTCATCGAGCTGAACGTGTGCTGAACTCGGAAGCTCCGTACGTTCGGTGCTTGGATCGGTCGGATCGTGAAGACGTACGACTACATCAACCGCGTTGTGCTAACGCTTCCGCTTACGGTCTACGAGGGTACGTGGATGAACACTCTCCCCTCTCGCTGCTATATCATCACCATGATCTTGCGTGTGCGTAGGAATTTTTTTGAAATTACTACGTTTCCCAACATTTGACTTACCTCTTCCTCTCCTAAACTCCATTGTTGCTCACAAGCTCATTCTTGCCTGGTCTCTCCCCCTAGCACTTGTTGATTCTTTAGGGATTGCTTGAGAAGGCCTAGATCTACACTTTCATCAAGAGAAATTTGATTTCCCCCACTAATCCCTTGCGGATCTTGTTACTCTTGGGTGTTTGAGCATCCTAGACGGCTGATGTCACCTTGGAGCCACATGACATTGTGGTGAAGCTTAGTGGTGTTGTTGGGAGCCTCTAATTCGGTTGTGGAGAGAGCTCCAACCTTGTTTATAAAGGTCCGGTTGCCGCCTTCAAGGGCACCACTAGTGGAATCACGACATCGCATTGTGTGAGGGCGTGTGAAGAATATGGTGGACCTAGTGGCTTCTTGGAGAGCATTGTGCCTCCACACTACTCCAATGGAGACGTACTTCCTCTCAAAGGGAAGGAACTTCGGTAACATATCCTCATCTCCTCCGGGTCAACTTGTGGTTATGTCTTACCTTTACTTTGTGCAAGCTTTACTTGTGTTGTATCCCTTGCTTACGTGTTGTTGTTATTGTTAGTAACATATAGGTTGCTCACCTAGTTGCATATCTAGAAAACATTTTAGTTGCTAACCCTAATTTGTTAAGAAAAGATAAAAAAGATAGGAAGATAGTTGCCTATTCACCTCCGCCGGACGCCATCCACCCCCTCAAGACAGATCCAAGCCACCCGCCGACGACCCGGACCACCGCTGCAAGAGAGTTGCGGGCTGCCCCATCACACGAAGGGGCTCGAGCAGCACCACCACGCTAGGCCCGCACCGCCGGCATCGGACCCAGCCACCACAACCACCCCCACCTGGTGCCAGCCGAACTGGCGCAAACCAGCGAGTGCCGCTACCCAGCAGGAGGCAGCCGGCCGCCAGCCGCCCCCACTCGACGCCCCGCGCCGCAAGCCCGCAGCCCAGGCACAGAAACGATTGAACCTGGCATGGAGCGGCACCAGCCAGCTGGATCTGGCCTGGAGCGGCCTACACGCATCCGCCCGAAGGAGAGCACCCCGCAGCCGCTGCGCTACGGCCGGGACCCGGGACACTGATGCGCCGCCCGCAGACGACCATCCCGCCGCCTAGCTCGCCTGCCACCACACTGATGCGCCCCACAGCAGCTCAGCGCCACCGCCCGAAGTCGCCATCCTGCGCTAGCGCCCACAGGAGGAGGGGAAGAGAGGCCCTGCCGCCAGCGCGCCAACCAGGCTTTGCCCATCAGCGCCTGCTGGCGGCGGGTAGGGAGGGCCGGGAGGGAAGGGGAGTTGTGCTGGCGGCTAGGGTTCCCTCCTCGCCGCTCGCGGGAGCGGCGCGGGAGGGAGGGAGGGTGGGTGCGGGGCGCGGAGGATTCCTAACCCTGATCTTGTTCTTACTGCAAGCTGGTTTTTGTGGTGGTGGCAAAGACAGGTAACACATGGAGAGGAAATACCATAAATCGGTTGATCGGTGATGCAGATTTTTGCTCTAGCTCCGAACTTCACAAGGGCAAATAAAAAGCCAGTTTCTACCTGGTGTCGTCCTCCTAAGGCCTCGTTTGTTTCACGTGGATCAGAGGGGTTTTCAGAGGATAAACCCCGCGAGGCCCAGAATCCCCGCAAATACCCGTTGGCCCATTTAGTAGGCGCGGTTTGGACGGCCCAATCCCCTCGATTCCCTTTCGACCCACCTGTTCCCACGCGGTTCAGAATCATCGAGGCCTCCCTGGAGGATTTGGCTGCTCTCGACTCAAGACGCCGCCGCCAACGCTGCGCCGCCTCCTCCTGAAGACGCCGCGCCACCTCCTCCCCAAGTCGCCGCGCCACCCGACGCCTCGACACCGGTGATCTCCTCCGGCATACTGGGCTTCTCGCCTAATTCGGCTGTCCCTGTGTCTTCTTTGGTGGATGAGATCGATGGCGCTATGTAGTTAGCTGTTTGTGCTATGTCCTCTTGAACTTGTGTGGGATCACACTGATTCATGATCTGGAGAAATAACAACAGCGCTTATTTCAGTTCTTGCCATGATCAAGTTTGTGCTACTTCGTTTTGATTGGATCTGTTGTGCAAGCTTGTGTTTCTCTGTAAATCGCTGCATATGACGGCTATAAACTTGCTGAGATGTTTCTGACAAGTACCATGTTTAAGTTAACTGACGAAAGTGTCGATATCTACAGATAAAAACTTAGTTTCAGCTCCCGACCTTCTGTTTGCTTGCTCAATGGCCTCCTAGACTGATGATGCGTGCTTGTTGTGACAGATGTGGCTCTGCTTATCTCTACTAGTAAAGATTACATTTTTAGTTGTTTTGCACATCTTATATTAGTATGCAAACCCCTTCTACCAAACAACAACTTTATACGAAGTGGATTGTGTTTGGAGGGGTTTGGAGGGTTTCAAAGGGATTTGAGGGGATTGGGTGAAATCCCCCCCTCCCAAAACCTCTACAATCCCTTCCTATCAAATGAGGCCTAAAGGGTTTATGTAGTCATTGTGGATGCGGCCTTTAATCCCGATACAAAACAAGGCTTGCCTGGATTGTTATTAGAGATACCGCGGGTGGTTTTGTTGCTGTGAGAAGTTTCCAAATCGACAACGCAGTTGTTTTAATGGATGAAGGAATTGCAACTAGAGATGGCCGAACATATAGGCCTGAATAGGATTATTATTCAGTCAGATAATGAGGTGGTAGTTCAAATTATGAATGAAGGAGGGTTTTCTGTAACAACTAGCTCGTCAATTTTCTACGATTCCAATCTAAGGGCGAGTAGTTTCGATGAAGTTAAGTTTGTCCACTGTCCAAGGGAAGCCAATATGGCGGCGCGTGAGGTAGCTAGGTCTATGTCTTTACTTTCTGAAGCTTGTACCTGGGTCATTGAACCCTAATTTTCTCTTGCCCTGGCTCATATCCGATGTATCTTTGATTCACAATCAATAAAATGCGCCAGATAGCTTTCCCTAAAAAAACTCCAGCTTCAGACAGTGGGGAGGTTGATGTGAAAAGACCAAAATACTGTAGTTCTTGTTTTGATCTATCCAGGTCTATCTCCATGTCCATTTCGATTTTTTCCCAGTACCCATAAAGTAACAAACCCCTGCTTGACATGAGCAGTTAGCTATCTAAAAAACAATCAACATAGCAAAACCGATACATTTTATCCTTCTCAACAAACAAAATCCTTCTCAGCCAATAATTCATATGACACAGCGGATCTTTTTTTCTGGCGGGGGGACACAAGGGATCTAATGAGCTTGAAGATGCAATTTGCTCAAGTCATCTCAAATGAACTACAATTTCAGAAGAAGAAAAAAACTTCTTCAAAATAGGTCATACCAGTTCCACACGTACGTATGTGATAGTCATGCGTCTCAGAGAAATTTTCAGCCACAATCATCTGGTATGAGCTTGGACATCACGAGCACTTGCACCCGCACTCAAAACACAAATTATCATCGCAGCTGAGGAGACAAACAGAGTAGTGCAAACTATCATCGCACTTGAATTGGCAAATCAACCAGAGGAAAAAACACCGGTGGAAGGTGACCCCAGCGTATTCTCGTCTACCTTTCGTCCCTGTTTGAAAGAGACGAGTTAACAAAACATTTCCCCGCTGATGAAGAGCCACGCATTACTGGGTGGAACGGCTGGGTTTCTATGGTGTACAAACATGGCAATGTACACGGTGTATGTCGTCAGGTACGTGGGACCATATACATGTGCTCCATCTACGCACAAACACATACTATGAGTCTATGACTAATGAGAGGTATATCGATCTATCTTTTTCAGCAAATTACCTATAATGGTATAACTATCTATCTCAAATACAATTCACGCTTTTCAAAGCAAATGCCACAATTCTACCAAAGCCCACACTGAATTTCTCTGCAGATTCATTCACCTCCTCTCCTGTGAGAAACCAGGAGAGGACAGGTGACAATTCTTCTGTAGGTGCAGTAGCACATCCTTGGCTTCCACAACCGATGATTTCCTGTGCTTTGCAAGCCTGCACGCAAAATCAGCCGCTGTGTTAATGAAGTCGTCGGCAATCTCCAGAATCAAATCTTCCACCTCTGGATCAACCTGGCAGAGTGGATCCACCTGCGCCACCAAATCATGTATCTTTCTCTTCCCAAGAAGTTGGCTGCAATTTCCCCCTCCTTGATGCGGCGCATTTGCACCCGCCGCGGTTCCGCCTGAGGAAGGTGTCGCCGGCTGCGATCCTGCCATGTTTGCGGGCTTCCCTGCGGCAGATGCTGGCATCCTTGGAGATGCTTGCTGTTGTTGCCGTTGCTGCTGGTTCAGATGTTGGGCATTAAGATGGGGAAGCCGCTGCAGCGCCTGCGCAATCTGCTGGCGATTCAATCCTCTCTGCTGAAGTTGTTGTATCAGTTGCATCATTTGTTCTTGCTGGCGTTGATGTGGAGAAACAGCCGAGGCCATTGACGATTGCATCTGATGCGTTGGTAACATTTGCACCACAGGCCCATTTTGTGATGATCCAGGTGGCTGCTGTGGCCTCATTTGTGCATGATATGCAGAACGTTGCTGAGTTTGAGCACCATATGGGGTAGCAATTACATTAGGCCTCATCTGGTTCATCAGGGAAGCACCCATGGATTGCGCTTGTGCAGTGGGAGTGTTGAATTGCACGCCTTGTACCACGCCCCTCTGCCCTGGCTGCGCCATCATCGTTGGCTGGAACTGGAGCCCGTACTGCGCCGCGGAGGCTGCGTTGCCCTGCCCTTGCAGCATCCTCGGCTGCCCCTGTCCAAACATGGCCGCGCGCAGCCCCGGCTGCTGGCCCAACTGCCCCCCGCCGCCCGGGAAGGCCATCTGCGTGCCATATGTCGTGCCGGCTGTCGCGTACCGTGGAGGCTGGCCGACGGCGGGGGCGAGGGAGGCCGGGCCTGAGCGGTGGATCGCACCGAATCCTCCGGCGCCTTCAGCCGCCTGCGTGGGAGAAGGCGCCTGCAACTGCGGCGGGTCCGTGGATCTGCCTCCCGTAGCAGCCGAGCCAGGGTTGACCTGCGCGGAGGAACCGATTGGGGGCAGGGGGATTTGGGGGTTGGCGTTCTGCGGGATGGAAGCAGAGGTGGCGAGCTGGTCGGGCTGCGGCGTTGTGGTGGAGGCTAGGGATGGCGGATCAGCCATGGCGGGCCGGTTGTAGGGTTCCGGCGGCGGCGATCGGAGAGGACGGGGGTGGACCCTGGACGGTCTGCGTAATTGGGACGGGTCGTGTTGCTGTGTTCCTTTTCACCGTCATCACGCAGAGACCGGCAGTCTCATACTCCGTCAAAAAATAAGTTCACTCCGTCCTCGCAGTCTTCGTATTTTGCATCGAATTTTAACCATAAATTTAACTAACAAAATATTAATGTATGTCATTAAAAATCATATCATTAGATCCGTATCTCCACTAGTACTATCACTAGTAAGGTACACATGCATTGCACACATGTTTTAATCTTACAATCATCATTTATCTGATAGATCTGTGGTGTGGACTTAGCAAATTTCAATGGCTGACTGTACTCCACCTCCACAATCCATTCACGAGCATCAGACTACTGATGTTTACATCCTATCAGACTAGTTATTAGCCATTGGATTAGAAACATGACGTCTGTCCAATCTACTGATTTAGACCCACGCGAGATTTGTTGGAGCCGCTAATTGAATGCTTCCTCACTACTCCCGCAACCCACGCTTGGGCTATTATTTCTTTCCATATGTTTCTTTCTCCCTAGAACGTTGCTTCCTTGTTGCATCCTTCCCTAAATCACGTTAGGTGATCACACCAAGAAGTGTTCTATTCTTCAGCTATCATCAACCACAATATATACAGAGAAAGCAGTCTGTCGCGGCTCCCCCCCCCCCTCCCGCGACGCTCCCGCGAGCGTCAGGGACGCAACCCTAGCCGCCGGCCCAGGGCCCTCCTTCCCCTCCTCCTCTCCTCGCCGCCGCCATGGCGAGCTGACTGGCAAAGCCCGGCCGACATCGGCGGCGGCGGGACGTTCTCCTTCCCCTGCTCGATTCCTGGTGGCGCGGGCCGTCGGAGTTGGGCGGCGGCGCGGCGCGGGCACGGGGCGTGGCGGCGGAGGCGCGGGCTGCTGGCGGCCGTGCAAAGGGGCTGTGGGCGTTGGGGGCAGCGCGGGGTCCTCCTCACGGTCGGGGTGGTTCGGATCTGGCACGAGGGCTCGCGGCTCTGCTTCCGGCGGCGGCTGGGCTGGGGCCTGGCGCGCGTGGAGGCGGGGTCTGGGCTTTCTCCACCTGGCTCCCCTGATGGTGGCGCCCATGCGGTCCTCCAGTCAGGTCCGGCCAGCCCTGGTCTGGACTTGACGCCGGCAGGGGGCGCGGGCTGCGGCGGCAAGGGCCTGCCGGCGGCGCGCGGGGGCTGATGCGCTCGTCGTCGTCGGCATGGTGGTGTTGGTGGTGTTGCGTGCCGGCCGGATTTCGCCTTTTTTCTGGTCGGCGGCGTGGGTTTGGGGCCCCGGCCCGGCGGTGGGCGGCGGCGGCGAGGTGGCTTTGCCGTGCCGGCTCCACGGCAGCTCAGCGGGTTGACTGGGGCGGCGGCTGGCTTTCCGGCGTCGGCTTGTCTGTAGGCGGCCCGTTTCGACCTTCGACCCTCTCCTCATCGTCTGGTTGCTACCTTCGTCGAAGGTTCGGCCATGCCTCGACTACGGGCAATCGCTCTTATCGCGCTCGGCAGTAGGACCAAGCTCGTCTCGCGCCCGGCAGTAGGACTGACCTCGTCTCGCGCCCGGCAGCAGGACCGACCTCGTCTCGGGCCCGGCAGGAGGATCATGCTCGTCTCGCGCCCGGCAGCAGGACCGTGCTCATCTCGCACCCGGCAGCAGGACGGTCGATGGAGGCCAATTTTTCCTGGCCTCTGGGTTTCGGCGTTGGGGGAAACCCAGGGGTGCGAAAGGCGGTTCCTTTCCGCTCGTATCTTTTGTTGGGGTAGCAATTGTTGTGGTTCTCAGACTGACAGTAGAAAGGGGGGTAGGTATGGAGAGGCAAGATCTCAGCTATGGTGAAGGTGTACACACAGGATTTACGAGTTCAGGACCTTCGCGGAGGAAGAAATAGCCCTACGTCTCGATGCACGGAGGCGATCGACTGGATTATATGTGTGTGATGTTACAGGGGGTGCGAACCCTTGTCCGAGAGGAGGGGGGTGGCTTATATAAAGTGCGCCAGGACCCCAGCCGTCCTCCATTACAAGGGGCTTAATGTACATAAACTAGGGGCGTTACTGATAACGCCAGCCATAAGTGCTATTGATGACCTTAAAGATTACGGAGTGAATGTCCGACCGTTGCAGTGCTGAGTGACTCCTAGCCTTCAGTAGGTCGAGTGATTCCTCATATGGTCGAGTGACTCAGGTAGGAGGGGTACCCGAGTGATATGATTGGTCGAGTGAATTGCACTCGACACCTTTGACTAGGGGTTCTTTGTTGCCTCTTGGACTTCTTATCTTCTAGGGCAGTGACCTTGGGTAGGACGTATAGGTCAGGCCTATGACCCTACCCCGGGTCTGTATCCTCATCAGTAGCCCCCGAATGGATTAAGGTTCGAGTGGAAAGTAGGTTGAAGTTGTTCCGAGCTTTGCGTCTCGCGAGTGTTTTACGCAGGACGGAAGGCTTACGTTGGTACTTCAGCATCGATTCAGTCGCCTTGGTCCATTCAGAGAGTTGTCGACTGAACTTGTAGCATCATCTGCCGAGAGCTGTCTTGGGGTGCAGAATCTTTGGCGCGATTGATAGCAGTGTATCCCGGATTTCACGGGATACGAAATTTTGGGGAAGCGCGCGGGACGGGGCGTGCCGAAGTAAGCGGGGCGGATAAACAGTAGCACCTCGATCTCTGCGCCACCTTTTTCGCCACGTACGTTGCGCACGACTGTTGCGGGATTTGACAGGATCGCCCGGTCCCATGCATCAGCCACTCGGAAGCGACCCTTTATAAGGCGACGTAGCCGAGGCGCCTGCACTATGCGCGTCTGCTTTTCTTTCTTCTTCCTCTGCTTCTCCACTACATCCGACTCCTCTGCTCTCGACGCCGCTGCTCCGCCACCATGGTGAAGGACAAGACGGCAGCGCTGGAGCGCGCGAAGAAGGCGATGGGGGCGGTGAAGGGCAAGAAGCAGAACCGCGGGTCGTCATCGCGCTCGGGGCTGCCGTCAGGCTGGATCCAGGGTGATTGGATCTGGTCTTTGCTCTGGCAGGAAAATCTGGATGAGCTGGTGGAGTCCAGGCTGGTCGCCAAGGGTGCAGCAAGGCTGCCTGAGGGGGAGACGGAGCCGCAGCCTCGACCGGGTGAGCGTGTACTGCTCGCCACCCATGTCGACCGGGGCTTCTTGCTTCCTCCGCACCCCTTCTTCCGGGGCTTCTTGAACTTCTTCGGTGCCCAACTCCATCATTTTTCTCCCAATACCATCACCTACCTTTCCGCGTTCGTGTCGATGTGTGAAATTTTTTTGGGGTGTCGACCGCACTGGGGTCTTTTCAAACAATTTTCACCATCCGTTCCCAGTCGGTGAAGAAAGAGAAAACGAGTGATGAGAAAACCCATGTCATTCAGATGTGTGGGGGTTTGGGTATCCACAAAAGGCAGAGGAGTTCTTTCCCTTCCATGACTTTTCCTGAGTCGGTTAGGGGCTGGCAGTCGACCTGGTTCTACTGCCAGGACCTCCCAACTCCAGGTCAGTCGACCGGTCTTCCCCACTTCACTTTTGACCGTGTCCAGACTCCTTCCTCACTGAAAGTGACTGCTGCTGAGAACGTGGAGACGAAGATGCTGGTTGAGAAAGTGGTCCAACTGATCAATGAGGGTGTCACTGGCATGGACCTGCTGGAAGTATTCCTCAGTCGACGCATCCAGCCTCTTCAGGCTCGTGACCATCCCATGTGGCTATACTCTGGGGCTGACGACACCGCTCGTGTCTATCCAGAGGAAGTGCCAGCCAAGACCGTGGCCATGTGGTTGAAGAGCATTACAGGCAACCAGGACAACCCTAGAGGAGCCAGGAGAGTCGTCCCCTTCAGTGACGACAATCAACCCGACAAGGTATGTTCTTTATTCCAACTGTCTTTGCATACACATGCCGACTGTCCTTGAGCTCGACTGACTTTTACTCGACTTCTTGCCTTGTAGGTTTTTACTGACATGTATTCGATGCCCAACAGTAAACAAGTTCTAGAGCAGGACTAGGAGGGAGAGGCCAGCACGGAGGAGAGCAGTGAATGGGAATCTTCGGATGAAGACGAGGAGGAGGAAAGCGAGGAGTCAGATGACGAGGAATCGGTCGACTCGCCACCGCACTCTGAACGCCGAACCAAGCAACACCATGATCCGGCGGGCGGGCGCGGAAAGAACGTGGCCCCAAGTACCCACACGCAGAAGGGCACTCGGACGTCGACTCCGGAGCCGACAGATAAGGTCACCAAGCAGCCCAAGGTTGCTTCTCCAAAGACTCGGAAGACTTTGCCGAGGATCAAGATGGACGCCCCTATTGCTTCAGGGTGAGTATCTTTCTTGCATTTATTTAGGCCGACTGAAGCTTCTATTCTGACCAAACGGATCATGTATCTTTCTAGCCCAACCTCTGCTGCGACTGACATGGATATCGACAAAGCTCCAGGAGACGAGGAGACCGACGACGCGGCCACCTCCCGAGCTGGTAAGTCCGTTTGACCATAACTCATTAGTCGATTGAGTTATCGGTCGGCTGAATTTCTGATGTTTTGCTTTCGCTGCAGTTCCGCGAGACATCATCGTGCTCCCCGATGATGATGAAGAGGAAGTGCCTCTACATGAGAGGAGGAGGAGAGGCGGGGGCTCAAGCAGGAGAGGGCTTGAAGTTCAAGTCCCTCATTCAACACCGGTGCTTGAGGCGGTGGTCGAGCGTTTCGGAGATCTGGTTCGGAGCAACGTCACATTCGCCAACCCGCTGACGACTGATCGTCCGTCGGGGTCGACTGCTCCGGCTCCTGCTGCTCCCGTGCAACTCCACGCATCCGACCCAGTAGCTGCCTCGGCCGACTTGGAGCCATCACTTTTTGCTGCATACCAGACCCCACATGATTCACCAAGTGCTGCCAGGGAGGCTCTTCGCCAGGTGAACCTTGTTATGGAGCAGGTGAAGGTGATGCACGAGGCCAGCCAGGTGGCCTATAATGCCAGCACCGCTCTGCAGACCAATGTTAAGGTCAGTGAACTCCCAACTGAAATTTTGAATGCTGTTTTATATCTGATCACCCACTGGGGTGTGCCTATTTTTAGAGTTCAGGAAGTCTTCCACTCCACTCGACTCGTGCTGAGTCTTAGTATTTTGTCCGGACCAGTGGGGGCATGCCGAGTGCACCCACTGGGTGTAGTCCCCGAGACCACGGTCGACTGCTGACAGTCAGCTGAGGTCTTAGAATCTTCTTTTTTACCTTGTTTTTTACTATGCTGGGCAGACCATGCTGAGTGTTGATCTAGATCAGTGGGGGCATGCTAAGTGCACCCACTGGTGTAGTCCCCGAGACTACTGTTGAATATTTTATTCGGCAGTAGTCTTAGAGTAACTTTCACTGTCATTGTCTTTTATTTCTGTCGACTGATATATCTCTCTCGCTGACTATAGAGGTCTTGTGATCTTGGAGCTCGGCTTTCTGAGTTAAACAAGAAGCACATCAGCCTCGAACTTGATCTTGAACTTGCAAAGAAGAACCTCAAGACTGCTCAAGAAGAAACAACCATCATGGGAGGTAATCAATCGACACTTATCCACCTAATAGCTCGAGCCTTTCAGTCTCTTTGAACCGAGTGACTTCACACAAGCAGATGTGCATAGTGAAAACTGTCAGCTTCAGGCTCGTCTGAAGAGTGTTGTTTCTTTAGAGAGAATGAAGGAAGCTCTAGAGAAGAAGGATCAGGACCTTGCTGCTGCTCAGAAGGAAGCACGAGAGAAGACAGCGCTTGCGGACAAGAAGCTGGCTTCGTTCGGCAAGTTGGAAGAGGAGAACACGAAGCTGAAGACCGCCATCTCTGAAGCCAATCGGGAAGTTGAGAAACTGAAGAAGGACAAGGAGAACCTAACCAATGAAGTTGGAGGCCTCAGAGCCAGGACAGGCGAGCTAGAGTCCTATCTGGGACAACTTGTCGCAAAACTTGTTCCGAAGCTTGAAGGTACTGCCACTCGACTGGTTAGTTGTCGTCGATTGAAGTATGCTGTTATATTGTCGACTCACTATTTTTCATGATTGTGCAGAACTTTGTCAGGATTTTGAAGCTGAGACCGGGCGGGTCGAGACAGGTCTAGACCCCATCAATTGTCCTGTGAAAGATGACATTGCGATGAACTTGTTGCGGTTGGAATCACGCTTGGACGGCGCCATTGCTTATCTGGCTCGACTGAAGGCGGCGATGACTCGGGTTGACGCCGAACTCTGGCCTCAGGCAGAACTTTTGCAAGATCTTGAGTCGCTGATGACTCAAATAAATCAGATCCCCGCCCGAGTGCAGGAATGGAAGAAGTCGTCCACCCGCTGTGGCGCTGCGTCGCCCTGTCATTGGTCCGAGTGCACTACAAGGACGCTAAAGAAGACAAGTTGGCGGCTCTCAAGGTTGTGAATACGAAGAAGCACACCTTCCAGTCCTTCATGGACACCTTCCTTGAGGCTGCCACTCGTATTGCAAACACCATTGATCTTGACAGCTTCTATGATCCAGCCAGCCCTTCTCCTGACGAGTGATCGAAAAACATTATGCTTCACCTTTATTTGCCTCGGAATGCCGAGTGATTTTGTAATCGTTGAAACTCCTTCGGGCCTGACGCTCGAGCACTTTAACCCGTGGTTTGGAACCTTTGGATTTATCTGAACTTGGTTTATCTTTGAATATGTTGTGTTTGTCTTCGAGCGGAACTCATTCTTCACTCGGATTGGTTCTTGTACTTTTGATGCAGCTTCTGAGGAAGAGGCCGCAGTCGACCTGTTGGACGTGCCCTGGGCAGCATTGATCAGCTCATCAGCGAGGCACTCAGCAATGGCCTTGATGTTCCTGAAAGTAGCTCATCTTGGCACTAGCTGTTGGGTGAGCCTTTGGCAGCATTGATCAGCTCATCAGCGAGGCATTCAGCAATGGTCTTGACGTTCCTGAAAGCAGCTCCCTTGGCACTAGCTGTTGGATGAGCCTTTGGCAGCACGCACAATCTCGCCCTTCTTCTTGACGGTGCAGCCCCCCGGGGGGGGGGGGTCGTGGTCGACCCGCACCACTTGGTAAGATACTTTTTTTACTTAGGCGAGTACTGGACTGCAGTTAAGCCTCTGAGTGGGAGGATCACTCACCACTCGGTAGGATTTTTTACACTTAGGCGAGTACTGGACTGCAGCTAAGCCCCCGAGTGGGAGGATTGCTCACCACTCGGTAGGATTTTTTACACTTAGGTGAGTTCTGGACTACAGCTAAGCCCCCCGAGTGGGAGGATCGCTCACCACTCGGTAGGATTTTTTATACTTAGGCGAGTACTGGATTGCAGCTAAGCCCCCGAGTGGGAGGATCGCTCACCACTCGGTAGGATTTTTTACACTTAGGCGAGTACTGGACTGTAGCTAAGCCCCCGAGTGGGAGGATCGCTCACCACTCGGTAGGATTTTTATACGTAGGCGAGTACTAGACTGCAGCTAAGCCCCCGAGTGGGAGGATTGCTTGCCACTCGATAGGATTTTTAAAACTTAGGTGAGCATTGGACTGCAGCTAAGCCCCCGAGTGGGAGGATCGCTCGCACAATCTCGTCCTTCTTCTTGACGGTGCAGCCCCCGGGGGGGGGGGGGGGTCGTGGTTGACGTGCACCACTCTGTAGGATTTTTCAAACTTAGGCGAGTACTGGACTGCAGCTAAGCCCCCGAGTGAGAGGCTGGCTCACCACTCGGTAGGCTTTTTCAAACTTAGGCGAGTACTGCACTGCAGCTAAGCCCCCGAGTGAGAGGCTGGCTCACCACTCGATAGGAATTTCAAACTTAGGCGAGTACTAGACTGCAGCTAAGCCCCCGAGTGAGAGGCTGGCTCACCACTCGGTAGGATTTTTCAAACTTAGGCGAGTACTGGACTGCAGTTAAGCCTCCGAGTGAGAGGCTTGCTCACCACTCGGTAGGATTTTTCTTTTCAACTTAGGCAAAATGGATTCGCAGCTAAGCCCCCGAGTGAGAGGCTGGCTCACCACTCGGTAGGATTTTTCTTTTCAACTTAGGCGAAACGGATCCGCAGCTAAGGCACCCACTAGGGGATTTAGAACATATAAAAAATAAACAACAATCATTCGGAAGACTGTAAAATTATGTCTTTGATAATCAAAAAAGGTATTTCTCATTACATCTCAACAGTCTGAATGCTTAAGAGTAAAAGGGGCGGAGCAGCTCCGCATTCCAAGCGCGTGGCTCGTCTTTATTGTGTTTGACATTGAAAAGACGATATGCTCCATTGTGGAGCACTCTGGTGACGACGAAGGGGCCTTCCCAAGCAGGAGCGAGCTTGTGTGGTTTCTGCTGGTCCACTCGAAGAACCAAGTCTCCTTCCTGGAATGCCCGACCCCTTACGTTTCTGGCGTGGAATCGACGCATGTCTTGCTGATAAATGCTCGACCGAATCAAGGACATTTCTCTTTCCTCTTCTAGGAGATTGACTGCATCTTGCCAAGCCCGTTCCACTTCTTATTCTGAGAAAAGTTCGACTCGGGGTGCATTGTGAAGCAAATCACTCGGGAGTACAACTTCAGCTCCATAGAACAAGAAGATGGAGTTCGTCCAGTCGACCTATTAGGAATTGTCCTCAATCCCCAAAGTACTGATGGAAGTTCGTCGACCCAGGCACCTGCTGCATGCTTGAGGTCACGCATCAACCAGGGTTTTAGTCCTTTGAGAATCAATCCATTTTCTCTTTTAGCCGCCCATTTGACTGAGGATGGGCGACTGAAGCGTAGTCGACTCTCGTGCCTTGTGAAGCACAAAAAGCTCTGAACTCATCAGAATCGAAGTTCGACCCATTATCAGTGATGATGCTGTGCGGAACACCATATCTGAATGTCAATTCTCTGATGAAACTTACAGCTATACTTGCTTCAAGGTTTTTAATGGGCTTGGCTTTAATCCATTTGGCAAACTTGTCGAGTGCTACCAGCACATGGGTAAATCCACTCCTGCCAGTCCTCAGAGGTCCAACCATATCCAGTCCCCAGACAGCAAAAGGCCAGACGAGTGGAATAGTCTTCAGAGCTGACGCAGGCTTATGGGACATGTTGGAGTAAAACTGATAACCTTCACATTTATCTACTATTTCTTTCGCCATCTCGTTGGCATGTGGCCAGTAAAATCCGGCTCGGTATGCTTTGGCCACGATGGTCCGAGAGGACGCATGGTGACCACAGGTCCCCGAGTGAATATCATTGAGGATCATTCGGCCTTCTTCTGGCGTGATGCATTTCTGGCAGATTCCAGTTACACTTTCTCTGAACAACTGACCTTTTATCATAGTAAAGGGTTTAGATCGTCGGACGATCTGTCGAGCCTCTTCTTCATCCTCTGGAAGTTCTTTCCTAAGAATGTATGCAATGTATGGCATTGTCCAGTCAGGAGTGATGACCAAAACCTCCATGACTAAGTCGACCACGGCTTGGATTTTGACTTCAGTCGGATCTGTGGCACTCTTAGGCTGTGGGGGCTCTTCAGTGAAAGGATCTTCCTGAACTGAAGGTGAATGAATATGCTCCAAGAACACATTGCTAGGAATGGTCTCTCTCTTAGATCCTATCTTTGCCAATTCATCTGCAACTTGATTTTTCAGTTGGGGTATATGGTGAAGCTCCAACCCTTCAAACTTCTTTTCTAGCTTTCTTACTGCATTGCAATAACCAGTCATGGCCGGGCTCATGACATCCCATTCTTTCATCTCTTGATTAACCACCAAATCCGAGTCACCGTAGACCATAAGGCGACGGACGCCGAGTGAAATGGCCATACGCAACCCGTATAAAAGTGCTTCATATTCAGCTTCATTGTTGGAGGAATCAAAATGAATCTGGAGAACATAGCTAAGCTTGTCTCCATGGGGGGATAACAATACTACCCCAGCACCGCAACCATTCAGCATCTTGGAGCCATCGAAGAACATGGTCCAATGCCCCGAGTGAACTTGAGTCGGCAGTTGCTGCTCAATCCACTCGGCAAGGAAATCTGCGATTGCTTGGGACTTGATAGCCTTCTTTGCCTCAAACTTGATATCCAATGGAAGGAGTTCAATCGCCCATTTTGCCACTCGACCAGTTGCATCTCCGTTGTTCAGAATTTTAGATAATGGTGCGTCGCTGACGACTATAATGGAGTGATCAGAGAAATAGTGTGCAACCTTCTTCATGGTCATGTAGATTCCATAGACAAGCTTCTGATAATGTGGATATCTCTGCTTGGATGGAGTCAAAACTTCAGAGAGATAATACATTGGGCGTTGAACTTTGTAAGTTTTTCCTTCTTCTTCCCGCTCGACCATGAGTACTGTACTGACAACTTGTCCAGTGGCTGCAATGTAAACAGTAAAGGCTCTTTGCTGATTGGCGCAGCAAGCACCAGCTGGGTGGAAAGCAGGGTTTTGAGCTCTGCAAACGCTGCGTCAGCTTCATCAGTCCACTCGAACTTAGCAGATTTCTTCATCAATCGGTAAAGAGGTAAGGCCTTTTCACCAAGACGAGAAATGAACCGACTCAAGGCAGCCAAACAACTAGTAAGCTTCTGAACATCATGCACATGCACAGGGTGTTTCATTCAGAGAATGGTATTGACTTTTTCTGGATTTGCGTCGATCCCCCGTTCGGAAACAAGGAAACCGAGTAACTTTCCACCTGGAATTCCGAATGTGCACTTTGACAGATTAAGCTTGATATCATACCTTCTTAGGTTGTCAAAGGTTTTTGCAAGGTCAGTCAGTAGGTCATAACCTTTACGTGACTTGACCATAATGTCATCCATGTATGCTTCCACATTCCGACTGATTTGAGTGAGCAGGCACTTCTGAATCATCCTCATGAATGTGGCGCCAGCATTTTTAAGACCAAATGGCATGGTGACATAGCAAAAGCACCCGAATGGGGTGATGAAAGCTGTTTTTATTTCATCGGGACCATACAGTCGGATCTGATGATACACAGAATATGCATCTAAAAAAGACAAGCGCTCACACCCTGTAGTCGAGTCAACAATCTGATCGATGCTGGGGAGAGGGAAATGATCTTTCGGGCAGGCCCGATTGATATGCTTGAAATCGATGCACACACGAAGTGAATCGTCCTTCTTAGGGACCATGACCACATTGGCAAGCCACTCGGAGTGGTAGATCTCTCAAATGAACTCTGCTGCTAGGAGCTGAGCCACTTCCTCGCCAATTGCTTTTCTATTCTGCACGGCGGACCGCCGAAGATGCTCTTTGACAGGTTTTACCTTGGGATCAACACGCAAACGGTGCTCAGCCAGTTCTCTGGGTACACCCGGCATGTCAGAAGGTTTCCATGCGAAGATGTCCCAGTTCTCATGGAGGAACTGGATGAGCGCTTCTTCCTATTTGCTGTCGAGTGTCGTTGAGATATGAGTCAGTGCAGCATTGGGATCGGTCGGGTGAATATGAATCGGCTTCGCCTCTCCAGACGACTGAAATGCAGAATCCATGGCTGGCTTCTTAGCTCGGAGCAAATCACTTGGATCTGCATTCTTCTGATATTCTTGAAATTCAACTGCTGCCATTTATGCATCGACAATTTTGGAACCCTTCTGGAAGCATTCCTCTGCTTTCTGCCAATTGCCAGTGACTGTGATCACACCTCTGGGGCCAGGTATCTTCAACTTGAGGTACACGTAACACGGTCGAGCCATAAAACGTGCATAGGCAGGCCTACCCAGAATATCATGATAAGCACTCTGGAAATCCACAACTTCTAATGTCAACTTTTCCTTATGGTAATTCTTGGAATCACCGAAAACCACGTTAAGGGCGATCTGGCCGAGTGATTCAGCTTTCTTTCCAGGGATAAAGGCATAAAAACTCATATTGCTCTCACTAAGTTTGGACATCGGAATGCCCATCCCCTTCAAGGTTTAAGCATAAAGGATATTCAGGCCGCTACCACCATCCATTAGCACTTTGGTCAGTCGAGTGCCTTCGACCACTGGGTCGACCACCAACGCTTGCCTCCCAGGAGTGGCTATACGCGCCAGGTGATCAGACTGGTCGAATGTGATGACTGTTTGTGACCATTTTAGGTATGTGGTCATCGTCGCCGGAGCAACCATATTCACTTCTCGGTTGATAACTTTCAATCGACTCTTGCTTCCCACATCAGCAAAACTCATCAGGGTGGAATTGACTTTGGGATAACCATCTTCTTCCTCTTCATCCTCGTCTTTGTCCGACTCTTTTTCCTTTTCACTGGGCAGTTTATCTTGGAACTACTGGATCAGGAGTCGTCATTGTCGAGTGGTGTGTTTAGGATAAATCAGATTACCCTCTTCATCCTTCTTCGTATGAATGTGACATGGTAAATCCAACACATCATTTCCTGCTTGATCCTTGACCTTCTTAGGGGTCCAGGGCCCCTTAGGTTTTCCTTTAAACTTTCCTTGAACCACTGCCACAATTTCACCGGGTGCTGCAGGCTCGGCCTTACATTTCTGTTTCCGATTGGAATTACCCCTGCCGGCGTCTTGGCCGACTGGTTTACCCTTTCCGCTGCGGAGTAGATCCTCTTCTTCTCTGTTAGCGTACCGGGTGGCTATTTCCATCATCCGAGTTAGAGTCACATCTCCAGTCCAACCGAACTTCAGGACCAGCTCTCGATATTTAACGCCTTCCTTGAAGGCACACACTGCTTGATGTTCAGATACATTTTCCACTATGTGATGCAAAGTGGTCCACCTCTGAATGAAATCCCTTAAAGTCTCACTCGGTTTCTGCACACAATGCTGCAATTCTGTCAGCCCTGATGGCCGCTTGCAAGTGCCCTCAAAAGTTCTGCCGAACACTCGAGCAAGCTCTTCCCAACTGAATATACTGCCTGGGGCTAACTGAGTCAACCACGCTCTGGCTGACCCTTCCAATATCAGAGGAAGATGCTTCATTGCCACATCATCATTCCCGCCACCAATCTGCATAGCCACTCAGTAATCCTCAAGCCAAGTTTCAGGCTTGGACTCTCCAGTGAACTTGCTGACTCCAGTCGCCAACCTGAAGTTGGGAGGAATCACTGCAGCCCTGATGGCTCTGCTGAAACACTCTAGACCCGAAACATGAACTCAGCGGCGGAGCCAGTGTATAGGCATTGGGTTTAACTGAACCCAATGAATCTTGCCTCAGACGTGGTATATATAGGTGTTTGAATGATGTGAACCCAACAAAATATTCTGACTGACCCCAACACACCTCACGTACGTGGAAGGAAAAGGCCCAAAAGCAAAAGCCCAAGTAATCGTTTTACCAGAATCATGAGTGCATCAGTCACGTAATCCTTTTTACGAGAAAAGCGTACGCAGACGCACGCGGCCTCGTCGAAGCCTGTTTTTTTTCATCGTTCGTCTAATCGTTTCTCTAATTCGCATCTCGCCTGTTCTTGTCGCTCGACGCCTCTGCCGCCGCCGCACGCCCGTGGCAAGTAAACGGCTGCAGATCGACATCGGCAATACTGAAACCCAAGATTTGAGGTAATTAGATGATACAGCCGCATCTCCTCTCCTTTTTTGTATGTTTTATCTACCCTAAAACACCAGTACACTGTACGCAGTGACTGCTTTACCCTAGTTTTTTTATTCGTTTTTCTCCATGAACTTTGATTGATCTAGGCTATGGAGCGGTATTTTTCGAAGAAAACTCGGTCACCAGATCGAGATGATGATACAGGCACATCAAGGTCACCCACTAGACGTAGGCTAAGTGCATCAAATGTCACTGCAGCTAGTCTCCCGAAGCCAACTATTCATACAGAAATTAATTTAGATGAGTTGCCGTATGATCCGGCTAATCGGAAGAGAATTTCTGACTACACAAGAAATCCGAAAAAGCAAGATGATATTAGGCGGAGATATTTAATGAGAGGACCTTACAGGCCACCATCTAATTTTGATTACCCGCAGAGGGAGATTGGTGATACTCAACGGAGATTTAATCCATATTGGTTTAACGACTATGATCGTTGGCTTGAGTATAGTGACACAATGCATAGGGCTTTTTGTTTGTGTTGCTACCTTTTCAGAGATTACAATGAGGGACAAGCTGGAAGTGATGCATTTGCAATTAACGGTTGGAACGGTTGGAACAAGAAAAGCAGACTCGATACTCATGAGGGTAAGGGTAATGTTAATAGCTTTCACAATGTAGCAGTAAAAAGATGTGACGCTTTGATGAATCAAGATCAGTCAATTCATGTTGCTTTTGATAAGCAAACTGATCTTACAAAAAAGCAAAATCGAATCCGGCTTGATGCTTCCATTGATTCGGTGAGATACTTGTTGCATCAGGGCTTAGCTTTCCGGGGCCATGATGAATCAGAGGAGTCAAAAAATAAGGGAAATTTCCGAGAGTTGGTACATACTTTGGCAAACCAGAATGAAGCTATACGGAATGTAGTTCTTGAGAATGCTCCAAGAAACTGTAAGTGGGTATGTGGAGATATTCAAAAGGAAATTGCAAATTATTTTGCAAAGGTAACATCAAATTTAATCGCCTCTATTTATGTTTTCTTGCAAATAACAAATGTTCTCTAATAAGTTAATTATCTTTTGTGCAGATAACTTTAAATTCTATTATTGATGAAATTGGGGGCGATGTATTTAGTTTGTTGATTGATGAAGCCGCTGATGTGTCTGACAAAGAGCAAATGGCAGTTGTTTTGAGATATCTTAGCAAGCGTGGATTTATCATTGAACGGTTAGTTGGAATTGAACATGTGAAGGAAACATCAGCAACTTGTCTCAAGGCTACTCTTCAAAAATTATTCACTGAGATTGGACTAAGCATAAAGCAGGTTAGAGGCCAATGCTATGATGGGGCTAGTAATATGCGCGGTGAGTTTAATGGCTTGAAAGCAAAGATTATGCAAGAGAATAAGTCAGCGTATTATGTGCATTGTTTTGCTCACCAGCTCCAGTTGGTTATTGTGGCAGTATCAAAGAAGCATGATGATATTGCAGATTTTTTTACATGATCTCAGTTTTATTCAATGTGGTTGGAGCTTCTTGCAAAAGAAAGGATATGATTAGAGAGAAACATCGAGAGGAGGTAATAAAAGCCATATGTAGTGGGCAGATTAGCACTGGCACAGGGCTAAATCAAGAACAAACTCTTCAAAGAGCTGGGGACACACGTTGGGGCTCACACTATCGGACTCTTTCAAGTCTAGTGAAATTGTTCCCATCAGTTATGTCTGTTCTGAAATATGTTGAGAAAGAAGGCAAAAGTGAAAAGAAATGTCAAGCACATGGTCTTGTAGCATATTTTGAGACCTTTGATTTTGTTTTTTATTTGCACATGATGTTGCATATATTGGGAAATGCAAATACTTTGTCACAGTCTTTACAAAGGAAGGATCAAGACATCCTGAATGCCATCTCATGTGTGAAGTCAACAAGGAATGAGCTGCAAGAACTAAGGGATAATGTATGGGACTCACTTCTTGAGAAGGCACATTCATTCTGTGAAGATCATCACATTGAGAATGTAAACATGCAGGAGCAATATGTTAATCGGCACAAACCACGGCACAAAACCAATAAGACAAACCTTCAACATTACTGAATTGAGTGTCTTAATTCCGTCATTGATTGGCAGCTTCAAGAGTTTGATGACCGCTTCAATGAGGTAAATTCTGCATTGCTTGGACACATGGCTTCTTTCAACCCCAAAGACTCCTTTGCTGCTTTTAACTTGGACAGCTTAGTGAAGCTAGCTGAGTTTTATCCGGATGACTTTGATTCAAGAAAATTGGATGATCTTGGTCCTGAACTTCGCACTTACATTGACAATGTGCGAGCAGATGAAAGGTTCGCCAATTTGGATGGAATTGCTGATCTTGCTAAACTAATGGTGGAAACAAATAAGCATATTACGTTTCCTTTGGTTTATCATCTTTTAAAGCTAGTACTGATATTGCCTGTTGCCACTGCATCAGTGGAGAGATGCTTTTCAGCTATGGATGTTGTAAAAAAAAGTTACGCTACAAAATGGGTGATCAATTCATGAGTGATTGTCTAATCTGCTATGTGAAGAAAGATATATTTTCTACCATTACCAATGATGCAGTGTTTATTTTTAAGGCGGTGAAAGATCGAAAGGGGACACTCTAAAATGTGAGTGCATTTACAATATTATTTCTCTTGTTAGTACTTATTCTAAACTTGTCAAACTAACTTGTCGTTTTTTCTGTGTTCAATGAAGATGAGAAGCTACACGTGGAGCTACAAAGTTATCTGATGCTACTCTATTTATAATATGTAAACAAGTGATTTTATAATTTTATTGAACGGGTATGTCTTGCACTCTTCAATTTTTAATGCAACATAATGTGTGATATATGATACCATATTTCTATTCATTATGTTGTTTTTGGGTGCTATAATTTTGTTGTAAGATAATTTAAAATTATACTTTACAATTCACATACTAGTAGTAAGTTCTCACAACCAGTTATGGAGTGAACCCAATGACCAAATTTCCTGGCGCCGCCCCTGCATGAACTCTGCTACCAGTCGGATGGTCCCTGCCAAGGTCTTCCCTATGTGCTCTGTTCCGGTCGACTAGACCTTGAATGAGAATAGATCTTGCATCAAACCTGGCTCTCTTGGGTCGACTGGTGCTCTCCGCTCGCCACTGTGAAGTCGTCTATCATCATACTACTGAGGCACATATGATGCACTCCTTAGAGGAGGTGTGGGCACTTGACGACGATTGGCGCGGTCGAGTCGGTGATCATACTGTCCACGGCCTTCATGCCACAAGGGCGATCTCGGACTGTGGGCCGACTAAATAGTATCCGCTACCACGGATCTGCTATGAATCCTATTCCGCGACTGAGACACTGCTGTGTTCTGTTCTCTGCTGCCCGGAGTAAGGCCCGAATCTGCATCAAACCTTTGCCAGCCTCTGATTGGGAAGGTTGAATTGACTCTGCTCTTTGGGCCGTAGCTGTGAGATTTTGAATCGGAGTGCAGTATACCTTAGGTGGAGGCGGTAAAAGCTGTCGTCGACTGGACTCAGGGATCCGCTCCTGAGCACGCTCGCGAGTGCACGCTGGAGGTTCTCTAGTCGAGTGTGCTCAGCCAAGTTAGCCAAGCGCACCTCTTCCAAGGCCCGAGCCTCGGGGGTTTCTCCAATGATGGGCGTGTGGAGTGCATCCAAGTTGCGGCGATGAAGTTCTTCCCTCTGCTGCGAAGAGAGGGGTTAGGGATGGTACGCCTCATGGACGCGCGATGGATCACCGCCACCATCCCCGCCGTCTTCACGGCAGAAACCAGGCGGACTACGTGGTCCGTCGACCAACAAGACTTCAGCCGCAGGGTCGCCGCTATCACACTCGGATGCGGTCTCGACGGAGCCAGTCGACAGGTCGAACATGCCGTGGAGAGTTTCGTCGGGCTCGATTGCCGCGACTTGATGGGTGGCCGAATGTTGAGCCACTGCGTGTTTCACCCACCGCTGAAGCTGCGACCGACCGGATCGCTTGCTGCGGCAAACAACAGGGAGAGAAGACATCATCGGAGTCGACCGATACTGAGTCGACGGCTGCTGGAGAAGGACGCCGCGTACGCACACGCAAAAGTGCGTCGCCCCTCGGACGGGGAGCGCCTCGATGTCAAGGGGAGCTTCCTGAAGCCAGGCGGAGTCGTCGGTGATGAACACGAGCGCGCCGAGATGGATCTCGTGGCCCGTAGCCAATCCATCGCCGGAAACCATGATGATGGAGATCAAAAAAATTGCAACTTCACCAACAAGTCACTAAGACACCTGCCCCATGGTGGGCGCCAACTGTCGTGGTTCTAAGACTGACAGTAGAAAGGGGGGTAGGTATGGAGAGGCAAGACCTCAGCTATGGTGAAGGTGTACACACAGGATTTACGAGTTTAGGCCCTTCGCGGAGGAAGAAATAGCCCTACGTCTCGGTGCCCGGAGGCGGTCGACTGGATTATATGTGTGTGATGTTACAGGGGATGCGAACCCTTGTCCCAGAGGAGGGGGGTGGCTTATATAGAGTGCGCCAGGACCCCAGCCGTCCTCCATTACAAGGGGCTTAATGTACATAAAGTAGGGGCGTTACTGATAACGCCAACCATAAGTGCTATTGATGACCTTAAAGACTACGGAGTGAATATCCGACCGTTGTAGTGCTAATTGACTCCTGGCCTTCAGTAGGTCAAGTGATTCCTCATATGGTCGAGTGACTCAGGTAGGAGGGGTACCCGAGTGATATGATTGGTCGAGTGGATTGCACTCGACACCTTTGACTGGGGGTTCTTTGTTGCCTCTTGGACTTCTTATCTTCTAGGGTAGTGACCTTGGGTAGGATGTATAGGTCAGGCCTATGACCCTACTCCGGGTCTGTATCCTCATCACCGATGGGTCTCGAGTGAGGTGGTGTCTAGGTCTTGGATGCCAGGGAGGCGGCCCTGGTGGTGGCTCTGCGGTTCTCTTGGGCAGAGCCCGTGGTTAGGTGCTGCCCGATGTCCATGGCCGTGTGGACGGCGTGGTCAATGGGATGTGGCGTCCGGTGGTGGTGAGTGTTGGCAGGGGTTAAAACCTGATCTATCTTTGGACGGACCGGCGGTGGCGAAGCTCACTCCCTTCTTGAAGGCATTGTCGCGGCTCTCATTGCTCGTTGTGTTGCTCCAGGGGAAACTCTGATCCTCGGGTTGGGCGGTGACGGTGCTCTGGTGTCGTAACCTTCGTGAAGGCGCTGCCTTGGAGCACACGGTTCGTCATATGTGGCTTCTTCTCTTCGCGTTGGCGTGTCCACGGTTGAGAACTCCGGTTGCTCTTGTAGTACTAGGGGTAGTGTTGTTGTGCTCAGTGCCTATGTATCCCGCATTGGGTGTGTGCGTGTGTTGTGGTGGCGTGCGTTTGTATCTGAGCTGTGGTCGGTCATTGCTTTATATATAAAGCGGGGCGAAAGCCTTTTTCGGTAAATCACGTTAGGTTACCAAATTCAAGCACCAACTTGATGGAAGCATTACTTGTGAGAAGCACTGCATCTAATATTTTAGGAAACATAATCTCGTAGATGATGCTTCCATTGTATACGATAAATCTCCAACATACTCCCTGATTTTTTCTATTCCTTAACACACATGGCAATGGATGCAATGGAAGCATTTTTTCATGAGACGAAAAGAATCTATGTAGTTATTGATGCAAACATTTTTTTCTACAAAAGTACTCCCTAATTGATTCTATTCCATAACCCAACATTTGTCGCACTCCCTGGAAGTTATTGATGAAAACATTTTTTCAACCAATGGACGCATAGTTATGTTTTGTAGTGGAAGCATCTTTTAGTGTGAATGAGACACTTCTTCACATGGCTAGAAACACATTTCTCATGAGTCGCTTCATACAAAACATAATAGAGCTTCCTTTCCTATCATCTGGTGCGTCAGTATCGTTGTGTCATTTAGTTGCTTCATACATAAATTAATAAAGCTTCATTACTTATCATTCAATGCTTTGGTGCAAAAACATAACTTACAGAAGCTTCACCATATCTCAATATTTTCGGCAATGGCAGAACAACACATACGTGGTGTATAATTTGCTTCTGATGGTATAAATATTGCTTCAAAACTATATACTGGATGCTTCGAGAGACTAGATCACATGCGCCGCGGTGATCAGTTATGGGAAGGTTGCCGAAGTTCTGCCACATCGAACCAACAGTGGAGGCAACTGTGGTGATGCACATGTAGCTATGGATTATCCGAGTATCCATGAATCAGTTTTTTCCACTTGTCGGAAAGACTTAAGACAACGTCGTTTAACCAACCAGCCGCATATCGACTCTTAAGCATTCCCTTTGGTTCCCTTGCTTCATTGTCTTGTTTCACCTGAGAACATACACAATGTAATATGCTAGCAAATATGAAAATTGGGTTAGAGGGAATAAACAGATACCCTCGTTGTCTGATGAAAATAGTTGTATGGAAACAAGGCATTAGAACTAAGTAAGCTTATTTGTTGAAGGTAGTACAACAATATTGTAGGAATCATGAAAATATTGGACCTCGACATTAGTAGACAAGAAAGTAAGATTGGTACCATCCTAAGGATGCTGTCGATGTACTAAAGTAGGGGTACCTTAGTATCCCGAACTTGTGCACGGGCAGTCGCAGCGTCCCGCGGCAAGGCTTGCTGGGCGTCCGCCAAGATCCTCCGCTATTCCTATTTACTGCCATTCAAGAACAAAGTGTTAGCTGAGAAGACAGAACCCCGGCAAGAGGAGCTTGCCGGGAAGGACAAGACCCCGGCTAGAGGAGCTTGCCGGGAAGGCCAACCAAGACCCAGCGAGCGGCAAGCTTGCGGGTGCGACGAGACAGCGACTGCGGCAAGGCACTTGCCGCGGTGAAGCCACCACTCTGCGCCCACGCTCCAGCGCATCCGACGACGTGTCGCCGCAGGATCGCTCCGGGTGCACGTGGTGGGTAGCTGTGCAGCCAAGCGGTGCGAGGTGGCAAGTGAAGATGACAAGGAGGCCATCGTGGCGATCGGTGGCGCCCCTAACGGTCGTTTCCTACACTGTTTGGGCGACCGGACGGGCATTAAATGCCCTTGTCCCCTGCCGTCAGAGTTAGGTAGGGGGCACTGTTGATAGCGGTTGTACCAACCCCCATTTTTTACTTTTTTACCCCTCTCTCTACGCTGCCACCTGTCGGTGACCCCTTTGGACTATAAAAAGGAGGCCCATGCGCACGTAGAAGGGGTTCGACTCATTCGAAACTACAACACACCCACGCTCTTGAGCAAGAACAGAATAAAA
This sequence comes from Triticum timopheevii, assembly GCA_963921465.1. Lineage (NCBI taxonomy): Eukaryota > Viridiplantae > Streptophyta > Magnoliopsida > Poales > Poaceae > Triticum > Triticum timopheevii. The sequence continues at coordinate 193,591,920 of OY997272.1, forward strand.
ACACAAAGCAGCAGTAGGAGTTTTATCTCTCCGGAGAGCTCCGAAGCTGGGTAAAATCCCCTCGCGTGCCTCGCCTCGATCTGCTCTTCGTGCACCCTCCGCTCCCTTGCCGGACCGAAAAGGGGCCCTGCCCTATAGGTGTCGTTTCCCACGACATCTTTGGCGCGCCAGGTAGGGGGGCGTCAAGGTCGTGCGTATCTGATCCGGTGTCTGCGCGCGCTACATCAACATCTTCATCGACATGCCACCGAAGAAGAAGACTTCGGAGGTGGCCGCTCCGTCTGCGACTATCCTGCCGCCACCGGAGCAAACGGGCGGTGGGGTGGACGCCGGCGGAGGAGCGGGCGCCGACGGTGGGACTCACGTCGTCACCAGGTCCAAGGACAAGGCCCCGCAAGCTTCAACGTCTGTACATCCACCGCACCCCTCCCAGGGGGTGCAGGATCGATAACGCCACGGTGCTCCTAGCACCGTACTCGCGTTGGAACAAGGCCAAGCTGGTGGGTCGCGGGACGCTCAAGGCCAACGTACGCGTCAACACGCTGGCACGAGCGTAGTGCGGTCGCCTGGACGAGATGTCGCTCCTTCTAACACTGTTAGAAGTTTGAGCGTATCCCGCACCTCGCGTCGCTCGCCACCGCCACCCAACACTCCAGAGGAAGCGCTGGCCCGAGCCCAGCTGCTTCTAGATTACCCTCCAGCGCCAGACAAGATCGACGACTGGAGGGCCGCCATTCAGAGCCTCATCGGCTTCGCCAACGGCGACAAGCCCCGGCAACCGAGCACATCGAAGCCCTGGCAAGACGCCCAGGCGCAAGCCGACGCTGACAAGACCGCTGGGGGTGCCACCACCGTGCACTCCCCGCCCCGAAGGCCAAGATCGCCGACTCGCCGGGCCAACCTCGACACCGACTCCACCGCGTCGTCGGACCCGCGAGCTCGCCGCGATCAACGCCAAGTTCTCCAAGAACGACAACACGAAGACGCTCGCACTCGCATCGAGCGTCGAAGAGAAGCGCGGCGTCAATCTGACCAGTGCGCTGGGCCCACTGTTGATATGCATGCGCCAGGGGAACCAGGCGACTTGCCGTACGCGGTAGGTTGCCCTGCGTTCACCCATGAGCTGCGGCAGGTCCAGTGGCCCAGTACCAAGAACTTCAAGCCAGACGTGCCCGAGAAGTATGATGGCAGGATACATCTGTCAGAGTTCCTCAGCATCTACACCATCGCGGTGCAGGCTGCCGGGGGGCGCGACGAGAAGATCCTCGCCAACTACTTCCCGCTGGTGCTCAATCCCAACGTCAGATCTTGGCTCATGCACTTGCCGGACAACTCCATCTCTTCGTGGGCGGACCTGTGCCATCAGTTTGTCGGCACCTTCACAGGCATCCACAAACCCCATGGCCAGGAGAGCGATCTTCATCTGCTCGCCCAGAAGGAAGGAGAACCCCTGCGCAAGTATATACAGAGATTCAGTCAGGTGCAGCGCAACATCCCAGACGTCCACCCTGCCGCGGTTATCAGCGCGTTCCATCAGAACGTGCGTAACCGCAGGATGAGGGAGGAGATGGCGATGTGCAAAATCAGAGATGTCAGCGAGCTATATGCTCTGGCCGACAAGTGTGCATGGGCTGAAGAGGGGAGGAAACTCCCCGGAGAGAACGTAGGAGCAGAGGGATCTGACAGTGAGGACGCCCCTCCGGCAAAGAAGAACCGGAGGCAGAATAACAGAAAAAGAAAGGCTAAGGATGTACTAGTTGTTGAGCAGTCCGGTAACGGAGGCGGTGCCGACAAGGCCAAAGCTGGTGACTCCGGCGAGGCTGTGGTGGCCGCCGACAAGCAGGGCGGCTCCGGCAAGCAGTATTGCAAGATCCACCGCACCAAGGGCCATGACCTCCAGGCCTGCAAGAAGGTTGAGCAGCTTGTTGAGCTACAGAAAGCTGAGTACGAGCGCCGCAACAAGGAGAAGGCCCAGGAAGGTGGCGGAGGATCCGGCAAGAAGCGTCCCGCTAGGGGAGGGCGCCGCGGTAAGGCCAAGCAGCGCCAAGGAGATAGGCCTCCCCGTGGCCGCGACAAAGACGAAGACGAAGATGAAGATGATGAGATGGAGGAGGATGAGACTGACGAGCAGGAGTTCCAGAAGGCAACAGAGGTGTTGTGCGTCGACGGCGGTGCTTCTCTGCACACCTCGCACCGCCAACTCAAACAGTGGGTGCGGGAAGTGAACGCAGCAGAACCGTCCGTTGAATCGCGCAAGCCCCTGAAGTGGTCCAGCACGCCCATCATCTTTGATGTTGAGGATCACCCTGATCGCATCACTGCGGTCGGGTGCTTGCCGATGTTGGTTTCGCCAACCATTCGCAACCTCAAGGTTACAAAGATGTTGGTTGACGGCGGGGCCGGCCTAAATCTGATTTCCTCCGCAGTGCTCAAGAAGCTCCAGATCCCCGACAGCGAGCTCGAAGAGACTGGTACTTTCCAAGGAATCAACCCGGGAAGGAGCAAGCCGAAGGGGAAGATCACGCTGCCAGTGACGTTTGGCAGCGAGCTGAATTTTAGGATAGAGAGAGTTACATTTGACGTTGCTGATTTCCCATTGCCCTACAATGGGATACTCGGCCGTCCAGCGCTTGCGAAGTTCATGGCAGCCTCTCACTACGCTTACAATGTGCTCAAGATGCCAGGTCCGATAAGTGTTATTTCTGTCCATGGTGACAAGAAAGATGCACTTATCTGTACCGACAAGATCTACCGGGAAGCAGCAGCCGCAGCAGAACGCAAACCACTTGCCGCTGAAGCTCCCGTGGGGAAGAAGAAGACCAAGTCCGGCAAGAGTAGCTCTGATGCCCACTCCAGCAAGCGCACCTCTTCGGAGTGCTGCGCTACCGTCGAGGACGCACCATCGAGCTCCACCGGCAAGTGCAAGAAGGCAAAGACAGCTTCACCAGAAACCAAGAAAGTGGCCGCCAAGGAGGACGGCACTGGTGGTACCTTCACCATCAGTGCCACGCTTGATCCTAAATAGGAAAGCGCGCTCGTTGCTTTCCTGCGGGTGAACGTCGATGTGTTTGCATGGCAACCATCTGACATCCCCGGTGTTCCCAGGAAAGTAATTGAGCACCACCTTGCCATCTGCCCTCACCGCGGCCCGTCAAGCAGAGAGTCAGGAAGCAAGCAGTAGAACGCCAAGAGTTCATTGTTGAAGAGATCAAGAAATTGGAAGCAGCAGGCCTGGTCCGAGGAGTACTCCATCCAACGTGGTTAGCCAATCCAGTAGTCGTGCGCAAAGCGAACGGGAAGTGGAGGCTTTGTATTGACTTCACTGATGTTAATAAAGCTTGTCCCAAGGATCCATTCCCCTTGCCACGCATTGACTAGATTGTCGACTCCACGGCAGGATGTGACCTGCTTTCATTCCTTGATGCATATTCAGGATATCATCAGATCTTCATGGCTGAAGAGGATGAAGAGAAAACCGCATTCATTACTCCATGTGGCACGTACTGCTTTGTACGGATGCCTTTCGGACTAAAGAATGCTGGTTCAACATTTGCAAGAGTAGTCAGTCATGCTTTTGAGCCACAGCTGCACAGAAATGTAGAAGCTTACATGGATGACATAGTGGTCAAGAGCAAGGACAAAGAAACTCTGATCCAAGATTTGGACGAGACTTTTGCAAATTTGCGCAAGATCAATCTCAAGTTGAACCCCGAGAAGTGCGTGTTTGGAGTTCCTTCCGGCAAGCTTCTCGGGTTCTTTATGTCCTAGAGGGGGATTGAAGCCAATCCCGACAAGATCAAGGCCATTGAGCATATCGAAGCACCGAAGCGCGTCAAGGACGTACGAAGGCTTGCCGGCTGCGTTGCTGCTCTCAGTAGGTTCATCTCTAAGTCTGCTGAGCGTGCCCTGCCGTTTTTCAAAATTTTGAAAAAGGCAGGTCCAATGAAATGGACTCCGGAAGCGGAGGCTGCGCTGCAGGACTTGAAGAGATACCTATCCTCCACTCCAATACTTGTCGCACCTAAGCCGCAAGAAAAGTTGCTGCTATATCTGGCGGCAACCAATCAAGTGGTTAGTGCTGCGTTAGTAGCGGAGAGGGAGGCGGATGATGAGCCGGCGACCGCGGCAAGCGAATCCAGCGACAAGCAGGGGGCTTCCCCGACAAGCTCTGGTCCCGACAAGGATGGATCTGCGCAGCCGCAAGAAGAGAAACAGAAGAAAATGGTGCAGCGCCCAGTTTACTTTGTCAGTTCCCTTCTGCAGGGGGCTAGATCAAGGTACTCTGGTGTGCAGAAGTTGCTTTTCGGCCTTCTCATGGCCTCGAGGAAGCTGCGCCATTACTTTCAAGCACATGAAATCACAGTGGTCACTCGCTTTCCATTGAAGAGGATATTGCAGAATCCAGAGGCAACAGGCAGGATTGTCGAGTGGGCACTGGAATTGTCAAGCTTTGGCCTCAAGTTTGAAAGTACTTCAACTATTCAGAGCCGAGCATTGGCAGAATTCATAGCAGAATGGACGCCAACGCGTGATGAAGAAACTCCGGAGAGGAGCATCCCCGTCAAGGAAGCGAGCAAAGAGTGGATCATGTACTTTGACGGTGCCTTCTCGCTGCAAGGCGCCGGTGTGGGCGTACTACTTGTCGCACCCACCGGAGAGCACCTCAAGTACGTGGTCCAGATGCACTTTCCCAAGGAGCAAGCAACAAACAATACTGCAGAGTATGAAGGCTTGCTTGCCGGACTCAGGATCGCAGCAGACCTTGGGATCAGGAAGCTTATTGTCAGGGGTGACTCACAGCTTGTCGTCCATCAAGTAAACAAAGATTATCAGAGTCCATTGATGGAAGCATACATTGATGAAGTGAGGAAGCTGGAAGAGCATTTTGACGGCCTGCAAATGGAACATGTTCCAAGAGCTCAGAATGACACTGCAGACGGCCTGTCAAAGTGCGCCGCACTCAAGTTACCTGTGGAACCAGGTATTTTTGTGCTCAAGTTGACTCAACCATCTGTAACACCATCAACTGGATAGAACAAGAAGAGGAAGTTAGTTACTGGCGACTACTTTCCGGCAGAGCTCCCCGAAGCCGCCGTCAAGAAAGTCCCCAAGATCAACACAAAGAGTGCTGAGGAGCAGTCTGCTCCGACAAGCCCTAGGGTTTGTTTCGTTGAAGCAGACGCTCCCGACAAGCTGTGTCCCGACACGCTTGCCGGGGAGCATCACGCTCCGGCTGAATCACAGATTCTTGCCGTGGAAGCAGATGTTCCCGCAGCAGCATTTGCGCCTTTAGTCCTTGTCGTTGAGCCACAAGCTCTGGCATGGGCACAGCAGATCGTCCATTTCCTTCAGACAGGAGAACTTCCCGAAGAGCAAGAAGAAGCGGAGAGAGTAGCCCGGCAATCAAGTATGTACCAGTTTGTCGATGACATACTGTACAGAAGAAGATTCAATGGGGTGAAATTGAAGTGCATTTCCCGGGAAGATGGACAGGAGCTGTTGGCGGAGATACATGGAGGCATATGTGGTCACCACATTGGCGCAAGAGCACTTGCCGGCAAAGCTTTCCGGCAAGGTTTCTTCTGGCCGACAGCCCTCCAGGATGCAACTGCACAAGTAACCAAGTGTGAAGCGTGCCAGTTCCACTCCAAGCAGATACATCAACCAGCTCAAGCTCTCCAAACAATCCCTTTATCCTGGCCATTTTCGGTCTGGGGGCTCGACATCCTCAGCCCCTTTCCCCGAGCTGTCGGGGGCTTTGAGTACTTGTACGTTGCAATCGACAAGTTCACAAAGTGGCCTGAAGTGGAAGCAGTGAGGAAGGTGACAGCACAGTCAGTAGTCAAGTTCTTCAGGTCAATTGTTTGTTGTTTCGGAGTCCCTAACAGGATCATCACTGACAATGGCACACAATTCACGAGCCGCACCTTCATGCAGTACGTCCAAGATCTTGGCACCAAGATCTGCTTCGCTTCTGTTGCTCACCCGAGAAGCAACGGTCAAGCGGAGAGGGCAAACGCTGAAGTGCTGCGCGGGCTCAAGACCAGAACTTTCGACAGGCTGCGCAAGTGCGGAAGAAATTGGATCGAGGAGCTGCCAGTGGTTCTTTGGTCCATCAGGACGATGCCAAATCGAGCCACTGGCCAGACACCTTTTGCTCTAGTCTATGGAGCAAAAGCAGTTCTCCCCACGGAACTCGTATACGGATCGCCTCGAGTGCTCGCTTATGATGAGCTTGAGCAAGAGCAGCTGCGGTAAGATGACGCGCTGCTCCTCGAGGAAGATCGTCTTCAGGCTGCTGTACGAGCTGCTCGTTACCAGCAAGCTTTGCGTCGCTACCATAGCCGCAAAGTTAATGCCCGAAGCTTCGAGGAAGGCGACCTTGTTCTTTGGCGCGTTCAATCCGCCAAGAATTCCAACAAGTTGACACCGAAGTGGGAAGGCCCTTATCAGGTGAAACGAGTCACTAGGCCCGGCGCTGTCCGCCTTGAGACCGAAGATGGCTTTCCAATGAGCAATTCCTGGAACATAGAGCATCTTCGCAAGTTTTACCCATAAGGCGTGGTTGCCGGAATCTGTTCCAGCAACCACCTTTTGTACAAGCTTTGCCACTGTTGCATGTAACCCTTTGTACAAAGCCGGGCGCAGATCCCATGCATAAATAAAGTTCATGTGTGCTCCACACATCTTGTCAAATTTCATGCATTTTTTCTTTTTTGCATGTTTTATCTAACACTTTGTGCAGCACTTACCCCCGGTAAGCAATAAGGAGCCTTAAGGCCCCATACCATTATTTTCTCTTCTTTCTTTTTCTCAAAAAGAAGGTTCCTTCACCCACAAGTTCACGGGGGGGGGGGGGGGGGGGGGGGGGAGGAGAGGATACAGGTGTGGACCGGGCGTCGTTCAAAGAAGTATGGCCTTGCCAGGACACAGACGACAGAAAAGCTAAGTTGCCAAAGTTTGAGCACAGTCAGTTTTAAATTTTTGAGTTATATTCCTTGAACGACCGTGCCTTGTATGGAAAACCTGTGCGCGGAGGAACCGGCTCGTGGCTAAGTTGCACCCTTACTTTGTTTCGAGTCCGCTCAACAATGAAAGTGTGCCGCGACTAATCCCGACAAGGTTTCTTGCCGGAGGCAACACCGCCAGCAGGCTGCTGATGTTTTGCACTCAGCGCTCGCGGCAAGTGTGCTTGCGCCGGCAAGTTCCCTAAAAGCGTAGGGTAAAAACATACAAGGGATGGAACCGAATAAAGGAAGTAACATAGCAGATAGTACCCAAAATAAAGTTATATTACAATAAATAGCTTGCCGCGCTCTAATGGGTTGTTCCTATGACATATCTAGCAGCGGCAAGAAAGAAAGGAGAAGAAGGGTGGCCTAATCCACGCGCTCGCCGTCAACCCTCCTGACCTCATTCACCTTGTCCACAATGGGTGCGACAATGGCTTTGAGCTCTTCAAGATCGGCACCCGCCGGCAGCTTCTTGAGGACGCGGGTGAGGTCGAGGCCCGGGTTGCGGAAGAGTATCTTCACCAACACCTTCTCCAAGACCTTGGCGCAGATTGCACGCGACTCGTCCGCTAGCTTCTTCGGGATCCTTTCCCGGAGTTGCTGGAGGGCCGTCACCACGCCCTTGAAGAAAAGAGTAAGCTTGGCGCTGGGCTGGAGGTTCTCGTCGGTGGAGTACCTGAAGCTCGCCAAGTCCAGCTCCGCCAACTCCTCATCGATGGCTGCAGCAATGTTGACGAGGCCCTCCGTCCAGAGCTCCACCATGGCCTTGAAAGTGTTCTGAGTCTCGGCGGCCCTCGTCAGCAGCTCTTCGTTGCCCTTGACCTCTTTCTTCAAGTCATCCTCTCGCCTCTTGGCGGCGTTCAGCGTCTCCGTCAAGGTGGCCAGCTTCAGCTCCAGATCAGCGCTCGAGTCCTTGGCGGCGTTCAGCTCCTTGATCTTCTCGGCGAGTTGAACTTGCAGATCGCCATGAGCAAGTGCATCCTTCTCGCGTTCGCGCTGGAGTGCGGCAAGCTCTTCATTCTTCACTTTCATGTCCACCTCCAGCTGCGTCACCTTCACCTCTAACTCTTTCTTGGCGGCCTCAGCAGCCGCGGCGGCATCCTTCGCCTCTTTGAGTGCCCCGCCAAGTGATTGCTCCCGGACCTCGAGCTCCTCCTCGTGGCTGTCCAGATTGACCTTCTTCTGTGTCAATTCGCCTTCCCGCCTGGACAGCTCCTCGGCGGCGAGCCTCTGCTGCTCCTCGGCTTCAGCCTTCTCCAGGATGAACGCCTTCTTCGCCTCGTCAAGTTGCGCCCTTTCCTCCGCAATGGATCGAAGGGCCTCCTGGTTGCGGCTCTTGAGCTCCTCCGCATGCTTCTCTATGTCAACTCCCGCCTGCGCGACAAGTGCTTCCCGGGACTCAAGCTTCGCTTGCCGGGCGCGGTAGAGTGACACCAGCTTTCGGAGCAACTGCTCCTCTTCGGACTCGCCGCTGCTGCTGCTTGGCACGTCAACCACTGCCAGCCCAGCAGAGGCGAGTACTTCTCCGTCGAACTCCTCTCCTTCAACCGGCGCCCTGGAGCTTGACGCCCAGGGAAGCTTGATGTATACGCCCTCGCCGGCCTTCAAGTATGCGCCTGGCTGGGGCTCCTCGGAGCCCGGCACTGCGTCAGCGGCGGAGGGGTCGGCGGACGGTGCAGCGCCTTGCGCTCCTGCGCCCTCCAGGTCGTCAGTACGATCGCCGGACCCCTCGCCGGCTCCTACGCCAGCAGCCTTGGTGGCTTCCTCGTCAGCGGGTTCATCAGCGCCGGCCTCTTCCTCGTCAGCGGCGGCATCTTCAGCATTGCCGCGTGCGCCTTCCTCGCCGGTGGCCTCGGTCTCCATTGGGTCTGCGAGAGGGGGATCTGAGGATAGGAAGAGGAAGGAAAAGTCAAGCAAATATCCAAAAAACAAGAAAGAAGATCAGAAGAAGAACCCAAGGGAAGATTTCCGACAAGGAAGGTTACCTGTGCTGGGCTCTGTGACCATGGGCTCCTCCACCAAGGGCTCACTGGTTCCGTCCCTTGCCGGGGACCTCTCCCTTGCCGGGGAGCGCTCCCTTGTCGGGGAATCGCCCCTTGGCGGCATAGTCGAAGCAGACAGCACCTCCGGGGCGGTTTCTGATTGCCCCGGATGGGCCTGCTCTGCTCCTACACGAATGAATCAGCAATCAAGATGTCAGCAAAAGAAGAAGCACCCATGCGCGCCCCACAACAGGAAGTGAACCAAACACTTACGCTGGGGGCTGTGCTGGGGGCTGCTGCGAGGAGAAGGAACCGGGTCCGTCAAGGTGGTCTCGGACGTGTCTTCTGCCGTCACAACAGGATCGTCCTCGATGACAACCACGGGGACCTTGGCCCTCTTCGCCGCTCTCTCGGCCAGAGTCCTGAAATAGAACAGGGATTCAGAGAGAAGCAAATCAGATGCAAAACTAGCAACAACAAAGATCAAAGATATACAAGTACAGTGAGAAGAAAGCCTTACTCCTCCTCCTCTTCTTCCTCCTCGTCGAAGCTCAGCGCAGAGAGGTCGAAGTTTGGTACCCTTTCTGCGCGGCGAGGGGGAGGAGTGGGCTCCCTTGGACGTTTGCCGGGAGCTGCGGCAGGATCAGGTGTGGCAGCCCGGGAAGACCCCGCCTCAGTTGCCGGCACGGCCTGAGATGCTCCGGCGGCAACTGTACTTGCCGCGGTGGAGCGCGTCCCACGACGCTACGGTTGTTGGCCTGCTTGCCGCCCTGCTGGATCTCCAACTCGACGGAGGCGCCTTCTTGGTTGGAATTGGGGCTGCACTGGGGGCTCCGCCTGCGGCAAGCTACTCGAGGACGGCTGGCCGCTCGCGGCCCCGGCGGGCTCGCTCGCTTCGGCCTCGGGCTCCCCCTCGCCAACGACCTCTCCGGCAAGGTCTTCCCGATCGGCAAGGCTTGCCGCCTCGGCCGCCTCTGCCTCCTCCAACGTGAAGCCAAACTCGCCCGCGGCGGCGGCTGCCGCCGCCTCTTCGGCCCTAGTGGCGATGTACCGCATCTCGTCGTCGGTGGTGTCGCGGGTGAGGAGCCTCTGCTCGTCAGCATTGACTGCTATCTCCGTCAAGCCATCAAAGAATTGCCGCACGACGTCGTCGGCGGGCTCCATCCAAGTTGCGCTTATCCCGTGTGAGTCGCACTCTGGCATCATTGCGCAGATGTGATCGCGCTGGGAGTTGTTGCACAACGGGATGACGCCCTGCGGCAGCCTGAACCACTCTGGATGGTTGGCGTCATGCTTGAACAGCTCCCTCAGCATCCCGTCAAGCTCCAGAACCGTGAAGTTGAAGTTGAGGCCTGGACGCAGCCTCATGATATCCGCCGGGCTGCCAAACAGCCAGGCGGGCCTCCCCCTCTTCTGCAGAGGGGCGATGCGACGGCGAAGGAAATCTGCGCCAACTGCCCCTGCTGTGAGCCCGGCAAGCCTGAGCCGGAGGATTCGGGTGGTGGCAATCTTCAGCTTTGCGTCGTCCAGCGACAGAGCACTCCAGTCGCCGCCGCGCACTACTCGGGTTTGGCGCAGGTTGGTGAATGGCTGCGGATTGGCGTCAACGATCCAGCACCACTCCGCCCTCCACTCATCCCACTTGCTGCGGAGCTCGCCCGTCAAGTACACCTCCTTCATGCCGATTCGTGAGGTCCAGGCGATTCCGCCAGCCAGTGGCTCTCCCTTCTCGGCTCGGGGGGTGAAATAATGACGAAAAAGAGCGACATTCGGGAGGATGCCAACGAAGTTCTCGCAGAGGTGTGCGAAAACCGCCATTGTCAGAACGGCGTTGGGGGTGAAATCAAGAAGATGAAACCCGTAGGTATTCATGATGTCGCAGAGGAAATCGGAAAAAGGTGGGCAGAGCCCGCAATAGAAGAACACATGAAATAAATGGTACCCTTTTGGGCACCGCTTCGATTTAGAAGCTTCGGCGGAGAGCACCGGCGTGCGCGGATGCGCCCGCGTCTCCGTCGACCAGAAGAGGTAGAACTCCTCCCGCAGCGCCTTCGGGGTGAGCTCGGGGGGGAAAAGCACTCGCTCCTTGCGCAGCGCTTCAAGCCGCAACGCCTCGGCCGACTTGGTGCTCGACTTCGTGCCCTTGCCGGTCTTCGGAGCCATGGCGGAAGCGGCGGGGGAGCGCGGAGGTGTTGAGGGCGACGGCGGCGACGGGCGGCGGAGCGCTGCTCTCTTTCGGCTTGGGAAGCGGAGGGGAGCGGCGGAGCTTTCGGAGGAAGGAACTGCAAGTGGCGAAGGTGGGGGGAACGACCCTGTTTCCTCTGCTTATAAACAGGGGATGCGAACGTTACACATTTCCTGAATTAAGAATTGCCCACGATCTCTCCCACGACGCCGCGATTGACGCGTGACGTTACGGGAGGGCGCGGCGGGTACGGAGTCAGATTTAGTGTGGACCCAGGCCGCGTGTGCCCGTGCCCTGTTTTGGGCCTGGCCCAACAGCGCTCGGCACCGTGTATGGCCCAGGCCCGGGGGCTCCTGTTGGTGTACTAAAGTAGGGGTACCTTAGTATCCCGAACTTGTGCACGGGCAGTCGCAGTGTCCCGCGGCAAGGCTTGCCGGGCGTCCGCCAAGATCCTCCGCTATTCCTATTTACTGCCATTCAAGAACAAAGTGTTAGCTGAGAAGACAGAACCCCGGCAAGAGGAGCTTGCCGGGAAGGACAAGACCCCGGCAAGAGGAGCTTGCCGGGAAGGCCAACCAAGACCCAGCGAGCGGCAAGCTTGCGGGTGTGACGAGACAACGACTGCGGCAAGGCACTTGCCGCGGCGAAGCCACCACTCTACGCCCACGCTCCAGCGCATCCGACGACGTGTCACCGCCGGATCGCTCCTGGTGCATGTGGTGGGTAGCTGTGCAGCCAAGCGGTGCGAGGTGGCAAGTGAAGATGACAAGGAGGCCATCGTGGCGATCGGTGGCGCCCCTAACGGTCGTTTCCTACACTGTTTGGGCGACCGGACGGGCATTAAATGCCCTTGTCCCCTGCCGTCAGAGTTAGGTAGGGGGCACTGTTGATAGCGGTTGTACCAACCCCCGTTTTTTACTTTTTTACCCCTCTCTCTACGCTGCCACCTGTCGGTGACCCCTTTGGACTATAAAAAGGAGGCCCATGCGCACGTAGAAGGGGTTCGACTCATTCGAAACTACAATGCACCCACGCTCTTGAGCAAGAACAGAATAGAAACACAAAGCAGCAGTAGGAGTTTTATCTCTCCGGAGAGCTCCGAAGCTGGTAAAGTCCCCTCGCGTGCCTCGCCTCGATCTGCTCTTCGTGCGCCCTCCGCTCCCTTGCCGGACCGAAAAGGGGCCCTGCCCCATAGGTGTTCGTTTCCCACGACAGATGCATCTCTTGTGTCTCCAATATACAAACCGAACCGATTATCACTTGAAGTATAGAAGCAATTTTATAGACAACAAAACTAAATGTTTACAAGAAGCATCAAAACATAGTAAATCAACATAGTGTTGGTATAAGCATAGAATTTTGAGAATGTATAAAATTTAAGCCTACTCACAATATGAGGATGCATTTTTGTGTCCCTAACTTTCTAAATGGAAGAGATTTCTGTTTATATATGAAAGCATTTTTTCTAGTCCTCCGAAACAAAATAATTGCAATACATAACTTTCGAGGTAAGAACCTAAAAAATAATTCATTGGGTGCACATATAAGTGTTGGTTGGAAGCATTAAGTTTTTAAAATGAATCTGCCAGCAACTATGGGTGCATATTTGTGGAACCTCTTTATACAAGAAACATTCTAAGATTGTTTTTGTCAACAATTCTCATCTTAAATTGAAGCACCGATTATTGAATCGAGAGAATAAGCACGATTGCCTGCCTAAATATCTACGTGTGATCGAATGATCTAAATACTTTAACTAATTTTTTTTCGATGATTCATAACCTAATACATGAAAAGAACAATACTAGGCAGAATACCAATGAGTCCTCGGCAGAAAATGAATTAACAACAGTATGTGACAAATGAAAATTATCAAATTAGGCTGGTCATAGTGGGGAGTATCATATACTAGTATCATGCATATGATACTAGTGTATGATACTACATCCATAGTGCATAGAATCATAGATGGTCTCATTTATTGCCATACATGACACATAGTAGCATCAAATTTATTATGTTACGGTATCTACCTATGTTACTATAACATCTCTCTCTTATTTAATTGCCTGCCAAATAAGCATGTTTGCGAGTCCCAAGTGCATGATACTACTTATGTTACCCCCACTATGGCCAGCCTTAGGGGTGATCGAGGCAGTGCAATACCTTTGATTTTAAGATGGGTATGGGAAACAGACCAAAAACCACTGCAGGTTCTCTAGGCGTCGGGTCCTACTTGTTGGGTAACGTAGTAATTTCAAAAAATTCCTACGCACATGCAAGATCATGGTGATGCATAGCAACGAGAGGGGAGAGTGTTGTCCACGTACCCTCGTAGACCGAAAGCGAAAGCGTTAGCACAACGCGGTTGATGTAGTCGTACATCTTCACGATCCGACCGATCCAAGTACCGAACGTACGGCACCTCCGAGTTCAGCACACGTTCAGCTCGATGACGTCCCATGAACCCTGATCGAGCAGAGCTTTGCGGGAGAGTTTCATCAGCACGATGGCGTGATGACGGTGTCGATGATGCTACCGACGCAGAGCTTCGCCTAAGCACCGCTACGATATTACCAAGGTGGAATATGGTGGAGGGGGGCACCACACACGGCTGGGAGAGATCAATAGATCAACTTGTGTGTCTATGGGGTGCCCCCCTACCCGTATAAAAAGGACTGGAGGAGGTGAGGGGCCGGCCCTCTCTATGGCGCGCCCTGGGGAGTCCTACTCCAACCGGGAGTAGGATTACCACCCTTCCATGTAGTAGGAGTAGGAGTCAAGGAAAGGGAAGAGAGAAGAGAAGGAAGGGGCGCCGCCCCTCCCCTAGTCCAATTCGGACTAGGCCTTGGGGGAGCACAGCCTGCCTCTCTCTCTCTCTCTCCCTTAAAGCCCAATAAGGCCCATATACTCCCCGGCGAATTCCCGTAACTCTCTGGTACTTCGATAAATACCCGAATCACTTGAAACCTTTCCGATGTCCGAATATAGTCGTCCAATATACGACCATTTCGAGACTCCTCGTCATGTCCCCGATCTCATTCGGGACTCCGAAACTACCTTCGGTACATCAAAACACATAACTCATAATATAAATCGTCACCGAATGTTAAGCGTGCGGACCCTACGGGTTCGAGAACTATGTAGACATGACCGAGACACGTCTCCGGTCAATAATCAATAGCGGAACCTGGATGTTCATATTGGCTCCTACATATTCTATGAAGATCTTTATCGATCAAACTGCATAACAACATACGTTGTTCCCTTTGTCATCAGTATGTTACTTGCCCGAGATTCGATCGTCGGTATCTCAATACCTAGCTCAATCTCGTTACCGGAAAGTCTCTTTACTCGTTCTGTAATACATCATCCCGCAACTAACTCATTAGTCACATTGTTTGCAAGGCTTATAGTGATGTGCATTACCGAGAGGGTCCAGAGATACCTCTCCGACAATCGGAGTGACAAATCCTAATCTCGAAATATGCCAACTCAACAAGTACCTTCGAAGACACCTGTAGAGCACCTTTATAATCACCCAGTTACGTTGTGACGTTTGGTAGCACACAAAGTGTTGCTCCGGTAAACGGGAGTTGCATAATCTCATAGTCATAGGAACATGTATAAGTCATGAAGAAAGCAATAGCAACATACTAAACGATAAAGTGCTAAGCTAACAGTATGGGTCAAGTCAATCACATCATTCTCTAATGATGTGATCCCGTTAATCAAATGACAACTCATGTCTATGGCTAGGAAACTTAACCATCTTTGATTCAACGAGCTAGTCAAGTAGAGGCATACTAGTGACACTTTGTTTCTCTATGTATTCACACATGTACTAGGTTTCCGGTTAATACAATTCTAACATGAATAATAAACATTTATCATGAAATAAGGAAATAAATAATAACTTTATTATTGCCTCTAGGGCATATTTCCTTCAGTCTCCCACTTGCACTAGAGTCAATAATCTAGTTCACATTGTCATGTGATTTAACACCAATATTCATATCTGTATATGATTAACACCCATAGTTCACATCGTCATGTGACCAACACCCAAAGGGTTTACTAGAGTCAATAATCTAGTTCACATCTCTATGTGATTAACACCCAAAGAGTACTAAGGTATGATCATGTTTTGCTCATGAGAGAAGTTTAGTCAACGGGTCTGTCACATTCAGAGCCATATGTATTTTGGAAATATTCTATGTCTACAATGCTCTGCACGGAGCTACTCTAGCTAATTGCTCCCACTTTCAATATGTATCCAGATTGAGACTTAGAGTCATCTGGATTGGTGTAAAAGCTTGCACCGATGTAACTCTTTACGATGAACTCTTTTATCACCTCCATAATCGAGAAACATTTCCTTAGTCCTTACTAAGGATATTCTTGACCGCTGTCCAGTGACCTACTCCTAGATCAAAATTGTACTCCTTGCCAAATTCAGAGCAAGGTATACAATAGGTCTGATACACAGCATAGCATACTTTATAGAATCTATGACTATGGCATAGGGAATGACTTTCATTCTCTTTCTGTTTTCTACCGTGGTCGGGATTTGAGTCTTACTCAACTTCACACCTTTGCAACACAGGCAAGAACTCCTTCTTTGACTATTCCATTTTGAACTACTTCAAAATCTTATCAAGGTATGTACTCATTGAAAAATCTTATCAAGTATCTTGATCTATCTCTATAGATCTTGATGCTCAATGTGTAAGCAACTTCACCAAGGTCTTTCTTTGAAAAACTCTTGTTCAAGTATCCTTTTATGCTATCCAGAATTTCTATATCATTTCCAATCAACAATATGTCATCTACATATAGTTTTAAAATGCTACAGAGCTCCCACTCACTTTCTTGTAAATACAGGCTTCTCCAAAAGTCTGTATAAAACCATATGCTTTGATCAACTCATCAAAGCGTATATTCCAACTCTGAGATGCTTGCACCAGTCCATAGATGGATCGCTGGAGCTTGCACATTTTGTTAGCACCTTTAAGAGTGACAAAACCTTCTGGTTGCATCATATACAACACTTCTTTAATAAATCCATTAAGGAATGCAGTTTTGACATCCATTTGCCAGATTTCATAAAATGTGGCAATTGCTAACAGGATTCGGACAGACTTAATCATCGATACGAGTGAGAAAATCTCATCGTATTCAACACCTTGATCTTGTCGAAAAACCTTTTGCGACAAGTCGAGCTTTGTAGATAGTAACACTACTATCAATGTCTATCCTCCTCTTGAAGATCCATTTATACAATATGGCTTGCCTATCATCGGGCAACTCCACCAAAGTCCACACTTTATTCTCATACATGGATCCCATCTCAGATTTCATGGCCTTCAAGCCATTTCACGGAATCTGGGCTCATCATCGCTTCCTCATAGTTCGTAGGTTCATCATGGTCTAGTAACATGACTTCCAAAACAGGATTACCATACCACTCTAGTGCGGACTGTACTTTGGAAGACCTACGAGGTTCTGTAGTAACTTAATCTGAAGTTTCATGATCATCATCATTAGCTTCCTCACTAATTGGTGTAGGAATCACTGGAACTGATTTCTGTGATGAACTACTTTCCAATTCAGGAGAAGGTACAATTACCTTATCAAGCTCTACTTTCCTCCCACTCACTTCTTTCGAGAGAAACTCCTTCTCTAGAAAGGATCCATCTTAGCGACGAATATCTTGCCTTTGGATCTGTGATAGAAGGTGTACCCAACAGTTTCCTTTGGTATTCTATGAAGACGCACTTCTCCAATTTGGGTTCGAGCTTATTAGGTTGAAACTTTTTCACATAAGCATCACAGCCCCAAACTTTAAGAAACGACAACTTTGGTTTCTTGGCAAACCATAGTTCATAAGGCGTTGTCTCAATGGATTTTGATGGTGCCCTATTTAATGTGAATGCAGCTGTCTCTAATGCATAACCCCAAAACGATAGTGGTAAATCGGTAAGATACATCATAGATCGCACCATATACAATAAAGTGCGGTTACGACGTTCGAACACACGATAACGCTGTGGTGTTTTAGGTGGCGTGAGCTGTGAAACTATTCCACATTGTTTTATATGAAGGCCAAACTCGTAACTCAAATATTCTCCTCCACGATCAGATCGTAGAAACTTTTATTTTCTTGTTACGATGATTCTCCACTCTAAAATTCTTTGAACTTTTCAAATGTTTCAGACTTGTGTTTCATTAAGTAGATATACCCATATCTGCTCAAATCATCTGTGAAGGTCAGAAAATAACGATACTCGCCACGAGCATCAATACTCATCGGACCGCATACATCGTTATGTATTATTTCCAATAATTTATTAGCTCGTTCCATTGTTTCGGAGAACGGAGTTTTAGTCATCTTGCCCATAAGGCACGGTTCGCAAGCATCAAATGATTCATAATCAAGTGATTCCAAAAGTCCATATTTATGGAGTTTCTTCATGCGCTTTACACCGATATGACCCAAACGGCAGTGCCATAAATAATTTGCACTATCATTATCAACTTTGCATCTTTTGGCATCAATATTATGAATATGTGTATCACTATGATCGAGATCCAACAAACTAGTTTCATTGGGTGTATGACCATCGATGGTTTTATTCATGTAAACAGAACAACAATTATTCTCCGACTTTAAATGAATAATCGTATTGCAATAAACATGATAAAATCATATGCCTGCTCTACGCAAACGCCAAATAACATTTATTTAGGTTTAACACTAATCCCAAAAGTATAGGGAGTGTGCGATGATGATCATATCAATCTTGGAACCACTTCCAACACACATCGTCACTTCACCCTCAACTAGTCTCTGTTTATTCTGTAACTCCTGTTTCGAGTTACTAATTTTTAGCAACCGAACAAGTATGAAGTACCCAGGGGCCACTATAAACACTAGTAAGTTACACATCAATAACCTGTATATCAAATATACCCTTCTTCACTTTGCCATCCTTCTTATCCACCAAATATTCAGGGCATTTCCGCTTCCAGTGACCATTTCCTTTGCAGTAGAAGCACTCAGTTTCAGGATTTGGTCTATCTTTGGGCTTCTTCACGGAAGTGATAACTTGCTTGCTATTCTACATGAAGTTCCCTTTCTTTCCCTTTGCCCTTTTCATGAAACTAGTGGTCTTGTCAATCATCAACACTTGATGCTCTTTCTTGATTTCTACCTTCGTCGATTTCAATATCACAAAGAGATCTGGAATCGTTTTCGTCATCCCTTGCATACTATAGTTCATCACGAAGTTCCAGTATCTTGATGATGGTGACTAGAGAACTCTGTCAATCACTATCTTATCTGGAAGATTAACTCCCACTTGATTCAAGCAATTGTAGTACCCAGACAATCTGAGCACATTCTCACTAGTTGAGCTATTCTCCTCCATCTTTTAGCTACAGAACTTGTTGGAGACTTCATATCTCTCAACTCAGGTATTTGCTTGAAATATTAACTTCAACTCCTGGAACATCTCATATGGTCCATGACATTCAAAACGTCTTCAAAGTTCCGATTCTAAGTCGTTAAGCATGGTGCACTAAACTATCAAGTAGTCATCATATTGAGCTCGCCAAACGTTCATAACGTCTGCATCTGCTCTTGCAATACGTCTGTCACCTAGCAGTGTATCAAGGACATAATTCTTCTGCGCAGCAATGAGGATAAACCTCAGATCACGGACCCAGTCCGTATCATTGCTACTATCATCTTTCAACTTAGTTTTTTCTAGGAACACATGTAAAACGTAGGGAAGCAACAACGCGAGCTATTGATCTACAACATTATTTGCAAAATACTATCAGGACGAAGTTCATGATAAATTAAAGTTAAATTAATCATATTACTTAAGAACTCCCACTTAGATAGACATCCCTTTAATCATCTAAGTGATCACGTGATCCAAATCAACTAAACCATGTCCGATCATCACGTGAGATGGAGTAGTTTTCAATGGTGAACATCACTATGTTGATCATATCTACTATATGATTCACGCTCGACCTTTTCGGTCTCCAGTGTTTCGAGGCCATATCTGCATATGCTAGGCTCATCAAGTTTAACCCGAGTATTCCGTGTGTGCAAAACTGGCTTGCACCCACTGTAGATGAACGTAGAGCTTATCACACCCGATCATCACGTGGTGTCTCGGCACGACGAACTTTGGCAACGGTGCATACTCAGGGAGAACACTTTTACCTTGAAATTTAGTGAGAGATCATCTTATAATGCTACCATCAATCAAAGCAAAATAAGATGCATAAAGGATAAACATCACATGCAATCAATATAAGTGATATGATATGGCCATCATCATCTTGTGCTTGTGATCTCCATCTCCGAAGCACCATCATGATCACCATCGTCACCGGCGCGACACCTTGATCTCCATCGTAGCATCATTGTCGTCTCGCCAACTATTGCTTCTACGACTATCGCTACCGTTTAGTGATAAAGTAAAGCAATTATAGGGTGATTGCATTGCATACAATAAAGTGACAACCATATGGCTCCTGCCAGTTGCCGATAACTCTTGTTACAAAACATGATCAACTCATACAATAAAATTTAGCATCAAGTTTTATGTGGCTGCTACGGGCTGAGCAAGAACCGTTCTTACCTACGCATCAAAACCACAACGATATTTCATCAAGTTAGTGATGTTTTAACATTCTCAAGGACCGGGCGTAGCCACACTTGGTTCAACTAAAGTTGGAGAAATTGACACCCGCCAGCCACCTATGTGCAAAGCACGCTGGTAGAACCAGTCTCGCGTAAGCGTACACGTAATGTCGGTCCGGGCCGCTTCATCCAACAATACCGCTGAACCAAAGTATGACATGCTGGTAAGAAGTATGACTTGTATCGCCCACAACTCACTTGTGTTCTACTCGTGCATATAACATCTACGCATAAACCTGGCTCGGATGCCACTGTTGGGTAATGTAGTAATTTAAAAAAAATCCTATGCACACGCAAGATCATGGTGATGCATAGTAACGAGAGGGGAGAGTGTTCTCCACATACCCTCGTAGACCGAAAGTGGAAGCGTTAGCACAACATGGTTGATGTAGTCGTACGTCTTCATGATCCGACAGATCCAAGTACCGAACGTACGACACCTCTGAGTTCAGCACACGTTCAGCACGATGACGTCCCACGAACTCCGATCCAGCAGAGCTTTGCGGGAGAGTTTCCTCAGCACGACGGTGTGATGACGGTGTTGATGATGCTACCGACGCAGAGCTTCGCCTAAGCACCGCTACGACATTGCCGAGGTGGACTATGATGGAGGGGAGCACCACACATGGCTGGGAGAGATCAATAGATCAACTTGTGTGTCTATGGGGTGCCCCCTCCCCGTATATAATGGAGTGGAGGAGGGGAGGGGCCGGCCCTCTCTATGGCGTGCCCTGGGGAGTCCTACTCCCACCGGGAGTAGGATTCCCCCCTGAGGGAGTCCTGGATTAGGGGGTCCTCGGACAGCCGGACTATGTACTTGTGCTGGACTATTGGACTATGAAGATACAAGATTGAAGACTTCGTCCCGTGTCCGGGTGGGACTCTCCTTTGCGTGGAAGGCAAGCTTGGCAGTTCGGATATGTAGATTTCCTTCTCTGTAACCAACTCTGTGTAACCCTAGCCCCCTCCGGTGTCTATATAAATTGGAGGGTTTAGTCCGTAGGACGAGAACAATCATAATCATAGGCTAGCTTCTAGGGTTTAGCCTCTACAGTCTCATGGTAGATCAACTCTTGTAATACTCATATCATCAAGATCAATCAAGCAGGATGTAGGGTATTACCTCCATAGAGAGGGCTCGAACCTTGGTAAACATTGTGTCCCCCGCCTCCTGTTACCATTAGCCTTAGACGCACAGTTCGGAACCCCCTACCCGAGATCCGCCGGTTTTGACACCGACATTGGTGCTTTCATTGAGAGTTCCACTGTGTCATCACGGTAAGGCTTGATGGATCCTTCAATCATCCACAACGATGCGGTCCAGGGTGAGGTTTTACTCCCCGGACAGATCTTCGTATTCGGCGGCTTCACACTG
Organism: Triticum timopheevii; assembly: GCA_963921465.1. Taxonomy (NCBI): domain Eukaryota; kingdom Viridiplantae; phylum Streptophyta; class Magnoliopsida; order Poales; family Poaceae; genus Triticum; species Triticum timopheevii. The sequence continues at coordinate 193,613,197 of OY997272.1, forward strand.
CGAGCCAACTCGCTTGGCCATCTTGAGCGGATCGATAGCTATGCCCCTAGTCATCAGGCCAGGTTTGGAAGCCTGAACTACACCGCCGACATCCGAGGAGACTTGATCTTCGACGGATTCGAGCCCATGACAGGTGCGTCGAATAGTCGCGATGAGCATTACTTAGATCTGCCACCGGATGATGTTCGGGAGATCACACCTGCAGCTGCCCCGGCTCTCAATCTGGAGTAGATCGCGCCATCCTAGGACGGGTGGATGGACCCTGCCACGGAGGCCGCACACTCAACGGCGATAGAGCCGAACACAGACTTCACCCCCAATGAGGTCTGCGTCGTCGGACCCCCATACTCATCTCCGGCCGCAGGCTCCGAACCACGTACATCTGTGCCCATTGAATCTGATTGGGCACCGATCATGGAGTTTACCTCCGCGGATATCTTTCAGCACTCGCCCTTGGGCGATGTGCTAAATTCATTAAAATCCCTCTCCCTGTCAGGAGACTCTTGGCCGAACTATGTCCGGCTTGAGTGGGAAGCGAACGACGAAGAAATTCGTTCCCCACCCACCACCCACTTAATAGCCACTGTCGACGACTTAACCGACATGCTTGATTTTGACTCCGAAGACATTGACGGTATGGACGACGATGCCGGAGAAGAACAGGAACGACCGCCTAAAGGGCGCTAGACAACCACCTCATCATCTGATATATATATATATGGTGGACACACCCAAAGAAAGCAATGGCGATGAGGCAATGGAGGAATCCCCTTGAGAAGCAATCTAAGCGCCGGCGTCAGCGGCGCCGCTCTAAGCCCCGTCATAGCAAAAATAGCGATACTGGCACATGAGACAATAGTACTCCGGATAATGCAGAAGACGAAAACAATCCCGCCCAGCGAAGCTTAGAGCAAGACAGATGGGAGGATGGGAAAGCTAGCCCTAATGAACAGCCAGTAGATGGAGACTCGGAGGATGACAATTACATGCCCCTCTCCGAAGACAAGGAGAGCCTCAGCGACGAAGAATTTATCGTGCCCGAGGATCCCGTCGAGCAGGAGCGCTTTAAGCGCCGGCTTATAGCCACTGCAAAAAGCCTGAAGAAAAAGCTGCAGCTTCAAGCTGATCAAGATCTGCTAAACGATAGATGGACTGAGGTCCTAGCAGCCGAGGAACACGGACTCAAGCGCCCAACCAAAAGCTACCCCAAACGCAGGTTGTTACCTCAATTCGAGGAGGAGGAACTAGAGCCTACACTACCAGCGCAGTATGCGGTTGACCGGCCGCCTTGTGGCTGAGATAAAGTGGCGTATCAGCCCGAACACGAGCCCGCACCCCATCACCAAACAAATAAAAACTCGAAGGCCCGGGGCTACACACATGACCTGCGAGACGAATTGGAAAACAAAGCAGGACAGTCAAGATCGATCTACGGATCACGGGGGCGCGCCCCAACACGTGACGATGACCGACACGCCGGACATACTAAATACAAATCCGTACGGGCTGAATACAACAGACCAGACTCAGTTGAACTGCATCGTGATATAGCCCGGCATAGAGGCGCCGCACACCCCTATGCTTCACTGACGAAGTAATGGAGCATGAATTCCAAGAAGGGTTTAAGCCCGTGAATATCGAGCCCTACGATGGGTCTACAGACCCCGCGGTATGGATAGAAGATTTCCTTCTCCACATTCACATGGCCCGCGGGGATGATCTACATGCCATCAAGTACCTCCCACTAAAACTCAAGGGACCAACGCGACATTGGCTGAATAGTTTGCCGGCAAACTCCATTGGAAGTTGGGAGAACTTGAAAGACGCATTCCTGGATAACTTCCAGGGCACTTTGTGCGACCACCGGATGCTGATGATTTAAGTCACATAACCCAACAGCCGGAAGAATCCGCCAGGAAATTCTGGACTCGGTTCCTAACTAAAAAGAACCAAATTGTCGACTATCTGGATGCCGAAGCCCTAGCGGCCTTTAAGCATAACATCCATGACGAGTGGCTTGCCCGACACCTCAGCCAAGAGAAGCCGAAGTCCATGGTAGCCCTCCCGACACTCATGACCTGCTTTTGTGCGGGCGAGGACAGCTGGCTGGCTCGCAGCAACAGCACATCAAGAAATCCTGGCACCTCAGATGCCAGAGATAGCAGCGGCAAGCCCCGACGCAACAAGCACAAGCGTTGCAATAATGGCGATAACGCCGAAGACACGGCCGTCAATGCCGGATTCAGTGGCTCTAAGTCCGGTCAGCAGAAAAAGCCATTCCAAAGGAACAATCCGGGCCCGTCCAGTCTGGATCGCATACTCGACCGTCCATGCCAAATTCATGGCACCCCAAGAACACCATCCAATCATACCAATAGAGAATGCTGGGTCTTCAATCAAGCCGGCAGGTCAGGTGTCAAAAACAAGGAGAAGGGGTCACAAAGCGATGACGACGATGAGGAGCCCCGTCCACCGAACTCAGGAGGACAAAAGAAATTTCTCCCGCAGATCAAAACGGTGAAGATGATAAACGCCACCCATATTCCCAAGCGGGAGCGGATGTGCACTCTCAGGAAGGACGACGCAATGGAGCTAGTCGCCCCAAAATATAACCTATGGTCGTTCGGCCCGATCACTTTTGACCGTACGGATCGCCCGGCCAATACCAGTCAGGGCAATTCGGCCGCACTAGTCCTAGATCCAATAACTGACGGATTCCACCTCACACGAGTCCTTATGGACGGAGGCAGTAGTCTGAACCTGCTGTATCAGGACACAATGCGTAAGATGGGTATCAATCCTTCAATGATCAAACCCACTAAAACCACCTTTAAAGGTGTTATACCAGGTGTGGAGGCCTGTTGTATAGGCTCCATCACTCTGGAGGTAGTCTTCGGACCACCGAACAATTAGCGTACCGAAGAGTTAATCTTCGACATCGTCCCTTTTTGCAGTAACTATCATGCATTGCTCGGACGATCCGCGTTTGCTCGATTCAACGCGGTGCCACATTATGCATACATTAATCTCAAGATGCCCGGCCCGCGCGGTGTCATAACAGTTAATGGCAAGGCCGAACGCTCCCTCCATGCCGAAAAGCATACCACTGACCGAGCGGTAGAAGTGCAGACTGGAATTTTTCAATCGAACCTTCATTCAACAGCCAGACTCCTGGACACAGTCAAAAGAGTCCGAACTACTATGCGGCAGGATAGCCCAGCTCATCAAGAGCTCAATTAATCACTCCGGCAGAAAGCAGAGACAATGCAAGGCCAGAGCACACAATACGATTTAACCGCTCCGCGGCACGCAAACATCCTTTTGCACTTTCTTTGCAGGTCCACTTTTGTGTGGGCCACCACTGGCGATATGGCGACTAGACCCACGAGTGGACGAACATACCAAGGAAGGAAATAGCTCGATTGTGTACGGGAATCCTTAGATATTCCCCTTGATGATCATCCGATTATTATCCGGATCCGCACATGACTTCCCTCCCCCGATCACAGCAGGTTCTGAAGTCAGATTTATTTTTATCACACTATTTCTACTTATACGCATCGACGTATTATTCAATTGCAATATGTGGCTTTATATGACGCTTACTTGTTGCTCATTTTTATTGATATTCTTTGTCAAATGGCATCCGTACACTACGATATGCCTTAATGTGCCAGGGGCCTCGTTGTACCCATAATACGGCAATAAAGTCCGAACACCCTCACGGTCGTTCGGCACCCCGAACTTATAGCATTATATGCATTGGCTCCGAATCATGTATTGGGTCAATAGTTGGGTTGCGCAGCTCCTGTGCTTGCTACCCTACGTTCCACTATGTCAGCTAGGGTAGTAAAGGGAGAACTACTGCGATTGCGTCCCGGTTCTTCCGGACGAGCGCCTCAGTAGAGAAAGCCGAAAACTGACTGTCATGATACAGCGAGAGCTGGTCAGCTGTTCGAAAGGTTGCAAAATCTTTAATGATTTCTTCCGCATTATGCGATAACCAATGCAGCGTGCGATGGATAGGCTTTTCTTCCGGTCAGGTTCTTGTATGGCCCCTAGTGCGGTCTTCCGAACACCAGGGGCTGCACCTACCTTTCTTTTGTCAAGCTCATATGCTAAGTGAGAGTGATAAAGCCTTATAGTCCAATTGCCTATTTCGTTGCGCTGAACACCTCCTTCAAGGACCCAAAATTGGGGTAAAGAGTGCTCAGATTTATCCCGAACACCCTCGTACTTCCTATGTGGGGGCAGAAGCCGACGACTGGCCAACTCTCAGGATTAACATATAAAACGGCCACACAGGAGGAATTTTTTTTTCAAATAACAGGCAATAAATAATATAAATGGCCTTGTTTAATATTACATAGGACAACATGATTGTATTCATGGGAATATAATGTCCTTGGCGCATTGCTCCGCCACAAGGCAGGATCCTTTCAGGACACTATCATAATATAACTCGGGCTTGTGGTGCTCCTTCCCCTCCGGTGGTTCTTCGATCATCAGCTTTTCAGCATCCATCTTCGCCCAGTGCACCTTCGCGCGGGCGAAGGCCATTCGCGCACCCTCCATACAGACCGACCGCTTGATGACTTCAAGTCGAGGTCAGGCACTCACAAACTGCTTCACGAGCCCGAAGTAGCTGCTTGGAATCGGCTCGGCAGGCCATAACCGGATAATTAAATCCTTCATGGCTAGTTCGGCCGCCTTACGTAGTTCGATTAGCTGCTTCAGCTGATCTGCAAAGGGCACTGGATACACAGACGCCAGATACTGGGACCAAAAGAGCTTATCCAAAGTGCTCCTTTCTTCGGCTCGATAGAATTGTGCGACATCAGATATGCTGCGTTGCAGCTCTGCAAATACCCCTGGAGAAATTCGAATTCAAATTAGCAATGTAATTTTCTCCTCAAATACTTGCTTTACATAGCCAAAGCCTTACCCACCGCGATCTTCCTCGCCTCCTGGATTTCTTGCAGGGCGCCTGATACGTTTCCAACGTATCTATAATTTTTGATTGTTCCATGCTATTATATTACCCCTTTTGGATGTTTATGCGATTTATTTTACACATTTATCTCATTTTTGGGACTAACCTACAAACCGGAGGCCCAGCCCATATTGCTGTTTTTTTTGCCTATTTCAATATTTCAAAGAAAAGGAATATCAAACGGAGTCCAAACGGAATGAAACCTTCGGGAGCGTGATTTTTGGAACAAACGTGATCCAGAGGACTTGGAGTGCAAGTCAAGAAGCAGCCGAAGCTTCCACGAGATAGGAGGGCGCCCCCCCTATAGGGCACGCCCCCTGTCTCGTGGGCCCCTCGGGTGTCCACCGACATACTTCTTCCTCCTATATAAGCCTACGTACCCCGAAAACATCCAGGGAGCCAACGAAACACAATTTCCACCGCTGTAACCTTTTGTATCCGCGAGATCTCATCTTGGAGCCTTCGCCGGCACTCTACCGGAGGGGGAATCGACCATGGAGGGCTTCTACATCAACATCCTTGCCCCACCGATGAGTTGTGAGTAGTTTACCACAGACCTACGGGTCCATAGTTATGAGCTAGATGGTTTCTTCTCTCTTTTTTGATCTCAATACAATGTTCTCCCCCTCTCTTGTGGAGATCTATTCGACGTAAACTCTCTTTGCGGTGTGTTTGTCGAGATCCGATGAATTGTGGGTCTATGATCAAGTTTATCTAAGAATAATATTTGAATCTTCTCTGAATTCTTTTATGTATGATTGAGTTATCTTTGCAAGTCTCTTCGAATTATCCGTTTGGTTTGGCCTACTAGATTGATCTTTCTTGCCATGGGAGAAGTGCTTAGCTTTGGGTTCAATCTTGCGGTGTCCTTACCCAGTGACAGAAAGGGTTGCAAGGCACGTATTGTATTGTTGCCATCGAGAATAAAAAGATGGGGGTTTATATCATATTGCTTGAGTTTATCCCTCTACATCATGTCATCTTGCTTAAAGCGTTACTCTGTTCTTATGAACTTAATACTCTAGATGCAGGCAGGAGTCGGTCGATGTGTGGAGTAATAGTAGTAGATGCAGGCAGGAGTCAGTCTACTTGTTGCGGACGTGATGCCTATATACATGATCATGCCTAGATAATCTCATAATTATTCGCTTTTCTATCAATTGCTCGATGGTAATTTGTTCACCCACCGTAATACTTATGCTATCTTGAGAGAAGCCACTAGTGAAACCTATGGCCCCTGGGTCTATCTCTTATCATATTTGCTTCCAATTTACTTTTATTTGCATCTTTACTTTTTGCATCTATATTATAAAATACCAAAAATATATTTATCTTATCATACTATCTTTATTAGATCTCACTTTTCGAAGTGGCCGTGAAGGGATTAACAACCCCTTTATTGCGTTGGTTGCGAGTTCTTTGTTTGTTTGTGTAGGTGCGTGGGACTTTTGAGGAGCCTCCTACCGGATTGATACCTTGGTTCTCAAAAACTGAGGGAAATACTTATGCTACTATTGCTGCGTCACCCTTTCCTCTTCAAGGAAAACCAACGCAAGCTCAAGACGTAGAAAAAAGGATTTCTGGCGCCGTTGCCAGGGAGGTCTTCGCTCAAGTCAAGACATACCAAGTACCCATCACAAACCCATCTCCCTCGCATTTACATTATTTTCCATTTGCCTCTCATTTTCCTCTCCCCCAATTCACCTTTGCCGTTTTATTCGCCCTCTCTTTCCCAATCTCTCTCTCTCTTTTCGCTTGCCTTTTTCCGTTTGCCCGTGTGTTAGTTCGTTTGCCTTGTCGTCATGGCTAGTCCTCCTATCCTTATTGTTACTCCCGAACAGGAGATTCTCAATTTTAAGCAAAGGGAGGGAGAAAATTTAAAAGATGCTTGGCATAGAATTTGCAATGCCCAATATAAATCTACTAGGAAGCTTTCTACTTCCGTTCTTCTCCGCAATTTTTATGTAGGCATCACTCCTTGGAATAGATGTGTTCTTGATATTGCTACCGGAGGTGATTTCATGAGTAGCCATATGTCTGATGCTTATAATTCTATGTTAGATTTGTTTGGCCCACCACCTCTTTTGATCAATGGAATTGTTTTAACTTTAGAACACGTTATGCAACAGCTTGAGATTATTGAAAATAAAATTGCCACTGTTGAGTTGATTGAAAATTTGGATAAAAGGATTCATAATCACATGACCCAATATGGATCTAGGGTTGGAGTTACTTTGAAAAATCTTAAAAAAAAGAACCTATAGTTAATGAAAAAATAGATCTAGACTCTTCTAGAATCTGTACACTTCAGGATATCATTACAAACTTAGGTTCCGCATTTTCCTCCATGAAAAACACTCCAAAACCCCCTACTAAAACTTCCAAGTTTATTTATATTCCTAAAAATAAGGGTGAATCTCCTAGTAAGGGAGACGCGGATCTCAAATCCATAAGTGTTCATCCCAATTGTCTCTCTATCGTTAAGGAACCTTTTGCTACCAATGAATTTCTTGAATTTTTGCCTAAAAGTTTAGCCATTGCTAAAAGGGGAGAAATTCCTAGAGATCACAAGCACTCTATTGATGAATTTAGTGTCAAAGATGGCACTACTTAGATCTATCTTCGCTTTTATGCCTACCTAGGGGCATTAAACGATAGCGCTAGTTGGGAGGCAACCCAATTTTCTTTGTGTTTTTTTGTTTTTGCTCCTGTTTAGTAATAAATCTTGCATCTATTTTCTGTTTAGATGTGTTTTTATTTTTTAATTAGTGTTTGTGCCAAGTAGAACCTATAGGATAACCTATGATGATAGTTGATTTGATTCTGCTGAAAAACAGAAACTTTGCACGCACGGATATAATTTTTTTAAATCATAGGAACGTGATTTTGAGTTGATTCTTTTTGCTGCTGATCAATAAACAAATTTTACATGACTTCCTATTTTGGTAGGATTTTTAGAGTTCCATAAGTTTGCGTTAGTTACGGATTTCTACAGACTGTTCTGTTTTTGACAGATTCTGTTTTTCGTGTGTTCTTTGCTTATTTTGATGTATCTATGGCTATTAAATTAGTTTATAAACCATAGAGAAGTTGGATTACAGTAGGTTTAACACCAAAATAAATAAAGAATGAGTTCATTATAGTACCTTATGTGGTGGTTTTGTTTTCTTTCACTAACGGAGCTTATAAGATTTCCTGTTGAGTTTTGTGTTGTGAAGTTTTCATGTTTTGGGTAAAGTTTTTATGGACTATGGAAGAAAGGGTGGCAAGATCCTAAGCTTGGGGATGCCTAAGGCACCCCAATATAGTCAAGGATAGCCAAAAGCCTAAGCTTGGGGATGCCCCGGGAAGGCATCCCCTCTTTCGTCTTCGTTCATTGGTAACTTTACTTGAAGCTATATTTTTATTCGCCACATGATATGTGTTTTAATTGGAGCATCATGTATTATATTAGTCTTTGATTTTTTAGTTTACCACAATCATCCTTGCTGTACACATATTTTCGGAGAAGCCTATTTGATTAGAATTTGCTAGAATACTCTATGTGCTTCACTTATATCTTTTGAGCTTGATAGTTTTTGCTCTAGTGCTTCACTTATATTTTTTTAGAGCACGGTGGTGACTTAATTTTGAAGAAATTGCTAGTCTCTCATGCTTCACTTATATCTTTTTGAGAGTCTTTTAGATCAGCATGGTATTTGCTATGGTTATAAAATTGGTCCTAGAATGGTAGGCATCCAAGTTGGGTATAATAAAAACTATCATAGGAAGTGAATTGGATGTTATGATCAATTTGATACTTGATAATTGTTTTGAGATATGGAGGTAGTGATATTAAAGTCATGCTAGTTGGGTGATTATGAATTCAAAGAATACTTGTGTTGAAGTTAGCAAGTCCCGTAGCATGCACGTATGGCTAAAGTTGTGTAACAAATTTGAAACATGAAGTGTATCTGGCTTGTGCATCCTTATGAGTGGCGGTCGGGGACGAGCGATGGTCTTTTCCTACCAATCTATTCCCCTAGGAGCATGCGCATAGTACTTGATTTTTGATGACTTCTAAATTTTTGCAATAAGTATATGAGTTCTTTTGACTAATGTTGAGTCCATGGATTATACGCACTTTTACCTTTCCACCATTGCTAGCCTCTTCGGTACCGTGCATTGCCCTTTCTCACCTTGAGAGTTGGTTCAAACTTTGCCGGTGCATCCAAACCCCGTGATACGATACGCTCTATCACACATAAACCTCCTTATATCTTCCTCAAGACAGCCACCATACCTACTTATTATTGCATTTCCATAGCCGTTCCGAGATATATTGCCATGCAACTTTCCACCGTTCCATTCTTCATCATGACATACTTTACTTTTGTCATATTGCCATTGCATGATCATGTAGTTGACATCGTATTTGTGGCAAAGCCACCATGCATTAATTTTCATACATGTCACTCTTGATTCATTGCACCATCCCGGTACACCGCCGGAGGCATTCATATAGAGTCATATCTTGTTCTAGTTTCGAGTTATAATTCATATGTTGTAATCAATGAAAGTGTGATGATCATCATTATTAGAACATTGCCCAAAAAAAGAAAAAAAAAGAAGAAAGGCCAAAAGAAAAAAAAGAAAGGCCCAAAAAAAGAAAAAGGGAAAAAAGGGAAAAATAAAAAAAATAAAAAAAATAAAAATAATAAAAAGGGCAATGTTACTATCTCTTTTTCCACACTTGTGCTTCAAAATAGCACCTTGTTCTTCTTGTAGTTAGTCTCATATATTGTGCTTCAAAGTAGCACCATGTTTTTCATATAGTGAGTCTCATAAGTTGTCTTTTTCATACTAGTGGGAATTTTTCATTATAGAACTTGGCTTGTATATTCCTACGATGGTCTTCCTCAAATGCCCTAGGTCTTCATGAGCAAGCAAGTTGGATGCACACCCACTAGTTTTCTTTTGTTGAGCATTCATTTATAGCTCTAGTGCATCCGTTGCATGGCAATTCCTACTCCTCATGTTGACATCAATTGATGGGCATCTCCATAGCCCGTTGGTTATCCTCGTCAATGTGAGACTTTCTCCTTTTTTTGTCTTCTCCACATAATCCCCATCATCATATTCTATTCAACCCATAGTGCTATATCCATGGCTCACACTCATGTATTGCATGAAGGTTGAAAAACTTTGAGATTATTTAAGTATGAAACAATTGCTTGGCTTGTCATCGGGGGTATAGAAGTTGGTAACATCTTTGTGTGACAAAAATGAAGCATAGCCTAACTATATGATTTTGTAGGGATGAACTTTCTTTTGCCATGTTATTTTGAGAAGACATGATTACTTTGATTAGTATGCTTGAAGTGTTACTATTTCTTTTATCAATTTGAACTTTTATTTTGAATCATTTGGATCTAAACATTCATGCCACAATAAAGAAAATTGCATTATGAATTATGCTAGGTAGCATTCCACATCCAAAATTCTCTTTTTATCATTTACCTACTCGAGGACGAGCAGGAATTAAGCTTGGGGATGCTTGATACGTCTCCAACGTATCTATAATTTTTTATTGTTCCATGCTATTATATTACCCCTTTTGGATGTTTATGGGCTTTATTTTACACATTTATATCATTTTTGGGACTAACCTACTAACCGAAGGCCCAACCTATATTGCTGTTTTTTTGCCTATTTCAGTATTTTGAAGAAAAGGAATATCAAATGGAGTCCAAACGGAATGAAACCTTCGAGAGCGTGATTTTTGGAACGAACGTGATCCAGAGGACTTGGAGTGCAAGTAAAGAAGCAGCCAAAGCTTCCACGAGATAGGAGGGCGCGCCGCCCTATAGGGCGCCCCCCCGTCTCGTGGGCCCCTCGGGTGTCCACCGAAGTACTTCTTCCTCCTATATAAGCCTACGTAACCCGAAAACATCGAGGGAGCCAACGAAACACAATTTCCACCGCCGTAACCTTCTGCATCCGTGAGATCTCATCTTGGAGCCTTCGCCGACACTCTGCCGGAGGGGGAATCGACCATGGAGGGCTTCTACATCAACATCCTTGCCCCTCCAATGAGTTGTGCGTAGTTTACCATAGACCTACGGGTCCATAGTTATTATCTAGATGGCTTCTTCTCTCTTTTTGGATCTCAATACAATGTTCTCCCCCTCTCTTGTGGAGATCTATTCGATGTAAACTCTCTTTGCGGCGTGTTTGTCGAGATCCGATGAATTGTGGGTTTATGATCAAGTTTATCTATGAATAATATTTGAATCTTCTCTGAATTCTTTTATGTATGATTGAGTTATCTTTGCTAGTCTCTTCGAATTATCAGTTCGGTTTGGCCTACTAGATTGATCTTTCTTGCCGTGGGAGAAGTGCTTAGCTTTGGGTTCAATCTTTCGGTGTCCTTACCCAGTGACAGAAAGGGTTGCAAGGCACGTATTGTATTGTTGCCATCGAGGATAAAAAGATGGGGTTTATATCATATTGCTTGAGTTTATCCCTCTACATCATGTCATCTTGCTTAAAGCGTTACTCTGTTCTTATGAACTTAATACTCTAGATGCAGGCAGGAGTCGGTCAATGTGTGGAGTAATAGTAGTAGATGCAGGCAGGAGTCGGTCTACTTGTTGCGGACGTGATGCCTATATGCATGATCATGCCTAGATAATCTCATAATTATTCGCTTTTCTATCAATTGCTCGACGGTAATTTGTTCACCCACCGTAATACTTATGCTATCTTGAGAGAATCCACTAGTGAAACCTATGGCCCCCGGGTCTATCTCTTATCATATTTGCTTCCAATTTACTTTTATTTGCATCTTTACTTTTTGCATCTATATTATAAAATACCAAAAATATATTTATCTTATCATACTATCTTTATTAGATCTCACTTTCGCAAGTGGCCGTGAAGGGATTGACAACCCCTTTATTGCGTTGGTTGCGAGTTCTTTGTTTGTTTGTGTAGGTGCGTGGGACTTTTGAGGAGCCTCCTACTGGATTGATACCTTGGTTCACAAAAACTGAGGGAAATACTTACGCTACTATTGCGGCATCACCCTTTCCTCTTCAAGGAAAACCAACACAAGCTCATGACGTAGCAGCGCCTTGGGCTTCCCCCCGGGCATCGCGTGCGGCTTGATGAGCCTTGGTGAGTTCGAACTCTTTCTTCGTTAAACTCTGCTCCAAGGTCTCGCATTTCTTAACAGCCTCTTGGAGCTCTTGCTCAACTTCAATAACCCTGGCCTCGTGCTTCTCACGAAGAGCCTGCTCTGCGGCCGCCTTTTTCTCAGCCTCGGCCACAACCTTCTTAAGAGCCTCGACTTCGGTCATCGCCCCTAGAGCACACCATGAACATATTTTTTTATCATACTAAATTACTCATTCGCGTTGAATGCGAGCAAGGTTTTTTGCATACCTTGGTTATCCTCCAGCTGCTTCTTCACTCGGCCGAGTTCTTCTTCGGCCCGCTCCAGACTCTGCTTCAGTCCGGAGACTTCCGCAGTATGAGAGGCAGTAGTCGCTACAGACGCCTGCTTATAAAAAAAGAGAGGAAGAGATGCCATAAAGGCAGTCTCCTGCGAACATATATTTGATCCTCTGTCCGGTTCTTTCTTTCGCTGAACAATGTATCAGGGGCTACTACCTATACTATAACACTCTTTGAAACCTCACAAAACGTACCTCAAAGCCTGTTATAAGGCTGATGCAGGTTTCATTTAGCCCACTCTTAGCGGACTGAATCTTCTCAATCACTGCACCTGTCGGTGTCAAAACCGGCGGATCTCGGGTAGGGGGTCCCGAACTGTGCGTCTAGGCGGATGGTAACAAGAGACAAGGGACACGATGTTTTTACCCAGGTTCGGGCCCTCTCAATGGAGGTAAAACCCTACTCCTGCTTGATTGATATTGATGATATGGGTAGTACAAGAGTAGATCTACCACGAGATCAAGGAGGCTAAACCCTAGAAGCTAGCCTATGGTATGATTGTTGTTCGTCCTACGGACTAAAACCCTCCGGTTTATATAGACTCCAGAGAGGGCTAGGGTTACACAGAGTCGGTTACAATGGTAGGAGATCTACATATTCGTATTGCCAAGCTTGCCTTCCATGCCAAGGAAAGTCCCATCCGGACACGGGACGAAGTCTTCAATCTTGTATCTTCATAGTCTTGGAGTCCGGCCAATGATGATAGTTCGGCTATCCGGACACCCCCTAGTCCAGGAATCCCTCAGTAGCCCCTGAACCAGGCTTCAATGACGACGAGTCCGGCGCGCATATTGTCTTCGGCATTGCAAGGCGGGTTCCTCCTCCGAATAATTCATAGAAGATTTTGAACACCAGGATAGTGTCCGGCTCTGCAAAATAAATTCCACATACCACCGTAGAGAGGATAATATTTACACAAGTTCAATCTGCTGACGTATTTCGTGATATGACGTCACACCACGGCCAAGCCTTTACTCGAATCGTTTTTATTGTTCCACCTCAGCGCGTTTAACGAAGTGGTTTCCTTGGCACGTCTCGTCACAGCAGAGATCGTGTCCCCTTATTCCGGGATCCTCATCAATATGGACATGGGTAACCCAACCGCGCCATTGATTGCGGCGCTTGGGAGATAAGCGAGTTTTACCGGGCTGGTGGGGACGCATAGTTTCGTCCGCCCATATATAAGGGGATAAGGATCCACCTTTTTACCTACACCTTCTTCCTCCTTAGCTTATCCATCTCCGCGCACTCGAGCTCCAGTGCCCAAGTCCGCACATCTCACCTCAACCTTCTCCAACCATGTCAGGAGCGGGAGGCAAGTGGATGGCCTCCTCCGTCACGGAGGGGCACATCAAGAAGCTGCGCAAGGCCGGATATTTGTCCAGCGATATCGCGCACCGGCTCCCCGACGAGGGGCAGCTCGTCCCCACCCCGGGCCCCATGAGAGGGTGGTATTCCTTCCCCATTTCCTCCGCGGACTGGGATTCCCACTCCACCCCTTGGTCCGGGGGCTCATGTTCTACTATGGCCTGGATTTCCATGATCTGGCCCCGAATTTTATCCTCAACATCTCGGCGTTTATCGTTGTGTGCGAGGCTTTCCTCTGCATCCAACCCCACTTCAGCTTATGGCTAAAGACTTTTAATGTCAAGCCGAAGGTAGTGGGTGGCAGCCAAGCGGAGTGCGGAGGCACCATGGTGGGCAAGATGCCCAACGTCACCTGGCTCGAGGGCGCCTTCGTGGAAACCATCAAAGGGTGGCAATCGGGGTGGTTCTACATCACCGAGCCGCGTGACCCTGAATGGGCAGCGGCCCCCGAATTTAGATCTGGCATCCCCACACGGCTCACCTCCTGGAAAGAGAAGGGCCTGTTGTGGGGCGATTCGGAGGAGCTGACCGGACTCCAATCTTGTCTCCAAACTCTGGTGAACAAGAAGCTCAAGCTTGTCAACGTGGTCCAGGTCATGCTCATCCGCCAAATTCTCCCGTGCCAACAGTGGGATTTCAAGCTGTAGGAGTTCGATCCGACACAACACCAGACCTTGAGCAGGCTCTTCGACACTACGTACGAAGAGGCCTGGAGGGTGCTGTTCAAGGGCGCCGAGGCGCCCGCATCCGCTACCGAAGATCGCGGATTCAGCTTGCAGCGTCCGGCTGGCGAGGTAAGCTATATTATCCTTTACGGGACACTTGCTTTCCATAGTTTGACTCTATGTGGGATCTAAACTCCCAATACCTTTAACAGGCCTAGCAGAAGACGTCTGGACAGGTTAACTATCCGGCTCCCCTTCCAGAAGACCCAGCGGATGCCCGTTTGACAGGGCTGCTGGTCCCGGCGCCTTACGTGGTGCCGGAGAAGAAGGCCACGGGAACCCGGAGGAGTTCCCGGCGCCAGGTGTTATCGGACTCATCGTCCGACGACTCCGAGGTGGACTCCTCCCACGAAGATGAGGAGGAGAAGAAAGAGGCCTCTCCCCCAGCGGGGGGAGAGAAGAAGAGGAAGGCTTCCCCAATGGGGGAGGCCGAAGTGTCCAAGGAGGGAAGGACCCTTCCTCCGGACTGTTGCACCAACGCCGCCGCCGACGAAGAGGAGTGGCCCTCGAGGGCCAAGCCCCTGGCGAGATTGTAAGTGTCCGGATTCCATAATAACTCATGTTTTTCTTTCGTCGCATAGCGTCTTCTAACGCCGAATACAACCATGTAGTCCGCCCAAGGACGATCTCCTCGCTTCGTCGAGCGGGTCCCTGGGTTCGTCGGATGTGAATAGCGCTTCACTTCCGACCGCCTCCTCCCCCCGTGATGCAGACGACGCCGAGGTGGGGTCCTAGAAGGGGACCAGCCAGGAGGAGGAGGCGCCGGAGGTGCCACAGGGCAACCTCCCGGACCTTGGACCGGACTCCGCACCGGAACCTTTGGTGGTTCCGGAGTCCGGCGGGCGGCCCCTTCGTGAGAAGGGCAAGACAGCGACGTCGGCGGCCTCCGTCCAACCGGAGGCGCCGAATAACTTGCTGGAGGCGCTCAACAGCGCTTCCATCGACGAGGGACACCGCACTGTCATGAGTGCGGTGATTCAGAAGGTTCAGCTCGCCAAGAGCGGGCTGACCGAAGCCTGCACCAGCCTTCTAACAGGCTTTGAGGTATGTGATTAGGATGTGTAAAAATAGTACCACATAAATAGTAGCCCCTGATGCTCAGTTCGGTGTTTGGAAAGAAAAGCCGAACTGAGGATCTAAAAAGATATACGCAGGAGTCTAACACAAATATGTCAATATGGGAATGCAGGCTGCGCTGCTGACCTCTGCCGCACTGACTACGGAGGTCAATTCCTTGAAGCAGATCCTCGAGCGGTCCGAGATCGAGCTCGGCCGTGCCAAGAAGCAGCTCGAGGACAAGGAAGGTGAGTAACACCTTATTAAAGTTGTACCTTATAGAAAAGGATTTGGTTGCAAAAAGAAAAATGACAAGAATAATGTGGGTACTCCAGGGGCTACGAACGAGGTGGCGACCCTAAAGGAGGCGGTTTCCGCGGCCGAACGCAATGCAGCCGCGGAGCGCGCCGAGCGAGAGAAGCAGGAGGCGCGGGTGGCGGAGGTATTGCAAGAGCTCCAGGCTCTCGTGAAAAAACACGAGAGTTTGGAGCGTGACTCAAAGACTCGAGAGTCCGAGCTTGCGTCGGCTCTTGAGAGTGCCAAAGCCGCTAAGGCCGAAGCCCAAAAGGCCCTCCAGGAAATCGAGGCAGTAAAGAAGATAGCGGCGGGTAAGGCATTCTTCATGCAAAGCAAGCATGTAAAAGTGAATTACCTGTTACTTACCCGAATTCGGAGCTCTCAAGGAGCGTTCGCAGATCTGCCCCGTAGCGTGTCCGATGTTGCCGCATTCTACAGAGCCGAGGAGGGGAGCTCGACGGAGAAGGTGTTCTGGTCTCAGTATGCTGAGGCCGGACATCCAGTGCCCCTGAGCGACCAGCTGAAGCAGCTGGTCGAGCTCCACAAGGTGGCCGAACAGGACATGAAGGGCCTCATAGTTCGGCTGTGGCCCAAAGAAGCCATGCCCGGGAGCTACTTCGGTCTGGTGCGGCGGCTGGTGGACGCCTGTCCATGGGTTGACATCATCAAGCACTCCGCCTGCATTGAAGGTGCCCGTCGGGCCCTTGCCCACGCTAAGGTGCACTGGGGCAAGATGGACGCCGAGAAGCTTGTGACGGACGCGCCACTGCCGGGTAAGGAGTATTGCACGCCCGAGATGTATTATAAGGGTGTCCTGAAGGGTGCCTGCATTATTGCGGGTGAATTCTCCAAAGATGTAATTTTTGAGTAGACTCGCATTTTGTTATCCTGTGCGCTGAAAACTTTGTTCATATGCGCTAAGCAACACTTGTTAATTTAAAATATTACCTTCTGTGTGGCCGTTTATCAAATCTGAGAGATGGCAAGTCGTTGGCTTTGGCCCCCATGCTGCGAGTGCTGGGGTGTTCGGGATAAACTTGAGCGCTCTTGTTCCCATTTTTGGGTCCTTCTAGGGAGGCGCTCAACACAACGAATGAGGCAATCAGACTTATAATGCTTGAACACTCTCACTTAGCCATAGAATTCTATAATTTTAAATTTCGGCGAAGCCCCTAGTGTTCGGAAGGCCAAATTCGGGGCGCTATCCACACCTGGGCCGGACAAAGCCGGTTCCTCGCTCTAAGCGGCATAAGTCTTTAGGGACTCGAAAAAACCTCTCGAACAGCGACCGGCTCTCGCCCCATCATGACAGTCAGTTTTAGCTTTTTCCACTGAGGTGCTCAGCCCAGCTCAACTGGGGCACAATCGTAGTGGTTCTCCCAGCACTACCTTAGCCGATATAACGGAACGTAAGGTACCAAAACATGGGAGCCGGGCAAACCCAACTGTTGACCCAAGACATGATTCAGAGCCGATGCATATAACGCTATAAGTTCGGGGTGCCACACTTGTGAAAGTGTTCGAACTTATCACACCATAATTTGGGAAACTTAAGCCCCTGGTGTATTTGGCCGTACCAAAGCGTACGGGTGCAACATGTCATAAGTGAACATATATAAAAAGGAATGCAATGATAGGCAAAAAGCGATGCATTGTTTATTCAAAAGATACTGCCATGAATGCAGAACGATACAAATAGTGCGATAAGCAAGGGGTGGGACTATTTAACATGTCCCCCTCCAGGGGTAGGCTGCGGAATGGTGTATAAAACAGGTATAATGCTCGTAATGTAGACCACCTGGATACCCGTCATAGCTTTTCTCCTTCCCTGGCTGTTGCATCATGAGTTCGGCAGGTCTACTGCTGGACAGGGCTTCTGGAAAATAGAGTCCTGAGGATATGAAAAAAGGTAAAAAGGATGACACATTTGGGAGCCCCTGGTGTGGTTTAGCCGCACTCTGGGCCTGCCGTGGTCGTGCCCCTCGCCCTATGCCCATGGTATCTCCAGAGCGTAGTGATGTACGCGTAGTACTGGTCTTGCAATTTTGCGAGGGCTGGGGTTGGGGCCGCATTGCTACGCGTGCTCGGAACGTGCCAGGTGGTCTTGTTGTAGGTTACTCTGGGCGCGCTTGACGGTGTCCGGTCGCTTAACGGCCGGACTTGAGAATTGCCTTAAGAGGCTGCTCTGCACTTCTGCCGCGAGAGCCGCTGTATGCTCCTCCATTCGGAGAGAGTGTTTAGTGTTTCCGTTGACCATGATGACTCCTCAAGGGCCTGGCATCTTGAGCTTGAGGTATGCGTAGTGCGGCACCGCATTGAACTTTGCAAATGTGGTACGTCCGAGCAGTGCATGGTAGCCGTTGCGGAATGGAACGATGTCGAAGATTAACTCCTCGCTTCGGAAGTTATCCGGGGATCCGAAGACCACTTCAAGTGTAACTGAGCCTGTACAATTGGCCTCTACACCTGGTATGACGCCTTTGAAGGTCGTCTTTGTGGGTTTAATCCTTGAGGGGTCTATGCCCATCTTGCGCACTGTATCCGAATAAAGCAGGTTCAGGCTGCTGCCGCCGTCCATCAGGACTCTAGTGAGGTGAAATCCGTCGACAATTGGGTCTAGAACCAATGCGGCAAATCCGCTATGGCGGATGCTAGTGGGGTGGTCCCTTCGATCAAAAGTGATCAGGCAGGAGGACCACGGATTGAACTTTGGGGCGACTGGCTCCATCGTGTATACGTCCCTGAGCGCACACTTCTGCTCCCTTTTGGGTATGTGGGTTGCGTATATCATGTTCACCGTCCGCACTTGTGGGGGGAAACCCTTCTGTCCTTTATTGTTCGGCGGCCGTGTCTCCTCCTTGTCATCGCTATGCAGCCCCTTGTCATTGCTTTCGGCGATTAACTTTCCTGCTTGCTTGAACACCCAACAATCTCTGTTGGTGTGATTAGCTGGCTTTTCGGGGGTGCCATGTATCTGGCACAAGCGATCGAGTATCCGGTCCAAATTGGACGGGCCCGGAGTAGTTCTTTTGAATGGCTTTTTCCACTGACCGGGTTTAGAGCCTCTGAATCCGGCGTTGACTGTCGTATCTTCAATATTATCGCCGTTAATGCGGCGCTTGTGCTTATTGCGACACGACCTGCCATTGCTATCTTTGGTATCCGAACTACCAGAGTTTTTGGTTAGGTTGTTACTGCAGGCTAGCCAGCTGTCTTCTCCCGCACAGAAACGGGTCATGAGCGATGTGAGGGCTGCCATTGATTTTGGATTCTCCTGTCCTAGGTGTCGGGCAAGCCATTCGTCGCGAATGTTGTGTTTGAAGGCTGCAAGGGCCTCTGTGTCCGGACAGTCGACGATTTGATTTTTCTTGGTTAAGAACCGTGTCCAGAATTGTCTGGCTGATTCATCTGGCTGCTGAATTATGTGGCTTAGGTCATCGGCGTCTGGTGGTCGCACATATGTGCCCTGAAAGTTATCAAGAAATGCGGCTTCCAGGTCCTCCCAACACCCAATTGATTCTGCTGGCAGGCTGTTGAGCCAATGCCGAGCTGGTCCTTTAAGCTTGAGTGGGAGGTATTTGATGGCATGAAGGTCATCACCGCGGGCCATGTGGATATGAAGGAGATAGTCTTCGATCCAAACCGCGGGATCTGTTGTGCCATCGTAGGATTCAATGTTCACGGGTTTGAACCCTTCAGGGATTTGATGATCCATTACTTCATCTATGAAGCATAGTGGGTGTGCGGCGCCTCTGTATTGGGCTATATTGCGACGCAGCTCAAGCGAGCTTTGTCTACTGTGTTCGGCCCGGCCGAAATTGCTATATCCAGCGTGGCGATTGTCGTCGTGTATCGTGGGGCGCCCGCGCGATCCATAGATCGATCTTGTTTGTCTTGCCTTATCCTCCAATATGTCTCGCAAGTCCGGCGCATTCCCCCATGGCTTTGTACTTTTTGAGCGATGCCGGGGTGCGGCTTTAGTGGAGGGCCTAGAAGCCTCTTTGTCGCGGCCACGAGGTGGCCGGTCGGTCGTATTGTGCGCTGGTGATGTAGGTTTATATGCTTCCTCCTCTAATCGGGGCAGCAGCTTGCGTTTGGGCTAGCTTTTCGAGGGGCGTTCGAGTTCGTACTCTTCGGCCGCAAGGACTTCAGTCCATCTGTCGGCTAGCAAATCTTGATCAGCTCTAAGCTGTTGCTGCTTTTTCTTGAGGCTGCTTGCCGTGGCCATAAGCCCGCGTTTGAAACGCTCTTGTTCGATGGGATCCTCAGGCACGACAAATTCGTCGTCGTCGAGGCTTGCCTCGTCTCCGGAGGGAGGCATGTAATTATCGTCCTCTACCTCTTTGTCTGCCGCTCTCTCATGAGGGTTGGCTTCTCCATCCTCCTGTGCTGAATCTTGCTAGAGGGGGTTGTCTTCGGCACTGTCCGGGGTTTTATTGTCTCTGAAGACGGAATCTCCATTTTTGCTATGGCGGGATTTAGAGCGGCGCCGCTAATGCCGGCACTTAGGCTATTTCTTGGAGGAGTCATCCTCCGCTATTCCATCGCCATTCCCATCCTTTGGGATGTCCACCATGTATATGTCGTATGACGAGGTGGCTTTCCAGTGCCCCATAGGCGCTGGTTCTTGGTCGTCTTCGGCATCGTCGTCCATACCGTCGATGTCTTCGGAGTCGAAGTCTAGCATGTCGGTTAAGTCGTCGACAGTGGCTACAAGGTGGGTGGTCGGTGGGATTTGAATTTCTTCGTCGTCCGCATCCCAACCGTCCTGACCGTAATCCGGCCAGGGTTCTCCTGATAAAGAGAGATACTTAGCAAATTCAGGATGTCGCCAAAAGGCGAGTGCTGAAAGATGTCCGCAGCGGTGAACTCCATGATCGGCGCCCGATCGGATTCGATTGGTAGGGGCGCGGGAGGTTCGGAGTCCGGCGAGGAGTCCGGCACCTCGGAATCACGAGCTTCACAAGGGACAGGGTCGGTATTCGGGTCCATCGCCGTAGAGGTAGCAGCCCCCGAGGCGGTGTCTAGCCACCCATCCTCGATCGGCACAGTCAGCTCCGAATTAAGGGTCGGAGCGGACTCTTGTGCGGCCTCCAGGGCACTGTCCGGCAGCAGAGCTAAATCATGCCCATCGTGACAGTGCGGCGCGCTCGGCTGTGGTTCGAATCCGTCGAAGATCAAGTCTCCGCGGATGTCGGCCGTATAGTTCAAACTTCCAAATCTGACCTGATGGCCAGGGGCGTAGCTTTTGATCTGCTCCAGATGGCCAAGCGAGTTGGCCCGCAGTGCAAAGCCGCCGAATACAAAGATCTGTCCGGGGAGAAAAGTCTCACCCTGGACCGCGTTGTTGTTGATGATCGAAGGAGCCATCGGGCCTATAGGCGACGACTCAGAGGAACTCTCAATGAAAGCACCAATGTCAATGTCAAAACCGGCAGATCTCGGGTAGGGGGTCCCGAACTGTGCGTCTAGGCGGATGGTAAGAGGAGACAAGGGACACGATGTTTTTACCCAGGTCCGGGCCCTCTCGATGGAGGTAAAACCCTAGTCCTGCTTGATTGATATTGATGATATGGGTAGTACAAGAGTAGATCTACCACGAGATCAAGGAGGCTAAACCCTAGAAGCTAGCCTATGGTATGATTGTTGTTCGTCCTACGGACTAAAACCCTCCGGTTTATATAGACATCGGAGAGGGCTAGGGTTACACAGAGTCGGTTACAATGGTAGGAGATCTACATATCCGTATTGCCAAGCTTGCCTTCCACACCAAGGAAAGTCCCATCCGGACATGGGACAAAGTCTTCAATCTTGTATCTTCATAGTCTTGGAGTCCGGCCAATGATGATAGTTCGGCTATCCGGACACCACCTAGTCTAGGACTCCCTCAGCACCCATAGGGCACATTGTTCTTCAACGATGGAGGCGCTCTTCAGGGCCGCCGATAAAGTATCTGGCACCTCTGGTTGGACAGAGGTTGCCGGTGGAACAAGCACACCCCCTCTAGCCGAGGGAAGCTGCCTGCCTGATTCTGGAGCCGTATCGGCCTCCGGAATTGTGTCTGGCTAGGGGCCGAATTCGAGATAGCCCCCGTCGTCGACGTCCATGGGAGCCTTTTCTCCCGTGTGTCCGACTCCTGATGTTTGACCTCCTGGCACCGCCTTGATGATATTCCCCCTGTCCTTGGCCTGGGTCCCTCTGGGATGATACCTCCGTGTCGTTCATGTGTTTTGGGGAAGGGGCCTTTGGGGGTGTCCCGCTGTCCATAGCATCTGAGCCCAGTAAATCCTCCGATGAGGATCGTTCGGTGCGGGACCTCGCCGGATGATGACCCACAAGTATAGGGGATCTATTGTAGTACTTTTGATAAGTAAGAGTGTCGAACCCAACGAGGAGCAGAAGGAAATGATAAGCGGCTTTCAGCAAGGTATTCTCTGCAAGTACTAAAACAAGTGGTAACAGATAGTTTTGTGATAAGATAAATGGTAACGAGCAACAAGTAACAAAAGTAAATAAAGTGCAGCAAAGTGGACCAATCCTTTTTGTAGCAAGGACAAGCCTGGACAAACTCTTATAATAGGAAAAGCGCCCCCGAGGACACATGGGAATATCGTCAAGCTAATTTTCATCACGCTCATATGATTTGCGTTCGATACTTTGATAATTTGATATGTGGGTGGACTGGTGCTTGGGTACTGCCCTTACTTGGACAAGCATCCCACTTATGATTAATCTCTATTGCAAGCATCCGCAACTACAACAAAAGTATTAAGGTAAACCTAACCATAGCATGAAACATATGGATCCAAATCAGCCCCTTACGAAGCAACGCATAAACTAGGGTTTAAGCTTCTGTCACTCTGGAAACCCATCATCTACTTATTACTTCCCAATGCCTTCCTCTAGGCCCAAATAATGGTGAAGTGTTATGTAGTCAACGTTCACATAACACCACTAGAGGTTAGACAACATACATCTTATCAAAAATATCAAACGAATACCAAATTCACATGACTACTAATAGCAAGACTTCTCCCTTGTCCTCAGGAACAAACGTAACTACTCACAAAGCAAATTCATGTTCATAATCAGAGGGGTAATAATGTGCATAAAGGATATGAACATATGATCTTCCACCAAATAAAACAACTAGCATCAACCACAAGGAGTAATCAACACTACTAGCAACCTACTAGCACCAATCCCGGACTTGGAGACAAGAATTGGATACAAGAGATGAACTAGGGTTTGGAGATGAGATGGTGCTGGTGAAGATGTTGATGGAGATTGCCCTCTCCCGATGAGAGGAGCGTTGGTGATGACGACGGTGATGATTTCCCTCTCCCGGAGGGAAGTGTCCCCGGCAGAACAGCTCTGCCGGAGCCCTAGATTGGTTTCGCCTCGTGGCGGCGGAGTCTCGTCCCGAAAGGTTCTCCTCTATTGTTTTCTCATCGAAAGACTTCATACAGGAGAAGATGGACGTCGGAGAGCCACCAGGGGGCCACGAGGTAGGGGGCGCGCCGAGGGGGGGGGGGGGGGCGCCCCCCACCCTCGTGAGCAGGGTGTGGGCCCCCTGGCTTCATCTTTGGCGACGATTTTTCTTTATTTATTTTAAGGTGTTCCGTGGAGTTTCAGGACTTTTGGAGTTGCACAGAATAGTCCTTCAATATTTGCTCCTTTTCCAGCCCAGAATTCCAGCTGCCGGCATTCTCCCTCTTCATGTAAACCTTGTAAAATAAGAGAGAATAGCCATAAGTATTGTTACATAACGTGAAATAACAGCCCATAATGCAATAAATATTGACATTAAAGCATGATGCAAAATGGACGTATCAACTCCCCCAAGCTTAGACCTCGCTTGTCCTCAAGCGAAAAGCCGATAACAATAAATATGTCCTCATGTTTAGAGGTAGAGGCGTCGATAAAAATAAAATACGGACATGAAGGCATCATGATTATTTCATAACAACAACATATATAGATTTTGTCATATGATTACTTATGTTCAAGTGATGATCTTTTCACAAAGCCAAAATATGAATCAGAAACCTTATTGGGCACCAACAATTATAATCTCAGTCATTGAAGCAATTGCAATTTATCATAACGTCGAAAAGAGTCTATGTCAGAGCTTAAAAGCAAGCCCACATACTCAACTATCAATTAGTCCTTCATAATTGCTAACACTCACGCGATACTTGTCGTTACGGAGTTTTAATTGGACACAGAGAAAGATAGGGGCTTATAATTTTGCCCCACAACCTTTTACCTCAAGGGTAATGTCAACAATAATAATTGACGCTCCCCCACATCCAATTAGATATATATATATCATGTTCTTTCCAACATGCTGAGCTTGCCAAAGGATAAAATGAAAAAGGAAGGGTGAAGATCACCGTGATTCTTGCATAAAATAAAGGGTAATAATAAAATATAGGCCCTTCGCAGAGGGAAGCAGAGGTTGTCATGCGCGTTTAGGGTTGATGCACAAAATCTTAATGCAAAAGAACGTCACTTTATATTGCCCCTTGCATGTGGACCTTTATTATGCAGTCCGTCGCTTTTATTGCGTCCACAACAAGTTCGTACAAAGTTTATTTTCTCTGCACTAATAAGTCATGCATATTTAGAGAGAAATTTTTATTGCTTGCACCAATGACAACTTACTTGAAGGATCTTACTCAATCCATAGGTAGATATGGTGGACTCTCATGGCAAAACTAGTTTAAGGGTATTTGGAAGCACAAGTAGTATTTCTACTTAGTGCTAAGGATTGGCTAGCATGAGGGGGAAAGGCAAACTCAACACGGTAGAGGAACCATGACAACATACTTTATCTCAGATGAAAGAAAACATAACTCATTATGTTGTCTTCCTTGTCCAACCTCAACTATTTAGCATGTCATATTTTAACGAGTGCTCCCAATCATAAAATATGTCAATGATAATATATCTATATGTGAAACCTCTCTTTCCTTATTACTTCCTATTAATTGCAACGATGACCAAAAGTATATTTGCCAACTCCCAACAACTTTTAATCATCATACTTTTTCTATGTGAAGTCATTACTTTCAATAAGATCAAAATGAACTCTTTGATTCTTTTTATTCTTTTTCTTCTAATCACCCAAGATCATGGCAAAATACTCAAGCCCTTGACTCAACACTAATCTTTATTATATATCTCACGGACTCGATTACAAAGAAGGATCATAAAGCAAAACTCAAAACTAGATCATGCCATGACTTTATTCTACTAAATCAAGATACTACTAATAGGATCGAACTAAGAAAAACGGTAAAGATAGGAGTTGTGATGGTGATATGATACCGGGGCACCTCCCCCAAGCTTGGCATTTGCCAAGGGGAGTGCCCATACCCATGTGATTATGTCTCCTTCCTTGTTGTTGGTGGTGGAGGTGTTGATGATGATGCAAGCTTGTCGTCCACCTTCCATGGCATAGGCTCTCATCAGGTCAGCCTCCATCTCTTCCTCCGTTGCCGGCCCAAAGTGGTCAGCGTCGCTGTTTGCCCTTGGTTCCGGTGCCGGGTTTGATATCCGGCTCTCCCCGACTGACTCTTGAGAAGACATCTTGCTCTTATCTGCAGCAGCAACAGCTCGAAATAAAAACAAAGGATATTTGCGTGATACGAGAGTCAAAACCTTTGGGAGTATATATAATGAATTTTTACCGACCAAAATATGTATCGTGCAAGGAAACGGAGTCCGGAGGGCACATGAGGTGCTCACTAGGTAGGGGGACGCGCCCAGGGGGGTAGGGCGCGCCCTCCACCCTCGTGGAGGCCTCGTGTCCTCCCCGGACTGCTACTTATTTTTCTATTTTTCTAAATATTCCAAAACGGATAAATATTGCCTTAAAAATTGTTTTGCAGTCGGTTTACTTACCATACCACATACCTATTCCTTTTCGGAGTCTGGAACATTCTGGAAAGTGTCCCTTATGTATTCCTCCGGGGTTACGGTTTCAATAATATTAGTTTCAACATTTATAGGGTTACCTGAGATATAGTGTTTGATCCTTTGACCGTTTACCACCTTCGGATTTGTGCCTGCGAAGTTGTTGATTTTTATGGCACCGGAACGATAGACCTCCTCGATAACGTAGGGACCTTCCCATTTGGAGAGAAGTTTTCCTACAAAAAATCTTAAACGAGAGTTGTATAGCAATACATAATCACCTAGATTAAACTCACGCTTTTGTATCCTTTTGTCATGCCACCTTTTAACTTTTTCTTTAAACAACTTGGAATTTTCATAAGCTTGGGTTCTCCATTCATCAAGTGAGCTAATATCAAATAACCTCTTCTCACCGGCAAGTTTGAAATCATAGTTGAGCTCTTTAATAGCCCAATATGCCTTATGTTCTAGTTCGAGAGGTAAGTGACAGGCTTTTCCATAAACCATTTTATACGGAGACATACCCATAGGATTCTTATACGCAGTTCTATAGGCCCATAATGCATCATTCAATTTCTTGGACCAATTCTTTCTAGACCTATTGACAGTCTTTTGCAAAATTAATTTGAGCTCTCTATTGCTCAATTCTACCTGACCACTAGACTGCGGGTGATATGGAGATGCAATTCTATGATTAACGTCATATTTAGCAATCATCTTACGGAAAGCACCATGAATGAAGTGTGAACCACCATCAGTCATTAAGTATCTAGGGACTCCAAACCTTGGAAAAATAACTTCCTTAAGCATTTTAATAGAAGTGTTATGATCAGCACTACTAGTTGGAATAGCTTCTACCCACTTAGTAACGTAATCAACATCAACTAAAATATGAGTGTAACCATTAGAGGCAGGAAAAGGTCCCATATAATCAAAGCCCCAGACATCAAATGGCTCAATAACAAGTGAATAATTCATAGGCATTTCTTGACGTCTGCTGATATTACCAATTCTTTGACATTCATCGCAAGATAAAACAAACTTACGGGCATCCTTGAAGAGAGTAGGCTAATAAAAACCGGATTGCAATACCTTATGTGCAGTTCTATCTCCAGCGTGGTGTCCTCCATAAGCCTCGGAGTGACACTTGCGTAGGATTTGTTCCTGTTCATGCTCAGGTACACAACGTCTAATAACACCATCTACTCCTTTATAAAGATGTGGGTCATCCCAAAAGTAATGTCGCAAGTCATAGAAAAACTTTTTCTTTTGTTGGTATGTGAAGCTAGGCGGTATAAATTTAGCAACAATATAATTAGCATAATCAGCATACCAAGGAGTGCTACGAGAAGTACTTATGACATTTAATTGCTCATCAGGAAAGCTACAATAGGTAGTGGGTCATCAAGAACATTCTCTAGCCTAGACAAGTTGTCTGCAACGGGGTTCTCAGCTCCTTTTCTATCAGCAATATGCAAATCAAATTCTTGAAGCAAGAGAACCCATCTGATGAGTCTAGGTTTTGCATCTTTCTTTTCCATAAGATATTTACTAGCAGCATGATCTTTATGAATAGTTACTCTAGAATCAACAATATAGGGTCTGAATTTATCACAAGCAAATACAACCGCTAAAAGTTCCTTTTCGGTAGTAGCATAATTTCTTTGAGCATTGTCTAGAGTCTTACTAGCATAATGGATAACATTCAATTTCTTATCAACTCTTTGCCCTAGAACAGCACCTACAGCATAATCACTAGCATCACACATAATTTCAAAGGGTAAATTCCAATCAGGTGGCTGAACAACAGGTGCAGAGACTAATGCTTTCTTAAGTATTTCAAATGCTTCTACACAATCATCATCAAAGACAAATGGTACATCTTTTTGTAATAAATTAGTGGAGGCCGAGAGATTTTTGAGAAGTCCTTGATGAACCCTCTATAAAATCCGGCGTGACCAAGGAAACTTCTTATACCTTTGATGTCCTCGGGACATGGCATCTTTTCAATAGCATCAACCTTGGCTTTATCAACTTCAATACCTCTTTCAGAAACTTTGTGCCCCAAGACAATACCTTCATTCACCATAAAGTGGCACTTTTCCCAATTCAAGACAAGATTAGTTTCTTCACATCTCTGCAAAACTCGAGCAAGATTGCTCAAGCAATCATCAAAAGAGGAACCATAGACGGAAAAGTCGTCCATGAAAACCTCACAAATTTTCTCACATAAGTCAGAGAATATAGCCATCATGCATCTTTGAAAGGTAGCAGGTGCATTACATAAACCAAAAGGCATACGTCTATAAGCAAAAGTACCAAAAGGGCATGTAAAAGTAGTCTTTCATTGATCTTTAGCCGACACAGGTATTTGAGAAAGACCAGAATAACCATCTAGAAAGCAATAATGTGTATGTTTGCATAATCTTTCTAGCATTTGATCAATAATTGGTAAGGGGTAATGATCTTTCTTAGTAGCCTTATTTAATTTGCAGAAATCAATTACCATCCTATAACCCGTGATAATTCTTTGCGGAATCAATTCATCTTTATCATTAGGGACAACAGTAATACCTCCCTTCTTAGGGACACAATGGATATGACTTACCCACTGACTATCAGCAACGGGATAAATTATACCTGCCTCCAGAAGTTTGAGTATTTATTTTCTTACCACTTCTTTTATTTTAGGAATCAAACGTCGTTGAGGATCACGAACCGGTTTGGCATCCGCTTACAAATTTATTTTATGTTGACATAGAGTGGGACTGATGCCTTTAAGATCATCCAGAGTATATCCAATAGCGGCACGGTGCTTTTTCAGAGTTTTCAATAATCTTTCTTCTTCATGCTCTGAAAGGTTAGCGCTAATAATGACAGGATATATTTTCTTTTCATCAAGATAAGCATATTTAAGATTATCAGGCAACGGTTTAAGCTCAAACACGGGATCACCATTGGGTGGAGGAGGATCCCCTAGGATTTGAACAGGCAAATTGTGCTGCAGAATAGGTTCCTGTTTAAAGAATACTTCATCTATTTCCCTTCTTTCATTCATGAACATATCATTTTCATGGTCTAGCAAATAGTGTTTTAAAGGATCACTAGGAGGTACAACAATAGAAGCAAGACCTATAATTTCATCCTTACTAGGCAATTCTTCCTCACGATGTTGTTTACTAAATTTAGAGAAATTAAACTCATGAACCTTATCATCCAAGCCAATAGTAACAACATTCTTTTCACAGTCTATCTTAGCATTAACAGTACGCAAGAAGGGTCTACCAAATATAATGGGACAAAAGCTATCTTGTGGAGAACCAAGAACAAGAAAATCCGTGGGATATTTGGTTTTCCCACACAAGACTTCAACATCTCTAACAATTCCCATTGGAGATATAGTATCTCTATTGGCAAGTTTAATTGTAACATCAATTTCTTCTAACTCAGCAGGTGCAATATCATGCATAATTTCTTTGTATAAGCCAATGGGTATAACACTAGCACTAGCACCCATATCACATAAGCCATGATAACAGTGATCTCCTATTTTAACAGAAATAACAAGCACGCCTACCACAGGTCTATGTTTATCTCTATCATAGGGTTTAGCAATTCTAGCAGTTTCACCATTGAATTGAATAACATGCCCATCAATATTATCAGACAAGAGATCTTTAACAATAGCAATATTGGGTTCTACTTTGACTTGCTCAGGAGGTGTATAAGTCCTAGTATTGCTTTGACGAACAAAAGTTGAAGCTTTGGCATGATCCTTCATTCTAACAGGGCAAGGGGGTTTCTCGACATAAGAAGTAGGAACAATAGGATCATTATAAGTGACAATCTTTTCTTCAACTTTAATAGGTGTAGCTACTTTTACTTCTATGGGAGGATGATATTTAAACCACTTCTCCTTGGGGAGATCAACATAAGTAGCAAAAGATTCACAGAATGAAGCTACTATCTCAGAGTCAAGTCCATATTTAGTGCTAAACTTACGGAAAATATCGGTATCCATAAAAGATTTAACACAATCAAACTTAGGTGTCATACCTGACTCCTTACCTTCGTCGAGGTCCCAATCTTCAGAGTTGCGTTTAATTCTATCCAATAAATTCCATCCAAATTCAATAGACTTCATCATAAAAGAGCCAGCACAAGAAGTATCGAGCATGGTGCGATTATTATCAGAAAGCCGAGCATAAAAATTCTGGAGAATTGTCAATTTTGAGAGCTCATGATTGGGGCATGAATATAACATTGATTTAAGCCTCCCTCAAGCTTGAGCTATGCTTTCTCCTTCGCGAGGCCAAAAATTATATATATAATTGCGATCACGATGAACAAGATGCATAGGGTAATACTTTTGATGAAATTCCAATTTCACTCTTTTATAGTTCCATGATCTCGTATCATCACATAGCCTATACCATGTCAATGCGTCTCCCTCCAAAGGTAAAGGGAAGGCCTTCTTCTTAACAGCATCATCGGGTATACCTGCAAGCTTAAGTAGTCCACAAATATCATCCACATAGCGTAGATGTTCATCAGGATGCTTTGTTCCATCTCCTGTAAAAGTGTTAGCTAGCAGTTTTTCCATCAAACCCGAAGGAATTTCAAAAGGAGTTTCATTTTCAATAGGTTTAGTAGGTTGAGTGGGTTGAGGAGCAAATCTTGGCTCAGCTGGACGGGGTGAAGATACCCCGAAAAAGCCCCTCAAACAATTACTTTCCATAGTAACAAGTGACAGAAAATTTTAGCACACTAAATAAATTTTTCCTTACCAAATTCCACCTACCAAAGGCGCTTCACTCCCCGGCAACGGCGCCAGAAAAGAGTCTTGATGACCCACAAGTATAGGGGATCTATCGTAGTCCTTTCGATAAGTAAGAGTGTCGAATCCAACGAGGAGCAGAAGGAAATGATAGGCGGTTTTCAGCAAGGTATTCTCTGCAAGTACTGAAACAAGTGGTATCAGATAGTTTTGTGATAAGATAAATGGTAACGAGCAACAAGTAACAAAAGTAAATAAAGTGCAGCAAAGTGGCCCAATACTTTTGGTAGCAAAGGACAAGCCTGGACAAACTCTTATAATAGGAAAAGCGCTCCCGAGGACACATGGGAATATCGTCAAGCTAATTTTCATCACGCTCATATGATTCGCGTTCGATACTTTGATAATTTAATATGTGGGTGGACCGGTGCTTGGGTATTGCCCTTACTTGGACAAGCATCCCACTTATGATTAATCTCTATTGCAAGCATCCGCAACTACAACAAAAGTATTAAGGTAAACCTAACCATAGCATGAAACATATGGATCCAAATCAGCCCCTTACGAAGCAACGCATAAACTAGGGTTTAAGCTTCTGTCACTCTAGCAACCCATCATCTGCTTATTATTTCCCAATGCCTTCCTCTAGGCCCAAATAATGGTGAAGTGTTATGTAGTCGACGTTCACATAACACCACTAGAGGTTAGACAACATACATCTTATCAAAATATCAAACGAATACCAAAGTCACATGACTACTAATACCAAGACTTCTCCCTTGTCCTCAGGAACAAACGTAACTACTCACAAAGCATATTCATGTTCATAATCAGAGGGTTAATAATGTGCATAAAGGATCTGAACATATGATCTTCCACCAAATAAACCAACTAGCATCAACTACAAGGAGTAATCAACACTACTAGCAACCTACTAGCACCAATCCCGGACTCGGAGACAAGAATTGGATACAAGAGATGAACTAGGGTTTGGAGATGAGATGGTGCTGGTGAAGATGTTGATGGAGATTTCCCTCTCCCAATGAGAGGAACGTTGGTGATGATTTCCCCCTCCCGGAGGGAAGTGTCCCCGGCTGAACAGCTCTGCCGGAGCCCTAGATTGGTTCCGCCAAGGTTCCGCCTCATGGCGGCGGAGTCTCGTCCCGAAAGGTTCTCCTCTAATTTTTCTCATCGAAAGACTTCATATAGGAGAAGGTGGACGTCGGAGAGCCACCAGGGGGCCCACGAGGTAGGGGGGCGCGCCCATGGGGGGGGGGGCGCCCCCACCCTCGTGAGCAGGGTGTGGGCCCCCTGGCCTTCATCTTTGGCGACGATTTTTCTTTATTTATTTTAAGGTGTTCCGTGGAGTTTCAGGACTTTTGGAGTTGCACAGAATACTCCTTCAATATTTGCTCCTTTTCCAGCCCAGAATTCCAGCTGCCGGCATTCTCCCTCTTCATGTAAACCTTGTAAAATAAGAGAGAATAGCCATAAGTATTGTGACATAACGTGAAATAACAGCCCATAATGCAATAAATATTGACATTAAAGCATGATGCAAAATGGACGTATCACTGGACTGCAAAAAAGTATGGCTTAATGATTAAAACATCATACCATAGTGAGTCTGGATGTGCAAACGTGTTCGGATTTTATATAGTCACGAGTTCACCAGGGGCTAGGCCCTGGGATCCCACTCCGGGCTGCTGTCGGTAGCGGTAATGGACTCCTCCGGAAGGGGAGTTCTTCCAGATGTCTTTGTGCGAGGAGCCAAAGAGCTCTAGCAGGGTCTGGTGCTTGGCCGGGTCGAACTCCCATAAATTGCAGGCCTGGTGTTGACAAGGAAGAATCCGGCGAACTAACATCACCTGGACTACATTGACAAGTTTGATATTCTTGTCTTCCATATCCTTGACGCGCGTTTGGAGCACCGACAACTCGTCGGGCAAAGACCAGTTCAGGCCCTTCTTGGGCCAGGACGTAAGCCGCATGGGAGCTCCGGATCGGAATTCGGGAGCTGCGGCCCATTTCGTGCCGCACGACTCAGTGACGTAGAACCACTGCTGTTGCCACCCTTTGACGGAATCATTGAAAGTACCTGATGGCCATGTGACGTTGGGCATCTTCCTCACCATGGCACCTCCGCACTCGGCGTGCTCGCCGCTCACTACCTTGAGCTTCACATTAAAGATCTTCAGCCATAAGCCGAAGTGTGGCGAGATGCGGAGAAATGCCTCGCACATGACGATGAATGTCGAGATGTTGAGGAAGGAATTGGGGGATAGATCATGAAAATCGATCCGATAGTAATACATGATGCCGCGAACGAATGGGTGGAGGGGAAGCCCTAGCCCGCAGACAAAATGAGGGAGGAATACAACACTCTCGTGGGGTTCTGAAGTCGGGACGATCTGTCCCACCATTGGGAGACGATGGCTGATTTTCTTGGCCAGATACCCGGCCTCCCGAAGCTTTTTGATATCCTTCTCCCGGATGGTAGAGGCCATCCACTTGCCTCCTGCTCTGGGTCCGGACATTTTCGGAGGGCCTTTGTGGGCGGAGAAGATGAACGCTTGGGCGTTGGAGCTCGAGTGGGACAGGATGGATGAGCAGAGAAAGGAGCAGGCGTGGGTGAAAAAGGGGAGTCCTTATCTCCTTATAAAGGCAGCATGGATCCTGTGCCTCCCGACTTGCCCGGTAAACTCGCTTATACCCCAAACACCGTGTTGATGGCGCTGTTGCGTTAGCCACACCCGTATTGATGATAATCCCGTAATAAGGGGACACGATCTCTGCTTCGACAAGACATGCCAATAAAACCACCTCGCGATATGCGCAACTACAGGTTGAGAAAAACGGTTCGAATAATGACCGGGCCGCAGCGTGATGTCATGCTATGAAAAGTTGTCAGCAGATTAGATTTGTGGAATATTGTGCTCTCTACGGTGGTATGTGGAAATTGTTTTGTAGAGCCGGACACGATCCTTGTGTTCAAGATCTTCTATGGAGTATTTGGAGAAGGAACCCGCCTTGCAATGCCGAAGACAATCTGCGCGCCGGACTCATCGTCATTGAAGCCTAGTTCAGGGGCTACTGAGGGAGTCATGGATTAGGGGGTCCTCGGATAGCCGAACTATGTACTTGTGCCGGACTGTTGGACTATGAAGATACAAGATTGAAGACTTTGTCCCGTGTCCGGGTGGGACTCTCCTTTGCGTGGAAGGCAAGCTTGGCAATTTGGATATGTAGATTTCCTTCTCTGTAACCGACTCTGTGTAACCCTAGCCCCCTCCGGTGTCTATATAAACCGGAGGGTTTAGTCCGTAGGACGAGAACAATCATAATCATAGGCTAGCTTCTAGGGTTTAGCCTCTATGATCTCGTGGTAGATCAACTCTTGTAATACTCATATCATCAAGATCAACCAAGCAGGAAGTATGGTATTACCTCCATAGAGAGGGCCCGAACCTGGGTAAATATTGTGTCCCCCGCCTCCTGTTACCATTAGCCTTAGACGCACAGTTCGGTACCCCCGACCCGGGATCCGCCGGTTTTGACACCGACACCCCCCTTCCATGTAGTAGGAGTAGGAGTCAAGGAAAGGGAAAAGAGAAGAGAAGGAAGGAAGGGGCGCTGCCCCTTCCCCTAGTCCAATTCGGACTAGGCCTTGGGGGGCATGCGGACTGCCTCTCTCTCTTCCTTAAAGCCCAATAAGGCCCATATAGTCCCCGGCGAATTCCCATAACTCTCCGGTACTCCGATAAATACCCGAGTCACTCGGAACCTTTCCGATGTCCGAATATAGTCGTCCAGTATATCGATCTTTACGTCTCGACCATTTCGAGACTCCTCATCATGTCCCCAATCTCATCCGGGACTCCAAACTACCTTCGGTACATCAAAACACATAACTCATAATATAAATCGTCACCGAACGTTAAGCGTGCGGACCCTACGGGTTCGAGAACTATGTAGACATGACCGAGAACACGTCTCCTGTCAATAACCAATAGCGGAACCTAGATGCTCATATTGGCTCCTACATATTCGACGAAGATCTTTATCGGTCAAACCGCATAACAACATACGTTGTTCCCTTTGTCATCGGTATGTTTCTTGCCCAAGATTCGATCGTCGGTATCTCAATACCTAGCTCAATCTCGTTACCGGAAATTCTCTTTGCTCGTTCCATAATACATCATCCCACAACTAACTCATTAGTCACATTGCTTGCAAGGCTTATAGTGATGTGCATTATATCGAGAGCCCATAGATACCTCTCCGACAATCAGAGTGACAAATCCTAATCTTGAAATACGCCAACTCAACAAGTACCTTCGGAGACACCTGTAGAGCACCTTTATAATCACCCAGTTACATTGTGATGTTTGGTAGCACACAAAATGTTCCTCCCGTAAACGGGAGTTGCATAATCTCATAGTCATAGGAACATGTATAAGTCATGAAGAAAGCAATAGCAACATACTAAACGATCAAGTGCTAAGCTAATGGAATGGGTCAAGTCAATCACATCATTATCTAATGATGTGATCCCGTTAATCAAATGACAACTCATGTCTATGGCTAGGAAACTTAACCATCTTTGATTCAACGAGCTAGTCAAGTAGAGGCATACGATGATACTTTGTTTGTCTATGTATTCACACATGTACTAAGTTTCCGGTTAATACAATTCTAGCATGAATAATAAACATTTATCATGAAATATGGAAATAAATAATAACTTTATTATTGCCCCTAGGGCATATTTCCTTCACTACTCCGCAAGACGATTCATCCCACGGGCAAACTGGCGAACCACCAAAATCAGGGATGAGATGGGGAGGAGCAGGGGACGGATCTGGATGGCTGGGTGGATGTGTTTGTTTCATGACGAGGTGAGTATGAAGCAAAAGATGTCGTCGAGGTCAGAGAGGACGGGGCGGATGACGGCGAGCTCAAGGGAGATGCGTGCGATGCAAAGAAGGGGATCTAGGACGTGAAGTGCTTGTGATGCTCGACAACCAGTTGAGAGGGAGGCAGGAGGTGAGCGCCGTTGCACCGAGATCGAGGAAGCCTGGGTGGTGCGCTTGGCAGGGAGGTCGAGGGCGGTTTCCTGTGAGGCGAGTGGTTATGAGAAAGTTACGCGCAAATTGTGCGGGTCGTTAGCTTCCTGGCTGGCGGGGCCTTTTTTGAAGAAAATATGCCCTAGAGGCAATAATAAAGTTGTTATTTATATTTCCTTATATCATGATAAATGTTTATTATTCATGCTAGAATTGTATTAATCGGAAACTTAGTACATGTGTGAATACATAGACAATACACAGTGTCCCTAGTATGCCTCTACTTGACTAGCTCGTTAATCAAAGATGGTTATGTCAAGTAACATACCGATCACAAAGGGAACAACGTATGTTGTTGTGCGGTTTGACCGATAAAGATCATCGTAGAATATGTAGGAGCCAATATGAGCATCTAGGTTCCGCTATTGGTTATTGATCGGAGATGTGTCTCGATCATGTCTACATAGTTCTCGTCCGCACGCTTAACGTTCGATGAAAATTTGTATTATGAGTTCTGTTATTAGATGACCGAAGCTTGTTCGGAGTCCTGGATGAGTTCACGGGCATGACGAGGAGTCTCCAAATGGTCGAGACATAGAGATTGATATATTGGAAGGTTATGTTCAGACACCGGAAATCCTTTAGAAGAGTTCAAACATTTTTTGGAGTACCGGGAGGTTACCGGAACCCCCCGGGGGAAGTAGTGGGCCTTCATGGGCCTTAGTGGAAAGGAGATGAGGGCCGCAAGGGTGGCCGCCCCCCATGGCAAGTCCGAAATGGACTAGGGAGGCGGCGGCGCCCCCCTCTTTCCTTCTCCCTCTCCTCCTCCTTCCCTCTCTTCCCCTCTTGGAAAAAGGAAGGGGACTCCAACTAGGATTGGGAACCCTAGTTGGACCCTCCCTATGGCGCGCTCCTCCTGGCCGCCAGCCTCCTCCCTCCCTCCTTTATATACGGGGGTAGGGGGGCACCCCAAAGCACAACAGACAATCTCTTAGCCGTGTGTGGTGGCCCCCTCCACTGTTTAACACCTCGGTCATACCGTCATAGTGATTAGGCCAAGCCCTGCGCCAGTAACTTCATCATCACCATCGCCACACCGTCGTCCTGACGGAACTCTCCCTTGTCCTCAACTGGATCAAGAGCATGAGGGACGTCATCGTGCTGAATGTGTGCTGAACACAGAGGTGCCGTACATTCGGTCCTTAGATTAGTTGGAGCGTGAAGACGTTCGACTACGTCAACCGTGTTACTAAACGCTTCCGCTTTCGGTCTACGAGGGTACGTGGACACACTCTTCCGTCTTGTTGCTATGCATCTCCTAGATAGATCTTGCATGATCATAGGAAAATTTTGAATTACTACGTTCCCCAACAGTGATATCAGAGCCAGGTCTATGCGTAGATGATATAT
This sequence comes from Triticum timopheevii, assembly GCA_963921465.1. Classification (NCBI taxonomy): domain Eukaryota; kingdom Viridiplantae; phylum Streptophyta; class Magnoliopsida; order Poales; family Poaceae; genus Triticum; species Triticum timopheevii. The sequence goes on from OY997272.1 coordinate 193,650,307, forward strand.
GCATGAGTAGAACACAAAGAGTTCTGGGCTATAATAGTCATACTACTTACCACCAACGTCTTACTTTGATTTGGCAGTATTGTTGGATGAAGTGGCCCGGACCGACTTTACATGACCGCATTCATGAGATTGGTTCTACCGACGTGCTTTGCACATAGGTGGCTGGCGGGTGTCTGTTTGTCCAACTTTAGTTGAATCGAGTTTGACTACAGCCGGTCCTTATTGAAGGTTAAAACATCACACTTGACGAAAAATCGTTGTGGTTTTGATGCGTAGGTAAGAACGGTTCTTGCTAGAAGCCCGTAGCAGCTGCGTAAAACTTGCAACAACAAAGTAGAGGATGTCTAACTTGTTTTTGCAGGGCTTTTTGTGACGTGATATGGTCAAGACATGATGTGATATAAATTGTTGTATGAGATGATCATGTTTTGTAACAGAGTTATCGGCAACTGGCAGGAGCCATATGGTTGTCGCTTGATTGTATGAAATGCAATCGCCATGTAATTGCTTTACTTTATCACTAAGCGGTAGCGATAGTCGTAGTAGCAATAGTTGGCGAGACGACAACGATGCTATGATGTAGATCAAGGTGTCAAGCCAGTGATGATGGAGATCATGACGATGCTTCGGTGATGGAGATCGTGAGCACAAGATGATGATGGCCATATCATGTCACATATTTTGATTGCATGTCATGTTTATCTTTTATGTACCTTATTTTGCTTAGGACGGCGGTAGCATTATAAGATGATCCCTCACTAAATTTAAAGGTATAAGTGTTCTCCCTGAGTATGCACCATTGCTATAGTTCGTCGTGTCGAGACACCACGTGATGATCGGGTGTGATAAGCTCTACGTTCACATACAACGGGTGCAAGCCAGTTTTGCACATGCAGAATACTCGGGTTAAACTTGACGAGCCTAGCATATGCAGATATGGCCTCGGAACACTGAAACCGAAAGGTCGGACGTGAATCATATAGTAGATATGATCAACATAGAAATGTTCACCATTGAAAACTACTCCATCTCACGTGGTGATCGGACATGGTTTAGTTGATTTGGATCACGCGATCATTTAGATGACTAGAGGGATGTCTATCTAAGTGTGAGTTCTTAAGTAATATGATTAATTGAACTTTAATTTATGATGAACTTAGTCGTGATAGTTTTTTTTTGCATATCTATGTTGTTGTAGATCAATGACCCGTGCTACCGTTCCTTGAATTTTAATGCGTTCCTAGAGAAAGCTAAGTTGAAAGATGATGGTAGCAATTACCCGGACTAGGTCCGTAACTTGAGGATTATCCTCATTGCTGCACAGAAGAATTATGTTATGGAAGCACCACTAGGTGCAAGGCCTACTGCAGGAGCAACTGCGGCCGTTATGAACGTCTGGCATAGCAAAGTTGATGACTACTCGATAGTTCAGCGTGCCATGCTTTACGGCTTAGAATCGGGACTTCAAAGACGTTTTGAACATCATGGAGCATTTGAGATGTTCCAAGAATTGAAGTTAATATTTCACGCAAATGCCCGAGTTGAGAGATATGAAGTCTCCAACAAGTTCTATAGCTGCAAAATAGAGGAGAATATTTCTGTCAGTGAACACATACTCAAAATGTCTGGGTACCATAACCACTTGACTCAGCTGGGAGTTAATCGTCCTGATAATAGTGTCATTGACAGAGTTCTTCAATCACTGCCACCAAGCTATAAAGGCTTCATGATGAACTATAATATGCAAGGGATGACAACTATAATATGCAAGTTGCTACTCCCGGGAAGAAGCCCAAGTCTGGACCTAAGCCTGAAACTGAGTGCTTGTACTGCAAAGGGATTGGTCACTGGAAGCGGAACTGCCCCAAGTATTTGGCAGATAAGAAGGATGGCAAAGTGAAAGGTATATTTGATATACATGTTATTGATGTGTACCTTACTAATGATCGTAGTAGCGCCTGGGTATTTGATACTAGTTCTGTTGCTCATATTTGCAACTCAAAACAGGGGCTACGGATTAAACGTAGATTGGCTAAGGACGAGGTGACGATGTGCGTCAGAAATGGTTCCAAGGTCGATGTGATCGCCGTCGGCACGCTACCTCTACATCTACATTCGAGATTAGTTTTAGACCTGAATAATTGTTATTTGGTGCCAGCATTGAGCATAAACATTATATCTGGATCTTGTTTGATGCGACACTATTATTCATTTAAATCAGAGAATAATGGTTGTTCTATTTATATGAGTAATATCTTTTATGGTCATGCACCCTTATTGAGTGGTCTATTTATGTTGATTCTCGATCCTGATGATACACATGTTCATAATATTGAAGCCAAAAGATGTAAAGTTGATATAGTGCAACTTATTTGTGGCACTGCCATTTAGGTCATATTGCTGTAAAGCGCATGAAGAAACTCCATGATGATGGGCTTTTGGAATCACTTGATTATGAATCACTTGGTGCTTGCGAGCCATGCCTCATGGGCAAGATGACTAAAACTCTGTTCTTTGGAACAATGGAATGCGTTACTGACTTATTGGAAATAATACATACCGATGTATGCGGACCAATGAGTGTTGAGGCTCGTGGTGGGTATCCTTATTTTCTTACCTTCACAGATGATTTGAGCATATATGGGTATATCTACTTAATGAAACATAAGTCTAAAACATCTGAAAAGTTCAAAGAATTTCAGAGTGAAGTGGAAAATCATCGTAACAAGAAAATAAAGTTTCTACGATCTGATCGTGGAGGCGAATATTTGAGTTACGATTTTGGTCTTCATTTGAAACAATGTGGAATAGTTTCGCAACTCACGCCACCTGGAACACCACAGCGTAATGGTGTGTCAGAACATTGTAACCATACTTTATTGGATATGGTGCGATCTATGATGTCTCTTATTGATTTACCGCTATCATTTTGGGGTTATGCTTTAGAGATGGCTGCATTCACTTTAAAAAGGGCACCATCAAAATATGTTGAGATGACACCATATGAACCGTGGTTTGGCAAGAAACCCAAGTTGTCGTTTGTTAAAGTTTGGGGTTGCGATGCTTATGTGAAAAAGCTTCAACCTGATAAGCTCGAACCCAAATCAGAGAAGTGCGTCTTCATAGGATACCCAATGGAAACTGTTGGGTACACCTTCTATCACAGATCCGAAGGCAAGATCGTTGCTAAGAATGGATCCTTTCTATAGAAGGAGTTTCTCTCAAAAGAAGTGAGTGGGAGGAAAGTATAACTTGATGAGGTAATTGTACCTTCTCCAGAATTGGAAAATAGTTCATCACAGAAATCAGTTCGAGTGATTCCTACACCAATTAGTGAGGAAGCTAATGATAATGATCATGAAACTTCAGATCAAGTTACTACCAAACCTCGTAGGTCATCCAGAGTATGGTCTGCACTAGAGTGGTACAGTGATCCTATTCTAGAAGTCATGTTACTAGACCATGATGAACCTACAAACTATGAGGAAGCGATGATGAGCCCAGATTCTGCGAAATGGCTTGAGGCCATGAAATTTGAGATGGGATCCATGTATGAGAACAAAGTGTGGACTTTGGTGGACTTGCCCGATGATCGGCACGCCATAGAAAATAAATGGATCTTCAAGAAGAAGACTGACGCTAACGGTAATGTTACTGTCTACAAAGCTTGACTTGTTGCGAAAGGTTTTTGACAAGTTCAAGGAGTTGACTATGATGAGACCTTCTCACCCGTAGCGATGCTTAAGTCTGTCTGAATCATGTTAGCAATTGCCGCATTTTATGATTATGAAATTTGGCAACTGGATGTCAAAACTGCATTCCTTAATGGATTTTTTAAGGAAGAGTTGTATATGATGCAACCAGAAGGTTTTGTCGATCCAAAAGGTGCTAACAAAGTGTGCAAGCTCCAACGATCCATTTATGGACTAATGCAAGCCTCTCAGAGTTGGAATATACGCTTTGATAGTGTGATAAAAGCATATGGTTTCATACAGACTTTTGGAGAAGCTTGTATTTACAAGAAAGTGAGTGGGAGCTCTGTAGCATTTCTAAAACTATATGTAGATGACATATTGTTGATTGGAAATGATATAGAAATTCTGGATAGCATAAAAGGATACTTGAATAAGATTTTTTCAAAGAAAGACCTCGGTGAAGTTGCTTACACATTGAGCATGAAGATCTATAGAGATAGATCAAGATGCTTAATTGGACTTTCACAAAGCACATACCTTGATAAAGTTTTGTAGAAGTTAAAAATGGATCAGTCAGACAAAGGTTTTTTGCCTGTGTTAGAAGGTGTGAAGTTGAGTCAGACTCAATGCCCGACCACTTCAGAAGATAGAGAGAAAATGAAAGTCATTCCCTATGCTTCAGCCGTAGGTTCTATCATGTATGCAATGTTGTGTACCAGACCTGATGTGTGCCTTGCTATAAGTATAGCAGGGAGGTACCAAAGTAATCCAGGAGTGGAGCATTGTACAATGGTCAATAACATCTTGAAATACCTGAAAAGGACTAAGGATATGTTTCTCATTTATGAGGTGACAAAGAGCTTGTCGTAAATGGTTACGTCGATGCAAGCTTTGACACTGATCCGAATGACTCTAAGTCGCAATCCGGATACGTATTTCTATTGAATGGTGGAGCTATCAGTTGGTGCAGTTCCAAGCAGAGCGTCGTGGCGGGATCTACGTGTGAAGCGGAGTACATAGCTGCTTCGGAAGCAGCAAATGAAGGAGTCTGGATGAAGGAGTTCATATCCGATCTAGGTGTTATACCTAGTGCATCGGTCCAATGAAAATCTTTTGTGACAATACTGGTGCAATTGCCTTGGCAAAGGAATTCAGATTTCACAAGAGAACCAAACACATCAAGAGACGCTTCAATTCCATCCGTCATCAAGTCGCGGAGGGAGACATAGAGATTTGCAAGATTCATACGGATCTGAATGTTGCAGACCCGTTGACTAAGCCTATTCCACGAGCAAAACATGATCAACACCAAGACTCCATGGGTGTTAGAATCATTACTTTGTAATCTAGATTATTGACTCTAATGCAAGTGGGAGAGTGAAGGAAATATGCCCTAGAGCCCATAATAAAGTTGTTATTTATATTTCCTTATATCATGATAAATGTTTATTATTCATGCTAGAATTGTATTAACTGGAAACTTAGTACATGTGTGAATACATAGACAATACACAGTGTCCCTAGTATGCCTCTACTTGACTAGCTCGTTAATCAAAGATGGTTATGTTTCCTAACCATAGACATGTGTTGTCATTTGATGAACGGGATCACATCATTAGGAGAATGATGTGATGGACAAGACCCATCCGTTAGCTTAGCATTATGATCGTGACAGTTATATTGCTACTGCTTTCTTCATGACTTATACATGTTCCTCTGACTTGAGATGATGCAACTCCCGAATACCAGAGGAACACCTTGTGTGCTATCAAACATCACAACATAATGGGGTGATTATAAAGATGCTCTACAGGTGTATCCGAAGGTGTTTGTTGAGTTGGCATAGATCAAGATTAGGATTTGTCACTCAGTGTATCGGAGAGGTATCTCTGGGCCCTCTCGGTAATGATCATCACTATAAGACTTGCAAGCAATATGACTAATGAGTTAGGTGCAGGATGTAGCATTACTGAACGAGTAAAGATACTTGCCAGTAACGATATTGAACTAGGTATGATGATACCGACGATCGAATCTCAGGCAAGTAACATAGCGATGACAAAGGGAACAACGTATATTGTGCGGTTTGACCGATAAAGATCTTCGTAGAATATGTAGGAGCCAATATGAGCATCCAGGTTCCGCTATTGGTTATTGATCGGAGATGTGTCTCGATCATGTCTACATAGTTCTCGAACCCGTAGGGTCCGCATGCTTAACGTTCGATGACGATTTGTATTATGAGTTATGTGATTTGATGACCGAAGCTTGTTCGGAGTCCCGGATGAGACCACGGACATGCCGAGGAGTCTCGAAATGGTCGAGGCATAAAGATTGATATATTGAAAGGTTATGTTCGGACACCGGAAAGGTTTCGGAAGAGTTTGGACATTTTTCGGAGTACCGAGAGGCTACCGGAACCCCCCGGGGGAAGTAGTGGGCCTTCATGGGCCTTAGTGGAAAGGAGAGGAGGGCCGCAAGGGTGCCACCCCCATGGCAAGTCTAAATTGGACTAGGGAGGGGATGGCACTCCCCTCTTTCCTTCTCCCTCTCCTCCTCCTTCCCTCTCCCCCCCCTCTTGGAAAAAGGAAGGGGACTCTAACTAGGATTGGGAATCCTAGTTGGGCTCCCCCTATGGCGCGCCCCTCCTAGACGCCGGCCTCCTCCTCCCTCCTTTATATACGGGGGCAAGGGGCACCCCAAAGCACAACATACAATCTCTTAGCCGTGTGTGGTGCCCTCCTCCACAGTTTAACACCTCGGTCATATCGTCGTAGTGCTTAGGCGAAGCCCTGCGTTGGTAAGATCATCATCACCAATGCCATGCCATCGTGCTGACGGAACTCTCCCTCGTCCTCAACTGGATCAAGAGCACGAGGGACGTCATCGTGCTAAACGTGTGCTGAACACGGAGGTCTCGTACGTTCTGTAATTGGATCAGTTGGATCGTGAAGACATTAGACTACATCAACCGCGTTACTAAATGCTTCCGCTTTTGGTCTACGAGGGTACATGGACACACTCTCCCGTCTCGTTGCTATGCATCTCCTAGATAGATCTTGCATGATCGTAGGAAAATTATGAATTACTACGTTTCCCAATATTTTTTGCATATGAAGGCAAGGGATTAGGCCTATCTATGACCGTCAGATTCTGATAGAATCAACGATAGTTGAGCGGTCTGATGATGGTCTCCTAGCAGACTACAGATAACAAGTGTTTCCCAGAGAAATAGGTAACTACCAGCCCCGCGTCCGTCCCCTACAATCACGCAGTTCTCATCTCAAACTAAGGAAACTAAAACGAAATCAGCTTCCCTCACCCTTAACCTCGACGCCGCTCACCAACAGCACGACCTCGCACGATCGCCATCGCCATCACGAGCAGCGTGGCATCCGTTTGCGAGATAGTCAGAGCAGGGAGGCGACGCGACGGAAGCCCCAGGACCCTACCATCGCAGCGTTTCATCCGTCAGTGAGATCGACAATGCACCAGGAGCCAGTTGGCCCCAGATCTAGTCTCTCCCAAATAATCGCCATTGCCAGCCCACCACCTGCCGCTGTTCCTCTGCTGGCTGGAGTGAACGGAGCCAATCGGTGGAAGGAAGAGATGAGCGGCAGCGAGGGAGGCGACGGCGCAGGCGTCACACAAGGGGTCCCGGGTCATCTCCGCCACCACACGCGCCGATGCCGCCGTGCGCCGCGACCATATCCTCGCCGACCGTGCATCCTTCGCCGACCTGGCCGTGCTCCGCGACCAGATCCTCGCCGGTCGTGCTTCCTTCGCCGACCTCGCCGTGCAGCAATCTAACTGCTCATCCGCCCGCCTCGGTGGCGACCTATGATGCTACTTCTTTCGACGAGTCCGAGAGTGGCTCACGTACGTCTTGATACGGATGAGCGTATACTCAGAGATTGACCGTGGATGGTCATGCCGATAGGCGACGATGACTGACGAGTAATTACTCCCGATCCCCTCCATCTCAGAGTTGCCAACAGCCTCTGTGTCACGACTCACCAAATGTCATTGCATCATGCAGGTTTGGTCTATGCATATACTGAACCAGCCTGAGAGTTTGATTACTAGTCTGTATCTGCTGTTGTTATGGGCAGTGCTACTCTTGAATTTACTGATTTTTGCATGGTGCATGGCTCTTTGGCAGGTGCCTTCATATTTTTTTAGAGCAAGAGTTCATGACAGTTTGCAAGCGCATGATCTGATGATTGCCTGCATACACGGATGATGTGAAGTAATATTTCCCACTTTCACCTTTTTGTATGGCAATAGTAGGAGAGTATCCTTCTATACAAGTCACTTTTTTGGCCTAAATATAGTAACCACAAACCCGTGATTTCAATGTTTTTTATATTACAGTGTGATAATTACTGTAATTCTCAGATTACAAGAAGCATGATGTTGCATTATATAATACATTCTCTGAAATAACAACACATGAACTATTTAATATAGTGGCTCTGTGCTTCACCAAAGAGAAGGCAAAGTATTTGGATACTACTAAATATTACAGGATGGACAATGCAAATCCATCCCAAATTGTATAGCTTGCTAATATACATACATAATTAACTTCTTATGTTTTTTTATTTTCTAGGCGACTGGTGGCAGGTTCTGAGGGCTGAGAAGAGGTATGCAGGGAACATCTATGTGTACAACATCATGGGTGTATTTGAAATTGACCATAAAGGAGAATAAAATGTCCTCCGTCGAGATGGAGCACATAGTGCTGGATCAGTTGGATCAGTCAGTTACAATCATGGTCTTCATGTTCCAATACAACTGCTTCTTCTGTTAGTGTTTCTGTTTACTCTAATTATTCAAGGTCAGTTGTTGTTATTTCAGCATCAAACTTCCAAATGTCATCTCCTTACTTTAGCAATAAAAACATATCTTTCATTCCTTCATGCCTACTTGTCAGTTTTTTCATGGCGCGATTTATCTTGCTGTTGACTAGATGTAAAGTATTACCTGCCAAATCATCAATTCTTTGTGTTTTGAGATCACATGCATGTTATTCCATCAACCATGTAATTTTGAACTTGATGGATCCTTAGTTCCTGAACTTTGAAGTTGATGGATCCTTTGTTCTTCTGTTGGATTGTAAATGAATGGATTGACAAGTCAAGAAAGCTGAAGCATACTTGATATATGAAGTCTAATGCTGTTACCAATATATGGGCTGAATAATATATGTATAAATCTGTTCACTGAAACTTCAATTAGTCTGGCACTCCTGCTTGCAATGATACGGTTATAATCCCCATAAAAAGCGATACTGTTATAATTAACTATTTTTTACCTCACCACTGAAACTTGCAGGTGTTCAATCTTAAGATGCCCGAATCTACTACAAGGAAGAAAGTAATTATGCAAAACTAACTATATGGAGAAAGTAATTATGCCCGACTCTACTTGCAGAAGGTTGGACTCTACTACATCGAAAGAAGAAATATTATATGAAGTTCCAAAGTTACTTTGTTATTTGTGAAAGTCTGATGCATCTCAAACTCGGTTGCTTTGCCGCAGGATGATGAAGAGGAAAAGGGAAAGGGGGAGGAGCTCAAAAAATCAAAGAGGAATGGAATAAGGAATAAACAAGGATGGGATGGGAGGCCTCCAAGACAATGGCAAGGTAAGGCGTCACACTGAATTTGTGACTCCAGTAAATAATTGGCCTTCCTTTTTGTTTAGCTTGACTGAAACCAAAAAATCTATTTCACTACATATTGTTGCAGCTTCATTAACGATCCATATCACATCTTGAAACTAGCATTAGTTGAGACTACAAGATTAGACAATCTTACTATTGATAAAAAAAAATTGAAACTGAGGTAAAAGGTAATCAGATTTTTTTAGGAGTCATCTCTTGTCTGCTTTAGAAAATAAGTTCTTGAGGGCATAGAACAAATCTTTACATCACCATTATTATTTTTTACTTCCAGTTATAACACTTCAACCCATGCTTGTCTAATTTGTGATGCTTGCATTGCTTTTTTTGGTGGAAAATAACAAACACACACTTGATTTGCATAACTAATGGTGAAAGTTTAAAAATGACGGTAATATCAGTGTTCGACTTTGTGCATCTGAAATTTTTGTCAATAGAAACGTGATGCAAGTGGTTGCCTCATTGGTAGATGCATGCTGATGTATCTTTTTTGTACGTGTCTCTTCTCTATAGAAACATAAGGTCAACTTCAATATGAAGTTTTCTGCTCACAGTGCACATAATTCCAGTTTATATGAGAAACATTTGCATGTATATTTTAGCCTTAATTTTATAGTTCACTTTTCCCCTTGGGGTGAGTTGAGCTTAAACCTTGTGTTGGTAAGAGAGAAGGAGCATATTGAAGTTAGTTTATGTCACTCCTGGAGTGCCTCTCTCCAAGTATAAGTCTGAGACTGATTGCTCTCTTGTTGTGGTCTGACAAAACTTGAAATATATGGAAAGTTATGTTGTGCTACCTTTAAGTTATAGCTCGATTTTTCCATAGAAAATATTTTTGCTAATGAGACAACAATGTGTAGTTTTAGGTCGTTGTCTTCCTTTGTTTCATAGTTGTTTAAACTTAGTGGCGTCGTTGCTCTTGTCGGCCTTCAATATGTTGATGTACTATTCCCTTCTTAATATATTTATACACACAGTTCTCCTGTATGTTCTCAGAAAAGAAGGAAACGAGTTTTTGCTACATTCAAGCATTGCATTTTAAAGTAAAGTTTCATTAATTATTAGTAATCTCGGGGGACATCTTGATATTTCTTATCTATTTGTATGTTTCACTTGGCAGCAAGTATCATTATGCTGCTTGAGAAGACTAAGGACATGTTTGGTTGAAAACTTGGATAGTGTGCCTGGAAAAAAATAGTGCCTGGACCTTGAGAAGGCAGCCATTTTTGCCTGGCCAGGCTAGCCTGATGCATAAGCATTTGGATCCCTTCCTTGCTTGTTGATGTGTCCTTTTGTGTTTAAAAGATTTCCAACGCTGTCCTTGTTGCTTGTTTACTGCCAGGCACACAACCAGGCTTGAAAAATTGGACGCCTGGTCCAGGCAAATCACACTGCATGGGTTGAATATATTATTTTATTCGAATTTTTGAACCAGGTCAGGCTAACCATGCTTCTAGTGACGACAAGGCCAGGCAGCCATTTTCTCGGCTAGGCAGCAGCCAAACGAGAGTCAGGCAAGAACCGGGCACATGCGAATCCAGGCTTGCGATCACCTGGACTCTAACCAAACACACCCTAAGGCCCTGTTTATTTGGGCTTTTTCTTCTGCTTTTGCAGCTTTTCTACTTTGACAAAAAAGCCACAAAAGCTCCTAAATAGGGGCTATTTGCTTCGGTTTTGTGCTTATGAATCAATATTGTTATATGATGGTATAAGCCAAAAGGTGAAGCAAAAAACATCTATTTAGGAGTTTTTTTGTCTTTTTGCCGAAGTGGAAAAGTTGCAAAAGCAAAAGTAAAAGCCCAAACAAACATGGCCTAAACATGGGAATTGTGGTTTCAAATTAGAGGATTGTGGTTTTGAAGTTGTTGGTAAAAGGTAATTCATATAGGCCAATACATTCTGAATATGCCACACCGGGAACGTCTACGAAGAGATTAACCATCTGAAGACTTGGTTACTTGGTTTTATTTTAAATGAAGTTGTGTATGAGGGAAAGAGAGCAATAAATTTGTACATGGACTAACAGTGTTGGTAAGAATTTAGGTGAATACCCTGATCTTGTTAGTTAGCTGTTTGTAACTAATATCATACACTCTTTTAATGATGATGAATAGATTGTTGTTTCCATTGAAAGATAACATATTCCAGGAATGGCATGTTGTTTATAACTTTTCGGTTCACTGAAGCATGAGCGAGGTCGGAGGAGATGAGGGCATATTATTCCAAGGTGGTGTCGGAGGATGTGGGGAGCAAACCGCCGCACTTAGAGCATCCAGGGCTCACCCCCTCCCGCACTTTGTGCCCCTTGCTAGGACCCAAGAGAGTAGAAAAAGGCCGTCTGTCCCTCAAAATCATTCCATACATGGGGAAGCAATGAGGCTGTTCGGGCAGTCTGCTACATCGGACGTGGCTCACGTTAGACCAATTTTTTCTTTCTTTATTCTCTCTCTCCATCCCAACCAATAATATGCATGTGACAAACAATTTTGGGGACCTGGCTGCATGGATAGACAAATGAGGTTCAAAGTGGACACGTCTAGACATTGTTCAGATGTGTTAGCTGATACGTCTCCAAGGTATGTATAATTTTTGATTGTTCCATGCTATTATATTATCTGTTTTGGATGTTTAATGGGCTTTAATATGCTCTTTTATATTAATTTTGGGACTAACCTATTAACCGAGGGCCCAGTACCAGTTTCTATTTTTTTTTTGCCTATATTAGAGTTTTGCAGAAAAGGAAAATACCAAACGGAGTCCAAACGGAATGAAACCTTCGCGATGATCTTTCTTGGACCGAAAGCAAATCAGAAGACTTGGAGATGAAGCCGGAGATGCAACAAGGCGTCCATGAGGAAGGAGGGCACGCCCAGGGGGGTAGGCGCACCCCCACCCTCGTGGGCCCATCGTAGCTCCACCAACCTAGTTCTTTCGCATATATATATATACTCTTATACCCTAAAAACATCAGGGGAAGCCACGAATCCACTTTTCCACCGCCGCAACCTTCTGTACCCATGATATCCCATCTTGGGGCCTTTTCCGGCGATCTGCCGAAGGGGGAATCGATCACGGAGGGCTTCTACATCAACACCATTACCTCTCTGATGAAGCGTGAGTATTTTACCACAGACCTTTGGGTCCATAGTTATTAGCAAAATGGCTTCTTCTCTCTCTTTGATTCTCAATACAAAGTTCTCCTCGATGTTCTTGGAGATCTATTTGCTGTAACATTCTTTTGCGGTGTGTTTGCCGAGATCCGATGAATTGTGAATTTATGATCAAGATTATCTATGAATATTATTTGGTTCTTCTCTGAATTCTTATATGCATGATTTGATATCTTTGCAAGTCTCTTTGAATTATCGCTTTAGTTTGACCTACTAGATTGATCTTTCTTGCCATGGGAGAAGTGCTTAGCTTTGGGCTCAATCTTGTGGTGTCCTTTCCCAGTGATAGCAGGGGCAGCAAGGCACGTATTGTATTGTTGCCATCGAGGATAAAAAGATGGGGTTTATATCATATTGCTTGAGTTTATCCCTCTACATCATGTCATCTTACTTAATGCATTACTCTGTTCTTATGAACTTAATACTCTAGATGCATGCTGGATAGTGGTCGATGTGTGGAGTAATAGTAGTAGATGCAGACAGGAGTCGGCCTACTTGACACGGACGTGATGCCTATGTTCATGATCATTGCCTTAGACGTCATCATAATTATGTGCTTTTCTATCAATTGCTCGGTAGTAATTTGTTCACCCACCGTAATACATGCTATCTTGAGAGAAGCCACTAATGAAACCTATGGCCCCCGGGTCTCTTTTCCATCATATTGCATCTATTTTCCATATTAGTGAATCTCGTTTACATCTTGCTAGTTTCCAATCTATTATTTTGCAATCTTTACTTTCCAATCTATATATCAAAAATACCAAAAATATTACTTTATTATCTCTATTAGATCTCACTTTTGCGAGTGACTGGGAAGGGATTAACAACCCCTTTATCGTGTTGGTTGCAAGTTCTTGATTGTTTGTGCAGGTATTCGGTGACTTGTGCGTTGTCTCCTACTGGATTGATACCTTGGTTCTCAAAACTGAGGGAAATACTTACGCTACTTTGCTGCATCACCCTTTCCTCTTCAAGGGAAAACCAACGCAAGCTCAAGAGGTAGCAAGAAGGATTTCTGGTGCCGCTGCCGGGGAGATTTATGCCAAGTCAAGACAAGATTTGATCTCCCGTCAACTTGCCAATTTCTGGCGCCGTTGCCGGGGAGATATTCATCAAGTCAAGCCATACTAATGATATGGCTTTGTCCACTTTGATTTATAATAATTATGAATATATGGATGTGAATTTTGTTGGTAGGAACAATTTTGGTAACAACGCGTATAGAGGCAATTTTAATCCTAGGCCGTTTCCTAGTAATTACTCTAATAATTATGATAATTCCTACAACAACTCTTATTGAAATTTTAATAGTTTGCCCTCTGATTTTGATAATAGTGTTAAAGAATTTATGAGTTCACAAAAGAATTTTAATTCTTTGATTGAAGAACAATTGCTTAAGATTGATGAGTTGGCTAGGAACATGGATAGAATTTCTCTTGATGTCAATTCTTTGAAACTTAAAGCATGAGAATTTCCATTGATGAGTGTAAAGAAAGAACAGCTAAGATGCGTGCTAAAAAAGATTGGTTTGTAAAAGTGTGTTCTTCTAGTTTTCATGATTATAATGATGAAGATCTAAAAGTGATTGATGTGATTCATAATAAATCTTTGTTTTCCAATATGAATCTTGATAAAGATGGACTGGAGATGAGTCAACTTTAGCTAAAAGGCGTCCCAATGATTCAGAGTTTTTAGATCTAGATGCAAAAATTAATAAAAGTGGGATTGAAGTGGTCAAAACTTTAAATAGCAATGAACCCACTATTTTGGATTTCAAGGAATTTAATTATGATAGTTGCTCTTTGATAGATTGTATTTCCTTGTTGCAATCCATGTTAATTTGTCCTCATGCTTATAATCAAAATAAAGCTTTTACTAAACATATCGTTGATGCTTTGATGCAACCTTTTAAAGAAAAGCTTGAACTAGAAGTTTCTGTCCCTAGAAAACTTTATGATGAGTGAGAAACTACTATTAAGATTAAGATTAAATATTATGAATGCGATGCTTTGTGTGATTTGGGTGCTAGTGTTTCCACGATTCCAAAAACTTTATGTGATGTGCTAGGTTTCCGTGAATTTGATGATTGTTCTTTAAATTTGCAACTTGCGGAATCCACCATTAAGAAACCTATGGGAAGGATTAATGATGTTCTTATTGTTGCAAATAGGAATTATGTGCCCGTAGATTTCATTGTTCTTGATATAGATTGCAATCCTACATGTCCTATTATTCTTGGTTGACCTTTCCTTAGAACAATTGGTGCAATTATTGATATGAAAGAAAGAAACATTAGATTCCAATTTCCTTTAAGGAAGGGCATGGAATAATTTTCTAGGAAGAAAATTAAATTGCCTTATGAATCTATTATGATAACCACTTACGGATTGCATACCAAAGATGGCAATACCTAGATCTATTTTTGTTTTTACGCCTAGCTAGGGGCGTTAAACGATAGCGCTTGTTGGGAGGCAACCCAATTTTATTTTTGTTCTTTGCTTTTTTCTACTGTTTAGTAATAATTTATATAGCTTCTGCTTAGATGTGGTTTTATGATTTAATTAGTGTTTATGCCAAGTAGAACCTTTGGGAAGACTTTGGTGAAGTCTTTGCGATCTCGCTGTAAAAAACAGAAACTTTTGCGCTCACGAGAATATCTTTAATTTTTTAAAGAAGATTGATTTTAGGTTGATTCTTTTCGAAGAATATTAATAGACAAATTCCTCACGTCCACCAATTTATTTCAGGAGTTTTGGAGTTACAGAAGTATCCGGAAGTTACAGATTACTTCAGACTGTTCTGTTTTTGACAGATTCTGTTTTTCGTGTGTTGTTTGCTAATTTTGATGAATCAATGAGTAGTATCGGGGGGTATGAACCATAGAAAAGTTGGAATACAGTAGGTTTAACACCAATATAAATAAGTAATGAGTTTATTACAGTACCTTAAAGTGGTGGTTTATTTTCTTATACTAACGGAGCTCATGAGATTTTTTGTTGAAGTTTTGTGTTGTGAAGTTTTCAAGTTTTGGGTAAAGATTTGATGGATTTTGGAATAAGGAGTGGCAAGAGCCAAAGATTGGGGATTCCCAAGGCACCCCAAGGTAAAATTCAAGGACAACCAAAAGCCTAAGCATGGGGATGCCCCAGAAGGCATCCCTTCATTCGTCTTCGTCTATCGGTAACTTTACTTGAGGCTATATATTTATTCACCACATGATATGTGTTTTGCTTGGACCGTCTTGTATGATTTGAGTAATTGATTTTTAGTTTACCACAATCATCCTTGTTGTACACACCTTTTGGGAGAGACACACATGAATCATGATTTATTAGAATACTCTATGTGCTTCAATTATATCTTTTGAGCTAGACAATATTGCTATAGTACTTCACTTATATCTTTTTAGAGCACAACGTTGGTTTTGTTTTATAGAAATTGTTGATCTCTCATGCTTCACTTGTATTATTTTGAGAGTCTTTTAGAGCAACATGGTAATTTTCTTTGGTTATAAAATTAGTCCTAATATGATGGGCATCCAAGATGGGTATAATAAAAACTTTCATATAAAGTGCATTGAATACTATGAGAATTTTGATTCGTTATGATTGTTTTGAGATATGAAGATGGTGATATTAGAGTCATGATAGTAGAGTAGTTTTAAATTTGAGAGATTCTTGTGTTAAAATTTGTGATTCCCGTAGCATGCACATATGGTGAACCGCTATGTGATGAAGTTGGAGCATGATTTATTTATTGATTGTCTTCCTTGTGAGTGACGGTCGGGGATGAGCGATGGTCTTTTCCTACCAATCTATCCCCCTAGGAGCATGCACGTAGTACTTTGTTTTGATAACTAATAGATTTTTGCAATAAGTACGTGAGTTCTTTATGACTAATGTTGAGTCCATGGATTATACGCTCTCTCACCCTTCCACCATTGCTAGCCTCTATAGTACCGCGCAACTTTTGCCGGTACCATACACCCACCATATACCTTCCTGCAAACAGCCAACATACCTACCTATTATGTCATTTCCATAGCCATTCCGAGATATATTGGCATGCAACTTTCCACAATTCCATTTATTATGACATGCTCCATCATTGTCATATTGCTTTGCATGATCATGTAGTTTACATCGTATTGGTGGCAAAGCCACCGTTCATAATTTTCCACACATGTCACTCTTGAATCATTGCACATCCCTGTACACTGCCAGATGCATTCACATAGAGTCATATTTTGTTCTAAGTATTGAGTTGTAGTTCTTGAGTTGTAAGTAAAGAAAAGTGTGATGATCTTCATTATTAGAGCATTGTCCCAGTGAGGAAAGGATGATGGAGACTATGATTCCCCCACAAGTCGGGATGAGACTCCGGAAGAAAAAAAAGCCATAAAAAAGAGAAAAGGCCCAAATATAAAAAAATGAGAGAAAAAGAGAGAATGGGCAATGCTACTATCCTTTTTCCACACTTGTGTTTCATAGTAGCACCATGATCTTCATGATAGAGAGTCTCCTATTTTGTCACTTTCATATACTAGTGGGAATTTTTCATTATAGAACTTGGCTTGTATATTCCAATGATGGGCTTCCTCAAAAGTGCCCTAGGTCTTCGTGAGCAAGCAAGTTGGATGCACACTCACTTAGTTTCTTTTTGAGCTTTCATACACTTATAGCTCTAGTGCATCCGTTGCATGGAAATCCCTACTCACTCACATTGATATCTATCGATGGGCATCTCCATAGCCTATTGATACGCCTAGTTGATGTGAGACCACCTTCTCCTTTTTGTCTTCTCCACGACCACCATTCTATTCCACCTATAGTGCTATGTCCATGGCTCACGCTCATGTATTGCGTGAAGATTGAAAAAGTTTGAGAACATCAAAAGTATGAAATAATTGCTTGGCTTGTCATCGGGGTTGTGCATGATTAAATACTTTGTGCGATGAAGATAGAGCATAACCATTCTATATGATTTTGTAGGGATAGCTTTCTTTGGCCATGTTATTTTGAGAAGACATGATTGCTTTGTTAGTATGCTTGAAGTATTATTATTTTTATGTCAATATTAAAATTTTGTCTTGAATCTTTTGGATCTGAACATTCATGCCATTATAAAGAAAATTACATTGATAAATATGTTAGGTAGCATCCCACATCAAAAATTCTGTTTTTATCATTTACCTACTCGAGGACGAGCAGGAATTAAGCTTGGGATGCTTGATACGTCTCCGACGTATCTATAATTTTTATTGTTCCATGCTATTATATTATCTATTTTGGATGTTTAATGGGCTTTAGTATGCTATTTTATATTATTTTTGGGACTAAGCTATTAACCGAGGCCCAGTGCTAGTTTTTGTTTTTTTGCCTATTTTAGAGTTTTGCAGAAAAGGAATACCAAACGGAGTCCAAACGGAATGAAACGATCGCGATGATCGTTCTTGGACTAAAAGCAAACCAGAAGACTTGGAGATGAAGTTGGAGACGCAATGAGGCATCCACGAGGCAGGAGGGCGCGCCCAGGGGGGTACGCACGCCACCCACCCTCGTCGGCCCCTCGTAGCTCCACCGACCTAGTTCTTTCGCCTATATATACTGTTATACACTAAAAACATCAGGGGGAGCCACGAAACTATTTTTCCACCGCCGCAACCTTCTGTACCCGTGAGATCCCATCTTGGGGCCTTTTCCGGCGATCTGCCGGAGGGGGAATCAATCACGGAGGGCTTCTACATCAACACCATTACCTCTCCGATGAAGCGTGAGTAGTTTACCACAGACCTTCAGGTCCATAGTTATTAGCTAGATGGCTTCTTCTCTCTCTTTGATTCTCAATACAAAGTTCTCCTCGACGTTCTTGAAGATCTATTCGATGTAACATGGTTTTGCGGTGTGTTTGCCGAGATCCGATGAATTGTGAATTTATGATCAAGATTATCTATGGATATTATTTGGTTCTTCTCTGAATTCTTATATGCATGATTTGATATCTTTGCAAGTCTTTTCGAATTATCTATTTAGTTTGGCCTACTAGATTGATCTTTCTTGCCATGGGAGAAGTGCTTAGCTTTGGGTTGAATCTTGCGTTGTCCTTTCCCAGTGACAGTAGGGGCAGCAAGGCACGTATTGTATTGTTGCCATCGAGGATAAAAAGATGGGGTTTATATCATATTGCTTGAGTTTATCCCTCTACATCATGTCATCTTACTTAATGCGTTACTCCATTCTTATGAACTTAATACTCTAGATGCATGTTGGATAGTGGTCGATGTGTGGAGTAATAGTAGTAGATGCAGGCAGGAGTCGGTCTACTTGACACGGACGTGATGCCTATGTTCATGATCATTGCCTTAGATGTCATCATCATTATGCGCTTTTCTATCAATTGCTTGACAGTAATTTGTTCACCCACCATAATACATGCTCGAGAGAAGCCACTAGTGAAACTATGGCCCCCGGGTCTCTTTTCCATCATATTGCATCTCTTTTCCATATTAGTGAATCTCATTTCCATATTGCTAGTTTCCAGTCTATTATTTTGCAATCTTTACTTTCCAATCTATATATCAAAAATATTACTTTATTATCTCTATCAGATCTCACTTTTGCGAGTGACCGTGAATTGACAAACCCTTTGTCGCGTTGGTTGCAAGTTCTTCATTGTTTGTGCAGGTATTCGGTGAGTTATGCGTCGTCTCCTACTGGATTGATACCTTGGTTCTCAAAACTGAGGGAAATACTTACGCTACTTTGCTGCATCACCCTTTCCTCTTCAAGGGAAAACCAACGCAAGCTCAAGAGGTAGCAAGAAAGATTTCTGGTGCCGCTGTCGGGGAGATTTACGCCAAGTCAAGACAAGATTTGATCTCCCGTCAACTTGCTAATTTCTGGCTCCGTTGCCGGGGAGATATTCGTCAAGTCAAGCCATACCAAGTACCCATCATAAACTCTTCTCCATTGCATTACATTATTCGCCATTCACCTCTTGTTTTCCTCTCCCCCACTTCTAAAACGATTTTCGAAACCCTTTGCCTTTTCTTCGCCCCTCTTCTGTTCGTCTCTTTTCACTTGCTTTTTGTGTGCTTGTGTGTTGGATTGATTGCTTGTCACGATGGCTCAAGATAATACTAAATCGTGTGACTTTTTCAATACCAACAACAATGATTTTATTAGCACTCCAGTTGATCCTACTACCAATGCTGAATCTTGTGAAATTAAAGCTGCTTTGTTGAATCTTGTTATGAAAGATCAATTTTCTGGCCTTCCTAGTGAAGATGTCACATCCCATCTAAACAATTTCGTTGATTTGTGCGATATGCAAAAGAAGAAATATGTGGATAATGATATTGTTAAATTGAAGCTATTTCCGTTTTCGCTTAGAGATCGTGCTAAAACTTGGTTCTCATCTTTGCCTAAAAATAGTATTGATTCATGGAATAAGTGCAAAGATGCTTTTATCTCTAAATATTTTCCTCCTGCTAAGATCATCTCCCTTAGGAAAGATATTATGGATTTTAAGCAACTTGACCATGAACATGTTGCACAAGCTTGGGAGAGGATGAAATTAATGATACGTAATTGCCCTACACATGGTTTGAATTTGTGGATGATTATACAAAACTTTTATGCCGGATTGAATTTTGCTTCTAGAAATCTTTTAGATTCAGCCGCGGGAAGCACTTTTGTGGAAATCACTCTAGGAGAAGCTACTAAACTCCTAGATTATATTATGGTTAATTATTCTCAATGGCACACCGAAAGATCCACTAGTAAAAAAGTTCATGCGATTGAAGAAGTTAATGTTTTGAGTGGAAAAATGGATGAACTTATGAAATTGTTTGCCAATAAAAGAGTTTCTTCTGATCCTAATGATATGCCTTTCTCCACTTTGATTGAGAATAATTATGAATCTATGGATGTGAATTTTGTTGGTAGGAACAATTTTGGTAACAACGCGTATAGAGGCA
Organism: Triticum timopheevii; assembly: GCA_963921465.1. Taxonomy (NCBI): domain Eukaryota; kingdom Viridiplantae; phylum Streptophyta; class Magnoliopsida; order Poales; family Poaceae; genus Triticum; species Triticum timopheevii. The sequence continues at coordinate 193,670,842 of OY997272.1, forward strand.
ATTTTAATCCTAGGCTGTTTCCTAGTAATTACTCTAATAATTATGATAATTCCTACAACAACTCTTCTTGAAATTTTAATAAGTTGCCCTCTGATTTTGAGAATAGTGTTAAAGAATTTATGAGTTCGCAAAAGAATTTTAATTCTTTGATTGAAGAACAACTGCTTAAGATTGATGAGTTGGCTAGGAACATGGATAGAATTTCTCTTGATGTCGATTCTTTGAAACTTAGATCTATTCCACCTAAGTATGATATCAATGAGTCTCTCAAAGCCATGAGAATTTCCATTGATGAGTGTAAAGAAAGAACCGCTAAGATGCGTGCTAAAAAAGATTGGTTTATAAAAGCGTGTTCTTCTAGTTTTCATGATAATAATGATGAAGATCTAAAAGTGATTGATGTGACTCATAATAAATCTTTGTTTTCCAATATGAATCTTGATAAAGATGGGACTAGAGATGAATCAACTTTATCTAAAAGGCATCCCAATGATTCAGAGTTTTTAGATCTAGATGCAAAAATTGATAAAAGTGGGATTGAAGAGGTTAAAACTTTAAATAGCAACGAACCCACTATTTTGGATTTCAAGGAATTTAATTATGATAGTTGCTCTTTGATAGATTGTATTTCCTTGTTGCAATCCATGTTAAATTCTCCTCATGCTTATAATCAAAATAAAGCTTTTACTAAACATATCGTTGATGCTTTGATGCAATCTTTTAAAGAAAAGCTTGAACTAGAAGTTTTTGTCCCTAGAAAACTTTATGATGATTGAGAAACTACTATTAAGATTAAGATTAAAGATTATGAATGCGATGCTTTGTGTGATTTGGGTGCTAGTGTTTCCACGATTCCAAAAACTTTATGTGATGTGCTATGTTTCCGTGAATTTGACGATTATTCTTTAAATTTGCATCTTGCGGAATCCACCATTAAGAAACCTATGGGAAGGATTAATGATGTTCTTATTGTTGCAAATAGGAATTATGTGCCCGTAAATTTCATTATTCTTGATATAGATTGCAATCCTACATGTCCTATTATTCTTGGTTGACTTTTCCTTAGAATGATTGGTGCAATTATTGACATGAAAGAAAGAAACATTAGATTCCAATTTCCTTTATTGAAGGGGATGGAACAATTTCCTAGGAAGAAAATTAAATTGCCTTATGAATCTATTATGATAACCACGTATGGATTGCATACCAAAGATGGCAATACCTAGATCTATTCTTGTTTTTATGCCTAGCTAGGGGTGTTAAACGATAGCGCTTGTTGGGAGGCAACCCAATTTTTTTTTGTTCTTTGCTTTTTGCTACAGTTTAATAATAAATAATTCATTTAGATTCTGTTTAGATATGGTTTTATGATTTAATTAGTGTTTATGCCAAGTAGAACCTTTGGGAAGACATGGGTGGAGTCTTGGCGATCTTGCTGTAAAAAACAGAAACTTTTGCGCTCACGAGAATATCTTTCATTTTTTTACGGAAGAGTGCTTTTACGTTGATTCTTTTTGAAGAATATTTATAGACAAATTCCTCACGTCGACCAATTTATTTCAGGAGTTTTGGAGTTACAGAAGTATCCGAAAGTTACAGATTACTACAGACTGTTCTGTTTTTGACAGATTCTATTTTTCGTGTGTTGTTTGCTTATTTTGATGAATCTATGAGTAGTATCGGGGGGTATGAACCATAGAGAAGTTGTAATACAGTAGGTTTAACACCAATATAAATAAATAATGAGTTCATTACAGTACCTTAAAGTGGTGGTTTATTTTCTTATACTAACGGAGCTCATGAGATTTTCTGTTGAAGTTTTGTGTTGTGAAGTTTTCAAGTTTTGGGTAAAGATTTGATGGATTTTGGAATAAGGAGTGGAAAGAGCCTAAGCTTGCGGATTCCCAAGGCACCCCAAGGAAAAATTAAAGGACAACCAAAAGCCTAAGCTTGGGGATGCCCCGGAAGGCATCCCCTCATTCGTCTTCGTCTATCGGTAACTTTACTTGAGGCTATATTTTTATTCACCACATGATCTGTGTTTTGCTTGGAGCGTCTTGTATGATTTGAGTCTTTGATTTTTAGTTTAAAACAACATCCTTGCTGTACACACCTTTTGGGAGATACACACATGAATCATGATTTATTAGAATACTCTATGTGCTTCACTTATATCTTTTGAGCTAGACAATATTGCTCTAGTACTTCACTTATATCTTTTTAGAGCACGGCGTTGGTTCTATTTTATAGAAATTGTTGATCTCTAATGCTTCACTTATATTATTTTGAGAGTCTTTTAGAACAGCATGGTAATTTTCTTTGGTTATAAAATTAGTCCTAATATGATGGGCATCCAAGATGGGTATAATAAAAACTTTCATATAAAGTGCATTGAATACTATGAGAATTTTGATTCGTTATGATTGTTTTGAGATATGAAGATGGTCATATTAGAGTCATGCTAGTAGAGTAGTTGTGAATTTGAGATATTCTTGTGTTAAAGTTTGTGATTCCCGTAGCATGCACATATGATGAACCGTTATGTGATGAAGTTGGAGCATGATTTATTTATTGATTGTCTTCCTTGTGAGTGACAGTTGGGGATGAGCGATGGTCTTTTCCTACCAATCTATCCCCCTAGGAGCATGCACGTAGTACTTCGTTTCTATAACTAATAGATTTTTGCAATAAGTATGTGAGTTCTTTATGACTAATGTTGAGTCCATGGATTATACACACTCTCACCCTTCCACCATTACTAGCCTCTCTAGTACTGCGCAACTTTCGCCGGTACCATACACCCACCATATACCTTCCTCCAAACAGCCACCATACCTACCTATTATGGCATTTCCATAGCTATTCCAAGATATATTGCCATGCAACTTTCCACAATTCCATTTATTATGACACGCTCCATCATTGTCATATTGCTTTGCATGATCATGTAGTTGACATCGTATTTGTGGCAAAGCCACCATTCATAATTTTTCATACATGTAACTCTTGAATCTTTGCACATCCCTGTACACCGCCGGAGGCATTCACATAGAGTCATATTTTGTTCTAAAGTATTGAGTTGTAGTTCTTGAGTTGTAAGTAAATAAAAGTGTGATGATCTTCATTATTAGAGTATTGTCCCAGTGTGGAAAGGATGATGGAGACTATGATTCCCCCAAAAGTCGGGATGAGACTCCGGAAGAAAAAAAGCCATAAAATAGAGAAAAGTCCCAAATATAAAAAAATGAGAGAAAAAGATAGAAGGGGCAATGCTACTATCCTTTTTCCACACTTGTGTTTCATAGTAGCACCATGATCTTCATGATAGGGAGTCTCCTATGTTGTCCCTTTCATATACTATTGGGAATTTTTCATTATAGGACTTGGCTTGTATATTCTAATGACGGGCTTCCTCAAAAGTGCCCTAGGTCTTCGTGAGCAAGCAAGTTGGATGCACACCCACTTAGTTTCTTTTTGAGCTTTCATACACTTATAGCTCTAGTGCATCCGGTGCATGGAAATCCCTACTCACTCACATTGATATCTATCGATGGGCATCTCCATAGCCTGTTGATACGCCTAGTTGATGTGAGACTATCTTCTCCTTTTTGTCTTCTCCACAACCACCATTCTATTCCACCTATAGTGCTATGTCCATGGCTCACGCTCATGTATTGCGTGAAGATTGAAAAAGTTTGAGAACATCATAAGTATGAAACAATTGCTTGGCTTGTCATCGGGGTTGTGCATGATTAAATACTTTGTGCGAGCATAACCATACTATATGATTTTGTAGGGATAGCTTTCTTTGGCCATGTTATTTTGAGAAGACATGATTGCTTTGTTAGTATGCTTGAAGTATTATTATTTTTATGTCAATATTAAAATTTTGTCTTGTATCTTTCGGATCTGAACATTCATGCCATAATAAAAAAAATTACATTGATAAATCTGTTAGGTAGCATTCCACATCAAAAATTCTGTTTTTATCATTTACCTACTCAAGGACGAGCAGGAATTAAGCTTGGGGACCGTGGAGCCGTCTGTGACTCCGGAGAAAGGCTTGGTTGGCTGAAGCTGATTGTAGGGCACTTGGAGATTGTTGAACGTTTCCACGGACAGGACGTTGAGCCCTGCTCTGCCACGCACTTGTGCTAATCCGCTAAGCTGAACATGATGGCGCATGCCGACCACTTGAGAGGGCGCGTGGCCTCGAGCTTGGGGAGGACTGCATTCACTTCGCGGGCGAACTGCTTGAAGATGCGCTGAGAGGCTGGGGCTTGAGCTCCGCCTAGGATGCAGGCGATCGCACGTGGTTCCTGGAAGCCCCCAGCCCCCTCGTCCTGATGACGGTCCTCATTTCTCCTTGGCTGCGGCGGCAGCGGAGGGAGGCCTGCATTCCCTTGCGGGCGATCCTCGCGAGGCTGATCACTCCAGCCTCCCTCGTGAGGCGGGTCCTGCCAGCGATCCTCGCGAGGTTGGTCGCGCCACCCTTGGTGAGGAAGACGGCCGACCCTTCCTTCACGCACGGCCTGGAGCTCTTAGCATTCATTGGTGTTATGGGTGTGGAGGTCGTGGTACACGCAGTACCGGCTGCCCTTGGAGGATTCGGGCTGATCTCTGCCCCGCTTGGTCTTTTGATCTGCCGCGAGCACGGCAGCCCCCTTGCGCTTCACGTCCTTGGCCTTGGGCTTCTTCTCTTCTGGGTCTGCGGCAGGCAGCTTGAGGAGGGTGAGGCGCCCTTCCTCAGCCCTGGCGCACTTGGTCGCTGAGTTGAACAGCTCCAAGGAGGTGCACAGGTCTTCATGCATCGCCAGCTCCTCCTTCATCTTGACGTCGCGCATGCCGTCAGAGAAGGCTGAGATGATGGCCTCCTCGGTCACCTTGGGGATCTTGAGGCGCGCGTTGTTGAAGCGCTGGATGTACTTCTGCAGGGTTTCCCCTGGTTGCTGCTTGATACGGCGCATGTCGCTCACGGCGGGTGGTCGGTCGCGAGTACCCTGGAAGTTGGCGATGAAGTGGGTGCGCATCTCGTCCCAGGAGGAGATCATGCCTGGAGCCAGATTCAGGAGCCAGGTGCGGGCCCCGTCCTTGAGCGCCATGGGAAACCAGTTCGCAATGACCTTCTCATCTCCGTTGGCAGCCTCGATGCCCAGCTTGTAGAGCTGGAGGAACTCTGCAGGGTCCGCCGTGCCGTCGTAGCGAGGAGGCAGGTCTGGCTTGAACTTGCCGGGCCACGCGACGCTGTGCAGCTTGGTGGTGAAGGCGCGGCAGCCCTCTGTGGCCATGGGAGGCCTTGGGCGATGAAGAGCTTGGTCCTGCAGGTCCCCATGCGATGCAGCTGGGAGCATCACGGGGTCTTGACGTGCTGGAGCAGGGACCGCTCGGGCAGCTTCTCGAGGGCGAGGAACTTCTTGGCAGCTCTGCTCTTGCTGCGCTAGCGCCTGACGGAGCGGGTTCCGCCCAGGGGCCGCGCACCTTGGGGCCAGGGCTCCTTCTTGAGGGGGAGGCGGCTGAGGCGCCCCAGGAGCTTCATTGCCCGTGCAGGGCGGAGCGCAGTGCAGCGAGAAGGACGGCGCGGGGGAGCCCCCAGCGGCGCAGACGAGCTAGGCGACTCGGTCGAGCCACTCTTCGTAGACGTCGTTGATTGGGCGGTAGCGCAGGAGCTCGTTTGCCGCGATGAGCGCAGCTCAAGCCTCCATGGCCGCGCGGGGCGCGCGGGACGAAGGACCAGCAGGGGTGAGCGAGGGTGTAGCAGTGCGGCCGTCTCGCCTCATGGATGGGTGCTGGGACAATGCTTGCTGCTCGTTCCCCGCCGGGCCACTGGCGGCGTTGACGGCAGGTGACGGGGAACGACGGGGGCGCCCGCCGACGGGAGCTGTTTGGGCGACACGGGAAGCGAGGGCGGCTCGGCGCTCGACGCGGGCCCGACGAGCGTCAGACATGGATGCGATGGTCGGAGAAGAACAGGGCGACGGGAGACGAATTCCGGCGCACCCCCTACTTGGCGCGCCAAATGTCGGATTTCGGGTTCCGGCAGACCCTTGAGGTTCGAACACTGGGGTGCGCGCGGAGATTTCGCCCTCTATCTACCTGTTCCTCGCCGAATCGCTAGGATCTAAACTACGAAAAGAACAGCACAAGAGACACAGGGTTTATACTGGTTCAGGCCACCATTGTGGTGTAATACCCTACTCTAGTGTGTGGTGTGGTGGATTGCCTCTTGGGCTAATGATGAACAATACAAGGGAGAACAGCCTTGCGAGGGACTGTTCTTGGCTCATGCGATGAACTGCTAGGAGGAGTTCAGTCGCTCTATCTACTGGTTTCTTGGTGAGGATCCAGATGCCTCTACCCTGGGGGTGGCTAGTCCTATTTATAGGCAAAGGCCCTGGGCCTCTCCCCAAATATTGAGCGGGAAGGGCGCCAACAATTGGACATTTTGAAGGGGAACATCGGGTACACTTATCCTGACTAAAGTCAGTCCTCGCCTGTCAAAGGCTCTGGTGGTGACGCCTGCTTGGGCTCCACAATGACTTCCTCCCTGCCGTTGGGCTGGTCTTGGTCTTTTTGCACCGAAATGGATGCCTTTGCTTGATGCTCTCGCCTGCGCTTGCTCCCTTTGCACCAAAGAGGAAAGAAGGACACTGCGCGGGCTGGCGCCCGACTGGCGCCCTTGGTCGTCATGGCTTGCGTCATGGGCACCTCGCGAGGTACCCCGCCTTGAACTCTCCGCCTCCTCGTGAGCCAGCCTGATCAGGCCGTGCCTGAGGAAGCTCCTTGTCGTCCGCCCCGCGAGGCTTGGCCCCTCGCGAGGGTCTTGAGCTTGTGTTGATGAAGATGGGCTGCGCCGGGCCCCCTTTGAGCCACGCCGCAGGCTGCAGGCAGGCAAGTCTGGGGACCCCCATTCCCAGAACACCGACAGTAGCCCCCGGGCCCACGGCGGGCCCGGACTTGGCTGAGCAGAGAGGCGAAAGGGCAAGTGCGAAGCGTCGCGGGCCCTAACAGCCTGCGGCCTTGGGCGCCGCGTGGTGGTTGATTGGACGTGGGCGTCTCCGCTTCCCCACGATGCCTCGGCAACTGCACGGATTCGACAAGTCCCTGCATGCAAAGCGGGTCATGATTACCTGCGATCGTGGAGGTCGACGGTTGGCTTTCGCCGGCTATAAGTATGGAACGGCCCGCGCCCTTCCAGTCTATCTCTCCTCGCTTCTCCTTCTTCCTGGTCCTTGCTCCGTCTCGCTGCAATGGCTCCGATCCGCCGGTTCTCCGCGGCGGAGAAGGGAAAGGCTCCCCAAGAGGATCCTGACCCACTTCCGCCGAAGAAACGGCTTGCCCTCTGCCATCAGGGTGAGGGTGCCCGCCAGGAAGTGCCGAGGCCCTGGTGCGAGCGGCCACCACCAGGGTTCCCACTTCCCTTGTACGCCCATATCGAGGGCTCTGGAGGAGTCGACGCCGAACGCCAAGGGCAGCGCCGCCGTCGGCGCCAATGGGTCACGAAGGTGTGCGTCTTTCCCCCTGGAGTCCATGCCGAAGGCTCCTTCCAAGAGTTCATGCTTCATGCCGCCACACCTCCTAAGTCTTGGATTCGCCTTCCCCTTTCTTCACCTCCGTCATCCCGCAGGGGGGACCCCTGGGGCTTTGGCTGCAGCACGCCGGCTGCAGCACCCTCGCGTCCGAGGCAGAGGTCGCGGTCGTTGCACCGGGCGAGGTCTTCATGACTCGAGGCTGGGGCGAGGTCGCCCGGGTCTGCAGGACAAGGGACGCTGAGGGAGTCCTGGACTAGGGGGTGTCCGGACAGCCGGACTATCATCGTCCGCCAGACTCCAAGACTACGAAGATACAAGATTGAAGACTCCGTCCCGTGTCCGGATGGGACTTTCCTTGGCATGGAAGGCAAGCTTGGCGATACGGATATGTAGATCTCCTACCATTGTAACCGACTCTGTGTAACCCTAGCCCTCTCCGGTGTCTATATAAACCGGAGGGTTTTAGTCCGTAGGACACAAAATCCAGTACAACAATCATACCATAGGCTAGCTTCTAGGGTTTAGCCTCCTTGATCTCGTGGTAGATCCACTCTTGTAATACACATCATCAATATTAATCAAGCAGGACGTAGGGTTTTACCTCCATCAAGAGGGCCCGAACCTGGGTAAAACATCGTGTCCCTTGTCTCCTGTTACCATCCGCCTAGACGCACAGTTCGGGACCCCCTACCCGAGATCCGCCGGTTTTGACACCGACATTGGTGCTTTCATTGAGAGTTCCTCTATGTCGTCACCGATAGGCTCGATGGCTTCTTCAATCAACAACAACGCCGTCCAGGGTGAGACTTTTCTCCCCGGACAGATGTTCGTATTCGGCGGCTTCGCACTGCGGGCTACTTCACTTGGCCATCTGGAGCAGATCGAAAGCTACGTCCCTGGCCGTCAGGTCAGGTTTGGAAGCCTAAACTTCATGGCCGACATCCGCGGGGACTTGATCTTCGACGGACTCGAGCCACAGCCGAGCGTGCCGCACTGTCATGATGGGCATGATTTAGCTCTACCGCCGGACAGTGCCTTGGTGGCCGCACACGAATTCGCTCCGGCCCTCAGTCCGGAGCCGATCGCCCAGATCGAGGACCGGTGGCTGGACACCGCCTCGGGGGCTGCAACATCCGCGGCGATGGAGCCGAACACTGAACTTGTCCCCTATAAAGCTCGTGACTCCGAGGTGCCGGACTCCCTGCCGGACTCTGGACCTCCTACGCCCCTGCCAATCGAATCCGACTGGGCGCCGATCATGGAGTTCACCGCTGCTGACATCTTTCAGCACTCACCCTTTGGCGACATCTTAAATTCGCTAAAACATCTCTCGCTATCCGGAGAGCCCTGGCCGGATTATAGCCAGGATGGTTGGGATGCGGACGACGAAGAAATTCAAAGCCCACCCACCACCCACTTTGTAGCCACTGTCGACGATCTAACCGACATGCTAGACTACGACTCCGAAGACATCGACGGTATGGACGAGAATGCCGGAGACGATCAAGAACCAGCGCTCACAGAGCACTGGAGGGCCACCGCAACCCATGATGTATATATGGTGGATACCCCGAAAGGAAGCGATAACGAGGACCAACGGGGCGCGGCAAAGGATAATCCCGCCGATAAACAACCAAAACGGTGACGCAGACACCGCCCTAAGTCCCGCCTCGACAACAACAGCGCTCCTAATGACCCAGCAATAGAGCAGGGCAAACCAGTGGACGACGAACATACAACCAAGCAACCGTCCGAACAGGACGAATCGGATAATCAATCCATGCCCGGCGAAACCAACAGTCCAAACGACCTCACGCCGGACACACCACCGGAGAATAAGAGCCTTCGCAAAATACTCGTCGCCACTGCAAGAAGTCTGAAGAAGGAAAAACGGAAGCTCAAAACAGCGGAAGACATACTCAGAATGAGGCGGAGCAAAGTGCTCAAAACCACAGCCAAATACGGCAATGGCCATCAATCAAAGAGCTACTCGAAGCGCAAGCTGCTGCCAGAATTCGACGAGGAAGCCATAGAGCCCCCACAGTCAAAAAACAAAGAGGCCGCCTGGCCGGATAGACGGCCAGATGATAGGCCAGAAACTATAAGCGGCGCCGCACACAAGCTGGCCCATGATCCTGGGAAAACAGATGGCCCAGCCAGGTCAATTTACGGACCAAAAAAGAGGGCCCCAGGAAGCAACACAACACGCCAAGTGTCCAAAGACAGCGGTACACCCAAATACAGGGGCGCCGCACACCCACTATGTTTCACCAATGAGGTGCTGGATCATGAATTCCCAGCAGGGTTTAAACCCATAAACATAGAGGCTTACGACGGAACAACAGACCCTGGAGTCTGGATAGAGGATTATATACTACACATACACATGGCTAGAGGAGATGATCTCCATGCCATAAAATATTTACCCCTCAAGCTCAAAGGGCCAGCCCGTCATTGGCTCAAAAGCCTCCCAGAAAACACTGTTGGAAGTTGGGAAGAGCTTGAGGACGCGTTTAGAGCCAATTTTCAAGGGACTTATGTCCGCCCTCCAGATGCAGACGATCTAAGTCATATAACTCAATAGCCCGGAGAGTCAGCGCGCAAATTCTGGAACAGGTTCCTCACTAAAAAGAACCAAATAGTCGACTGTCCGGACGCCGAAGCCTTAGCAGCTTTTAAACACAACGTCTGAGACGAATGGCTCGCCAGACACCTTGGCCAAGAGAAGCCGAGGACAATGTCCGCCCTAACAAGCCTCATGACCTGCTTTTGCGCGGGGGAAGATAGCTGGCTAGCAAGATGCAACACGAGCGACCCAAGTACATCCGAGATCAGAGATGGAAACGGAAAATCACGGCGCAGAAAAGATCAGCGCCGGAATAAAGAGAAAAGCCCAAAGAACACGACGGTCAACGCCGTATTCAAAAGCTCGCGGCCAAACAACAAAACACTGCCTCTTAAGGACAACAGTGACGAGCTATCCAACTTAAACAAAATTTTGGATCGGATATGTCAAATCCACAGTACCTCCGGAAGGCCTGCAAACCACACCCACCGAGATTGTTGGGTTTTCAAACAGTCCGGCCGACTCAACGCCGAACACAAGGGGCCCGACGCACCAAGTGAGGACGACGACGAGCCCCACCAGCAGGGCACCGGAAAACAAAAGACTTTCCCACAAGAAGTCAAAGTAGTAAACTCACTTCATGTGATAACACGGAAAAACAATGCGGCACCCGCTAAGATGGGTCTCGCACGGTCCACCCCAGCGGAACCTCAAGATTGGATGTCAAAACCAATCACTTTTGACCACCTGGATTACTCCAGAAGCATTTGAAATGCAGGATGGACTGCCCTGATATTAGATCCTACAATCGACGGACTACAATTTACACAAGTCCTGATGGACGGAGGCAGCGATTTAAACCTGCTATATCCAAACACAATCCGCAAGTTGGGGATAGACCTTACTAAAATTCGACATAGCCGCACTTCCTTTAAAGGAGCGACGCCAGGCCCTTATGCCAAGTGCACAGGCTCCTTATTACTAGAAGTTGTGTTCGGGTCACTGAACAACTTCCGACGCGAAAAACTAATCTTTCATATCGCCCCATTCAAAAGTAGCTATCAAGCACTATTGGGACATGAAGCTTTTGTCTGCTTCAACGCCATACCATATTACGCGTCTCTTACACTTAAAATGCCCGGTCCACGTGGCATCATTTCATTATGAGGGTCATTTAAAGACCCCGGACACGGCTAGACGAGTCTGGCATAAATAAGCTAGGGGCTTCCTAGCCGCACACCCCTTCACAAGGGGCTGTGCGTATAAGCAACAATGAGCTAATATAGACTCCGCCTTACTTATTTATTAGTATTTTTCATATACCTTTTTTTTCCGCACGATCTCCTTTCAAACTAAGTTCCTCTCTTTTTACAGATGAACAACGTGCACACCCGTCCAGGATAACGGCACAACGGAGACACAGGCGCAAACGTGCAGTAGGGACCCGTCACAAGGATTCTTTTCAGATTAAGACCCTGTGTAAACCTTTTTTACTGTCTCTTGTTGCTATAATCCCCTGGTTTCTCATTATATCCAGAGTGGAGCCTGACGTTTTGGCATCGGCCGCGTCAGAGGACCTCGCCCGTACCTGGACACTAGGGGCTTAGGGAATTTTTCTGCCCATTATTATAGAGACCGAACACCTTAGGGGGTGTTCGGCATCTCGAGTTAGGCCTTATATGCATCAGCTCTGAATCATGTCTTTGGTCAAATGTTGGGTTTGCCCGGCTCCTGTGTTTTGCCGCCTTACGTTCCGTATCATCGGCTAACGCGGCACCAGGAGAACTACTGCGATTGTGCCCCAGTTCGGCTGGGCGAGCACCTCAGTAGAGAAAGCCGAAAACTGACTGTCATGATACAGCGAGAGACTGGTCAACCACTCGATCGACCACCGGAATGTTTAGAATTCCTCCGCTTTGACGAAGGACCGTTTCCCGGTCAGGCACACACACGCCACGAATTCGGAGAGCACGGTGCCCCCAGGGGCTGTATCATAGCCCCACCCTCGAACTCCAATGGCTAAGTGAAAGTGATAAAGCATCATAGTCTGGTTGCCTCGTTTGCTACGCTACCACCTCCTCAACAGGACCGAGACGTCGGATTAAGTGTGAAAATGCACTATTTTTGCGAACACCCCCGCACCTTGTGCGTGGGGGCTGAAGCCGAAGACTGCCATCTTTCAGGTTATACACACGTATACATAAACGGCCGCATAGGAGATGTTTCAATACTTGGAACGCACAAGTATAAAAAGTGATTACATCATAACCATTGTTTTACAAAATAAAACGTTCATTTGAACGTGACATTTTTCGAGCACTGCGACTCTATTACATGAGCACCACGCATAACTTCCCCAAAATAGTGCTCGTCCGAACCCTGGGTTGCAACAGCGGTGGCATCCATCTCTGTCCAATGTGTCTTCACACGGGCAAGGGCCATCTGCGCACCCTCTATGCAGGCCGACCGCTTCATCTCCTTGATATGCGGCACCACCCCAAGAAATTGCTGCAATAAGCCAAAATAGCTCGTCGCCTTGGGCCTCTCCGGCCAGACATGAGTCACGATATCCGTCATGGCAAGTCCGGACAACCTATTCAGCTCAGCCCATTCGGCCAACCGATCGGTCAGCGGAAGTGAACGATCCGGACTATGGAATTGAGACCAAAACAGCTCTTCCTTCTTGTGATCCTTCTAACTCTGGAAGTGCACAACGACATCCGCCGCACTTGCCGCTAAGTCCATATATGGATCCTCCGGACCCCACAGCTGGCCAAGCTGGGCATAATTTGGATCCGTAAACCTGCGGCGCAGCAGAAAAGGCTTGCCAGCCACAATGTCTCCGGCTTGACGCAGCTCCTCCTTCATAGCCCGCGTTGCAGAACGGGCATCCTTGGCCTCGGCGGTGGCCTTCCCCAAGTCTTCCCGCTCTGATAGACGCTCCTTTTCAAGAGCTTCATTGCGGTCGGTAGCATCCTTCAATTTAACGGCCAGTTCGGCCATCTCTTCCCTGCTTCGGCAGTGTGCAGCCCTTTCGGCTTCTAACTCCTCGACCGCCCTCGAGGCAGCCGCATCACTCCTTCTGGCTTGCTCCTTGCCTTGAGCAAGTTCTGCCCGAAGGCTCTCCACAGCAGCAGCACCATCTGCGTCAAGCATAAATATTGTAAGAGGTGGGCTTTGACTCCCTTAATAGGTGACTGCGGGGAAACAACTTACCTTGCGACTCGTCAAGTCGCTTGTTGACTAGCGCGATATCCGCATCCGCAACATTGAGTTGCCGCATTAACTCAGCAACTCCATCAGTCCAGCTAGCCCCCGGACTATCCGCCACCTGCATAGGAAAGGGGACACTCATTACCTGCAATTTTGATCCTCGGCACGCTGTCGCTTTTCGACAACTCACCGAGTCTCAGGGGCTACTATCTATACAGGGTGCACTTTCATGTGCAAAACTGTCAAAAAGGTGTGTCGTTTTTACGTACCTCAAACCCCGCCAGCAAACTCCTGATGGCATTATGCAATCCGCTTTCGTCGGACGAAATCCTTCCAATCGCCATGCTCATCAATGCACGGTGATCTTCTGAGATGGACGCCCTCTCAAGCAGATCCTTCAGCTCCCCCGGCCGAACACTAGTCGGCGCCGAACTCTTCGGCTCTGCCGGGCTCGGGGATACCCTCCGTGACAACACTTCAGGTCGTCTGCCCTATCCGACGGCGCAGCAGACGGAGGCGTCTCGCTCTCCATCATCTCCGGACGAAGATCCCCCGAAGACGAGCTGATCTGAGAAGGTCGCAGATCCGAACTAGAAGGTAAAAATTTCGGTTATCCTCAGAAGCACAAATAGGGATGTTACTTATTAATGAACTCCCCTTTTTCTACTCACGGCTCGCTGGAGGGCTGATTCTTTAGAGAAGATTGTGCGGCCGGGACCTCCCCGGACGCAGGACCCTCTGGTGAAGATTTCTTCCCCCGCTTAGGGGCTTTGGCCTCCGGGTCTTCGGAGGCGGTCCTCTTCTCCCCCTGGAGGGAGGGATTCTCGATCCCCCCTTCTTCAAGCGCCCCCTTGGGCGAGGTGGTAGCTCCTCTATTTTCCCCTTCGCCTTCTTCTGAAGGCGCAACCTCCAACATTCTGACCAGCACGGGCTCCGGCGCGGTCTCTGGGAGGGGGGCCGGACACCGTATCAGCTTTGCTTGCGCTATCCACTCCTGTTGAAGGATAATGGGTTAAAAGGCAAATTGTAGAAAGCAAACAAACGGTGCGTCCGAACACTGAGCTACTTACTTGAGTATCCGGGCGATTGCAGCTTACGCCGGCATCCTCGGTCAATTCCGGACATGCCGCCTGCGGTCCGAAGAATAACTTGTACATCTCCATGGGTGTCGTACCCATAAAGTGTTGGAGAATCCGTGGTCCCTTCGGATTGAACTCCCATAGCCGGAGAGGACGGCGTTTGCAGGGCAGAAGATGCCTGATTAGCATGACCTGCATCACCACGACCAGATCGATCTCCCTCGCCTGGAGGTCTCGAAACCGGCCCTGCAATAGGGGCACGTCTTTTGACAGCCCCCAGTTGAGCCCTTGGTTGACCCACGACATCAATCATCGAGGAGGTCCCGAACGGAATACGGGCGGCGGCTTTTGCCTGCTGCCCTTCGAAGCGGTGATATAGAACCACTCCTGCTGCCACAAGCCAAGCTCCTCTTGGAAGGAGCCCTCTGGCCACGGGGCATCGGCCCTCTTGCTTATGGCCGCCCCACTGCACTCTGCTTGACACCCCCCAATAATCTTCGGCTCCACATTGAAGGTCTTCATCCACAGGCCGAAGTTGGGGGTGACGCGGAGGAAGGCTTCGCAGACGATAATAAATGCGGAAATATGGAGGATGGACTCTGGAGCCAAGTCATGGAAATCCAGCCCGTAGTAGAACATGAGCACTCTCACGAAAGGATCCGCCGAGAAGCCTAAACCCCGACGGAGGTGGGATACGAAGACGACGTACTCACCGGGCTCGGGAGTGGGTATGGCCTGCCCTTCGGCGGGCAACCTGTGCGAAATCTCGTAGGATAGGTACTTGGCCTCTCGCAGCTTTAGCACGTCCTCCTCCGTGACAGAGGAGGGCATCCATCGGCCCTGAAGGTCAGAGCCGGACATTGTTGAAGGTCCGAAGCACTCGAATCTGGGGCTCTGGGTGTTGGAACTTGGAGCGAGGAGAGGATTCGATGGAAGATTGAAGAAAAGAAACGAGCCTTGGTCCTGTTATAAAGAGGGAGAATACCAAGTGCCGTCTCCGCGACTGTTCGGGACTCGCCTTCGATAGAGGAGGCGTGGCGACGGGCGCGGTTGGGTTACCCACGACTGTATTGATGAGAATCCCAGAATAAGGGGAACACGATCTCTGCTTCGACAAGACGTGCCAAGGAAACCGCTTCGCTAAACGCGCTGAGGCGGTATAATAAAAAACGATTCAAGTAAAGGCTTGGTAGTGGTGTGACGTCATGCCGCAAAATACGTCAGCAGATTGAACTTGTGTATATATTATTCTCTCTACGGTGGAACGTGGAATTTATTTTGCAGAGCCGGACACTATCCTAGTGTTCACAATCTTCTCTGGATTATTCAAAGGAGGAACCCGCCTTGCAATGCCGAACATTATGCGCGCTGGACTCATCGTCATTGAAGCCAGGTTCAGGGGCTACTGAGGGAGTCCTGGACTAGGGGGTGTCCGGACAGCCGGACTATCATCGTCCGCCGGACTCCAAGACTACGAAGATACAAGATTGAAGACTCCGTCCCATGTCCGGATGGGACTTTCCTTGGCGTGGAAGGCAAGCTTGGCCATACAGATATGTAGGTCTCCTACCATTGTAACCGACTCTGTGTAACCCTAGCCCTCTCCGGTGTCTATATAAACCGGAGGGTTTTAGTCCGTAGGACACAACATCCATTACAACAATCATACCATAGGCTAGCTTCTAGGGTTTAGCCTCCTTGATCTCGTGGTAGATCCACTCTTGTAATACACATCATTAATATTAATCAAGCAGGACGTAGGGTTTTACCTCCATCAAGAGGGCCCGAACCTGGGTAAAACATCGTGTCCCTTGTCTCCTGTTACCATCCGCCTAGACGCACAGTTCGGGACCCCCTACCCGAGATCCGCCGGTTTTGACACCGAGAGGCGCCCTCGCGATCCATCTGGAGTACGACGGTGCTTTGGTGATGTCCTTCAAGGTCTTCAATGCGGTGGGTCGCCGGCTGGAGTGCTACCCCGGGAGAGGCCGTCAGGACCCTGCTGCTGCGAGACAGAGGCCGGCCAACCGCTTCCTTGGCAGCTCCTCAGGCGATGGAGGCGCCGGAGGATCCAGCGACTCCGCCGAGCTCTTCGCGACTCCGGAGACGAGCGACGACAGCTACGAGCCCCCGAGCCTGCGCCTCTCCCGGAGCAGGGCGGGCTCGTCAGGCCGTCGCCGCGCCTGATCTGGATGGGGTTGGCGCCGGTGCTGGACGGCCCACTGTTGATGATGGCGTCTGTCGCGATGGCCCCTATAGTTAGGACTCCTTAGGATTCGCGTCTTTTGTTCCTGCGAGGAGCGAAGAATATACCCCGCGGGGGCTTCTAAGATGTTTGTAGCTCCGTTTGTCAATATGATCCTCATTGTGAAGCAGTGCGAGATGCTTATTCCGTCTTAGCTTAGTTTCTTCCTTTCAGACCTTGTGAGGGCTTGATGCTCTGCGCCGACAGGTCCCAGTCCCAAGGCGGCTTCAGCCGTCGCTGGTATGCCAGGTCACGATGCCATGGTCAAGGCCAGGAGGTGAGCGGCCCAAGGTCCGGTAAGAGCCCCTGAGTCGCGATGCTCAGGAGGTCCCCCTTAGCACCCAAGCAGCCATCATTCGGTGAGAAAGGAGAGAAACGTTGCTAACACGGGATTGCATTAGGTGCGGGGATGGTGCTGCAATAGCTAATGTTCTCGTAGGATGACTTATCTCGAGGGTCAGGAAACGCTTCCTGGTGCGGCGCTAGGTCCGTGCCTTGGCCGGCGAGGGGTTGCTTGGCGAGGTCCACGCGTGCTCCTCCCTTCTCGCCTTCGCTCCCCTTTCTGCTCTACGTCCTCGGGTCCCGGCCCTTGAGCGAGTCTCAGTCGTTGCTGGTATGCCAGGTCGCGATGCCGTGGACAAGGCCAGAGGGTGAGGGCTGGAGAGCCAGTAGGAGCCCTGAGTCGTGATGCTCAGGTACCCCCCCCTTTAACGTGCAAGCGGCTTGCACGGACGAGAGTGAAGAAGACATCGTGAGGGCCTCGCCTGACGATGCTCCTTGGAGGGACCCTGCAGGCGCATCACAAAAGGAACGAGAGTTCGCCGTGACAATCGACAGTTAGCCGTTAGTTGCTTTGGAGAGGCGACGAGGTGCGAAAGGCCTGGCGAGGTGTGTTGGGGCACCCGTGAGCCAGTGCGGGACTCACGGGGCCCTACCCCAAGGCGGGTTGCGCCTGGCACTGGGCCCTATCTTGGAGTGTGTTCCTGCAAATTTGGCTAGATGCCGGTGCTCTACGTCCTCAGGTCCCGGCCCTCGAGCTGGTCTCAGCCGTTGCTGGCATGCCAGGTCACGATGCCATGGACAAGACCAGAGGGTGAGGGATGGAGTGCCGGTAGGAGCCCTGAGTCGCGATGCTCAGGTACCCCCCTTTAACGCACAAGCTGGGTTAGATGTCGAAACTCTACGTCCTTGGGTCCTGGCCCTCGAGCTGGTCTCAGCCGTCGCTGGCATGCCAGGTCGCGATGCCATGGACAAGACCAGAGGGTGAGGGCTGGAGAGCCGGTAGGTGCCCTGAGTCGCGATGCTCAGGTACCCCCCCTTTAACGTGCAAGCTTGGTTAGATGTCGAAACTCTACGTCCTCGGGTCCCGGCCCTCGAGCTGGTCTCAGCCGTCGCTGGTATGCCAGGTCGCGATGCCGTGGACAAGACCAGAGGGTGAGGGATGGAGAGCCGGTAGGAGCCCTGAGTCCCGATGCTCAGGTACCCCCCCTTTAACGTGCAAGCTTGCGACATCCAGGAAGAAAGGGTGCCCTGGACAGGCACCAAATAACGAGCACGATGGGTTGAAAGCATGGCCCTAAGATAAACGCAAGAGGGGGTACACGCCGCTGGGTCTGACCCGAGCGACTTGGGGATGATGCAGCCCGAGCGGCGCCCCCAATAAAGTAAGCTAAGAACATGAAATAAAAGGGATACACGCCACAGGGACGGACCCACGCGGCCTGGGAAAAATGCGGCCCTGAGGGCGCTCCCAGCTGGAAATGAAACTTGAAAGATGTCACCTGATGATGTTGGGGACGAAGGGGGGTTGGTGTAGCAGACTCGGTGGGCTGCGGGAGCCGATCCTCACGAGCCCCCAGGCCCAGGGGCCTCGGGAGGCTCCGGAGGCGCTGGTGGCCCCTTGCCGATCATCTCCTTTTCCACCAGGGCTGCGGAACGCCTGACCTCTTGAGCCTCCAGGATGGCCCTCATGAGGTGCTGGTACGCGGCAGCCGCGTTCGGCAAGCCATAAGGCATGCGAACGTAGCTGTGGGGCAGACCCTCGCAGCGTCCCACTTGCGAGGGCCAGAGGCACTCTTGAGACGCGGCTCGGTTGGGCCCTGGTATGTCGATGCAGACGCGCAACCCACCATCCTCGCCTGGATGGGGGGCCACAGCGGGTAAGCGGCGGCTGCCTCTAATGATTCGTGACTCCTGTAGCTCCTGAATGGCCTTGCTGACGAACTACTGAGGGTTTGCCCCTCCTTGCCTTGCTCCTTCTTGAGGGAAACGTGCTTCGAAACACGCCTCCATGTGGTGCCCAAGCACCTCCCTTGTGACCTTGGCGAGGTCGGCGGCCCTCCAGGGGAGAGCCCCCGAGCCCTGCCTGAGGAGGGCACCGGGCGCGCTTCCCTATGCAATGGAAGGAGGCTCCCCCTGAGCAGGCGGGGGCCCTGAGGGGCCTGCCTCTTGAGGGGCCGGACCGGACGATGTCTTCTTCTTCTTGGGGGCGGCCTCGAGAAGCCTCCTGCTTCCGCGATCCGGGTCTTCCAGTGATGCGGCCTGAAAGGCTCGCTCCAGGGAGCACACTGCGTCTCTCTCTTCGCAGGGCTCCGTGATGACCCCGCCACTTCCTGGCATCTTGAGGACGTTGTAGCCGTGGTGGGTTACGGCCATGAACTTGGCCAGCGCTGGGTACCCGAGGATGGCGTTCTACGGCAGGCGAATGTGGGCGACGTTGAAGTCGATGAGCTCGGTGCGGTAGTTGTCGTGTGCCCCGAAGGTGACAGGGAGGCGGACCTGCCCGATCGGGACCGTGGAGCCGTCGGTGACTCCGGAGAAAGGCTTGGTTGGCTGAAACTGATTGTAGGGCACTTGGAGATTGTTGAACGTTTCCACGGACAGGACGTTGAGCCCTGCTCCGCCATCGATGAGGGTCCTGGCGACTAGCACGTTGCTGATGATTGGGGAACAAAGCATCGGGAGGACTCCAGCTGTGGCCACGCACTTGAGCTGATCCGCTGAGCTGAACGTGATGGCGCATGCCGACCACCTGAGAGGGCGCGTGGCCTCGAGCTTGGGGAGGACTGCATTCACTTCGCGGGCGAACTGCTTGAAGATGCGCTGAGTGGCTGGGGCTTGAGCTCCGCCCAGGATGAAGGCGATCGCACGTGGTTCCTGGAAGCCCCCAGCCCCCTCGTCCTGATGACGGTCCTCATTTCTCCTTGTCTGCGGCGGCAGCGGAGGGAGGCCTGCGTTCCCTTGCGGGCGATCCTTGCGAGGCTGATCCCTCCAACCTCCCTCGCGAGGCAGGTCCTGCCAGTGATCCTCGCGAGGTTGGTCGCGCCACCCTTGGCGTGGGCCACGGTCTTTCCAGCGTCCTGCGTTCCTTCCTCCTCCTCGGCCGTGACCCCAGTCGCTGCAGTCGGGACGTCGGCCGACCCTTCCTTCATGCACGGCCCAGAGCTCTTGGCATTCATTGGTGTTGTCGGTGTGGAGGTTGTGGTACACGCAGTACCGGCTGCCCTTGGAGGATTCGGGCTGATCTCTGCCCCGCTTGGTGTCTGGCTGTGCCGCAAGCACGGCAGCCCCCTTGCGCTTCACGTCCTTGGCCTTGGGCTTCTTCTCTTCTAGGTCTGCGGCAGGCAGCTCGAGGAGGGAGAGGCGCCCTTCCTCAGCCCTGCCGCACTTGGTCGCCAAGTTGAACAGCTCCAAGGAGGTGCACAGGTCTTCATACATCGCAAGCTCCTCCTTCATCTTGACGTCGCGCACGCCGTCGGAGAAGGCTGAGATGATGGCCTCCTCGGTCACCTTGGGGATCTAGAGGCGCGCGTTGTTGAAGCGCTGGATGTACTTCTGCAGGGTTTCCCCTGGTTGCTGCTTGATACGGCGCATGTCGCTCACGGCGGGTGGCCGGTCGCGAGTACCCTGGAAGTTGGCGATGAAGCGGGTGCGCATCTCGTCCCAGGAGGAGATCGTGCCTGGAGCCAGATTCAGGAGCCAGGTGCAGGCCCCGTCCTTGAGCGCCATGGGAAACCAGTTCGCCATGACCTTCTCGTCTCCGTTGGCAGCCTCGATGCCCAGCTCGTAGAGCTGGAGGAACTCTGTAGGGTCAGCCGTGTCGTCGTAGCGAGGAGGCAGGTCTGGCTTGAACTTGCCGGGCCACGCAACGCTGCGTAGCTCGGTGGTGAAGGCGCGGCAGCCCGCTGTGGCCACGGGAGGCCTTGGGCGACGAAGAGCTTGGTCCTGCGGGTCCCCACGCGCTGCAGCTAGGAGTAGCGCGGGGTCTTGATGTGCTGGAGCAGGGAGTGCTCGGGCAGCTTCTTGACGGCGAGGGACTTATTGGCAGCTCTGCTCTTGCCGCGCAGGCGCCTGACGGAGCGGGTTCTGCCCAAGGGCCGCGCGCCTTGGGGCCAGGGCGCCTTCTTGAGGGGGAGGCGGCTGAGGCGCCCCAGGAGCTTCATTGCCCGCGCAGGGCGGGGCACGGTGCAGCGAGAAGGACGGCGCGGGGGAGCCCCCAGCGGCGCGGACGAGCTCGGCGACTTGGTCGAGCCACTCTTCGTAGACGTTGTCGATTGGGCGGTAGCGCAGGAGCTCGTTTGCCGCGATGAACGCAGCTCGAGCCTCCATGGCCACACGGGGCGCGTGGGACGAAGGACCAGCAGGGGTGAGCGAGGGTGTAGCAGTGCGGCCGTCTCGCCTCATGGATGGGTGCCGGGACGATGCTTGCTGCTCGTTCCCCGCCGAGCCGCTGGCGGCGTTGACGGCAGGTGACGGGCAACGACGGGGGCGCCCGCCGACGGGAGCCGTCTGGGCGACAAGGGAAGCGAGGGCGGCTCGGCGCTCGGCGCGGGCCCGACGAGCGTCAGACATGGATGCGATGGTCGGAGAAGAACAGGGCGACGGGAGACGAATTCCGGCGCACCCCCTACCTGGCGCGCCAAATGTCGGATTTTGGGTTCCGGCAAACCCTTGAGGTTCGAACACTGGGGTGCGCGCGGAGATTTCGCCCTCTATCTACCTGTTCCTCGCCGAATCACTAGGATCTAAACTACGAAAAGAACATCACAAGAGACACAGGGTTTATACTGGTTCAGGCCACCATTTTGGTGTAATACCCTACTCCAGTGTGTGGTGTGGTGGATCGCCTCTTGGGCTGATGATGAACAATACGAGGGAGAACAGCTTTGTGAGGGTTTGTTCTTGGCTGGTGCAATGAACTGCTAGGAGGAGTTCAGTCGCTCTATCTACTGGTTTCTTGGTGAGGATCCAGATGCCTCTACCCTGGGGGTGGCTAGTCCTATTTATAGGAAAAGGCCCTGGGCCTCTCCCCAAATATTGAGCGGGAAGGGCGCCAACAATTGGCCATTTTGAAGGGGAACAGCGGGTACACTTATCCTGACTAAAGTCGGTCCTCGCCTGTCAAAGGCTCTGGTGGTGACGCCTGCTTGGGCTCCACAATGACTTCCTCCCTGCCGTTGGGCTGGTTTTGGTCTTTTTGCACCGAAATGGATGCCTTTGCTTGATGCTCTCGCCTGCGCTTGCTCCCTTTGCACCAAAGAGGAAAGGAGGACACTGCGCGGGCTGGCGCCCGACTGGCGCCCTTGGTCGTCATGGCTTGCGTCATGGGCACCTCGCGAGGTACCCCACCTTGAACTCTCCGCCTCCTGGTGAGCCAGCCTAAGCAGGCCGTGCCTGAGGAAGCTCCTTGTCGTCCGCCCCGCAAGGCTTGGCCCCTCGCGAGGGTCTTGAGCTTGTGTTGATGAAGATGGGCCGCGCCGGGCCCCCTTTGAGCCACGCCGCAGGCCGCAGGCAGGCAAGTCTGGGGACCCCCGTTCCCAAAACACCGACATATTGCTAGTTTCCAGTCTATTATTTTGCAATCTTTACTTTCCAATCTATATATCAAAAATATTACTTTATTATCTCTATCAGATCTCACTTTTGCGAGTGACCGTGAATTGACAACCCCTTTGTCGCGTTGGTTGCAAGTTCTTGATTGTTTGTGCAGGTACTCGGTGACTTGTGTGTCGTCTCCTACTGGATTGATACCTTGGTTCTCAAAATTGAGGGAAATACTTACGCTACTTTGTTGCATCACCCTTTCCTCTTCAAAGGAAAAAACAACGCAAGCTCAAGAGGTTGCATTAGCTGACATACATGGGTAGGTCATATTTTCCCAGTCCAATTGTAGATGCTTTTATCCGTTTAGTGGGAGATGTTAGGATAGATCAAACAATAACTTCTTAATGATACGTGCATTGCATGTACACGCTTACTAGTTTGAATATAGTTTCTATCGATATTTTTTTATGACTTGCATTGCCATTTTGTTAATTAAAGTATGGTCAAAATTTGACCCTAAACATGAAGAGGACCTATAAAACAGTACGGAGGTAGTAACTGCGAAACATGAAACCGGGCTGGCACGAAATTGTTTTTTTCTCCTAATATATGATGGCATGTACAATGCTATGTTATAATAAGTTTACTCCGTCCAAAAATAAGTGTCTCAACTTCGTATTAACTTTAGTAGTACGTATAACACTTATTTTGACATGAAGAAAGTAGGATAAATGTTAAAGTGGAGGAGAGAAATCATTCCCTCTTATTTAAGAAATGATCTCTTTGCATAATATATATCATGCTTTTAGTACTAATAGCTAGTTATAGAAAATAATGATAAGATATAATCTACTATAGACATGCTTTAAATTACATACAAATTTAAGATAAGACTGCCTTATCAACCATTGTACATGCCCTCAGATGGCGGTACTAGTTTCAGGCCAAAAATATATTTGTGTGTGAAGGGATATTTTGTTGAAAATGAGTACGCTCAAAAAATTAATCAAACTATAAAGGTAAAACATTTATAGAACACAATAGTAAAAGCAGAATTAGTTGAAAATCCTCGCAAGTCGATACAACAAGTATATGCTCAGCATAGATTACATGTGGACCCTTCCATCCCTTCCTTTTTTGTGACAACTGTGGTGTGTCTGGTTAATATGTGCATTGCCCAAATTAAGGCGGTCCTAATATGAAAGTGTTGCTCTAATCTCGAGCACAAATGTACCTGCATGAACAGTAATTTTTGAAAAAATAGTGAAACCAAATTTTGTGGATGAACACCAACAAGTTTTTTAACATACTGCAAAAATTAGCCTCGAAAAGACATCTGTAGAGGTGTGCGCAAAATAAACAAAAACAAGTGCTCTAAAATGCGTCTTTTCCGAGTCCTGAATTTTGTTTTTTGTACAGGTCTCCAATGACGTCTTTCGAAGTGAAATTTTTGCAAGATGTTAGAACTTTTGCTGATGTTCATACACAAAAAAAGTCAGATTTTTTATTTTTTTTACTATTTTTTGAGAATTTATAGTTCATGCAGGCGCATCTGTGCTCGAGATTAGATACTCCGTGTCTCTCCTAGCATGACATTCAACCAAAGATGCTTTTAACCAAGCATTTTGTTGGGGAATGTTGCATGGGAAACAAAAAAATGCCTACACTCACTAAGATCCAATCTAGGAGATGACCATCTACGAGAGGAGAGATTAGATCTACATACCCTTGTAGATCGCTAAGTGGAAGCGTTAAGAAATACGGTTGATGTAATCGAATGTCTTCACGATCCAATCATGATCCATCCCGCGAACTCCCGATCTAGTACCGAACGGACGACACCTCCATGTTCAACACACGTACAGCCTGATGACGCCTCCACCTCCTCGATCCAGTGAGCTATGGTGAAGTAGCATCTCGAGTACTTTGGCAGCACGACGGCATGGTGGCGGTGGTGGTGGCGGAATCTCAGCAGAGCTTTGCTAAGCACTACAGAGAGGAAGAGGGATGCGAGGGAGAGGAGAGGCAGCACCGTGGCGTGGAGATGTGCTCAAGGGGTACGGATGCCCTCTCTCTACCTCTCTATATATAGGGAAGGGAGGAGGGGGTGGCGCCCCTAGGGTTTCCCCTAGGGGGCGGCGGCCAGGGCAGTTGGGATCTCCCCTAGGGTGACTTGCCCCCCAAGCCAGGTGGAGGGAACCCTACAGGGCTCGCTGATACGTCTCCAACGTATCTATAATTTATGAAGTATTCATGCTATTATATTATCCATCTATGATGTTTTATATGCATTTATATGCCATTTTATATGATTTTTGGGACTAACCTATTAACCTAGAGTCCAGTGCCAGTTTCTGTTTTCTCCTTGTTTTTGAGTTTTACAGAAAAGGAATACCAAACGGAGTCCAATTGACGTGCCAATTTCTGATGATTTTTTATGGACAAAAAGAAGACCACGGAGCATCGGAGTTGGGCCAGAAGAGTCCCGGGCTGCCCACGAGAGTGGGCGGCGCACGCACCCCCCTAGGGCACGCCCCCCTATCTCGTGGACAGCCCGGAGACCCCCCTAATGTGAAATCTACACCAAAAATTCCTATAAATACAGAAACCTTCGGGAAATAACCTAGATCGGAAGTTCCACCGCCGCAAGCCTCTGTATCCATGAGAAATCAATCTAGGCCCTCTCCAGCACCCTACCGGAGGGGGCCATCATCACCGGAGGTTATGGAGGAGGATCTCGGAGGGGCCCTCATTGCCATGAAGGCCAAGGACCAGAGGGGGAAAAGCCATGGAGGAGGAAGCACAAGGGGGAGAACCTCTCCTCCTCTCTCTTGGTGGCACCGGAGTGCCATCGGGAGGGGAATCATCGCCGCGGTGATCGTGTTCATCAACATCACCATCATCAACACCATCCTCATCTCTTTTACGCGGTCCACTCTCCCGCACCCCGCTGTAATCCCTACTTGAACATGCTGCTTTATGCCACATATTTTGATCCAATGATGTGTTGCCATCCTAGGATGTTTTGAATAGATATCTTTTGTCTTTGGGTTGATTGATGATCTAGATTGGTATGAGTTGTATGTTTTAATTTGATGCTGTCCTATGGTGCCCTCCGTGTCGCGCAAGTGTGAGGGATTCCCGCTGTAGGGTGTTGCAATACGTTCATGATTCGCTTATAGTGGGTTGGTGAGTGACTGAAACACAAACCCGAGTAAGAGGGATTGTTGCATATGGGAATAAAGAGGACTTGATGCTTTAATGCTATGGTTGGGTTTTACCTTAATGATCTTTAGTACTTGCGGATTATTGCTAGAGTTCCAATCATAAGTGCATATGATCCAAGTAGAGAAAGTATGTTAGCTTATGCCTCTCCCTCATATGAAACTGCAATAGCGATCACTGATCTTGTTAACAATTGCCTAGGACAATTCCGCAAACCGATCCACCATTATTCCACACTCGCTATTTATAATATTTAGTATTATATTCTAACTTTATGATAACATCACCTACTTTTATGTTTTAGCTCTCCGATATCATACAAAGTTATCCTCTACATACCCATGACATAGTTTTATTTCTCGTTGCTAGTTGGAAGCAAATGTTCGGTGCACGTAGAGTCGTATCAGTGGCAGATAGGGCTTGAGAGAATATTGATCTTACCTTTTAGCTCCTTGTGGGTTCGACACTCCATACTTATCACTTCCACCTTTGGAAATTTCTACGATGATTCCCTGCACTTGGGGATTATCAAGCTCTTTTCTGGCGCCTTTGCCGGGGAGCAATAGCGTGGGGTTGATATTCTCGTGTGTGCTTGTTCGCTTTCTTCACTAAGTAGATTTTGTTTTTCCTTTTTGTTACTGTTTAGTTGTGGGTGAAACATACAAAAAAATTTAAAGAATGAAAATAAAAAAATATATTTACTTGCCTCTCATGCCTAAAAAAGTTTTTCAAAAAGAGAAGTGATTGGAAAGTTATGCATTGAAGGAGGGTTGACCTTGAGCACTTGTGTTCATGCTCACGTAAACAATGTAGAATTTTTCATGGAAGTTTCTCTGTAAATAATTATCCCCCTTGTATATATCCACTATATTATAAAAATAATGTGCCAAGCTTTGGTTTTAGTATGATAAGATTGCTTGCTTACTATGTGCAGAACAAAAACAGAAACTTTGGCTGTAGTGCATGAATTTACATTTTTACTGGAGAGTCAAATGTGTCTGAAACTTTTTGCAAATTATTTCTGTACAAATTGTTCAAATTTTCAAATTTATTTCATAATTTTTGGAGTTATAGAAGTTTACTAAACTTCCAGATTACTATAGACTATCCTGTTCTTGACAGATTCTGTTTTTCGTGTGTTGTTTGCTTATTTTGATGCATCTATGGCTAGTATGTAAGGGTATGAACCATAGAGAAGTTGGAATACATTAGTTTTAAAACAAATATAGATAAAGAATAAGTTAGTTACAGTACCTTAAAGTGGTAGTTTGCTTTATTACACTAACGGATCTCACAAAGTTTTTGTTTAATTTTTCGTGAATGAAGTGTTTGAAGAACGAGGAGTTACCGATGTGAGAAGAATAAAGAGAGACAAGAGTTCAAGCTTGGGGATGCCCAAGTCACCCCAAGTAAATATTTTAAAGTATACTCAAGCATCTAAGCTTGGGGATGCCCCGGCTGGCATCCCATCTTTCTTCTTCAATAGATATCGGTATACCTCGGTTTTTGTTTTGTTCACATGATTTGTGTCCTTTGTGTTTTATTTTTCTTTAAGAATCATGCTAATATGAGACAGCTCTTTATTGATTTACAGAATACTTCATGTGCTTCACTTATATCTTTTAAGTATGATCTTATAGAATTGCTCTTTGTGCTTCACTTAAATCGTTTGAGTGTGGTTTTATAGAATGCTTCGTGTGCATCACTTATATATTTTGAGCATGGACATTGGTTAGTCTATATTAATTGTAGAATGCTCCATGAACTTCACTTATATATTTTGGAGTATGAATCATACTGTAAATTAAAGTGGGTTTGGAAGAGTGTCAACGTTAGGAATTAGTGATCCCACTATTTTTGAGGGTGTTGAATCTTAGTGTGATATTTATGAAAGTGGATTTGGAAGAGTGTCAACTTTAGTTAGTATTCCACTATTTCGGAAGAGGTTCCAATTGAGTATGAGAACAAAGTTGTTATCCATGATGCTACTGAAAACTATTATGAGGGAGGAATATATGCTTGTAGGAGTTGCCATAATATCAAGTTTCCTCTCTATGTGCTTAAAGTTTTGAAGTTAAACTTGTTTTGCCTTCCTATGCTAGTTGATTCTTGTTCCTATAAATTGTGTGCTCACAAAATCCCTAGGCATAAGAACTGGGTTAGATTTAAATGTGCTAGTCATATTATTCATGATGCTCTTTTTATGTTTCAACTCTTATCTTTTATGTGAGCATCATTGAAATCATCATGCCCAGCTAAAAGGCATTAAAGAAAAGCGCTTGTTGGGAGACAACCCAATATTTACCCTTACTGTTTTTGTGTGTCTACATGATTAAGCTACTGTATTAATCATGTTCTATAGCTTTTGTTTCAATAAAGTGCCAAGTAAGACCTTTGGGAAGACTTGGGTGAGAGTTAATGTGATCTTGCTGTAAAAAACAGAAACTTTGCGCTCACGAGATTAGCTGTCATTTTTTACAGAAGAGTGCTTTTGAGTTGATTCTTTTTGAATAAGATTAATAGACAAATTACTCACGCCCACCAGTTTATTTGATTATTTTTGGAGTAGCATAAGTATGGTTATTGTTCGGATCATTACAGACTGTTCTGTTTCTGACAGATTCTGTTTTCATCGCATAGTTTGCTTGTTTTCTAGTTTCTATGGCTTATATTTCGCAATATAAATTGTAGAAATGATATGGTACAGTAGGGATTGTGTGAAAACAATTATGAACCTTGTCTTTTACAGCACCAAAGTGAATGGTTTACTCTTTATCATACTAACCTATCTCACAAAGTTCCATTAAGTTTTGTGTGGTTGAAGTTTTCAAGTTTTGGGTGAGATACCGATAGGAGGAGAATAAGGAGTGGGAAGACCCTAAGCTTGGGGATGCCCAAGGCACCCCAAAATAATATTCAAGGAAGACTCAAGCGCCTAAGCTTGGGGATGCCCCGGAAGGCATCCCCTCTTTCGTCTTCAAAACTATCGGTATACCTTACTCGGAGCTATATTTTTATTCGTCACATGATATGTGTTTTGCTTGGAGCGTATTTTCAATTTTACTTGCTGTTTGAATAAAATCATTGGATCTGAAATAATGAATAAAAAAGGAACCCTCCCATGGCTAGTTATTTATCTGACTACTGAGTGTCCTTCACTCATATCTTTTGGAGTAGTTTGTCATTTACTCATGTGCTTCATGTATATCCTATGAGTAAATGGGGGGATGAATTGAATGTCATAAATCTGAATTTATATATGTTTCATATGCTTATAACATGGATAGTAATGACTTCACATATAAAGAGTATGAGGCATAAAAGTTGTTGAGAGTTGACAAACATAGTTTTGGTCATCGTTGCAATTAATAGGAAGTAATAAGGAAAGAGAGGTTCACATACAAATATATTATCTTGGACATCTTTTTTGATTGTGAAGCGCTCATTAAGTATGACATGCTAAAAGAGTTGATGTTGGACAAGGAAGACAACATAATGGTTTATGTTTTCTCACATCTCAGTTAAAGTATATTATCATTGACGTTCCAAACATGTTAAGCTTGCCTTTCCCCCTCATGCTAGCCAAATTCCTTGCACCAAGTAGAGATACTACTTGTGCTTCCAAATATCCTTAAACCCAGTTTTGCCATGAGAGTCCACCATACCTACCTATGGATTGAGTAAGATCCTTCAAGTAAGTTGTCATGTTGTAGGCAATAAAAATTGCTATCTAAATATGTATGACTTATTAGTGCAGAGAAAATAAGCTTTATACGATCTTGTTATGGAAGTAATAAAAGCGACGGACTGCATATTAAAGGTCCACATACAAGGGGCAATATAAAGTGATGTTCTTTTGCATTAAGATTTTGTGCATCCAACCCTAAACGCACATGACAACCTCTGCTTCCCTCTGCAAAGGGCCTATCTTTTACTTTATGTTTTTACTTTATGCTTGAGTCAAGGTGATCTTCACCTTTCCCTTTTTTATTTTTTATCCTTTGGCAAGCTCCTCGTGTTTGAAAGATCATGATATATATATATATATATATATATATATATATATATATATATATATATTCAACTGGATGTAAGTTAGCAGGAGCTATTATTGTTGACATCACCTAAAGGTGAATACGTTGGGAGGTGAACTTATAAGCCCCTATCTTTCTCAGTGTCCGATTAAAACTCCATAACCACAAGTATTCCGTGAGTGTTAGTAATTGTAGAAGACTATATGATAGTTGAGTATGTGGACTTGCTGAAAAGCTCTATTCTTGACTCTTTTCGATATTATGATAAATTGCAATTGCTTCAATGACTGAGATTATAGCTTGTTAGTTCTCAATGAAGTTTCTAAACCATACTTGACATTGTGAATAGATTGTTACTTGATCATGAAAAGTTTTATGAGATAAGCTACTATTATGACACATAATGATGCTACAAAAGGTGATTGAAATTATCATTGATCAAACTTGTGCACCTGCTAGCATTCACACTTCATAAATTATTTCTTTTATCATTTACCTACTCGAGGACGAGCAGGAATTAAGCTTGGGGATGCTGATACGTCTCCAACGTATCTATAATTTATGAAGTATTCATGCTATTATATTATCCATCTATGGTGTTTTATATGAATTTATATGCCATTTTATATGATTTTTGGGACTAACCTATTAACCTAGAGCCCAGTGCCAGTTTCTGTTTTCTCCTTGTTTTTGAGTTTTACAGAAAAGGAATACCAAACGGAGTCCAATTGACGTGCCAATTTTTGATGATTTTTTATGGACCAAAAGAAGACCACGGAGCATCGGAGTTGGGCCAGAAGAGTCCCGGGCTGCCCACGAGAGTGGGGGGCGCGCCCAACCCCCTAGGGCGTGCCCCTATCTCGTGGACAGACCGGAGACCCCCCTGACGTGAAACCTACGCCAAAAATTCCTATATATACAGAAACCTTCGGGAAATAACCTAGATCGGAAGTTCCGCCACCGCAAGCCTCTATAGCCATGAGAAATCAATCTAGGCCCTCTCCGGCACCCTGCCGGAGGGGGCCGTCATCACCGGAGGCCATGGAGGAGGACCTCGGAGGGGCCCTCATCACCATGAAGGCCAAGGACCAGAGGGGGAAAAGCCATGGAGGAGGAAGCACAAGGGGGAGAACCTCTCCTCCTCTCTCTTGGTGGCACCGGAGTGCCATCGGGAGGGGAATCATCGCCGCGGTGATCGTCTTCATCAACATCACCATCATCATCACCATCTGAAAGGATCGAGAAGAGGTGTCTAGAGGGGGGGGGGTGATTAGACACTAAGTACCAAAAGTTATAGTTTTTAACTTCTTTAAGTTTAAGTGGAGTTTAGGCACAAGTTTAACACTCACAATACATAACAAGCAAGCATGCAAAGAGTATATGAGCAGTGGAAACTAAAGCATGCAACTTGCAAGAATGTAAAGGGAAGGGATTGGAGGATTCAAACGCAATTGGAGACACGGATGTTTTTGTCGTGGTTCCGATAGGTGGTGCTATCTTACATCCATGTTGATGGAGACTTCAACCCATGAAGGGTAACGGTTGCGCGAGTCCACGGAGGGCTCCACCCATGAAGGGTCCATGAAGAAGCAACCTTGTCTATCCCACCATGGCCGTCGCCCACGAAGTACTTGCCTCACTAGCGGTAGATCTTCACGAAGTAGGTGATCTCCTTGCCCTTACAAACTCCTTGGTTCAACTCCACAATCTTATCGGAGGCTCCCAAGTGACACCTAGCCAATCTAGGAGACACCACTCCCCAAGAAGTAACAAATGGTGTGTTGATGATGAACTCCTTGCTCTTGTGCTTCAAATGATAGTCTCCTGAACACTCAACTCTCTCTCACATGATTTGGATTTGGTGGAAAGAAGATTTGAGTGGAAAGAAACTTGGGGAAGGCTAGAGATCAAGATTGATATGGTAGGAATGGAATATCTTGGCCTCAACACATGAGTAGGTGGTTCTCTCTCAGAAAATGTACGCTGGAAGTGTAGGTTCGTTCCGATGGCTCTCTCCACAAATGACAAGTGGGTGGAGGGGTATATATAGCCTCCACACAAAATCTAACTGTTACACACAACTTGCCAAACTCGGTGGGACCGAATTGAGAAAATCGGTCGGACCGATTCAGCAAATCTAGTGACCGTTAGGATTTTCGGTGGGACCAACATGCAACTCGGTAGGACCGATATGGTTAGGGTTAGGGCATAACATAATCTCGGTGAGACCGATTACACAAACTTGGTGGGACCAATTTTGGTAATAAGCTAACCAGAGAGTTGGTCAGGAAAACTCGATTTGACCGATTACACAAACTCGGTGGGACCGATTTTGGTAACAGGCTAACCAGAGAGTTTGCATTGTAATCTCGGTAGTACCGATTACACAAACTCGGTGATACTGATTTTGGTAATGGACATACACAGAGAGATTACAATCCCATCTCGGTTAGACCGAGATCCCTATCGATGAGACTGATTTGCCTAGGGTTTGTGGCAGTGGCTAAGACATCTGAACTCGGTGGCGCCGGATAGAAAGAATCGGTAGGGCCGAGTTAGACTTTTGGTTTAGGACATATGTGGATGTGAGAAAGTAGTTGAGGGCTTTAGAGCATATCACTAAGCACTTTGAGCAAGCAAGCCATTAAGCAACACCTCATCCCCTCTTGATAGTATTGGCTTTTCCTATAGACTCAATGTGATCTTGGATCACTAAAATAGAAAATGTAGAGTCTTGATCTTGGAGCTTGAGCCAATCCTTTGTCCTTAGCATCTTGAAGGGGTCCCACATCCTTTAGTCCATGCCACTCCATTGTTGAACTTGTCTTAAACATACTAGGTAAAAGTGTTAGTCCAACAAGAGATATGTTGACATTAATTACCAAAATCACCCAGGGAGCACTTGTGCTTTCAATCTCCCCCTTTTTGGTAATTGATGACAACATACATCAAAGCTTTAGATAAAGATATAGAGAATAACAAGTAAAGCTTTGGAAAGACATGTAAAAAGCATAGGCCCCCCTACATGTATGCAATCATGTGAATATGGAATATAGAGGCATGTGAGAGCATAACATAGACAGAGTAGGCAATGTGTTACATGTATCTTGGCTATATGCATCAGAGCAAATGATGTGAATATGGGAAATGTACCTTCATGCTCATGAGTCCTTCTTGCAAACAGTATGTACAACAGCAAGAATTCCTCATACACATGATTGTGATGCATATACTTACCTTGTGGTCTTGATTTGGCTTGGGATGGAATGAACCTGCGAAAATAAGGTTAGATAACACAGATGCACCTACTAGCCAGAGCAAACAGAAAGAAACCACAAGAGTACCAAGACTGTGATGACATGTAGAGTGAGTACTAAGTACCACATTGAACATAGACATGTCCCCAAAGGTAAAGATGTGCAATGAATTTAAAGAATTTCTTTCCCTTAGAAGTCTTGCTCCCCCTGAATCTAGCATGGGATACAGGGAGAAGATAGGGAACAGAAAATCAGAGCAAAATGCAAAATCAGAGCTCAAAGAAGCAAATGAACAGAGATAATGCAAATAGGCACATATGAACATGTCTTTCCCCTCAAGAAGACATGTGGCATCTCTCCTCTTGAACACCAAGCATCTGGGATCCTTGAAGATTACTCTCTCCTTGAGTATTCTCCCTGCCTAGAGATATCTCTCTCCCCCTGTTGAAGTGATTAAGCTTTGATGTGATCTCTCTGTCCCCCTTTGACATCAATTTCCAAGAAGGGCCTTTTGGAATTTGTCGTGAATGGGTTTGGTCCTTGAGTCACAGCACAAAGCACTGATATAAATGTGATGCTTGTAGAGGACAAGATTCATTGAGTGGATCTGGATCAAGAGTAGTGCAGGAATGAATGGCAAAATGTTTTTCTTGTTGTGAAATCGGTGGCACTGAGTTTTATGCTTCGGTTGCACCGAATGATTTCGGTTAGACCGAAAACAAGAAACCGGTGTGACCGAGTTCATCATAGAGAAAACACTTGTCACCTCAGCTCACTAGACAAGTAAGATCTCACAAGGATTTGCAAGGAATTAACTGAAAGATTTACAATGAATTGGATGCAACGAATGCGGAACAAATAGAAAAGAAATGAAATCTAGATGAAGTTTTTTTTGAAAGGGGAAACAAATATGCATGAGACAAATGCAAGGGCACAGAAAAGAACTCAAGAGAACTTCATCTAGAGATGGTCGGCGACAAAGTCACCTATGTTAGAGTATATTGACTTAGGAGTCAAGTGAAGTCACTTGATCATAGGTCATACTCAACGTTTAAGCTCAAAATGGGGTTACCATTTTTTGTTTAAGCATCTTGATGTATTCACATCTTGTCGAGTTGCTTTGACTCATGACTTGAAGTAAAGCTTCTCTAAGATGGAATAACATACCTTGGGTGGTGGTGTTGATCGTGATCATGTAGTTGAACTTGTGTGGGTTGCTCAAGGTTGATGTAGCTCATCAAGAGTTGGGAGCACCACTTGTAATTTGAGTTCATCTACCTACATGGGTTAGTTCTTGCAAGGAAGATAACTTATGTATCCAAAATGATAATCATGAATCTCAACATAGAATTTGTCAAAGGATATGTTTGAATGGTTTCGTGCTTCCTTGTCTTCAACCACCATTGTTTAGAGACTTGGTGATGTAGAGATTTCTCAAGATGTGAGTGAGTTGCAATCTCATGGAATTGGATTCATCCAAGTACCTACATGGGTTAGATAACATGTAAGATGCAAATATATACAAGACATAAGATTATCAATCATAAGAGAAATATCAAGGATTAGTCATAAGCTCATGTATTGCATCTATCCAATGGAGTTCCTACTCAAAGTTTGAAGCATCAATGATGTTCAATTCATCTCTTAACCTGCAAAACACTTTCTCATCAAGTGGTTTAGTGAATATATCCGCTAATTGCTTTTCAGTGTGAACATGCTTAAGATTAATGTCACCCTTAGCAACATGATCTTGAATGAAATGATGACGAACTTCAATATGCTTAGTTCGAGAGTGTTGCACGGGGTTGTGAGCAATCTTGATAGCACTTTCATTGTCACAAAGTAATGGAACATGTTTCACATATATCCCATAATCTTTAAGAGTTTGGGTCATCCAAAGCAATTGAGCACAACATGAACCAGCAGCAATGTATTCCGCTTCGGCGGTGGATAAGGATACCGAGTTTTGTTTCTTGGAAGACCAAGACACAAGAGATCTACCAAGAAATTGACAAGTACCCGAAGTGGACTTTCTATCAACCTTGTCACCGTCATAGTCCGAGTCGGAGTAGCCAACAAGATCGAAAGAGGCCCTCTTAGGATACCAAATGCCAAAATTTGGTGTATGGATTAAGTATCTCACTATCCATTTCACGGCCTTAAGATGACTTTCTTTAGGAGCAGCTTGATATCGTGCACACATGCACACACTTAGCATGATATCGGGATGTGAAGCACATAGATATAACAATGAACCAATCATAGAGCGATAAACTTTTTGATCAACCGGTTCACCATCTTTGGTCAAATCAAGATGTCCACTAGTAGGCATGGGTGTAGTCATACCTTTGCACTCTTGCATATTGAACTTCTTGAATAAGTCCTTGGTGTACTTCGTTTGAGAGACAAAGGTACCTTCC
The DNA here is from genome assembly GCA_963921465.1 of Triticum timopheevii. Lineage (NCBI taxonomy): Eukaryota > Viridiplantae > Streptophyta > Magnoliopsida > Poales > Poaceae > Triticum > Triticum timopheevii. Next base: position 193,706,233 of record OY997272.1, read on the forward strand.
TTAGTTTGCCTGATTTGCAAACCAAGAAAGAATTTGAGTTCACTCATCATAGACATCTCAAACTTCTCTGACATTAGCTTCCCAAACTTTTTACTAAAATGAGGGTTAGTAGAACCAAATATAATATCATCAACATAGATTTGGCATACAAATAGTTCTCCATTGACCCTTTTAGTAAAAAGAGTAGAATCTATTTTTCCAATTTCAAAGCCTTTTTCAATAAGTAACTTTGTCAAGCATTTATACCATGCTCTAGGAGCTTGTTTAAGACCATAAAGAGCTTTGTGAAGTTTATAAACATGATTAGGTTTCTTAGGATTAACAAAGCCTGGGGGTTGTTTAACATAAACTTCCTCCTCTATTTCACCATTTAGAAAAGCACTTTTAATGTCCATTTGGTACAAGGTGATATCATGGTGATTAGCATAGGCAAGTAAGATGCGAACGGACTCAAGTCTAGCAACGGGAGCATAAGTCTCACCATAGTCCATACCATACCTTCGACTTGTGTGTAGCCTTGGGCGACGAGACGTGCTTTGTTGCGAACTACTTGTCCATCTTCATCTTGCTTGTTGCGAAACACCCATTTGGTACCGATGATGTTGTGGTTGTTGTCGGGCTTCTCAACCAATGTCCAAACTTGATTTCTCTCAAAGTTGTGTAGCTCTTCATGCATAGCGTTTATCCAATCCGGATCTTCCAATGCTTCTTCAACCTTCATAGGTTCAACGCTAGAGATGAATGAATAGTGTTCACAAAAGTTAGCTAAACGAGTTTTAGAGTGAGTTATTCTCCCGGTTTGGATATCTTTGTAGATTTGCTCGACGGGATGGTCTTTCGCGATTCTTGCTCGAACTTGTGAAAGCTTTTGCTTGGGTCTTGGTTGAACATCTTCTTCATCTTGTTCTTCTTCTTGGCCTTCTTTATTGTTGACGTTGTCGTTCTCTTGTCGTTTTTGAGAAGGAGGTTGTTGACGTTCATCTTGATGCTCTTCCTCGTTTTCTTCATCTTGGTGTGTCCCACTTGTGTATGCTTCCGTATCAAATCTTCGTTCACCCTGTCTTGAGGTAGAAGCTTCCACTTGGACGGATGAGGTACTCTCCTTCACCTCCGTTGGACGAATCTTTCCAATAGACAAGTCTTGAATTGCTTCCGAGGGGTCTTTGTCTCCTACATCAATTGGCAATTGCTCTACTTGCGAGCCGTTAGATTCATCAAACTTCACATCTACCGTTTCTTCAACCTTTTGGTTGAAATTGTTGTAGACACGGTATGTGTGAGAGCTTGAGCCATAACCAAGTAGGAAACCTTCATGAGACTTAGGAGCAAATTTAGAACGACGATGCTTATCAAGAATGTAGCACTTGGAGCCGAATACTCGAAAGTATCCAACTTGGGGTTTGTTACCGGTGAGAAGATCGTATGCCATCTTGCCGAGTAGCTTGTGAAGATACAAGCAATTTGTTGCATGACAAGCTGTCTCAACCACTTCCGCCCAAAAGTGCTTCTACGTCTTGTACTCATCAAGCATCATTCTCGCCATTTCGATGAGCATTCGGTTCTTCCTCTCAACAACTCCATTTTGTTAAGGTGTGTACGTAGCGGAGAACTCATGTGAGATCCCTTCTTCATCAAGAAAGGTGTCCACATTTGCGTTCTTGAACTCCATTCCGTTGTCGCTGCGAACCTTCTTGATCTTCACTTCAAATTGATTTTGGGCCTTCCTAGCGAAGTTTTTGAAGATCTTTTGAACCTGCGATTTATCATCGAGAAAGAACACCCACGTAAATCTTGAAAAATCATCAACTATAACTAGACCAAAAGAATTTCCACAGAGACTTTTGTAAGCGTTGGGACCAAAAAGATCCATGTGAAGTAGCTCGAGTGGCCTCCTTGTGTCTTGATGTTCTTCATGGGATGCCTTCCTCCAACCTGTTTACCTGCTTGACAAGCGCTGCAAAATCTATCCTTATCAAATATGACATCATTAACACCAAGGATATGATTTCCTTTAATAAGCTTGTCAAGGTTTCGCATGCCAACATGACCTAATCGTCTATGCCATAACCAACCTTTAGAAGATTTAGCAATAAAGCAAGTTCTAGGTTGAGACTTTTTAGTGAAATCAACAATGTATAGATCACCTCTACGTACACCGGTAAAGACCATTTTATGATTATCTCTACGAAACACTTGGCAATCTACTTCAGTAAATAGGACATTGAAACTGAAATCAGCAAGTCTAGATACTGAAAGTAAGTTGTAGCCAAGAGATTCAACGAGCATGACATTTTGTATGGAGCTATCATGTGATATGGCCACCTTACCGAGGCTAACCACCTTACCCTTTGAGCTATCACCGAAAGTGACATACTTTCGAGGACCATTGTTTTCAGCAAGCTCATGAAACCTATCTTTATCTCCGGTCATGTGATCGGTACATCCACTATCAAGGACCCATTCCTTTCCTCCTGCCATATATCCCCGAAGATTTGCCATAAGACCAAAGTGTCTCATTGCATCATCAAGATCAAAGTCACTATCATCATCATCCTCATAATAGTATCCATGTTCAACATCGTCATATGGTGGATAAAATCCTAGAGAGGGTGATTCGTTAGAGTGAGTTTGACAATGATCTTGTTTATGAGTTTTTATAGCTTCGGAAATAATATCACTAATAATTTCAACATCTCCTTTGGCACGCATAAGGTTTGTAAGCTCAAATAGACAATCACCAAACACAGGATCACTGGAAATCATCTTACTCAAGGCAATAGACTTATGGAGAATTTCATCAAGATTTTTCAAGGAATAATTTGGAAAACGTTCCTCAAGAAATTTCCATATAGTGTAGGCACACTTAAGAGTAGGCAAACATCCAATCAAGTTTCTAGGCAAGCCTCTAGTGATAAGTTCAATAGTTCTAAGATTGCGAATCATGTCAATTGACTCATCAAGGGTAGGGTGCATATGATCAACATGAGGTGCACAAGGGCTAGCAATGTACTTGTTCAAATGATATTGATTGAAAATCACAAGCATCTCATTTTTCCACTCATGAAAGTACTCTCCATCAAGTATAGGCACTCTATGTCTAAGACTCCCAATAGTAGACTCATCCATCTTCCTCCAATGGTGTTTAAACCAAAGCAATAGAGACCAATGCTCTGATACCAATTCAAAGGATCGAGAAGAGGTGTCTAGAGGGGGGGTGATTAGACACTAAGTACCAAAAGTTGCAGTTTTTAACTTCTTTAAGTTTAAGTGGAGTTTAGGCACAAGTTTAACACTCACAATACATAACAAGCAAGCATGCAAAGAGTATATGAGCAGCGGAAAGTAAAGCATCCAACTTGCAAGAATGTAAAGGGAAGGGATTGGAGGATTCAAACGCAATTGGAGACACAGATGTTTTTGTCGTGGTTCCGATAGGTGGTGCTATCGTACATCCACGTTGATGGAGACTTCAACCCACGAAGGGTAACGGTTGTGCGAGTCCACGGAGGGCTCCACCAACGAAGGGTTCACGAAGAAGCAACCTTGTCTATCCCACCATGGCCGTCGCCAACGAAGGACTTGCCTCACTAGTGGTAGATCTTCAAGAAGTAGGCGATCTCCTTGCCCTTACAAACTCCTTGGTTCAACTCCACAATCTTGTCGGAGGCTTCCAAGTGACACCTAGCCAATCTAGGAGACACCACTCTCCAAGAAGTAACAAATGGTGTGTTGATGATGAACTCCTTGCTCTTGTGCTTCAAATGATAGTCTCCCCAACACTCAACTCTCTCTCACAGGATTTGGATTTGGTGGAAAGAAGATTTGAGTGGAAAGCAACTTGGGGAAGGCTAGAGATCAAGATTCATATGGTAGGAATGGAATATCTTGGCCTCAACACATGAGTAGGTGGTTCTCTCTCAGAAAATGTATGCTGGAAGTGTAGGTTCCTTCTAATGGCTCTCTCCACAAATGAAGAGTGGGTGGAGGGGTATATATAGCCTCCACGTAAAATCTAACCTTTACACACAACTTGCCAAACTCGGTGGGACCGAATTGAGAAACTCAGTCGGACCGATTCAGCAAATCTAGTGACCGTTATGATTTTCGGTGGGACCGACATGCAACTCGGTAGGACCGATATGGTTAGGGTTAGGGCATAACATAATCTCGGTGAGACCGATTACACAAACTCGGTGGGACCGATTTTGGTAATAAGCTAACCAGAGAGTTGGTCAGGCAAACTCGGTTTGACCGATTACACAAACTCGGTTGGACCGATTTTGGTAACAGGCTAACCAGAGAGTTTGCATTGTAATCTCGGTAGTACCGATTACACAAACTCGGTGATACTGATTTTGGTAATGGACATACACAGAGAGATTACAATCCCATCTCGGTGAGACCGAGATCCCTATCGGTGAGACCGATTTGCCTAGGGTTTGTGGCAGTGGCTAAGACATTTGAACTCGGTGGTGCCGGATAGAAAGAATCGGTAGGGCCGAGTTAGACTTTTGGTTTAGGACATATGTGGATGTGAGAAAGTAGTTGAGGGCTTTGGAGCATATCACTAGGCACTTTGAGCAAGCAAGCCATTAAACACCACCTCATCCCCTCTTGATAGTATTGGCTTTTCCTATAGACTCAATGTGATCTTGGATCACTAAAATAGAAAATTTAGAGTCTTGATCTTGGAGCTTGAGCCAATCCTTTATCCTTAGCATCTTGAAGGGGTCCCACATCCTTTAGTCCATGCCACTCCATTGTTGAACTTGTCTGAAACATACTAGGTAAAAGTGTTAGTCCAACAAGAGATATGTTCACATTAATTACCAAAATCACCCAGGGAGCACTTGTGCTTTCACCATCCTCATCTCTTTTACGCGGTCCACTCTCCCGCACCCCGCTGTAATCCCTACTTTAAAATGGTGCTTTATGTCACATATTATGATCTAATGATGTGTTGCCATCCTATGATGTTTTGAGTAGATATCTTTGGGTTGATTGATGATCTAGATTGGTATGAGTTGTATGTTTTACTTTGATGCTGTCCTATGGTGCCCTCCGTGTCGCGCAAGCATGAGGGATTCCCGCTGTAGGGTGTTGCAATACGTTCATGATTCGCTTATAGTGGGTTGGTGAGTGACTGAAACACAAACCCGAGTAAGAGGCATTGTTGCGTATGGGAATAAAGAGGACTTGATGCTTTAATGCTATGGTTGGGTTTTACCTTAATAATCTTTAGTAGTTGCGGATGCTTGATAGAGTTCCAATCATAAGTGCATCTGATCCAAGTAGAGAAAGTATGTTAGCTTATGCCTCTCCCTCATATGAAACTGCAATAGTGATCACCGGTCTTGTTAACAATTTCCTAGGACAATTCAGCACACCGATCCACCACTATTCCACACTCGCTATTTATAATATTTAGTATTATATTCTAACTTTATGATAACAACACCTACTTTTATGTTTTAGCTCTCTGATATCATACAAAGTTATCCTCTACATACCCACAACATAGTTTTATTTCTCGTTGCTAGTTGGAAGGAAACGTTCGGTGCACGTAGAGTCATATCAGTGGCAGATAGGGCTTGAGAGAATATTGATCTTACCTTTTAGCTCCTTGTGGGTTCGAAACTCCATACTTATCACTTCCACCTTTGGAAATAGCTACGATGATTCCCTGCACTTGGGGATTATCAGTCGCCCCACCTCTCCTGGTCACGTGGGAAAGGGTGAGGGGGCGCACAACCCCTTAGTGGGCTGGTTTGCCCCCTCCCCTTGGCCCATGAGGCCCCCCAACACTTGCTGGGGCCCCCTGAAACCCCTTCCGGTCATGCTGGTCATCACCCCGTACCCCTGAAACAATTCCGGATTCCAATACCCTTTGTCCAATATATCAATCTACACCTCTGGACCATTCTGGAGTTCCTCGTCACATCCGGGATCTCATCTGGGACTTCGAACAACCTTCGGGAACCACCATAATGACTCAACTGTACTTATATCGTCACCAAACATTAAGTGTGTAGACCCTGCGGGGGCGAGAACTATGCAGACATGTCCGAGACACCTCTACGGTCAATAACCAATAGCGATGCCCATATTGGTTCCTACATATTCTACGAAAATCTTATCGGTCGAACCTCGATGTCAAGGATTCTGCTAATCCCGTATGCAGTTCCCTTTGTCTATTGGTATGTTACTTGCCCGAGATTTGGTCGTCGGTATCTCCATACCTAGTTCAATCTCGTTACCGGCAAGTCTCTTTACTCATTCCGTAATACAAGATCCCGTGACTAACTCATTGGTCACACTTCTTGCAAGCTCATTGTAATGTTGTGATACGTCTCCATCGTATCTACTTTTCCAAACACTTTTGCCCTTGTTTTGGACTCTAACTTGCATGATTGGAATGGAACTAACTCGGACTAACGTTGTTTTCAGCAGAACTGCCATGGTGTTATTTTGTGCAGAAATAAAAGTTCTCAGAATGACCTAAAAATCCACGGAGCAACTTTTTGGAATTAATAAAAATATTGGCGGAAGAATCAAGGCCAGGGGCCCACACCCTATCCACGAGGGTGGGGGGCGCGCCTACCCCCTGGGCGCGCCCCCTGGAGCTCCACCAACCTCAACTCCAACTCCATATATTCACGTTCGGGGAGAAAAAAATTTGAGAGAAGGATTCATCGCGTTTTACGATACGAAGCCGTCGCCAAGCCCTAAACTCTCTCGGGAGGGCTGATCTGGAGTCCATTCGGGGCTCCGGAGAGGGGAATCTGTCGCCGTCATCATCATCAACCATCCTCCATCACCAATTTCATGATGCTCACCGCCGTGCGTGAGTAATTCCATCGTAGGCTTGCTAGACGGTGATGGGTTGGATGAGATTTACCATGTAATCGAGTTAGTTTTGTTAGGGTTTGATTCCTAGTATCCACTATGTTCTAAGATTGATGTTGCTATGACTTTGCTATGCTTAATGCTTGTCACTATGGCCCGAGTGTCATGATTTCAGATCTGAACCTATTATGTTTTCATGAATATATGTGAGTTCTTGATCCTATCTTGCAAGTATGTAGTCACCTATTATGTGTTAAGATCCGACAACCCCGAAGTGACAATAATCGGGACCACTCTCGGTGATGACCGTAGTTTGAGGAGTACATGTATTCACTAAGTGTTAGTGCTTTGGTCCGGTACTCTATTCAAAGGAGGCCTTAATATCCCTTAGTTTCCAATAGGACCCCGCTGCCATGGGAGGGTAGGACAAAAGATGTCATGCAAGTTCTTTTCCATAAGCACATATGACTATATTCAGAATACATGCCTACATTACATTGATGAACCGGAGCTAGTTCTGTGTCACCCTATGTTATAACTATTGCATGAGGAATCGCATCTGACATAATTATCCATCACTAATCCAATGCCTACGAGCTTTTCACATATTGATCTTTGCTTAGTTACTTTACCGTTGCCACGGTTACAATTACTACAAAACTGCAACTGTTACTTTTGCTATCGTTACCGTTACTTCCATACTACTTTGCTACTAAATACTTTGCTGCAGATATTAAGTTATCCAGGTGTGGTTGAATTGACAACTCAACGCTAATACTTGAGAATATTATTTGGCTCCCCTTGTGTTGAATCAATAAATTTGGGTTGAATACTCTACCCTCGAAAACTATTGCGATCCCCTATACTTGTGGGTTATCAAGACTATTTTCTAGCGCCGTTGCCGGGGAGCATAGCTCTATTCTTTGAGTAACTTGGGATTTATATCTGTTGATCACTATGAGGAACTTGAAAGACGAAAAAACTAAGATTTTTCCCTCAACTACGAGCGGAGGTAAGGAGCTGCCATCTAGCGCTGCACTTGATTCACCTTCTGTTTTGAGCAAATTTGCGACACCTAAACCTGCTTCTGCCAATAATTTTGATATGTCATATGTTATTGATGATGCCACTTCTGCTATGCATGATACTTATGATGAAACTACTTCTATGCTTGATACTACTGTGCCATTAGGTGAATTTCTTGATGAACAACTTGCTAGGGCTAGAGAGAATAAAACTATTGAAACTGATAATATTGATGAAAGTGATGATGAAGATTCTCCCCCTAGATATGAATTGCTTGTTGTGCCTGAGGGTTATGTTATGGATGAAGAAACTGCTAGAGATTTTCTTGCTTGCAACGATAGATCTGATCTTAAGAAATTATTAGCTAAGCTAAAAGAAAAGTCTTTGAATGCTAGAATGAAATATGACCTTGCTTTTGCTACTTCACCTATCTGTGTTAGTGAGAAGGATTATGATTTCTTTGTCGATCCTGAGATAATTACTTTGGTTGAATCTGATCCTTTTTATGGCTATGAATCTGAAACTGTTGTGGCACATCTTACTAAGTTAAATGATATAGCCACCCTATTCACTAATGATGAGAAAACTCGCTACTATTATGTCCTTAAGTTATTTCTGTTCTCATTAAAGGGTGATGCTAAAGTATGGTTTAATTCTCTTGATCCTGGTTGTGTGCGTAGTCCCCAGGATATAATTTATTACTGCTCTACTGAATATTTCCCCGCTCATAAGAAACAAGCCGCTTTAAGGGAAATATATAATTTTGTGCAAATTGAAGAAGAGAGTCTCCCACAAGCTTGGGGAGGCTTCTCCAATTACTTAATACTTTGCCTGATCATCCTCTCAAGAAAAATATAATACTAGATATCTTTTATAATGGACTAACCAATGCTTCCAGAGACCACCTGGATAGTTGTGCTGGTTGTGTTTTCAGGGAAAGAATTGTTGATCAAGCTGAATTGTTTTGAATAATATGTTGACTAATGAAAACAATTGGACACTTCCTAAACCAACTCCTAAGCCAACTCTGAAGAAAAGGGGTGTTCTTTTTCTCAGTCCTGAAGATATGCAAAAGGCAAAGAAATCTATGAAAGAAAAGGGTATTAAAGCTGAAGATGTTAAGAATTTACCTCCTGTTGAAGAAATACATGGCCTTAATATACACCTATTGAAGAAATACATGGTCTTGATAACCCGACACAGGTAGTAAAGGTAAATTCTCTCTATAGATATGATAAATTTGAAATCCCGTCTACTAAGTTTGCTAGCCAATGCTTCGATGAGTTTGACGACTTTATGGCTAGACAAGAAAATTTCAATGCTTATGTTGGTAGACAATTGAAAAGTAATGCTTATATGATTGGACATTTGAGTGATTATATGTCTAGAGTTAAAGGTGAACTTAAACTCATTTGTAAACATGCTTCTATGGTTAGCACTCAAGTAGAACAAGTGCTTAAAGCTCAAAATGATTTGCTGAATGAATTAAATAATAAGAGAAATGATAATGCTGTTAGAGTTATGACTAGAGGGGGTAAAATGACTCAGGAACCTTTGTATCCTGAGGGTCACCCTAAGAGGTTTGAGCAAGAATCTCAGAGAAATAATGTAGATGCACCTAGTCCTTCTAAAAAGAAGAAGAAAAAAAATTATAGGACTTTGCATGCTTCTAGTGAACCTGTTGTTGACACACCTGAGAATCTTAATGATATTTCTATTTCTGATGTTGAAACACAACCTGGTGATGAACATGAACCTAGTGATAATGTTAATGATGATGTTCATGTTGATGCTCAACCTAGCAATAATAATGATATAGAGGTTGAAACTGCTGTTGATCTTGATAACCCACAATCAAAGAATCAATGTTATGATAAGAGAGACATCGTTGGTAGGAAGCATGATAAAGAAAGAGAACCATGGGTTCAGAAACCCATGCCTTTTCCTCCTAAACCATCCAAGAAAAAGGATGATGAGGATTTTCAGCGCTTTGCTAAAATGATTAGACCTATCTTTTTGTGTATGCGTTTGACTGATATGCTTAAAATAAATCCTTATGCTAAGTACATGAAAGGTATTGTTACAAATAAAAGAAAGATACTGGAAGCTAAAATTTCCACCATGCTTGATAATTATACTTTTAAGGGTGAAATACTAAAGAAACTAGGAGATCCAGGAGTACCAACTATACCATGCTCCATTAAAAGAAACTATGTTAAAACTGCTTTATGTGATCTTGGAGCCGGTGTTAGTGTTATGCCTCTCTCTTTATATCGTAGACTTGAATTGAATAAGTTGACACCTACTGAAATATCCTTGCAAATGGCCGATAAATCAACTGCTATACCTGTCGGTATCTGTGAGGATGTTCCTGTTGTGATTGCAAACGTTACTATCTTAACGGACTTTGTTATTGTTGATATCCCCGAGGACGATAGTATGTCGAATATCCTTGGTAGACCCTTTTTGAATACTGCAGGGGCTGTTATTGATTGCAACAAAGGCAATGTTACTTTTCATGTTAATGGTAATGAGCATACGGTACACTTTCCGAGGAAACAACCTCAAGTTCACAGTATCAATTCTATTGGAAAAATTCCATCGATTATTATTGGAGGTTTTGAATTTCCTCTTCCTATTGTCAAGAAGAAATATGATATTCTTATTATTGGGGATGTACATATCCCCGTTGAGGTAACCTAGTGTTATTCGAAATTTCTCCGGTTTCATGCAATTTGGAATGAGCTTGTTAACAAGACTTGATCAACCTTGTTAGTGGATTCCTTTTGATGAGCATGAGATGGATTAAGTTAGAAGGCACAACCTTCTGTACCCTCCTTTTACTTTCTGTTATTTAGATTAAATAAAGCAAAAATAGTATTTTCTCTCTGTTTTATGATTTATCCGTGTAATTAAAAAATACCCCGAAAATAAAAGTTCTCCAAATGCCCTGAAAATGAAATATGATTTTTTCTAGAATATTTGAGAATTATTGGCACTGAGAACACACCAGACGGGGCAAGCACTTGGCCACGAGGGTCGAGGGCATGCCCCCTGCATTGTGGGCCCCTAGTGGCCCCCCTCCACTTATTCCTGCACCCGCACACTTCTTCTTCCTCCCAAAAAAAATCACCAACCAGCTCAAGCACGAGTTCTAGCTCATCTTGCTGCCATTTTTCGATCTCCTTGCTCAAAGCTCCACTCACAAAACTGCTTTGGGGGATTGTTCTTTGGTATGTGACTCCTCCAATTGTCCAATTAGTTTTTGTTCTAGTGCTTTATTCATTACAAATTTATACTGCCTAGGTGACCCTGTTCTTGAGCTTGCATGTCAAATTTATTTGGTACCAAGTAGTTCTACTGCATGATATAGTCTCTAGGCACTTGTGGGAGTAGTTGCTATCAATTTTGTTGAGTTTGGTTCACTTTTATTTTCAGTTACTAAAAATTTCAGAAATTTTCAGAAAATGATGAAGAGATTTTTGAGGGGTTCTTCGAGCCGAAGCTCGAAGGATAAGTAGAGTGAAGAGAACAAAAAGCCCAAATTTAATCTCCCATGCACCGTGGAGGTTCGGCCATGTGAATGGCCTTGTGACGAGTTCTTGAGAGCAGCCGGGATTCGTGATGACTTTTATCATTTGGCTGAGAATGCATGCCTCACCGACTTCCTCCACGACCAGCTCGGTCAGTATCTCCTACTCACTAATACTTTCGTGCAAATTTTTTACTTTCATGCTAAGAAATCATCACCTTTAGTGGAGTTTCATTTATATGATGAGGTTAAGGAGATGTCACTATATGATTTTTGTGAGGTTTGCAAGATTCCCTTCGAGGGCAACATAGAGGAAGCAGATCGTAGTGATATGGATGGAATCATTGATATGATTGCTGTAGGGGAAACGAGGAAGGTTTTCGATGCAAGAATTACTAGCATACACTTTCCTGTTATACGTTACTTTGCAATATTTGCTAGTAGATGCTTAATTGGTCTCGGGACCATGGAAACCTTAGTGCCCCTGATATTGTTATTTTGTGCCATGCTTTGTTTCGCAATAACACTTTTAGCTTAGGCGCCATTATTGCTAAACAATTAAGTCTGAACCGTACAAAGGGCCCTATCTTTAGAGGCATCTTTGCTTCATGCCTTGCTAAACACTTTAGAATACCTATTAGGCATTACGAGAAAGAGGAAAAGTTGATGCCCCCTACTTTTCTAGATTATAAGAGTATGGTAGCACATGCATTTATTGTTAAAAATAATGAGATGATGCTTAAGTATTTTGAGATTTAATAAAAACTCACAGTGAGACTATTATCTTGCCCGCACCCTCTTTGTTTGACTTATCTTCAGGCACGTACCTCATCTTGCCGGAGGTCGTTTACGCATACGGAGCCAAACACCAGCTCCAAAGCTTGAGCCGGAACCACCATTTGACCCTTATCGACAGTCCTTTTATCAGTGGGATCCGGAGGAGATCGCAAACCAGTGGCACTCAGATGACACTCCTCACTACACCGGAGAGAGTAGCTCTAATCCATGGGCATAGACCAACTTAGGCCAAAAGCCTAAGCTTGGGGGAGTACATTACATTCATGCTCACACGCACATTTTAGTTGTTGGTGCTAATACTTTTTCATTATACTATCCATGCTAGTTTATTTTCTTTTTCTTGCTTTCTTCTATGTTTGAATAACCTTAAGAAAAACCAAAAAAATTAGTTGTAGCTTTTAGCTAGTTTACTTTCAATGCCTGCTAGTAGTAGTAATTAAAAGATAAAAAGATTTCTCGTTCTTCTTTTGCTTGTTGGGAGCTTTCCCGTGTAAATAGTTTTATTTCTTTTCTTTTCTTTGGGGGTCGAGAGGAGAAGACCATGATGAAAATGTTGAGTGGCTCTCATATGCATTATTGTTGATTTAACCAAGAGCCCATATTACCTTGTCTTCTCCTCTGTATTGAATGCTTGCAGATTCCAGCTTAGTCCAATGCACGTGCATTATTATTATTATACACACCGTTCGGTCGTGCAAGTGAAAGGCAATAATGATGATATACGATGAAATGATTGAGATGAGAGAAGCTGGTATGAACTCGACCTATCTTGTTTTTGTAAATATGATTAGTTCATCGTTCCTAATTCAGCCTATTATGAATAAATATGTTTGCAATGATAATTAGAGATTATAGTTGCTTATGCCATGCTTAATTGGCTAGGAGTTTATGATGGTTTACCCTGTGTGCCAACATGCTATTAAAATGGTTGTGATGTGGTATGATAGGGTGGTATCCTCCTTTGGATGATTCAAGTGACTCGCTTGGCACATGTTCACACATGTAGTTGAAACAAAATCAACATAGCCTTCACAATATTTATGTTCATGGTGGATTATATCCTACTCATGCTTGCACTGAGTGTTGATTAATTTTAATGCATGTTCATGACTGTTGTCGCTCTCTAGTTGGTCGCTTCCCTTTCTCTTTCTAGCCTTCACTTGTACTAAGCGGGAATAGTGCTTGTGCATCCAAAATCCATAAACCCCAAAGTTATTCCATATGAGTCCACCATACCTTCCTATATGTGGTATCTACCTGCCGTTCCAAGTAAATTTGTATGTGCCAAACTCTAAACCTTCAAATGAATTTCTGTTTTGTATGCTCGAACAACTCATGTATCAACTAGGATTGTCTATATCTTCCATGATAGGCGGGTTATTCTCAAGAGGAGTGGACTCCGCTCCTCACTCACGAGAAAATGGCTGGTCACCGGGTTGCCTAGTCCCATGCTTAAATCAAATCAAAATAATTTCAAACAAAACTCCCACAGGATTGTTGTTAGTTGGAGGCACCCGTTCTTTCGGGCAAGCCATGGATTGATGATTGTTGTTGGTGGGGGAGTATAAACTTTACCATTCTGTTTGGGAACCGCCTATAATGTGTGTAGCATGGAAGATATCGAGATCTCTTGGTTGTTATGTTGACAATGAAAGTATGCCGCTCAAAATATTATTTATCTCTATTTCAAAATTGAGCTCTGGTACCTCTACAAATCCCTGCTTCCCTCTGCGAAAGGCCTATCTATTTACTTTTATGTTGAGTCATCATCCTCTTATTAAAAAGCACCAGTTGGAGAGCACCGCTGTTATTTGCATGCATTACTATTAATTTATATTGAGTATGACTATGACTGGATCTCTTTTATCATGAATTACAATGTTTAGTCAGTCCTTGATCTTCAGAGGTGCTCTGCATTTATGTTTTGCAGTCTTAGAAAGGGCTAGCGAGATACCATCTTGTTATATCATATTATGATTGTTTTGAGAAAGTGTTGTCATCCGAGATTTATTATTATTGCTCGCTAGTTGATTATGCCATTGATATGAGTAAACATTAGACCTAAGTGTTATTGTGAATATGGTTAGTTCATAATCTTTGATGAAAACTTGAATGCTGGCTTTACATATTTTCAACAACAAGAGCAAACAGAGTTTGTAGAAGTTTTTCTTTATCACTTTCAGTTTGTCAACTGAATTGCTTGAGGACAAGCAAAGGTTTAATCTTGGGGGAGTTGATACGTCTCCATCGTATCTACTTTTCCAAACACTTTTGCACTTGTTTTGGACTCTAACTTGCATGATTTGAATGGAACTAACGCGGACTGACGCTGTTTTCAGCAGAACTGCCATGGTGTTATTTTTGTGCAGAAATAAAAGTTCTCGGAATGACCTGAAAATCCATGGAGCAACTTTTTGGAATTAATAAAAAATATTGGCGAAAGAATAAAGGCCAGGGGCCCCACACCCTGTCCACGAGGGTGGGGGCGCGCCTACCCCCCTGGGTGCGCCCCCTGCCTTGTGGCCCTCTTGGAGCTCCACCGACCTCAACTCCAACTCCATATATTTACGTTCGGGGAGAAAAAAATCAGAGAGAAGGATTCATCACGTTTTATGATATGGAGCCGCCGCCAAGCCCTAAACTCTCTCGGGAGGGCTAATCTGGAGTCCGTTCGGGGCTCCGGAGAGGGGAATCCGTCGCCATCATCATCATCAACCATCCTCCATCACCAATTTCATGATGCTCACCGCCGTGCGTGAGTAATTCCATCGTAGGCTTGCTGGACCGTGATGGGTTGGATGAGATTTACCATGTAATCAAGTTAGTTTTGTTAGGGTTTGATCCCTAGTATCCACTATGTTCTAAGACTGATGTTGCTATGATTTTGCTATGCTTAATGCTTGTCACTAGGGCCCGGGTGCCATGATTTCAGATCTGAACCTATTATGTACTCATGAATATATGTGATTTCTTGATCCTATCTTGCAAGTCTATAGTCACCTATTATGTGTTATGATCGGACAACCGCAAAGTGACAATAATCGGGACCACTCTCGGTGATGACCGTAGTTTGAGGAGTTCATGTATTCACTAAGTGGTAATGCTTTGGTACGATACTCTATTAAAAGGAGGCCTTAATATCCCTTAGTTTCCAATAGGACCCCTCTGCCACGGGAGGGTAGGACAAAAGATGTCATGCAAGTTCTTTTCCATAAGCACGTATGACTATATTCGGAATAGATGCCTACATTACATTGATGAACTAGAGCTAGTTCTGTGTCACCCTATGTTATAACTATTGCATGAGGAATCACATCCGGCATAATTATCCATCACTGATCCAATGCCTACGAGCTTTTCACATATTGATCTTTGCTTAGTTACTTTACCGTTGCCACTATTACAATTACTACAAAACTGCTACTATTACTTTTGCTACCGTTACCATTACTTCCATACTACTTTGCTACTAAATACTTTGCCGCATATATTAAGTTATCCAGGTGTGGTTGACTTGACAGCTTAATTGCTAATACTTGAGAATATTCTTTGGCTCCCCTTGTGTCGAATCAATAAATTTGGGTTGAATACTCTACCCTCGAAAACTGTTGCAATCCCCTATACTCATGGGTTATCATGTTGTATTACCGAGTGGGCCCTGAGATACCTCTCCGTCATACGGAGTGACAAATACTAGTCTTGATCCATGCCAACTCAACACACACCCTTAGAGGTACCTATAGAGCACCTTTATAGTCACCCAGTTACGTTGCAACGTTTGGTACTCACAAGGTACTCCTCCAGTGTCAGTGAGTTGCATAATCTCATGGTCATAGGAACATATACTTGACATGCAGAAAACAATAGCAATAACCTTGACACGATCATATGCTATGTTCATAGTTTGGGTCTTGTCCATCACATCATTCTCCTAATGATGTGATCCCGTTATCAAATGCAACTCATGTCCATGGCTAGGAAAGCATAGCCATCTTTGATCAACAAGCTAGTCCGGTAGAGGCTTACTAGGGACATGTTGTTGTCTATGTATCCACACATGTATTTGAGTTTCCGATCAGTACAATTCTATCATGGATAATAAATGATTATCATGAACAGGGAAATATGATAATAACTAATTTATTATTGCCTCTAGGGCATATTTCCAACAGTCTCCCACTTGCACTGGAGTCAATAATCTAGTTCACATCACCATGTGATTAACACCCAATTAGTTCCGGGGTTTGATCATGTTTTATTTGTGAGAGAGGTTTCAGTCAGCGCATCTGCAACATTCAGATCCGCATGTACTTTGCAAATTTTGTCATATTGTAGATGCTGCTATCATGCTCCACTTGGAGCTATTCCAAACGGCTGCTCCACTATACGTATCCAGTTTTCTACTTAGAGTCATCTGGATTGGTGTTAAAGCTTGCATCGATGTAACCCTTTACGTCAAACTCTTTATCACCTTCATAACCGAGAAACTCTACTCAGAGTCATCCGGATTAGTGTTAAAGCTTGCATCGACGTAACCCCTTACGCTGAACTCTTTATCACCTCCGTAACCAAGAAACATTTCCTTATTCTTCTAAGGATAATTTTGACCACTGTCTAGTGATCCACTCCTGAATCACTCTTGTACCCCCTTGCCAGACACGTGGCAAGGCACATATCAGGTGCGGTACACAGCATGTCATATGGTATAGAGCCTATAACTAAGGCATAGGGGATGACCTTCGTCCTTTCTCTTTCTTCTGCCGTGCTCGAGCTTTGAGTCTTACTCAACTTCACACCTTACAACTCAGGCAAGAACCCCTTCTTAGACTGATCCATTTTGAACTCCTTCAATATCATGTCAAGGTATGTGCTCTATGAAATTCTTATCGGGCGTCTTGATCTATCTCTATAGATTTTGACGCCCAATATGTAAGCAGCTTTACCCAGGTCTTCCTTTAAAAACTCCTTTCAAACAACCCTTTATGCTTTCTAGAAATTCTACATCATTTTCGTTCAACAATATGTCATCCACATATACTTATCAAAAATGTTGTAGTGCTCCCACTCACTTTCTTGTAAATACAAGTTTCTTGCAAACTTTGTATATACCCAAAAACTTTGATCACCTCATCAAAGCATATGTTCCAACTCCAAGATGCTTGCTCCAATCCATGAATGGATCGCTGGATCTCACACACTTTGTCATCATTCTCTAGATCGACAAAACCTTACGGTTGCATCGTATACAACTCTTCCTTAAGGAAACCCTTAAGGAACACTGTTTTGACATCCATCTGCCAGATTTCGTAATTGATAATGCAACAACTGCTAACATAATTCCAACATACTTTAGCATCGCTATGAGTGAGAAAGTCTCAGCATAGTAAACTCCTTGAACTTGTCGAAAACTTCTTTCCGACAAGTCGAGCTTCATAAATGGTGACATTACAATCAACATCTATCTTTTTCTTAAAGATCCATTTATTCTCAATGGCTTGATGATCATCAGGCAAGTCCACCAAAGTCCATACTTTGGATCCTATCACGGATTTCATAGCTCCTAGCCATTTGTTGGAATCCGGGTCCATCATCGCTGCTCCATAGCTCGTAGGTTCATCGTTTTCCAACAACATGACCTCCAAGACTGTGTTACCATACCACTCACAAGTTGTAGGTACCCTTGTTGACCTACAAGGTTCGACAGTAACTTGATCCGATGCTTCATGATCATCATCATTAGCTTCCTCTTCAACTAACGTAGGTGCCAAAGAAACATCTTTCAGTGCTTCACTACTCTCTGGTTGAAGTAAAGGTTCAACAACCTTATAAAGTTCTATCTTCCTCCCACTCAATTCTTTTGAGAGAAACTCTTTCTCAAGAAAGGACTCGTTCTTAGTGGCAAACACTTTGCCCTCGATCTGAGATAGAAGGTATACCAAACCTTCTCTTTTGGGTATCCTATGAAGATGCATTTGTCCGATTTGGGTTCGAGCTTTTCTGGCGGAAGCCTTTTGACATAAGCATCGCAACCCCAAGCCTTAAGAAATGACAACTTAGGTTTCTTGCCAAACCACAGTTCATATGGTGTCGTCTTCATGGACTTAGATGGTGCCCTATTTAAAGTGAATGTAGTTATCTCTAATGCATAACCCCAAAATGATAGTGGTAGATCGGCAAGAGACATCATAGAACACACCATATCCAATAAGGTACGATTACGATGTTCGGACACACCATTACGCAGTGGTGTTCCAGGTGGCGTCAACTTGTGAAAAATTCCCGGCCGACGGCATGCTCGATTGCCGGAGGCGAACTCGATGAAGACAGAGGCTTCTTCCCTTCTCTTTGCTAGTTGGTGCCATGGTGATGGAGGGGGCAGAGCTCAAGTCAGATTGGACACGGAAAAAGAGGCTCGAGGAAGAAAGAGGAACAGGAAGCACGCGGGCAACAAAGAGGGAATAACTGTGTAAAGCTCCATGGCCGCCTAGCCAGGCGGATATTGGGGGAGCGTGGGGAAGCAGAGACGCCCACGTCCAATCAGTCGCCACGCGTCGACCAAGGCCGCAGGCTGTTGGGGCCCACGGTGCTCCGCACTTGCCCTTTGTCTTTGCTGCTAAGCCAAGTCCAAGCGCGCCTTGGGCCCGGGGGCTACTGTCGGCATTCTGGGAATGGGGTCCCCAGACTTGCCTGCCTGCGGCCTGCAGCGTGGCTCAACCAGTGGCCCAGTACGACCTGTCTTCATCAACAAACACTCAAGACCCTTGCGAGGGGCCAAGCCTCGCGGGGCGGACGACGCAAGGCCTCCTCAGGGGCGGCCTCACCAGGCAGGCTCGCGAGGAGGCGGAGAGATCAAGGCGAGGGGTACCTCGCGAGGTGCTCGTGACGCAAGCCATGACGACCAAGACCAGGCGGGCGCCAACCTACGCAGTGTCCTCGTTTCCTCTTTGGTGCAAAGGGGGCAAGCGCAGGCGCCGAATACCGAGGCATCAGGCAAAGGTTTCCATATCAGTGCAACAAGACCAAGACCAGCAGAGTGACAGGAAGGAGGTCACCGTGGAGCCCAAGACGGCGTCATCACCAGTGCCTTTGGCAGTCGAAGACCACCTTTAGTCAGGATAGCTTGTACTAGCTGTCCCCTTTCAAAATGGCCATTGTTGGATCCCTTCCCGCTCAATATTTGGGAAGAGGACCAGGATCTCTATAAATAGGGCTAGCCACCACAGTAGAAGGGGCATCTCATCTAGAGCCAAGAGAGACCAGATCCGACGTAGCTCATCCACACCACCACAAGAATACCTCTCCTCGCGAGGCTGTTCTTCCTCTGTACTGTTCATCATCAGCCCAAAAGGCAATCTACCACACCACACACTAGATTAGGGTATTACACCACAACAGTGGCCCGAACCAGTATAAACCTCGTGTCTCTTGTGTTGTTCATCGTGCTAGCTTAGAATCGCGGCGAGGTTATGGGCGAGTATCGGTAGGGAGAAGATCTTCGTGTGCACCCTAGAGTTCGAACCTTAAGGGTTTTGCCAGAACCCGGTATCCGACAACATGGCACCAACATGTTGTGGTAATTTTGCTGTCGGATTTGCGAAGGCGCACACATTGACAATCAACAAAGTCATTTTGGAACAAGTGATGTCACGTTACAATCAGAAACACAAGCATTAATGAAATCGTGGGCGTTCTACTTACCTTTTACGTGCTACCACGCGTCCCCTTTTTTATTAGCTAGGAGGCGTAGTGCAGGGTAGCTATTTGAGTATGTGAGGCGTGCGATTAGACCCCTGCGTGTGCTTATCAGGAGGAGAGCCCTTTGACCTCTATCTGCCGCCCACCTCCCTCCTAAGGTCTCCATTAATGGCACTTGAGCCCCTGTTTAATGGCGTGGCTATGTCTCACTTGACTGGAATTTAAGAGAGAGAAACGAAAATTTTGCATGGATCTTTATGTAAGATCCGACGGACCTATATAGCATCTACTGCGACTTATAGCAAGACTGATGAATATATAAGGACGACAACAGTGGATAACAATTGTCTTACATATTTCGGAAGATGATTAAAAAAGCCACATGTGGCTATGCCTGAAATACACAAGGGCAAAATAAGATGGAAGACACATACAACGATCTGGCTCGCTGATAGGTAATTTCTTGATGCGCTGCAGGTTGTAGAGACTAGTTCTTGCGGCGAGCGGTGATGATCTCATTCATAAGTTTCATGTCCTTAATATGCTGCTTGGCAGCATCCACGGATTCCTCCACCAGCCTTTCGCGCTCGATGCGGAGCATGGCATTCTCGTCCATAAGTTTCTTGACGATGACACCCGTCCTCTTCCACAAGGCAGCGGTCTCCTCCGCCTGCTTTGCCCTTCTGGCAATCATCGCCCTCAACAGGTCGCACTCGGTCCAGAGCTTCGCATTGCCCTCCCCTAGTTGCCGAATGACGTCGGTAGCCTGTTCAAATGAGTTTTCATGTCGTCCTGCAACCTCGCCCAGCCAAAGATCTGATCCATTTGGCTATGGATGATCGCATGCATGCGCCTGTAAGAGTCCTCGCCTGCTCGCGAGACATTTTCCTAGGCTGCCGCGATGCGGGAGGACATCTATGCTGCATTCGCGGCGCCGCGGGACAACTTTCCTGCTTCCCCGGCGCAGCCGGACCAGTCTGCTGCATCGACGCCACCATGGGACCACTATGCTGCTTCGGCGGCGCGGCGGTACCTCTATGCTGCTACTGCCGCGCGGCGGGACATCTCTCGTGCATCCGCTTCCATGCTCACCTCTCCCTGGTGGTAATCTCTCGACCCAGAACTCACGCTGGCCATGGAAGACGCAAGGGAATTTTGTTGAATGACTTGTTTGTTTGTGTGGATGAGGAGTTGAGGAGGAATGTGCAGTCATCTTGGCATAGTAGTATTTATAGCATAGTACTAATACGCTCCTAAGTGGGAAATCATTTAGGTTGTGATCAGCGTGGTAGTAATTTGGAAGTGACGAGACACAAGCTCGAAATTTATTGACGGTTCTAGTTTGGAAGTGCGGCACTATTCCCGGATGGCGTAACGTGGGCACGTGTTCTCGGCCGTGGTGTATAGTTTTGTAATATGCCATAGTGCTTATTTTTCTACTGTTGTGTACGTGCAATAACTGGCACTGTCGGATACATATCTTACGGTTATTGGGGCCTTCGACAGGAATATCCTCGTGGCAAGCTATAGACTAGTATTTTTTCACATGTATTACATTGACACATATCATCTCTCTCCTTCTTTCCCACACACACACCTTGTCTCTCAGGACTTCTCACACGCACCATCTCTAGCTCCTTAGGTCGATGGCACCCACACACTTGGACTCTGAGTTTAGTATGTTATACACAAAGAGAAGAGGTGTTCTCAACCATCCGATTGAGTTTAGTGGGAAGAAGATCAATACCCCAAGACGGAGTTTGTTCCTCAACAAGAGAAGTATGATCCTACTTCCTTCAAGGGGACACAAGCTCAAGATGATCTTCCACCACAAGACCACAAGCTAAAAGGCAAGGACAAGCTTCAAGAGGAGATTGATACATTTGAAGATGCTCCAAAGGCCTTGGTCAAGTGGGTTCCCAAGTCTACCTCAAGTTAAACTTCATCAAGTACATCTACAACCCCAAGGATTCCCATCAAGATGATGTGGATCTCAAAGAAAAAGAACTAGAGAGTTTTTGAGGGTGACTCCGCCAACATACTTCACTCATATTCATATTGGCAAGAACAAGTGCAATCAACTTCCACATCTTGCACTAGTTCAAGGAGTCACAAACCCTCTTGATAGTAAGTCAAGGGACAAGGTAAACTAATGCTTCCATGGACATCATCATGTGTGTGTACTTCACTCTATGTCTATGGATATCCTTGCTTGTTCCTTGTGGGACTAACCCATGTAGGTATTGAAAGTGCAACTCACTCCAATGGATTGCTCCAAATGATCTACATCAACTTTGAGCATCCACATCTTCAACATCTACATGAAGTCATCACCGACAAAACCCAAGGTTAGTTCATCCCTCTAAAGGGGGATTTCACATCTAGGCACTACAAAAAAAGACACATCCGTGACATTTTGGGCCGAACGAAATTTTTTTTCTGTCATATTTATGGCACTTCTGTGATGATAATTGTGACAAAACCCGGTATCATCATAGATGTGGTGGGATCCTACTTCTATGACAAAAAATCATGACAGAAAATGGGCTTTACGTCCTGGGCGGGCCGGAGACGCAGCTGCATGACATTCTTTGGTCCGTCCGTGACGGAAAAAACCGTGGTAGAAGCGAGGCCGAGGAAAATATCGGGGTGTTCCTGGTTACGGTGGGTGGTCGGGGCCGAGCGATGCACGTTTCACTCGTACACGTATGCGCGTGTGTGGAAGGCGTCGGGTTCTAACTGAACCCGAGCGAGGCGTTGGGATCTAACTGAACCCGAGCGAGGCGTAGGAGGTCCAACACAAGTCCGTTTCCCCCGTTTTGCGGTACGCCAGACCCCTCCCGATGAACAGGATCCCGTTTAGAACGTGGCCGGTCGAACACAAGGCTGTTTCCTTTGTTCTGTGGTACGCTAGGCCTCGTTTCCATCGCATGTTCCATCCAAGCCCTCCCGATGAACACGACGACGCCTTCCGTTCCGACCCAGCCGGTTGGCTCCCCATGAACATGACGACGACGCTATTTCTCCGTTCCGACCCAGCCATGTACACGAGCCCTGGCCGTACATATGCGCGAGTAGGCATTCGAGACCCTGCCCGTATGTACGTATGTGGCCGTATTTTCTTTCTTGCACCCTGGCCGTTGTACATACGTGTACATGCTACGTGCGTGCCTATACTATGACACGTGCATGCCTCTACTACGACACGTGCGCACCTCTACATCGACCAGTATGTACGTACACGTTCGCGACCAGAATGACAACGCTACGTACGCTTCGACCAGGTGGGTCCCGACTGTCAGGCACTTCCTTGCGTTCGAAGATGTAGCTGGTGGGTCCCAGCAGTCAGGGGGGCGAATCGTTTTTTGCCCGGACGCACTTCCTTGCGTGCGAAGGTGTAGCTGGTGGGTCCCAGCAGTCAGGGGGGAAACATTTTTTTTCACGAAATACGGTGGCCCGTCCGGTGGGTCCCTGTTGTCAGGTGGAGGAATAACTATTCACGCGTAATAAGGAGGCACTTCCTTGCGGCCGTCGTGGACCCAGCTGTCAGCCTCTCCAAGTACAGTACTCTTCCGATGGAAGTCGGTCGTTTACCACATTGACCACACCGCGCCGAGAGCACCACGGCGGTAGACGACGGCGAGGCCTAGGAATGGGACAATATGGAGCTAGGGAAGACGCAGAAGTGGATGCCCACGCAAAGAGGAGTACGAGGGTTCACTGGTTCGGCTGGGGTGTGAGGCTGCCGTCGCCGTAGAATAATAGGGGGTGTGGGTGAGTAGAGGGATGGCCTGGCTAGTGGTAGGAGTAGTAGCGGGCGGTGAGGCCTCTGCGACATCACACCCGCCACGGGAGGCAGGAGCATGCGGCATGACCGGCGCTGCTTTGGGCGGCTCTAGCACGAAGACCAGAGGTTGAAGAAGCACTACGGCCGTTGGATGGACATCGTACGGTCATATTGACTAAGTTGACAAAGCCCTCTATCCCCGTCAACTTAGTAGGCCCACAAGTCAGCCTCCCACGAAGGTGAGTCCCAGCTAGCAGGGGCAGTATTCATTTTTTTGTGCGTAATAAGGAGGCACTTCCGGTGGGTCCAAGCTGACAGCGGGGGGAACATTTTTTTCGTGAAATACAGAGGCCCTTCCGATGGGTCCCAGCTATCAGGTGGAGGAATCATTATTTTGCGCGTAATAAGGAGGCATTTCCCTGTGTGGGCCCCTACTGTCAGCCTCTTCTGATGGATGTTGTTTGTTGACCATGTTGACCTCGCGGGCCGAGAGCACAAACACGATGGACGAGGGCGAGGCCCAGGAAGAGAACCAACCAGAGCCGGCGAAGCCACCGTAGCGGATGCCCATGCTGAGGGGAGTACTAGCGCTGACTGGTTGGCTGCAGGGTGAGGCTGACGTCACCGGAAAATAAGAGGATGTGTGGGTAGTTAGAGGGATGGCCTGGCGGCAGCACATCCAGCCATGGGAGGAGGGAGCAGGCAGTCCCGCTGGCGCTGGTTTGGGTGGCTGGAGTAGGAAGATCAGAGATTGAAGAAGCACGACAGCCGTTGGATGATCATCCAACAGTCACTGCTATGTGTTGACTAAGTTGACAAAGCCTTGCGTATGCGTAAAACTTTTTTTAGGACAGCGTCATCGTCAACCTAGTAGGCCCAAGAGTCAGCCTCCAAATCTGTGGAAAACAGCATACAACCCATTAGCCATTATTTTCAATAATTTACAACCCATTTGCTAATTCTTAAGGATATTTGAAGCCCATATTCTTTTTATTAGCATTACAGACCATATATTCTAGGCACTGCTAAAAAATTCAACGAAAGTTTGCATATTTCGGTGGGGTCCAAACTCTTTTAATAACGAAATTTCGAGTCACGTTAAAAATAATTTTCTAAAAATTATATCAAAATAAAATTCAAAAAACAATTCTCCGCAAAAAATGAATGAAATTTAGAATCTTAACTAGCAAGTTGCCCGTTCGTTGCACGGAACATGAAGATGCATTTGTATGAGTAGTTTATCTTGTGGGAGAAAAGATGATATTTTAATGTAATTGCCAGTTGGCTTTGGTTTTTATAAGAGTAGAGAGTAGAGAAATCCTGAAAAAAATGATATTTTAATGCAATTTCCGGTTGGCTTTGGTTTAAAAATTTACAGCCCATTTCTTACAACTTATAGCCCATTTTCTAGGGAAGCCCATTTCTTACTACTTACATCCCTCCTCGTCTTGAAAGATTTGCAGCCCAGCAGGGCTGAGAAAAGCAAGTAGGCCTCGGTTTTGGTATTCTCCAAAAAAAGAACTGGGCTAGCCAATTTCAGAAAGAAAAACTATATCAACTGGGCTCGTCGTGTGCTTATTAAAATAGTAAGCATGGGCTAGACGGGCCACAGCCCCCGCACAACGCGCAGTTGAGCTCCGTCTCTGAAACTAAAAAACAACTGGGCGAGCTGCTGGGTCCCTGGTGTTATCCGCTCGTTGTGTAATTTTCTCGTCTATTGACTACATTGACAATGGCGTGGGACCTAGTTGTCAAACAATTAGGAGGAAGTATTTTTTTAGCTTGTAATAACGAGGCACCTGCTTGTGAAATGCAATGACCCTGGTGGGTCCCTACTGTCAGCCTCTCCACGTATAGTCATCTCCTGATTCTTCTTGGTTGTTGACCATGTTGACAACGCCAGACGGCGGCGGGCACAACGAGCGAACCAAGGCGGAGAACGACGGGGAGGCCTCGGACGGGAATGAACAGCAGCCGTGGAAGATGCGGCAGTGTAGTGGCAGGTGGAGGGGAGTACGAGGGAAACAACATGCACCACAAGCATACAAATGGTACAAAAAGCCCAAGGATTAACCGTTCATCAAATTTTTAGACAAAACCCAGATTGAACATGACAGTAACATCTAAACCAACCACTCTTTTTTGCAGTCACAAACAAATGGATCAGTCTGATCCATAAAATCAACATCCTGTGCAAAAAAAATTATTTCAGGATGACTACAACTTGTTGTAAATAGAAGCCGAGCACGTTTAGAAGCCATTTGTCCACCTGAAACTTCTTTTTTTTTTGTTCAACATGTTCGTCCGTGAGAAATCTCTTGCGGTAAAAATTAAGCCTCATGGACAATAGTAACCTGCATTCAACAGGAAGAATGTGACAAAGCTTCTATTTGCCTAGTTGGATGCAAATCGTTCCATCGTTATTGTCCTCAAACAAATGTCATGAGAATTGAGAAAATCCTTGTGCTTATTACGCCACCGATTGGTTATATGTTTTTCTCCATGTGGTTCTGCCTAAGTAGACATGAAGATTGAAAAACAGTTAAGGTCTGAAAAAAGAGTAATTCGAAAGAACGACAGCTAAACAGTTAGTTCTAGTACAATATATACGGGCTTTCAATGTGCATGAAATCATCACCTCTATGTATAAATTCTCCAGAGATCGAAAGCATCGCAGCAAGCCAATAATTATGTCCAGATCAAAACTATACATTCTGATATATATGATCTTGACAGAATCCAGCAGCATTGATAGGCTATCAATGGACGAACTCTTCATTGAGCATATTAACATAGTACCCAAAGTGTACTCCAAGATGATATAAAACTTATGCGCACAAATGAAAAATGCAGCATATGATTACAAATGTGTAGGTGATAATATACGGTACCTGAAAAAGTGAGGAGCCAAACACCAACTCCTTGCGATTATTAAACGGGTCACGAATTACGCCCAAGGTCTCCAGTTTGGGTGCAGAGACGACAATTATTTGTGAAGGTGTATAACAATTATCAAGGAGCAACCTGTCAAGTGAAGGGGCATCTTCGATGATGAGCTGCTGTCCTTCAAAACAAATTCCAGTGCTTTTAAGGTGAGGCGACTTTATTTGGAGACAACTGATACGGATTTCTATTCCCAAAACAATCAACAAGCGCTCTAGGGCAGTGCAACTGGAGTGGATGATGTTGTGCGGTGAGGCATCCGATAGATAAACCACCACAAGCGAAAGTTTTTTTAGCAGTGGGAGTTGAAGAATTTTTACCAGATCGTCTGGTAGATGGCACTGGGCGAAGTTGGCGGTGTGGAGAGAGGAGGAAAACCGCGAGATGGACAACGGTGGTGTGGGCACGAATTCATGGTGTGTTCATGGTATGAAACTTTTGTGGTAATGGTACAATTCAAACTGCTGGAGTTTTCCGAATTTAGGGGATGTCAGCCAAGCGTCCACCTTGCCGGGTATGGACATCAAGTAGCGTGTCGGGATGTAGAGGCATTGAACGGGGCCCTGCTGGTGGAAGATACGATGGCTCTGAGGAGATCAAATTCAGGAAGGACGGATATCTGATGACGGTTGAGATTGAGGGGCGCGGTGCACCATAGAGGGCGCCACCGAGTTGAGAGGACTTGTGTGCGGCAGCAATCCTTGGTGGGGAGAAGCGAGATTATCTCCTCAAGGGTGACGTCCAAGAGATTGTTGATGCGGTCCGCCGGAGATTCTACCGGTTCCTCAGATCCGGGTGGGGGGGGGGGGGGGGGCTCGCCGCTTCTCCCTGCGCTACCGGGTGCGGGATCTACTACCGGCGTCGCCGCTGGCGGGAGCCTCATCTTCTTGGCGCTGGGGCTAGCCGACTCCATTTTCCTTGTGGGCGTCGCGCCGAGCTCACGGGTTTGAGAAGAGTAGCCAGAGACAAGCCTAGTGGCAGTGCGAGTGGAGAAGAAGGAGGGCTGGGGATTTCTATAGGAGTGGAAGAAGAGGAGCAAGCGTTTTCTCTACGAGTGAGGAAGAAGGTGAGCGGGGATTTTCTGGATGAGTGAGGAAGGTTGGGGAGCAGGGGGAATTGGGGGGATACGGAAGCGGGAGAGCGAGTTATTCATGTTTATAAGGCCCGCTGCACTAACTACTCGATTTTTCCCAAGAACCGCTCTCTTCTTTTGCGTTGCTGCATTGGAGCTGGCGCATGACTTGACTGACTGGCCATGCATGCAGGATGCATGTGCCCGCCAGCCACTGCATGCGCCTGGTTTGTTACTAGGCCTATTTAATAGGGTGGTTATGGAGTAAATTAAGAAGATTTACTTTCTCTGTGTGCATCCACCAAATTAGAGGATGTGGTACTGGATGCAGACACTCACATTAAACTAAGCTTCAGAAGATACGGTATGCATACTAACATTCAGAAGAACAAAAGTTCAGCATGTCTATGCATCTCAATGATTCACCATACTATAACCAATACAAAGCTGTGAGAAGGTGTGAAAATAAATAAAATTGGTTGCACTGCTTGTTTGCTCCTCCACACATGACATGATCGTTACACACTGCATTCAGCAAGTCAACGTACGAATAATCTAATTTCATCTTGTGGTGGTCATTCTACCTAGTTACGAATGTAGGAATACCTGGAGCACCATGAGGTTAGCTGACAACAGGTAGATGCAGCCATATAAATTTTGTGCGGTGGTACCAAAATTGAGGTTTGTATCCCTTCCCGTTATGAGAATTCTTCTTGAAGTTGGTAGAATGTGACGACTTGTTCTTTGCATCAAACTTGGCTTTCCCCTGAGATTTGTTCTTGTTGTTTTGGGGCTGGTTGGGCTGGAAGTTCTTCTCATGTACCATGTGGGCACTAGAAGCTCCCTCAGCGACCCGAGCACGTGTGTCTTTCGATCTCGCCTTCTCCTAAAAATCAAGAGTGCTAATGAGATCCAAAACAGAAAATTCATGTCTCTTGTTTTTCAGAGAAGTAGCAAAATCGTTGCACGAAGGTGGAAGCTTGGCAATGATGGTTCCAGCAACAAATTTGTCCGGCAACACACAGTTAAAGTACTCAATTTCCTTAGAGAGTGACTGTATCTCATGAGTCTGCTGAACAACAGAGCGCTCATCAGTCATCTTGTAGTCACAGAATTGCTCCATGACGTACAACTCGTTGCCAGCGCCCGAGGTCCCAAACGTGGCCTCGAGCGCAGCCAACATGTCTTTGCCGCTGTCAAACGACATATATGAATCCACAATGGAATCGTCAAGAACACTTAGCAGGGCGGCTTTGAAGAGGGTATCCATGTTCTGAAAAGCTTCCTGCTGTGTAGGATTAAGATCGCCCTTAGGCTTACCCTTAGTGGCGTCATAGCAGTACATGATCTGAAACCAATATACTGCTCTTGTGCGCCACCTTTTATATTGCATCCCCTTAAAAGTAGGCGGCTTCAAAAGCGCAGCAAAACCACTCGGAGTAAATTGCCTATAATCAGGTTTTTGGATTGGATTGTTGAATATATGAGCAATTTACTATGAGATTTAATCCGAATCAGTAGTAAATAGATCATGACGACAATTGCAAACATCAAAGTAATGATGCGGACTAAACTAGGAGGACAGAATCACATATTGTACAGCAAGAGCAGAACCAATGTGGAATGTGATTGATGTTGTCACTCATGTCGTTGATGAAGAGGTTACCGAGGTCGGGGAAGAAGGCTGTCGTTGAGGAAGTCGTCGCTGGGAGCAGTCACAGGAGTGTGCTCCCCAAAAACCTGATCGCCCCTCTCCCGTACAGGATCACGAAAGGCGGGGTTCGGAGGACTGCTGTCCCTTCTCATGGTGCACGCCGGAAGGAGGGATGGAGAAGAATTGCATGGCGGTGCTAAGATCTGGAACGGTGCAAAACAATATGATACAGCCACGGCTAGGGTAGTGCATGTCAGGTCGGTCATGCGAGTATAATAGTAGGCCTTTGGCCCCCAAACCCCATGTCCAAGTCAATAGTAGCCCCACCAAGGTTTGTCTCAAAAAAAGAGTAATTAGGGCATCCGTTAGTCCCTTTAGTATAAATACTATATCATTAATAATGGCCCCATGTTTTGTTTCAAAAAGTATGTTGGAGTACAACCGGCTACACTTTTACAATCTGCTTATCTTCTCTCTCCTCTTCTCTCTCCTTCAACTAAGCACAAATACTATATTTAAATCCTTATAGCCTGCTTATGTCATCTAATTGTAGTACTTGCTCTAAAGTTACTCTCCACTGTGTAGTCTGAAATGCCGGGCGTGCAGCGGGTGGTGCCCTCAGTCGGCGCGCCGCTTCAACGGCGGAAGTAGTGAGAGGTCGCGTCGCCCTGACTTGCCATCAATGTGGAGCGGCGGGCTCAGCTGGCACCGGGCGGGAAGCGCACGCGGGAGCCGGGATGGGTTTTTGTTGGGCCAAGAAGTTGAGAAGCCAACTTGGGATCGGTCCGGACGGGGAAATATCATGTGCTCCCATACTCTGCATATGAGACTAGTCTATGTTACTACTCCCTCCTTTCCTGTTTATAGCGATGTTTAGAGTAACATAGTAATATATTACAGTATAAGTTACTCCCCACTATGACCAGCCTTGGCCTCTCCCAGTGCTCCACCATGTATGGCTGCTAAGCCTGCCACGTAGGCATAAAATATGATGTGGCACCAATAAACTAAGCACCTATGCATTGAAGACTTGAGTTACTAAGCCATTTAATGCACTTAGCACCTCATCTAAGAACATCTAAGCACTTACTAGCACTCCCTAGACCGCGGACCTTGACGGTGTACGTCACCTTGTGTCTCATAATTTCCCTCGTCATCATCTGAGTCCTAGAAGATCTCACCCACATCATCATTAGCATGCAGCTGCCTTGATAGACAACGTGCGCAGAAGGAGTAGAGGCGATTGGGGACGCACCACGTCGTGGGCACTCCGTACGTGCTCGTGTGCATGCAACGTGCGTGTTTTTCCATCGGTGCTAGCTCTAAGGCCGAGGTTGCGGTCGTCTTTGTCTACGACTAGTCATTGAGCATCGACGGCAAAGAGTGCTGCAAGAGATGCGTAGGCGCCATTGCGTGCGAGCTTCGCCGTAGCATGATGAACCAGACGTCGCCGCAGATGGCGCATGCCTCCATGCAGCCGAGTGTGTGCGCATGCATGTGTTATTCACGTGCATTCTGTGGCCGAGTGTGTGTGCATGCACGTGTTGTGTACGTGCGTTGTGTGCTCCATGCTGTGCGCGCATGTGCATGAGTTGGATCGGATGGAGTTAGTGCATTGGCTTGTGTACTTGCGTGGCTGCATGCGTCCTATACATGCGTGGCTTGTTGCATGGTTATCAATATAAACTACTCCCTCCGTTCCTAAATATAAGTCTTTCTAGCCATTTCAAATAGACTACAACATACGGATGTATGTAGACATATTTTAGAGTGTAGATTCACTCATTTTGTTTCGTATGTAGTCCCTTATTGAAATCTCTAAAAAACTTATATTTGGGAACGGAGGGAGTATAAAACATCTTCAACTTAGCATCCTGATGTACCATTTCTAGTGGTTAGCAAAGAGTTCATGTTCTTTTATTTGTTTATAGGTGGGCAGGCGGAAAAACAGGGGAAAATGCGCAAGGTTCCTTGCAAATGCTCCACCGCGAGGTTCCTTGCTCCTTCTCGGTCGTCGGGAATCTATGCTCTTCAACTCTTTTCTTTTAAGTGAGCTTTGTTCATCCTTTTCCCAAGACGCAAAACATCTAGCATCAAGGTGCACATGTCATGCACGAAAATGGAGATAATCAGATAAGCAGTGCGTAAGTGAGTCATGCACTTCGATGGCACCTATGCAATATTTTTTCTCCTTGATGGCACGTGAATAGTGCATGTACTCAACGACGGAGCATGGGATGGTAGCAATGACATGGTCAGCCTTTTTTTGGTGAGAGTACATACTAAATAACTTTGATGTGTCCCGTCAACTCGTAGAACGACGAGAAGCTTGATTACGCCTTCTCCCTCACCGATGCGTGCACGGTGGCTCGCAGCATGAGGAGAAACTTTTGCTTACAAGCGTTGGATGTGCAGCAGTTCATTTGCAGATTGCCAGAAGTACTACTATAGAACCGTTGACTTCTGAAAGAGGCGAAGAGCCAAGCGCAAGGTCACCTACTAACCTTAGGCTAGGCGTAGTGGGAGTAACATAAGTAGGGGTAACTCTTTTTTTTATTCTAGAAACAACCACTCGCGAATATCAAGGTGCTGGTTACGTAGAACAAATTTCATGGAGTCCGTGCTCAGCCCTCCTCTATCTCTCTTCTCCGCCAGCCAGCGGACGCACGGAGCCCATCGTCTGTTTGCTCACATGCGGTCCCACATGTCAGTGAAAGCGCAAGAGGACCCACTGAACCTGCACATCTTTCACCTCGACGTGCTGGTGATGAAAAACAAATCCAATAAAGATCTTCAGTGGCCGCTTTTGGAGTTACTCAAGAGTAGTAGGACTCTATTTACAGTTTAACCCAAGATGCACATCACGTGGCTTCAACTACCACTCTATTTTCTTGCATGACACGACCTGGATGCTGGATTTCCCACGTGTCGGCAAAAGGAGGAAGAACCCGACCAAATCTTCGGTTGTGCTCTCGGATTAGACTAGTTGTGGTAACTTAAAATTTTTATTGTGTACTCCCTCCGTTCCAAAATACTTGCCTTCAATTAGTCCAAAAATGGATGTACCTATATACTAAAACATGTCTAGATACATCTATATTTTGACAAATAGAAGGCATGTATTGTGGAACGGAGGGAGTAGAATGGATGCAAGTTTTGGTATTGGGAAGAAGAGTACATCGATATATTGATAGATCACAATTTAGTAGATGTTCTAGCACTTTTAGCTAGCATAGAGGTTAGAGATGAGACTAGTGCACTTGTTGATACTCCTACTAGAATAGAGGCTAGACATGAGAGTAGATGCAAGGAAGCAACGTCTACTTCTTTACACTCGAAGAAGAAAGAAGCACGCAAGATCGAGCCTCCGTAGATCAACAATGAATGCATTGAGAAGGCACTAATCCAACTTAGAGGAGCAGTTATGGAAGTTGGATATCTTCTAAAATGTATTCTTGTGGTTCTTGTTTTCTTTGGTCTTGCTTTTCTAGTCAAAATTATTGTTGGAGTTCGTGCAAAACGGAGGTCCGTTTGGGGTCGTGCATTGGAGTTCACCTTACAAGTGGGACCGCAGTTGAGGAAACCGACTATCGGCAAACCCCCACCTCGCCCGCCGCGCGATGGCCGAAGTTAGAGAAACGACGAGGTTGAAGAGATTGCTCTAGCACAGACTCCAAGAAATATGGTGTCACATGGATGTCGTGGTGGTGGCGTGTGCTGTACTCCTGGACGTGAATGCTTGTTCTAGCCCATGCCACCCTACTACTCCTACTACTTATATAGTACTCCTACTAGTAGTATCGAGGATTTGAGGTGCTGGTTACATACAGCGAACACATTAACATATGGCTACAGTAAAAACACCCGCCCAACGCGCGAAGCATGTGAAGCTAGTACAAATAGTGTACTAAAATTGTTGATTGGCCTCATCCGATAACCTGTTGCAATGCACGTACTGTATTTGGAAAATATTTTTTTGCCTCGTCGCACCACTCACTCAGAGAAGCGACTCGAAAGCCATTCATAAATTTAGTAAGTTTATCACAGGCATATCATTTTATTACATACAACAGGTCATCAACCCACATTGACAACGAGGATACATTATAAATACTAAAGTTTTCATCACACAACAAAGAACAAGCAATGAAATGAACTTCAACTCAACCAATCCTCGGTGTTGGAAACGCTTGCTTTGAACCACAAGTGATTCTCTGGGACGGGCCATCTATTGTCAATCTCGAGACCAATGCAGGACTGATCATCCAGGCTGAAGTGGCCTACTATATCAGTACCAGGGTAGGGAACCACCCAAATGTCCGAGGTATAGATACAGTTGCTTCTCATAATTGGTACTAGTAATGTTGTGTCAACAACAGTTGGATCGCCTTTCACCATCATTGGATAGTTTTGTCCAAGGAAGAGCGAGTTTTCTCCAAGACTATCAATTCTATACCAGGCAGAAGGTGTTGGCGCTAGCACACTATTATCCATCCCGAATACCATGCAACAAGTGTTGGGATAGGTCCGAAGAGTGCGACCATGGGAGACAACACGTGCTCCCTCAGTAGTAGCAAACTCAGTGCGCTGTATACACAGAAGAAGAGGTGATCCATCGGAATTAGTTGCCAGGCGCCACTGAGTATATAAGTTCTGCTTGTCCTCATGCTCGTGATCATCACCATTGTCATCTCCCCCTTGGTTATAAAATTTTTCAAGTATAGGTGGTGGAATGTTCATAGGACCTTGGAAACACAAGAAGAAGGTTAATTAGTAAAGGGGAACTTTCTAACCCGCATACAAGTGGATGAAACAATTATAATTACGGTGGAAGACAAACGTACCAAAACTACGAGGATCCCATGCGAAAACAGTGCCATGAGTGGTGGAAGCAAACACAAGACCCTCGTATTGAATTGCATCATAGTACACATCCGTGTATAGAAACTGATTTTTGAGCAATATCCATCGAGTCGAACCACAAAGGACGACAACAAGCTTGTCGAAGACAGCAACAACTTCATAGTTCTTGTAATTCCAAGAGCAGTTGGGAACTCGACAAATTGCTATCTTCCGTAGAAGACAGTCACCATGATCGTATTTGAACGTGCAAACAATACCGGTGTGCTCAACCTCTGGGCAGTCTGCTGAGATTTTTGGAAGTGGAACCCGGTGACGAGTGTACACATTCACAAGTTCCCACTCGCAGTTGTACCCAATATAAAAAACCCAATCTCCATTTGCGCCTGCCCAATCCTTGCCCTCAAGTGATGGCATCTTAACATTACACGTATCATTATCAAGCGGCATCAACTTGCACAAGGCGAGGCCTCCATCGTCCCCGTGCCAGTCATCAGGGTCACAGCAAAGAATATAGGGGAGATCAAACCGCTCCTTGACCCTTGGGTTCCTTGTAATGATGTTATTAGTTGAGTCGAGAATGGTCTTGAACGAACCTGCCATGCTAACCGAGGTGTTGACGTCGCACCGATCAATGAGTTCCTCCATCACGTCATGTTTCAGATCGGGGCAAGAATAACGGGGTAGTTTCCGGCCTATTCCC
Source organism: Triticum timopheevii (assembly GCA_963921465.1). Lineage (NCBI taxonomy): Eukaryota > Viridiplantae > Streptophyta > Magnoliopsida > Poales > Poaceae > Triticum > Triticum timopheevii. Next base: position 193,741,149 of record OY997272.1, read on the forward strand.
TCCATGGAGAAGACGATCGAACAATGGCAGAAGGAAGGGTGAAGGCAAATGGAGGAGGGAGAGGAAGAGTGTGCGACAGCAGTTCCAAATCGAGAGGGAAAGGCAAAGAGTCGGTGGATGGTTGCCAGTTTGCCACGGTGCACGAAGAGGCGCCCCGGCCTACACGTCTGTTCGGAAATACTAGTAGAAAAGGACTTGCCATCGTCTCATTGATTTGTTGGAAGGGGACCACATGTCAACGAAACATGGTGTGTAATTTCTCGTGCAAAATGCGATATGGCCGCGTTGGCCCGAGGTGCCGCATTAGTTATTTTTTTTAAGTTTGCCGCATTAGTTATCGACCTTTATTTTTTAACATACAATCTGAATGGATAGCTTCTGTGGTCATCACACGTGAGTGGATATAGTGATGGTTGATTCGCCCGAGCAACTTATTACTGTGGGAATATGTGAGTACCAGCAGATTCAAGGAACAGAGAAATGATGGTTGCTTCGTCCGAGCAACTTACTATGGCGAAGGTGGCGCTCTGTGATTTGACTGCTCACTAGTCATTACTACTGCGGTGCAATGACCGGGGTGAATCGTTCCCTGGAGTTGTGTTGTGCACTCAATATTGCTGCATGGCAGGTGGAGCCGGATGAAGGATGTCCAATATGTAGGCGAAACGAAGTTGAATTGTTTCTGGAATTGCTATCAATCCTTCAGGATTTTTTTATATGTACGCATAATATTAATGAAATTGTACTGTGATGCTATGAAGGTTTCAACTTTGGTTCCCGCAGGAAAAAAGGTTTCAACTAAGGATTCATGTGTCTTGCCTCGAGATTATCTCGTTACAACATTCCATCAAATACAAATGAAACTACCATGGCTACCATGGCTAATGCATCTCAATGGTTCGCAGATCAGCGCCAATATTCACATCACAACTGAAGACAAAGTTATGAGAAGGTGTACAAATAAAGAAAAAAATATAATAGATCGATGATGTTCATAGGCATGGCTCCATTTCCTTGGCACAGTGTTCATTGCTTGGCAGCTAGCTTCACCCAGTTCTGTAGCCAAAAAAGAGGTGTATGGAGGACAATACATTCCGATCATTTTGTGCAGCTCCACTAGAATCGAGCGGACCATCCATGTTTGCAAAGATATCCAGTTAGTGTGATTACAATAATAGTGGAACTAGATGATGAAACATAACACACATAAATAGAACACAATCACCTCTATGATCTCTCTTTAGGACTAACTTATTGTTGGAGAAGATTAGGCACGGAGTTGGATGAGGAGGATAGCAAAACCAATCTCCCTTTCTGTAGTCCCACAGAAATGTAAAAACGTTGCCCGTGTGACATTTTCGCGGAACTGCACAAAAGACTCTTAAGAAAAAAGTGATTTGTGCAGTTCACCAAAAGGTCGCAATAGCAACGAGGTGAACCCATTTTTTCCATTTTCCACACGGCGATCATTTTATATTCCGTACGTGCCATTGAGGAATATATAACTTTATTTAATACTAACGCGTCAAGTCGAACTTTGTTCCGTCTAGGCGTGGTACCTGACCCTCCTTCGAGTAAACAGCAGCTACGCGCGTCAAATTATCATGTGGGCTGCCTTTTCGTACAGAAACGAACTCCACCGTGTACCCGCACGGATGTGGCAGGGAACGAGACGTGAGTACGTGCATCCTGTGTGCACTTCTTCTTTAGGTGCAGGTACATATGTGGGTAGGTGTGAGAGAGATGGTTTGTGCGAAACAGAGGCAATGTGTTGATGATATCTCAAACAGAAAAATGTAACATATGCAATGTGTGTGAAATGGAGTTATGGACATGAGATATCGATAGAATTGAAAACATGTATGAAGTGTGTGGCTGCGCGATCGATAAAGAGTGCCATCGAATTTGTGTTTGCCCACGTCAAAGATACAGGGTGGCTGGCCTACCGGAATTTGAGAGGGCAGATGTTCAGTTTTTCTCTATGGCATGGATACCTACCTAGAACGTTCGACCATCGGTGTGTGTGGGGGGGAGGGGGGAGGGGGCAGAGACTGATCGACTAGTATATGTGTGGGGAAGGAGAGAGACCTAGCTATGTATTGAGGGAGATCGATTGACATCCATGGATATGTGTAGCAGAGGAATAAGGTTGGGAGAAAGACAAAGGTAGAGCATCGGAGGGTTGGTGGTGGAGTGGCGTCTCACAAATGATGGGAGAGGCCTGCTAGACAAACGGAGGGTATGAGTGCAATATCAATAAGAGAGGGCGGGGGATGTCTGTCTGTCTATGCACGTGCGTGTGAGAGACGGGTCGGGAGGTATGCAAGGATGATGAGGGGAGAGGATATGGTTGTGGTAAGCATACGTAACTACATAGGAAGATCAATCGTCGTGTGACTGAGAAAGGGAGAGACATAACTAGCGAGGTAAGTGTATCGGTGCTTGGCGAAAACGAATTATAGTTGACCTGGCTATATGTAGGGAGATCAGTTCATATACACGCCTGCATGTGTTAGAAGCAAATAAGGTCCGGAGAAACAGACAGGGGGAGAGGGTGCGGCTAGGAGGTGGTGCGAGAGGCCTACCATGTCAAGGGGGGAGGAGTGTGCGAGTATGTGATCAATATAAAGAGGGGTGGTAGTGTGCACCTGCGTGGAACCGTATTGGACATAGGGGGGCATGGACGGTGAGAAGAGAATAGGGGAAGTATATATGTGTTTGTTGTAGGCACACTTGGCTAGAGAGGTATATGGACCGGTGTGTGCCAGAAAGAAGGAGCCGGGGGCCTACACACACCGCGGGTGGACGACCTAAAGAGAAATAATGAACATGCGCGATGGAGGGGACACTAAGGGTGGGTGAGAGGGGGCGGGCGTGTGCATGCACGATAGAAAGTTAGCGCTAGCTAGCTACAAATATAAGAGGATCGTGAAGGTGTAAAAGACGAACAAAGATCATAATTCATTATAAAAAAGTGGATATAGATACTTGAAGAAGATATCATAATGTAGAACATTGATTATAATTTTGGCTAATGTGTGGCTTTTGCAACTCAGGTCTAAATACTTGTCATAATGTAGGGGGCGGGGCACTGTACTTTGTGTGATAAACACGGTGTACTTATGGAACATGGTTTAGATTATGAATATATAGTTAGTACATCAAATGTATTATTATTTGGAATCAACATCAAGTGTATTCAAAAAATAGAATTCGAGTTCATGTAGTACACATAGTTCATATCTATCTCTATAGTAATCATGTGGTGTGTTATTAAGGTAATACACGAATGATGGTTGAAGTTGGCAACAATCATGATTGTAGATTCCTATTTAAATAGAGAAACGAATTCAAATTTGGTTTGAATTGCAGCGGTAGTATAGACATTTGGAATGCACTAAAATGTTGGTATGAGTAGGTTACATGCATTATACAGCAAGCGAAAAAATTTAATTGGACATAACATGGATTCATACTCCCTCCTTCCATCTATAAAGGGCGTAATGAGTTTTTTAAGACCGCCTTTGACTATTGACAAGATTAATAGTACATGACATGCACAATGGGAAAATTATATCATTGAAAGAACCTTTCACAGACGAATTTAACGGCATGCTTTGTGTAAGTTGCATGTCATATATTATTGCTCTAATATTTGGTCAAAGTTAGCATCAAAAAACGCATTAGGCCCTATATAGATGGAAGGAGGGAGTAGCTTTGAATAGCATTTGTATAGTAAAATGGGGCAAGACTCTCTCTTTGTGTGGTGTGAATAGTTTTATTTTTTCGTTTTCTTTTTGGTTGAGGGAAGTGCGAATTGATTTGGTACGTACAAGTACAATATTACTACACGTTAGGTTTGTCCCTAAAATTCAACCTGCGTCCTGTTATATCCCGAAAATTCAGATATCGTGGTCCCAAAACTGGCGCCTTCACAACCCGCGCCTTGCTATCCCAAAATTACAACTCGCGCGAAAAGTCCCTCCAGCTGCCAAATCCCGACATGCGAAATCCCCCTTCTAACCCTGGGCCGAAAGGGCCGCTAGTTCAAATCGGTGGAGGGTACTTTTGTAACACACCCTACATTTTGGACAAGCGCGTCCCTAAGTCATGGTTCACCCCCTCCCATCGCCCCCTTTTCGCCATTCGAAATACCAGGCCGCCATAACCTCTCCGCTCCAGACATGAAACCCCACCCTCCTCCATCCGCCACCTTACCGCTGCCCAGCCGGAGCCTCTTCCCCGACGACATCGTCCACCACAATAGCTCGACATCCCTTGTCCACCTCCCCGGATGAGGATCCGTCGTCCATCTTGTCGTCCCGCCGGTTCAGCCGCCCCGTCCTCCACCTCCAAGGAGCTGCTTTGACGATCGCCTCATCTATCGCGGCTGCTCCATCCCCACAGCGCCGCCTTAACCTGCTCCACCGGAACCGCATCATCCTCACCGACTCCTCGGACGAAGCCGAGGCCTACTCGGCGCCACCAAAGAGGTTGTACACTCATCGCATCCCACCTTCTCCTTAACTCGACCTCCCGACGCCGACGGTGCTCCATCCCGCACCCCCCATGGAGCGGCTACCTTGAAGCCAGCGCCGCGGGCCACATCTCCATGGCGGCTCTCCTCCAGTGCGAGGCCCCTTCGGCGGCGGCGTCCATACCAGCCGGATCTGCTGCTGCTACTCTGGCTCTCGCTCGCTCGCTCGTGCTGCTGCTGCTGCTCCGGCTCTCGCTCGATCGCTCGCTCGCCCAGCTGCTGCTGCTGCTCTCCCCCTCGCTCGTGTTGCTGTTCTCTTCCGATTTGGCCACACTTCAGTCGACTGAATCGACTTTTGGGTCAGTCAATTTTCAGGGGTTGGGGGGGGCTCGCCGGAGTTAAGGAAGAACCACCCGCAGCGAGGACGAGGGCTCGCTGGAGAGGTACCCCACTATCTATCTTAGGGTTCAGGGTGGGGGCGGGGGCCTAGAGGGCTGGCCGGGGCGGCGGTGGGGAGTTGTTTCGGGGTGGGGAGGCGGCACTGGGGCCGGCGGTTTGGCCGGTGGTGGCTGGCGGCTCAGGGGGGTGCAGGTTGAAGATGAACTGTAGGCCCTCCCTAAACTACATGTCAAGTGCCTCTCTGCTACCATTGCGTTCAGTTTCGACAATAGCATTCAGATTCCACAGTAAATTTCAGTTTCGACGGTTAAGTTCAGAGTCAACAGTTTTTACCTCATCTGTTGTAGTCAGGTGGTTTTTGGTGATGTAAATTTTACATCTATTTTACATCATCTATTGGAGATGCTATTAGAATCCCACTTGAGATTGACGATGTTTGTCTTGTGCTGCTTCAGCCTTGACGTCTTACGCCTAACCGGAGCTACTCCAACGACAGAACGATCCATCAAAACATAGCAGTGCCCTGGACGCCATCTACATATTCCTCAGATTTTCCTCCACACCTCCGCCAGCCACCTCTGCCTCAACTGCTTCAGCGACCAACCCAATGATGATGAGGTCGACACGGCTACGGCAAAGAGGTTGTACACTTGTTGCATCACTTATTACTATACATTCACGTCGATCCATTAGGGCTATTTTGGTTCAACGAAAAAACATAGCAATAGGGAATTTTCCAATGGCACTCTACTATTCAGTTATTCATGCATTTTGTTGAAAGGGATGAAGAAAAACATCCACCTGGACCTACTTTTCAAAATCCTATGCATGTAAGCAAGACCAAGTGCATTAGTGGCAGAATAACATTCTAACTGTACACGCTTTCATATGGTTTCACTTTATTTTGGCCATGTTTCTTTGCATTCCTCTGCTCTTCCAATTCCTGTAAACCAAACACCCAAGTTGACAGAAATCCTATGTTTACAAATGCTCTGTTTACCATGTGCATTCCTGTCCGATTCCGATGTTTTTCCTATCCCTGGGTCTTAAGAATCATGCAAGCCAAATGAGCCCTTACAGAATTACTTCAGTTACAGGTACGTGTCGAAGGGAACTTTGTGTGGTCTGTCCTGCTCCTGCCACGATGTAGTCCATCTCACCTGAGCTGCTCCATCGACAGAAGCATCCACCCAACCAGACATCACGACTCCTGACCGTCTTTCGCCGCCTCAGATCTCCTTCCCTGCCGCCGACACCCACCACAACGGCATCACCATCATCGACTCAGAAGATGAACCTGAGAAGTACACGGGTCCATAAGAGAGGTCGCACTTTTTTGTTTCTGCTTATGTTATGCATTGCTTAAAATTACCTGCTACTTTATCGTCCTGTTCACCTCTTGGACTCCAAGCCAGGTCCAAATTAATGTTCAAACTTGAGTTATAAATTAGTTGTGGGGCACATATCGAGGCAGCAATGAATAGTATGTCTGTCTAATATCTGGTTCACCTAGGGGATGCCTATGTTGTTCATCATGGGTGGGAAACAAATAGTAAAGTAGTCATCATCTGTCTTTTTATTAATTTAAAGCAATAATCAGCCTGCTATCATTATTTTTGGATCCATCCACTGATTGTTACCATCACTCTAAATTTTTGCATGCTCTCCTTACATAATCTCACCATATTTTTTCGTATGCATGTCAGATATTGTACACAGTCATGCTGAACATGTAGAGAAAAAGAGAAGAGTTTTGTGCGGCAATACAATGTCATGCAGACATCGCTCCATGGTGGGTTCAATGGCAAACTCTCCCCACCCCTCTCCAGTTTGTGATCCAGAGGAAGATATCTGTTCTGAGGCGGATTCAGACGACGATGACCACTCCTATTTACCCCCCCCCCAAGGTGTTTGCTCTACCTTGGCATGATGATGTTAGTCATATCATGCATATGTTGCCTTGCAGTGACTACTTTTAACATCATATATGTCATCTGCTTAGTTTAGACATGTTCTGTAATGCCACCTGTTTAGTTTCTATATCATATATGGGAATTATGTAGTCTCATGTCTTTTAGCCAGCCATAATATATGTGAAATGTGCAATGCCATCCTGTTTAACCAGGCATCATATATTTGAATGATATCTTGCCCATCCTTTTCTTCATTACATTTCCATTTGTCGACAATGTTTGTACATTAAACTACTCTTCCTATGAATCAGCCATTTGGGTGGGAGATGGAAAAATCTGGAGTGAAAACAAGGCCTTCAGAGCAGACAGTGCTACCTGTCGAAGCAGATCTCTTATTCGGTCCCGATAGCTCCTCAGAGATGGATTTAGAGACAGATGACCAGTCCTATTCCCCCACCGAGGTGTATGCTCAAACTTGGCACGGTTATACTGCTCATATCATGCATATGGTGTCTTACATTGCATAGTTTAGACATCATATACACAATATTCAACACCATGTTCTTAGTTCAGACATCATATCGAATGCCCTCTATTTAGCATATAAATCACATATGTGAATTAAATGATGCGATCCTGATCACTTAGATACCATGTAGGTGAACTATGTCATGCGATCCTGTTTAGTTATTCATCATATCTTTGAATTATGTTATGCTATGCTATCCAGTTTAGATAGACATCATATATGTGAAATTATGTCATGCTATCCATTTTAGTTACACAATATACATGTCAACTATTTCATGCCTTTTTCCACACTATCTATTGCATTTGTCTCTCATACAATGTATGTACATTCAATGATGTTTCCTGTTTATCATCCATTTGAATTGGAGCGGGTGATGCCAGTATCCAACGGACTAAAAACACGGTCTTCGAATAAAACAGTGCTACCTCTTGGTGGAGATAGCACCCCAGTTGTACATGCACAAGAACCAGCCCTACCACACATAACTCAAACTCTCGCAGATTGTACCCCTGCTGCAATGGACAGAGAACCAGCTTTACCCAATCTAACCCCAACCCCAGCAGATAGTAACCCAGTTCCTGTTGACACAGCACCATCTCAACCATAGAGCTCCCAAACAAGAGCAGTTAGTAAGGCAGCTCCAGTTCCCAAAGGGCCAGTACTACCACGGTGAACCCCAACTCCACTAGTTAGTACACCTATTCCTGTGGAGGAAGCACAACCAGCTAGTCGTAGTTTAGCAGCTATCGCATTTGATGTTGTTAAATCGTATGTGTGTATCTTCCCATCTTGGAAATATTATACTGAAGATGAAGGAAAATGCCAGTTGCAGGTGTTTGTCCAGGAGTTATGTGTAAGTAATGTTATTCATGGCAATTACTTTGTTTTGTCCCATACATCCTATCTCCATGATGGTTATAATACAGCTGTTAATTGTCCCATACATCCTATTTTTAAGATGGTCCCATACATCCTAAACCTGAAGAACAACTGTTCTAATTTAAGATTCCATTGCTATCATAGTTCAAAAAAGCGCTAGGCCTTAATTGTGCCTTTTGCCACCGCCTTGCGCGTTACTGCCCAAAGCGCATGCTTATGCGCAGTTATGCACAGATTAAGTGTAGTTATGCGCAATGCGTTTTGCCAACGCCTAGAGCCTAGGCGCGCCTTTTTTAACTATGATTGCTATCGTGCATACTGCTTTGCTCTTGTATCAATGTATTTACTCATACAAACTTATTTTTAAATTGAAGGATCTAATCAAAAATCCAATGGCACAACATGTTTGTTCATGCATGTTTCCTTAACAGGTTTGCTTTTATCAATAGCTCTGTTGATTTCAATTTCAATTGTGTATACAGTTGACTTCTCATATCATGCATATTACTAGCATCACAAGAGAGCCAATACTGTTGTTGTACATGTAGACCCGTGGTACCCATCTCAAATCTTGTTGTGCCGTGTAGTTTCCCACGCCTTGTATTCTTTCACTACTGCTTTGTCTTGAACTGATATGATTTGAACCGTGTCTCTATTTTGATTTGGCAAGACAATGCAGTGACCATAGGACATAGATATATGTTTGTTTGATGCTTTTATTATGTACTAGTACTTGGCAATAGAAGAATTGGTAGTTTAATCCTGTCCACCTTACTAATGAACTGGTTCACCGAAATGAGTTTCGTATACTAGTACATGCTAAACCTGTTACGTGTCTGCTTGTTTCTTCTTTTAGAATGCTAACAGAATATTGGGGAAGAGTGCCTTATTAAGCAATGGTAGAGAAATGTAATGCAGATAAGGTTCAGTATAGTGACACATCCTTGTTGGTCTCTAACAAAGCTGATAAAACAGCTAAGGAAGACTATCTTGAAGACAGTGAGACAACCCCAAAGTCCTGTCTTGGTTTAGTGTTCAAGTTACTGGCCACTACCGCTTGAACAAGCTATTCAAACTCATTGTCTAAATCAATTCGGTTTCTTGAGTCTCAACTACAAGCTGAAAGACATCGATCAACTGTGCTGCAACAAGAAGCGGAAGGACTGCAGAAGTCCCTGGAGCATTCAGATGCATACTTTCTGGTGTAACAACAAGCGTTGGAGGATTTTAGCGCCAAACAGGACAAAGCTAATAAGCTTGCTAAGCTTATTGCCAGCATGGTGGAAACCCAGGATAACGTTTCTTGAGCTCTTCTGAAGTTGTTTCAGTTATGCTCTTGTTTTGCTGCCGCGTTTATTTGCACTGGTGGCCAATTTTGACGGCCAGTGTATGTAATATGCTGCTTTGTTCCCTTTATTTGCACTGGCGGTGAACTTTGATGCCCAGTGGATGTAATATGTGTAATAGCGGTAATAGGCTAGCGTTAATTGCTTGCTTATTTATTTCCTCATTGTCTTGTTTAGTTGTTTGCTTGTAGTCACTACAGCTCTTTTTCCATGTTTTCTAGTGGCCACAATAGCCTATTTTTGGTAACTAGGCCAAAGTAATCATGGCATCAGATGGACTGTTGTAACCATGGGCCTCCCGCGAGCCGTATGATCCATGGGCCTTCTACGGGCATAGGATCCATTGGCCTTTTGTACGGGCCGTAGGATCCATGGGCCTTCTACGGGCCGTAGGATCCATGGGCCTTCTACGGGTCGTAGGGTCCATGGGCCTTCTACGGGCCATAGGATCCGTGGGCCTTCTACGGGGCATATCATCATTTCGCCAATCATGGGCCGTACTATTCGTGAACCATAACGGGCCATTAATGGGCCGTATTTGATAACTGTATGAAAACAGCCCGACGGTTTTTTTACATGAAAACGGCCCAACGTATTAACGGTCCACAAACGGGCCGACTATAATGATGGGCTGAATTTGGCCCACAAGCAGAAAATGACAGTAACGGGCCGTAAGTAACCGAATGCTGCAAATGAGCCCAAGAATAAATGGACCCTGAGAAGGCCAAAAGATAGCTTGGGCTGGAAACGGCCCAGTGGAATAATGGGCCGTTAATGGGTATAAAGTGATACACTGTTCATTACGGGCTAGTTTCACCACGGGCTGTTAATGGGCCAAGATTTTCAAAGGGCCTCATATGGGCCGAAAGAATTCATGGGCCACACATGGGCCAGAAGTTAAAACAGGCTGGAATCATATTGGACGGCCCAGATGACGCTACTGGGCCTAATTCGGATAGGGCGTAATGGGCCCTTTGTTAGCGGATTGTAAATGGGCTATATGCGGACAGGCCGTTAACAGGCTTTCCGTGGGCCGGCCCGCCACCTTTTTGACCAAGTCAAACGGGCCGGCCTTTTCACAGGAATGGGCCTCTGTTGGGCCGTGCCACATGTCGACGTATCATAGGCTCCTTCGGTCCAATGAGTGGATGACATCTGTTCCCAACGGTGAGCCGACACGTGTTTCCTCCAGCCAATGATGATTTTACACGTGGAAAATCCCCATTGGTCGGGGCTGTTAACGGGTTATCGGATTCAAAACCCGACCCGATAGCTTAACGGCGTTTCGTTACGGTGGATGCCACGTGTCGGTCACCCTTGACAAAAGCAGTTCTGTGACGCGCTATTTATCGTCATGGAATTGGACACTTCCGTGATGATAATTTTGGTAATGTCATGGAACACTTCTACGACAGCACAGGTATGATTATCTTGATTCTGTCATAAAATCGTCATGGATGTACATGCATGACAAAAAACACGACCTACTGTGACAAACACGTATCATTACGGAAGTGTATTTTTTTGTAGTGTGTGCAGGCCACACACGGCACCAACATGACATGGGCTTCATCTGCCTGGTGCCCAGCCGGGTGAGTACTACTGGTAGCAGTACTACTTTGATGTGTCGCGTCAACTCGCACAAGTAAGCAACACTTCCTAAACAAACAAGCATATAAGCTGCTTATACTTCTTACCCAAATGATCTTTATATCCAACAGACACAAAATATTCGTTCGACTGTTGGAAATTACTTTAACTGTTGATCTGATGTCGAAGTAATTGCTGCATCGCCACCAAAACCCACCATCTCTTAAGCTAAAGTAGACCAAGCTAACCCCTATACTAGCATATTACTAAGATCAACAGAAGGCACTATAGAATCATTTAGGAGGTGAGCTTGTCAATCTAAATATGGAGGGACACCATCCTCGACAACCCAGCCCCAGGCAGCAGCTTGGGCGGAACTGTGAAGAAGGTCAAGTCCTGCACGGCGATGTCATCGGGATCCTTGCTACTTGTCACCTCATTTTCCACCTTGACAGCATCGGTCCTACCATTGGGCTCCCCCGGCGGGCCGTTCGCCCACAGCTTGGCCACGTAGAGCGGTAGTAGGGATGCCTCTGCTCTAATGTAGATGACCGACACGACAATAGGCGCACTAATGTCGAGCACGCTGCCGACCAGGAAAAAGGCGCGATCTTCCTCCTCCGCGAATAGCAAGAGTTGTGGCTCTGACACTGGCACTTGCAGCTAGAGCACCTTGCCGTACTGGATCCTGTGCACGGGTATGGAATGCACGGTGATGATGTCGTGGGAGAGCGCCAGCGGCGGGCCTTCATAGCCGCAGACGGGCATGGGGCATTTGCAGGGCGCGAGCAGACACACACTCTGGTGATCGGTGAGCTTGTGGTAAGTGACGTCTTCATGCGGGCACTCAACCCTCACCGAGGAGAGGACAACATCCATCGCTGCATACCGCATGTCAAAGCCACCGCCGTGTTTGCACTTCTGGCACTGCCGCTGGTTCCCGGGGCGCTCGCCACAGCTGTCCGCATAGGCTAGGTGCCCTCCCTTGCACTGCACAAATCAATCGAACAACAAATCAATCAGGAAACCTGCACCTTGCTCGATCAGCCAAACGGACGAGGTGTATTCGAACCTCATACACTGGAGGCTTCAAGGGGCGGAGGCACAAGGGGCAGTGGACCAAGGTGAGGTCCATCTAGTCCATAGAGAGCTCCATCGTCTGGTCCTGTTCCGCCGGCATGATCTCGCCTTCCTCATGCACAACCATCTCTCGCTTTAGGGCCGGGGCATTACAAAATTTTACCATCACATATTCATACTACTTCAAGGTGCATTAAATCAACACATGCAAGTATCAAAAGGAAAGTCACGGCATGCATGCATGCATTGTAATTAATGCATCGGTAGACGCAAACTATTGAAATATATCGAGTGCATTGCTTTGATGTGCCATGTCAACTCGTATAACAAGGAGAAGTTTGATTACAATGCCCTCTCCCTCTCCCATGAGTGTGGTGGCTCGCAGGACTAGGAGAAGCTTTCGCTACACGCTTTGCCTCCCGCACGCGGTGGACATGCAGCAGTTCATTCGGTGTCAGATGGCCAGAAGCATACTAGTAGTACTCCACTGCAATAGTACCATCATTGTTTGACTTCCCGAAGAGGCGAAGAGCCAAGCGCAACCTGGACGCTCGTGTGGCAGTTTCATGTGTAGGGGAGGTAGTATAGTGACATAGTCTAGGATAGCGTATACCGTGCCTCTAAGCTTTAAATTGCTGGAGTTGGCTCCATGCTATGAGGTCGGCTCGAAGCATTTTTTGATTAAAATAATCTTCTGCCCTACCTGTCATCCTGATGATTGTAGTTTACAAGCTCATCTCGTCAAGACAGGAATATATATTTTAATTTGTAGTGGGGCAAATGTTAGAGGTTGCAGCAAATATATTGTACATTGTGGGTCTTTTAGCCAAGTTTAGAGGCAAGCTTGTGGGGCCAGTGCTATGATGTGCCGCGTAAACTCATACAACAAGGATAAGCTTGATTTTACTACTACACACCCTTTCCCACGCCCATGCGCGCGATGGCTCGCAGATGAGGACAGGCTTTTGCTTAATACAACAAGCTATCCCTCCTGCGCGTGGCGGACGAACATGCAACAGTTGATTCGATACTGTAGAAGTAGTAACATCCTTGTTCGTATTCTCGAAGAGGCGAAGATCCAAGCGCAACCCAAACATGGCAGTTGTGAACACTCGCGTGGCAGTCTTTGTGTAGGGGTGGGGCGTGGTGCGGAGCCTTGGAGCACGCATATAGCCAGGCTCTTGCATGCGACAAAATTGCCATGTAAGCAGGCTATAAGCCCACTATTGTACTTGCTCTTAATAGTATAGCCCTATAAACCGTAAAGGAGGCACTACCCCCACCGCTCTATATGACTATATTCGGAATACATGCCTACATTACATTGATGAACTAGAGCTAGTTCTGTGTCACCCTATGTTATAGCTATTACATGAGGAATCGCATCCGACATAATTATCCATCACTGATCCATTGCCTACGAGCTTTTCACATATTGTGTTTTGCTTATTTATTTTTCCGTTGCTACTGTTACAATCACTGCAAAACTGCTACCGTTACTTTTACCACTGTTACCATTACTATCATACTACTTTGCTACTAAATACCTTGCTGCAGATACTAAGTTATCCAGGTGTGGTTGAATTGACAACTCAACTGCTAATACTTGAGAATATTCTTTGGCTCCCCTTATGTCGAATCAATAAATTTGGGTTGAATACTCTACCCTCGAAAACTGTTGCGATCGCCTATACTTGTGGGTTATCAAGACTATTTTTTGGCGCCGTTGCCGGGGAGCATAGCTCTATTCTTTGAGTCACTTGGGATTTATATCTGCTGATCACTATGAAGAACTTGAAATACGAAAGAACTAAGATTTTTCCCTCAACTACAAGGGGAGGTAAGGAACTGCCATCTAGCTCTGCACTAGATTCTCCTTCTGTTTTGAGTAAGCCTGTGACACCTAAACCTGCTACCGCTATGAATTCTGATATGTCGCATGTTATTGATGATGCCACTTCTGCTATGCATGATACTTATGATGAAACTACTTTTGTGCTTGATACTACTTTGCCATTAGGTGAATTTCTTAATGAACAACTTGCTAGGGTTAGAGAGAATGAAATTATTGAAGATGAAATCATTGATGATAGTGATGATGAAGGTTCTCCCCCTAAGTATGAATTGCATGTTGTTCCTGAGGGTTATGTTATGGATGAAGAAACTGCTAGAGATCTTTTTGCTTGCAATGATAGATATAATCTTAAGAAATTACTAGCTAAACTTAAACAAAAAACTCTGAATGCTAGAATGAAATATGACCCTGCTTTTGCAACTTCACCTATCTTTGTTAGTGATAAGGATTATGAATTCTCTGTTGATCCTGAGAAAATTACTTTGGTTGAATCTGATCCTTTTTATGGCAATGAATCTGAAACTATTGTGGCACATCTTACCAAGTTGAATGATATAGCCACCCTGTTTACTAATGATGAGAAGTCTCGCTATTACTATATCCTTAATATATTTCCATTATCATTAAAGGGTGATGCTAAAACTTGTTTTAATGCTCTTGATCCTGGTTGTGTGTGTAGTCCCCAGGATATGATTTATTACTTCTCTGCTAAATATTTCCCTGCTCATAAGAAACAAGCTGCCTTGCAGGAAATATATAATTTTGTGCAAATCGAAGAAGAGAGTCTCCCACAAGCTTGGGGGAGGATTATCCGATTACTTAATGCTTTGCTTGATCATCCTCTTAAGAAAAATGAAATACTTGATATCTTTTATAATGGACTAACCAATGCTTCCAATGACCACTTGGAAAGTTGTGCTGGTTGTCTTTTCAGGGAAAGAACAGTCGACCAAGTATAATTACTACGGAATAATATGTTGACTAGTTAAAATAATTGGACTCTTCCTGAGCCAACTCCTGAGCCTATTCCTAAACCAACTCCGAAGAAGAGGGGAGTTCTATTTCTCAGTCCTGAAGATATGCAAGAGGCAAAGAAATCAATGAATGAAAAAGGTATTAAAGCTGAAGATGTTAAGAATTTACCTCCTATTGAAGAAATACATGGTCTTAATATACCGCTTGTTCAAGAAATACATTGTCTTGATAACCCGACACAGGTAGTAAAGGTAAATTCTCTCTATACATATGATAAAGTTGAAATCCCGTCTAACAAATTTCATAGCTAGTGCTTAGATGAATTTGATGACTTTATGGCTAGACAAGAAAGTTTTAATGCTTATGTTGGTAGAGAATTAAAGAGTAATGCTTTCATGATAGGATGCTTGAGTGATTGTATGGCTAGATTTAAAGGTGAACTTAAACTCATTAGCAAATATGATTCTATGGTTACCACTCAAGCTGAGCAAGTACTTAAAGCTCAAAGTGATTTGCTCGATGAATTAAATAATAAACATGATTTTGCTGTTAGAGTGTCTACTAAAACTGGTAAAATGACTCAGGAACCTTTGTATCCTGAAGGCCACCCTAAGAGAATTGAGCAGGATTCTCAGATAAATAATTTAGATGCACCTAGTCCTTCTAAAAAGAAGAAAAACAAAAGTGATAGGACTTTGCGTGCTTCTAGTAAACCTGTTGTAGACACACCTGAGAATCCAAATGATATTTCTATTTCTGATGCTGAAACACAATCAGGTGATGAACATGAACCTAGTGATAATGTTAATCATAATGTTCATGTTGATGCTCAACCTAGCAATAATAATGATGTAGATATTGAACCTGCTGTTGATCTTGATAACCCACAATCAAAGAATCAACGTTATGATAAGGGAGATTTTGTTGCTAGGAAGCATGGTAAAGAAAGAGAACCATGGGTTCAGAAACCCATGCCTTTTCCTCCTAAACCATCCAAGACAAAGGATGATGAGGATTTTGAGCGCTTTGCTGAAATGATTAGACCTATCTTCTTACGTATGCGCTTAACTGATATGCTTAAAGTAAAACCTTATGCTAAATACATGAAGGATATCATTACAAATAAAAGAAAGATACCAGAAGCTGAAATTTCCACCATGCTTGCTAATTATACTTTTAAGGGTGGAAACTTGGAGATCCAGGAGTACCAACTATACCATGCTCCATTAAAAGAAACTATGTTAAAACTGCTTTATGTGATCTTGGAGCTGGTGTTAGTGTTATGCCTCTCTCTATCATAGACTTGAATTGAATAAGTTGA
Organism: Triticum timopheevii; assembly: GCA_963921465.1. Classification (NCBI taxonomy): domain Eukaryota; kingdom Viridiplantae; phylum Streptophyta; class Magnoliopsida; order Poales; family Poaceae; genus Triticum; species Triticum timopheevii. Next base: position 193,757,516 of record OY997272.1, read on the forward strand.
CACCTACTGAAATATCTTTGCAAATGGCTGATAAATCAACTACTATACTTGTCAGTATTTGTGAGGATGTGCGTGTTGTGGTTGCAAATGTCACTATCTTAACGGACTTTGTTATTCTTGATATTCCCGAGGCCGATAGTATGTCAATTATCCTTGGTAGACCCTTTTTGGATACTACAGGGGCTGTTATTGATTGCAACAAAGGCAATGTCACTTTTCATGTTAATGGTAATGAGCATACAGTACACTTTCCTAGGAAACAACCTCAAGTTCATAGCATTAGTTCTATTGAAAAAATTCCAACTATCATTATTGGAGGTTTTGAATTTCCTCTTCCTACTGTCAAGAAAAAGTATGATATTCTTATTGTTGGGGATGTTCATATCCCTGTTGAGGTTAGGGATGGCACCCGCCGGGTTTGGGTACGGGTAGAGTTAGCCCATACCCTTACCCATCCTCCTTGAGCTTACCCATTACCCATACCCATACCCGTCAACGGGTACAATCTTTCCCCATACCCATCACCCGTCAGGGTAAATGGGTACCCACGGGTAAAAATACCCGTGTGCACGCATCAACTTGAGCAACAAGTAGTCATAATCGACAAGATATCATTGAGCTCTTTCGTTTCATTTCTAGCCAAACTTTAGAAAATATCTTCTGTTTGCGCACTTTGTTGACCTCTTCCACCTCCTCCTGTGCATCTTAATCATCAGAAAGAACAACATGATCTCCAGCTTCATCCATTGGGGCTGATGTAGCATTGGCATATTCACAAGCAACATGTACTTGGCTGCTGAACTTGTACGACTGCAAAAGGAGCATAAATAACAAAATAGACATCAAATTCATCTATATAGTCTACTGAATATAATACTTGATTCTTAATGAGAACTGAAATTACGATGCTCATATATACATAATACACTACATACTAAAATCTTGCACTTATATAACATCTCTACATCTCGAATATCTTCTATATATAGAAAAATCATATTCATCATGATAGCTATATACTGTATGCATAATGTATAAGCATAAATCAATGCTTATATGCACGAATGCATCACCTCATCCATATAAAAAAAGTACAAGATCAATGCTCCATCCATCGACGAGATCGGGGTTGTCGTGCCATGCTCCTGGCCGTCGTGGAACCGTGGTGGTCGCTGCCCTCAGACTAAATCCGCATGAGTGTGAGCTGCATTTGCTTCTTTTGGTTGCCGTCCTCACGCAAGCCGTGTTCCTCATCCGCAAGGTCCATGGCGTCCGAGCGACTGGAGGCGCGAGCAACGGCGAGGCGGTGAGCAGCTGGAGGCAGCGACTAGCAATGGACTAGGTGGTGAGGAGACGATATGAGACGAGGAGATGAGGAGGATATCTATCCAAATATGGGTTGTGATCACATATTCATTATTGACCATCACCTAATAAAGTTAATCTAGGAGAGAATGAGAGATTTATGGGATTCATTCTGCCATTACATGTTTCCTTTCCATGTTACCATGTATCTATTGCCAACGTGGGCTACTCATGTAGTCAATGGCTAGGGGATTAGACTCATTTTGTGTCAAATTAAATTAGATAAATGAATAGTGAATGCCCACTTAACATATTTTTTGTGGGTCTATGGGTACACGGGTATGGGTTATGGTATCCCATACCCATACCCACTATACCCGACGGGTTTAATATTTTCCTATTTATATACCCATGGGTAATTTTTTATCCCATACCCTTGCCCTAATAGGGTTTTTACCCGCCGGGTACGCGGGTAATGGGTACCCATTGCCATCCCTAGTTGAGGTAACCTAGTGTTATTCAAAATTTCTCCGGTTCCATGTTATTCGGAATGAGTTTGTTAACAAGACTTGATCAACCTTGTTAGTGGATTCCTTTTGATGATCATGAGATGGATGAAACTAGAAGGCACAACCTTCTGTACCCTCTTTTTACTTTCTGTTATTTAGAATAAATAAAGCAAAAATATTATTATCTGTCTGTTTTCTGAATTATCCGTGCAATAAAAAATATCCCGAAAATAAAAGTGCTCCAAATGCCCTGCAAATTTAGTATGATTTTTTATGAAATATTTGAGGATTTTAGGCACTGAGAACACAGCAGGGGGGCAAGCACCCGGCCACGAGGGTGGATGGCGTGCCCACTCCCCCTGGGCGCGCCCCCTGTCTCGTGGGCCCACGATGGCCCCCTCCACTTATTCCTGCACCCACACACTCCATCTTCCTCCAAAAAAATCCCCATCTATCTCAAGCACGAGTTCTAGCTCATTTTGCTGCGATTTTTTATCTCCGTGCTCAAAGCTCCATTCACAAAACTGCTTTGGGAGATTGTTGCTTCGTATGTGACTCCTCCATTGGTCCAATTAGTTTTTGTTCTAGTGCTTTATTCATTGCAAATATTTCCTTCCTAGGTGACCCTGTTCTTGAGCTTACATGTCAAATTTATGAGGTCCCAAGTAATTCTAATGCATGATATATGCTCTAGGCACTTGTGGGAGTTGTTGCTACCAGTTTTATTGAGTTTGATTCACTTTTATTTTGAGGTTACTAAAAATTTCAGAAATTTTCAGAAAATGATGAGGAGATTATTGAGGGGCTCTTCTAGCCAAAGCTCCAAGGATAAACAAGCTAAGGAGAAAGAAAAGGCCAAGTATAATCTTCCTCGCGTAGCAAAAGTAAGACCTTGTGAATGGCCATGTGATAATTTATTGAGAGCAGCCGGGATTTATGAAGACTTCTATTCATTGTCTGAAAATGCGGGCCTCGCTGACTTCCTCCATGACCAGATCGAACAGTATCTCTTACTCACCAATACCTTCGTGCAAATCTTTTACTATTATCCTAAGAATTCACCTCCTTCAGTATCTTTTCATTTATATGATGACGCTAAGGAAATGTCTTTACGTAATTTTTGCACGGCTTGTAGAATACCCTTTGAGGGAAGCTTAGATGAACCACATCATAAAGATGTGGATGGTTTTGTTAACACTATTACTGTAGGGGATTCGAAGAAGGGTTCCGATGCGAGAATCACCAGCATACACTTTCCTGTTTTGCGATACTTTGCCATATTTGCTAGTCGATGCTTAATTGGTCATGGAAATAGTGGAAACTTCAGTGTTCCTGATATTATTATTCTGCTCCATGCCTTATTCGGTGATAACACTTTTAGTATGGGTGTCATTATTGCTAAACGGTTAAGCTTAAACCGTACAAAGGGCCCCATCTTTGGAGGTATCTATGATGCACGCCTTGCTAAACATTTTGAAATGCCTATTAGACATGATGAGAAAGAGGAGACACTGCTGCCTCTTACCTATTTAGATTACAGGAGCATGGTAGCGCATGAGTTTATTGTTGACAACGATGATAAGATGCTTCTGTATAACCTGAGATTTAATAACAAACACAATGATATTATTACCCTGCCTGCGCCTTCTTTGTTTGATTTAACTGCAGGTCATTACCTCGTTTTGCCGAAGGCCGTGTAGACGCATCGAGGCCAGACATCCGCTCTAGAGCCTGAACCGGAACTTCCACTGGACCCTTATCGTCCATCCTGTTATTAGTGGGATCCGGAGGAGATCGCCAGCCAATGGTATCCAGATGACACTCCTCAGTACGACCCCGGTTATAACTTTGGATATCAGCCAGGCTATCCTTGGCATTAGACCAACTTAGGCCAAAATCCTAAGCTTGGGGGAGTACGTATTTCTCACCGACTTTACATTCATGTTCACACACTATTCTAGTTGTCGGTGCTCATACTCTTTCATTGTATTATCCATGCTAGTTTAAATTTCTTTTTCTAGCTTTCTTCTTGTGTGTTTGATAAACCTTAAGAAAACAAAAAAAATTAGTTAGTTTAATTTCCATGCTTGTAGTAGTAATTAAAAAGAAAACCCAAAAAGTTTTCTCGTTCTTCTTTTGCTTGTTGGGAGCTTTCCCGTGTAAATAGTTTTCTTTCTTTTCTTTCTTTTGGGGGTCAAGAGTAGAAGACCATAATGAAAATTTTTAGTGGCTCTCAGATGCATGATTGCTGATTTAACTTAGAGTCCATATTACCTTGTCTTCTCTCTTGAATTGAATGCTTGCAGATTCCAGCTTAGTCCAATGCACGTGCACTATTATTATTATTATTATTATTATTATTATTATTATTATTATTATTATTATTATTATTATTATACACACCGTTCGGTCGTGCAAGTGAAAGGCAATAATGACAATATATGATGGACTGATCGAGATGAGAGAAGCTGGTATGAACTCGATCTCTCTTGTTTTCGTAAATATGATTAGTTCATCGTTCCTGATTCGGCCTATTATGAATAAACATGTTTGCAATGACAATTAGAGATTATAGTTGCTTATGCCATGCTTAATTAACTAGGAGCTTATAATGGTTTACCTTGCGTGCCAACATGCTATTAAAATGGTTGTGATGTGGTATGGTAGGGTGGTATCCTCCTTTGAATGATTCGAGTGACTTGACTTGGCACATGTTCATGCATGTAGTTGAAATAAAATCAACATATCCTTCACGATATTTATGTTCATGGTGGATTATATCCTACTCATGCTTGCACCCAGTGTTGATTAATTTTAATGCACGTTCATGAATGTTGTCGCTCTCTTAGTTGGTCGCTTCCCAGTCTTTTTCTAGCCTTCACCTGTACTAAGCGGGAATAATACTTGTGCATCCAAACTCCATAAACCCCAATGTTATTCCATATGTGTCCACTATACCCTCCTATATGCGGTATTTACCTGCCGTTCCAAGTAAATTTGTATGTGCCAAACTCCAAACCTTCAAATGAAACTCTGTTTTGTATGCTTGAGCAGCTCATGTTTTAAGTAGGGCTGTCTGTATCTTCCATGCTAGGTGGGTTATTCACAAGGGGAGTGGACTCTGCTCCTCATTCACGAGAAAATGGCTGGTAACCGGGAGGCCCAGTCCCATGATCAAAAAGATCAAAGCAAAACAAAATAATTAAAGCAAAACTCACCCAGGACTGCGTTGGTATGGACGGTACCCCGTTGTTTCGGATGGCCGTGGAGTGTGCTTGTTGGTGGTGGGGGAGTATAAACTTTACCATTCTATTTGGGAACCGCCTATAATGTGTGTAGCATGGAAGATATGGCCATCTCATAGTTGTTGCGTTGACAGTGAAAGTATACCGCTCAAAATGTTATTCATCTGTACTTTAAAATTGAACTCTGGCACCTCTACAAATCCCTGCTTCCCTCTGCGAAGGGCCTATCTATTTAGTTTTATGTTGAGTCATCACCCTCTTATTAAAAAGCACCCGCTGGAGAGCACACTGTCATTTGCATTCATTACTATTAATTTATATTGGGTATGACTTGACAGGATCTCTTTTACCATGAATTACAATGTTTAGTCAGTCCTTTATCTTTAAAGGTGCTCTGCATTTATGTTTTGCAGTCTCAGAAAGGGCTAGCAAGATACCATCTTGTTATATCATATTATGATTGTTTTGAGAAAGTGTTGTCATCCGAGATTTATTATTATTGCTCGCTAGTTGATTATGCCATTGATATGAGTAAACATGAGACCTAAGTATTATTGTGAATATGGTTAGTTCATAATCTTTGCTGAAAACTTGAATGTTGGCTTTACATATTTACAACAACAAGAGCAAACAGAGTTTGTAAAAGTTTTTCTTTATCACTTTCAGTTTATCAACTGAATTGCTTGAGGACAAGCAAAGGTTTAAGCTTGGGGGAGTTGATACGTCTCCAACGTATCTACTTTTCCAAACACTTTTGCCCTTGTTTTGGACTCTAACTTGCATGATTTGAATGAAACTAACCCGGACTGACGCTGTTTTCAGCAGAACTACCATGGTGTTGTTTATTGTGCAGAAAACAAAAGCTCTCGGAATGAACTGAAAATCCACGGAGATAACTTTTGGAAAATATAAAAAATACTGGCGAAAGAATCAAGGCCAGGGGGCCCACACCCTGTCCACGAGGGTGGGGGCGCGCCCCCTCCCCCTGGGCGTGCCCCCTGTCTCATGGGCCCCCTGATGCTCCACCGGCCTCAACTCCACTCTATATATTCCGTTTCGCGGAGAAAAAATCAGAGAGAAAGTTTCATCGCGTTTTATGATACGGAGCCGCCGCCAAGCCCTAATCTCTCTCGGGAGGGCTGATCTGGAGTCCGTTTGGGGCTCCGGAGAGGGGGATTCGTCGCCGTCATCATCATCAACCATCCTCCATCACCAATTTCATGATGCTTACTGCCGTGCGTGAGTAATTACATCGTAGGCTTGCTGGACGGTGATGGGTTGGATGAGATTTACCATGTAATCAAGTTAGTATTGTTAGGGTTTGATCCCTAGTATCCACTATGTTCGGAGATTGATGTTGCTATGACTTTGCTATGCTTAATGCTTGTCACTAGGGCCCGAGTGCCATGATTTCAGATCTGAACCTATTATGTTTTCATGAATATATGTGAGTTCTTGATCCTATCTTGCAAGTCTATAGTCACCTATTATGTGTTATGATCTGACAACCCCGAAGTGACAATAATCGGGATACTTCTCGATGCTGACCGTAGTTTGAGGAGTTCATGTATTCACTATGTGTTAATGCTTTGGTCCGGTACTCTATTAAAAGGAGGCCTTAATATCCCTTAGTTTCCACTAGGACCCCGCTGCCACGGGAGGGTAGGACAAAAGATGTCATGCAAGTTCTTTTCCATAAGCACGTATGACTATATTCGGAATACATGCCTACATTACATTGATGAACTGGAGCTAGTTCTGTGTCGCCCTATGTTATAGCTATTACATGAGGAATCGCATCCGACATAATTATCCATCACTGATCCATTGCCTACGAGCTTTTCACATATTGTGCTTTGCTTATTTACTTTTCCGTTGTTACTGTTACAATCACTACAAAACTGCTACCATTACTTTTACCACTGTTACCATTACTATCATACTACTTTGCTACTAAATACCTTGCTGCAGATACTAAGTTATCCAGGTGTGGATGAATTGACAACTCAACTGCTAATACTTGAGAATATTCTTTCGCTCCCCTTCTGTTGAATCAATAAATTTGGGTTGAATACTCTACCCTCGAAAACTGTTGCGATCCCCTATACTTGTGGGTTATCACGCCTCTACTACGACACGTGCACGCCTCTACATCCACCAGTATGTACGTACACATTTGCGAGCAGAATGACAACGCTACATACACTTCGACTAGGTGGGTCCCGACTGTCAAGCACTTCCTTGCGTGCGAAGATGTAGCTGGTGGGTCCCAGTAGTCAGGGGGCGAATCAATTTTGTGTTTCCCGGGCGCACTTCCTTGCGTGCGAAGATGTAGCTGGTGGGTCCCAGCAGTCAGGGGCGAATCATTTTTTCGTGAAATACGGTGGCCCGTCCGGTGGGTCCCTGCTGTCAGGTGGAGGAATAATTATTTTGCGCGTAATAAGGAGGCACTTCCTTGCGGCCGCCCTGGACCCAGCTGTCAGCCTCTCCTCGTACAGTACTCCGATGGAAGTCATTCCTTGACCACGCCGCGCGGAGAGCACAAGGGCGGTGGACGACAGCGAGGCCTAGGAAGGGGACGACGCGGAGCAGGGGAAGACGCGGCAGTGGAAGCCCGCGCGGAGAGGAGTACGAGGGTTCACTGGTTAGGCTGCGGTGTGAGGCTGCCGTCGCTACAGAATAACAGGGGGTGTGGGTGAGTAGAGGGATGGCCTGGCCAGCGGTGGGAGTAGTAGGGGCGGTGAGGCCTACACGGCATCACAGTCGGCCACGGGAGGCAGGAGCACGCGGCACGACCGGCGCTGGTTTGGGCGGCTGGATCAAGAAGACCAGAGGTTGAAGAAGCACTACGGCCATTGGATGAACATTGTACGATAACAGGAGCTAGAATCGTTCATATTGACTAAGTTGACAAAGCCCTCAGTTGGCAGGGGGAGTATTCGTTTTTTTGTGCGTAATAAGGAGGCACTTCCTTGCGTGTGAAGATAGCTGGTGGGTACGACCTGTCAGCGGGGGGCACATTTTTTCGTGAAATATAGAGGCCCTTCCGGTGGGTCCCAGATGTCAGGTGGAGGAATCATTATTTTGTGCGTAATAAGGAGGCATTTCCTTTTGTGCGGCCGTGGACCCAGCTGTCAGCCTCTCCACGCACAGTCTACTTCCGATGGTGTCGTCCGTTAACCACGTTGACCATGCCATGCCGAGCGCATCCAAGGTGGTGGACGACGGCTAGGCCCCGGACAGCAATGAGTCGGAGATGGGAAGCCGCGGGAGTAGAGCTTCTGACGGAGAGGTGTACGAGGGTTAACTGGTTCTAGTGCGGTGTGGTTCGACAGTCGGTGGAGAAGAACAAGAGGTGTGGAGGGGTGGAGGGATGGCCTGGCCAACGGTGGAGTAGTGCTTCATAGCGAAGTGTGCTAAGCAGAGCTACTAGCAGCAGGAGGCGGGAGGTGGTCCCGGCGACGCTGGAGGAACAAGATGAGAGATTGTAGATGGATGTCGGTCGTTGGATGTAAATCCAATGGCTAACATGTCAGAATCATTTGTTGACTAAATTGACAATGACTTGCGTTGGCTTGGACCTATTGGCCCACATTTCAGCCTCCAAAAATGTGGCACGTATTCAACCCATTTTTTCAGAATTTACAGTCTTTTTTTGCGCGGTAGAATTTACAGTCAATTTGATCTTTTTTTTTGAATTACAGTCCATTAGCTGGGCTGGGTGAACAAATAATGTAGCGTCCATGCGGCCCATTTATTTTATTTCCTAGAAAATTGTAGGCCATTTGCACTTTCTCGAAATACACGATTTTGCTGGGCTGATTCTAATTATAATGTTGGGTTGGGCCAGCAATGTTATCAAAAAATAAAAAGGGGTTGAGCATTTTGTTATAAATATATTTAAATAATAAGTGATATTATTACATTCGTCCTTAAATCTTACCAAGCTTTTGTACACAATCACTAGGATTTTCGTGCCAAAACAATCCACGATTTTATTGTTAAGAAATTATTTTTATAAGTTAATAAGATGTGGGATATTGTTTTCTTACATATGTAAGTATCTGTTAAATATATGATGACAATAAAAATAATATGTAATAACATATAAAATAATTTAAATATATATATTATAGTTAGAAGGGAAACATAAGTTGGACCTGGCGTTCCTATTCTTATATAGAAAAATAGAACAGACCTCTGTGTTTTCTTGAAAAAAAATACATAAATTTGGTTGCCGATGTTTCAGGAAAAATAAAACCTCAGATGGGAGGTCCATAGGCCGGTCGATACATGACGGCCCTCAAGAAAATAGAAACAGGCCTATGGACCTCCCATCTGAGGTCGTGGGCTGCACATGTGAAAAATGAAAGCCTAGACGGGGCAGCCCAAAACCCAGCTGATACTTGATGCCCCAGTGATAATAAATGATACCTGCCAGCTCCCCGGCTTCGTTGTGAATTTATCTCCTATAGTAACTACGTTGAAGCACCTAAAAAAATGTAACTATGTTGACAAACCCGTGGGCCCCAATGTCAGCATAGCATTAGGAGAAAGTATTTTTTCAATGAGGCACTTGCTTGCGTACGGCCATAGACCTGGTGGGTCCCGACTGTCCGCCTCTCCACGTACAGTCCTCTCCAGATTCCTCTCGTTTGTTCAGCATGTTCACAACGGCAGACAACAGCGTCGCGGCGAGCACACAAAGGCGCAGGAGGGGATCCGACCAGCTGAGGAAGTGCCTTATTATTAACGAAACTACTGAACTAGCCTAGTGGCCAAGTGACACTACTCGATAGCTGTTTTGCCCGGGTTCGATTCCACTTGTGCAGGGAAAATACCTACAATTATTTGGCCTCTTCCTTTATTGACATGTGGGTCCCCATTGTCATCTATGCACACCATGTCCAACACTTGCCAAAACTTCGTCCCTCATTTTCTGTGTGTTTCGCACACTCGACATTGTGTGGGCATTTTGACCATGCATCATATGAAGATGTGCTATGGATGAATGTTGATCAGCATGATGTTAACTCGCTGGCAGTTCCATTTTCGACCATGAATAAAACTTCCAACATGATGTTAACCCTGTTTGAAAAGGCCGTGTTAATATAAATGCTCTGCCTCTGAAAGTTGCAGTTTCTTATCTGAAACTGAAACTTGCAGTTTCTTCTCTGAGAATCACATTGTCTGCACTTTTATACTCCTATGAAACTACATTTTTTGAAGTTCTAAAAATAGATCTCTAGAATTCATAAAATACTTCATATGCTCAATACTGCAAATGTGAAATTCAAAAGACATTCATATCTAAAAGTACTCTCAAAATACACAACACAAAACATAATTCACAACCTGCAAATACTGACAACCCTAAGCTCCTCCTGACAATTCACAACTTGCCCGACTATTGGGCTGGGGGCAGTCCCCTCCTATTCCTTGGCGACAGACAGCCGCCTCGTGAGACGATGTGAACAGCGAGGGAGAGGATGGCGGGGAAGCGTCGTCGGGCCAACCGCTTTTCTCCTCTTGTAGTTGGGTTCGGTCGATGAAGACTCCACCGGCTCGCTCTGGCAGGACACCCTCACAAATGGCACCCTGTAGATGCTCGATCCTTCAATCTCTGGTCGATGCTCCATCTAGGATCGATACTCCCACCACCGCTCCCTCACGATCAGATTCGGTGAATCTGTTTGCTCCATGGCCCAGAGGAGCAGATCTATGTACTCTCGTGCGACTCCCTCCAGGAGTATCGCCACCTTTTCACTCTGTTGCAGATATTTGGCCATGGATGTCGTTGTCACCGCTAGTTGGTCCTTGTTGTCAAACCAAGACTGTATCTCCAACATCCTAGCTAGCTTCACAGGGTCGCCGTCTGCGATCCTCACGTATCGGTTGTATTCCTCCATCGATCTACTTCTCCACAGCACCTTCACTCGCCGATAGTGGTTTTTGAATGGAAGAGGAGAGGAGCAGCGCTGGTTTTGGATTAGAATAGGAGAGGAGCAACGCTGGTTTTGGACTGGAACAGGAGAGGAGGGGCGGTGGTTTTCAAATTGGAAGAGGAGAGGAGCGGCGCTGGATTTAGATTGGAACAGGAGAGGAGTGGCGGTGGTTTAAGAGGAGAAGAGCGGAAGAGCGGCGCTGGTCTTGGAAGTATTTTTTTGTTGTTTTGCGTATTTTGGGTCAAGGTTTGACCACGTACTGTATTTGACAAGCAAAATGTGAATGCATGTCATCAAAAATTGTATTGTTTGGTTCGTATCTGAATGTACTTTCAAATTATATTATTTTTGCAACATATAACAAATATTTTATGTGCAAAAATCATGGTCAATTTTGACCCAGAATGAAAGGGAGACTAGTTAATCTGGGGTCGCTTTGTTAATTAAAGGGTAAACTGATTTTGATTTTGATCCAGTCACAGCGCGCCGGCCCTCTCGTCCAATCCTAAATCACTGCCGCATGCTCCTCTCCCTCTTCTCCATTGCAAAACTACCTCCTCTCCTCTCCATCTCCATTCCAAAACCACCGTCTCGCCTCTCCCTCTTCTTATCTTCTCCATTGCAAAACCACCTCTTCTCCTCTCCATCATCTCCATTCCAAAACCACCGTCTCGCCTCTCCCTCTTATCTATTGCAAGACCATCATCTCTCCTCCCATCTTCCAAAGCTAGCATCGGACCACTCAGAAGGACATCTATGGAGAGGATGCAGCAGTGAATCAGGCAGATCGCCGGCGGCGACCAGGTAAAGTTAGCCAGGTTGAAGGAGATCCTTACTTGGTTTGACAATGAGTGGGAGATTTCGAGGACGGTACAGGCCATTTGGCAATGTATGTGAAAGAGCGAGACGGCGGCGATGAGGGTGGCGATGTACATGTACTCCTTGGCGGCAGTCACGCAGCAGTCCTCCGAGTTCATCGAGTATCTCCTCTGGGCGATGGAGCAGACAGATTCGCCCGAGGCGACAGTCAGGCGGAGGTGGTGCGTACAGGTCTAAGGTCAAGCACCCAGAGGATAATGAATCGATTGAGTATGGTGTGTCGTTCGTGAGGGTGCAGAGCCAGCTGGATCCACAGGAGTATTCATTTTCCCACCGCAAGAGGAGGCCAGATGGCACGATGTCGCTTCCCCGCCGTTCTCCATGGTTCCCTCGACGCTCGCCTCGTTTCAAAGGCGGTAGTAGGGTTTATGGTAAGCTTCACACTAACCTAATCTTCCACCTGCTCATGCTTACAATCAGTGTGACAGCTAATGAAAATCATGCTTACAATCAGTCTCCGAGTACTACGCCAATCACCCTAAAATAGCTCTAGACCTCTGGGTCAAAGTTGTGACACATCATACAAATAAAGAAAAATAGATTGGTGCTTCTTTCAGAAAAGAGTACTCCCTAGTAAATTGCCAATATAAGCTACTAGTATTTGGTTAGAGGATTTGCTGCCGAGAAAGATCCGTCCACAGAGAGTGCCACACATCCCACTGGTGGTGGTGGATGCCAATGCGTGCATGCAGCATGGTTGGTGTCGGTAATTTTTACTTGGCACACCTCGCACTCTGCATATATGCCGGTTCCATACGTACATTTGTGCAGATCCACCAAAATGCAGCTGAATAACCCTGTTTGCACAGATAATGAAAAAGCATGATTACATTATAGTGGCACTAGTTGATGAAACACACAAAATAAATAGAAGAAAATATTGGGATAGTATCATAGTATGCCATGCTGCGAGGGCGAGATGGGCCCTGCGACGCCTCATACGGTACGCCTCATACTGGAAATCGTCCCAAGTCTCCCAGATACACCTTCTGCCAGTGATGAACATCAGTGTACAGCGGTAGTACAAGGAGGCACCTTGAGACATTCAAATCTCTATTTTTGTACAGATCAACTAAAATTAAGCACCCTAGTTTGCAGAAATGCTAAAACATTAACAGTGGGACTAGTTGATGAAACATACATTAACAAAGAGAAGCACTTTCTTTATCTATATTGGAAATGAAATGATAGAGAGGACACTCGCTCTATTTTAACTGTATTAGTACTTCATTTTATCAGTAACACTAGGGTCGAGCAGGTGGCAAACGAGGTGTACCGTGCATCACAAGGATGGAGGCCGGGGGTGCTTAGATTGGGATGCTGAAGCTGGCTCTTTCAGTCACCAACATGGATGATTCAATTAATGGGACCTTTTGGTGTAGTTCACCTAAAATGAAGCAATGTCCCATGAGCTAGCAGCTTCTTCTTCAATTTTTTTAAGAAAAGGGCTCCAGCCCCGGTTCCATTTCCATCAGAAAACAAAACCCATAGAGCTTCTTCTTCATTAGTTGCAATAAAACTGAGCAACATCAAGGTTGGTTGTGAAGCTCCTGGAATGTTCAACTGTAATTTGGATATCATTTATGCAGTTCAACTAAGATCGAGCGTGAAATGTATATCTCTGTTTGCACAAAAAAGATGGAAAGGAGGGTGACTAACAAGTGATGAAACATGCATCAAATGAAAAGAAGCATGTTCCTTATTTGAATGGCAATCCTACAAGGACAGTAGCAATTTCTAAAGCAGTGGCATTGCTAGATATTAGTGTGGGCATTAGGATTAACTATGACCACCATTAAATACGACATTACTTTGGGCACGGGAGAGTAGGCGGACCAGGATATTTGCATTTCTAACGAAAAGAACCAACTTATCTTAATGGGAAATTTAGCAGGACATGTAAAAAAGTGCCATTGATTCATATTACTGGAGGCATTACATTGAAAACAACATTGGTTTAACGTGTCCTTACTTTTAATAGTGCGATTGCTACATTTTACCAGTGGCATTACATAAGAGTGGCTCAGGGCAACAAACATCAGAAGAGGATATCTGGGTTGGTCCCATTTCATCAGTGGCATTACATAAGAGTGGCTCGGGGCAACAAACATCAGAACAGGATATCAGGATATTGTGTGAGGCTAGCAAATCTAGTGGTGGACTTACTCTGTTGACTTGTCCCCCAGTCCCCACTTTCTTTCCTTTTTCAACCAATAGACCGGGTTTATATTGAGTTTGTAATGTGTTTCCCTTTATTTCCCTATTAGACCTAGAGGCCAGTTGGATAGCCAGCCTCTGCTACTTTTCGCCCCCATTATTTCCTCTTTCGACCAAGTCCTAGATTCAGGTAACAAATCCTCCCCCACCCCACCCCCTTTCTTCCTTGTTTGAAGCAAGTAGTACTAGATTCGAGTGCATGAAGTAGTTTTACCTCTTAGACGTAAAAAATTAGGTGGTTTTCGAACAGCCGATCGATCATATCTACGAGGGGGCCTGAGAAATAGTTAAAGATACAAATTCAGCGACTTAAGGAGCTCGGGAAGTAGAGCAAGGCCGGTTTGAAGGAAGTTATACCTGATGGTCGCCGGGATGTCGCTAGGTTGCCGGCGGAAGGCCGGATTTGCCCACACTACGGCAGCGAGGAAGAAGGGGTCGGAGGCCCTCCCTCGCCAGCGGTGCTTGGGAGAGAACGGCAAGGCAGGCTGATTGGGACGCGCCAGCAGTGGATAAGAGCCGTCGCCGAGGACAAACGTGTGAACGTTGCACCTTCTCACCTTCGCCGGAGAGAGAGTGTGGCCACCACTGTCGTGTTTAGATCTGGAGAGGACGAGGCAGTGTGAAGAGAGCAACACTAGCAAGCAAGCGTGGAGGCTCCTGCCTATATAGTGGATTACTATTTTTCTTTTGTCTACCGGAGCCGGCTTGACCTCGTCAATGACTGTCGAGAAGTCTTCATGCACGTGGCGCGGAGGCACAGTTGTCGTCATTTTGATCTGAAGCGCCGGATTATAACATATAACACGAAAAAGTTCCACATGACAAGAAATCATAACCTCACTGCTCAAAGGAGACAACATGAATCCCGACGGAAAAACTAGACGAGGAACAAAGCTCAAATTAAAGATAAACTCGTAGAAAAGGGGTCCGTCGATAGATGTCCTAATTAACATAGCCGGCTTGACCTAGATGGCAGCCAAGTAGTCTTCGTGCATGTGCCCCCAATGACTAGCCCAACTCAGTTGTCGCTGCTTAACCCTCGCAGTGATCCGAAGCACATGACACCTAATTTTGCGAGATGAAAAGAAACCTTTTTTTAGATTTCTCACCACAACTACAGCCATGTACAACACAGCCTGCACGATATGTAGACGATAGCCAATCCAGGCGTGTCTGCTGGAGTCTGGTCACATGCATGGACGAACTGATCTTTCGTGTCTTGCAGGGATCGTCCAGGCACCAACATAGTACAACACTTCTCTAGTACTATCGCTCATCTCCCTCTTCTATTAATTCACACGACTTGCAAGACCGGGGAGTGTGCCTATGGTCGATTCTCAATTGTGGTCCCACATGTGTGTGCAAACACAATATGACGCGTGTTCCATTTGGAGAGCAACGTGCCAGACCGACCGACCGTCTGGGGTGCGATGCGAACGCGACGGGCGTGCTGTATACTCCGTACATGTGTACCACCGTTTTCTAGAGGCTTTGCTCCATGGCGCAATCCATGGATACAAAATTACTAGTATACTGTACAACTATTTAATAGTCGAGGGCAGGGCTTTTCCTGTGCGGTAGGCGGGCAGTTTCGCCTAGTTGGTTCGATAGAGACGCAAGAATATGAGGGAGTAGGCTGCTACAAACGTAGGGCTGTGTGATTTGACAGTGAGTTACTGCTGGACAGGTGGGGCCCCGTGATTTGACTTGCCATTATCATTTTAACTGCGGCGCTACGACTGGCGTGAGTCTCCCGATTCCTGACCACCTCCATACAGGTGCCTCTCCCAATGCTCCACCATGTAGTTGAGGCTGGCTCTGGCATGAGATCCCACTTCTCCACTTTTTCCATGCCTCTCTTTCCTCCACATATGCAAAATGCCATGTAAAGCGCACTATTGTACTTACTTGCTCCTACAGGTGCTAAACTTGCCACATAGGCATAAAGTCTGATGTGGCAAGTTAATCAAGAAGACAGAGACTAGTTTGGTGACCCAAGGAAGAAACGGTGCTAAGCGCGTGTACCTAGGTGAAAAGACAATTTTGAGTCTATAGCTAATTAAATGAAGCAAACTTAGCAAAAAAAACTAATAAGCACACCATTTCATTGGAAAAGGTCACTCCTTGGCAAATGCAATAAATACTACTCCCTCTGTCCCATAATATAAGAATGTTTTTGGCACTACACTAGTGTCATAAACGTTCTTATCTTATGGGACGGAGGGACTACGAAGAAAGAGATAGAGAGAAGTAAAAAAATACACTTATAGCCAACCTTATAGCTAACCTTGTTGTAGTATGAGTGACTAAGTGATGACTATGTATGACTTGACAACATTAGATAGCCTAACGCACCGTGTTAAATCTCCAAGGGCGCGACCGCTTGAGCGATGCGACGGTCGTGGTAGGCGCGACCATGATACGGGCTGCTGGCAGCCCTTGGATCTGAGATCAAACGGTCGCATGCTAAGTTGCTGAAAATTTGCAGAATAACCCTCTAGGATAGGATATTCACCCATAGGTCTAGAATCACTCCATGCAACTGTTCGATCTCAGATCCAAGGGCTCTCGGAAGCCCGTATCATGGGAGAATGGAAAGCCACTACCCTGCCATTCGCACGCTGGTAGTTCGCTCCTACTCGTCCCCGCACGTCCTTTAATATTATGGCGGTTCGCTCCAAGTCGTCCCGTCCTTTCACATTACGGCGGTTCCACTAATCCTAACCCTCCTCCCAAATCCATGGCGTCCCAAATCTCCATGATCGGTGGTGAGTAAAAGGTTAGAACCATCACTGGCGATGAGTTCGACGTCATCTAAACCCGTTCTTCCGCGACGGTGAAAGGATGTCTTTCTCGCTTCAGACGCATGTTCGAAAACTCAGATGATGAGTGGGTCGCTAGCTAGATGTTGAGTACACCACAGTCCTGGGACGAGAAGGATCTAAAGGACGGAAAGAGGAAGAAGCCCGCCGTGATCCAAGTTTTGCGTGCATGACTTATGCTTGGTCTACCACATATGCCATGCCGACGTTGAATGCCTGGATTTTAAGAACTTCCTCGAGAGCAACCTAGTCAAATTCGTTACTTTAGACTTTACGAACGACAAAGAAGTCCTGGGTCGGATAGGCCTCGTTGTAGGCAACCCCTTCGACCTCCAGAAGAATTGGCTGCTGCCCTCCGGTGGCCAGCCTTCAGTGCTGACCCTGGTAGGAGCCATGGTTCATCCTTTGTACAGTAAACTGGGGAAACCTCAATACACGTTTCATTGTTATGCATGGCAGCGGAATGTACTAGATATAGACCACATCCACTACTCTGCAATGGATGGCTACCTTTGTTTCAATATCTACAAGGGTTGGATGAAGAGCAAGAGCCAAGTGTGTGATTCAAGCAAAGAAGTATGGGCCAAGAGGAAGATGGACAAGGACGAAGTCGAGGACATGGACGAGCACTCTGAGTAAGGTGGCAGTGTCGTTGCTCATGGTGGTTCTAATGCAGTGTCTACCGGAATAGTTGCAAAGTTTAATTTCAGGTGTGCTTAGTTTAATTTGAGGGGTGTGTTGTGTTGAGCCCCCAGCAGAACTATGTTATGTTTCTTCTCATTACTTTAACTCTTTAGTACGTACATACTAGTATTTCTTACATTTCATCTTTTAGTTGGTATAGTACTACCACTCCTTTCTTCACATTACATATGAATATATATGGCCAACATCATATAGCCAGCAGTTTAGTTGTCAAAGAATTTCAGGGTGCTTAGTTTTGTCAAAGAATTCCAGGATGCTTAGTTTTATTTGAGGGGTGGGTTGTGCTGGACACCATTATCGTGACTAGCCTTTTTAATAGTACTATATGCATAATTAGACAACAAGCGCTCTCTATATGTACCACCTTTTTTTAATTTTAATTTTTGCTCCATGGCGCATTCCATCGATACTACTACTGTACAAAAGTATACATTTTTTAAAAGGCTAGAGGGCAGGGCAGTCTAGCTTGGTCGGTTTCACGAGAGGCGAGGGCCTTTGTGATTTGATGGCTCAATTCTGCTGGAAGGCGGGGCCTTCTGATTTGACTGCTCGTATAAATGCGCCGACGACCTGAGGAGGAGCAAAGAACCGTGCGCTATACTCAAGGTTTCCACTGGAGTAGTACTACGACGGAGGAGCACGAAACACGGCAGCCCAATGCCATATGGCGATAAAAAATGATCTAATTTGCTAGTCATCTCATTGTTAGCATTGTTCTTTTCATTCCCTAAAAAAAGCATTGTTCTATTCATATCTCGCAGAGAACGTGACACGTGCGGCGAAACACCCGAAGCAAAATATGAAACACAAGAGCAAAAGAAGAACCCAAATGATCTAATTCGACATGGAGTCGTAGCTGCTTCTTCATCGCCTCCACGACCTCCATCTCCTTGCGCGTCTTCTCTACCATCTTCTTCATTTTGTCCATGATGCGGGATTTCTCGACGTGAGCCTTCATCATCCATTCCACGGCCGCATTACGTACCTTGATAGCAGCCGGGTGCTTGATGCGGAGCTTTGCCAACTCCTCCTTATGTTCCATGATGAGGGCCTGCAGCATCTTCATCGAGGAACTACTATTCTCATGCAGCTTCTTCCAGCCCGCATTCTTCTCCTTCAACAGGTCGAGCTCGTGGCAGAGCTTCGCCTTGTCCTCCTGAAGTTGCAGGATTTCGCCGATCACCTTCTTCTCCGAGGCAATGCTCTTCTTCAGCAGCATCACCAAGCCGGCGGTCAACTCCCCTTGCTTATTGAGCTCAGCGGGCATGTTGTCGAGGCTCTCCTTCAGTAGCTCCACCAAGCCTTGGATGAACTCCTTCTGCTTATTGAGGTGCTTATTGAGCTGATCGGCCATGCCGTTGAGGGATAACGACTCCGGCGCCGCCGGCTCGGCATGTTCGCCTCCGCGGCTAGGGAGCTCCTGGGAGCCATCGCCTGCCCATGAGAGATCTTGCGAGGTCTCTGCATGGCGGCGAGCCCTCTTTTTCTTTCTGTAGCCTTGGTTGACGCTCCCTTGTTATGATTAGTTCTCGACCTAGAGCTCTGCTCATCGACCATGGCAAGGACGGACGAAGAAGAAGCACTTATGAGGAGGAAAGGTAGAGTAATTTTCAGTTAGGTAGTTCCCCTTTTTATAACCTAAGTACTAGCACTAGTACTAATACCTGCATAGTGGGAACACGTTCAGCTTTGGTACGTACTAGTAGGTGTGAGCAGGCTTTCAAATGGGATGGGAACAAGGTAAAGATTAATTGATGGTTTTGGTTTCAAGGCCCGAAATGGCGCCCGATGAGTTTAGTGGAACATAAATTTCAAGTAGAATACACTGCTCAAATGCGTAAATATTATGTTACTGTCAAAAATTGGCACAAAATACGAAGGAGACCAATGGAAGTACTACTAGCAACCCATGATTTAACTACTCGCATGCGCGCAGTGGAGTAGTAATGTCTTTCTTCCGCCCTCACGTCCACTCAATTTGCATGCGCTGTATTACTTGACCATCAATGAAGTGAACGACTTTACACACGTCAAATTATCACATGGGGTGGATCTTCGGTACAAAATTGCGTCCGCCCGTGTACCTGCATGTGCGTGCGAGGGAATGAGTGCGTGCGTGGCATGCGTGCACATCTTCGCTTCGTGCATGTACCGATAGTATGGCTCAGGGAGGACGAGTACATTCTTCTGGAACCAGCAGCACGTCACTTGATCAATCGACACAAGGAGGTCGCGACAACGCCTCCGCATGTGCCACGTGGCTTCATGAATGTAGCGTGCCATTGGAATTCTAATTTACGTGTTTTGCACATACTCGAAGTACTAGTAAGGTACACGTGCATTGCACGCATCAGATTTTGCGACCAAATTATGAATAAATACCACACTATAGCATGTAAGCTCTGAGTCATATATGCCTGATATAGACCTTCGTTTAATTCTTATAGTTCATCTCATTCAAAATCAATTAGTTTTAATAAAAAATCTAGGGCCTCTTGGATTCGTAGGATTTCCAAAAGGCTGGAATAGGAAAAACATGGGATTATAGTGGAATGTCGTCTTGAATCCTACAGGATTGTATGAGTGTTTGATTGTGCATAGAAAAAATGCAGAATTCTTTCAAAGAGGTTTGACTGGATGGGATGTTTCCCATGAAATCTAGTGCAAATGAATCATATGGAAAAATCCATGTGGTTTACAACCCTACGAATCAAACAACCAAGATAGGAAAAATTCCTAAGGATTAGAATCCTCCAAAATTCCTTTGAGAATCATTTGAATCATAGTAGCCCTTAATCTATTTTATGATTCATGGAATTGTGCGTTGTAAAGCATGAAGTGAAAATAAATAATGGCAATTCAACTAGAAAAAAAGTTTGGGCAGTTATGATACGGAAGATTCTAGAACAAAAGAGAACCACTGTTGTTTTGAAGTTTGTGCATTATTCTTAAGTTCAACCACGGAGTCTGCTAGATTGTACATGTGGAAAAATCCGGTGGGGGGCTAGAAGATGGTGTGAGGGGACGAGTGGAGGGAGACTATGAAGGAGTGCACAAGTGCGAGATCGATATTTAGAGAGAGGGGGCGAGAACGTGCATTGTTGCGTGCAGTGGCGGAGCCATGAAAAATAAATGAGCTAGGGGGCCAAGCATTGCTAATCCTTTAAGAGGAGGGTCAATTCATGACCTTAAACCATTTTTAGCAGAAATTGTCTAATGATCACATTCATAGTAGCCTCGATATATAGTGATGTTAGCGGGGGCAGCGCCCTTGCTGCCCCCTGTCTTCGCCATTGTGCGTGCGTCTGAGAGATGAAGCAGAAGGCATGGATGATGAGAGGGGGACGTTGGATATATAATTAATGTTGGTGTATTAGCTATATATGTTAATCCTATATAGAGAGGTATAGATTGATCGATGTGGACGTGGGAAAGAGGGTAGAGACATCACTGGATATATCGATTGATCGGTTTGTGTGGAAACCTATGAAAGACCTAGCTATATACACACATACATAGAGGAACATCGATCATTGTGCATGCACGCGTGAGAGATAAAGAATGCCCGATATGATGGAGAGGGGGATGTGTGTGGGTGTGTTCCTTCATGGGAGACCGACCTGAAGAAAAAGATTGCATGTGTGCGATGGATAATCCCGACTAGTAGTGTGTGTGCATGCATGCACGAGAGAAAGTTAGTGGTACAATTATAAAGTGAAGACGACTGTGTGGGTGTAAAAGACTAGGTGAGGTCATAATCAATGTAAAGTTGAATTCAAATATTTGAATAAGAGACCCTGATGTTTGAAACCCATGCATGCATGAATAGAACAGAGATCCGTGCGGTGTGGTTTGGAAACGAGCATGTTGTAATGTATACACATTGAACAAGGTGAGACTGATTTGAATTTGAGATACCAATGGTAGACATCATTTGGCCACGTCGCATCCGTGCATGGACACACTATTCTAATTGGAGATGATGGGTGGATTTCGCATCACATATCTATATCTATACCCCCTATATATTATATATATATTATATATTATATTTTTTTATATTATGTGCGGGTAACTTTAACTTTCAAAGATGGTCGTTGGATGAGGCGAATCCGATGGTCAAAAGATGGCAAATTTGAGCACTACTGGCCGTTGCATATCATCTAGATTCCACCAGATTTCGCCACATGCATAATCTAGAAGACTCCATGGTTGAACTTAAGCATAATGAACAAACATCAAAACACAAGCACTTCTTCTTTGTTCTAGAATCTTCTGTATCAGAATTGCCCAAATGTTTTTCTACATGATTTACCACTATTTGTTTTTACTTTATGTCTTACAACGCACAATTCCATGAATCTTAAAATAGATTAGCTTTCTTATAAAAACTAGATGATTTTGAATGAAATGAACTATAAGAATTAAACGAACATCTACATCATGCATATATGACTCAAAGCTTACATGCTATAATGTGGTATTTACTCATAATTTGGTTGCCAAATCTCATGCGTGCAATTCACGTGTACCTTACTCTAGTCTAAATGGTGTTTGTGTGTGTGTTATGCGTGTTGAGGTGCAAATTGTCTTTTTTTGGTACACGTTAAGCTTGTTCTCCCGAAATTTCAAGCCGCGCCTTGTTATGCCAAAAATTCAAGATAGCGTCTCTGTCTATCGTGCTGTGAAACTCCCGTCTCTTCAACCCGCGCCTTGTTAGCCCAAAATATTTAAGATATATCTTTGTCTCTTGTGCTCCGACAACTCCCTTCTTTGTCTCGTTGTGCTCCGACAACTCCCTCCATCTCAACCCGCGCCTTGCTATTCCGAAATTACAACGCGCGCGAAAACTCCCACCTCCTGTGAAATCCCGACACGCAAAATGCCCGTGGTAACCCTGAACCGAAAGAACCGCCTCAAATCGGTGGGGGTACTTTTGTAACTTACCCCAAATTTCGGACAAGCGCATCCCGAAGCCATGGTTCCCCACTGCCATCCCATTCGCCCACCCATTCGTACACCGAGGCCGCGAAAACCTGCAATGAAGCCCCACACCCTGCTCCGTACGCCACCCAGCCGGAGCCTCTTCCTCGACAATGTCGTCCACAACAACACCTCGACGTCCCTCATCAACTGTAGCGGATGAGGATCCGTCGTTGATCTCGGCGTCTCGCCGGTTCAGCCACCCCGTCCTCCACCTCCAACGAGCTTCCCCGACGTTCCCCTCGTCTTTTGCACCACCTCCATTCCCACACCGCCGTCTTCACCTGCACCACCGGAAGAGCATCATCGCCGCCGTTTCCTCGGATGAAGCTGCAGCCAAATCGGCGCCACCAAAGAGGTTGTACACTAATCGCCGCATATTCTTCTTGATTCGATCTCACGGTGCTGTCGGCACTCGGTCCCGAGCCGACATGGCGCGGCTCCATCCACGGCGGCGTTGCTGTCCACTTCCTCCATGGCGTCGCTCCCTCGGCGGCGACGTCCACATCAGTAGGAGCTGCTGCTGCTTTAGCTCTCGCTCGCGTTGCTCCTCTGCTTTAGCTCTCACTCGCGCTGCTGCTCTGCTCTTGCTCTCGGTCCCCTGCCTGGTCTGCTCTTGCTATTGCTCTTGCTCGCGCTACTGCTCTCGCTCTTGCTTGCGATGTTGCTCCGATTTAGCTACACTTTAGTCGACTGAGTCAACTTTTGGGTCAGTCGATTTTCAGGGGGTGGGGGGGCTCGCCGGGGTGAAGGAAGAACCAGCCGCAGCAGGGAGGGGGGATCACCAGAGAGGTACCCCACTATCTATCTTAGGGTTCAGGGTGGAGGCGGTGGTCGCCGGCGATGGCGGGGCGGTGGCATGGGGATCGCCAGAGAAAAAGCTCGGCACGTGGGGGGGCGGCTAGAGGGATGGCCGGGACGGCGGCGGACCGGCGGTCGGGAGTGTTTTCGGGGTGGGCAGGGCGGCGGGGGGCTGCTGTTTGGCCGGTGGTGGCTGGCGGCTCAGGGGGGTGGAGTTTGAAGATGAACTACAAGCCCTTGATTTCGTATCCAACGGCTGCAAAATCGACTGACCAGAGATGAAAAAGTCAGTCGACCGACGTGTAGCGTCACCTTGCTAGTGCGTTCAGTTTCGACAGCAAAATTCAGTTTCGATAGCAAAATTCAGTTTCGACAGTTAAGTTCAGTTTCGACAGTTAAATTCAGTTTCGGCAGTTAAGTTTAGAGACGAGCAGCTGATGTATTTTACATCTAGCACTTTGTGGTTATATATTTTACGTCATGTATTGGAGATGCTATTAGAATTCCACTCAGGTTAACGTTATCTCTCTTGTCATGCTTCAGCCTCGGCGTCGTACAACTCACCGGAGCTGCTCCAACGACAAAACCCTCCATCACAGCGGAGCAGTACCTCGGGCTCCATCTCCAGACGCCTAAGATCTTCTTCCCCTCCTCCGATAGCCAAGTCAGCCGGAGCATCCTCACCAGCCAACCCAATCACACTGAGATCGACATGGCTTCGCCAAAGAGGTTGTACACTTGTTGCATCTCTTTTTTACTCTACATGTTATATATATTGTCCACTGAGCACACGTAGTAACAAGAAATACGATTATTTTATCCTACTATATGACAAGCAGTGAGGTACCAGGCAACTTAGCTATCCGTGATGGACTCTCTTGAACGCCATCATTATTTATCTCTGCGTGTTTGAGTTGTGCATTTGTCGATGGGCCTGGGACTTGAGCTAGTATGGCAGTGGCCTGGGTCCAAAGTAATAGAAGTAGAACAAAAACATTTTTTTAGTGTAGGATTTTCCTTGCTCAAGCCTGCCTACTAGAATCGCCAGTGCTTGAAAGGAAAAGAGAATGAAAAACATAGGAATTGGAAAGTTTCCTATGGTACTACTTTTCATGAATTTGGTGCAAAGGAATGGAGCAAAGGAAAACTGTAGTATTTGTTCCTTTAGTGTCTCCTTGAAAGAAAAACCGTAGGAATTTCTAATTTCCACTTGTCCTCCTTTTCATATTCCTATTCATCAAGCACAAGACTAAGAGATAGTAGAATAATAACATTATAACCGTACATTTTCTTATGGTTTGACTTAATCTCACCATGATTTTTTTGCATCCTGTGATCTTCCAATTGTTGTGAATCAAACACCCAGATTGGCAGAAATCCTGTGTTTTAGAATTCTCTGTTTTGCACGTGGATTCCTATGCTATTCATGTCTATTTCCTATCCCTGCATTGCTAGAATCCTCAAATTCAAACAAGCCCTTACTCAATTACTTCTGTTACAGATATGTGTCAAAGAAAACCTTGTGTGGTTTGTCCTGCTCTTGCGGCGCTGTGTTCCACCCCAGCTCAGCTGCTCCAACAACGGAAGGGTTCACCACAGCAGGGATCCACTCTCCAGACTGTCTTTCGCCACCTCAGAACTTCTTCCCCGCCACTGGCAGCCACGACAACTGCATTACCATCATCAACTGAGCAGATGACCTTGAGGACTACACTTATGCATCGCTTAATATGATGACATGAAACATTATCGTCGTGTTCACCTATTAGACTCCGAGTCAGGTCCAAACTAATGCTAAAACTTGAGTTTTTAAATGGTTGTGGGGTACATATTGGGGCAGTAATCAGTACTATCTGTCTACTATCTGGTTAATCTCTGGTGTCTACTATGAGTTTCATGTTGGGTGCAAACAAACATTAAAGGAGCCATTATCTGTATTTTTTAACTAAAGCTATTATATGCCTACTATCATTGGTTTTGGGTCTATCCACAGTTTGCTACCATCACTCTGGATTTGTGCATCACTCCTTACATAATCTCACAATGTTTTATTCCTATGCATGCTAGTTATTGTACACAATGGAACTGATCATGTAGAGCAAAAGAGACGAGCCTTGCGTGGCAATAAAATTTCATGCAGACGTCGCTCCATGGTGGGCGCAAAGGCAGCCCCCCTCCACCCATTTTGGATCGTAATTAAGAGGAAGATAACTGTTCTGAGGGGGATTCAAAAGGAGAAGACCACTCCTATTTACCCCATGAGGTCTTCTCTCTAACTTGGCATGCTGATGTTGGTAATATCATGCATATGGTGCCTTGCATTGCTTACTGTATACATTAAAGATGTCATCTGCTTAGTTTAGACATGCTTTGTGTCAATGCCATCTATTTAGTTTATTTATCGTATATGTGAATCATGCAATGCCATCTTGTTTAGCCAAGCATCATATATGTGAATTTTGCAATGCCACCCTGGTTAGCCAGTCATCTTACATGTGAATTATATCATGCCATTATTTTTTTTATTATGTGTTAAATTTGTCAACAATTTTAGTACATTCAATTACTCTTCCTGTGCATCAGCCATTCGGCACGGTCATGGAAAAATCTGGAGTGGAAACAAGGTCTTCAGAGCAGACAATGCTATCTAACGAAGCGCATGTCTTGCTGGTTACCAATAGCTCCTCAGAGGAGGATTCAGAGACAGATGACCAGTCATATCCCCCCCCCCCCCCGAGGTGCATGCTCTAACTTGACAGGGTTATGTTGCTCATATCGTGTGTATGGTATCTTGCATTGCTATGTCATTTGCTTAGTTTAGACATGCTTTGTGTGAATGCCACATGTTAGTGTCTAATTACCATATATGTGAATTATGCAATGCCATCTTGTTGCAAGACATTATATATGTGAATTATGCAATGTTATCTTGTTGCAAGGCATTATGTATGTGAATTATGCAATGCCATGCTGTTTAGGCAAGCGTCATATATGTGAATTATATCATGCCGTCCTTTTTTTGTATTTCTCATTGCTTTTGTCGACAATGTTTTCATATTCAACTGCTCTTCCTGTGCATCAGCCATTTGAATTGGTGATGGAGAAATCTGGAGTGAATACAAGGTCTTCAGAGCAGACAATGCTACTTGCTGAAGCAGATATCTTGCTGGTTATAGATAGCTCTTCAGAGGAGGATTCAGAGGCAGATGACCAGTCCTATTATCCCCCTGAGATGTATGCTCAAACTTGGCAGGGTTATATTACTCATATGATGCATATGTTGTATTGCAATGCTTAGTTTTTACATCATATACACAATATTGAATGCCATCTCCTTAGTTGACACATCATATATGCGATTGCCCTCTGCTCACTTCCTTAGTATATAAATCATATATTTGAATTATGTCATGCCACGATGTTTACATAGACAGCATGTATCTGAATTATGGCATGCCAACCCATTTTTTAAAGACATAATATAGTTATATCATCTCATCCTGTTTACATAGTCATCATATTTTAAATTATTTCATTATCCGTGAATTATATCATGCCATCATGTTTCCATCGACGGCATGTTTGTGATTTATGGCATGCCAACCACTTTAATAGACACATCTTATAGTTATATCATGTCATCCTGTTTACATAGTCATCATATTTTGAAGTATGTCATTCTATCCTATTTAGTTAGCCATCATACATGTGAAATTGTGTCATCCTATCATGTTGAATTAGCCATCATATATGTGAAATTATGTCCTGCTATTCTGTTTGGTTGGACAACATAAATGTGAATTATTTCATGCCCTGTTTTCTTCCCTACTATCCATTGCACCTGTCTATCTTACAACATCTGTACATTCAATTACTTTTCTTGTTTATCAGCCATTTCAATTGGAGGGAGTGATGGCAGTATCTGTGGGAGTAAAAACACGGTCTTTAGAAAAGATTGTGCTACCTGTCGATGCGGATAGAACCACGGTTGTACTTGCCCAAGAACCAGCCCCACCACACATAACCCACACTCATGCAGATTGTACCCCTACCCAGTTGGACAGAGAACCAGCTAAACCACTTCTAACCCCAACCCCAGCAGATAGTAACCCAGTTTCCATTGACACAACACCGTCTCCACCACAGAGCACCAAACACGAGAAGTTAGTAAGGCAACTGCAGTGCCCAAAGCACGAGGACCACCACTCTGAACCCCAAGTCAACGCTTAAAGCAGCAGAAGAATTGTTCTCAGGTCAGGTTCCGTAGCTATGGTTCATACTACTTTTCTCTTACATCACTGTATTTACTCATACCAACTAATTTCAAATTTGAAGGATGCAAGTAAAACTCCAATGGCGCAACAGGTATGTTTTAAACCTGTTTCTTTAACGTGTTTGGCTGTTTGCTGTTGTAACTTGCTCTATGTTGATTTCAGTTTCAATTGAATAAACAGTTTTGTTCTCATGCCATGCACATTACAAGTGTTGTTATTGCTGTGTAGTTTCCCACACTTATATTCTGTCTATGCTGCTTTGTCTTAAATAGATATGATTCAAACTATATCTATCTTGATTTGGCAACATAAACTAGAATGATATAGACCATACAGTAACCATACTACATAGATATATGTTTGTTTCATGCTGTTATCCTGTCCACCTTACTATTGAACTGGTTTACCAAAATGAGTTACATATACTACATTGTAAACCTGTGATGTATTTGTTTGTTTCTCCTTTAGAACGCGGATAAAATATTGGAGAAGAGTACCCCCTTATGCAATGGTAAAGGAAGTAATGCAGATAAGGTTCAAGATAGTGAGACATCCTTGTTGGTCTCCAAGAAAGCTGATAAAAACTATATTGAAGACACTGAGACAACCCCAAAGTCATGTCTTGATGCAGTGTTCGAGTTACTGGCTACTACTGCTAGCACGAGCTCTTCGAACTCGTTGCCTGAATCAGTTCGGCTTCTTGAGTCTCAACTTCAAGTTGAAAGACATCGATCAGATGTTATGCGACAGGAAGCGGAAGGACTGAGGAAGTCCCTGCAAAATTCAGATGCATACTTTCTGGTGCAACAACAAGTGATGGAGGACTTAAGCGCCAAACAAGAGAAAGTTAATAAGCTTGCTAAGCATCTTGCCAGCATTATGGGTACCCAGGATATTGTTTCTTGAGCTCTTCTGAAGTGGTTTCAGTTCTGGACTTGTTTTGTTGCGGCGTTTATATGCTGATGTGTTCCCTATATTTGCACTGGTGGCGAACTTTGATTCCCAGTGGATGTAATATGTGTAATAGCCGTGATAGCCTAGAGTAAGTTGCTTGCTTATTTATTTCCTTATTGTCTTGTTTATTTCTTTGCTTGTAGTCAGTGCAGTTCTTTTTCCACGGTTTGCTCGTGGCTGCAATAACCAATTTTTTAAAACTAGGCCACAATAACCATGGGCTACATATTTACTGTAGTTACCATTTCCCTCCTATGGGCCGTAGAAACAATGGGCCTTCTACGTGTCATAGAAACAATGGGCCTTATACGGGTCGTAGACACAATGGGCCTTCTACGGGCCGTATCACCAATGGCCCTTGTACGGGCCGTATGATCGGTTGGCCAAACATGGGCCAATAACAGACCGCATTATGGCCGTAAACGGGCTAGAGTTGGAATCGCCTGTTCATGGCCGACCATAACGGGTCATCATTAATCGGTCGTATTTGATGATGCTATGAAAACGGCCCAACGTATTAACGGACCACAAAATGGCCCGACTGTAACCTCGGGCTGAATTTAGCCCACAAGTAGAAAATGACAGTAATGGGCCGTAAGTAAACGAATGCTGGAAATGAGCCCAAGAATAAATGGGCTCTTAGAAGGCCAAAAGATAACATGGGGTGGAAACGGCCCAACAGAATAACGAGTTGTTAATGGGTATAAAGTGATACACTGTTCATTACGGGCCAGTTTCACCATGGGCCATTAATGGGTATAAATTGATACACTGTTCACTGCAGGTCAGTTTCACCATGGGCAGTTAATGGGCCAAGAGTTACAAAGGGCCTCATATTGGTCGAAAGACGTCATGGGCCATACATGGGCCAGAAGTGAAAACGGGCTGGAATCATATTGGATGGTCCAAATGACGCTACTGGGCCTAATTCGGATAGGGCGTAACGGGCCTTGGGTTAGCGGGCTATAAATGGGCTATATGTGAACAGGCCGTTAACATGCTTTCCATGGGCCGGCATGTCACCTTTTGACCAAGTCAAACGGGCTGGCCTTTTCATAGGAATGGGCCTCTGTTGGGCCGTGCCATGTGTCGACGTATCATAGGCGCCTTCTGTCCAATGAGTGGATGACATCTGTCCCAACGATGAGCCGACATGTGTTTCCTCCAGCCAATGATGATTTTACACGTGGAAAATCCCCATTGGTCCGGGCTGTTAACGGGTTATCGGATCCAAAACCCGACCTGACAGCTTAACGGCGTTCCGTTACGGTGGATGCCACGTGTCGGTCACCCTTGACGAAAGCACTTCTGTGACACGTGATTTATCGTCATGGAAATGGACATTCCGTGATGATAATTTTGGTAATGTCATGGAACACTTCTACGACAGCACAGGTATGACTATCTTGATTCTGTCATAAAATCCTCATGGATGTACATGCATGACAGAAAATGCGACCTACTGTGACAAACACGTATCATCATGGAAGTGTATTTTTTTGTAGTGCAGAGTATGAACAAACTCGACATCACCACTTTATGCCTCCTTATGCCAACTTTTTGCTGTTGTTAATGTAAGGGCGCATGTAAAATGAAGCGACCACACTATTACCTTAAGGACATGTCTAACCAGTGTAATTGTTAATCTAATGCCTCCAGTGATATGATGCAATTAAACTATGTTACAAATGGTACTCCTGTTGTTTTCCCTAGTATGATACGTAAGTTGCTTCTTTACGCTGCTGAATGTACTGGTGTCCCCACGGTCCCATGCCCTTAAACCAACTCTTTAGCTGCTAGTGATCTACTGTATCTGGTAAACAAGCAATGCCACCATTAAAGTAATCCCATATTTGACGAATGTCATTGTTGATCGTAATGCTTCCAGTAACATGAAGCATTGCTGACATTTTAAATTTTCTATTATCCTTGCGTGATTGCCATGAACATAATCAAGATGCTTCTTTTCATTTTGTGTACCTTTCGTATCTTGTTATTGACCAGCAAGTATTTTCTTTCTATCTTTTTGTGCAGATAGGGATATCCATTTCATCTTGTTGCTATTGTGACCTTTTGGTGAACTGCACAAAAAACTTTTTTTTGATATGAGTGTCTTGTGCAGTTCAACTAAAATGTCACGTGGGCAACATCTCTCAATTTGGGTGGAACTGCACAAAATGGTGATTGGAGTTTCCAAAATCTCCGTCAAATTATGCTGGTAATCTCATGCAACATTTTATTAGCCTTTGCAAGATGAGCTGTCACTGTCACCACAATGGCACTTTATTTTAGTGGAACTGCATAAAAGGATGAGCAAATTATAGTTGCACCTTACATGAGCAGGACAGTCAACCTTAATTTTGCTCAATTTTAGTGCAACTACTAAAGAAGAACTTGCCAGCTCACGAGAGCAAGTACTTCTTGCTAGTTGAATGATGCAATCTTTGCTTCATTTCAGGTGAACTATAGAAAAAGTCGCATGAATTGAATCATCGAGTGAAGCTGCAGGTTGACTTCAACTAGTGCCACTATTATAGTAATCATGCTCTTTCTTATCAGTGCAAACAGGAATACTCAACTACAGATGTTGTGATGGTCAAGAGTATTCGCCAAGTTCTTGGGTTGTATGACACGGGTAGCCAAGATGGATTTAATCCCGATATTCACTTTATCAAAAGGCTCTAATGGGTTGGTTCTGAATCTTGCAATCTGGGAATCAATGAGATGTGTAGGCATGTTTGTTATACTTATTATTTGTATCTTATTTGTTGGTTCCGAATCTTGCAAGGTGGGAATCAATGAGATGTGTAGGCATCTTTGTTGTACTTATTATTTGAATCTTATTTATTGGTTCTAAATCTTGCAAGCTGGGAATCACACATTATGATGCAGAGGACAACAACCATAACAAACTGTTCAAACTTTGTAGTATTGTCTTTGTGAAAGTGCAGCAAATGTGTTGATTGTGTGCATCCTAAGAATAATAATTATAATTGTTGTGCATGTTGATCATGTGGCACTGATAGAACGAGCCAATGCATTGCTTGTTTTAAGAATAAATTAATTAAAGCTAATTAAATTAAGGTAAAGTGACCACTAACACTTGTTATTACAGTACCAATACAGACCCCGCTCGTGAACCGACGTGTGGCCGGAATAGGTTTCTTAATGGAGGCGTTTGAATGCGCCAAGGGTGCATGTTCTGTCGGGCATGCAACGGTGAGGGAGGGGTAGTAACTATTTTTACCTATACACACTCAGTTTACTGTGGAATCCAGTTCCCCAAGAGCTGAAAACGAGTTGTTGCCACCGCCTACCCACTCGTTCACTTCAAGAGACTCCAATGGCGATTCGAGGGGTGAGCCTGCTAGACATGGACTTCAGCAAGGAGTCCACCTTTGAGTTCGCCGTCAGTCCCTTGGCTGCACCAAGTTGAATGTGATGTACACCAACGATCCGGACTCGGTGAAGCTCTGCCTCGCCGAGTTCAAGCAGTACCTACAGGACGAGAAAGCACAAGGTCCCAGGACTAGACCTTGTGCCCATCCATTCATCTCCTGATAGGGAATAGCGGATCGCCGTCGCCAAGGTATGCGTGCGGGACGGGGTTCTCGTCTACCACTATTGTAGGGCCATTAGAAGTTCTGGAGCATTCGCCCGTTTCATCGGCAGCGCTGGCTGCACCTTCGCTATGCTGGAGAGAAGGAAGAACACGATGATTCAGCCATCTGGTGCAACAAGCTTTTCGACATCCAGAAGCAATACAAGATCATTGGCAACGGGCAGGAGGACTTCATGGTTGACCTCGCCGAGACCATCATCGACCCCTGCTACGCCTCGGATATGTCTCCAACGTATCTATAATTTTTTATTGTTCCATGCTATTATATTACCCCTTTTGGATGTTTATGGGCTTTATTTACACATTTATATCATTTTTGGGACTAACCTACTAACCGGAGGCCCAGCCCATATTGCTATTTTTTTGCCTATTTCAGTATTTCGAAGAAAAGGAATATCAAACAGAGTCCAAGCGGAATGAAACCTTCGGGAGCTTGATTTTTGGAATGAACGTGATCCAGAGGACTTGGAGTGCAAGTCAAGAAGCAGTCGAGGCTCCCACGAGATAGGACGGCGCCCCCCCCCTATAGGGCATGCCCCCTGTCTCGTGGGCCCCTCAGGCAGCCACCGACGTACTTCTTCCTCCTATATACACCTACGTACCCCAAAAACATCCAGGAGCAAGACCAAACACAATTTCCACCACCGTAACCTTCTGTATCCATGAGATCCCATCTTGGAGCCTTCGCCGGCGTTTTGCCGGAGGGGGAATCGACCATGGAGGGCTTCTATATCAACATCCTTGCCCCTCCTATGAGTTGTGAGTAGTTTACCATAGACCTACGGGTCCATAGTTATTAGCTAGATGGCTTCTTCTCTCTTGTTGGATCTCAATACAATGTTCTCCCCCTCTCTTGTGGAGATCTATTCGATGTAAACTCTTTTTGCTGTGTGTTTGTCGAGATCCGATGAATTGTGGGTTTATGATCAAGTTTATCTATGAATAATATTTGAATCTTCTCTGAATTGTTTTATGTATGATTGAGTTATCTTTGCAAGCCTCTTCGAATTATCAGTTTGGTTTGGCCTACTAGATTGATCTTTCTTGACATGGGAGAAGTGCTTAGCTTTGGGTTCAATCTTGCGGTGTCCTTACCCAGTGACAGAAAGGGTTGCAAGGCATGTATTGTATTCTTGCCGTCGAGGATAACAAGATGGGGTTTATATCATATTGCTTGAGTTTATCCCTCTACATCATGTCATCTTGCTTAATGCGTTACTCTGTTCTTATGAACTTAATACTCTAGATGCAGGCAGGAGTAGGTTGATGTGTGGAGTAATAGTAGTAGATGCAGGCAGGAGTCGGTCTACTTGTTATGGACGTGATGCCTATATACATGATCATGCCTAGATAATCTCATAACTATGCGCTTTTCTATCAATTGCTCGACAGTAATTTGTTCGCCCACCGTAATACTTATGCTATCTTGAGAGAAGCCACTAGTGAAACCTATGGCCCTCGGGTCTATCTCTTTTTGCATCTATATTATAAAATACCAAAAATATATTTATCTTATCATACTATCTTTATTAGATCTCACTTTCGCAAGTGGCTGTGAAGGGATTGACAACCCCTTTATTGCGTTGGTTGCGAGTTCTCAGTTTATTTGTGTAGGTGTGTGGGACTTTTAAGGAGCGTCCTATTGGATTGATACCTTGGTTCTCAAAAACTGAGGGAAATACTTACGCTACTATTGCTGCATCACCCTCTCCTCTTCGAGGAAAACCAACGCAATATCAAGACGTAGCAAGAAGGATTTCTGGCGCTGTTGCCGGGGAGGTCTTCGCTCAAGTCAAGACATACCAACCCATCACAAACCCATCTCCCTCGCATTTACATTATTTGCCATTTGCCTCTCGTTTTCCTCTCCCCCACTTCACCCTTGTCGTTTTATTTGCCCTCTCTTTCCCAATCTTCTCCTCTCTTTTTCGCTTGCCTTTTCCCATTTGCCATGGCTAGTCCTCTTATCCTTATTCTCACTCCCGAACAAGAAAGTCTCAATTTTAAGCAAAGGGAGAGAGAAAATTTAAAAGATTCTTGGCATAGAATTTGCAATGCCCAATATAAAGCTACTAGGAAGCTTGCTACTTCCGTTCTTCTCCGCAATTTTTATGTAGGCATTACTCCTAGGAATAGATGTGTTCTTGATATTGCTACGGTGGTGCTTTCATGAGTAGCCATATGTTTGATGCTTATAATGCTATGTTAGATTTGTTTGGCCCACCACCTCTTTTGATCAATGGAACTGTTTTAACTTTAGAACATGTTATGCAACAGCTTGAGATTATTGAAAATAAAATTGCCACTCTTGATTTGATTGAAAATTTGGATAAAAATATTCATAATCACATTACCCAATTTGGATCTAGGGTTGGAGTTACTTTGAAAAATCTTAAAGAAAAAGAACCTATAGTCAATGAAAAAAATAGATCTAGACTCTGCTAGAATCGGTAAACTTGAGGATATCATTACAAACTTAGGTTCCGTGTTTTCCCCCATGAAAAACACTCCAAAACCCCCTACTAAAACTGCCAAGTTTATTTATGTTCCTAAAAATAAGGGTGAATCTTCTAGTAAGGGAAACTCGGATCTCAAATCCATAAGTGTTTTTCCCAATTGTCTCTCTATCGTTAAGGAACCTTTTACTACCAATGAATTTCTTGAATTTTTGCCTAAAGGTTTAGCCATTGCTAAAAGGGGAGAAATCCCTAGAGATTACAAGCACTCTATTGATGAATTTAGTGCCAAAAATGGCACTCGCTAGATCTATCTTTGCTTTTATGCCTAGCTAGGGGTGTTAAACGATAGCGCTAGTTGGGAGGCAACCCAATTTTCTTTATGTTTTTTGTTTTTGTTCCTGTTTAGTATTAAATCTTGCATCTAACTTCTGTTTAGATGTGTTTTTATCTTTTAATTAGTGTTTGTGCCAAGTAAAACCTATAGGATAACCTATGGCGATAGTTGATTTGATTCTGCTGAAAAACAGAAACTTTGCGCGCACGAATATAATTTTGTTAAATCACCAGAACGTGCTTTTGCGTTGATTCTTTTTGCTTATGATCAATAAAAAAATTCCAGGACTTCCTATTTTGGTAGGATTTTTAGAGTTCCAGAAGTTTGCGTTACTTACAGATTGCTACAGACTGTTCTGTTTTTGACATATTCTGTTTTTCGTGTGTTGTTTGCTTATTTTGATGCATCTATGGATAGTAAATTAGATTATAAACCATGGAGAAGTTGTAATACAGTAGATTTAACACCAAAATAAATAAATAATGAGTTCATTACAGTACCTTATGTGGTTGTTTTGTTTTCTTTCACTAACGGAGCTTATAAGATTTCCTGTTGAGTTTTGTGTTCTGAAGTTTTCAAGTTTTGGGTAAAGCTTTTATGGACTATGGAATAAAGGGTGGCAAGAGCCTAAGCTTGGGGATGCCCAAGGCACCCCAAGATATTCAAGAATAGCCAAAAGCCTAAGCTTGGGGATGCCCCGGGAAGGCATCCCCTCTTTCGTCTTCATTCATTGGTAACTTTACTTGGAGCTATATTTTTATTCGCCACATGATATGTGTTTTGCTTGGAGCGTCGTGTTTATATTAGTATTTGCTTTTTAGTTTACCACAATCATCCTTGCTGTACAAACCTTTTGGGAGAAGCCTATTTGATTAGGATTTGCTAGAATACTCTATGTGCTTCACTTATATCTTTTGAGCTTGATAGTTTTTGCTCTAGTGCTTCACTTATATCTTTTAAAGCACGGTGGTGTCTTAATTTTGAAGAAATTGCTAGTCTCTCATGCTTCACTTATATCTTTTTGAGAGTCTTTTAGAACAGCATGGTATTTTCTATGGTTACAAAGTTGGTCCTAGAATGATGAGCATCCATGTTGGGTATAATAAAAACTATCATAGAAAGTGAATTGGATGCTATGATCAATTTGATGCTTGATAATTGTTTTGAGATATGGAGGTAGTGATATTAAAGTTATGCTAGTTGGGTGATTATGAATTTAAAGAATGATTGTGTTGAAGTTTGTGATTCCCGTAGCATGCACGTATGGTGAACCGCTTTGTGATGAAGTTGGAGCACAATTTTATTTATTGAGTGTCTTCCTTATGAGTGGTGGTCGGGGACGAGCGATGGTCTTTTCCTACCAATCTATCCCCCTAGGAGCATGCACGTAGTGCTTTGGTTTTTGATGACTTCTAAATTTTTGCAACAAGTATATGAGTTCTTTTGACTAATGTTGAGTCCATGGATTATACGCACCCTTTCACGCTTCCATCATTGCTAGCCTCTCTTGTGCCGCGCAACTTTCGCCGGTACCATACAGCCACCATATGCCTTCCTCAAAACAGCCACCATACCTACCTATTATGGCATTTCCATAGCCATTCCGAGATATATTGCCATGCAAATTTCCACCGTTCCATTTATATGACACGCATTACTTTTGTCATATTGCTCTTTGCATGATCATGTAGTTGACATTGTATTTGTGGTAAGGCCACCTTCATAATTTTCATACATGTCGCTCTTGATTCATTGCATATCCTGGTACACCGCCGGAGGCATTCATATAGAGTCATAACTTGTTCTAGCTTTGAGTTGTAATTCTTGAGTTGTAAATCCATAAAAGTGTGATGATCTTCATTACTAGAGCATTGTCCTAGTGAGGAAATGATGATGAAGACTATGATTCCCCCACAAGTCGGGTTGAGACTTCGGACTTTACAAAAAGAGAAAAAGAAAAAAAGGAAAAAATAGAAAGGCCAAAAAGAAAAAAGGCAAAAGAAAAAAAGGAAAAGAAAAAAAAGAAAAAGAAAAAGAGAAAAGAAAAAAAATAAAATGAGAGAAAAAGAGAGAAGAGACAATGCTACTATCTCTTTTTCCACACTTGTGCTTCAAAATAACACCATGATCTTCATGATAGAGAGTCTCATATGTTGCCACTTTCATATACTAGTGGGAATTTTTCATTATAGAACTTGGCTTGTATATTCCAATGATGGGCTTCCTCAAAGTGCCCTAGGTCTTCGTGAGCAAGCGAGTTGGATGCACACCCACTTAGTTTCTTTTGTTGAGCTTTCATATATTTATAGCTCTAGTGCATCCATTGCATGGCAATCCCTACTCAGTCACATTGATATCTATTAATGGGCATCTCCATAGCACGTTGATACACCTAGTTGATGTGAGACTATCTTCTTTTTTTTCGTCTTCTCCACAACCACCATTCTATTCCACATATAGTGCTATGTCCATGGCTCACGCTCATGTATTGCGTGAAAGTTGAAAGAGTTTGAGATTATTTAAGTATGAAACAATTTCTTGGCTTGTCATCGGGGTTGTCCATGATTAAATACTTTGTGTGATGAAGATAGAGCAACAGCCAGACTATATGATTTTGTAGGGATAACTTTCTTTGGCCATGTTATTTTGAGAAGTCATGATTACTTTGATTAGTATGCTTAAAGTATTACTGTTTCTTATGCCAATATGAACTTTTATTTTGTATCATTTGGATCCGAACATTCATGCCACAATAAAGAAAATTACATTGAGAATTATGCTAGGTATCATTCCACATCAAAAATTTCTTTTTTATCATTTACCTACTCGAGGACGAGCAGGAATTAAGCTTGGGATGCTTGATACGTCTCCAACGTATCTATAATTTTTGATTGTTCCATGCTATTATATTACCCCTTTTGGATGTTTATGGGCTTTATTTTACACATTTATATCATTTTTGGGACTAACCTACTAACCGGAGGCCCAGCCCATATTGCTGTTTTTTTGCCTATTTTAGTATTTCGAAGAAAAGGAATATCAAACAGAGTCCAAACGGAATGAAACCTTCGGGAGCGTGATTTTTGGAACGAACGTGATCCAGAGGACTTGGAGTGCAAGTCAAGAAGCAGCCATGGCTCCCACGAGATAGGAGGGCGCCCCCCCCCCACCTGTAGGGCGCGCCCCCTGTCTCGTGGGCCCCTCGGGCGGCCACCGACGTACTTCTTCCTCCTATATATACCTACGTACCCCGAAAACATCCAGGAGCAAGACGAAACACAATTTCCACCACTGTAACCTTCTATATCCGCTAGATCCCATCTTGGAGCCTTCGCCGGTGTTCTGCCGGAGGGGGAATCGACCACGAAGGGCTTCTACATCAACATCCTTGCCCCTCCTATGAGTTGTGAGTAGTTTACCACAGACCTACATGTCCATAGTTATTAGCTAGATGGCTTCTTCTCTCTTTTTGGATCTCAATACAATGTTCTCCCCCTCTCTTGTGGAGATCTATTCGATCTAAACTCTTTTTGCGGTGTGTTTGTCGAGATCCGATGAATTGTGGGTTTATGATCAAGTTTATCTATGAATAATATTTGAATCTTCTCTGAATTCTTTTATGTATGATTGATTTATCTTTGCAAGTCTCTTCGAATTATCAGTTTGGTTTGGCCTACTAGATTGATCTTTCTTGACATCCGAGAAGTGCTTAGCTTTGGGTTCAATCTTGCGGTGTCCTTACCCAGTGACAGAAAGGGTTGCAAGGCACGTATTGTATTGTTGCCATCGAGGATAACAAGATGGGGTTTATATCATATTGCTTGAAATTATCCCTCTGCATCATGGCATCTTGCTTAATGCGTTACTCTGTTCTTATGAACTTAATACTCTAGATGCAGGCAGGAGTCAGTCGATGTGTGGAGTAATAGTAGTAGATGCAGGCAGGAGTCGGTCTACTTGTTATGGACGTGATGCCTATATACATGATCATGCCTAGATAATCTCATAACTATGCGCTTTTCTATCAATTGCTCGACAGTAATTTGTTCACCCACCGTAATACTTATGCTATCTTGAGAGAGCCACTAGTGAAACCTATGGCCCCTGGGTCTATCTCTTATCATATTTGCTTTCAATCTACTTTTATTTTCATCTTTACTTTTGCATCTATATTATAAAATACCAAAAATATATTTATCTTATCATACTATATTTATTAGATCTCACTTCCGCAAGTGGCCGTGAAGGGATTGACAACCCCTTTTATTGCGTTGGTTGCGAGTTCTCTGTTTGTTTGTGTAGGTGCGTGGGACTTTTGAGGAGCCTCCTACTGGATTGATACCTTGGTTCTCAAAAACTGAGGGAAATACTTACGCTACTATTGCTGCATCACCCTCTCCTCTTCGAGGAAAACCAACGCAAGCTCAAGACGTAGCAGCCTAGATGAAAGAATACAACGATACCAAGGACCTGAACACGTGGGAGGTACCTCTGAATCTAGCCTACATAACCTACGCATCCAAGGACGCATACGCATGCTACGACATGCACAGTCAGATCTTGGACATGAGGGCGTGTCTGCTTCCCGTAACCGACGAGTACATGGACAGCCGCAGCATCATGATCAAGCGTGCCAGGATGGTCTAGATGATGTACTTTATCTTTTTAAGCACCTTTATCATCTGAGTGTTTCATGCATTAGCCTAGGTGTCGTAATTATCTATTTTGTCCAAAATATTTCATCTAAGAACCCATTAACATGTTTGCTTTTTTAGTGGCTATTTGCTTATGTATGTAACTAGTTCACTGGGTTGCCATGCTTTGAATCTCCTTCCTCCCAACATATTCCCCTTCTCAGGTGGACCCAGTAGGTCTCGTACACAGACATCTGGGACCAACCACCTATCCATCTGTATTTCTTTATTTTGTTCAATCTTTTGTCCTCTTCATATACATTAATTAAAGAGTGATGAGATCATCATAAATATCCACTTCTAGATACTCAAAATTGTCCATAACCGGGGACATGGCTAACCACGACTAGTTTATACACTCTGCAGAGGTTGCACACTTTTCCCCACAAGACTCGACCGCATCCATGATCAAAAGATCGAGACATAGTCTTTCTGAAGCATTAACTCTCTACTCTGGGTAGACTGGTACACCTACTTCCCCCTACATCTGCTAGTCCACCTCTTCAAGAGCTCACGCAACTTACTCAACTATGCCAGAGCCCATAATGGCTTGTGGCTGCACACAGAAGTTTCTAGGCATAAAATATCATATGATCCCTTTGAGCCTGGGTGGCAAGCCGAGGTAAGATCACACGGGTACTCCGGGATTCCCATGGGTAAGCATTGGTTTCTCCAGGTGCCCCAGATGTGTATTAAAGTTGCCACCTTAAAGTTGTCCAAAATTATTATCTCTCACGACTTTCATGAACCACGAACCAATCCCCGTCTACGAGCATGGCTAAGCAATATATGAACATAACGTATATTATCGGGGTGATCAAAGGTAATGGGTTCCAACCTCAAGTACTACAACAAAACCACATGTTCCCAATCCTACTGATGCAAATCTTTGAGGGGCAAAACTAATGCATAGTAAAAACTGGGTATTGGAAAGTATGATCAATGTGTAACTTGCCTTGCTGACGGTCCGAAAACTCTATAGATTTGTAGTAACAAGCTTCGCACTCTGAAAAATCTATTGTAGACAAACAATAGCATACATAAGCACTCAAGCAAACGATACAAAGAGAAAACGAAAAAATCCAAAGAACTCAAAAACAAGCAAAAAACTAATATAAATAGAAAACAAATTTTTAACAGCATTACATTTATGTGGATTAGATCTTAAAATAAGGTACATGAGATTAGCTACGATTTGCAAAAAGAATCAACTCAAACGGAGCTACGAAACTCAAGATACGAACAAAACAAGATCAAATTCAAATCTAAACTACACTCAAATTTTAAATTGACAAAACATGTTCAAGTTGGTTTATTGGATAGATGAGATCGCTCTAAAGATTTTGGCATTGGTTTCGTCAAATTTGGACAAACGAGCAAGAAGTTGTGCTAGTTTGAAACAGAGGGACTAAACTGTAAAAATAAAACTACGGATAGGACCTTGGCAGAAAACTAAAATGAAAAGAAAAATCCTATCGAACAAACGTTCGCTATTGAAACTAATCTAATGAACTCTGTTCGCTGCAGAACCTAAACGAACAAACGTTCACTAAAAAGAAAACTAAATAATAAACCAGATTCTAAAAGAAAAACCTAAAAACTAAAAAAACCGGATCGGACCGGGGTGCGGTTTTACCAGTCCACGGCGGTTCGACGGCGATGGCACCAAACTCGTCGACGGCGGCGGCTGCTAGCAGGTGAGGGCGGCGGCGTGCTACGACGTCGGCGGCTAACAACGGGGACGGCTTCGGCGGCGGCAGGGGCGGCTGACAACGGGGACGGCTTCGGCGGCGGCGGCGATGTGCGGCTGCGGTGGCGGTGGTCAAGGTGGGGAAGCAACAGGCCGGGGCCTCGGTATTTAAAGGGGACCTAGGGTGCGGGCGGCTTGGAGGAGGGGGCAAGGGAGGCGGCGGCGAGGTGGAGTCCGGGTCGGACTCTGGCGGGCGGCGGCCGCGCTCGGGACTCCGTCCCTGAGGCGGTCGGGCGAGCGAAGGCGGCTAGGCCGCGGCCAGGCGCTGGCTGGGCCGACCCAGTTCGGTCACGAACATTTTTTAAAACAACTTTTTCAGAGAGACAAAACACGCAAAAAACAAATAAATAAAATCCTGAAAATACCAGAAAAATTCATGTAGTAATATGGCCTTATTAGTGACCTAGTGAACATTTTTCTGGGCCTAAATGCCTAAATTGAAAACAAACATCATAGTACTAATTACTCCACTAACAAATAAGTAAACTAGTGAATAAAATCAAATAAATTCTCCAAAAAAATCAAAAATTCCAA
Source organism: Triticum timopheevii (assembly GCA_963921465.1). NCBI lineage: Eukaryota > Viridiplantae > Streptophyta > Magnoliopsida > Poales > Poaceae > Triticum > Triticum timopheevii. The sequence continues at coordinate 193,799,548 of OY997272.1, forward strand.
TATTTCTTTGCTGATTTTGAAGAAGTCCTTTTATCTTCTCTCTTTATTTTAAAATAATTGGAGAAGAATTTTGAAAACAACTTTGATCCAATTATCAAATTTTGATAAATCAAAATTCGATTTTTGTGAAACCTGCAAATCTCTCAAAATTGGTCCTTGAGTTGCTTAAGGTCTCTTGGATCAAAATGCAACTAAAACAAAACAACAAAATGTATAAATCATGGATGCATATGAATGATCTTTGAATAACATCCAAATTGAAAATTGGGATGTTACAAACCTACCCCCCTTAAGATGAATCTTGCCCTCGAGATTCAGGTTGGTCAGCAAAAAGGTGTGGGTGGTCCTTGCGGAGGTCTTCTTCGCGCTCCCAGGTAGCTTCCTCCTCGGTATGGTGGCTCCACTGAACTTTGCAAAACTTGACGACTCTGCTGCGAGTAACTCGGCTGGAAAACTCGAGAATCTTAATGGGTTTCTCTTCATAGTTCAGATCACTATCCAACTGAATCGCTTCCAGTGGCACTGTATCTCTCGGAGGAATATTGGCCATCTCTGCATGGCACTTCTTTAACTGGGAAATGTGAAACACATCATGAACTCCTGAAAAACCTTGGGGTAATTCCAACTTGTAGCAACTTCTCCCATATGTTCCAAAACTCTGTAGGGTCCCACAAATCGTGGTGCTAGCTTTCCTTTGACTCCAAATCGCTTTACTCCTCGAAGTGGGGATACACAAGGATATGCTCTATCTCCGACTTCATAGGCTACCTCCTTGCGTTTAGTATTTGCATAACTCTTTCGCCTGGACTGAGCTATCTTGAGTCTATCACGAATCAACTTAACCTTCTCCTCAGAATCTCTGATTAAATCTGGTCCGAACAACTGTCGATCTCCAACTTCATCCCACGACAATGGTGTCATGCACCTCCTTCCGTACGAAGCTTCGAAAGGGGCCATCTTCAAACTGGCTTGATAACTATTATTATAGGAAAACTCTGCATAGAGTAAATTATCATCCCAACTAGATACATAATATAGCGCACAAGCTCTCAACATGTCCTCCAGAATCTGATTGACTCTCTCGGTCTGTCCATCTGTCTGCGGATGAAAGGCTGTACTGAACTCTAGCCTGGTACCCAAAGTTTTGTGTAACTGATTCCAAAACTTTGAAGTAGACAGCGTTCCTCTATCTTATACGATGGTCCTCGGAACTCCATGTAGACATATGATCCTGGTCATGTATATCTTTGCCAACTTAGCACTCGTATAAGTTGTCTGCACAAGGATGAAATGGGCTACCTTGGTCAAGCGATCATCTATAACCCAGATAGAATCATAGCCTGAACGAGCCCTGGGTAATCCGGTGATGAAATTGATACGTCTCCAACGTATCTATAATTTTGATTGTTCCATGCTATTATATTACCTGTTTTGGATGTTTAATGGGCTTTACTATACACTTTTATATTATTTTTGGGACTAACCTATTAACCGGAGGCCCAGATAAAATTGTTGTTTTTTGCCTATTTCAGTGTTTCGCATAAAAGGAATATCAAACGGATTCCAAACGGAATGAAACCTTCGGGGGAGTTATTTTTGGAACGAAAGCAATCCAGGAGACTTGGAGTAGACGTCAGGGAAGCAACGAGGTGGACACGAGGGTCCAGGGCATGCCCACCACCCTCGTCGGCCCCTCGTGGCTCCCCTGACTGACTTCTTTCACCTATATATGTTGGAGCGGATTCGATGAAAAGGGTCCTTATGAAGGGTAAATAGAAGTTGACAAAATCACGTTGTGGCTTTAACGTAGGTAAGAAAACGTTCTTGCTAGATCACCTATAGAAGACACGTAAAACATGCAACAACAATTAGAGGACGTCTAACTTGTTTTTGCAGCAAGTGTCTTGTGATGTGATATGGCCCCTGGAGATCTAATCTCCCAGGGGGGGCGGCGGCCAGGGGGGTGGAGTGCCCCCCAAGGCAAGTGGGGCGCCCCCCCCCCCACCCTAGGGTTTCAACCCTAGGCGCAGGGGGTGGGCCAAGGGGGGCGCACCAGCCCACTATGGGCTGGTTCCCCTTCCCACTTCAGCCCATGGGGCCCTCCGGGATGGGTGGCCCCACCCGGTGGACCCCCGGGACACTTCCTGTGGTCCCGGTACAATGCCGGGTGACCCCGAAACTTTCCCGATGGCCGAAACAACACTTCCTATATATAATTCTTTACCTCCGAACCATTCCGAAACTCCTCGTGATGTCCGGGATCTCATCCGAGACTCCGAACAACATTCGGTTTGCTGCATACTCATATTCATACAACCCTAGCGTCACCGAACCTTAAGTGTGTAGACCCTACGGGTTCGGGAGACACGTAGACATGACCGAGACGGCTCTCGGGCAATAACCAACAGCGGGATCTGGATACCCATGTTGGCTCCCACATGCTCCTCGATGATCTCATCGGATGAACCACGATGTCGAGGATTCAAACAACCCCGTATTCAATTCCCTTTGTCAATCGGTACGTTACTTGCCCGAGACTCGATCGTCGGTATCCCAATACCTCGTTCAGTCTCGTTACCGGCAAGTCACTTTACTCGTACCGTAATGCATGATCCCGTGACCAAACACTTGGTCACTTTGAGCTCGTTATGATGATGCATTACCGAGTGGGCCCAGAGATACCTCTCCATCATACGGAGTGACCAATCCCAGTCTCGATTCGTGTCAACCCAACAGACACTTTCGGAGATACCTGTAGTGCACCTTTATAGTCACCCATTTACGTTGTGATGTTTGGTACACCCAAAGCACTCCTACGATATCTGGGAGTTATACAATCTCATGGTCTAAGGAAAGGATACTTGACATTGGAAAAGCTCTAGCAAACGAACTACACGATCTTGTGCTATGCTTAGGATTGGGTATTGTCCATCACATCATTCTTCTAATGATGTGATCCCGTTATCAATGACATCCAATGTCCATAGCCAGGAAACCATGACTATCTGTTGATCAACGAGCTAGTCAACTAGAGGCTTACTAGGGACATATTATGGTCTATGTATTCACACGTGTATTACGATTTCCGGATAATACAGTTATAGCATGAATAAAGACAATTATCATGAATAAGGAAATATAATAATAACCTTTTATTATTGCCTCTAGGGCATATTTCCAACAGTTATATATATATATATATATATATATATATATATATATAGGGTGGGTCTATTCTAATAACACCCCTTAAGACCTTATTCTGCACACTAAAACTTCTTATTCTGATAACACCACACCCGAACGCCACCGCCCCTCCCCTCCCCACCTTCTACCGCGGGAGCGGCCTGGAGTGCCGCCGGCCCACCCCTCCCTGCCTTCTACCGCGGGAGTGGCCTAGAGCGCCGCCGCCCTTCCCCTTCCCACCCACCCTTCCCCCAGCCCCGCCGACCACCACCACCACTTCGGCGGCCTACTCCACCACCACCTGCCTCCCCACCTTCTTTCTCCCTCACCCTGCCTTCCCCCACCCCAAAGGCCGGATCCCGCCTTGGTGGTCGCCGGATTCGCGCCAGATCCATCGCTCCTCCTCAGTCCAACCCACACACGCGGGCTCCAGGAGGGCCGGTCCCAGTGCAGGGATTCCGATTTGACGCCAGCGAGGTTCCTCCGCGTGCTCTCCACGACCTCCTCCTGCCAGTGCACCTCCGCACTACCTCCCTCCCGCTCCGCGCCGCCTCCCTCCTCCCGCTCCGCGCCGCCTCCCTTCCCCGCCGCCACACCTCCTTCCTCTCCGCGCCGCTTCCCTCCCCTGCACCGCTCGCCCCGCCCCACAGGTTTGCGGCATCGGCGACGGTTGTGCAGCTCCTCGGTCGTCGGGCGTACCACGTGTGACTGAAGTCCATTGAAGGGGCGCCTGCAGTTCTCTCTCCGCCTTGAGGAAGTACATCGCCAACAAAGGCAGCTGGAGGTGAGCTCGCCATCAACCCAGTGCAAGGACTGCTCTCCTCGCCATCGACCCAGTGAAGGGGTGCCCGTGTGCAGTTCTGATAACCTCTTTCTGCTCCCCTTTTTTGTAGATTTTGGATTGTGCACTTCACACCATGCGGATTCAGTGTTGCAGTGCGGTGGTGCACGACTTGCGGCTCTTCTTTGTTTTATACACCTTTTTTCTAACATCATATACGAGCGTGCAGTCTGCCCACAACGGAGTGCAGCTTGACCAAAACGGGGGCGTGCAGTTCGGCGACCTTCTCTTTTCCATGGTTTCTGCTCCCCAGTTTCTCCTCTGTATCCCACTGGTAGCCAAAAAACCTTCTGAATGTGATTAGGCAGCGGAGACAACAACACATTACCACTGGATCTGGAAAGTGAAGCCCTCCTTGTGCCATTCGCACAGAGCACGGGTGAATCCCCCCCTTGCAGTGCACAACCGCTGCATTGCAGCCCACCTCCCATGTGCTTGGGTCTCCCGGCGAGGGCCTCCATCGGCAGGGGTCGTAGTAGCTATGGGAGCACAGTTGTAGTTGCCGGTGTGGCATCATTGCTTCTGCTACTAACTACAGCTTTGCCTCCTGCCCGTGACCAAGTGTTAGTTTTTTCCTCTGAACCGAATCCTCTCTGCTGCAGACCACTTCGTTGCAGCTTGCAGCCCACATCAGGGGAGTGAGCAGCTCCCATGGGGGAGTTCAGGGTCAGCAGTGCACTCTGGTCATGGTGCAGTGCACCCCGTTTCAGTATGCCATATGAACACATGATATGCGTTGGGCTTTCTATCAACTAGTAAAAATAGCTTGCTTGTTGCCGGCTGGTGTGTGCTTGATGCAAATGTGTGTGTGTTTGTGTGTGTGTGTGTGTGGATATGCAGTGCAGTCAAGCAATGTATGCAGGTTGGCCGGGAGGGTGTTGCAGTTCGGCAACCAGCCACACCATGTGCAGTTTTAAGAAGGTGCATGCGTGTCTGATTTTTTTGTAATTATTGAAAAAAGCAATGATGTTCGTTCTGCCATACTCAGTGGTTCACTTGTAAAAAGAAACTATTTGGCAAAAACAATGTTGAATATAATAGTTAATGACAAAGTTCGCTAAATATGGTTTGGTGGTTTACTTTGGGAAACTGAAAATTGCAGCCCACTTATCTCATCCCTGCGGTTCATTTTTTAGGTAAAACAATAAATAAAATGAAATATTTATTGAGAAGTTCATTTCAACAAGCATTAATGGATCATTTTTCAAGAGACATAAATGGATGCAGCCCCCATGGAGGAGTCTTATGGTTCATTGCGTTTAATAAGGAAGAAACAGGGTGTTGTTCACTTGTTTCATGGTAAAAAAAACGATGCAGCTCACTATGTTTTTATTAGATAGATGTGGCTTTGAAGCTCACTTTGTTGTCCCATGCAGTGTGCTATAAAACTTCTACGTGGTTCACTTGTCCCACTTGTAAAAACAGGAGGAAAATTCTCAAAGAAGCTCACTTCTATATTAGATGTAGTTCAATCGCTCGGTCCATGTGGTCCACTCGCTTGGTCAACGCGCGTAAAAAATTAATAAGTATAAAAAAGACAACAAGTACTCACGAGGTTCGCTTTTTGTAGCGTTACGGTTCACTTTCGGAAGTGTTGTGGTCCACTCTCGTTCGGAAAAAAGTTGAAAAAAAAGACAACAAAAACTTGTGCGAGAAAGTTTATGTTTGACAAAAAGAAATCAAGAAGTTCACTTGACTGTCTGTTGCAGTGCGGTTTTCAGTTTGAAGCAGTGCGTTTTTCTGTCCACGACGATTTTGGTGTCACGAAAAAACAAAGTGTCCGCTTTTTGCTAATTTTAAAACTGCTCTTAAACCGTAAGGAATTAGAGAGTGTGTTCTACATGAAAAAAATCGATATCTTTCCAACGGCATATCATTTGAATCATTTCGACAACCGGTTTGTAAAAATTTCAAAAAAACGGCCGCTGCCACTCGTCCTCCGCCGCACGATTTTCAAAATTAACTTAAAACCGTAAGCAATCTCAAAACCATTCCTACATATGATAGTTGCGCCTTGTCCATAGCTTTCCAATGATGTATTACACGCCTCGTTTCGACAAACGGTTCAAAAACTAGAGCGAAAACAGTACCGAAAATTTGAAAAAATTTGAAAAACAGAATTTCGCGATTTAGTAAATTTGAAACTGCTCTTAAACCGTAATGAATTAGATAAAGATTTATATATGAAAAAGATGCGCCTCGACGATATCTATCCAACAGCGTATCATTTGCTTCATTCCGACAAGCGTTTAGAAAAAAACGCGAAAAAACGCTCGCTGCCACTCGTCATCCGCCGCACTATTTTCAAAACTGCTCTTAAACCGTGTGGAATCTCGAAAAGTGTTCAACATGTCGAAGTTGCGCCTAATCCATAGCTTTTCAATGGTATATTACACGCCTCATTCTGATAAACAGTTAAAAAATTAGAGCGAAAACAGTACCGAAAAAACACCGCGTGCAATTTTTTTGACACGAAGTTCACTAGTCTCTATTGCAGTGCTCGTCGTCAAAATGATGCAGTGCACTTTTGTTGAGCGTGCAATGCCGAAGTGGTGTGCAGAATAGTTATTCTGCTAATATTAGCAGAATATATATGTATTTCCATACATACGCACCTTGATCGGGTCCAACCCGTTAGTGCGTTTCTTAGAATTTCTGATTTGTTTCCTAGTATTTGCATGCAGGACTTTCCATGTATGAGATATAATCAACTGTTTTAAATTCTTCGAATTAGTACATCTCCTTTTATTGCTTTCCTTCTCTTATAAATTTTCATGCAGAAGTTGTACGCTACGTATTTGTGACTATATACTCAAATTGATTCACTACCATGGCTTCACATTCGTGTAGACATATATCTGAAAAAAGTTAGATATCATACCCACTTCAAACTACATATAAATACCTATGTATTATTGCGATACCTACACATAATTTTGACGTGAGGGTATGTAGTTGTAGATAAATATAATATGTTTGCACATACCTAAAAATATATTGAGTACTCTCAGTTTCGCATATCCGTAATTGTATTGGGTACTATCAGTTTAAAATCATTTGATGAGTATATACCCGTATATGTTGACATACCCAAATAATATACTCTTTTGAATACATACGCATAAATGGTATTGGAGAGAGACCCCAGAAAAAATATATCCAAAAATAAAATACATCTATATATATGCCTTCAATACATACCCGTCAATGATACCTGAGACATAATATACCAAAATAAAATACATGTACAATGTTATAAAAAAATTACACATACTGTATTTAAAAAATTAACTGACGTAATATTAATGGTGAAATACCCGAAAATAATATACCCATTTTTAATACATACCGTAAATTGTATTGGCGGCATACCCATAAATAATATACCAAAAAATACACCTATATGCCTTGAACACATACCCATAAATGATATTTGGAGATATACCCATAAATAACATATCAAAAAGATAAATATATGTACTTTGTTCTAAAAAGTACATGTATATGCGTTGAAGACATACCCATAAATGATGTAGAAGATATATCCAAAAATAAAAGAAGTGCATGTATAAGAAAGAAATAAAGAAGGGCACGTATCATGGAGCATGCGTGGTCTTAATGGACCATTAATTGCTGATTTTTTTCTCTCCTGCCTAATGTGAGCATTAAGTGTCCATATGAAGCAATAATTAGCAATAATGTTTAGTAATAAAAGAGCTAACGGGTCACCCATTAGTGGCAATACTAGTTACACATGCACACATCTCAATGTAATACAATGGTTTATAGGCAAGGTGCCTGGGCACCTAGGTGTCCCAAATGGGATATATATATATATACATATATATATATATATATATATATATATATATATATACCCGAAAAACATCCGGGAGGACAATAGATAGGGAGTTCTGCCGCCGCAAGCCTCTGTAGCCATCAAAAACCTCTCGGGAGCCCATTCTGGCACCCTGTCGGAGGGGGAATCCATCACCGGTGTCCATCTTCATCATCCCGACGCTCTCCATGACGAGGAGGGAGTAGTTCACCCTCGGGGCTGAGGGTATGTACTAGTAGCTATGTGTTTGATCTCTCTCTCTCTCGCTCTATCTCTCTCTCGTGTTCTTGATTTGGCACGATCTTGATGTATCGCGAGCTTTGCTATTATAGTTGGATCTTATGATGTTTCTCCCCCTCTACTCTCTTGTAATGGATTGAGTTTTCCCTTTGAAGTTATCTTATCAGATTGAGTCTTTAAGGATTTGAGAACACTTGATGTATGTCTTGCATGTGCTTATCTGTGGTGACAATGGGATATTCATGTGATCTACTTGATGTACATTTTGGTGATCAACTTGCGGGTTTAGTGACCTTGTGAACTTATGCATAGGTGTTGGCACGCGTTTCATCTTGACACTCCGGTAGAAACATTGGGGCACTCTTTGAAGTACTTTGTGTTGGTTGAATAGATGAATCTGAGATTGTGTGATACATATCGTATAATCATGCCCACAGATACTTGAGGTGACATTGGAGTATCTAGGTGACATAGGGTTTTGGTTGATTTGTGTCTTAAGGTGTTATTCTAGTACGAACTCTATGATAGATCGAACGGCAAGAATAGCTTCATGTTATATTACTACGGACTCTTGAATAGATCGATTAGAAAGGATAACTTTGAGGTGGTTTAGTACCCTACAATAATCTCTTCGTTTATTCTCCGCTATTAGTGACTTTGGAGTGACTCTTTGTTGCATGTTGAGGGATAGTAATATGATCCAATTATGTTATTACTGTTGAGAGAACTTGCACTAGTGAAAGTATGAACACTAGTCCTTGTTTCCTAGCATTGAAATACCATTTACGCTCACTTTTGCTATTAGTTACCTTGCTGTTTTTATAATTTCAGATTACAAAAACCTATATCTATCATCCATATTGCACTTGTATCACCATCTCTTCGCCGAACTAGTGCACCTATACAATTTACCATTGTATTGGGTGTGTTGGGGACACAAGAGACTCTTTGTTATTTGGTTGCAGGGTTGTTTGAGAGAGACCATCTTCATCCTACGCCTCCCACGGATTGATAAACCTTAGGTCATCCACTTGAGGGAAATTTTCTACTGTCCTACAAAACTCTACACTTGTAGGCCCAACAACGTCTACAAGAAGAAGGTTGTGTAGTAGACATCAAGCTCTTTTCCGGTGCCGTTGTCGGGGAGGTGAGTGCTTGAAGGTATATCTTTAGATCTTGCAATCAAATCTTTTAGTTTCTTGTTTTATCACTAGTTTAGTCTATAAAAGAAAACTACAAACAAAATGGAATTGAGGATGCCTCATATGCTTCATCTTTTTAATATCTTTCGTGAAAATGAAGGGAAGGAAAATTGTGCTCAAGTCCTAGAAGAAGAATTACATAGAATGCTTGGCATAAAATATGTGAATGATGAACATGATTGCAATGTTGTTAGTATGAATTCTTTGAATACCCATGATGCTAATGATATGCAAAGCCACAAGCTTGGGGATTCTATGTTTGATGAAGAGGATATGTTTAGTCCCCCAAGTTTTGATGAGCAAATTTATTATGATAAAAGCATGTCTCCTATTTATGATGATTATTGTGATGATACGTATGCTATAAAGAATAAGATAACCATGAAACTTGTCATCTTGAATTTAATTTTCAATTAAATTATGCTTCACATATTAGTTATTTCATTGAGTTTGCTCCCACTACTATTGATGAGAATAAATTTGCTTATGTGGAGAGTAGTAAAATTTCTATGCAAGTAGATCATGAAAAGAATGCTTTATGTGCTGTTTATATTGTTGAATTCATTCATGATGCTACTAAAAATTATTATGAGGGAGAAATATATGCTTGTAGGAGTTGCAATGATATCAAGTTTCCTCTCTACGTGCTTAAAGCTTTAAAGTTATGCTTGTTTTGCCTTCCTATGCTAGTTGATTATTGTTCCCATAAGTTGTTTGCTCACAAAATCCCTATGCATAGGAAGTGGATTAGACTTAAATGGGTTAGTAATATGCTTCATGATGCTCTCTTTATGTTTCAATTCTTATCTTTTATGCGAGCATCATTGAAATCATCATGCCTAGCTAAAAGGCATTAAAGAAAAGCGCTTGTTGGGAGACAAACCAATATTTACCTTTACTGTTTTTGTATGTTCACATGATTATGCTACTGTAGTAATCACGTTTTATAGCTTTTGTTTCCATTAAGTGCCAAGTAAGACATTTAGGCTAGCTTACGGTGATAGTTGTGTTGATCCTGCTGAAAATCAGAAACTTTTGTACCCAGTAAATTCGTTTTTATAATTCACAGAAACGTGATTTGGATCTGATTCTTATTGCTCTTGATTGGTACATAAATTTCTCAGGTTTTCCTAATTTGGTAGAATTTTTGGAGTTACAGAAGTATTCTAGAGTTACAGATTACTACAGAATGTTCTGTTTTTGACAGATTCTGTTTTCTATGTGTTGTTTGGTTATTTTGATGAATCTATGAGTAGTATCGGAGGGTATGAACCATAGAGAAGTTGGAATACAGTAGATATTACACCGATATGAATTTAGAATGAGTTCACAACAGTACCTAAGTGGTGGTTTTATTTTCTTATACTAACGGAGCTTACGAGTTTTCTGTTGAGTTTTGTGTTGTGAAGTTTTCAAGTTTTGGGTAAAGATTCGATGGACTATGGAATAAGGAGTGGCAAGAGCCTAAGCTTGGGTATGCCCAAGGCACCCCAAGGTAATATTCAAGGACAACCAAGAGCCTAAGCTTGGGGATGCCCCGGATGGCATCCCCTCTTTCGTCTTCGTTCATCGGTAACTTTACTTGGAGCTATATTTTTATTCACCACATGATATGTGTTTTTTTGGAGCGTCATTTTCTTTTGTTATCATTTGCTTGCTGTTATTTATAATAATGTTTTGCATCTATATTTTCAATAAAAAATGTCAAAGATAGCCTTTACCATGCTTATTTTGCAAGTATACTTGTTGCTGTTTGAAAACAGAAAGTTTATCGATGTTGCAAAAATTCCCTAGAAAATTCAGAATATGATAAATTGTTTAAACTTTTTGCAAAAGAAGCTATGATAAATTTTATACAGTGTAGTATTTTTCTCATAATTGTTGGAGTTAGGTAAGCATGATGAATCTTGCCTTCTTTACAGACTGTACTGTTTTGGCAGATTGCTGTTATGTTTGCATTGTTTGCATATGTTTGCTTGTTTAATGATTCTATTTGAGGATAGGAGTATTAAATATGAGGAGGCATTTAGTATGCAATATTGAATAATAATTTTTGTGACTTTCTACAGTAGAGAATGATAAGGTTTTTGCATTGGTTTATACTAACTTATCTCACGAGTTCTTGTTGAGTTTGGTGTGGATTATGCTTTCGAGATTTAGGAAACCGAGATATAAAAGGAATTAAGGAGACACAAAAGCTCAAGCTTGGGGATGCCCAAGGCACCCCAAGATAATATTTCAAGAAGTCTCAAGCATCCAAGCTTAGGGATGCCCCGGTAGGCATCCCACCTTTCTTCTTCAACAATTATCGGTTAGTATCGGTTGAACCTAAGTTTTTGCTTCTTCAGATGATGTGTGCTATCCTTGAAATGTCATTTTGTTTTGTTTTGCTTGCTGTTTGAATAATATACCAAGATATGAAATTCTTAAATGTTAGAGAGTCTTCACATAGTTCCATGATTATTCGACTACTCATTGATCTTCACTTATATCTTTTGGAGTAGTTTGTCTTTTGCTCTAGTGCTTCACTTATACCTTTTTAGAGCACGGTGGTGGTTTCATTTTGTAGAAATTATTGATCTCTCATGTTTCACTTATATTATTTTGAGAGTCTTTTAGAACAGCATGGTAATTTGCTTTGGTTATAAAATGTGTCCTAATATGATGGGCATCCAAGTTGGGTATAATAAAAACTTTCATATAAAGTGCATTGAATACTATGAGAAGTTTGAGACTTGATAATTGTTTTGAGATATAAACGTGGTAATGTTAGAGCCATGCTAGTTGGGTAATTATGAAACTGAGAAATACTTGTGTTGAAGTTGGCAAGTCCCGTAGCATGCACGTATGGTGAACGTTGTGTGACAAATTTGAAGCATGGGGTGTTCTTTGATTGTCTTCCTTATGAGTGGAGGTCGGGATCGCGCGATGGTTAACTCCTACCAATCCTTCCCCTAGGAGCATGCATTGTAGTACATTGCTTCGAGGGCTAATAAACTTTTGCAATAAGTATATGACTTCTTTATGACTAATGTGAGTCCATGGATTATACGCACTCTTACCCTTCCATCATTGCTAGCCTCTACGGTACCGTGCATTGCCCTTTCTCACCTTGAGAGTTGGTGCAAACTTCGCCGGTGCATCCAAACCCCGTGATACGATACGCTCAATCACACATAAACCTCCTTATATCTTCCACAAAACAGCCACCATACCTACCTATTATGGCATTTCCATAGCCACTCCGAGATATATTGCCATGCAACTTCCCACCGTTTCGTTTAATATGACATGCTCCATCATTGTCATATTGCTTTTGCATGATCATGTAGTTGACATCGTATTTGTGGCAAAGCCACCTTTATAATTCTTTCATACATGTCGCTCTTGATTCATTGCATATCCTGGTACACCGCCGGAGGCATTCACATAGAGTCATTTTTGTTCTAAGTATTGAGTTTTAATTCTTGAGTTGTAAATAAATAGAAGTGTGATTATTTCCATTATTAGAGCATTGTCCCATGTGAGGAAAGGATGATGGAGACTATGATTCCCCCACAAGTCAGGATGAGACTCCAGACTTTATAAAAAATAAAAGAGGCCAAAGAAGCCCAAATAAAAAAAGAGGCCAAAAGAAGCCCAAATAAATAAATAAAAAGAGAAAAAAAATGAGAGAAAAAGAGAGAAGGGACAATGTTACTATCCTTTTACCACACTTGTGCTTCAAAGTAGCACCATGATCTTCATGATAGAGAGTCTCCTATGTTGTCACTTTCATATACTAGTGGGAATTTTTCATTATAGAACTTGGCTTGTATATTCCAATGATGGGCTTCCTCAAAATGCCCTAGGTCTTCTTGAGCAAGCAAGTTGGATGCACACCCACTTAGTTTCTTTTTGATGAGCTTTCATACATTTATAGCTCTAGTGCATCCGTTGCACGGCAATCCCTACTCCTCATATTGACATCAATTGATGGGCATCTCCATAGCACGTTGATTAGTCACGTCAATATGAGACTTTCTCCTTTTTTGTCTTCTCCACACAACCTCCACCATCATACTCTATTCCACCCATAGTGCTATATCCATGGCTTATGCTCATGTATTGCATGAGAGTTGAAAAAGCTGAAGCGCGTTAAAAAGTATGAACCAATTGCTTGGCTGAAACCGGGGTTGTGCATGATGGGAGTATTTTGTGTGACGAAAATGAAGCATAGCCTAACTATATGATTTTGTAGGGATAAGCTTTCTTTGGCTATGTTATTTTGATAAGATGTGATTACTTTATTGTATGCTTGAAGTATTACTATTTTTATGTCAATATGAACTTTTATCATGAATCATTTGGATCTGAACATTCATGCCACAATAAAGAAAATTACATTGAGAAATATGCTAGGTAGCATTCCACATCAAAAATTATGTTTTTATCATTTACCTACTCGAGGACAAGCAGGAAGTAAGCTTGGGGATGCTTGATACGTCTCCAACGTATCTATAATTTTTTTATTGTTCCATCCTATTATATTACCTGTTTTGGATGTTTAATGGGCTTTACTATACACTTTTATATTATTTTTGGGACTAACTTATTAACCGGAGGTCCAGTCCAAATTGTTGTTTTTTTCCTATTTCAGTGTTTCGCAGAAAAGGAATATCAAACGGAGTCCAAACGGAATGAAACCTTTGGGAGAGTTATTTTTGGAACGAAAGCAATCTAGGAGACTTGGAGTGGACGTTAGAGAAGCAACGAGGTGGCCACAAGGGTCCAGGGCACGCCCAACCCCCTGGGCTCCCCCCCACCCTCATGGGCCCCTCATGGCTCCCCCGACCGACTTCTTTCGCCTATATATATCCATATACCCCGAAAACATCCGGGAGCACAATAGATCGGGAGTTCCGCCGCCGCAACCCTCCCTAGCCACCAAAAACCTCTTGGGAGCCCGTTCCGGAACCCTGCCGGAGGGGGAATCCATCACCAATGCCCATCTTCATCATCCCGGCGCTCTCCATGACGAGGAGGGAGTAGTTCACCCTCGGAGCTAAGGGTATGTACCAGTAGCTATGTGTTTGATCTCTTTCTCTTTCTCTCTCTCGTGTTCTTGATTTAGCATGATCTTGATGTATCGCGAGCTTTGCTATTATAGTTGGATCTTCTGATGTTTCTCCCCCTCTACTCTCTTGTAATGGATTGAGTTTTCCCTTTGAAGTTATCTTATCGGATTGAGGCTTTAAGGATTTGAGAACACTTGATGTATGTCTTGCATGTGCTTATCTACTTGATGTACGTTTTGGTGATCAACTTGGGGGTTCAGTGACCTTTTGAACTTATGCATAGGGGTTGGCACACATTTCGTCTTGACTCTCCGGTAGAAACTTTGGGGCACTCTTTGAAGTACTTTGTGTTGGTTGAATAGATGAATCTGAGATTGTGTGATACATATTGTATAATAATGCCCATGGATACTTGAGGTGACATTGGAGTATCTAGGTGGCATTAGGGTTTTGGTTTATTTGTGTCTTAAGGTGTTATTCTAGTACGAACTCTATGATAGATCAAACGGAAAGAATAGCTTCGTGTTATTTTACTACGGCCTCTTGAATAGATCGATCAGAAAGGATAACTTTGAGGTGGTTTCGTACCCTACAATAATCTCTTTGTTTGTTCTCCGCTATTAGTGACTTGGAGTGACTCTTTGTTGCATGTTGAGGGATAGTAATATGATCCAATTATGTTATAGTGTTGAGAGAACTTGCACTAGTGAAAGTATGAACCCTAGGCCTTGTTTCCTAGCATTGCAATACCATTTATGCTCACTTTTGCTATTAGTTACCTTGCTGTTTTTAAAATTTCAGATTACAAAAACCTATATCTATCATCCATATTGCACTTGTATCACCATCTCTTCGCCGAACTAGTGCGCCTATACAATTTACCATTGTATTGGGTGTGTTGCGGACACAAGAGACTCTTTGTTATTTGGTTATAGGGTTGTTTGAGAGAGACCATCTTCATCCTATGCCTCCCACGGATTGATAAACCTTAGGTCATCCACTTGAGGGAAATTTGCTACTGTCCTACAAACCTTTGCACATGGAGGCCCAACAACATCTACAAGAGGAAGGTTGTGTAGTAGACATTAGAAATCTATGCCAACTTTATCCCACTTCCATTTGGGTATCAGCAAAGGCTGAAGTAACCCTGCTGGTTTCTGATGCTCTGCCTTAACTCTTTGACATACGTCGCATACTGCTACATACTCTGCAATATCTTTCTTCATCCATGTCCACCAAAAATTCTCCTTCAAGTTCAAATACATCTTGGTGTTGCCTGGGTGAATCGAATAAGGTGAATCATGAGCCTCCTGAAGAAATAACTTACTGATCTCAGGGTCATTAGGCACATAGATACGGTTCAAACCATAAAGTTTCGTGCTCATCCTCAAGAAAACCTTTAGCCTTGCCTTTACTCATCCTTTCATTTATTTCTGCAATCTCCTTGTCTATCTTCTGGGATTCTCGAATATTTCCCAGCAAAGTGGACTGAATTTCCAGCGTTGCAATATAACCTCTCGGAACTATCTCCAAGCAAAGTTCTCGAAGGTCAGCAGCTAACTCCTGGGGTAATCCTCCGTTTATGAGCGTGTTAACATAACTCTTGCGGCTCAACGGATCACCTACGACATTGGCCTTTCCTGGATGATAATGCAATCTCATGTCATAATACTTTATGAGCTCCAACCATTTCCTCTGCCTAAGGTTCAACTCCTTCTGCGTGAAGATGTACTTCAAACTCTTATGATCCGTGTAAACATCACAACGGTTTCCGATGAGAAAATGTCTCCATGTCTTGAGTGCATGCACTACGGCTGCTAAATCCAAATCATGCGTGGCATAATTCAACTCATGAGGTCGAAGCTGACATGAGG
The DNA here is from genome assembly GCA_963921465.1 of Triticum timopheevii. Lineage (NCBI taxonomy): Eukaryota > Viridiplantae > Streptophyta > Magnoliopsida > Poales > Poaceae > Triticum > Triticum timopheevii. Next base: position 193,815,786 of record OY997272.1, read on the forward strand.
CATATGAAACAACTATTCCTTCTTGCATAAGAACGCCTCCAAGTCCTTGACGAGAAGCGTCGCAATAAACTTGGAAATCCTTGCGTATGTTCGGGAGAATCAGCACTCGGGATGTAACCAAACGTTTCTTCAACTCCTAAAAATTGGCCTCACAATCCTCGGTCCATTCAAACTTGGTGTCTTTCTTTAATAACTCTGACATGGGCTTCACGATCAAGGAAAAATTCTCAATAAATCTCTGATAATAACTTGCGAGTCCAAGGAAACTTCTGATCTCTCCAACTGAGGTGGGTGCCAACCACTCAGTGACAGATGCAACCTTGGTAGGGTCTACTGCTATTCCTTCTCCTGATATAACATGTCCAAGACATCCAATTTCCTTCAACTAAAACTCATATTTGTTGAACTTGGCATACAACTGATGTTCCCGGAGCTTCTCAAGAACCAAGCGCAAATGTTCATTATGCTCTTCTTCATTCTTCGAGTAGACCAATATGTCATCAATGAACACCACAACGAACTTGTCCAAGAACTCCATGAACACCTTGTTCATCATACTCATAAAATAGGCAGGGGCATTATTCAAACCAAATGACATAACTGTATACTCATATAGCCCATACCTCATGGTAAAAGTTGTTGTCGGTGTCAAAACCGGCGGATCTCGGGTAGGGGGTCCCGAACTGTGCGTCTAGGTGGATGGTAACAGGAGACAAGGGACACGATGTTTTTACCCAGGTTCGGGCCCTCTCGATGGAGGTAAAACCCTACTCCTGCTTGATTGATATTGATGATATGGGTAGTACAAGACACTACTAGGGAAAAGCCTAGCAGCAGCGCGGGTTTTGGGCCTATCAGTAGCGCGGGCAGGAGCGCTACTAATAAGGCGCTGCAGCTAATGCTTAGCAATAGCGCGTCTTGACCCACGCTACTGCTAAATTGACTTAGTAGCAGCGCTTCTTCATAACATCGCTACTGGTAATTAGTAGTAGCGCTTCTCCTTACCCGCGCTACTACTATTATTTAGTATTTTATTTCTTTTCTTTTTTAATGTTGTATTCATACACCTTCACACAAGTTTTCATACAACAGGAATTTAGAGATTGTTTTTACATCATAATGAGTTATTACATCATGGGGTGAAAGAACCGTGGACTAGTTTCAAGTGGATGTCCATCCACTTGAAACTAATCTGCGGTTCTTTCACCCAATGATATAATATCATCATCATCATCATCATATCATTAACAACTTAGCATCATAATACATCATTGTCATATAACACCTCCTCAATATCATCATTTTCATCATTGACATCACATAAGACCTCCTCAAGATCATCATTATCAACTTTAACACATTACCACATAATAAACATATTGTACCTCATAGGACCTATTACATTCGATTAAGACCTACTACATTTTCTAAGGAAAATAGCAAAAAACAAGATAGCCCCTGACTCTCCATTATGGAGAATGGAGATTAGTCTGTCTCCAATTCTTGCCTTTCGCTGAATGTTACTTCCAAGAACCTCCTTGCGAATGTCCATACATTTCTTCCATTCTCTGATGATCATGTGTTCACGGGTTTTAGAAATCTGATATGCACAGGTGAGCTCCGTAGATTTACCTGGCAGTATGTTCAGAACTGAGAGACGACCATGCAGAGACATCAAATGAGGCACATACCTCGATCGTCGCACATACCTCGATCGTTGTTCACCATAATTTGTTCAACACATGCACTAGTGGCACGTATTCACCATAATTTGGAGGAGTTTGATAATAGTCATTGTAATTCTCAAGAAGAGTACAAAATGCGATCAGATGATTTTTCTCCTTATACGTTAATTGGGTGCCTTCGGTGTAGTGGGTTTTATCTACCATCTTCCGCACAGTCTTTGAAGAATCAAAATAATCTATCAATGGAAATAAGCTATCAACTATTTTGAAATAAACAATATAAATTAGTTAATAACTATGTTTGAGAAACTCACATAGCGGTACAATCGGAAGCGTATCAACAAGGACCCAAATGTCCATATTGTCTTCCTCGCTGTCAGGATCACCAAGATCCATGGTGACAATCATACCCTCATAAAAACCATACATTTTGCAAAGTGCTTCCCAATTTTGGCAACCAAAATGGGTTACGCTCTGAGCGTTGCACAGATTTACTTGAAAATCCATATCATGATGGGTCCTTAGGTGTATTTTCTTTGTTTCGAAATTTTCATGGTCTTCAAAACCCATCCTCTCCAAGACATAGCGTCTTGCATGGCATGTGATAAGCTAGTCGAATTGTAAAATATGAAAATTAGACGTTGAAATAGTTGAAGTCATGCTTAATGTAGAAAAAAACACTTGTTGTTGTTGCGTACCGTTTCACAATCGAAGGTCTCCTCGAGCTTAATGCTGAAGCGCCGATCTTCGTCCAGCCGAACGAACCTGTCGCACATACCTCGATCGTCGTGGCACCAGCTACACTCCCCCGGGAGACCATCGTCATCCGAGTACAACATTTCCTACAATCATAATTCAAAGATTAAACTTGTACATATTCTAGCACAAGTCATGCCAGAATTCACGACAAAATCCGGCATGGCCTTTGCTAAAAAAGGACATATCGAGCGCCTGAAATTTTCCGGAACGGAAATTAATCAACACTCCGGCAAAACATAGGCCACTCGGAGATGTAAACTGAACATGAACGGCCACTTGGGCATCCACATATCCTATTTGAGCAACAACACAAGATATACAAGGATATTTGGCTGGTCTCACCTCGATGTCGGAGGGGGTCGGTGACTGGGACGACGGCGGGGATGTCGGAGGGTGTCGGTGACGGGGACGACGGAGGTCAGCTGAAACCATATAAGTTATCACTAACAACAAACATGACATGTTCAACTAGTTTTATTAATTCAACTATTTCTTACTAAATATAAACTTACTATAAATAGAAAAAAGACTAGTTCTTTCTAAAAATAAAGTAGTTCAACTAGTTATATTAATTATCTTACTAAAAATAGATTAGTTCTGTTAATTCAACTTGTTCAACTAGTTTATTAATTTACTTACTAAAGTAGTTCAACTACAACTAAAGTAGTTCAACTACCACTACTACTACTAAAAATCTAGTACTAACTAAGCAACATCTAGTACTAGCTAACCCTAGATTAACATCTACTACTACTAAATCTAGTACTAACTAGTGGCAGGGGGTGGGGGGCGACGGAGAGGTAGCTAGGGGCGGCGAGGTCGAGGGCGGTGGGAGGAGGGCTGCCGGCGGAGGAGGGAGGAGGGGCGGCCGCAGGCGGAGGGAGGAGGGCGGCGGCGGAGGAGGGAGGGGCGGCCGCAGGCGGAGGGAGGATGTGCGAGGAGGATGGAGGAGGGACGGAAGGAGGGGAGTACCTCGGCGGCGGACGGACGACGGCGGCGGCGGCAGCAACGCACGATGACGGTTTACGCGGGCGAGAGTGAGAGTGTGAGTGAGAGGGCCGGTCGTGCGCGTGGGGATAAGGTAGGGATAGTTGTAGCGCGTTTGCCAAAACGCGCTACAGCTAACCTGAATAGTAGTAGCGCTCTATAGTAAAGTGCGCTACTCCTATAGCTAGCGGCGGGGCGAGGTCATGGCAACTATAGCAGTAGCGATGTATGCGGTGCACGCGCTACTTCTATTTCCAAGTCAGCAGCGCGTTTCGGGGACACGCGCTGCTGCTAAGTAGCAGTAGCGTGGTATTTTGAAGAGCGCTGCTGGTAAGATTCTGTGTATAGTCTTTTCCCTAGTAGTGAGAGTGGATCTACCACGAGATCAAGGAGGCTAAACCCTAGAAGCTAGCCTATGGTATGATTGTTGTAATGGTCGTCCGTCCTACGGACTAAAACCCTCCGGTTTATATAGGTACCGGAGAGGGCTAGGGTTACACAGAGTCGGTTACAATGGGTAGGAGATCTACATATCCATATTGCCAAGCTTGCCTTCCACGCCAAGGAAAGTCCCATCCGGACATGGGACGAAGTCTTCAATCTTGTATCTTCATAGTCTTGGAGTCCGACCGATGATGATAGTCCGGCTATCCGGACACCCCCTAGTCCAGGACTCCCTCAGTAGCCCCTGAACCAGGCTTCAATGACGACGAGTCCGGCGCGCATATTGTCTTCGGCATTGCAAGGCGGGTTCCTCCTCCGAATAATTCATAGAAGATTGTGAACACCAGGATAGTGTCCGGCTCTGCAAAATAAATTCCACACACCATCGTGGAGAGAATAATATTTACACAAGTTCAATCTACTGACGTATTTTGTGGCGTGACGTCACACCACTACCAAGCCTTTAGTTGAATCGTTTTTATTATACCACCTCAGCGCGTTTAGCGAAGCAGTTTCCTTGGCACGTCTTGTCGAAGCAGAGATCGTGTTCCCCTTATTCCGGGATTCCCATCAATATGGACGTGGGTAACCCAACCGTGCCCGTTGCCACGCCTCCTCCATCGAAGGTGAGTTCCAAACGGTTACGGGAACGGCTCTTGGTATTCTCCCTCTTTATAATGAGACCAAGGCTCGTTTCTTTTCTTCAATCCTCAATCGCATCCGCCCCTCGCCCCGAGCTCCAAACACTCAAGGCTCTAGATTCGAGCGCTTCAGAACTTCGACGATGTCCGGCTCCGACTTGCAGGGACGGTGGATGCCCTCCTCCGTCACGGAGGAGGACGTGCTAAAGCTGAGAGAAGCGAGGTACTTAACCTACGAGATTTCGCATAGGCTTCCTGCCCAAGGGCAGGTCATTCCTACTCCCGAGCCCGGCGAGAGCGTCGTGTTCGTGTCCCACCTCCGTCGGGGTTTAGGCTTCCCAATGGATCCTTTTGTGAGAGGTCTCATGTTTTACTATGGGCTGGAATTTCATGACTTGGCTCCGGAGTCCATCCTCCACGTCTCATCATTCATTGTCGTCTGCGAAGCCTTCCTCCGCACTACCCCTCACTTCGGTTTGTGGCTCAAAACCTTCAACGTGGAGCCGAAGATGATCGAGGGGCGTCAAGCAGAGTGTGGTGGGGCGGTTGTAAGCAAGAGGGCCGATGCTCCATGGCCCGAGGGCTCTTTCCAGGAGGAGCTTGGTTTGTGGCAGCAGGAGTGGTTCTATATTACCGCCCCCAGGGGCAGCAGGCAGAAGCCGCCGCCCGTCTTTCGCTTGGGCCCTCCACAGCGGCTGATGTCATGGGTCAACAAAGGGCTTAACTGGGGGCCGTCAAAGGACGTACCCCTATTGCAGGGCCGGATTCGAGACCTCCAAGAGAGGGAGATCAATCTGGTCGTAGTGATGCAGGTTATGCTGATTCGGCGTCTTCTGCCCTGCAAACGTCGCCCCCTCCGCCTGTGGGAATTCAATCCAGAGGGGCCACGAGCTCTCCAACACTTCATGGGTACGACACCCGTGGAGATGTATAAATTGTTCTTCGGATCACAAGAAGTGTGTCCGGAATTGACCGAGGATGCCGGCCTAAGCTGCAATCGCCCGGATGCTCAGGTAAGTAGCCCTGTGTCCGGACACACCATTTGTTTGCGTATTCTTGAATTTGCCTTTTAACCAATCGTCCTTTGAATAGGAGTGGATAGCGCAAGCGAAACTGATACGGTGTTCGGCCCCCCTCCCGGAGACCGCGCCGGATCCCGTGCTGGTCAAGATGCTGGAGGTTGCACCTTCAGAGGAAGGCGGAGGGGAAAACAGAGAAACTACCGCCTCTACCAAGGAGGCTTTCGAGAAAGGGGGGATCGAGAATCCCTCCTTCCAAGGGGAGAAGAGGACCGCTTCTGAAAACCCGGAGGCCAAGGCCTCAAAGCGGGGGAAGAGATCTTCACCAGAGGGTCCTGCGTCTGGGGAGGCCCCGGCCGCACTATCTCCCCTAAGGAATCAGCCCTCTAGTGAGCCGTAAGTAGGAAAAGGGGAGTTTTGTAATAAGGGACATCCCTATTTTTGCTTCTGAGGATAACCGAGGTTTTTACCTTGTAGTTCGGATCTCCGTCCTTCTCAGCTGAGCTCGTCTTCGGGGGACCTTCGTCCAGAGATGATGGAGAGCGAGACGCCTCCATCTGCCGCACCGTCAGGCGGGGCGGACGACCCTGAGGTGTCGTCACGGAGGGTATCCCTGAGTCCGGCAGGGCCGGAGAGTTCGGCGCCAACTTGTGTACGGCCGGGGGAGCTGAAGGACCTGCTTGAGAATGCGCCTATCTTAGAAGATCACCATATATTGATGAGTACGGTGATTGAAATAATTTCATCCGCCGAGGGCGGGTTGCGTGATGCCGTCAGAAGTTTGCTGGCGGGGTTTGAGGTACGTAAAAATGACATACCTTTTGACAGTTTTACACATAAAGTGCGCCCTGTATAGATAGTAGCCCCTGAGACTCGGTATGTTGTCGAAAGCGACAGTGTGCCGAGGATCATAATCTGAGGTATTAATTCTCGCCTTTCCTACACAGGTGGCGGATAGTCCGGTGGCCAGCCGGACTAACGGAGTTGCCGAACTAAAGCGGCAACTCGATGTTGCGGATGCGGACATCGCGCTGGTCAATAAACGACTTGACGGTCACAAGGTAGGTTGTTTCTCTGTGGTCACCTAGTTAGGGAGCTGATGCTCACTCCTTATAACATGTATGCTTAATGCAGATGGTGCCGCTGCTGTGGAGGACCTTCGAGCAGAGCTTGCTCGAGCCAAGGAGCAGGCCAGAAGGAATGATGCGGCTGCCTCGAAGGCGGCCGAAGAGCTAGAAGCCGAAAGGGCTGCTCACTACCGAAGCAGGGAGGAGATGGCCGAAATGGCCGTGAAGCTGAAAGATGTAACCAACCGCTATGAGGTTCTTGAAAAAGAACACCGAGCAGAGCAAGAAGACCTGAAGAAGGCCACCGCCGAAGCCAAGGATGCCCGTTCTGCAATGAGGGCTATAAAGGAGGAGCTGCGTCAGGCTGGAGACATTGCGGCTGGCAAGCCCTTTCTGCTGCGCAGGAAGTTCACAGATCCGAAGTATGCTCAGCTTGGCCAGCAGTGGGGTCCGGAGGATCCTTATATGGATTTAGCGGCGAGTGCGGCAGATGTTGTTGTGCACTTCCGAAGTCAAAAGGATCATGAGACGGAAGAGCTTTTTTGGTCTCAATTCCACAGTCCGGAGCGTTCACTTCCGTTGACCGGTCGTTTGGCTGAGTGGGCTGAGCTGAATAGATTGTCCGGACTTGCCATGACAGATGTAGTGGCTCATATCTGGCCGGATAGGCCCAAGCCGAAGAGTTATTTTGGCTTATTGCAGCAATTCCTTGGGGCGGTGCCGCATATCAAGGCGATGAAGCGGTCGGCCTACATAGAGGGTGCACGGATGGCCCTCACCCGTGTGAAGACATACTGGATGGAGATGGATGCCACCGATGTTGCAACCCGGGGTTTGGACGAGAGCGGTTACCCGCCGAGCACTATTTTGGGGAAGTTCTGCGGGGTGCTCGTGCAATAGAGTCGCAGTGCTCAAAAAATGTCATGTTCAAATGATCTTTATGATTTGTAAAATGATATTCATAGTATAAGTGCTTTTTATACTTGTGCATTCAAGTATTGAAATATCTCCTGTGCGGCCGTTAATGTATACTTGTGTATAACCTGAAAGATGGCAGTCTTCGACTTCAGCCCCCACGCACATGGTGCGGGGGTGTTTGCAAAATAGTGCATTTTCACACTTAATCCAACGTCTTGGTCCTGTGAAGGAGGTGGTAGCGGAGCAAACGAGGCAACTGGACTATAATGCTTTATCACTTTCACTTAGCCATATGAGTTCGAAGGTGGGGCTACGATATAGCCCCTAGGGGCACCGCGCTCTCCGAATTCGGGGCGCGTATGTGCCTGACCGGGAAACGGTCCTTCGTCAAAGCGGAGGAGTTCTAGACATTCCGGTAGTCGATCGAGTGGTTGACCAGTCTCTCGCTGTATCATGACAGTCAGTTTTCGGCTTTCTCTACTGAGGTGCTCGCCCGGCCGAACCGGGGCGCAATCGCAGTAGTTCTCCTGGTGCCGCGTTAGCCGGTGATACGGAACGTAAGGCAGCAAAACACAGGAGCCAGGCAAACCCAACATTTGACCAAAGACATGATTCGGAGCTGATGCATATAAGGCCTAACTCGAGACGCCGAACACTCCCTAAGGTATTCGGTCTTTATGATAACGGGCAGAACAATGCCCTAAGCCCCTAGTGTCCAGGTACGGGCGAAAATTTCTAACGCGGCCGATGCCAAAACGCCAGCCTCCTCATCGGTTATGGTGGAAAACCGGGGGATGTGAATCAACAAGAGACAGTAAGAAAGGTTTACGCAGGGTCTTAATCTGAAAAGAATCCTCGCGACGGGTCCCTGCTGCATGTCTGCGCCTGTGTCTCCGTTGTGTTGTATCCTGGACGGGTGTAGCACGTTGTTCATCTGTAAAAGAGAGGAACTTAGTTTGAAAAGAAATCGTGCAAAAAATGTGATGAAAACAAAGTATGAATGAATGAATAAAGTTGAGCTTTTATTGGCTCTGTATTGTTCATACGCACAGCCCCTTGTGAAGGGGTATGCGGTTAGGGAGCCCCTAGTTTATTTATGCCGGACTCGCCTAGCCGGGTCCGGGGTCTTGAACGACCTTTTAATGAGATGATGCCGTGCGGACCGGGCATTTTAAGTGTAAGAGACGCATAGTGCGGTATTGTGTTAAAGCGGGCGAAAGCTTCACGTCCCAATAGTGCTTGATGGCTACTTTTGAATGGGGCGACATGGAAGATTAGCTTTTCGCGACGGAAGTTGTCGGGTGATCCAAACACAACTTCTAGTAGTAAGGAGCCCGTGCACTTGGCGTAAGGGCCTGGCATCACTCCTTTGAAGGAAGTGCGGCTATGGCAAATTTTAGTAGGGTCTATCCCCAACTTGCGGATTGTGTACGGATATAGTAGGTTTAAATCGCTGCCGCCATCCATTAGGACTTGTGTAAATTGTAGTCCGTCGATTATAGGATCCAATATCAAAGCAGTCCATCCTGCATTTCGATTACTTCTGGAATAATCCAGGTGGTCGAAAGTAATTGGTTTTGACATCCAATCTCGGGATTCCGCTGGGGTGGACCGTGAGACGCGTACTTTAGCGGGTGCCGCACTATTGTTCCGTGTTGTCACATGGAGTGAGTTTACTGTTTTGACTTCTTGCGGGAAAGTCTTTTGTCTTCCGGTGCTCTGCTGGTGGGGTTCGTCATCGTCCTCGCTTGGCGTGTCGAGCCCCTTGTGTTCGGCGTTGAGTCAGCCGGACTGCTTGAAGACCCAACAATTTCGGTGGGTGTGGTTTGCAGGCTTCCCGGGGGTACTGTGGATTTGGCATATCCGATCCAAAATTTTGTTGAGGTTGGATAGCTCGTCACTGTTGTCCTTAAGAGGTAGTGTTTTGTTGTTCGGCCGCGAGCTTTTGAATCCGGCGTTGACCGCCGTGTTCTTTGGGCCATTTTCTTTATTTCGGTGCTGATCCTTTCTGCGCCGTGATTTTCCATTTCCATCTCTGATCGCGGATGTACTCGGGTCGCTGGTGCTGCATCTTGCCAGCCAGCTATCTTCCCCCGCGCAAAAGCGGGTCATGAGGCTCGTTAGCGCGGCCATTGTTCTTGGCTTTTCCTGGCCGAGGTGTCTGGCGAGCCATTCGTCTCGGACGTTATGTTTAAAAGCTGCTAAAGCTTCGGCGTCCGGACAGTCAACTATTTGGTTCTTTTTGGTGAGGAACTTGTTCCAGAATTTGCGCGCTGACTCTCCGGGCTGTTGAGTTATGTGACTTAAATCGTCTGCATCCGGAGGGCGGACATAAGTCCCCTGAAAATTTGCTCTAAACGCGTCCTCGAGCTCTTCCCAACTTCCAACGGTATTTTCTGGGAGGCTTTTGAGCCAATGCCGAGCTGGCCCTTTGAGCTTGAGGGGTAGATATTTTATGGCGTGGAGATCGTTTCCTCTAGCCATGTGTATGTGTAGGATGTAATCCTCAATCCAGACTCCGGGGTCTGTTGTTCCGTCGTATGCCTCTATGTTTACGGGCTTGAATCCTGCTGGAAATTCATGATCCAACACCTCATCGGTGAAACATAGTGGGTGTGCGGCGCCCCTGTATTTAGGTGTGCCGTTATCTATGAACACTCGGCGTGTTGTGTTGCTTCCTGGGGCCCTCTTCTTTGGCCCATAAATGGACCTAACCGGGCCATCCTTTTTGCGAGGATCTTTACGTGTGTCATGTGCCGGCTTGTGTGCGGTGCCGCTTGCCGCTCTTGGCCTGTCATCTGGTCGTCTATCTGGCCAGGAAGTCTCTTTGCTTTTTGATTGTGGGGGCTCTAAGGCCTCCTCGTTGAATTCGGGCAGCAGCTTGCGCTTCGGGTAGCTCTTTTCTTGGTGGCTATTGTCGTATTTGTCCGCGGTCTTGAGTACTTTGCTCCACCTCATTCTGAGTATGTCTTCCGCTGTTTTGAGCTTCCGTTTCTGCTTCTTCAAACTTCTTGCAGTGGCGACAAGCCTTTTGTGAAGGTTCTTATGCTCCGGTGGTGTGTCCGGCGTGAGATCGTCTGGACTGTTGTTCTCGCCGAGGATGGGTTGATTGTCCGATTCATCCTGTTCGGATGGTTGCTTGGTTGCGTGTTCGTCGTCCACTGGTTTTCCCTGCTCTACGGCTGGGTCATTATGGGTGCTGTTGTTATCGAGGCGGGACTTGGGGCGGCGCTTGCGTCACCGTTTTGGTTATTTTTTGGGGGAATTATCCTTCGCCGCGTCCCGTTGTTCCTCGTTATCGCTCCCTTTTGGGGTGTCCACCATATATATATCATTAGTTGAGGTGGCTTTCCAGTGCCCCATAGGCGCTGGTTCTTGGTCGTCTCCGACGTCGTCGTCCATACCGTCGATGTCTTCAGAGTCGTAGTCTAGCATGTCGGTTAGATCGTCGACAGTGGCTACAAAGTGGGTGGTGGGTGGGCTTTGAATTTCTTCGTCGTCCGCATCCCAACCGTCCTGACCACAGTCCGGCCAGGGCTCTCCTGATAACAAGAGATACTTTAGCGAATTCAGGATGTCGCCAATGGGTGAGTGCTGAAAGATGTCCGCAGCGGTGAACTCCATGATCGGCGCCCAATCGGATTCGATTGGTAGGGGCGCAGGAGGTTCGGAGTCCAGCGAGGAATCCGGCACCTCGGAGTCACGGGCTTTACAAGGGACAAGGTCAGTATTCGGCTCCAACGCCATAGAGGTTCCAGCCCCCGAGGCGGTGTCTAGCCACCATCCTCGATCTGTGCGGTCGGCTCCGAATTAAGGATCGGAGCGGACTCATGTGCGGCCTCCAGGGCACTGTCCGGCATCAGAGCTAAATCATGCCCATCGTGACAGTACGGCGCGCTCGGCTGTGGCTCGAATCCATCGAAGATCAAGTCTCCGCGGATGTCAGTCGTGAAGTTTAGGCTTCCAAATCTGACCTGATGGCCAGGGGCGTAGCTTTCGATCTGCTCCAGACGGCCAAGCGAATTGGCCCGCAGTGCAAAGCCGCCGAACACGAAGATCTGTCCGGGGAGAAAAGTCTCACCCTGGACTGCGTCGTTGTTCATGATCGAAGGAGCCATCTAGCCTATCGGTGACGACACAGAGGAACTCTCAATGAAAGCACCAATGTCGGTGTCAAAACCGGCGGATCTCGGGTAGGGGGTCCCGAACTGTGCATCTAGGAGGATGGTAACAGGAGACAAGGGACACGATGTTTTTACCCATGTTCGGGCCCTCTCGATGGAGGTAAAACCCTACTCCTGCTTGATTGATATTGATGATATGGGTAGTGCAAGAGTGGATCTACCAAGAGATCAAGGTGGCTAAACCCTAGAAGCTAGCCTATGGTATGATTGTTGTAATGGTCGTCCGTCCTACGGACTGAAACCCTCCGGTTTATATAGGTACCGGAGAGGGCTAGGGTTACACAGAGTCGGTTACAATGGTAGGAGATCTACATATCCGTATTGCCAAGCTTGCCTTCCACGCCAAGGAAAGTCCCATCCGGACACGGGACAAAGTCTTCAATCTTGTATCTTTATAGTCTTGGAGTCCGGCCGATGATGATAGTCCGGCTATCCGGACACCCCCTAGTCCAGGACTCCCTCAGTTGTCTTAGGTAAATCCTACTCTCAGATCTTCAGCTGGTGATAACCTGATCGATGATTGATCTGGGAGAAAACCTTAGCTCCCTACAACTGGTCAAACAAATCATTTATCATCGGCAAAGGGTATTTGTTCTTGATCGTCACCTCATTCAGCGCACGATAATCAACAACCATCCTCAAAGATCCGTCCTTCTTCTCAACTAGAAGCACTGGGGCTCCTCGAGGTGATGAGCTTGGTCGAATATAACCTTTCTCCAATAACTCCTTAATCTGCTTCTTTATTTCCTCCAGATCATTGGTGGGCATCCGATATGGTCTCTTTGATATTGGTCCGGTGCCTGGCAACAACTCGATCAGAAACTCAATGTCTCGGTCTGGTGGCATGCCTGGTAATTCCTTTGGAAATACATCGGGATAATCCTTCACAACTGGTACTTCCTCCTGAAAAACTCCCGAAAGGGAATTCGCCTTAGTTCTCCTCGGCGCATGCCTAGACACATACTTGATCCTTTTTCCCTCTGGGATGGTGAGAAGAATCAATTTACTAGCACAGTCGATGTTTCCCTCGAACTTGGGTAACCAATCCATGCCTAGGATCACATCCAATCCTTGTGACTCTAGGACAATAAGGTCGGTGGGGAAAACATGTCTACCTATGGTTATTGGCAACTGATAACATCCCCGACTATCCATATACTCTGCTCCTTTGGAACTCACTAACATAGGTGACTTAAGGGCTACTGTTGGCAACTTAAACTTGTCCACAAATCCCCTTGATATGAATGAATGAGATGCACCAGTGTTAAAAAGAACAAGGGCTGTAAATGCATTAATGAAAAACTTACCGACAACTGCGTCGGGCTGCTCCTCAATTTCCTCCACACTAACGTGATTCACCTGACCTCTGGTGAAAAGGTTGGGCTTCTTTCCAGAACTTCCATTGCCATTTCAATTCTTTGCTTCAGAACATTCCGTGGCGTAGTGTCCGGTCTTCCCACACTTGAAACAAGTAATGTGACTCAGATCCTTCTTGCCGGGTGTCGCGGGGTTGGAACGGCTCTGACTGTTGCTTCCTCCATTCCCATTACCATTCTTAGGGCCACTATGATTGTGTGAACTTCCTCCATTGTGTGAATGTCGTCCATGGTTATGCCCTCCATGGTTATGATGAGTGTGTCCTCCCGAGTACGGGGAATAGTGAGGCTTCTGCTGAGCTCCAGAATTATACTTCCCATGTCCATACTTCCTCTTGCGGTTATCTATCTACTACTTCTTACCTTCTATCATGAGGGCCCTGTCTACCAGATCCCAGTAGTTGTTGAAGGTTGCCACCATCAACTGCATACTCAGCTCATCATTGAGTCCCTCAAGAAATTTCTCCTGCTTCGCGGCATCTGTAGCCATATCATCTGGGGCATAGCGTGCTAGCTTTCTGACCTCATCCACATACTATCCCACTGTATGACTCCCTTGGTGTAAGTTACGGAACTCACGCTTCTTCAAACTCATGGATCCAGCTGAGACATGTGCGGTGCAGAAGGCCTGCTAAAACTGATCCCATGTAACTATAGCAATGGGGTAAGTGGTGGTGAAATTCTCCCACCAAGAGGTTGCGGGTCCATCAAGCTGGTGTGTGGCAAAGCGCACTCTCTCCGCATCCGTGCATCTAGCAGTGGTCAGCTCCCTCCCTATCTTGCGGAGCCAATCATCTGCAACAATTGGCTCGGTGCTACTAGAGAACACCGGCGGATTCAACCTCAGAAAATGGGAAGGTTGTCAACAGGGGGTGGTGGCGGTGGGTTGTTGTTATTGTTGCCTTGGTTCTGGATCATCATCTGCATCAAGGCATTTTGCTACTGGATCAACTGGGTGAGCTCCGGCGGGAATGTGAATTGGGGGTCACGTCTCGGAGGCATCTGATGTGTTAGAGGGGTGAGAAGACAGAATAGAAAAGGTCTATGAGAGATTTCACTACCCAAATGCATATGAGGCAAATACATTCAATTCACACCACTCAACATCAAACAAGATTCACACAATGATCTAACTACTATTAAAAATCGATCGATTCTAACTACTTGGAAGAATACTACTAGTAACAGGGGGTCGTCTAGAAGTTTTGATCGGTGAAGGACTCCATAATATCAGCTCCAGCTTCATCTTCATAATCAGCACTGCCATCATCATCATCACTGTCTGTGCCGGTGTCATCTAATATGATGTAGTCCTCCAAACGAATATCCACTTCAGGTTTTGGTTTTGGTTTCACCACGGGTATTCTAGCTTCTTCTTCAGATCTTCATTCTGCTCCAGTAGCACAGCAATTTCCTCTTCATATCCATTGTGGATTGACTTGAGTTCCTCTTCTAGCTGGATATTCCTGGTCATCACCTTCTTGGTCTTCTTCATTATAGCGCACATCTGATTCTCATATTGAAGAATGTGCTGATCCATCTCCTGAATGTATGCTCCAATTGATCCATCCTTCCTGGTGCGAATCATCTCCCATTGCTCATCACGGTGTCCACATATCTGATAGACGGTGTCTCCAAGATCCTTGCAGTACACCTCACAAATGTGTCCAAAGGTGATGTGGGCTGCCATGCTCTTTCCCAAGCTCCAAGTTGGTGCATCCAAGGTAAAATCGATGGGCTCGGTTGTTGGTGCAAATGTCCTTCCAGCAACACGAACTTTGATCCTCCAGCGCTTCTCTTCTAGTAAAGTTGCAATGAAGGTTCCAATGAAGCTTTGTACGCCAATGTTCAGGTACTTGGTGACTTCCTTCAAGTGTCGTCCGAAAGGGGTGTCGTCATCCGGCTAAGTGAACTTGTTCCTGGGGTCCGACATCTATAGAGTAGAAATAGAGGA
Organism: Triticum timopheevii; assembly: GCA_963921465.1. Classification (NCBI taxonomy): domain Eukaryota; kingdom Viridiplantae; phylum Streptophyta; class Magnoliopsida; order Poales; family Poaceae; genus Triticum; species Triticum timopheevii. The sequence continues at coordinate 193,830,820 of OY997272.1, forward strand.
GGATTAGAAATGAGTAGAGAAGAGTATCCTGTGGCTTTTCCTAATGGTTGCGTCCTATGGTCAGCGTGTGCTCTAATACCATCTTGTAGCGACCACGATCCCAATGGACCGAAGTATCTTTGCTTAAATGTCATCCCTGGATCGGTATGCTGACACACACAGTACTCGGGGAATTATAAAAGAGTTCAATCACACACTTACTACATCGAGGTCCTCATAAAGAGTATTTATTACAAAAATAATATGGCTGGGGGCCATCTAACTAGAGGAACTACGGAAGCTTCGAAGATAAATGAGTCCATCAACTCCAACGGCATAGCTGAGTGTATGACAATGACCTAGCGCACCTTATTCTTCGTCGGTAAAGTCTGCAACATGAGACGTTGCAGCCGTGTAGGTCAGCACATGGAATATGCTGGCAAAGTTACACTATAGAGAAAATGAATGAAAGAGACTATATCTACATGCATATTTGGCTGGTGGAGGCTCTAAGTTTAATTTTTACATAAAGCTAATTTTTCCCTACAACAAAGGAATAAATTTGTATTTACTACAAAGTTTATACCAATATTGAGAATGTTCCTCCAACTCAATCCCACCATTAAAATCAAGTATCATCATTAAACCCAATACATTAATTAAAGAGTGATGAGATCATCATAAATATCCACTTCTAGATACTCAAAATTGTCCATAACCGGGGACACGGCTAACCATGATTAGTTTATACACTCTGCAGAGGTTGCGCACTTTTCCCCACAAGACTCGACCGCATCCATGATTGGAAGATCGAGACATAGTCTTTCTGAAGCATTGACTCTCTACTCTGGGTAGACCGGTACACCTACTTTCCCCTACATCTGCTAGTCCACCACTTCAAGAGCTTACGCAACTTACTCAACTATGCCAGAGCCCATAATGGCTTGTGGTTGCACACGGAAGTTTCTAGGCATGAAATATCGTATGATCCCATTGAGCCTGGGTGGCAAACCGAGGGAAGATCACACAGGTACTCCGGGATTCCCATGGGCAAGCACTGGTTTCTCCAGGTGCCCCAACCAATCCACCCATATGTGTATTAAAGTTGCCACCTTAAAGTTGTCCAAAATTATTATCTCTCACAACTTTCATGAACCACGAACCAATCCCCGTCTACGAGCATGGCTAAGCAATATATGAACATAACATATATTTCTAGGGTGATTTTCCTACCTCAAGTACTACAACCAAACCACATGTTCCCAATCCAACTCATGCAAATCTTTGAGGGCAAAACTAAGGCATAGTAAAAACTGGGTATTGAAAAGTATGATCAAAGTGTAACTTGCCATGCTGATGATCGGAAAACTCTAGAGATTCGTAGTAAGAAGCTTCACACTACGGAAAATCTAGCGTAGACAAACAATAGCATACATAAGCACTCAAGCAAATGATGCAAAGAGAAAACAAAAAAATCCAAAGAACTCAAAAACAAGCAAAAAATAATATAAATAGAAAACAAATTTAAACAGCATTATATTTATGTGGATTAGAGCTTAACAGAAGGTACATGAGATTAGCTATGATTTGCAAAAAGAATCAACTAAAACGGAGCTATGAAACTCAAGATACGAACAAAACAAGATCAAATTCAAGTCTGAACTAAACTCCAATTTTAAATTGTCAAAAACATGTTCAAGTTGGTTTACTGGATAGAAGAGATTGCTCTGAAGATTTTGGCGTTGGTTTCGTCGAATTTGGACAAACGAGCAAGAAGTTGTGCTAGTTTGAAATAGAGGGACTAAACTATAAAAATAAAACTACAAATAGGTCCCTGGGAAAAAACTAAAATAAAAAGAAAAATCCTATTGAACGAACGTTCGCTACCAAAACTAATCAAATGAATTTTTTTTCGCTACAGAACCTAAACGAACAAACGTTCGCTAAAAAGCAAACTAAATAATAACCGGATTCTAAAAGAAAAACTGAAACTAGAAAAAACCGGATCGGACTGGGGTGGCGGTATTACCGGTCCACGGCGGTTCGACTACGGCAGCGGCGAACTCGTCGGCGCAGTGGCTGCTAGTGGCTGAGGGCGCGGGGCTTGGCCGACGGCGGCTGACGGCGGGGACGGCGTCGGCTGCGGCGGCGGCAGCAGCGAATGGCGGCGACGATAGTGTGCGGCTGCGGAGGCAGTGGTCGAGGTGGGGAAGCAAGGGGCCGGGGGCCTCGGTATTTAAAGGGGGCCGGGGGTTCGAGCGGCTTGGAGGAGGGGGCAAGGTGGTGTCCGGGTTGGACTCCTGCAGGCGGCGGCGACGCTCGGGACTCCGTCCCTGAGGCGGTCGGGCGGGCGGAGGCGGCTGGGCCATGGCCTAGCGCTGGCTTGGCCGGCCCAGTTCGGCCGCAAACATTTTTTTAACAATTTTTTTAGACAGACAAAACACGCAAAAAGTAAATAAATAAAATCCTAAAAATACCAGAAAAATCCACGTAGTAATATGGCCTTATTAGTGACCTAGTGAACATTTCTTTGGGCCCAAATGCCTAAACTAAAAACAAACATTACAGTACTAATTACTCCGCTAACAAATAAATAAACTAGCAAATAAAATCAAATAAACTCTCCAAAAAAATTCAAAATTGAATTTCCAATATTTCTTTGCTGATTTTGAAGAAGTCCTTTTATCTTCTCTCTTTATTTTAAAATAATTGAAAAAGAATTTAGAAAACCAAATTTGATCCAATTATCAAATTTTGGTAAATCAAAATTGGATTTTTGTGAAACCTCCAACTCTCTCAAATTGGTCCTTGAGTTGCTTAAGGTCTCTTGGATCAAAATTCAACTAAGAAAAAACAACACAATGCATAAATCATGGATGCATATGAATGATCTATGAATAACATCCGAACTAAAATTGGGATGTTACACGTTTGCTTTATTTTGAATTCGAATTTGAATCAGTTTCGAACTAACGCGAGATTAGCAACAGTAATTGAAGTGACGTGGGATCATTAGCAGAGGGTTGTTGTAGCTTAATTATCCAAGTGTCACAATAATCTTGATAAATAGGAGGCATGCTATGATCATAATAAGTTTGCCCATCAAAACTTGTGGGACAAAAAATATCATCTTCATCAAACATAGCATCCCCAAGCTTGTGGCTTTGCATATCATTAGTATCATGGATATTCAAGGAATTCATACTAACAACATTGCAATCATGCTCATCATTCAAATACTTTATGCCAAACATTTTATTGACTTCTTTTTCTAACACTTGAGCACAATTTTCCTTTCCATCATTTTCATGAAAGACATTCTAAAGATGAAGCATATCAGGCAACCTCAATTCCATTTTTTTGTAGTTTTCTTTCTATAGACTAAAGTAGTGATAAAACAAGAAACTAAAAGATTCAATTGCAAGATTTAAAGATATACCTTCAAGCACTCACCTCCCCTGCAATAGCGCCGGAAAATATCTTGGTGTCTACTATGCAACTTTATCCTTGTAGACGTTGTTGGGCCTCCAAGTGCAGAGTTTTGTAGGACAGTAGAAAACTTCCCTCAAGTGGATGACCTAAGGTTTCTCAATCCGTGGGAGGCGTAGGATGAAGATGATCTCTCTCAAACAACCCTGCAACCGAATAACAAAGAGTCTCTTGTGTCCCCAACACACCCAATACAATGGTAAATTGTATCGGTGCACTAGTTCGGCGAAGAGATGGTGATACAAGTGTAATATGGATGGTAGAAATATATTTTCATAATATGAATAAATAAAAATAGCAAGGTAATGATAACCCGCAAGTATACGGGATCAATTGTAGCCTCTTTCGATAAGTAAGAGTGTCGACCCCAATGAGGAGCTAAAGGTAGAACAAATATTCCCTCGAGTCCTATTTGCCACTGATACGACTCCACGCGCTTAGTGTTCGCTTTACCTAGAACAAGTATGAAACTAGAAGTACTTTGTAGGTGTTGTTGGATAGGTTTGCAAGATAATAAAGAGCACCTAAATAAAAAGTAGGGGTTGTTTAGATAAAGAAGCAATATAGTAAATATAGCGAGTGTGGAAAAGTGGTGGTAGGAGTTGTGAAATTGTCCCTAAGCAATTGACTACGTTACTAGACTGGTAATCACTATTGCAATTCTATTTGAGGGAGAGGCATAAGCTAACATACTTTCTATTCTTGGATCATATGCACTTATGATTGGAACTCTAGCAAGCATCCGCAACTACCAAAGATCAGTAAGGTAAAACCCAACCATAGCATTAAAGTATCAAGTCCCCTTTATCCCATATGCAAACAACCTACTTACTCGGGTCTGTGCTTCTGTCACTCACGCCACCCACCATAAGAAAATCATGAACATATTGCAAACCCTATAGCAGAACTCCCTCACTCTTGCGCGACATGGAGGGCACAATAGGACAGCACCTATAATAAAACATGCAATTCAAACCAATCATAGCAATTCATCAATCACCGATAGGACAACGAAAATCTACTCAGACATCATAGGATGGCAACACATCGTTGGATAATAATATGAAGCATAAAGCACCATGTTTAAGTAGAGGTACAACGGGTTGTGGGAGAGTGGACTGCTAAATATAGATGGGGGAAGGTGATGGAGAAGTCGGTGAAGATGGCGGAGGTGTTGGTGAAGATCGCGGTGATGATGACGGCCCCCGGCGGCATTCCGGCGCCACCGAAAGCAAGGGGGAGAGAGCCCCCTTCTGATTTTTCTTCCTTGACCTTCTCCCTAGATGGGAGAAGGGTTTTCCCTCTGGTCCTTGGCTCCCATGGCGTGGGAGGGGCGAGAGCCCCTCCAAGATTGGATCTGTCTCTCTGTCTCTCTGTTTCTGTGCTCCCAGATTCTGCCCTGGCACCATTTCTTTTATATCCGAAGATCCGTAACTCCGATTGGATTGAAACCTTCGCCCAGATATTTTTCCAAAAATTAGCTTTCTTGCAGACAAAGAAGAGCAGCAACCGCCTTACGAGAGGCCCACGAGGGTCAGGGGCGCGCCCAGGGTAGGCAGGCACACCCTCCTGGCTCGTGGCCACCTCGGGCACCGTCTCGTGATGATTTTACTTCCCAAAAATCATAAATATTCCAAAATAATTCTCTATAATGATGATCATTATTTAGGCTTCTTTGGCCTCTTTTTTTTATGGGGCAATGCTCTATAATGATGATCATCACACTTTATTTACTTACAACTCAATATTACAACTCGATATCTAGAACAAAGATATGACTATATGAATGCCTCCGGCGCTGTACCGGGATGCGCAATGATCTAGCGTAGCAATGACATCAAAAAACGGACAAGCCATGAAAACATCATGCTAGCTATCTTACGATCATGCAAAGCAATATGACAATGAATGCTCAAGTCATGTATATGATGATGACGGAAGTTGCATGGAAATATATCTCGGAATGGCTATGGAAATGCCATGATAGGTAGGTATGGTGGCTGTTTTGAGGAAGATATAATGAGTCTTATGTGTGACAGAGCGTATCATGTCACGGGGTTTGGATGTACTGGCCAAGTTTGCACCAACTGTCGAGGTGAGAAAGGGCAATGCACGGTACCGAAGAGGCTAGCAATGATGGAAGGGTGAGAGTGCGTATAATCCATGGACTCAACATTAGTCATAAAGAACTCACATACTTATTGCAAAAATTTATTAGCCATCGAAAGAAAGTACTACATGCATGCTCCTAGGGGGGAGGTTGGTAGGAGTTAACCATCACGGGCCCCCGACCTTCACGCAAATATAAACAATCAAAATACAATGCGTGCCAATTTGGTTACATAGTGAGTAGACCATAGATGCATGCTTCGGGAATCACAAACCTTAACACCAACATCCTTACTAAACACAACCATCTACTAGTACCTCCCACGTATTATTACCTCTATATCGCAAAACTATTGCAAGGAATCAAACATATCATATTCAATGATCCACAAGTTTATGTAGGATTTTATGACTAACCATGTGAATGACCAATTCCTGTCATCTCTCTAAATAGATGTAAGTGAAGCAAGAGAGTTTAGTTCTTTGTACAAAAGATATGCCCACGCTCTAACAAGTATAAGTGAAGCAAAAGAGCATTCTATGAATGGCGGTTTTCTATGTGAAGAGAAACAGGCAATCCAAACTTCAAAAGATATATGTGAAGCACATGAAGCATTCTATAAAGCCATACTCAAAATATTTAAGTGAGGTGCAAATAGCATTCTATAAATCAACCAAGGACTATCTCATACCAGCATAGTGCATAAAAGAAAAGTGAAAACTAAATGCAAAAGATGCTACAAGACTTGCACATATCGCATGAACGAACCGAATACGAAAACATACCGATACTTGTTGAAGAAAGAGGGGATGCCTTCCGGGGCATCCCCAAGCTTAGAAGCTTGAGTCTCCTTGAATATTTACTTGGGGTGCCTTGGGCGTCCCCAAGCTTGAGCTCTTGCCTCTCTTCCTTTTCCTCATATCGAGACCTCCTCGATCAAACACTTCATCCACACAAAACTTCAACAAAAAACTCGGTAAGATCCGTTAGTATAATAAAGCAAATCACTACTCTAAGTACTCTAGCAAACCAATTCATATTTTGTTTTCATATTGTGTATACTGTAATATAGCTTTTCTGCTTAATCCACTGATAGGAATTGATAGTTTCATCAAAACAAGTAAACTATGCATCAAAAAGAGAATCTGTCAAAAACAGAACAGTCTGTAGCAATCTGAACATTCACCATACTTTTGGTACCCCAAAAATTCTACCACAATTAGAAACAATCAACAATTTGTACATAAAGACATTGCAAAAAGAATCAGAACCATTTGACATTCCAGTTAAAAATATAAAATCGCGCACTACAGCCAAACTTTCTGTCCTCCACCGTACAAACCAACAAGCATTGTAAACATCCTAAAGGCAAACCTTGGCACATTAATTTTATAATACAATGGAATTGTACAAGGGATAATTATTTTTGATGAAAAGTTTCTGTAATTAAGATTCACAAAGTTTCCGTGAGCATGAACAAAGTTCAAGGAGCTCTCCCACTTCAACAATGCTTGTCTCTCTCACTTTCACTTTCCTTTTTGAAAAGTTTTGGGTTCCCCTCTTTATTTATTTTTTTAAAACTATATAAAAGCACTCAACAGAAATAAATGACTCTCTAAAACTTCCGGGTTGTCTCCCTGGCAGCGCTATTTTTAAAGCCATTAAGCTAAGCATATGGTGCTCAAGTAATAGATCCACCCGAATCCCAAGGTATATCAAAGCCAATTTTAATTAACAATGATTTGTAATTTAGTAGTGAGCACAAAGTAACATATATCATGCAACAACGAAGTCTAACTCTCTTCCTATGCATCGGCATGTCATAAAAGAACAATTCATGCACACAAAGTAAAGGCCAATATATAGTATAAACAGTTTCATGCAATTTTATCATATTGGAAACATGGAGAGGCGGAGATGTAGTTCCTCTCTCATAATAATTACAAGTAGGAGCAGCAAGCACATGCATATCATATTCATCAAAATCATCATGTGTAGTTGTAAAAGGCAACCCATCAATATAATCCTTAATAAGCACAAACTTCTCCGATATAGTTTGATTTGGAAAATTCAAAAAGATAATAGGACTATCATGCGTGGGTGCAATAGCAACAATTTCATGTTTAACATATGGAACTATAGCAAGTTCATCTCCATAAGCATAATTCATATTGGCATCTTGGCCACAAGCATAGCAAGCATCATCAAAAAGGGATATTTCAAGGGAATCAATGGGATCATAATAATCATCATAGCAATCATCCTTCAGTACGCACAAAGGGGAATTAAACAATGTATGAGTTGAAGAGTTACTCTCATTAGAAGGTGGGCATGGGTAGCTAATCCGCTCTTCCTCCTTTTGTTCTTCGCTCTCCTCATCATCTTTTTCATCCAATGAGCTCACAGTTTAAGTAATTTCTTCTTCCATAGCTTCCTGCAAAATATTAGTCTCTTCTTAGACAGCGGAGACTTTCTCAATAAATGCATGAATACCGTAATTGTATTCATAATTCTCATAGCAATATTTAAGTATAGCAAAATTTTCTGGCCTATAAACTGAATCATCAAAATCTTCAAATGTTTTAAACATAGATTCAATCTCATAAGCACCCATAAAAGCAACGAATTCTTCTATTTGTTCCACACCATAGTAATCATAGATACCATTAGCATAAGAAGCCAAGGTTTTATCATCATTAAATTTGCATGAAAAGGGAAGGTGTGGAGCCTTCATCCTAGAGCAACAAGTATAATCATATCTCAAGCATAGTTTCCTAGCATACCAATACAACATATAAATTTGATCCCATAATAGTTTCCCTTTTTGTGTCAAGCGATAATCCCTAAAGTGTTCACGTTGATCCAACGTGTCTCCCATAACATAACTGAATGGGGTTTTCTCAGGATTATCAAAGTAGTACATAATTTCTTTCACATAACGAGTATCGAGGGTTTTAGGAGGTTCCCCATCTCCATGAGTAGCAAGTACACCTAATTTTTTTGGTATTTCGTGTTCCATATCCATAACTAAAGATAGAAAACAACTAAGAACAGCAAATAAAAATTACTTAGTGATAAAGCAAAAAAACACACACGGGAATATTCACCGCACGCTATGACTCCCCGGCAACGGCGCCAGAAAAAGGTCTTGATAACCCTCAAGTATATAGGATCAATTGTAGCCTCTTTCGATAAGTAAGAGTTCGAACCCAACGAGGAGCTAAAGGTAGAACAAATATTCCCTCAAGTCCTATCTGCCACTGATACGACTCTACGCACGCTTAGTGTTCGCTTTACCTAGAACAAGTATGAAACTAGAAGTACTTTGTAGGTGTTGTTGGATAGGTTTGCAAGATAATAAAGAGCACGTAAATAAAAAGTAGGTGCTGCTTAGATAAAGAAGAAATAAAGTAAATATAGCGAGTGTGGAAAAGTGGTGGTAGGAGTTGTGAAATTGTGCCTAAGCAATTGACTATGTTACTAGACCGGTAATCACTATTGCAATACTATTTGAGGGAGAGGCATAAGCTAACATACTTTCTATTCTTGGATCCTATGCACATATGATTGGAACTCTAGCAAGCATCCGCAACTACTAAAGACCATTAAGGTAAAACCCAACCATAGCATTAAAGTATCAAGTCCCCTTTATCCCATACGCAAACAACCTACTTACTCGGGTATGTGCTTCTGCCACTCACACCACCCACCATAAGCAAATCATGAACATATTGCAAACCCTACAGCGAGAATCCCTCACGCTTGCGCGACATGGAGGGCACAATAGGACAGCACCAATAATAAAACATGTAATTCAAACCAATCATAGCAATTCATCAATCACCGATAGGAAAACAAAAATCTACTCACACATCATAGGATGGCAACACATCATTGGATAATAATATGAAGCATAAAGCGCCATGTTTAAGTAGAGGGTACAGTGGGTTGCGCGAGAGTGGACTGCTGAATATAGATGGGGGAAGGTGATGGAGATGTTGGTGAAGATCGCGGAGGTGTTGGTGAAGATCGCGGTGATGATGATGGCCCCCGGTGGCGTTCCGGCGCCACCGGAAGCAAGGGGGGAGAGCCCCCTTCTTCTTCTTCTTCCTTGACCTTCTCCCTAGATGGGAGAAGAGTTTCCCCTCTGGTACTTGGCTCCCATAGCGTGGGAGGGGCGAGAGCCCCTCCGAGATTGGGTCTGTCTCTCTGTCTCTCTCTGTTTCTGCGCTCCGAGATTCTGCCCTGGCACCGTTTCTTTTATATCCGAAGATCCGTAACTCCGATTGGATTGAAACCTTCGCCCAGATATTTTTCCAAAAATTAGCTTTCTTGCGGCCAAAGAAGAGGAGCAACCGCCTTACGAGGGGCCCATGAGGGTCAGGGGCGTGCCCCCCTACCTCGTGGCCACGTCGGGCACCATTTCGCGTTGATTTTACTTCCCAGAAATCATAAATATTCCAAAATAATTCTCCGTCCGTTTTTATCCCGTTTTACTCCGCTTGATATGGGGTATCTGCAAAACATAAAACATGCAACAAACAGGAACTGGCACTGGGCACTGGATCAATATGTTAGTCCCAAAAATAGTATAAGAAGTTGCCAAAAGTATATGGAAGTTGAATAATATTGGCATGGAACAATCATAAATTATAGATATGACAGAGACGTATCAGGCAACTAGTAGTAAAAGTGAGCGAAAACGGTATTGCAACGCTTGAAAACAAGGCCTAGGGTTCATACTTTCACTAGTGCAAGTTCTCTAAACAATGATAACATAATTAGATCGTATGGCAATCCCGCAACATGCAACAAAGAGTCACTCCAAAGTTTCTATCACGGAGAACATAAGATGAAATTGCTTGTAGGGTACAAAACCACCTCAAAGTTAATCTTTCCGATTAATCCATTGAGCTATTCCTATAAGTGTCACAAACAGCCCTCGAGTTCGTAGTAAAATAGCACCATATGACACACATCAATCAACCCTATGTCACCTAGATACTAGAATGTCACCACAAGTATCCATGGGTCAATTATACGATATGCATCAAACAACTTCAGATTCATAATATTCAATCCAACACAAAGAACCTCAAAGAGTGCCCCAAGATTCCTACCAGAGAAACAAGGACGAAAATGTGCATCAACCCCTATGCATAGATTACCCCAATGTCACCTCGGGAATCCGCGAGTTGAGTGCCAAAACATACATCAAGTGAATCAATAGAACACCCCATTGTCACCATGGGTATCCCACGCAAGACATACATCAAGTGTTCTCAAATCCATAATAGTATTCAATCCGATAATAGTGAAACCTCAAAGGTAAAACTCAATTCATCACAAGAAGATAGAGGGGGAGAAACACCATATGATCCAACTATAGTAATAAAGCTCATGGTACATCGAGATCGTCCCAAATCAAGAACACGAGAGAGAGAGAGAGAGATCAAACACATAGCTACTGGTACATACCCTCAGCCCCGAGGGTGAACTACTCCCTCCTCATCATGGAGACCATCGGGGTGATGAAAATGGCCTCCGGTAATGGTTTCCCCCTCCGGTGGGGTGCTGGAACGGGCTCTTGATTGGTTTTTTGTGGCTACAGAGGCTTACGGCGGCGGAATTCCCAGTCTAGGTTTCTTTCTGGTTTTTTTGGTATTTATAGGAATTTTTGGCCTCAGAAACAAGTCAGAGGGGTCCATGAGGCAGCGACAAGGCAGGGGGCGCGCTCTAAGGGGGCGCCCTCCACCCTTGCTGCTTCCTCGTGAAGCTTCTGGTCCAACTCCTATGTTCCGTGGGCTTCTTCTGGTCCATAAAAAGTCATCGTAAATTTTCAGCTCGTTTGGACTCCGTTTGATATTCCTTTTCTGTAAAACTCAAAAACAAGGAAAAAACAAAAACTGGCACTGGGCTCTAGGTTAACATGTTAGTCCCAAAAATAATACAAAATAGCATATTAATGCATATTAAACATCCAAAACAGATAATACAATAGCATGGAACAATCAAAAATTATAGATACCTTGGAGACATATCAGCTGTCACATGAATCCGGCCCAGGTACATGCTCATGGTCCCCTAAACATAAATAGATAAATAAAGCTAAATGCTCATGCACCAGTTCTTTAAATTTATGATTTCAAAAGTCAAATTTTAATAGGGGATATTATTTCCTATGGGAGTGTTGTTACATTCAGTCGATATTATTCTTAGGAAAAGATAGCAACCAGTCTTTTTTCACCCACCATTTTCTTCCTACAACCAGCGGACCCATGCAAATCGTAGTCAATGTCATAAATAGTTCTGGTCCATTATTATTTTTAAGAATGCCCAACCCAGCCCAATACATTGGCGACACCACTTTATCCCAGGGCTTCTGAATTTGCTCGGCTTCACACCTCAAGAAAAAAATTATCTCAAAAAAACCTCAAGAAAAAATGTGCTCCGCAGCATTTTACAATAAGCTGTAGCCATATAAAATTAATTCTTACAATCCAGCATAATGATATTTTGGGTCTGACCGGTCGAGCCGCCAAAGCCAAACCTGCGCCGACGGGAGCGCATGTTCCCGCCTTCTACAACTGGTTGCGCTATCGTGCATGCATCGCCGCCATGTCGTACCCTAAAATGTTGGCAAGGCCATCCGTTTACTCCTCCCGACATCCTATTCTTCTCCGATGATGACAGCCTACCCTGCACCAGAACTAGTGAACCCTTGTACTCCCCTCCGCCTACGGCCATACTGCCGCATGTTCCCCAGCTTCTGTTAATTCTCGTCCGAGGCCTCGCCATCATCCTCCGCCTTGGTGCGCTCACAGCCGCGCCGCCGTCTAGCCCTGTCAACATAGTGAATCGGGAGAGGACTATAGTTGTGAGTATGACATTACGAACCCACCAGATCCACTCCGAAACACAAGCAAGCGTCTCTTTACTATCTCAGATGCACCCCTCGATTTTTTTACTCTAATCCATCCTGCTGATATCTGGGACCCACATCATTGTCAACGTATAGTCAACTAACGACATAATTGCACAACGTTTTTTTTGAGGATTTGTTCAAAGGAGTAGGCTATAATCTGGGTTGTGTGGTCCATGTGGCCCATCTAACAACATGACCCACCCAGCTGTTTTTTCTTTGGGAAAATAGGTAGCCCACCATTTTATTTTGAAGAATACCCAAGGTAGGCCTATTTGTTTTAGCCGACTTACTGGGTTGCATCTTTCAAGACGGGGAGGGATGCATTCCGGCCTGGACAGAGAGTATGGGCGGTAAATCTTAAAAGTAATATGAAAGGGGTTGGAAATTCCAAAAATATATATAGCAAATTGGAAATTAGTTTCGCTTTTTGTTTTTGTTCTTCACTGATATTTTATATTTCATTGGATTTTAACATAACATAGTATTACTTTATTTTTAAATTTGTTTTAGTATGGCAACTAATTTTTGGATTAAAAGTATTTTGTTCCCCAGCAAAATTTTGCGAATTTTTAAAATTTCGCATATTTTTTAGTTCAAATTTTTAACCCTAGTACTGACCAAAAAATGGGCAGAAATTCTAAAAATGGAAAGTGGGCTGAAATAAATTCCATATGAATTAGCAAATGGGCTATAAATTATAAAAATAATAGCAAATGGGTTGTACACGCCACATATTTAGAAGCTGACTTGTTTCCGCAAGGCTTTGTCAACTTATAGTCAACACACGATTCTAGCGGTAGCGACTGTTGGATGTCCATCCAACAGCCGACGTGCTTCTTCAATCTCTGATCTTCCTGCTCCAGCCACCTAAACCAGCGCCGACGGGACTGCCTGCTCCCTCCTCTTGTGGCCAGTTGTGATGACGCGCAGGCTTCATCGGCCCACCCTACTCCCTCCGCTAGCCTGGCCATCCCTCTACCCACCCGCACCTCCTTTTATTCTCTGGTGACGGCAGCCTCATGCCGCAGTCAAACCAGTCAATCATCATACTCCCTCAGCGTGGGCATCCACTGTTGTGTCTTCGCCGGCTCCGGGTCATTCCATTCCTAGGCCTCACAACATTGGTGCTCTACGTGCGGTGTGCTCAACGTGGTCAACATTCAACAAATGACAGCCATCGGAATAGGGATGTACCTGGAGAGGCTGACAGTAAGGACCCACATGGTCCATGGACGCATGCAAGAAACTGCCTCCTTATTATGCAAAAATATGATTCCTCCCACTGACATCTGGGTGCACCGGTTCGGAGGCTGACCTGTGGGCCTACTAAGTTCACGCATACACAGGGCTTTGTTAACCTACTCAACAAATGATTCTAGCAGCTGTGACCACTAGATTTTAATTGAATGGTCCGCCTGCTTCTTCAATCTCTGATCTTCTTGCACCAGCCGCCCAAACCAGCGCCAGCGAGACCGCCTGCTCCTGCCTCTAGTGGTCGGCTGTGCTGCCGCACAAGCCTCACCGCCCAACCCTACTCCCACCGTTGGCCAGGCCTTCCCTCTACTCACCCACACCCCTGTTATTCTCCAGCGATAGCAGCCTCAAACTGCAGCCGAACCAGTCAACCCTCGTACTCCACTCTGCATGGGCATCCACTATTGTGTATTTCCCGGATCCGGGTCATTCCCTTCCTAGGCCGCGCCATCGTCCACCACCTTGGTGCTCTCGGACGGTACAGCATCTTTAACACTGTCAAAGAACGACAACCATCAAAAGAGGTATGTACATGGAGAGGCTAACAGCTGGGTCCATGGTCACATGCAAGGAAGTGCCTTCTTATTACGCACAAAATAATGATTCCTCCACCTGACAGCTCAGACCCACCAGAAGGGCCTCTGTATTTCATGAAAAAAACGTCCCCCTGATAGTTGGGACCCACCGACTTTATCTTTGCATGGAAGGAAGTGCCTTATTACCCCCTGATAGCTGGGACCCACCAGGTTGAAGCAAAGGTAGCATTATCTGTCTAGCCGCGAACGTGTACGTACATAGCGGTCGATCAGTCTCTCTGCAGCGACGTACCGTGGCCGAGTAAGGAGCGGCACGTGTTGAAGTAGAGGCACCGACGTAGCATGTCATGCAGTCCCATCTATATTGTGTACACATACATACAACCATGCTGCAAGATAGTAAATACGGCTGCGTACGTACATACGGGCGAAGTCTCTAACCAAGGGACATCGTCCTATTCATCGGCAGCCAACTGGCAAGGTCGGAACGGAGTAATTAAACAGCATTGTATGTTCATCGGGAGCCAACGGCTTGGACAAAATAGCTGAACATATTGTAGAATGGAGGAAACAGCCTTCTATTCGACTGCGTATAGTCGAAATGGGGTCCTGTTCATCGGGAAGGGTCTGGCATACCGCAAAACAGAGGAAACAGACTTTTGTTCGATTGCCTATGGTCGAAACAGGGTCCTGTTGATCAGGAAGGGTGTGGCGTACCACAAAACAGAGTAAATGGACTTGTGTTGGAGAGCCTACGGTCGAAACGGGGCCCTATTCATCAGAGGGGTGTGGCGTACCGCAAAACAGGACTCCACGGGGTCCTGTTCATCCATCGTCTACTGCCTCGCTCCATCCTCCACGGTTACTGTTCATCCACCATCGACTTCCTCCAGCCTCCACCTGCTACTGTTCATCCACTGTGTCGTCCTCCTGCCTCCACGAGCTACTGTTCATCCACGGGGTCCTGTTCATCCAACCTCCACCGGCTACTGTTTAACCAGCCCTCCACGGGGTCCTGTTCATCCAGCCTCCACTGACTACCATTCAACCAGCCCTCCACGGTGTCCTGTTCATCCACCCCCACCTCCTTGATCGGGGTCCTATTCATCCAACGGCAATGACCTCTACTACCAGGGGTCATGTTCACCCAACCCCCAACAACGGTCACTGTTCATCAAAAGGCAGCAGGTTTGATCGTCTTCAGTTAGCAGCAGTAGCGAATGAATCGCTCGGGTTCAGTTAACAACCAAGGAATCAATCGCTCGGGTTCAGTTAACAACCAAGGAATCGATCGCTCGGGTCCAGTAACCCACGTAGCTATTGCAATCGCTCGGGTTCAGTAAGCCAACGCCTCGCTCGGGTTCAGTTCGAGCCAAACGTCTCGCACCCACGCGCGTACGTGTATGATAGAAACGTGCAAACCTCCATGCATCGCTCGACCCCGACCACCCACCGTAACCGGGAACTCCCCGATATTTTCCTTGCCCTTGCTTCTACCATGATTGACGGCCCAAAGAATGTCATGCAGGTGCGTCCCCGGCCCGCCAAGGACGAAAAGCCCATTTTATGTCATGATTTTTTTGTCATATAAGTAGGAGCCCACCACATCTACGATGATATGTGCTTTTGTCACAATTATCATCACAGAAGTGTCATAAGCATGATAGAAAAAAATTCGTTTAGCTCGGATGTGTCTTTTTTGTAGTGCACACACACACACATCGGGCCACCCGCGGGTGTGGCTCGTATGTGGTCTCACCCATCTAACGCAATAAGATCACATCTGTGGGCCCGCACATGGCCCACATTTGATCAAAAGAAAAGGGGGGTTGACCATGATGTACTCCTTTCAGTTTTGTGTTACGGTAGGGTGAGATGTTAGACCTAGCTATTTGGGGGCATGCGTTCATAGCTAGGATTCCCCTCCCGCCAACATGAAGTGTGTGTGCGGGGGCTACCAATAATAACGTGCACTTTGTGCCACAGGTGCCACATCAAAGTTGTGCATTGGGTATTTGAACATCAACATTTTCATACATATATTTGGTCCACATGCAAGTGTGTTCGTGTACTGACCCTTTCCCGCGTTTTTTCCGCCAAATTCATAAACAGCAGACGAGTCGAATGCAGCAACCGTCTATGATCCGGTACAAAATAGACACGGTTCCCTAGGACTACCCGTGTGTCGTGCCCCTGCCCCTGTCACCCACATGATCACAGTAGATTGGGCTCCACGAGGCTTCCCTCCCCCTCTCAAAAATATCAATTCCATCATAATCTCAAAAATATCTACCCGCCTAGATGGTTTTTCTGTTTGATAGCACACGATTAGTATGTGTGGACCGTGTGCGATGTCTATTACTCCTGCTCTCATTCAATTAGTGGATCCAAATTTTCAGTCGCCCCGGCATTTTACTCCCGCACGCATCCCCTGTGATATCAAAAATATCTGCCCGGCTGTAGTGGTATTCTGTTTGATAGCACATGATTATTCTGTTTTAACCATGTGTAATGTTCGTTACTCCTACCCCGCTCTGCTTCAATCCCTTGATCCAAATTTTTGGTAGCCCCGCCATTTTACCGCCGCCTAGTAAAATTTTCAGTACCCGCGGCATTTCCTCAAACACCACCTTGGACCCCCTCCACACACACCCCAAATCCTTCTCTCACCCCAAACTCCCTCACACACATACACATCGTCCCTCCCTCGCTCGAAACCTAGCTAGGTCGCTGCCGCGCCACCTCCATCATCAACCTCTGCCGGTCTGCCCGTCTAGTTTACCCACCGATATACATACCCTCGCCACCCTGAGTTTCTTAGGTGACGCCTACAAAACGCCCCCTTTCCCACAGATCCCCATCCCCGCCCCCTCCCTCACTCCAGAGCGTCGCATCCTAAACCCGGTTATGCTTCCCGGGGAGCTCGAGGAGCAAATGGCCCAAAAGATCTTTACTGCGGCCTCTTCGCCCAACGTCGGCAAGGTGGCCACCGAGGAAGCTGACGACAATGACTGGACCTGGATGGAGCCTTTCAATCAGCAGTCTAGAGTATTCTAGCATGTCACGGATGCCGGCTACGACATCAAGGTTGTCGACAGCGACGGCTTGATGCGGGCTATGTCACAAGTTAAGTTGCCCACCCCCAACCCTTCAGGTTCGACAGTCGTTGATCTCATCGATGGCCCTGCCGCTGATCTCCTGCGGCTCTTTATGAAAAATTTGCCATCCTTCATTGCCATGGAGCCCCTTTTGTGATTTCTGAAGGACACGTTATGCGACGCTGGCTTGGGATCCTCGGCTGGCAAGTCAGACCTCATCGATGACGACCACGAGGAGGAGCCAATCTGTGACAAGTGAGGAAACCCATGATTTGTTTTGCCGTACATCTTCACCGGGGGGAATCCTGTGATTTGTTTTCTCGAACCCCTTCTCTAGTGAGAACTTGTCCAGTATTTATTACTATATTTGGTTGTTTGCATTACGCCTTGTTTATTTCTACGATTTTTTGTTGTTCGGTTGTTTGTAGTTAGCATATGTCCAGTTTCAATTGCCATCTTTGGTTGTTCGTAGTATGCCTTGTTTATTTCAGCTATTCACAGTGTGATGTTCTATTTGTTTTAGTACGAACTATGCAGTTCAATTTCATCAATACCAATTTTAACAATAGCTCTATGAATGGCTATATTTGGTTGTTGTTAAGCAAGTTGTACTCCCTCCGAATCTTTTTAGTTCGCATAGAAGATTTGTCTAAAGTCAAGCCTCGTAAAGTTTGACCAACTTTATAGAAAAAATACCAACATTCACAATATGAAATCAATATCGATAGATGTGTCATGACTTAAATTTTCATATTGTATAACTTTAAAGCATCTCCAACAGCCGCGCAATGCATGGCGTGCTAAAAAACCGTTTACAGCATCGGAATCGCGAGTTTTTGCGTACCGCAGAGCACTGGCTCCAGCGGCCACTGAAAAATATAGTGCGCGCGAGCCGCTCCAGCAGGCACTGCAAAAAAACTGCGCGCGCGCTCAACACAAACAACATATGCACTCCAAACAAAACCAAGAAGATCAAACACAAAAATTCAACAATAAATAGTTCAATTTTATTATTACAACTCAAATAAATAGTTTATCTTCAAATACAACAAATAGTTCAACAATACAACATCAAACATACAAATCATGATGCTCTTTGTCGGCCATTCCATGCACACCACTCCTCGATAAGATCCTTATGAAGATCACCATGTGTTTCGGCACGTCGAATGGCATGTTAGGAGGCAACAAATCGGGCCACCCTCGCAGCCCTCCGCCGCACTCGCACGGTATGTCCCAAGAGCTCATATTGAGAGTAGTCTAAATCTTGGCCACGCTCATTCTCGATGATCGTGTTGTGCATGATAACACAAGCATGCATGATGTAACAAAGGATCTTTTGATCCAAAAATCTATCTGGTCCTCTCACAATGGCAAATTGGGCTTGTAAAATCCCAAAAGCTCTCTCGACATCTTTCCTAGCTGCTATCTGAGCATTGTGTAAATCAAGATTTTTTTTTACCTTCCGTTTTTTTCAACAGCTTCACAAATGTTTGCCACTTTGGGTAGCCATCTGCAAGATAGTAGCCATAGTTGTATGTATGGCCATTAGCTACAAGCTACACAGGTGACAGTTCACCATTTGCAATTATATTCATGAGTGGTGACCGATTAACAACGTTGATGTCATTCAAAGATCCAGGCATTCCAAAAAAAGCATGCCAAATCCAAGCCTCTTGATTGGCCACCGGTTCAAGGATTATAGTGGAACCCTTTTTCTGGCCGTGGAATTTCCCATGCCATGCCTTAGGATAGCTCTTCCAGCTCCAATGCATGTAATCTATTGAGCCAAGCATACCTAGGAACCCACAAGATTTGTTCATCTCCAAAAGCCTTGCGGCGTCTTCAGCATTGGGAGATCCCAAATACTCTGGGCCTAACACTTGCACAATTCCGACTACGAAGCGCTTGACACACATGATGGCTTGACTCTCACCCACGGCCAAGTGGTCATCAACTAGATCAGTCGGCATACTGTATGCCAACATACACAAAGCGGTTGTCACCTTATGAAAGGTGTTATGCCCGAGTTCTCCGGCTGCATTCCTCCTTTGATGAAAAAATTATCATGGCTCGCTAGTTTCTCTATAATGCACCTGAACAACTCGTTGCTCATCCTAAACCGGCGCTAGTAGTACAACTCGGGGTACGTGAGATTATCCACAAAATAGTGCCTCATCAATCTGTTGTCTGCATTGATCTTATCGCTCCAAATTTTTTGTTGACCCATAATCGAACCACCGTGCTTTGATTTTTTATTGATGTGCAAAGTTAGGATCGCTGCAAGGTCCTCCTCCTCTTAAATATCAAATTCTTCTTCAGAAGAATCATACGACGAACCCATCTACAATGTTGAATTTAAACTAGTCTATAAAACTACAAACAACATACACAAAATTGGTGTAAAAATGTGAAGTTGAAGCAATGCATACCTTGCAAGCATTTTTTCGAATAGCTTTTGGGCGCCGAGCAGCACTGGGCGGCCGGGTGCTATTCATCGGGGAATGACGCGCGCGAGGGGCGGCGGCGACTAGAGAGAGACGGAGGAAGCAGCGGCGGTGCAGGGATAGGAAGCACCGTCTGGTCGCCGGAGCAAATGGGGTGGTGCAGGCGGTGGTACTTGGGGTAGGTGGAAGTTGTGGCGCGGGCACTCGAGTGTGCAGCGCGTGGGAGCAGGCACACGAAATAAATGGCGTGCAATGCCGTTTTGCCCCGCACACTGAACAACTTATGTAGGGCGCGCAGTTTTTGCGTCGCCCCTGGAGTGCCCGGAGCGGCTGCGTGCTGATAACCCACAAGTATAGGGGATCATTTATAGCCTTCTTCTATAAATAAGAGTGTTGAACCCAACGAGGAGCTAAAGGTAAAACAAATATTCCCTCAAGTTCTATCGACCACCGATACAACTCTACGCACACTTGACGTTTTCTTTACCTAAAACAAGTATGAAACTATTTTGCAAGAATAAAACTACGAGTACTTTGCGATAATAAAACTATGGATAAATTGCGAGTTAATAAAGGTAGATAGCTTTTCTCAACGAGAATGTCATTTGTCCCTAGGTAATCGATAACAAGTACCGGTAATCATTCTTGTAATTTTATATGAGGGAGAGGCATGAGCTAACATACTTTCTCTACTTGGATCATATGCACTTATGATTGGACCCCTAGCAAGCATCCGTACCTACTAAAGATCATTAAGGTCGTGAAAACCAAACATAGCATTAAGTATCAAGTCCTCTTTACTCCCATACGCCATAACCCACTTATCCGCGTTTAGACTGCTGTCACCCCCGCAACACTGACAATAAGCAAACCATGAACATATTGCAACACCCTACAGCGGGGGTCGCTCACGTTTGCGCGAGACGGAGGGCACCGTAGGACAGCACCCAAAATAAAATATACAATCATACCAACCAAGATCACAATTAACCCACAAGACAAAATGGATCTATTCAAACATCATAGGATAGCCAAATATCATTGGGAAATAATATATGGATTTGAGCACCATGCTTAAGTAGAGATTACAGCGGGGAGAAGTGGTGTTACACCGCTGCATAGGGGGGGGAGAGTTGGTGTTGACGGTAGCAAGATTGTTGATGTAGATCGTCGTCACGATCCTAGCGTCGGCGGCACTTCGGCGCCACCGCGAGAGAGGGGGAGAGAGCCCCCCTCCTTCTTCTTCTTCTTCTTCCTTGGCCTCCCCCTAGATGGGAGGAGAGTTCCCCCTCTGGTCCATGGCCTCCATGGCAGCGGAGGGGCAGGAGCCCCTCCAAGATTGGACTGTTTGTTCTCTTTTGTTTCGCGTTCCCCTGGCCCTTTACGGTTTCTTAAATTCTCGGAGATATGTAACTCTGATTGTGCTGAAAATTTTACATGATTTTTTCCATAAATTATCTTTCTTCCGCCAGAAAAAGGGCTCCAACCGACGTTCGAGGAGGGCACAAGACACCAAGGCGCACCTGGGGCCTGTGGAGCACCCTAGTGGGTTGTGGGCTCTGTGGGCCCCCGTTTGCATTGATTCCACCTCCCAAAAATCACATAAATTCCAAAATAATTCTCCATAAATTTTTATCGTGTTTGGACTTTGTGTGATATGGATTTTCTGCGATACAAAAAACATGCAAAAAACAGGAACTAGCACTGGGCACTGGATCAATAGGTTAGCCCAATAAATCATATAAAAAGTTGCCAAAACTGTGTGAAAGCTGTATAATATTGGCATGAAACAATCAAAAATTATAAATACAACGGAGACGTATCAGCATCCCCAAGCTTAATTCATGCTCGTCCTCGAGTAGGTAAATGATAAAAAGATAATTTTTGATGTGGAATGCTACCTAGCATAAACTTTATCATATATCTAATCATGGCATGAATATTATGACATAAGTGATTCAAAGCAATAGTCTATATTTTGACATAAAGACATCAATACTCAGGCATCCCAACAATAATCATGTCTTTCAAAATATTAATGCTAAAGAACGTTATCCCTACAAAATCATATAGCCTTGTCATGCTCTGTCTTCTTAACACAAAGTATAAATCATGTACTACCCCGGTGTCAGCAAGCAATTGGTACATAATTTTTAACGCACTTCAGCCTTTTCAACCCTCACGCAATACATGAGCGCGAGCCATGGATATAACACTATGGGTGCAATAGAGTATGATGATAGGGGTAAATATAGAGAAGACAAAAAATTAAGAAAATCTCACATCAACACGGCTAACCAACGGGCTATGGAGATGCCCATCAATTGATATCAATGCGAGGAGTAGGGATTGCCATGCAACGAATGCACTAAGAGCTATAAGTGTATGAAAGCTCCATATGAAAACTAAGTGGGTGTGCATCTAATCCTATAATGAAAATTCCCACTAGTATATGAAAGTGACAATATATGAGACTCTCCATATGAAAAACATGGTGCTACTTTGAAGCACAAGTGTGGAACTAGCATGCCCCTTCTCTCTTTTTCTTTTTTTTTCTTTTTTTCCCTTCTTTTTTTTCTTTTTCTCTTTTTTTTGTTTCATTGTCCGGAGTCTCATCCCGACTTGTGTGGGAATCATAGTCTCCATCATCCTTTTCTCACTGGGACATGCTCTAATAATGAATAATGATGATCATCACACTTCTATTTACTTATAACTCAAAAGAAATAAAAATTACAACTCGATACCTATAACAAAGTATGACTCTATATGAATGCATTTGGCAGTGTACCAGGATGTGCAATGATCTAGCGTAACATGTATAAAAAATGATGGACGGTGGCTGAGCCACAAACACTATGTCAGCTATATCACTACTGGAATCAGCTTCTTTGCCGTCTGCCATGGCGGACGGAAAAGGCTTGGATGGCGGACGGCAAAGTCCTATGCCGTCCGCCAGCGGGTGGCAAAATGTCCGTCTGAACGAGTGCCGGCAAAGGCCTTCTTTGCCATCTGCTTCATAGAAGCGGACGGCAAAGGGTTGTGTCGTCCGCCATCGGAGCCCAGCAGACGGCAAAGATCTTAGACAGCAGCGGGGTAGGGTGAGAGCCGTTAGGGGTTAACGGCGTGTTCTTTGCCATCCGCCAACAGACAGCAAAGAGGCAAAGCACTTTGCCGTCTACTAGCGGATGGCAAAGAGCTCAGCTCGGCCAGCACTGAGAAGCTGCCACGTGGCCAGCTATGCCGTCTGCCAGCGGACGGTAAAGAGCTTTGAATCTTTGCCATCCGCTGGCAGACGGCATAGCTGGCCCTGTTTGCCAGTCCTATTTGGTCACTTTGCCGTCTGCTGGCAGACGGCAAAGTGACCAAATAGGCAGCCCAGTGCTCCCAGTTTCTACAGGTAGTTGCCATGTGGCCTCTTTGCCGTCTGCTAGCAGTCGGCAAAGCTCTTTGTCGTCTGCTAGCAGCCGGCAAAGAGGCTATATATCCCTTGTTTTTATTCAAATCCATTTAATTTGGCAGGATTTCACACACAGATATACATACATGCAACTCCAACATATCCAGCAACATATAACAGCATGTCCAACAACATATTTCATCAAATCCAACATATCCAACAACATAGTTCAACAAAGTCCAACATATCCATATATATACATACATATCCAAAAACAAGTTTCCAACAACATATCCATATAGACATACATATCCAAACAAGTTTTCATAAACAACAAGGAAGCAATAGAAGAATAGGACACTCCATCAATGCAAGCTTCCTCATCTAAAGAAAATCTGCAAATTGGGAAAGATGAAAGTTAGAACAAGAAGAAGAGGAAGACTAGCTAGAAGAAAAGGAACTCTTCTTCTTCTTATTTTCTTCCTATTCCTTCTTTTCTTCTCTTCCTTGATTTTCTTCATCTTATTATGTCATTTGTGGACTAAATAGGCTAAGGTGGGTAAAATGCCATTTTTGGGCTAAGGTAGGTAAAAATGCTAAGTGTGTAGGTCAATTTAGAGCTAAGCTAGGTAAATAGGTCATTTTAGAGCTAACGTAGGTTAAATGGATCATTTTGGAGCTAACGTAGGTTAAATGGATCATATTGGAGCTAACCTAGGTAAACTTGGTCATTTTTTAGCTAACCTAGCTAATTATGCCATTTTTGACCAAACTAAGTTTATCGTGTCATTTTAGAGGACAACAAGCTAAATATATGACATTTATGAGGTTATCAAGGTTATTATGTCATTTACGAATAAAAACAAATAAGAGGAAGAAAAGAAGAAGAAGAAGAAGAAGAAGTTCTTATTCTTCTTCTTCTTCTTCTTTTCTTCCTATTCCTTCTTTTCTTCCTCTTCCTTGATTTTCTTCATCTTATTATGTCATTTGTGGACTAAATAGGCTAAATTATGTCATAAATGGACTAAATAGGCTAAATAAGAAGAAAAATACTGTTATCATGGAGGTGAAGAAACGGTGGGGGCCGCGCCAGTGGCAGACGTAGGTGAAGGACCAGTCGGGGTTCCGCCATTGCCAGACGCAGAAGGATTGGTCGATGCTTGTCAGGAGGCATGCTGCACCAAAGATCATTTCCAATAATGTCTCATTAGCATGATGCAACTGAAATCTGAATACTAGTAACTAACGACCATTCAAATCAAACTCACCGTGGTCACCAGAGCAATCTGGGGCATCGGCGGAGGGTCTGACCATTTTTCTCGCACATGGTCTCACATTTGGTTCTCATGAGTCAGTCATATTAGTTAGTAATGCGAACATTACGTGCATGATTTGGCTAATATGCATGAGAAACGTTACGAGGAGCTCGTATAGGGCCCGGTGAGACGCCTCATTCTGGTTCCTCTCCTCCTCCAACAGCTTAGCCGTCCTCTCCTCCCTCTCCCTCTCCCTCTCCACCGCTGTCGGTTTTCTGGGAATGGGGGTCCCCAGACTTGCCTGCCTGCGGCCTGCGGCGTGGCTCAAAGGAGGCCCAGCACAGCCCACCTTCATCAACGCAAGCTCAATACCCTCGCGAGGGGCCAAGCCTCGCGGGGCGGATGACAAGGACCTTCCTCAGGCGCGGCCTCGTCAGGCTGGCTCAGAAGGAGGCAGAGAGTTCAAGGCGGGGTACCTCGCGAGGTACCCATGACGCAAGCCATGACGACCAAGGGCGTCAGTCGGGCGCCAGCCCGCCCAGTGTCCTCCTTTCCTCTTTGGTGCAAAGGGAGCAAGCGCAGGTGCGAGCATCAAGCAAAGGCATCCATTTTGGTGCAACAAGACCAAGACCAGCCCAACGGCAGGAAGGAAGTCATTGTGGAGCCCAAGCCAGCGTCACCACCAGAGCCTTTGACAGGCGAGGACCAACTTTAGTCAGGATAAGTGTACCCGCTGTTCCCCTTCAAAATGGCCAATTGTTGGCGCCCTTCCCGCTCAATATTTTGGGAAGAGGCCCAGGGCCTTTGCCTATAAATAGGACTAGCCACCACAAGGAAGGGGGACACAGAACCCTCACCAAGAAAACCAGTAGATAAAGCGATTGAACTCCTCCCAGCAGTTCGTCGCACCAGCCAAGAACAGACCCTCGCGAGGCTGTTCTGCCTTGTATTGTTCATCTTCAAGCCCAAGAGGCAATCCACCACACCACACGCTGGAGTAGGGTATTACACCACAATGGTGGCCTGAACCAGTATAAATCTTGTGTCTCTTGTGCTGTTCTGTTTGGTAGTTTAGGTCCTAGCGATTCGGTGAGGAGCGAGCCGGTACAGGGTTGGATCTCCGCGCGCACCCCAGTGTTCGAACCTCAAGGGTCTGCCGGAACCCGAAACCCGACATTTGGCGCGCCAGGTAGGGGTGCACCAGAATCTGCCTTCCGTCGTCTTGTTCTTCCCCAACCATCGCATCCATGTCTGACGCTCGTCGGGCTCGCGCCGGGCGCCGAGCCGCCCTCGCTTCCCATGTCGCCCAGACGGCTCCTGTCGGAGGGCGCCTTCGCCGTCCCCCGTCGCCTGCCGTCAACACCGCCACCGGCCCGGCGGGGAACGGGCGGCAAGCATCGTCCCGGCATCCCCCGGTGACCTCTAGGGGGGAGCCGCGCAGCTTCTTCCTCACCCACCCCATCGCGCCGGCTCCCTCGGTCGTCGCGGCCCTACAGGGCGGCTCGCAGGCGCCGCCCTCCAGCCGCCACGTCAAGCCATTCGTCCGTCGGGTCGGCGCCGCCGCCACGAGGCAGGGGGCTCCCTCGGGCCGGATGGAGCCGTCGGCCGGGCTGACCTTCGACTCTGAGGACCACCCCACCAACTCGGCCTGCTCGGGCACGCTCCCCATGCTCTGCACGCCCACCATCTGCCAGGTGGCCGTCACCAGGACCCTCATCGACGGTGGCGCAGGCCTCAACGTGCTCTCAGTTGAGGCCTTCAACCTCCTCTGCATACCCCGGGAGCGGCTGCAACCCAGCCGGCCTTTCTCGGGCGTCGGAGGCGGGTCGTCCAGCTCCTTGGGGCAGATCCGGCTTCCGGTAACTTTCGGCACCTACGACAATTTCCGCACAGAGCTGGTCAATTTCGACATCGCCCCCATCGGCCTCCCCTACAATGCCATCCTCGGCTACCTAGCATTGTCCAAATTCATGGCCGCGACTCACCCGGGGTACAACCTCATGAAGATGCCCGGGAGCAATGGCGTCCTCACCGTGCCCGGGGACACCGAGGGTGCGCTACGAGTACTCAAGCTCGCCCTCAAGATGGCGGTGGCAGCGCGGCCCGCCGACGCAGAAACCCCCAAGCCCAAGGGGGCTGCGCCGACCAAGAAGAAGCAGTTGTTCACCCAAGACAAGGCGGAAACCAAGCAAGTACCTGTCGACGAGGACGGGTCCACTAACGCCACTTTCACCATAGGCGCCAACCTCGAGCCTGAGCAGGAGGAAGCCCTGATCAAGTTCCTGCATGCAAACAAGAAGGTGTTCACCTGGGAGCCCGATCAGCTGGCAGGGATCCCATGGGGCGTAATTGAGCACCACCTCAACGTGTGTCCCAACGTGCGTCTCGTGAAGCAGAAGGCGAGGAGGCAGTCCACTGAAAAGCAGGCCTTCATCATCCAAGAGACCCGCAAGCTAGAAGCCGCGGGGGTTATTCGTGAGGTCCGATACCCGGATTGGTTGGCCAACCCCGTGGTTGTGCCAAAGAAGGGAGGAAAGGAACGCATGTGTGTCGACTTCACCAACCTCAACAAATCATGCCCGCAAGATCCGTTCCCGCTCCCTCGCATCGACCAGATCGTCGATTCCACCGCTGAGTGTGACCTGTTATGCTTCTTGGATGCCTTCTCCGGGTATCACCAGATCAAGATGGCGGTGGAAGATGTGTAGAAGACGGCCTTCCTAACCCCGTGTGGGGTGTACTGCTATACATGCATGCCATTCGGACTGCGCAACGCGGGGGCAACCTTTCAGCGGCTCATGCACATCACCTTGGGCCCGCAGCTCGGGAAGAATGTGGAGGCTTACGTCGACGACATCGTAGTGAAGTCTCGCGAGGCCAAGACCCTGATACAAGACCTGGAGGAAACCTTCGCGAGCCTCAACGCAGTGAGCCTGCGACTCAACCCGGAGAAGTGTGTGTTTGGAGTCCCCTCGGGCAAGCACTCGGGCTTCCTCGTGTCCCACCGAGGCATCGAGGCCAACCTAGAAAAAGTCAAGGCAGTTGAGGATATGAGCCCACCAAAGACCCTCAGGGAAATGCAGAAGCTCACGGGGCGCGTGACGGCGCTGGGGCGCTTTGAATGGACTGAAGAGGCCGACAAGGCGTTCCAAGATCTCAAGAGATACATAACCAGCCCCCCAGTGATGGTGGCCCCGCGCCCTCAGGAGCCCTTGGTACTCTACCTCACCGCCACTCCCTACTCCGTTAGCGCAGCCCTGGTGGCAGTTAGAGAGGAGCGTCGGGCCAAGACCATGGCAGCCACCCGTGCCAAGGCAAAGTTGGATCAAAAGGGACTCGCGGAAGTCACCGCCATGACTGAGGAAGATCAGCCGTCGCAGCGGAGCGCACCAGGGGCGGGAGAGGCCCTTCCTCCAGGCAACCAGCTTCTGGAGGCTCCACCACCTCGGGAAGCATCACGGCCTCCCGAGGACGCCACCAACACCGACGCCCCAAGCCTCGTCGAGCACCCGGTGTACTTCGTCAGCACGGTGTTATGGGATGCGAGGGCACGGTACCCCATGCCACAGAAGCTCCTCCTCGCGCTGCTAGTGGCTTCGCACAAGCTGCGGCACTACTTCCAGGGTCATCCGATCAAGGTTGTCTCAGCATACCCCTTGGAAAGGGTGCTTAGGAGCCCTAACTCAGCCGGAAGGGTCGCCGAGTGGAACATTGAACTGCAAGCATTTCAGCTCGAATTCAGCACGACCAGAGTCATCAAGGGGGCCGCGCTGGCAGATTTCGTGGCCGAATGGACTGAGGCACCGGGCCTCAGGGCCGGCGAGGATCGATCCCTTTCCCCAGGAAGCGAGGCGCCAGAAGGCAGGGTCATGTACTTCGACAGAGCATTCTCCAGGCAGGGCGCTGGGGCTGGGGCGGTGCTCATATCTCCCACTCAGGACAAGCTCTACTACACCGTGCAGCTCTGTTTCCAGCAAGGCGAGAAGGTCTCCAACAATATAGCAGAATACGAGGGATTGATAGTGGGCCTGAAGGCCGCCGCTGCCCTGGGAGTGAAGCGTCTTATTATCAAGGGCGATTCGCAGCTCCTTGTCAATTTCTCCAACAAGGTATACGAGCCAAGAGATGAGCACATGGAGGCCTACCTTGCGAAGGTCCGCATGATGGAGAAGCAGTTCTGGGGGTTGGAGCTACAGCATGTGCCCCGCGACACTAATCAAGAGGCCGACGACATCGCCAAACGAGCCTCCAGGCGGTTGCCCCAGGAGCCGGGCGTCTTTGAGGAACGGCTCTTCAAGCCTTCAACCTCGCCACCATTGTCGAGCACAGCACAGCCTCGGGTGGAGCTTCCTCAGCCACCTGCCTCGGGAGCCCCAGCCTGTGGCCCGGTCTCAGGAGCACGCCTGCTCCTGACGATGGAGCCTCAGGAGGGGTGCTGGATCACAGAGCTCAGGAGCTACTTAACGCAAGGGACCTTGCTGGAGAAGGAGGAGGAGGTAGAGCGTGTGGCGCGGCAAGCCACAGCGTACTGCATCATGGATGGAGAGCTCTACCGGAAACGACCGAATGATGTGTCCCTGCGTTGCATCACCAGGGAACAAGGGAAGGAACTGCTGGCAGATATACATGGTGGAGACTATGGGCATCATTCGTCGTCACGGACCCTCGTCGGCAAGGCGTTCCGCAGCGGTTTCTATTGGCCCACTGCGCTCAATGACGCTGTCGAACTTGTGAAGTCTTGTGAGGCCTGCCAATTCCATGCCAAGAAGATCCATCAGCCGACAGGAGGTCTGCAAACTATACCCCTCACATGGCCATTCGTGGTCTAGGGGCTGGATATCCTGGGCCCTTTTCCTCGGGCGCCAGGGGGCTATCGCTACCTCTACGTCGTCGTGGACAAGTTCACCAAGTGGGCCGAAGTCGAGGCCGTCCGCACCATCCCTGCTGGTTATGCGGTCAAGTTCATCAAGGGCATCGTGAGCCGGTTCGGAGCGCCGAACCGCACCATCACTGACAATGGTTCGCAGTTCACCAGTAACCTTTTCAAAACATATTGTGCTAACCTTGGAACGCAGATATGCTACGCTTCAGTGGCGCACCCCTGAAGCAACGGCCAGGCCGAGCAGGCCAACGCAGAAGTCCTGAGGGGCCTCAAGACCAGGACATTCAAGAAGAAATTGGAAGCCTGCGGCAGAGGCTGGTATGACGAGCTTTAGTCCGTGTTGTGGTCCATCCGCACAACCGCGACCAAGCCGACTGGGGAGACCCCCTTCTTCCTGGTCTACGGAGCCGAAGCGGTTCTCCCTCACAAGGTCAGGCGTCGATCCGCGTGGGTCCTGGCGTTCGATGAGACACTGCAGGACGCCATGCGGGGGACGGACCTCGTGCTGGGGGAGGAGCGTCGTCGAGAAGCTACGCTGCGAGCGGCAAGGTACCAGCAGGCACTCAGGCGATAGCACTGCCGCAACATCCGCCCCAGAACTCTCGAGGTAGGGGACCTCGTGCTCCGGCGGGTCCTCTGTAGGGAGGGACTGCATAAGCTCTCTCCTATGTGGGAGGGCCCGTTCAAGGTTGTTCATGTTTCCAGGCCAGGCTCCGTGCACTTGGAGACTCAGGAGGGAGTACCTGTACAGAATGCGTGGAACATCCAGCACCTCCGGAGGTTTTACCCCTGAAAAGGCCCAGAGCCTGTGAAGAAGGCAAATGCCTGTGAAGCTCATCTTTTTGGAAAAGACCCAGAGCCTGTGAAGAAGGCAAATGCCTGTGAAGCTCATCTTTTTGGAAAAGGTCCAGAGCCTGTGAAGAAGGCAAATGCATGTGAAGCTCATCTTTTTGGAAAAGGCCCAGAGCCTGTGAAGAAGGCAAATGCCTGTGAAGCTCATCTTTTTGGAAAACGCCCAGAGCCTGTGAAGAAGGCAAATGCCTGTGAAGCCCATCTTTTGGGAAAAGGCCCGGAGCCTGTGAAGAAGGCGAACGCCTGTGAAGCTGTCACATTTGGGAAAAGGCCCGGAGCCTGTGAAGAAGGAGAACGCCTGTGAAGCTGTCGCGTTTGGGAAATGGCCCGGAGCCTGTGAAGAAGGCAAACGCCTATGAAGCTGTCGCATTTTGGAAAGGGCCCGAAGCCTGTGAAGAGGGCCAACGCCCGTGAAGCTTGCTTCCCCGAAGAAAGGCCCGGAGCCTGTGAAGAAGGCCAACGCCTGTGAAGCTCGCCGCCCGTGACACTCTCACGTAATAATGAGTTGGTGCTGTACACGCCCCGGAGTCTCAGGGGTGCCGGCCTCAGGCCCTGGGGCTCCCTCCCACGCCCAGTGGCAGCACTTAGCTCCGCGCTGGTGAGAAGATGTCGAAGTCTAGACTAGGTGCCGGACGCGGCTTTTTCATTTGCTTTCCGCAGTTGGCTAGTTCATTCCCATTTGGAGTCTTTATCGAAACTATCGCTGCCTTTTGACCTGTGGTTCTTCGGCCTTTTTTTGCTCTCCTGCATCGATTTCTCTTGCACGGGGGCTCGCGAGGCGGAAGCCCTGGGAGCCCTTGCGAGCGTTCCTGCCCCTATCGCTCGAGTTTTCACGGCCTGGGTCTACTACCGGAGCACCCCTCCGGACCATGCCTCAGGGCCACCGCTACGCGCATACAGGGCTTGGGTCGGTCGCCCCCCGCGGCTGAAACTAGGGATTACTTGCGAATGGGCATACAACAGAAAGGAACAATGTTGGGATAACAAAACAGTACGATGATTGACGACGTTAACCCAAACGCGCCCCCACGGGGCCACACATTGCTGTCTTTTTGCGCAGGAGAAAAGAAAGGAAGGAACAAAAGCAGGCGAAGCACGTCCCGCGCCGGCCCTCTTGGAAGACTCGAGCCGCCTCTGGAGCTCAGGCGGACTCCCTCTCGCGCTTCACCGGGGCACGACGGCGAGCAGACCTGCTGCCACCCTTCAAGCAGGCGCGGCGGCGTGGAGGCTAGCCGCGGCCGCTGCTAGAAGGGTCGCTACCCGAAGAAGAGCTGGTGAAGCTTGAGGAGTCACGGGTGTCGCCAACCGCCCTCGCGCTGCCCTCTCTGCCCTCGCCAGGGCTGAGTCCCCAGCCGCGGTCGTCGTCTTCAGGGCAGCACCCCGCACGGCGACCATCTTCCCCAAACACCCTCACGTAGAGGGTGGCGTCACCGTCGAACTTGAAGTGCAGAGAGCACCGGCGGCGGAGACCACGCGCGCGAGCAAACGTCTGCCAGCCGCGGGTCAGGGCCAGATTCCCTACAGCGGAGACCTCCAGCGAAGCCCACGAGGCCCGGCTGCAGCAGCCATCCGCCTGCAGCCAGAGGCCACCCAAGGCGCCAGCTGGGAGCTCACCCAGGAGGAAGCGAGGGAGCTGAAGCCGGGCACCGGACGGCTCCACCGCCCACACAATGAACTCCGGCAGCACCTCCACAGCATGGAGGCGCGGCCTCGGGGGTCGCATGGCCGGAACACGCCCGCCGACCATGGCCAGCCGCTCATCGCTGCGCAGAGAGACACCTCTACGACCACGGGGGACCGCCGTGGAGGCCACAGGATGCTTGCGAGGGCGACCACGACCGCGCTTGGGCGGGGGATAGGAAGACTCGACCTGGCGGGCCTTTCCTTTCTCCGCGGCCAAAAACTTCCTTGGTGGAGCCATGGAGAAGAAGGAGGAGCAAGAGGGGATAGGCTGGAAAGGCGCATGTCGTTCCGTACTTATAGCCGGCGAAGGCCAACAGTCGACCTCCATGATCGCAGGTAATCATGACCCGCTTTGCATGCAGGGACTTGTCGAATCCGTGCGGTTACCAAGGCGTTGTGGGGAAGCGGAGCCGCCCCCGATCAATCGACCGCCACACGGCGCCCAAGGCCGTAGGCTGTTAGGGCCCGCGACGCTTCGCACTTGCCCTTTTGCCTCTCTGCTCGGCCAAGTTCGGGCGCGTCGTGGGCCCGAGAGCTACTATCGGTGTTCTGGGAATGGGGGTCCCCAGACTTGCCTGCCTGCGGCCTGCGGCGTGGCTCAAAGGAGGCCCAGCACAACCCACCTTCATCAATGCAAGCTCAAGACCCTCCCGAGGGGCCAAGCCTCGCGGGGCGGATGACAAGGAGCTTCCTCAGGCGCGGCCTTGTCAGGCTGGCTCACGAGGAGGCGGAGAGTTCAAGGCGGGGTACCTCGCGAGGTGCCCATGACGCAAGCCATGATGACCAAGGGCGTCAGTCGGGCGCCAGCCCGCGCAGTGTCCTCCTTTCCTCTTTGGTGCAAAGGGAGCAAGCGCAGGCGAGAGCATCAAGCAAAGGCATCCATTTCGGTGCAACAAGACCAAGACCAGCCCAACGGCAGGAAGGAAGTCATTGTGGAGCCCAAGCTGGCGTCACCACCAGAGCCTTTGACAGGTGAGGACCAACTTTAGTTAGGATAAGTGTACCCGCTGTTCCCCTTCAAAATGGCCAATTGTTGGCGCCCTTCCCGCTCAATATTTTGGGAAGAGGCCCAGGGCCTTTGCCTATAAATAGGACTAGCCACCACAAAGAAGGGGGACACAGAACCCTCACCAAGAAAACCAGTAGATAAAGCGATTGAACTCCTCCCAGCAGTTCGTCGCACCAGCCAAGAACAGACCCTCGCGAGGTTGTTCTGCCTTGTATTGTTCATCTTCAATCCCAAGAGGCAATCCACGACACCACACACTGGAGTAGGGTATTACACCACAATGGTGGCCTGAACCAGTATAAATCTTGTGTCTCTTGTGCTGTTTTGTTTGGTAGTTTAGGTCCTAGTGATTCGGTGAGGAGCGAGCCGGTAGAGGGTTGGAT
The DNA here is from genome assembly GCA_963921465.1 of Triticum timopheevii. Classification (NCBI taxonomy): domain Eukaryota; kingdom Viridiplantae; phylum Streptophyta; class Magnoliopsida; order Poales; family Poaceae; genus Triticum; species Triticum timopheevii. Next base: position 193,864,123 of record OY997272.1, read on the forward strand.
CTCCGCGCACCCCAGTGTTCGAACCTCAAGGGTCTGCCGGAACCTGAAATCCGACAACCGCCTCCCTTCTTTCCGCCTCGAAAAGCGCCTGGGTGTTCAATCTCCCTTTCTCAACCAATGTCTACAACACACCACTCCTCGTTAGCATTGTAATCATCGACGGGAGAGCTCCGCGGGCCGTGCACACACAATGTAATGGAGGAAATGTAAGAGAACCAGTATAACTAACCGACATGGCGAGCTCCGCGGGCCGTGCACATGGCGTTATCTCAGGATCAGAGCTACTCTGGTGCTTTTTGATCTGCGGGAGAGTCCTAGGACAACGTATCAGTCCATCACCAATGGCCATGGAGCCATGGGACCTCCCGCACCAGATATCATCACCAGCTCTGTATCAAAAGGATCTTGGCTCGGGTTAAAGTCCTCCCCTTTCCTCGCCTTCCCCTCGTCTCTATACTTCACGAGCTTGTGGTGGGAGGAGATGTTGGTGAAGCTCTCTGGATGATCTTGGTCTTCCTCCGAGAATGCCTTGGCCTTCTTGTAAGGGGCACTATGGGACATGCCATAGAGGTCGAACAGATTGGCACAGGCTTCTTGCTGTGGTGCGCCTGAGAGAGAGGAACAAAATATTATAGTTAAGGGCTCAAGCTAGCATGAAGAATGATATTGCTATATAAATAGGTCATTTTGGAGCTAAGTAAGGTTCTTATGTCATTTTTGAGGAAAATAAGCTAAGTTTAGGTCATTTTGGAGGTAACCAAGATTATTATGCCATTTTTGACGAAAGTATGCTCATTATGTCATTATTGAGCTATCCAAGGTAGTTATGCCATTTTTATCTAACTAAAGCATATTTAGGCATTTTATAGAGTTATCTAAGGTTATTATGTCATTTTAGAGCTAATTATGTCATGAATGAACTAGCTAAGATTAGTTTAGGTCGTTATTGAGGTATCCAAGGTAGTTATGCCATTTTTTAACTAACTAAAGCATATTTAGTTATTTTATAGAGCTATCTAAGGTTATTATGTCATTTTAGAGCTAATTATGTCATAAATGTACTATCCAAGGTAGTTATACCATTTTTTAACTAACTAAAGCATATTTAGTTATTTTATAGAGCTATCTAAGGTTACTATGTCATTTTAGAGCTAATTATGTCATAAATGTACTATCCAAGGTAGTTATGCCATTTTTAACCAACTAAGCATATTAAGTCATTTTGGAAGGCAAAAATGCTAGCATGAAGAATGAAATTGCATGAATGATGTAGCAAACCACATACCCAGTGATCCCCGTACTCAAATAGGTTGGAGCTCCCTTGATGGTGTGGCACACCAACCGTTTGGTCACGCTTATCCTTGGCCCTACGGTGTTCGACTAGCCATTAGGGAGAGCACCACATATCCACCAACGCCTCCCAACAGTCCATCTTATCCGCACACCATCTTGGGGGCACCTAAGTTAGTCAAGAGAAATTTCAGCGCTACGCCTACGAATCAAATCAAGAAAACTAAGTTCAAGGCCTTAAGAATAGGTAATTACCTGCAAGTACTTCTCCTTACTCAGAAACTTGCCGCGACACTTCTTCTTGCCCCTCTTAATACCCTTCGAGGCGTAGTAGTCTCGAACGGCCTGCACCCGAGCCTCGTGCCATAAGTTCTGAAGGAGGCGCTTGCACTCGGCTTTGACAACCATAGACGTGGCCTCCTGTTCTCCCTCTGAAACCCTATAGAAGGTCTGCAATCAAACAAGACACCACTGATTAGTACAATCACTAGGTAGTGTTGGTTTTTAATTCTGTAAAGGAGAAATTACCCAAAATCGACGTAACACAATGTCGGCCACCGTCTCGCACAAGACACCGGCGACCATCTCCTCCGGAGGGCCGGGGCAACCGAGTACAGCTCCCAGCTCAGTGCTAGCTATGGAACCTGACCCTCACCGGGCAACGTGACCCACCCAGGGAAGTGATGTCGGCAAAGCACACCAAGGACCTGGTTGGGCCTGTGGACACCACGGGGGTGTACCCAGCCCCTGCAGTATGACAAGGCCAATGCATTAGATATTAATTTCAAGAAACGTGAAGGTAAAAGGTTAAAAAAGAGTAAATGCACTTACTTCAACCCATTAGGCGCAATAAACCACCTCTGGTCAGGGGTCATCGGCATGGGCGGGAGCTTTGTACAGCCACGCTTGTACACCTTCTTGCCCTTCTCAACCAGCTCGTCATCGCTGTAGCTATCATCAGAAAAGGTGTCCTCGCTGCCATCAGTAGGTCCACTAACCTCCGGAGTCTCGTGGGAAGAAGACTCCGGGACCGGAGTCTTCTGGGACGAGACTCTGGGACTGGACTCACGTGGGGCGAAGGATCAGCGACCTGAGTCTGGTGGGGCGAAGGATTGGCGACCCGAGTCTGGTGGGGCGAAGGATCGGCGACCCGAGTCTAGTGGGGCGAAGGATCAGCGACCGGAGGCTCATGGACCGGATCAGAGATGGGTCCACGTCAGACGGAGCAGTCCTGTGGTCGAGTGAATCAGCTGGGGGTGGCGGCGAGGAAGGCGTAGCAGCCTTCCTACCTCTCCCGTTACCACGAACACTTCTAGCCGCCTTCTTCATCCTCCCCCGACCTCTCCCAGCCAAAGAAGAAGCAACCGCCGCTGATGTCTGCATGCTGTCTAGCAGCGCTCTCTGGAGGGGCTTGATACGTCTCCATCGTATCTATAATTTTTGATTGTTCCATGCCAATATTATTCACTTTCATATACTTTTTGGCAACTTTTTATACTATTTTTTGGGACTAACATATTGATCCAGTGCCCAGTGCCAGTTCCTGTCTGTTGCATGTTTTTTGTTTCGCAGAAACCCAATATCAAACGGAGTCCAAACGGGATAAAAACGCGGAGATTTTTTTCGGAATATTTATGATTTTTGGGAAGTAAAATCAACGTGAGACGGTGTCCGAGGTGGTCACAAGGTAGGGGGCGCGCCCTACCCCCCCCCCCCCCCCCTCCCCAAGCGTGCCCCTGACCCTCGTGGTCCACCCGTAAGGCGGTTGATGCTCTTCTTTTGGCGCAAGAAAGATAATTTTATGAGAAAGATCTGGGCGAAATATTCACCCCAATCAGAGTTACGGATCTCCAGATATAAAGGAAATGGTGAAGGGATAGAATCAGAGAACGCAGAAAAAGAGAGATAGATCCAATCTCGGAGGGGCTCTCGCCCCTCCCAAGCCATGGGAGCCAAGGACCAAAGGGGAAACCCTTCTCCCATCTAGGGAGGAGGTCAAGGAAGAAGAAGAAGGGGGCCTCTCTCCCCCTTGCTTCGGGTGGCGCCGGAGCGCTGCCGGGGGCCATCATCATCACTGCGATCTTCACCAACACCACCGTCATCTTCACCAACATCTCCATCACCTTCCCCCTTCTATATTCAGCAGTCCACTCTCCTGCAACCCGTTGTACCCTCTACATGAACATGGTGCTTTATGCTTCATATTATTGCCCGATGATGTGTTGCCATCCTATGATGTCTAAGTAGATTTTCGTTGTCCTATCGGTAATTGATGAATTGCTATGATTGGTTTGAATTGCATATTTTATTATTGGTGCTGTCCTATTGTGCCCTCCGTGTCACGCAAGCGTGAGGGATTCCCACTGTAGGGTTTGCAATATGTTTATGATTTGCTTATGGTGGGTGGCGTGAGTGACAAAAGCACAGACCCGAGTAAGTAGGTTGTTTGCGTATGGGATAAAAGGGGACTTGATGCTTTAATTCTATGGTTGGGTTTTACCTTAATAAATCTTTAGTAGTTGCGGATGCTTGCTAGAGTTCCAATCATAAGTGCATAGAATTCCAAGTAAGGGATGATATGTTAGCTTATGCCTCTCCCTCAAATAGAATTGCAATAGTGATTACCGGTCTAGTAACATAGTCGATTGCTTAGGGACAATTCCACAACTCCTAGCACCACTTTTCCACACTCGCTATATTTACTTTGTTGCTTCTTTATCTAAACAGCCCCTAGTTTATATTTACGTGTTCTTTACTTTCTTGCAAGCTTACCCGAAAACACCTACAAAGTACTTCTAGTTTCATACTTGTTCTAGGTAAAGCGAACGTCAAGCATGCGTAGAGTCGTATCAGTGGCCGATAGGACTTGAGAGAGTATTTGTTCTACCTTTAGCTCCTCGTTGGGTTCGACACTCTTACTTATCGAAAGAGGCTACAACTATCCCCTATACTTGTGGGTTATCAAGACCTTTTTCTGGCGCCGTTGCCGGGGAGTCATAGCATGGGGTGAATATTCTCGTGTGTGCTTGTTTGCTTTATCACTAAGTAATTTTTATTTGCTGTTCTTAGTTGTTCTCTATCTTTAGTTTTGGATATGGAACATGAAATACCAAAAAAAAATAGGTGTACTTGCTACTCATGGAGATGGGGAACCTCCTAAAACCCTCGATGCTGGTTATGTGAAAGATATTATGTACTACTTTAATAATCCTGAGAAAACCCCATTCAATTATGTAATGGGAGTAACGTTGGATCAACGTGAATACTTTAGGGATTATCGCTTAACACAAAAGGGGAAACTATTATGGGATCAAATTCATATATTGAAGTGGTATGCTTGGCAACTATGCATGAGTTATGATTATACTTGTTGCTCTAGGATGAAGGCTCCACACCTTCCCTTTTCATGCAAATTTAATGATAATAAAACCTTAGTTTCTTATGCTAATGGTATATATGATTACTATGATGTGGAACAAATAGAAGAATTTGTTGCTTTTATGGGTGCTTATGAAATTGAAAGTATGTGTAAAGAGTTTGAGGATTATGATGATGTTGTTTATAGATCTGAAAATTTAGCTATCCTCAAATATTCCTATGAGAATTATAAATACAATTATGAAATTAATGCACTTATTAAGAAAGTCTCTGCTGTCCAAGAAGAGACTAATATTTTGCAGGAATCTATGGAAGAAGAAATTGATGAAACTATGAGCTCATTGGATGAAAAAGATGAGGAGAGCGGAGAACAAGAGGAGGAAGAGCGGATTGATCACCCGTGCCCACCTTCTAATGAGAGTAACTCTTCAACTCATACATTGTTTAATTACCCTTCATGTTTACCGAAGGATGATTGCTATGATCCCATTGATTCTTTTGAAATATCCCTTTTTCATGATGCTTGCTATGCTTGTGGCCAAGATGCCAATATGAATTATGCTTATGGAGATGAACTTGCTATAGTTCCTTATGTTAAACATGAAATTGTTGCTATTGCACCCACGCATGATAGTCCTATTATCTTGAATTCTCCCAACTACACTTTATCGGAGAAGTTTGTGCTTATTTAGGATTATATTGATGGGTTGCCTTTTACCGTTGCACATGATGATTTTGATGAATATAATATGCATGTTCTTGCTGCTCCTACTTGCAATTATTATGAGAGAGGAACTATATCTCCACCTCTCTATGTTACCCATACTATGAAATTGCAAGAAACTGCTTATACTATGCATTGGCCTTTACTATGTGTGCATGAATTGTTCTTTTATGACATGCCGGTGCATAGGAAGAGAGTTAGACTTCGTTGTTGCATGACATATGTTACTTTGTGCTCACTACTAAATTACAAATCATTGTTAATTAAAATTGGCTTTGATATACCTTGGGATCTGGGTGGATCCATTACTTGAGCACTAAATGCCTAGCTTAATGGCTTTAAAGAAAGCGCTGCTAGGGAGACAACCCGGAAGTTTTAGAGAGTCATTTATTTCTGTTGAGTGCTTTCATATAGTTTAAAAACAACAAAAATAAAGAGGGGAACCCAAAACTTTTCAAAAAGAGAAGTGAAAGTGAGAGAGACGAGCATTGTGAAAGTGGGGGACGTCCTTAAACTTGTTCAGGCCCATGGGAACTTTGTGAATCTTAATTACAGAAACTTTTCATTAAAAATAATTATCCCCTTGTACAATTCCATTTTATTATAAAAATAATGTGCCAAGGTTTGCCTTTAGGATGTTTACAATGCTTGTTGGTTTGTACGGTGCAGGACAGAAACTTTGGCTGTAGTGCACGCTTTTACATTTTTACCTGGAACGTCAATTGGTTCTGATTCCTTTTGAAATGTCTTGATATACAAATTTTTTGTTTTTCCTAATTTTGGTAGAATTTTTGGGGTACCAGAAGTATGCTGGATGTTCAGATTGCTACAGACTGTTCTGTTTTTGACAGATTCTGTTTTTGATGCATAGTTTGCTCGTTTTGATGAATCTATCAATTTATATCAGTGGATTAAGCCATGAAAAAGTTATATTGCAGTATAAACAATGAAAAAACAAAATATGAATTGGTCTGCAACAGTACTTAGAGTGGTGATTTGCTTTATTATACTAACGGATCTTACCGAGTTTTCTGTTGAAGTTTTGTGTGGATGTAGTGTCTCATCGAGGATGTTTCGATGTGAGAAGAAGGAAGAGAGGCAAGAGCTCAAGCTTGGGGATGCCCGAGGCACCCCAAGTAAATATTCAAGAAGACTCAAGCGTCTAAGCTTGGGGATGCTGGGGAGGCATCCCCTCTTTCTTCAACAAGTATTGGTATGTTTTCGAATTCGTTTCGTTCATGCATTATGTGCAAGTCTTGGAGCATATTTTGCATTTAGTTTTCATTTTTATTTTATGCACCATGCTGGTATGAGATAGTCCGTGGTTGATTTATAGAATGCTCATTGCACTTCACTTAAATCTTTTGAGTGTGGCTTTATAGAATGCTTCATGTGCTTCACTTATATCATTTGAAGTTGGATTGCCTGTTTCTCTTTACATAGAAAACCGTCATTTGTAGAATGCTCTTTTTCTTCACTTATATTTGTTAGAGCGTGGGCATATCTTTTGTAGAAATAATTAAACTCTCTTGCTTCACTTATATCTATTTAGAGAGATGACAGGAATTGGTCATTCACATGGTTAGTCATAAAATCCTACATAAACTTGAAGATCGCTGAATATGATATGTTTGATTCCTTGCAATAGTTTTGCGATATAAAGATGATGATATTAGAGTCATGCTAGTGGGTGGTTGTGGATTGTAGAGACACTTGTGTTGAGGTTTTCAAGTCCCGTAGCATGCACGTATGGTAACCGTTGTGTGACAAATTTGAAGCATGGAGTGTTTCTTTGATTGTCTTCCTTATGAGTGGCGGTCGGGGACGAGCGATGGTTTTTTCCTACCAATCTATCCCCCTAGGATCATGCGTAGTAGTACTTTTCTTCGAGGGCTAATAAACTTTTGCAATAAGTATATGAGTTCTTTATGACTAATGTGAGTCCATGGATTATACGCACTTTTACCTTTCCATCATTGCTAGCCTCTTCGGTACTGTGCATTGCCCTTTCTCACCTCGAGAGTCGGTGCAAACTTCGCCGGTGCATCCAAACCCCGTGATATGATACGCTCTATCACACATAAGCCTCATTATATCTTCCTCAAAGCAGCCACCATACCTACCTATCATGGCATTTCCATAGCCATTCCGAGATATATTGCCATGCAACTTCCATCATCATCATATTCATGACTTGAGCATTCATTGTCATATTGCTTTGCATGATCATAAGATAGCTAGCATAATGTTTTCATGGCTTGTCTATTTTTGATGTCATTGCTAAGGTAGATCATTGCACATCCCGGTACACCGCCGGAAGCATTCATATAGAGTCATATCTTTGTTCCAGTATCGAGTTGTAAGTAAATAAAAGTGTGATGATCATCATTATTAGAGCATTGTTCCCCCCCCCCTCAAAAAAAAGAAAAAAAAGGAAAGGCCAAAGAAGCCTAAATAAAAAAGGGGGGCCAAAGAAGCCTAAATAAAAAAAGGGCCAAAGAAGCCCACCCAAAAAGAAAAAAAAGAAAAAAAAGAAAAAGGGGGCAATGTTACTATCTCTTTTTCCACACTTGTGCTTCAAAGTAGAACCATGTTCTTCATGTAGTGAGTCTCATATCTTGTGCTTCAAAGTAGCACCATGTTCTTCATATAGATTGTCTCCTATGTTGTCACTTCCATATACTAGTGGAAATTTTCATTATAGAACTTGGCTTGTATATTCCAATGATGGGCTTCCTCAAATGCCCTCGGTCTTCATGAGCAAGCAAGTTGGATGCACACCCACTTAGTTTCTTTTGTTGAGCTTTCATACACTTATAGCTCTTAGTGCATCCGTTGCATGGCAATCCCTAGTCCTCGCATTGACATCAATTGCTGGGCATCTCCATAGCCCGTTGAATAGTCGCGTCGATGTGAGACTTTCTCCTTTTTTTTCTTCTCCACATAACCTCCATCATTATATTCTATTCCACCTATAGTGCTATATCCATGGCTTGCGCTCATGTATTGCGTGAGGGTTGAAAAACCTGAAGCGCGTTAAAAAGTATGAACCAATTGCTCGGCTTGTCATCGGGGTTGTGCATGATGGGAGCATTTTGTGTGACGAAAATGAAGCATGGACAAACTGTATGATTTTGTAGGGATAAGCTTGCTTTGGCCTTGTTGTTTTGAAAAGACATGGTTGCTTTATTGGTACGCTCGAAGTATTATTGTTTTTATGTCAAATGATAGACTATTGCTTTGAATCACTCGCCATGACTAGACATATGATCAAGATTATGCTAGGTAGCATTCCACATCAAAAATTATTTCTTTTTTTCATTTACCTACTCGAGGACGAGCAGGAATTAAGCTTGGGGATGCTGATACGTCTCCGTCGTATCTATAATTTTTGATTGTTCCATGCCAATATTATTCACTTTCATATACTTTTTGGCAACTTTTTATACTATTTTTTGGGACTAACATATTGATCCAGTGCCCAGTGCCAGTTCCTGTCTGTTGCATGTTTTTTGTTTCGCAGAAACCCAATATCAAACTGAGTCCAAATGGGATAAAAATGGACGGAGACTTTTTTTGGAATATTTATGATTTTTGGGAAGTAAAATCAATGTGAGACGGTGTCCGAGGTGGTCACGAGGTAGGGGGGCGCGCCTACACCCCCAGGCGCGCCCCTGACCCTCGTGGTCCATCCGTAAGGCGGTTGATGATCTTATTTTGGTGCAAGAAAGATAATTTTATGAGAAATATCTGGGCGAAAGATTCACCCCAATCGGAGTTACGGATCTCCAGATATAAAGGAAACGGTGAAGGGTAGAATCAGAGAACCAGAAACAGAGAGATAGATCCAATCTCGGAGGGGCTCTCGCCCCTCCCAAGCCATGGGAGACAAGGACCAGAAGGGAAACCCTTCTCCCATCTAGGGAGGAGGTCAAGGAATGTGACGCCCGAATAGTTACGCTACAGTAACCCTCTGCTAAAGATGCCATGTCACCTCCGTTATTGTTTCTAATCTCTCGTTAGTTCAAACACTGATTCAAATTCAAATTCAAAATCAAGCAAACAATAAAAGTTGTCAAATATTAAAACTAAAATGTTCGGGGTAAAAAAATAATGCACAGGTAATTATGGTGGAGAAACCAATACCTTTAAAAGTGTCTGAATGTCCTAATATTAAATAAAGTCGTAGCAAAACAATTAATTAAATGCATTATGCAATTAATAAAACATTAGACTATTTTATTTGAATGTCCAAAGTAATGTGACAGTAGTATAGTTGTTAGACTAATTTAGGAACCAATTATGTATTTTATTCAAACTAAATTAAATAAGTAGAAACAAAGGGAAAATAGATAAAAACCAAAAAACTGAAACAAAAGAGAAATGAAAAACAGAACCCCTCCCCCCTGGCCAACTGGGCCACGACCCAGCCGGCCGGCCCACCGGCCCAACCGCGCCCCTGGCCTATATAGCCAGCCGACTCCCGAACCCTAGCCTCTCCCGATCCCCTCTCACTCCCCCTCGCCCTGGATCTGACGGCGCCCATCCCCGTCGCCCTGCACGATCCCCCCACTCCTCCCGCACGACCCCCACTCCTCCGGACTGAGACCTCCGCTCCCTCTCATTCCCCAGCGTCGCCGAGCACCCCGCACCCGATTCCTTGCTGCGCCGGAGAACCACCTCGCCGGCGCGCCCGCGCCCGAGGAACCGCCTTCCTCGCGCCATCGCCTCGCAGAAGCTCCTGCCATGGCCGCAGCCGCCTGGTTCTCCGCGTTCGTGGCGCGGCAAGCCGCCTCCTCGCCGGAGATGGACGGATCCCCGGAGGCCCCGTCGCGGATCCGGCCTCCCTCTGTCCCCTAATGCCCGCGCCTGCCCATCTGCTTCGCCCGTCGTCGCCCCTGACCAACGGCCTCATCACCGACGACCCGCACCTCATCGACCGCCTCTCCAACCCGCCACAGCCTTCCCCGAGCTCACGGACCTCCTCCCCGACGGCCTCCCAAGCCATGCTGCGCCCCGTCGCCGCTCAACGTTCCGGACTCCGTCACCGGGCCCCGCCGTTGCCACGTCGCCTCGGAGCTCCCGCGCCGGCCTGCTTCCTCCTCCTCATCGGGGCCAACGCGCCTCGCCAACCCCTTCTCTCCAACGCTGTGAGCGACCCCTCCTCTCCTCTCTGCCCCACTCGGCGCGCCTCTCTCTGTCGCCGCTCGCACGTTCGCCGAGCCCTTCCTGCAGTCACCCCACGCTGGCCACGCCCAGCACGCGCACGCCCCTGCCACCCTCGACCCGCTCCAATCCCAGCTCGTCGCCGACCGCCACCACTGCTTGGCCCCAACTCCGCCCGCTCCGCCTAGACGAGCCGCGGCCACCCATCTGCCGCCTCCCCTGGTCGGCTTCATGGTCGCCGGGGCCTACGCTGCTGGTCACGCCCGAGGCCAGCGCCCGGGCTCGCCCCATCGGGCGCTCATGCCCGCGCCCGTGTAACCGCACGCCCGACCCGATAGACCCCAGTGGCCCTATGACAATGGGGCCCCACTCCAAAACGTTTTTTTAACGAAATAAAAATAAATATATAATTAATTAATTAATAATTAAAATAGTTAATGAATTAATTAAGTTAATTAATCCTGTTTAATTAATCTAATTAAGTAGATAGTTTAATTAAACCCTAATTAGACTAATCAGTCAATGACGAATGGGACCCACACGTCAGTTAACCACGTCATGCTGACATCAGCGTGCACTGTTCTGGATAATGTTGAATTTAAATAATTAAATAAATCCTAAAAATAAATTAAATATTTTAAAATTAATATAAAATAAACCATAGCTCGGATGGAAAAACTTTGTACATGAAAGTTTCTCAGAACGACGAGACGAATCCGGATACGCAGCCCATTTGTCCGCCACACATCCCTAGCATAGCAAACACACAACTTTCCCCCTCCGGTTTATCTGTACGAAAACGCGAACACCGAGGATACTTTCCCGGATGTTTCCCCCTTTCGCCGGTACCACCTACTGCCGCGTTAGGGCACACCTAGCACCGCGTATTGCCATGTTACGCTTTGTGATGCTTTGTTTGCTCTGTATTCATTGTTCCTCCCCCCCTCTTCTCTCAGGTAGACTACAAGACGGACGTCGCTGCTGCCTCGATCGACTACGGTGTTGACGACCCCTCCTTCTTGCCAGAGCAACCAGGCAAGCCCCCCCCCCCCTTGATCACCAGATATCACCTATTCTTCTCTATACTACTTGCATTAGAGTAGTGTAGCATGTTACTGTTCGGTTACTCCTATTCTGCTGCATAGCCTGTCATTGTTGCTACAGTCATTGATACCTTACCCGCAATCCTAAATGCTTACTATAGGATGCTAGTTTATCATCATTGGCCCTACACTCTTGTCAGTCTGCCTTGCTATACTATCGGGCCGTGATCACTTGGGTGGTGATCACGGGTATATACTATACATACATACTATACAGATGGTGACTAAAGTCGGGTCAGCTCGTTGAGTACCCGCAAGTGATTCCGATGTGGGGGCTGGAAGGACAGGTGGCTCCATCCCGGTAGAGGTGGGCCTGGGTTCCCGACGGCCCCCGACTCTTACTTTGTGGCGGAGCGACAGGGCAGGTTGAGACCGCCTAGGAGAGAGGTGGGCCTGGCCCTATTTGGCGTTCGCGGATACTTAACACGTTTAACGAGATCTTGGTATTTGATCTGAGTCTGGCTACTGGCCTATACGCACTAACCAACTATGCGGGAACAGTTATGGGCACTCGGCGTCGTGGTATCAGCCGAAGCCTTCGTGACGTCAGCGACTGAGCGGCGCGCGCCAGATTGGACCGCGTAACGTGACTTCCTTAGTAATGGAGGTTGCTAGGTCTGCTTCCGGCCGCCCATGCAACATGCAGGTGTGCAATGGGCGATGGGCCCAGACCCCTGCGCGCATAGGATTTAGACCGGTGTGCTGACCTCTCTGTTGTGCCTAGGTGGGGCTGCGACGTGTTGATCTTCCGAGGCCGGGCATGACCCAGGAAAGTGTGTCCGGTCAAATGGGATCGAGTGTGTTGGGTTATGTGGTGCACCCCTGCAGGGAAGTTAATCTATTCGAATAGCCGTGATCTTCGGTAACAGGACAACTTGGAGTTGTACCTTGACCTTATGGCAACTAGAACCGGATACTTAATAAAACACACCCTTCCAAGTGCCAGATACAACCCGGTGATCGCTCTCTAACAGGGCGACGAGGGGAGGATCACCGGGTAGGATTATGCTATGCGATGCTACTTGGAGGACTTTAGTCTACTCTTTTCTACATGCTGCAAGACGGAGGCTGCCAGAAGCGTATTCTTCGATAGGACTAGTATCCCCCTCTTATTCTGGCATTCTGCAGTTCAGTCCATCGATATTGCCTCTTTACATATATACCCATGCATATGTAGTGTAGATCCTTGCTTGCGAGTACTTTGGATGAGTACTCACGGTTGCTTTTCTCCCTCTTTTCCCCCCTTTCCCTTCTACCTGGTTGTTGCAACCAGATGCCGGAGTCCAGGAGCCAGACGCCACCATTGACGATGACTCTTACTACACTGGAGGTGCCTACTACTACATGCAGGCCGCTGACGACGACCAGGAGTAGTTTAGGAGGATCCCAAGCAGGAGGCCTGCGCCTCTTTTGATCTGTATCCCAGTTTGTGCTAGCCTTCTTAAGGCATACTTGTTTAACTTATGTCTGTACTCAGATATTGTTGCTTCCGCTGACTCGTCTATGATCGAGCACTTGTATTCGAGCCCCTGAGGCCCCTGGCTTGTATTATGATGCTTGTATGACTTATTTATGTTTTAGAGTTGTGTTGTGATATCTTCCCGTGAGTCCCTGATCTTGATCGTACACATTTGCGTGCATGATTAGTGTACGATTGAATCGGGGGCGTCACAAGTTGGTATCAGAGCCGACTGCCTGTAGGAATCCCCCTTCCACACTCCTTGGCCGAAGTCGAGTCTAGACATTGCAAAACTTTTACTAACATGGCTGTGTGCCTTACGTGACCACGTCGCTATTGGGTGGTATTAGGATCTTTTACTCCTCGATCTGTACTCTGGGAATCTGATCTCTCTTCTATTCGGGTTAAACAATTTTTTTACTAACTCTGACTATAGGTTCTCGATAGTACTTTCTCCCGGAGAGCCTCTTCAGTCCAAATGATTACTTTGTGCACCGCAGGATTCCGAAGATACCTTCCGATATTCTCCCGAGACCTTGTGCCCGTTGCTTTTGCAATTCCCTACCACTGCAATATCCCTATGGATAAATACTTACACCCGTCGTCCTTACTTTATACCCAGTCGATCTTGTTATTACAAGATACCTCGAAATTCTCTCTAATGTTCCAAGAATACTTTGTGCCTACTGCCTTGCAGTTCTTTGCTACATGAATACCACTACGGATAATTTCTCGCACTTACCGAGTATCCACTCATCCCTAGTTGATTCATGTATGTCACCAATCCTCGAAATATCATTTGATCTTCCAAAAATCTTGAGCATCCTATTGCTCTTGAAATTCTTGATTGCTTGCATTATGGTTAATCCCATAAGTCTAGTAATCTTGTTGACATCCATTGTCATTGTCATTTTGAGTCCGTTGATTTGATTTGTTGCGAATGCTCGCAATCCTCAAACAGATCCTAGAATTCATCCTTCCGGCTTAGACGTCGTTTTAATCCTGAGCTGGTTCTCGCTAATTAACACTACAAGAAATATGTCAACTTATGACCACCACTATTGGTCACTGAAAGGTCACAAATTTCCATTTATGACCTTTTTGTGACCAAAAACAGAAGGTCAAAAGCTGGCCGTCGTAAACTGACTATAGCGACCTTTCTTCTGGAATGGTCAAAAACGTTTACGACCAAAATATTCCTACTGTGGCGTTTTGGTCACTAGCAACCTCCCCAGGCTACGTAGGCATCCAGCGTGGCGATCTGACATGGCACAAGATTCAGCCCGGTCCGATTCGGTTTTTACATGGGCCGAGCCCATTAATTCAGCCTATTTGTGTTTTTTTCATGGTCAACTAAATGGGCCAAGCCAAATTTTACGGCCTTTTTCTTTTCTGGGCCCTTTCCTTTTTCTAGTAAATTTATATTTTTGTTAGCCTTTCCATTTTGTTTTTGCTGGCCTTTTCATTTTGTTTTTTTAACTTTTGGCAGAATTATTATTATTTTCGCTATTTAAAATAAAATAAACAATTCCACAACAACATCATAGTACAACTTTAAGCATAGAAAATTGGAAAACAGATATTTAACCAATATATATTGTTGAGAAATTTTCATAATTTTGCTGTCAAAGCAGGATGTACACAGGAATACAAGTTTGTTGTCAAAGCAGCATTTCAAACATACATCTTCACATGATCCCAGCAACGAAAAAACATCATACATAAATTTTTTACAATATGCCATATGGCTCAGATCACATAACACATGACATCCAGGTTCAAATGATCCCAGCAACGAAAAAACATCACCAGCACAGTATACTGCCTGCACATTCAAAGAGAACAAACCATAGAGATATAATATATGTGGCAGTAGGATCCTTTCCTACTGTCTTTGACCCCTCAAAAAAACATGAGGGCTTCCTTGTCCACCTGCAGCAGCAGCAGCTTGTACAGATCAACGCAACCTGCACCCAAAGAAAACACATGAGGAATCAGAGGGTGGCAGGGGAGATGAAGATAAGATGCAACAACTAAATCAGACAAGGACCAAACTAATAAGTTGTGTCAGTGTAACATGGCATTCCCAATATGTGCACTTAACAGTAACATCCCCTGTATAGTAGTAACCAGGGAATTAATAAATTTGAATATATATATTCTAAAACTAAGAATTTCAGATAGAAATAATTTTCTAGAATAAGATTGCAAAGCTGAAAAAGCAAGGACATCAGAGAATATTTTATTGCAACATTCCAAAGGGTTGGAAAGCAGCTCGACATGTTTCTCAGACAAGAAAAACATTACAACTAATTAATTGCTGCTCCGCAACAAGCAAACATGCTACTGATGCATGACAATATTTGTGTCAAAGAGTTTCTGCAAGAAGTTACCCCTAATGCTACTGATGCAAAACTACTTGGACTGCTACAGCTATACTGCAAGAAGTTACAGCTATACTCCATGTACTGCTGTCCAGGAGTATTCCAATTCATCTTTTATAAAAATGTTCAAGCATTGACTGAAAAAGGAATGCAAAAAGAGATGCAGTACCCCAGTCGTACTCCAGTGGAGAGCATCCGCCCAAAATAAAACAAAGATAATGGCTGAAAAAATTACTCCAGTTTATACTCCTCTTTTAGCAGTACAGATTATAGCTAATGCAACATCATGGGAGCTGATCTCCAGGAGTATTTGCAAATGATACAGCATCATGGAGTATAGAGTACGCAAGCAAGCAATCAATCAATCAAGCAATCATGGGAGCAATCAAGCAATAAAGCAAACATGGATAACATGTTTTAGCAGTACAGGTTATAGAGTAAGCAAGCAAGCAATCATGGGAGCTGATGCTGCCAGTTAATATCAGCACATGACAAGACAAAAAGGATGGCATCAACACAAGCATCAACAGCATACTAACACCTAAACTGATACTAAGTTGATGGAGTCCCATCCATCCATGAGAGAATAAAGTGCCTTTGGTTCATAAAGAGAAGAGAACACTTCCTCTTTCTGGGATCAAACCAGAGGATACCAACCCATTCACCAATTTGCAGGTTGTGTAGCTCGAGGTCATGGTGCCAGACACTGCGTCCGTGGCAAAAAGCAACGCCCTTGCAAAGCTGGTACACCATGATCAACGTCCGCGTCCGTGAGGTGCGCCTTGGCGCTCCCGGTCTCCACGTGCCTGCCAAAAGACCCATTCAGAATTCAGATCACACCTACACACGGCCAACCATTCAAATTTGAACCAACTCAAAGCAAAGCAAGCCACATTGGGTACACTACAATATAGTTGAGATGCAAATACCAAGTCCTAGTTCAGTCCTAGTTCAGTATTTCTGGATGAACAGAACAGGTTCAGTTGGTAGGATAAAAATAGCAGAGTGTAACAATACCATGACAGTGCATGACTAGAAATAGTGATGATCAACTACTAACAACTCCCTGTGCAATCCTACATTGCAGTAAAAATTCCTCGCCCTCCATTTACTCGCTTTACAGTACTCCTAATGCTTGGAGTAGTTCAAGCAGTACTGCAGTAAAACTACTCCTAATGCTACAGCAGTTAACAGCAAGGGAAAGTGATGTTCAAAATTTATAGTAAACACTCCACTCCACTGAATATTACTAAAACTTAATAGAATTTAACTAAGCTTTTTCAGTTTCAGAATATGAAAGTCAGAAAACCAATCAACACAAGCCAGCCACGCTACACATCCCAGCTAATTGCAACTTGTCGTTGCAACTTCAGATCCCAGTGGCTGGCTACTTTAACAGTATTTATTACAAGTAAAAACACAGCAGAAAATCCTACACAGTGAAGAACATATTCAGCACGCATGATTTCAAGTAAGTAGTGGTGTGGGGATTAGGTAGTGGTGTGGGGATTAGGAGAGGGGCTGCTGCCTTACACAAGGATGTTGAGGGGGAGGCCGGTGGCGTCGAAGTCACCGGCGAACTTGCGGACGGAGGCGAGGGAGGAGAGGTCCAGCTCCATGAGGTCGAGGCTGTCGGCGGGGGACTCGGCGAGGACGGCCTGGCGCACGTCCTCTGCGGCGGCGAGGTTGCGGACGGCCATGATGACGTGGGCCCCGCGTGCCGCCAGCACCCGTGCCGTCTCCGTGCCGATCCCGCTCGACGCACCCGTGACTATTGCGGTGAGGCCGGACGCGGAGATGCCGGGGTCGACGGTGGAGGCCCAGGAGAAGCTTGAGGCGCCCTTCCGGCTGAAGATCCAAGGCAGAGAGAGAAATCGAGATGTGTGAGAGAGAGAAAGGAGGAAGAAAGAGAGCTCGGGAAGAAGAGAACAGAGAAGAAGGGTGGCACTCATCTGCTGGCTCCGGCAAGCTGTGGCTGGTGGTCGCCGGCGGCGGCATGCAAAAACACAAGAGGAGCTCCTCTCTTGGGGCTCGGGTGCGGCGAATCCTGGGAGGAGGCTGCGAGGACGGGCGCACTCGGGCGCTCGCTCGATCTCCTCGGACGTAGAGGTGGCCGGGAGATGCGGAGAGGGGAGGGAGGCACGAGGTCGGCGGTGGTGGGTAAGGAGGACGGCGAGGTCGGCGGTGGGTGGGAGAGGACTGGATCGGGAGGGGGCGGGTACGGGGAGGAGGGGGCGGCGGCAACGGGGAGCAGGGAGGAGGGGTGCGATGGGGATCTAATCTAGGGTTTGGGCTGCGGGGGGAGGGGGTATCTCCTTTTTTCTGTAGATAGATGGATGGACGGATGTGGAGATATGTATGGATGGATGGCTGGATGGGCGCCATGTCATCGATCCGTGGGAAGAGTTTTGATTGGTTCAGAAAATCAGTGATCTAAAATAGTTTTCAAGTACTAAAAATAGAGTGATTTTGTGAAGTAGCTATCAAAACTATTTTGCAAAAAGGCATCACACAAAAATTCACTCAAGTTAGACCACATTTTATGGATGAGCACCATTTTCTATGTATTTCTGATTTTCTATCTATTTTTAATCATTTTTTGAGTGCCCGAAATGAGGTTTTTTCGTGAAGGACCTACCATATATTTGTTGCAAAATTGTACCAAATCAATTTTCTAAAATACTAGGACATATTTAATTCACAATTCACCAAATGGTTGGGTGTAAAAAGTTTTGATCCACCTCTCGTGAAAAAGACAAATTCCCACCGATTCAGCTGGAAGCGTGTCAAATTTGAACTGTAGCTACCTCGTAGTTTGCTCTTTATTTTTTCCAAAAATCATTTTTGGGTTCATAAGTATCTATTTAATCAGAGAAATACCAAAAAAAATCCAAGATTCAACCACTATCTAAGAACGGTCAAGTCCGCCGTTTTGACCGCAATTTGAAACGGGCATAAAAAATTCAAAAAAATTCAAAAAATTGGAAAAACTTCGCATTGTGTCATCATATGTGACCAAGTTTTCAGGAAAAATAACAAACTTGTAATACGGCAATTATTTTTAAAAAGTGTTCTCAGAAACGAGCTATCAAGCGTGAAGATGCATGGCTTTCAAGCCAAATGATCAATCTTATGGCCACATTCATGGCATAGTTTGTTCAAATGATCTCATATTGTCCACAAGGGTGCATATTGGAATGGCAAACAATGTTGCCTAAGGAAGTTTTCATTTTCGTTGGACGAAAAAACCATTTTTCATTTTCTGAGTGCCCGAAAGGAGGTTTTTTTGTGAAGGAACTACCAAATAATTGTTGCAAAATTGGACCAAATCATTTTTCTAAAATACTAGGCCATATTTAATGCACAAATGACCAAATGGTTGGGTGTCAAAAGTTTTGATCCACCTCTCGTGAAAAAGACAAATTGCTGCCGATTCAGCTGGAAGCGGGTCAAATTTGAACTGCAGTTGCCTCATAGTTTGCTATTTATTTTTTCCAAAAATCATTTCTAGTTACATAAGTATCTATTTAATCATAGAAACACCAAAAAAATTCCAAGATTCAACCACTAGCTAGGAACGGTCATTCCCGTCGTTTTGACCGCATTTTGAAACGGGCATAAAAAATTCAAAAAAAATCAAAAAATTGGAAAACCTTCGCATTGTGTCATTATATGTGACCAAGTTCCCCGGAAAAGTAATAAACTTGTAATACGGCAATTATTTTAAAAAAGTGTTCTCAGAAACGAGCTATCAAGTGTGAAGATTCATGGCTTTCAAGCCAAATGATCAATCTTATGGCCACATTCATGGCATAGTTTGTTCAAATGATCTCATATTGTGCACAAGGGTGCATATTGGAATTGCAAACAATGTTGCCTAAGTAAGTTTTCATTTTCGTTGGACGAAAAAACCATTTTCCATTTTTCGAGTGCCTGAAAGGAGGTTTTTTTGTGAAGGAACTGCCAAATAATTGTTAAAAAATTGGACCAAATAATTTTTATAAAATACTAGGCCATATTTAATGCACAATTGACAAAATGGTCTGGTGTAAAAAAATTTGATCCACCTCTCGTGAAAAAGACAAATTGCTGCCGATTCAGCTGGAAGTGGGTCAAATTTGAACTGCAGCTGCCTCATAGTTTGCTATTTATTTTTTCCAAAAATAATTTCTAGTTACATAAGGACCTATTTAATCATAAATACATGGTTTGGTGGCGATATGTCGAGGTTTGGGCGGTGGCCGAGGGCCCCAACTCTAGAGCGCGTAAACTCGCATGCCCGCCGCGTGGTCACCGCGTGACCGTGGCGTTGCCATGTGTTATGGGTGGACTAGGCATGTCTAGTGGGTTCGGCACTCCCCAGGTTGGTGCTAGGAAGGAAATTACAACATAAGATTCTCACGAGGAGACCAATTGATGCTCAAACATGAATTAGCAGCCAAGTGTTTGATTAGCAGTACGGGAAATGTACATGGCTAATGGGCGTGAGTTTTGGCTGAGGATGATCAGTTACTAAGAAGACCGTTTTCACAAATTTTCAGCTCAAAAGGAGGAGCCTAGGTGGTAGTTGCTTTGCAAACCACCACATTGGACATAAATACGAATGTTGAAGCTCGGCTCAAAATAATGAATGGATTGAGCTGGCATTTGGTGGAGGATGGTTATTTGGGCATAGAAAAGCACTGTAGAAAATGGATACTATTTGGACATGCCAAAGTGGTACTTCCTTCACAAACTGTTACTCTGAACAGAATAGGAAAATGAATATTTTTGAATTATTTTTGAACTAGGCAAGGAAGGTTTTTACATATTTGATGAAGATATGACCCAAAGAATTTATGAGATTTTTTTGGGAATTTTGGGAATGACAGAAATATAGGTTGCTTCACAACCTAGGGCAAAAACTGCCACATGGACATGACACATAGGCAAAACTGATGAGGTGGCGCCTAGTCATAGCAACCCACCACAATTTACAAGGCTATGACCATCTATATTGGTCGTTAACAACTAGAAATAAGGCAGCGGACTAGCGCTGTTAGCTTTATGACCATTTCATGTAAGGAAATTATGACCTTTCTGACCAAAATGGTCGCAATGGTTTAGGGTTTGGAGCCCCTCGAACAGCTTTTGACCAATTGGTCTCAAATGGTCATAAATCTATGACCAATTCTTCCAAGGTCACTGACAGAAGGTCATAAGTTGACATATTTCTTGTAGTGTAAATTGTCGTCGATTATGCCCCTAAGTCTATTGAACTTATCCATCCTTGATCAGAGCGTCTGCTTCTGATCCTTAGCTTTGTAAATCATAATTCCTTAACAATTGAGCTCTAAGTTATTCAGTTGTTTCTATAATCCAATGTCTTTGCCTTGCTTCTTCCTCTGGTTGTGTGTCGATACTCACCCCAGATCCTTTGTTGGATTTTATCCGACAATGTCCTTCATATTCAATAACCTTGAGCCTTTCCTAGGATATATACCGCATTTGGTAAATTGTATCCTCTGCTTTGTCAACCATGCTCTGCTATCGAGCTTGTGTCATTTACTCATGAAATTTGTGGTATATGTTCCTAAGAGGCCCCAATGGGTTGGACATCTGCCTTCTCTAATCTGTGTGAACTTGACAGTTTTCACGGGTCATACTCCTCTGGTAATTCACCAGGTAGGTTTTGACACTGAAATCATTTTTATCTAGAGCAGTGAATGAAAGGTTATGCATTGAAGAAGTGGGAGTCGACCCTGAACTTTGTGTTCATGCCCATGGACACGATGTAGATCTTATCATTAAAGCTTCTCCCAAATTAATTATTCCCTTGGTATAAGTTCTTATATTTGGGATCTGGCCTTTTGCAATCGTGGTTCCGACCATGATCTCCTTGAAATACCATTTCTCGTGCATGAAGCACTTATTTTCTTTAGAGCAATACCCCAGTCCAAGCTCTACTTTGGACTATCGTCCAGTATTACCCCCCTGGTATCTCGAGATTATCTTGGAACGGCATAATTCCTTATGAGTTCTTCATCAAGTACTACATTCTCACTGATTACAATTTTTCATGGGCTCTGAGTTATTAAACACTCAAAGACACTGATAACTGAACCAAGTCCACACTACGGTTCAACAACTCTTAGTAATCTTCTTTAATTACGAGTTTGTACCCGATCACGCCATTCCTAGCTTGTTTGGTTGTATCATTATCATGCTAAATTTTTACTGTGCTACATGGTCCTTCCCGGAGCACAATTTTGACGATGAGCTAATCTTACGTTGATCTCCCTCGTCATATCATTTCTCCTTGAACAACAAACTTGATTTCGAGTTTGTGTCGTACCCATGGTTCCAATAACCTTTCGCTTCATCATTCCTTTGACTGGATGTCATCGCCGATCGATTACATCTTCATGAAATTTCTCGACAAACGTAACGCGATGATCATCAACATTCTGAGTTCTTCCAGGATATCAATTGAGTTCATGATGAGAAATATCATCATTGCCCTCGATGATATGTGTTATCATCGACCACTTTATTGCCTTCCCACCAACACAAGTTTGTTCGTGTTTGGTGTTATACCTTGAGTTCCTTGCTATCCAGCATTTGTTCTTCCTTACCTTGGAGGATTACCATCTTTTATGACAAGAATGTCGTGAGGATTACTCCACCTCTTAAGAATTCTTGATGCAGTAATACTTCTCGCCATCTTTGTTCATATCTTGGTCCCGTGTTGTTTTTAACCAGGATACCAATATGCTAACGATGTTGTTTGAGTTCTATACTTCTAGCAATCCTATTGCTTTGAAGTTAATGATCGATAGTTCGTTCTTAGACTATTGGTTATTGAATCGTCATTCTAACGTTGATCTTGCTGCCTAAGGCCATATTTCGGGCACACCTTTCAACTAATGATTGATGGTGTATGTTTTCCCTCGAGCATACAACATTAAATCATTTGAATTGACAAGTGTCATCTTCTTATTCACATTATTGTGGAAATCCATCCATTTGAAATTCTCGATGAATTGTCGCTGAGCTCATCAGCCACCTCCTCATACCCTCCGTGGTTTAATGATGAACTATTGTTTCAGGAACCCACTCCCATAGTTCATTTTCCTGAGGATCTTGTAATGTCATTTTGTCGATTTGTGTTGCACCTTTTCTTCTCAGACATCATGAGTCTGAGGTATCTTAACACCAATCGGATCTGAATCTCGGTCAGATATGATGGTTGGGACAACTTTCCAGGAGTTATGATGTTGGTCCTTTGATGACCCGGTAATATGATGTCATGCCTAGCACCCCTGATTGGACGACCTATCATTATAATTTCTTTTGCAAGGATAACCATTCTTCCTCGAGGAAATTGTAAGACTTATTTTATAAGTTGCTCCTGATAGATCATTTGTGTATCAAGTCTGGCCCTTGATTGAAACACCATGTCAGTGCTATCTTGAAGCATGTCTATGGTACTCCGATTTTCAACAAAAACATTTGAAGCCCAATGCTAAATGTTTCTTGCTCGATTATCCAAACACCACTGTATGGGTAATGTCATGAAAATTCTCTTCCCTACCTAAAGGGTTTACTACATTATATCCTGTCATGGATATCATGCTATGCTCGTCCTTCCGAAGGTTATACCTTTGAAATATGTGTTTAAACACATTTTCCTTTCCATTGTTTTGTTTAATCTGATAAACATATTTTTCTTTCCATTTGTTGCGTTAACGTTTCTTGTGATCTATATGATCTAAGCAGTAATATTCTCCTGCTTAGGTAAACACCTCGGTTTACAACTCTGTCAGTGTGACCCTGTTACTACTGCTGACGACATCCTGGTAACCCCCGATGGATGAGAACTTTGCCTATTGGTCCGCCTCATTCAACGAGCGGGAAAATGGTTCTCTTCATCCCTCGCCCTTGGTACCAACGTTGTTGCCAACATAACTGACAGGCTATCCTCTGCCATGCCTTGCTACCTTGACCGTGCAATAAGACGGCATCCTTCCTACTTTTGAACCACATGGTGGGCCCATAACCCACAGTTCCACAGGATTGAAACCTGACTATCCTGTACACCCCGGGTTTCCAAAGTTATTACTCGTGCTTGACTTCTTATGTAACTCACGGGCCACCTGCCAAGTGATCTATTCGAGTATCAGACGCAATACTTATTCTCGTTGCTCTGAACCCCCTTTCACCTTCTGATAGGCATCGAACGCTTGCCTATCGGTTTGAAACTTCTCATGGTACCTTCTTACTTTGCTCTCGACATCTTCTTAAGTTTCAATTCGAGAGATACTTATGCTTCTTCCCCTGGGCTAACCGTCTATAGCTCGATCTTGTTAGGATCCGTCCTTACAGGGTTTTCCCTTCTCACCCTTTCATAAGTACGGTGAAGATCTTGAAGGAAGGACGACAAACTTCATCATGATGAATTGAAGCAGAGGACTGAAGACATCAATGTAATGGATCGACCACTTCGAGAAGAGCAACTAAGGCCGAGAAGATTCGTTAGGAATTCGTAACTAGACCTTTCCCCCTTATTCCACCTCTTAAATCTCGGGACGAGATTTCTTGTAGTGGAGGAGAATTGTGACGCCCGAATAGTTACGCTACAGTAACCCTCTGCTAAAGATGCCATGTCACCTCCCTTACTGTTGCTAATCTCTCGTTAGTTCAAAAACTGATTCAAATTCAAATTCAAAATCAAGCAAATAATAAAAGTTGTCAAATATTAAAACTAAAATGTTCGGAGTAAAAAAATAATGCACAGGTAATTATGGTGGAGAAACCAATACCTCTAAAAGTGTCTAAATGTCCTAATATTAAATAAAGTCATAGCAAAACAATTAATTAAATGCATTATGAAATTAATAAAACATTAGACTATTTTATTTGAATGTCCAAAGTGATGTGACAGTAGTATAGTTGTCAGACTAATTTAGGAACCAATTATGTATTTTATTCAAACTAAATTAAATAAGTAGAAACAAAGGGAAAATAGATAAAAACCAAAAAACTGAAACAAAAGAGAAATAAAAACAGAACCCCTCCCCCCGGGCCAACAGGGCCACGACCCAGCCGGCCGTCCCACCGGCCCAACCGCGCCCCTGGCCTATATGGCCAGCCGAATCCCGAACCCTAGCCTCTCCCGATCCCCTCTCACTCCCCCTCGCCCTGGATTTGACGGCGCCCATCCCCGTCGCCCTGCACGATCCCCCCACTCCTCCCGCACGACCCCCACTCCTCCGGACTGAGACCTCCGCTCCCTCTCATTCCCCAGCGTCGCCGAGCACCTCGCACCCGATTCCTTGCTGCGCCGGAGAACCACCTCGCCGGTGCGCCCGCGCCCGAGGAACCGCCGTCCTCGCAGAAACTCCTGCCATGGCGCAGCCGCCTGGTTCTCCCCGTTCGTGCAGCGGCAAGCCGCCTCCTCGCCGGAGATGGACGGATCCCCGGAGGCCCCGTCGCGGATGCGGCCTCCCTCCGTCCCCTAATGCCCGCGCCTGCCCATCTGCTTCGCCCGTCGTTGCCCCTGACCAACGGCTTCATCACCGACGACCCGCACCTCATCGACCGCCACTCCGACCCGCCACAGCCTTCCCCGAGCTCACGGACCTCCTCCCCGACGGCCTCCCAAGCCATGTTGCGCCCCATCGCCGCTCAATGTTCCGGATGCCGTCACCGGACCCCGTGGCTGCCACGTCGAACTGGAGCTCCCCCGCCGGCCTGCTTCCTCCTCCTTGTCGATGTCAACGCGCCTCGCCAACCCCTTCTCTCCAACGCTGTGAGCGACCCCTCCTCTCCTCTCTGCCCCACTCAGCGCGCCTCTCTCTATCGCTGCTCGCATGTTCGCCGAGCCCTGCCTGCAGTCACCCCGCACTGGCCACGCCCAGCGCGCGCACGCCCCTGCCACCCTCGACCTGCTCCAATCCCAGCTCGTCGCCGACCGCCACCACTTCTTGGCCCCGGCTCCGCCCGCTCCGCCTAGACGAGCCGCGGCCACCCATCCGCCGCCTCCCCTGGTCGGCTTCGTGGTCACCGGCGCCTGCGCTGCTGGTCACGCCCGAGGCAAGCGCCCGGGCTCGCCCCTTCGGGGGCTCGTGCCCGCGCCCGTGTGCCCGCACGCCCGACCCGATAGACCCCAGTGGCCCTATGACAATGGGGCCCCACTCCAAAACGTTTTTTTAAACAAAATAAAAATAAATATATAATTAATTAATTAATAATTAAAATAGTTAATGAATTAATTAAGTTAATTAATCCTGTTTAATTAATCTAATTAAGTAGATAGTTTAATTAAACCCTAATTAGACTAATCAGTCAATGACGAATGGGACCCACACGTCAGTTGACCAGTCAATGCCTCTGTTGACTGCTGACGTCATGCTGACGTCAGCGTGCATTGTTCTGGATAATGTTGAATTTAAATAATTAAATAAATCCTAAAAACAAATTAAATCTTTCAAAATTAATATAAAATAAACCATAGCTCAGATGGAAAAACTTTGTACATGAAAGTTGCTCAGAACAACGAGGCGAATCCGGATACGCAGCCCGTTCGTCCGCCACACATCCCTAGCATAGAAAACACACAACTTTCCCCCTCCGGTTCATCTGTACGAAAACGCGAAACACCGGGGATACTTTCCCGGATGTTTACCCCTTTCGCCAGTACCACCTACTGCCGCGTTAGGGCACACCTAGCACCGCGTATTGCCATGTTACGCTATGTGATGCTTTGTTTGCTCTGTATTCATTATTTCTCCCCCCTCTTCTCTTCGGTAGACTACAATACGGACGTCGCTGCTGCCTCGATCGACTATGGTGTTGACGACCCCTCCTTGCCAGAGCAACCAGGCAAGCCCCCCCTTGATCACCAGATATCGCCTATTCTTCTCTATACAACTTGCATTAGAGTAGTGTAGCATGTTACTGTTCGGTTACTCCTATTCTGTTGCATAGCCTGTCATTCTTGCTACAGTCACTGATACCTTACCCGCAATCCTAAATGCTTACTATAGGATGCTAGTTTATCATCATTGTCCCTACACTCTTGTCAGTCTGCCTTGCTATACTATCGGGCCGTGATCACTTGGGAGGTGATCACGGGTATATACTATACATACATACATACTATACAGATGGTGACTAAAGTCAGGTCAGCTCGTTGAGTACCCGCAAGTGATTCCGATGTGGGGGCTGGAAGGACAGGTGGCTCCATCCCCGTAGAGGTGGGCCTGGGTTCCCGACGGCCCCCGACGGTTACTTTGTGGCGGAGCGACAGGGCAGGTTGAGACCGCCTAGGAGAGAGGTGGGCCTGGCCCTGTTCGGCGTTCGCGGATACTTAACACGTTTAACGATAGGTGGTATTTGATCTGAGTCTGGCTACTGGCCTATACGCACAAACCAACTACGCGGGAACAGTTATGGGCACTCGGCATCGTGGTATCAGCCGAAGCCTTCGTGACGTCAGCGACTGAGCGGCGCGCGCCAGATTGGACCGCGTAACGTGACTTCCTTAGTAATGGAGGTTTCTAGGTCTGCTTCCGGCCGCCCACGCAACGTGCAGGTGTGCAATGGGCGATGGGCCCAGACCCCTGCGTGCATAGGATTTAGACCGGCGTGCTGATCTCTCTGTTGTGCCTAGGTGGGGCTGCGACGTGTTGATCTTCCGAGGCCGGGCATCACCCAGGAAAGTGTGTCCGGTCAAATGGGATCGAGCGTGTTGGGTTATGTGGTGCACCCCTGCAGGGAAGTTAATCTATTCTTATAGCCGTGATCTTCGGTAACAGGACGACTTGGAGTTGTACCTTGACCTTATGACAACTAGAACCGGATACTTAATAAAACACACCCTTCCAAGTGCCAGATACAACCCGGTGATCGCTCTCTAACAGGGCGACGAGGGGAGGATCGCCGGGTAGGATTATGTTATGTGATGCTACTTGGAGGACTTCAGTCTACTCTTTTCTACATGCTGCAAGACGGAGGCTGCCAGAAGTGTAGTCTTCGATAGGACTAGCTATCCCCCTCTTATTCTGGCATTCTGCAGTTCAGTCCATCGATATTGCCTCTTTACATATATACCCATGCATCTGTAGTGTAGATCCTTGCTTGCGAGTACTTTGGATGAGTACTCACCGTTGCTTTTCTCCCTCTTTTCCCCCTTTCCCTTCTACCTGGTTGTCGCAACCAGATGTCGGAGTCCAGGAGCCAGACGCCACCGTTGACGACGACTCTTACTACATTGGAGGTGCCTACTATGACATGCAGGCCGCTGACGACGACCGGGAGTAGTTTAGGAGGATCCCAGGCAGGAGGCCTGCGCCTCTTTCGATCTGTATCCCAGTTTGTGCTAGCCTTCTTAAGGCATACTTGTTTAACTTATGTCTGTACTCAGATATTGTTGCTTCCGCTGACTCGTCTATGATCGAGCACTTGTATTCGAGCCCCCGAGGCCCCTGGCTTGTATTATGATGCTTGTATGACTTATTTATGTTTTAGAGTTGTGTTGTGATATCTTCCCGTGAGTCCCTGATCTTGATCGTACACATTTGCGTGCATGATTAGTGTATGATTGAATTGGGGGCGTCACAAGGAAGAAGAAGAAGAAGAAGGGGGCCTCTCTCCCCCTTGCTTCCGGTGGCGCCGGAGCGCTGCCGGGGGCCATCATCATCACCGCGATCTTCACCAACACCACTATCATCTTCACCAACATCTCCATCACCTTCCCCCTTCTATATTCAGCGGTCCACTCTCCCGCAACCCACTATACCCTCTACTTGAACATGGTGCTTTATGCTTCATATTATTTTCTGATGATGTGTTGCCATCCTATGATGTTTGAGTAGATTTTCGTTGTCCTATCGGTGATTGATGAATTGCTATGATTGGTTTTAATTGCATATTTTATTATTGGTGCTGTCCTATTGTGCCCTCCGTGTCACGCAAGCGTGAGGCCTTCCCGCTGTAGGGTTTGCAATATGTTTATGATTTGCTTATGGTGGGTGGCGTGAGTGACAGAAGCACAGACCCGAGTAAGTAGGTTGTTTGCGTATAGGATAAAAGGGGACTTGATGCTTTAATGCTATGGTTGGGTTTTACCTTAATGAATCTTTAGTAGTTGTGGATGCTTGCTAGAGTTCCAATCATAAGTGCATAGAATTCCAAGTAAGGGATGATATGTTAGCTTATGCCTCTCCCTCAAATAGAATTGCAATAGTGATTACCGGTCTAGTAACATAGTCGATTGCTTAGGGACAATTCCACAACTCCTAGCACCACTTTTCCACACTCTCTATATTTACTTTGTTGCTTCTTTATCTAAACAGCCCCTAGTTTATATTTACGTGTTCTTTACTTTCTTGCAAGCTTACCCGAAAACACCTACAAAGTACTTCTAGTTTCATACTTGTTCTAGGTAAAGCGAACGTCAAGCGTGCGTAGAGTCGTATCAGTGGCCGATAGGACTTGAGAGAGTATTTGTTCTACCTTTAGCTCCTCGTTGGGTTCGACACTCTTACTTATCGAAAGAGGCTATAACTATCCCCTCTACTTGTGGGTTACTAGGCTGGGGTGGAATAATGGAACCACCCCTCCCAATAGCGCTCGCAGGAGGCTCGGGGCGCTCTGGACCCTTTCCCACCATCCTGTAAACACCTGCAATGACAAAAAGTAAACAAAATTAGTACAACATAAAAAATTTGAATACTATTGTCTACCACAACATACCTGGAAGACTTGCAAATGGGACAATAGTTCAAGTCCTCATACTGACGCCTAAATAAGACACGATCTTTCTCACAGGCATGTATCTTCTCATATGGCATCTTAAGAGCACAGAGGATTTTGTCTGACTGGTACAGGTTTGCAGGTAGCACATGGCCTTTGGGTAGAAATCGTCTGAATACTGTCATCATCGCGTCGTAGCTTTCTCTGCCCAAGTTGAATTGAGCCTTCAAAGCCATTATTTGTGAGATGGCATCCAGCTGACAAAGCTCAGTGTGCTCATGGAGAGGACATTTTGAGGACTCCAACATTTCAGTGAAGGCCTTTGCAGATTCCTCCATCTCCTCGTCCGAGTCCCGAGCATCGTCAAAGTCTTGCACCATGTCTTCCATCCTGGTACCATGCTCGTCGGTGCAACGACGAACCACCTCGACTCTGGCACGTTGGGCAGACTCACCATGTAATGTCCAGACCGTGTAACCAGGCGTAAAACCAAACTTCTGCAGGTGTTTACTCATTTCAAGCTCGTCCCTCTGATTATAGTTGTCGCACCGGACACAGGGGCACCAGCTTAATTTCTGGCCATTTGCAAATGCGGCTCTAACAAACCCCTTGGTTTTTTTAACCATTCCTCGGTCCAAACTTTTTGCCTAGTGTAACCGGTGTACATCCATGCACAATCACTCATATTGACTTCCTACTGGACACACAAGAAATATATACATAATTAAGCAAACCATATCCATCAGTTAATGGAGTTTGTCAGTTTTATTACATCCATGCAACCTACAAGCTAATAGGTAAAGATAGGTCCTAATCCCACCCGAGTATGTGTAGATTGGGTTCGTTTTCCCATGCTCTGCTCCGGTTCCGAC
This sequence comes from Triticum timopheevii, assembly GCA_963921465.1. NCBI lineage: Eukaryota > Viridiplantae > Streptophyta > Magnoliopsida > Poales > Poaceae > Triticum > Triticum timopheevii. The sequence goes on from OY997272.1 coordinate 193,894,236, forward strand.
GCAAAATTTCGGCAGCACCTCCCCGTTGTTCTCCTGATACACGTCTCAGCAATAAGCATAGAGGATGTGTACCCGGAGAACAACAGGGAGGCACTGACGAAATTCTGCATCGGATCCAGAGCAAAGCATATGGGAAAACGAACCCAATCTACACATACTCGGGCTGTCCATGGATAACGTTGGACAATTCGAAAGAATCATGATTATAAATATGCAAATGCATGCATATTTATAGATGTAACCCTTTAGAATGGGAGACGCATAGTGGTTACGCATACTGATGATTGACACCTATAGCTAGCAAGTTTCATCGGCATGAAGACCAGAACAGAGCAATTGAAGGGGGAAGGAGATGTCATTTGTGCTCACCAACGAACGCAGGGACGGAGCTCGTCGAACGCATGGGGAGGTCGTCAAATACCACACCCTCGCAGCGACGAAACAACTGCACATTTAAATCCACACGATCAACACAAATATATATATGATGTTTTGCATAACAAAATCGAAAAATATACAACGTAACTCATAATTCACAAATATATGACCCTGTCGGGGTCGGGGTTGTGGTCGGGGTGTGGTGTCAGGGTGTCGGGGTCGATCGGGGTGTCAGGGTGTCGGGGTCGATCGGGGTGTCAGGGTGTCGGGGTCGATCGGGGTGTCTGGGTGTCGGGGTCGAGGTGTGGTGTCAGGGTGTCGGGGGTCGGGGGTCAGGGTGTCGGGGGTCGGGGTGTCAATGGTTGGGGTGTCAGGGGCTCGGGGTGTCGGGGTCGGGGTCGGGGTGTCGGTGGTCGGGGTCGGGGTCGGGTTGTCGGTGGTCGGGGTGTCAGGGTGTCAGGGTTTCGGTGGTCGGGGTCGGGGTCGAGGTGTAGTGCCAGGGTGTCGGGGTCGGGGTGTCGTGCCTGGGTGTCGGGGTGTCGTGTCAGGGTTGGGGTCGGGGTGTCGGTGGTCGGGGTCAGGGTCAGGGTCGGGGTGTCGGTGGTCGGGGTGTCAGGGTGTCGGGGTGTCGGTGGTCGGGGTCGAGGTCGGGGTGTGGTGTCGGGGTGTCGGGGTCGGGGTGTGGGTCGGGGTATGCTGTCAGGGTGTCGGGGTCGGGGTGTCAGGGTGACGGGGTCGGGGTGTCTTTTTCTTCTTCTTCTTCTTCTTCTTCTTCTTCTTCTTCTTCTTCTTCTTCTTCTTCTTCTTCTTCTTTTTCTTCTTCTTCTTCTTCTCCTCCTCTCCTCTTTCTTCTTCTTCTTCTTCTTTCTTCTCCTGCTCCTCCTCCTCCTCCTCTTCTTCTTCTTCTTATTCTTCTTCTTGTTGTTGTTGTTCTTCTTCTCCTTTTTCCTCTTCTTCTTTTATTATTATTATTATTATTATTATTATTATTATTATTATTATTATTATTATTATTTTCTTTTTCTTTCCTCTTATTCTACTTTTTTTCATCTTTCTTCTTCCTCTTCTATTTATCTAAGCCTAAACCTAAACCTAAAAACTAAAAACTAAACCTAAACCTAGCACTAACCTAAAACAAAACAGGATAAACAGAACAAAAAAAGGAAAAAATAGGAAAAAAAACTAACCTCCAACTCCGGCGTGGTCGGCCGGTGGGGCTGGGTGGCGCAGGGGCCGCGGGGAGGAGTCCAGCAGCGGGGTGGCGCGGCGCAGGGGCCGCGGGGAGGGGTCCGGCACCGCGGCATGCCGGCGCAGGCCTCTAGGGCGACGGGGTGCGGCGGGCCGGCCGCCGCGGCCTGGCTCCTATTACCGCAGGGGGGCGGGAGGGCTCGACGGCGGCATGGTGGCGCAGGGGCCACGGGGAGGGCTCTGGCACCGGGGCAGGCCGACGCTGGCCTCTCCGGCGACGGGGTGTGACAGGGGGAGGTGGGGACGGGAGGGGCGGGGGGCAGGAGGGCTGGACAGCGGCGGGGCTGGCCGGAGGCGGGTACTGGGTCCGGGGGCGGGGCTGGCCGACGGCGGTAAAACTGCGGCGGCGGCGACAGGAGGAGAGATGCGGGCGCATGGGAGGGAGAGAGAAAGAGAAAGAGAGGGAGACGGCCACGTCCCGTTAAGTGGACCTTCTTTGTCGTCTGCTAGCAGACGGCAAAGAGGTCGACCGTTAGGGCTTGCCCACGTCTCCTCTTTGCCGTCCGCTAGCAGACGGCAAAGTTTTCACCTATTTTCCGTCTGCTAGCAGACGGCAAAGAAGCTGACCTAGCCACGCCGTGCCCTATGGGGCCCACCTAGCTCTTTGTCGTCTGCTAGCAGACGGCAAAGAGGGCGACCATTAGGGCTGGCCCACGTCTCCTCTTTGCCGTCCGCTAGCAGGCGGCAAAGTTTTCACCTCTTTGCCGTCTGCTAGCAGATGGCAAAGAAGCTTACCTAGCCACGTCGTGCCCTATGGGGCCCACCTAGCTCTTTGTCGTCTGCCTTTTATTTCTTTGTCGTCTGCTAGCAGACGGCAAAGAAGCTGACCTAGCCACGTCGTACCCTATGGGGCCCACCTAGCTCTTTGTCGTCTGCCTTTTATTTCTTTGCCGCTGACGGCAAAGAAGCAGCTGATGGCAAATACCCTTTTTTCCATCAACTCTTTCTTATCCGTCAACTTCCTCAAAGCAGACGGCAAAGAACCTCTTTGTCGTCAGCTGGCAGACAGCAAAATGCCAGATTCTAGTAGTGTATGATCATGCAAAGCAATATGACAATGAATGCTCAGGTCGTCAAAACGGGAGTGGTGGAAGTTGCATGGCAATATATCTCGGAATGGCTATGGAAATGCCATAATAGGTAGGTATGGTGGCTGTTTTGAGGAAGATATAATAAGGCTTATGTGTGATAGAGCATATCATATCACGGGGTTTGGATGCACCAGCGAAGTTTGCACCAACTCTCGATGTGAGAAAGGGCAATGTACGGTACCGTAGAGGCTAGCAAATTGCGGAAAGGTAAGAGTGCGTATAATCCATGGACTCACATTAGTCATAAAGAACTCATATACTTATTGCAAAAGTTTATTAGCCCTCGAAGCAAAGTAATACTACACATGCTCCTAGGGGGGAGGTTGGTAGGAGTTAACCATCGCGCGCCCCCAACCTTCACACAAAGATACACAATCAAGGATAAATTGTGCTCTGACTTCCCGGCATAACAAGACACTATATGTGCATGCTTCAGGAATCACAAACCTTAACACCAATATTCTTACTAACCACAAACGTTTACTAGTACCTCCCACATATTCCATCTCTATGTCGCAAAACTGTTGCAAGGAATCAAACATCTCATATTCAGTGATCCATAAGTTTTATGTAGGATTTCATGACCAACCATGCAATTGACCAATTCATGTTGACTCTCTAAACAGAAATAAGTGATGCATGAGAGTTTAATTCTTTCTATAAAAGATCATGGTCTAACAAATATAAGTGAAGCAAAAGATCAGTATACAAACAACGGTTTTCTATGTGAAGAGAAATAGGCAATCCAAACTTCAAATGATATAAGTGAAGCACATGAAGCATTCTATAAAGCCATACTCAAAATATATAAGTGAAGTGCAATGAACATTGTATAAATCAACCATGGACTATCTCATACCAGCATGGTGCATAAAAAAAGTGAAAACTAAGCACAAAAGACGCTCCAAGATTTGCACATATCACATGAATGAAACGAAGACGAAAACATACCAATACTTGTTGAAGAAAGATGGGATGTCTTCCGGGACATCCCCAAGCTTAGACGCTTGAGTCTCCTTGAATATTTACTTGGGGTGCCGTGGGGCATTCCCAAGCTTGAGCTCTTGCCTCTCCTCCTTTTCCTCATATCGAGACCTCCTCGATCTTTGATCACTTCATTCACACAAAACTCAACAAAAAACTCGGTAAGATCTGATAGTATAATAAAGCAAATCACTACTCTAAGTAGTATTGAAAACCAATTCATATTTTTTTCATTGTATCTAATGTAATATAAATTTTACATGGCTCATACCACAGATAAAAATCGATAGTTTCATCAAAACAAGCAAAACAATGCATCAAAAACAGAATCTATCTTAAACAGGACAGTCTGTAGCAATCTGAAAATCTACCATACTTATGGTACTCCAAAAATTCTGAAAATTTTAGGAAGAAAGAAACAATTTGTGTAGCAATAGTTTGCAAAAAGTTTCAGAACCTTTTGACATTCCAGTAAAAAATGAAAATTCACGCGCTACAGCCAAAGTTTCTGTTTCTGCACCGCACATACCAACAAGCAATCTACCCATCCTAAAGGCAAATGTGGGCACATTATTTTTATAATACAATGGAATTGTACAAGGGGATAATTATTTTTCTGAGAATCTTCATGAAAAATTCTACATTGTTTCCATGAGCATGAACAAGTGTTCAAGGTCGACCCTCACTTCTCCAATGCATCACCTTTCAACCGCTTCTCTTTTTATGAAGTTTTAAGTTCTCCTCTATATTTTTCTTTTGTTTTTAAACTTGATAAAAGCACTCAACATACATAAATGACTCTCTGAAACTTTCGGGTTGTCTCCCTGGCAACGCTTTCTTTATAGCCATTAAGCTAGGCATAAGTGCTCAAGTAATGGATCCATGCGGATCCCAAGGTATATCAAAGCCAATTTTAATTAGCAATGATTTGGCATTTATTAATGAGCACAAAGCAACATATATCATGCAATGATGAAGTCTAAATCTCTTCCTATGCATCGGCATATCATAAAAGAACAATTCATGCACATCAAGTAATGGCCAATACATAGCATAAGTAGTTTCTTGCAATTTTATCGTGTTGGAAACATAGAGAGGTGGAGATGTAGTTCCTCTCTAATAATAATTGCAAGTAGGAGAAGCAAGCACATGCATATTATATTCATCAAAATCATCATGTGCAACGGTAAAAGGCAACCCATCAATATAATCCTTAATAAGAGCAAACTTCTCTGATATAGTGTGGTTTGGAGAATTCAAAAAGATAATAGGACTACCATGCGTGGGTGCAATAGTAACAATTTCATTCTTAACATAAGGAACTATAGCAAGTTCATCTCCATAAGCATCATTCATATTGGCATCATGGCCACAAGCATCAAGTTCATCAAAAAGGGATATTTCAAAGGAATCAATGGGATCATAGCAATTATCATAGCATTCATCCTTCGGTAAGCATGAAGGGACATTAAATAATATATGAGTTGGAGAGTTACTCACATTAGAAGGTGGGCATGGGTATCTAGTCCGCTCTTCCTCCTTTTGTTCTTCGCCCTCCTCATCATATTTTTCATCCAATGAGCTCATAGTTTCATCAATTCCTTCTTCCATAGACTCCTGCAAAATATTAGTCTCTTCTTGGATAGCGGAGACTTACTCAATAAATACATCAATATTGGAATTGTATTTGTAATTATCATAGCAATATTTAAGGATTGCAAAATTTTCAGGTCTATAAACATCATCATTAAAAGCTTCATACTTTAAAAACAAAGATTCAATTTCATAAGCACCCTTAATAGAAACAAATTCTTCTATTTGTTCCACATCATAGTTGTCGGTGTCAAAACCGGCGGATCTCGGGTAGGGGGTCCCGAACTGTGCGTCTAGGCGGATGGTAACAGGAGACGAGGGACACGATGTTTTACCCAGGTTCTGGCCCTCTCGATGGAGGTAAAACCCTACGTCCTGCTTGATTAATATTGACGATATGGGTAGTACAAGAGTGGATCTACCACGAGATCAAGGAGGCTAAACCCTAAAGCTAGCCTATGGTATGATTGTTGTAATGTATGTTGTGTCCTACGGACTAAAGCCCTCCGGTGTATATATACACCGGAGGAGGCTAGGGTTACACAGAGTCGGTTACAATGGTAGGAGATCTACATATCCGTATCGCCAAGCTTGCCTTCCACGCCAAGGAAAGTCCCATCCGGACACGGGACGGAGTCTTCAATCTTGTATCTTCGTAGTCTTGGAGTCCGGCGGACGATGATAGTCCGGCTGTCCGGACACCCCCTAGTCCAGAACTCCCTCAGTAGCCCCCGAACCAGGCTTCAATGACGATAAGTCCAGCGCGTATATAGTCTTCGGCGTTGCAAGGCGGGTTCTCCCTTCAAGTTCCATGTACCTGCCGAACAGTGTCCGGCCTCATCATAAATACTGTGTTCCTCGGCTTCTACGTCAAATAATGGCCCTTTACCACGCGTCGCACGAATGCGAAAAGCCAGGGTGTCTTTTACGTTTCACCCCCTAGTCGTGCGAGTCACCCGCCTACAAAAGAGGCAAAAATCCAGATCCAAATCACACCATCTTCCTCCCGCGAATACTTCATCGGAGTGCCGTTGACCTAAAAATCCATTCCATCATGCACTGCCGACGCGGCTCCTCTTCTCGCGCTCCCAGCCTACCGCCGGGGGATTGGAGAAGGTGCACTGTTCCGCACAACGAGCTAGTGAAGCTCCAAGCGGGGGGATACCTCCCTCCGGCCTTCATGGTCCCGGTTCGAGCCGGGCTGGTCACTTATCAAGGTGGGAGGCAAGCGGAGGCTACCCCAAGCCCCAATAAGGGGGGGCGAGTATGCTTCGTCCCTTATCTGATAAGGGGACTCGGATTCCCAATACATCCGTTCCTCCGCGGGCTCCTGGAGTTCTACGGACTCCAGCTCCACCACCTCACACCCGCCTCTGTCCTGCATATCGTGGGCTATGTAGCTCTTTGCGAGCTGTTCCTGGGCATTGAGCCCCATTTTGCATTGTGGAAGAGGCTATTCTGCCTCGTACACCGTTCTCACGAGGGGTCCATATATCAAGTGGGCGGCGCCGAAATATGGCGCATCGCCGGGACCGGATACCCATCCGGTACTCCCAAGAAGGCGTCCGAAGACTGGCCTTCAGAGTGGTTTTACATAGGAGACGCTCCGCTGCCGGACCCAGTCCAGATTGGCCTCCCGGAGTTTAGTGCTGCTCCTCTGAAGAAACGCCTCAACTGGCGCCCACGGAGCCCCCGTTTGGAGGAAGACAAGAGCGTCCATTACTTGATGGGCCGAATAAGATTGCTGGCCCATTCCGGGTTGACCATGATTGGAGTCATGGCGATATGCATCATGCGGGGGGTACAGCCATTGCAATATAGAGGCCACCCCATGTGGGGTTTCAACAGGGAAGACGATGCTACCCGTCATGGCCGCAAAGGGCCGGATTCGACCGAGGACCTAGTAAAGACCCTGTCCAGTCTGTACAAGGGGGAGAAGGAGGACTTCCTTCGAACGAACCCTTTCAATGGGTTCTCCATGAACAACCCTAGAGGATGGGTAAGCGAACACTTTTAAGGGCTCAACCCATGCTTTCGAAGCTTAGGCTTCTTACATTATGTCTTCGGCGCAGGATCTACGCCGGACTGTGGAGGACATGGTAAGTCCTGCTCCGCAACCCGAGGATCCAGGAAGATCCCTGGATCCGGCCTCCGAAGAGGATCCGGACATCAAGGTGGAGCTGATCGACGGGGTGTTTCACCAGCTCAGCATGGATAATGCTTTGGTCGCCATCACGGCGGACTACCCCGGACTGTATCCGGCTTCCCAGGTGACTGTGACCGAGGTCCGGACACCATTATCTCTTCCTTGCCCATTTCTGACCTTCGCGAACGATGGTATTTTACAGGAAGTGCCTTCACAGCGGGAAGCTGAGCCCGCGGCGGCTGACCAACAGAGGTCAGTCCGGACCAGCAGGCGGAAAAGGAGTGCGGTGCGGACGGAAACGTCGCCGCAAAGGTATAACTTGTATTTGAATTTTCAGAGCAATGTTCCTAGGAAACGTCTGAGTGCTCATGATCTTTGTAGGAGAAAGAGCGCTCGCCGGACTGCGGGCGCGGAAGTTGCCGACCCAACCTACACCGGCCATGCTCCAGCGCCCGGCCTGGAGGGGGAGGCAAGCGCAAGACGCGGGCCGGATCCTTCTCCAACGGAGGACACCGACAGACTGTCCGCCACCAAGTCTGAGGTGGAGAGCGCCATGAACCATAGGCGCTGCCGGACACTATTTCGTGAAGCGTGCTTCTCCCCTGAGGCATTGGACGCCTTTAACACAGGGGACGCGCATCTCCGTGCCGCTCAAGATGGTTTTACCAGAGCCACGGAGCAGTATGTGAAAGACATACGGGTAAAGGAGTTTTAATGGTTATATATACCAGTAGCCCCCGAGACTTAAAGTAGTTATGTTAACTGATTTAAGGATCATTTGAAACGCAGGCTCTTACCGAGAAGAATGCCCAGCTGTCTCAGGAGCTGCAAGAATGCAAGGCCCAACTGGAGGCCGCACTTGCTGCCGCAGGAGGAGACGCAGAGACCCCTCCTGGTAACACATTTTTATTAATAAATATTAGCGCTATGCGGCGTGCGCGCAAGTCTAATAGTGACATTGCAGGTGCCGCCGGACAAGATCCGGACAGGCAAGAATTACTGCGCCAGCTAAAGGCCGGCCAGAGGGTGCTGAATAGGGTGCAGCAAGAAAGGAACAAGCTCCAAGATGCCAATGCCAAGCTCGGAGAAGAGCTGAAAGGCACGCAAGCCGGGCTGTCCAGCTCCGTTAAGGAGAATCAGCGGCTTCGTCGCGGCGTTTATAGTAAGTGCTTGAGCGGACTCTTTTGAAAAGAAAAGTCTGGCGAGGAAGTAAATTGACATAAGATGTCTTGTAGGTATACTCACAGGTCGCCCTGCGGAGGAGATGCCCATATCAACGGGTGATCAACTTCCCGAGCTGTTGCAATTGCTCGAACGAGTTCGGCAGGCAATGAGCAGCGTCGTCCAAGCTTTATGGCCAGCCCTCTCCCTACCCGAGGGCCTTGGGGAGCTTGCGGAGAAGCTTCAGGGACTGCGGCAGTGCTTCCGTTTGTGGAAGATTTCGGCTTGCCGTCAAGGTGCCAGGGAGGCTTGGGCCATGGTGAAGACGCGTTACAAGAAGGCGGATCCCAACCACATGGCCGAAGTTGGACCGGTGGGGCCCGATGGGAAGGAGATCCCTGTGAGTTTAGTATACAGCCAAGTAGAATTGGCTGCTAAATTTTCCCAACGGGACTGTAAGTTAGACAGCCTGTAAGACGGGATTGAGGAGGAATACAATCAGTAAATTTGACAATGTATGTTTTCCTTTAAAGTGACATGTGAAATGCCTTCTAGCCAGATTGTAGATCGTTTGTCTTTGCCGACCTTTTCGCTTCAACCTCGGGACCCTAGAGTCCGGAGTGTGTCCGAATACCTTTTTGTTTAAGAAAAAACCGTGGTATGCATGGAGACCAGGCGTAGGGGTCATTAGTGCTTTATCAGACAAGTGCCCAACTAGTTATGTTATATTACATGGTTAGTAAGAAACATCTTCCAGGGAGAATAGTTCCGTTAAGGGTTCCTTTCCCTAGGAGGCATGCCCTAAAGTGCATGTCCGGACTGCGAAAAAAGCAGAAAAACATCTGGGGGCGGATAAATGAGTAGGTAAAAATCATCTTTTAAGTCACTGACCGAATATTCCCTTAAGAACGCTAGCTTTCGGCTTCACCCAGTCTGAGGTACACATCCGGCTGACCCGGCAGTAACAATCGCAGAGGTGCTCCCTTTACCTCCTAGCCGAACAATCGGGAACGTAGGGGTAAGCACAGGAGCCAGGCAACCCAGCTTGGCCAAAACTTAAGTCATATTGATGCATATAATGGTGAGTAAAAGGTACATGTGGAAGCTTGACACATGTGCTGGGCATGAAACCCTTATAATTGAGCTTCTGTAGAAGAAGCCCCCAGGTATAATGAGTGCGGATGGCACATCAAGTGTATGCGAAAAATGCAAAAGTAGGCCCTTAGGGGCTTTTTAATAAAAAGGTTATGAAAAGAGAAACAAAAGACATCCGAAGTATAAAAATTTGGACGGAGGAAGGGTACGAACTCTTAGTCCGGCGCTAGGCATAGAATCTTCGGAGGCGGGCTGCGTTCCATGGGTTTGGCTCGAGTCGGTTATCCGACGCATTTCGTAGACGGTATGCTCCGCCGGTCAGGACTTGATCGATAATGAAAGGGCCCTCCCATTTGGGCTTGAGCTTGTCCTTTTTCTTGTCCGGAAGGCGTAGAACTAGTTCACCAATGTTGTAAGTCTTGGCCCGTACTTCTCTGCTTTGATATCTTCGGGCCTGCTGGTGATAGAATGCGGAACGAGCCTTGGCGACGTCACGTTCTTCCTCCAATGTGTCCAAGCTGTCCTGCCGATCAAGCTTGGCCTCTCTTTCCTCGTACATTCGCACTCGAGGTGAGTCATGAATAATGTCACAGGGCAAGACTGCCTCTGCGCCGTAGACCATAAAAAATGGTGTGAATCCGGTAGTGCGGTTAGGCGTTGTCCGCAGCCCCCAGAGTACGGAGTCGAGCTCCTCGACCCAGTGCGTGTCAGATTTAGTAAGTGACCGCACTAGTCTGGGTTTAATGCCGCTCATTATTAGACCATTTGCGTGTTCCACTTGACCGTTGGTTTGAGGGTGATAGACTGAAGCGTAGTCGAGCTTAATGCCCATATTCTTGCACCATGACTTAACCTCGTCGGCTGTGAAGTTCGTGCCATTGTCGGTGATGATGCTGTGGGGGACTCCGTAACGGTGTACTACCCCAGATATAAAGTCTATCACTGGTCCGGACTCTGCCGTTTTGACCGGTTTGGCCTCTATCCATTTGGTGAATTTATCCACCATGACCAATAGGTATCTTTGCTTGTGGGTTCCCCCTTTAAGGGGTCCAACCATATCAAGCCCCCAGACCGCGAACGGCCAGGTAATGGGTATAGTTTTGAGGGCGGTGGGCGGCATGTGGCTCTGATTAGCAAATAGCTGACAACCAACGCATTTCTAGACTAAGTCCTGGGCATCTGCCCGGGCCGTCGGCCAATAAAATCCTGTATGAAATGCCTTTCCTACAAGGGCCCGGGCTGCTGCGTGGTGTCCGCCTAGTCCGGCATGAATTTCAGCCAAGAGGTTTCGCCCTTGCTCTTCGGAGATACACCTTTGAAGGACTCCGGTTGTACTTTTCTTATAAAGTTCTCCCTCATGGACCTTGTAGGCTTTCGATCGCCGGACTATGCAGCGGGCCTCGTTTTGGTCTTCGGGAAGTTCCTGCCTAAGCAAGTAGGCTAGGAATGGTTCTGTCCATGGGGCGATTACTGCCATTATGACGTGGGCTGAAGGTGTTATGTCATCGGCTGGATCGCCGATTGGCGCGGTTTTTTCCGGTTTGTCACTTCCGGGCTCCTCTTCCCATAGTACGGATGGCTTGAAGAGCCGTTCCAGGAAGATATTTGGAGGGACAGCATCACGTTTGGCACCGATGCGTGCCAGTACGTCGGCCGCTTGGTTATTATCTCGGGCTATGTGATGGAATTCGAGTCCTTCAAACCGAGCTGACATTTTTAGGACAGCGTTGCGATATGCTGCCATTTTTGGATCCTTGGCGTCAAAGTCTCCGTTTATTTGGGATATTGCAAGGTTTGAATCCCCGCGCACCTCTAGGCGTTGAATGCCCATGGAGACTGCCATCCGGAGACCATGTAACAGGGCCTCGTATTCGGCTGCATTGTTGGGGTCCGTGTACATTATTTGAAGTACATACTGGACTGTGTCTCCGGTTGGGGACGTCAATACGACGCCAGCCCCCAGTCCGGCCAACATTTTAGAGCCGTCAAAATGCATAGTCCAATTGGAGTATGCGCCGTACTCTTTAGGGAGTTGAGCTTCGGTCCATTCGGCGACAAAGTCAGCCAAAACTTGTGACTTTATAGCTCGCCTAGTTTTGTAAGTTATATCGAATGGTAAGAGCTCAATGGCCCATTTTGCAATCCTGCCCGTTGCGTCGCGGTTATTTATAATGTCATTGAGTGGTACTTCAGAGGCCACTGTTATCGAACACTCTTGAAAGTAGTGTCGGAGATTCCGGGACGCCATGAACACCGCATATGCTATCTTTTGATAGTGCGGGTAACGGGACTTGCAGGGGGTTAACACAGTGGATACATAATACACTGGTTTTTGAAGAGGGAATTTGTGCCCTTCTATCTCTCGTTCGACGACGAGGACTGCGCTTACAACTTGATGCGTTGCTGCGATGTATAACAACATTGGTTCGCCCAGATTGGGCGCAGCCAGGACCGGATTTGTTGCCAATATGGCCTTTATTTCTTCGAGTCCGGCAGTGGCAGCATCCGTCCACTCGAAGTGTTCGGTGCACCTGAGGAGGCGATAGAGGGGCAACGCCTTTTCTCCTAGACGGGAGATAAAGCGGCTTAGAGCTGCCACGCATCCTGTTAATTTTTGTATTTGTTTGAGGTCTTTTGGAATGTCCAACTGTGACAGAGCTCGGATTTTAGCCGGGTTTGCTTCGATTCCTCTAGCGGACACGATGAAGCCCAGTAGCTTTCCGGCTGGTACGCCGAAAACGCATTTTTCCGGATTCAGCTTGATGTCATATGCTCTGAGGTTGTCGAACGTGAGCCTCAAGTCATCTACTAGAGTTTCGACGTGTTTTGTTTTGACGACTACGTCATCTACGTATGCCTCGACTATTTTGCCGATCTGGGTAGCCAGACATGTTTGAATCATGCGCTGATATGTTGCGCCGGCGTTTTTAAGTCCGAAGGGCATCGTGTTGAAGCAGAATGGTCCGTAAGGGGTGATGAATGCCGTGGCGGCTTGGTCTGCTTCCGCCATCTTGATTTGATGGTAGCCAGAGTATGCGTCGAGGAAGCACAATGAATCGTGTCCTGCGGTAGCATCGATAATTTGGTCGATGCGGGGGAGAGGGAAGGGATCCTTTGGGCAAGCCTTATTGAGGTCTTTAAAATCGACACAAAGGCGCCAGGATTTGTCCTTCTTTGGTACCATTACCAGATTTGCTACCCAATCCGGATGTTTGATATCTCTGGGAATCCGGCTTCCAATAGTTTGGCTAGCTCTTCTCCCATTGCCTGTCTTTTGGGTTCGAAAAATCGTCGAAGAGCCTGTTTGACTGGCTTGAATCCTTTTAGGATGTTTAGGCTGTGTTCTGCCAATCTGCGTGGGATTCCGGGCATATCCGAAGGATACCAAGCGAAAATGTCCCAATTTTCCCGAAGGAATTCGCGCAGTGCGGCGTCTACTTCGGGGTTCAATTGTGCCCCAATGGAGGCCGTCTTTGTTGGGTCCGTTGGATGGACCTGGAATTTTGTTATTTCATCTGCTGGTTTGAAGGAGGTGGACTTGGATCTTTTATCGAGTATCACATCGTCCCTGTTCACCGTAGAGCGCAGCGCGGTGAGTTCTTCTGCCGCTAAGGCTTCGGATAGTGCCTCGAGGGCTAGTGCGGCTGTCTTGTTTTCGGCGCGGAGTGCTATGTCCGGATCACTAACAAGAGTGATTATTCCACTGGGCCCAGGCATTTTGAGCTTCATGTACCCGTAATGAGGTACTGCTTGAAAAATTGTGAATGCCTCTCGTCCTAATATAGCGTGATATCCGCTGCTGAACGGGGCCACTTGGAACGTGACTTCATCAGATATGTAATTGTCCGGCGAGCCGAACACCACATCGAGTGTGATTTTCCCGATGCAGCGCGCTTCCCGGCTAGGGATTATTCCTCTGAAGGTTGTGCTGCTTCGCTCAATACGGCTCCAATCGATTTCCATTTTCCGCAGAGTTTCCTCGTAAATGAGGTTTAATCCGCTGCCGCCATCCATGAGGACTTTTGTCAGTCGAAAGCCGTCCACTATGGGACTAAGCACCAGTGCGGCTGGCGCTCTGGCTGTTCGGAATTTAGGCTCGTCGCTGGCATTGAAGGTGATAGCTGTGTCACTCCATGGATTTGCTGTTGCTACTTGGTAGACTTCGGCGAGTCCGCGGATTGTTCGCTTTCGCATATTGTTTGATGCGAAAGTCTCGAAGACTGTTGATACCGTACCGGTATTGTTGGAGTGGTTTTGCGGGGCTAGAAGCTCCTCGCCACTTTTGGCCACCTGCCGTAATATCCAACATGCTCGAAGGCTGTGTGTTGGGACTGCTCCCTCTGTACTATGAAGCTTACAGGGTCCATTGAGCCATCCCTCCAGTACGGTTCCGTTTCCCTTATTGGGTTTTTGTTTTTTCGTTTTTGCATCTGGGGCCTGAGTGTAAGGCGCCCTTTTGCTGCGGACTGGGTTTGGGGCCGGATTATCCCAAAATTGATTTTCGGTTTTCCGGAAACTCTCCATCGCACAGTACTTTCGTACCATGGACGCCAGATCGGTGAAGCATGTAATTTTGCGACGATCAATGGCGTTTAATATTCCCTTGTCCGTGCAATTATTGCGGAAGATTGAGATTGCGTTTTCCTCTCGGCAGTCCTTTATCCTGTCATAACCAGGAGGAATCTGGCCCAGTAGTGATGTACTGTTTCAGCGGGCTCTTGCCGTATTAGAGATAGATCGCATATGTCTGGGCGGGTGGGTAGACTAAAGTCCGGATCCCTGCCCATCTTGGGGCTCGAAGGCCGAGGAGTTTCCGAATTTGGAAGCTTGGGTTGCTGGACGCGATCCAGCGAGTCCGGAGTGATGCATGGTTTTAAGTTCAATGCTCGATCGAAGTCCATCCCTCCGCGGGAATCCGGCATGGAGGGTTCGGGAATCCGGACATGAATAGTTTTCAATACAGGCGGAGAGTTGCCGTATTGCTCCTCTACCACTGCGACGTGGTGGGTGGCCTGAGGAAAGTTAATCTCTCTCAGATCGGTTTTAAGCCCAATCTGGTTGTAGTCCGTAGCGACTCCCAGGGCGGCGATGCGATCCAAGAGCTCGTTAACAGACGAGAGCTCTATTGGATCCAACTGTTCGGCAGCTTTCGAGCTGACGCGAAGATTGCTTCTGACGACTTGAGAGGTCATTGTCGAAGCGGCGGCCGGACAGGCGGTCATAAGAAAACCACCTAGCCGGATAGTTTGGCCGGCGGCCAAGGCCCCTTCGGCGAAAACACCGTCTTTAAAGACGGGTGGAGGCATCCTCCCTATCGGTGACGACACAGAGGAACTCTCAATGAAGGCACCAATGTCGGTGTCAAAACCGGCGGATCTCGGGTAGGGGGTCCCGAACTGTGCGTCTAGGCGGATGGTAACAGGAGACGAGGGACACGATGTTTTACCCAGGTTCGGGCCCTCTCGATGGAGGTAAAACCCTACGTCCTGCTTGATTAATATTGATGATATGGGTAGTACAAGAGTGGATCTACCACGAGATCAAGGAGGCTAAACCCTAAAGCTAGCCTATGGTATGATTGTTGTAATGTATGTTGTGTCCTATGGACTAAAGCCCTCCGGTTTATATAGACACCGGAGGAGGCTAGGGTTACACAGAGTCGGTTACAATGGTAGGAGATCTACATATCCGTATCGCCAAGCTTGCCTTCCACGCCAAGGAAAGTCCCATCCAGACATGGGACGGAGTCTTCAATCTTGTATCTTCGTAGTCTTGGAGTCCGGCGGACGATGATAGTCCGGTTGTCCGGACACCCCCTAGTCCAGGACTCCCTCAATAGTAATCATATCTACCATTAGCATAAGAAGCTAAGGTTTCATTATCATTAAATTTGCATGAAAAGGGAAGGTGTGGAGCATTCATCCTAGAACAACAAGTAAAATCATATCTCTGACATAAACTCCAAGCGTACCAATGCAACATATCAATTTGATCCCATAATAATTTTCCTTTTTGTGTCAAGCGATAATCCCTAAAGTATTCACATTGATCCAACGTTACTCCCATTATCATGTTGAATGGGGTTTTCTCAGGATTATCAAAGTATTGCATATTTTTCACATAATGATCATCGAGGGTTTTAGGAGGTTCCCCATCTCCATGAGTAGCAAGTACAACAAAAAAATTGGTGTTTCGTGTTCAATATCCACAACTAAAGATAGAGAACAACTTAAAATAGGAAATAAAAACTACTTACTGATAAAGTAAACAAGCACACACGAAAATAATCACCCGCCGCTATTGCTCCCCAGCAACGGCGCCAGAAAAAGGTCTTGATAACCCACAAGTATAGGGGATTGTTTGTAGCCTTCTTCGATAAATAAGAGTGTCAAACCCAACGAGGAGCTAAAGGTAGAACAAATATTCCCTCAAGTTCTATCGACCACTGATACAATTCTATGCACACTTTGACGTTTGCTTTACCTAAAACAAGTATGAAACTATTTTACAAGAATAAAACTACGAGTTCTTTGCAAGAATAAAACTACGGATAAATTGTGAGTTAATAAAGGTAGGTACCTTTTGTCAACAAGAAAGTCATTGGTCCCTAGGTAATCGATAACAACTACCGGTAATCATTCTTGTAATTTTATATGAGGGAGAGGCATGAGCTAACATACTTTCTCTACTTGGATCATATGCACTTATGATTGGACCCCTAGCAAGGATCAGCAACTACTAAAGATCATTAAGGTCGTGAAACCCAACCATAGCATTAAGTATCAAGTCCTCTTTACTCCCATACGCCATAACCCACTTATCCACGTTTAGGCTACTGTCACCCCCGCAACACTGACAATAAGCAAACCATGAACATATTGCAACACCCTACAGCGGGGGCCCCTCACATTTGCGCGAGACGGAGGGCACTGTAGGACAGCACCAAAACTAAAATATACAATCATACCAACCAAGATCACGATTAACCCACAGGACAAAATGGATCTACTCAAACATCATAGGATAGCCAAATATCATTGGTAAATAATATATGGAGTTGAGCACCATGTTTAAGTGGAGATTACAGCGGGGAGAAGGGGTGTTACACTGCTGCATAGAGGGGGAGAGAGTTGGTGTTGACGGTAGCAAGATTGTTGATGTAGATCTTCATCATGATCCTAACCAGGGAGAGAGCCCCCCTCCTCCTTCTTCTTCTTCCTTGGCCTCCCCCTAGATGGGAGGAGAGTTCCCCCTTTGGTCCATGGCCTCCATGGCGGCGAAGGGGCAAGAGCCCCTCCGAGATTGGATCTCCCTCTCTGTTCTCTTCTGTGTTGTGTTCCCCAGATCTGACCCTTCACGGTTTCTTAAATTCACGGAGATCCGTAACTCCGATTGCGCTGAAATTTATACACGATTTTTTTCATAAATTATCTTTCTTGTGCCAGAAGAAAGGCTCCAACTGACGTTCTAGGAGGGCACAAGACACCAGGGCGCGCATGGGGCCTATGGCATGCCCTAGTGGGTTGTGGGCTCTATGGGCCCCCATTTGCGTTGATTCCACCTCCCAAAAATCACATAAATTCCAAAATAATTCTCCGTAAATTTTTATCGCGTTTGGACTTCGTTTGGTATGAATTTTTTGCGATACAAAAACATGCAAAAAAACAAGAACTGGCACTGGGCACTGGATCAATAGGTTAGTCCAATAATCATATAAAAAATTGCCAAAAGTATGTGAAAGTTGTATAATATTGGCATGAAACAATCAAGAATTATAGATACGACGGAGATGTATCACGCACGCGCAAAAAACACATTTTTTTTCTAGCGCGGTGCTTATATAGCGCGGCTGTTGGAGATGCTCTTAGCATGGTAGATGCTGATCTTTTTTCATATAAATAAGGTCAAACTTTATGAAGATTGACTTTAGACAATTCTTATATGCAGAGTAAAAGGACCGGAGGAAGTATCTAACACGCCTTTCCATTTGATTTAACAATGGCACTATTTGGATACTCTAACTTAGCTAGATGTTAGAGTTAGTTTCTAGCTCATGACAGTTAGAAGGGGGAGGGAGGGAGGGAGGGAGAGAGAGAGAGAGAGAGAGAGAGAGAGAGATTGGTGGAATAGTTGATTGTATTGCTTGAGCCTCGTTGGCATATATATAGGACTGCATGGTCATCTTGGAGTACAAGTCAAGATAGAATAAATCCTATGCTATCCTACGTTTCCTAAATAACAATGATACTCAACAATGACTAACCCTAAACTAACTCTAGACAAAGAGGTGTTTGGATGACCTAATCGAGTTCGTGTGTTAAACAACTTGTAGATCTTGCGTCATGGCCGTGGGCTTTAAAATGTTGTTTCCCGTGTCTTTTTGGGTGCCAGTAGCAAGGAGGAATTATGGTAAAGACCTTTGTATTTTTCTTATATGCGTGTTAACAAGGCTGAATTAAAACATCCAGTAATTTTCAAATTGAAGTTGTCTGTGCTATTTGATTTAGATATTTCCATGCAGATGTGTATTTGGTTTTGTAGAGGAAAATAAAATTGTAAATATATATTATTTGCCTACATCAATTTGTGTGCAATGACAACCCTTTTTTCAGAAGAAAAAGTGAATACATGGGTCATGGCCTTTTAGGTTGTTAATAATTTCTTCAAAGCTTTTGACAATTGTTGACAAATTACATGTGTTTTTACTTTTCTATATTAACAATTTCCCGTGTGTGTACCCTCAGTCTGAATCATACCACGATGTACCTTGTCATTAACTTTCTTTACTGAGAACTACTTATATTTCATACTATTGATCATATGAGCAGGATGAGCCATTGAGTGCGGCAACAAGATTGGATTTGATAGATAGAGATGGTGGGCAGAAGAAGAACAAGGAGGGTGATATAATGGTAAAGAAAAAACTTGAACATCTTGGTATAATTGGTTATGCCCCGTTGCAACGCCTGGGCAATTACCTAGATCCAAACTTGTTGGTTTGGTATGTGCTTTTGACTCATTTTCCCCATGGAATCAGGATGTTGTAATGGCATAAGTATAGTCCGGTGTTTTTGCATCTTTGATTGGTAATATGACTGCATTACAGTGCTTCGCATTGGAACCTGCGATTTATGGTGATGTCATGTACTCCCTCCATTCCAATTTACTCGTCATGGTTTTAGTTCAAATTTGAACTAAAACCACGACGAGTAAATCGGAACGGAGGGAGTAGCTGAGTTCTGATTTGTTGGTCATGCAATTCTTTTTTTCCTTGTGTTTTGTATAGATTGATGGAAGATCTTTGTACAGAACTGAAGATTAGGAGGAACGGAAACATAAGAAACAGTTCAGCAAGTCTTGTGATGAAGGCAACATTACTTTTCTGGTCCATTTTTGTCATATGATTGCCGTAACATCAATTGTACATCCATTCCAAGAAAAATAGCAAATTGTACATATGCAAATGGTTGAGTGAAATTGTGAATTGATTTTTTCAAGGAATAAAAATGTGGGCTTTTCTATACTTATGCATGATTACATCATATTTGTTTTGATCATTTCAACGGATCTCGACAGGGAAGTTGGATTCTTCCTTACTAGAGCCAGACGACCGATAAAGATGATTGAAAGGCTCTTTCCAAGCATAAGGTAAATCTTGTGCATTTAACTTTTTAGTATAATTTTTCCAGTACGATGTTTATTTTCTGAAAACTATATCGTCGTTGTAGTTTATCTGATGAAAATTACATTCTATGCTTGGTACTGATTTGTATCTATACCTTATCTAGACATATTAATTGGAGAAATTCATGCTAAGTTTTGATCTATAGATGTCTAAGCCACTAAACTTAATTGTAAAACTGTCATAACTTAATATTTATGTAGAAGAAGAGCGGAAAGAAACCAGCAGCAGTATGCATGGCTTCTATAAACAGGTGATGGCACTTTTAGTTCTTCAGCAAATCGGTCGAGTTTTGCTCATAGGTTGTTAGCCCGATGCATCGATCGGTGGTGAGCAAAACTCGACCAATACATAAATCACAAAATAATATACTATGCACCTCCGCCTTACCCAGTGTGTGATCCTGCTGGAATTCTGCCTGAGCGTGCTGCCAAGTAGATTTTTTTTTTCTTTTCATTCTGATGGGCAGTTGTGGTTTTCAGTAGCAAAGTCTTGGGGTTGAAAATGAAAAGTACTTCTCTTTTTTATTTCATTTGTTTGTGCTGCTTCATCTTCTTAGCACAAATGGGCTTGCGCTAATGTCTAAGACAGGAGCAATTATGCAGTTGTCACGGGTTGTATTGTATATATTTCTTGGTATTATTTTTGATGAAAATGCATCAGTGAGCTGGACCCATTACTTTTTGAGAAGGAAATAATGGTGCGTTTGGTTGGCGGAAAAATGTGTTCCAGCGGTTATGATGGAAAACTATAGCGAGTGGTTATTTCGGCCACGATGGTTGTCGTAAGAGCGCTTTGTCTATCCTTTTGTAATGCACATGCATGTTTGCTATATATTATTATTATGGACAACGGAAATTCAAAATATTTTATTTCGGGGAAGATTCTAAAATCAGTGAAGTATTTATGGGCTGGTTAGGACAGTGCTCATATTATTTGAAACTGAACTATTTTAATCTCAAGTTGTGCTACCGATGAGTGCGCTGTTGATCATGCGAGAGAATTAGGACAAAACAAAGTAGCTATTGTTAGCGGTGTGCAGGGGTTGTGGAGCGTCTCTATGAATTATGACAAATCAATGAAATCTGGCCAAGCCTGGTCCCCCCCTCCCCCTAATTCCTCTCCTAAGATGTGGCCCAAACTCTGCCACTGGTGAGTAGCATCTGTTTTTCTTCAAAGGCATGTGGCAACGCATGGGCGTTGTACTAGTGTCACATACTTTCTCCGCCTCATAATGTAAGAAGTTTTCGGACACTACACTAGAGTCAAAAAGCGTCTTACATTATGGACCGGAGGGAGTAGTATATAAGATGGTCTCAAGAACTTAACTAAAACATAGATTCATACATTAGTTTTTCCACCTCCGCGTCTGTCGCAGCAATACCTCTCCGACCACCGTCAAGGCAATGTCAGACGTCTGCAGTCCCCATCCACTGTCCTGCCTGCCTTGGACTACGCCGCCATTCATCTAGGATTCGTCTGCAGCTAGGTACTCTCCGCCCCCTGTTGACGCTGTCCATGGTAGACAGTGATGGAGGATGAGTTGATGTGTGACGTGTGGAAGGTCTACGGACTTTGTGGGCATGAGGCAAGGGGGCTCTACGTTTTGGCAAAACATGCATGCTTTGTTTCATGCACTTCGCGCCCTACGACTTGCAAGTGATTCATGATCGCAAAGTGAAGTCGCTAACCCATCGATTTTTTTAGAAAAGGAGGAGGACCCCCGGCCTCTGCATCTGGACGATGCATGCAGCCACTTTATTAATTATTCACACAAGACCTTACAAAGTCATACAACAGTAAGACTAAAGCTACCGTCTAGGCAACATCTGTCGCTACTCCTATCTAGTTGATGAAGGGATGCTGATAGTCCGGGCCTAATACCAAACAAACCTCGCAGCCAAACCTAACATCTAAGACCTGAGGTCCCAACCAGGATGCCTGCCGGGTATGGGCACCCACAAGTCCGGCGCACTCCTCAACCAGGACGCCTGCCGGGTATGAGGCCGCCGCCGCCACCTGCCGCCAATACATCTTCAGTGTTGTACTGCTGCATCAACCTTGCCAGGCCTGCCGTCGACGCCACCATGATGCCAGACAACGCCACCATTCTGTGCGTGTCCATCCACGCGCGTCCATCGTCGAAACTCCGCGGTGCCATACCGCCGTGATCCTCCGTCGGCCTTGCGGTAGATATAACACCGCTCCTCCTCTTGCCACCTCCATCCATCACTTGCTCCAAAATGATGCCCCCAGGAGGGAAAGCGATACAGAGAACGCTATCATCGTCCGATCCGGAAGACCGAGATCTAGGGATTCCCCCGGAGCATCCCGAGCCTGATGACGCAAACTGCAATGACGATGCCTCGACAAGGAAACGACATCAAAGACGCCGCCATCGTCCGCCATGACCATAGTCGACGCGATTTTCATCGGCACTTGCACCACCAGGCGTGCGCCGTCGGCGTCGCTGGTCCCTTCAACCGGAGCAAACTCGAAAACAATGCCCTAGAGAGGGACTACGGCGCAAAAGCACCGCCATCGCTCGATCCCAAGGAGATCTAGGGTTTCCCCCGGAGTTGCCCGCGCCGTCAAGGACCAAACATGGATGGAATCCGCAGATCCGCCAAGCTGCCGAGTGCCGCACCCGCCATCGCGCCGACCGCGACCCAGAGACCAAGCCCATGTCTGGGCCCTGATCCGGCCGCGCCGCCACCGATCCGATCGCGCCGCTGCCGTCCCTAATGACCGTGATGCCCCAGACCTTGAAGCCGCCTGCTGTGGAGGTATGGAGTCGCCGGAGCGCGGCCACCCCCCGCCGTGACATCCGGCCGACACCACGCTCCGGCCTGGGGGCGCCGGCCCACGTCAGCCCCTCACGAGGGGGAGGGCCCCGAGTCCCCGCCGCCGCCGGCGACGGCAAGGCTTCGCCCTGCTGCGCCCTCAGGCGGCAGCGAGGGAGGAGGAGGAGAAGGGAAGGCCGGGCGATTGGATCTGGGAGCCTCCCGGCCGCCACACAGGGGCCACTCGGGAGGAGGCAAGTATCATCGCTAACCCATCAATGATACACCATCTTCAACTTGGTCATGAAGTTTTACGATGCGATTGCACAAATGGAGAGAAGGTGGCCACCTGGCTCGCACACCATTGACATCATGAGTTTTGCTTCTTGTTGCTCCACATATTGATCAATTCTTTGATTCACTCAATGTTGCAACCTGATAATCGACACATTGTATAGCCTGGATGTGCTTGAATTGTGTTATTTTCTATAATTATTTTGAGAGTTTGACTTAATAAAAATAGGACACCGGTAACTGGCGAACATTCGGGCTTACTGGAGTCCGGTCCGAATGAGTTGTTCGGAGCGGGGCCATCACGTGCCGAACAAAAGTGTTCGGGCAGTCAATCATACAGCCCGAACACCTGCACACGCCCTGATAACCAGGTGGTGACCCCGGTCCTACCAGACGCTGGATCCAACTGGCCATCCCCTACCTCTCTCGATCCAAGGATCTATTTCCCCCCGCCTACCACTCCATCATCCCCCTTCCCCCCGCCCCTCCATTGTTGTGCTACCCCTACCCAGTGGAAGTTGCCATGGCAAGATCTGACGAGAAGTAGACCAGATCTGAGGTAATTGCAGGTTAGTTGTGGCCGCCAACGAGCCTTCCCTTTCCCCCTCACTCCTAATCTGCCCCCCCCCCCCCTCCCCTCCGTCTCCCATTAGTAGCATACAAATCTTGCCATGTTACTCATCCATGGAGCTTCTGTTTGTGCCATCGACTACTTACACTGGTTTGCAAAAAAGAGCATGCATGATGAATACAGCAAAAAATCTAGTTCGTACTGCTACACAAAATTGTTGCCAATTTCTGTTTCGGTGTTCATGCCATCTTCCTAATTGTTTAGTGCAAAGGTAGAATGTACTACACATAGGAGAAAAAAATTAGCAGCCTTATTGTATTGTTGTCATGCGAATGAATGTGGTTGCTACAGAGGCAACTGATTATGGTTGTTAGCATATAAATGATGCTAGAAGAACTTGCTAAGGTAAGCAAAATTTTGAGTTGAACCTAGGTGTGCACTGATATAGGTAGTCATGTTTGTGATGCTGATGTTGCCATGTACAAGTGTTGATGTTGCCATGTGTGGAGAACTGAAATTTCCATGTGTATGCTGCTAACATTGCCATGATCTACTCAAAATGGATCCATGTGTGCACAACTGATGTTGCCATCTGTGTGCTTCTAGAATTGCCATGTGTGTGCTGCTAACATTGCCATGTGTGTGCTGCTAACATTGCCATGTGTGTGCTGCTAAAATTGCCTTGATCTAGACACATGTTGCCATGTGTGGGCACCTGATGTTGCCATTTGTGTGATGCTAACATTGCCATTGTCTAGTCAACTGTTGCCATGTGTGGACAAACTGATACTGCCGTGTGTGCGTTGCTAATATTGCCATGATATTGTGAATACTGCCATGTGTGGACAACTGGCATTGCCATCTGTGTGATGCTAATGTTGCCATGTGTGTGATGCTAACATTGCCATGATATTGTCAAATGTTGCCATTTGTGGACAAATTGATATTGTCGTGTGTGCGTTGGTAATGTTGCCATGTGCTAGTCAAATGTATCCGTGTGTGGATAGCTGATGTTGCCATCTGTGTGCTACTACTATTGCCATGTGTGTGCTGCTAACATTGCCATGATCTAGACACATGTTGTGATGTGTGTGCTGCTAACATTGCCATGATCTAGACACATGTTGCCATGTGTGGACAACTGATGTTGCCATGTGTGTGCTGCTAACATTGCCGTGAGATAGTCAAATGTATCCATGTGTGGACAACTGATGTTGCCATCTGTGTGCTGCTAATGTTGCCATGTGTGTGCTGCTAACATTGCTACGATCTAGTCACATGTTGCCATGTGTGGACAACTGGTGTTGCCACGTGTGTGCTGCTAACGTTGTCGTTAGCTAGTCAAATGTTGCCATGTGTGGACAACTGATGTTGCCATCTGTGTGCTGCTAATATTGCCATGATATAGTGAATGTTGCCATATGTGGACTACTGACGGTGCCGTGTGTGTGCTGCTAATACTGCCACGTTGTACTGGAAAAATAGAAGAATGTTTTAATAGTATGTTTTCGCATGTATTTGAAGGGGGTAACAAAAAGGCATTCAGTAGGAGGATGGACCAAACAAATGGAGGGAACCCCTGGTTCTATGTCTCACTGCAAATGACCCCATGGTGAATGCAGGATTATGAGGATCTAAACTCAAGTGGACCTTTGCTACCACTACTGCATCAGTACATGGACAAAGGTACTTGATATGCACAAAAATATATTAACAAAAGAATTTAGGAAAAAGAACTTTTGTATGCACAAAAATCTGATTCGCTATAAATAAAATGTAGGTGATTTGTACACATCCACATCTGCCATGGGGTACGGGACAAACATGCAAGGAATGCCTAGTGGAAGCACACAAGCAATACAACAGCAGCAGTTCCCAATGGTGCTGTGTGGTGAGTTTGGAATTTTAAAGAACAATGCATGTTGTAAGTAAGAAAAAAGGTAGGGTCATAGGCAAGAAAACTTACGGTTTTAAGAAAAATGCAGGAACAGATGGTGATGCCGTCGGGAGGACAATGGTGACAACAACGCTTGCATCATCGTACGCAAGTGAGCAATCTATAACATACCTAACTTGCCATAGGAATGTGGATGCACTAGACATCTTTGTGGGAAAAAATAAGAAGCTATATTACAATGTATTTTCCAAAAAAAGAGAGTACAATGGAGTACATTAATGGAAGTTGCCATGTGTTGGATGTACGACTTGTCATGGGCATAAATATAAGAAAATGATAAATGTGAATTCTGTACTTGTAAATTGCAGGGCCTTCTACTTCGCACCAAGGGGCGGCGATTGTCGGGACTACTTCATTTTCACACGAACAACACCCCTATCAGTCAAGCAAACAAGGACCGCTTGTTGTCAGCATGGCAGGCACGTCAAGTACAACTGGATATGACACTGTTGAGACTGAAGTAAGCAACCCAAGATCTGATGATGGAAACTCTGATACAGAGAGAGGGGACGAACCTGATGGTGAAGATCATCAAGAGCCGATTGAGGACGAGATGCAGTCTACAATGGCGCCGCCGGCAGCACTTTATGAGCGGATGAGATTTGCTACATTTGAAGATGCAAGGGAGTACTATCAGCGTTATGCAAAATACCATGGCTTTGCTATATATACAGATCATCGCAGAACGCTTAAGTCAACTGGAGAGTACAACTGAGCAGGGATTAGGTGTTACAAGTCTAGGAGAGACAAACCAAAAAAGGGGGTGATGGCCCAGCAGTCCCGGAACGTAGACGAGATGTTCTGGTGAGAACAAACTGTCCTACCCGAATGAAGCTGAACGTGGAAGGGGCCTGGTGGGTGGTAACAAAATATGTTGGGCACCACAACCATGACATGATAAAGAAATTTGACCTTGTGAAGCTTCTGAGCGCTCACCGTGGGTTCACCCCGCAAGAGGAACAGTTCGTGAAGTTGTTGCATGACTGCAACCTCCAGCCTGGGAGAATGGTGCACATCCTCTCAATGATTCACAGCAAAAGCGGCCAGCTAAGCAGCTTGCCATACCTGCCTTCAGATGTGGTAAACCTGGTAGCAAAGTATCGCAGGAAAGTCAATTATCAGACATGGATGACACAATTGCATACTTCATGCAGAAGGAGAAAGAAGATCCAGATTTCTTCTACAAAATAAAACTGGATGATGAGGACTGCGTTGTGAACATGTACTGGATAGATGGTGCAGCGCGCTGGTCATACAGGCACTTTCGTGACTGCGTGTCGTTCGATGCGACATATCTAACTAACATGTACAATATGTCGTGTTGTCCATTCATTGGGATAAACAACCACAACCAGTCGCTGCAGTTTGGGTGCGGTTTTGCTCGCAACGAGGATACGAGCAGCTATGTTTGGTTGTTCAAAACATTTTTGGAATGCATGGGCGGCCTCGTGCCAATGAACATAATAACAGACTAGGATTTCGGGATGCGTGGAGGCATTGAGGACGTATTCCCAACAACAATACACAGGCACTGCAGGTGGCATATCATAAAAAAGGCGGAAGAGACATTAGGCCCCTTCTTTGCTGAAAGGTCGGACCTCCACAAAGCATTTGAGTTATGTGTTGACCACAGCTTAACCCCAGAAGAGTTCGAAACAAGCTGGAAGGCAATGATAGAAAAGTACCAAGTCCACGACAATGAGACCCTATAGAACCTTTGGAATAAGAGAAAATTCTGGGTGCCAGCTTAATTTATGCAGTGTTTCTACCCCTTCCTGCAGACTACCCAACGCAGTGAGGGGTTTAACGCTATTATAAAAAGGTATGTAAACCCTAGCAATTCAATTCTCAGATTTGTCAAGCAGTACAGCGCGATACAGCAAAAAATTCTAGGCGCAGAGCTACAACAATTGGCGAACACAGCACTCAAAAACCCCCAGCTTTACTCATGTAATCCGTTGGAGAGACAGATGATGAGAATTTACACATGGCAAATTTTCTACAGGCTAGTGTCTTTCTTCGAAAGCGTATGTGAATTTCACTAATATTGGAAAGCAATATATTGAGCTTGCCATGCATATGAACAACTCAAAAAAAATTAAAATGGCATGCATGTGGTAGTTGTATTTGCCGTACACGTAGTGCTTGGCCTTGTAAAATGAAATGCATTGTTCTGAGAATGAAAAATAGTTGACGTACTAAACTTGCCATGGATGTGTCAATCAAGTTGACAGGGTAGTGATGACAAGTGTCGCAAAGTGCTAATATACGGAGAAAATGTCATGCAAATGCAGAATGAACTTGCCATGTGTTTAAATCTAATATTGCCATTAATGAAAGTAATGAATTTGCCATTGTGTGTGCAACTAATGTATGATTAAAAAATCTTGCCGGTCATGTGGTAGCTATGTTTCATAGTTGGTGTGGTGGAAAAGGTGTATGACATGTAGGCGAAGTTGGATGTAGACCGTGTGTGAGCAGGAATGAAGTTGCCATGTGTAGTGCAATTAACTTGCCATGTATAGTGTAATTAATTTGCCATGTATAGTAGAATGAACTTGCCATGCATAGTGCAATGAATTTGCCATGCATAGTGCAGTGACCTTGCCATGCATACAGAAATGAACTTGCCATGCATGCAACAATGAACTTGCCAGTCAGGTGGAACTTTAAAAAGAAGGCATGCATTTGTGAAAAATTAAAATGCTGACATGGTTATACAACTGAAAAAAGTTATTTCCTTGCAGGTTCCAGCATGAGCTAAAACTGTGCAGCGGGTGCACTGTGCTTAGAATTGACGATTACAATTACAAAGTGTGCACACTGCGAGACCTGTCCGACTCTAAAAATGAGGACCCAGACAAGGGCAGAAACTACATGGTGACAGCAGACGTAGCGAATGGTGTGTACTACTATCAATGTTGCAAGTTTGAAAGAGATGGGATGCTCTGCTGCCACGTACTAAGGGTTCTGGACTTCAGTGCTGTAAAAAAAGTGCCAGATAGGTACAAACTTGAGCGATGGACTTGGAATGCTGATGAAGCACTTTGCCCCCATGGCGCCCAGGAAGTGCTCGCGTGCATGAAGATGGTCCGAACACAAGTATGGACACAGTGAGGCATATGGTAATGACAAGAAGATATGCACACATAGCAGACGACGCATGCAAGCATGACGAAATGACTAGGGAAGTAGAGAGGCACGCAAAAGCATTGGAAAGGGAACTAGAGACAATCAAGAAGAGGATGGCAGAGGAAGCTCTACATCGATTCCCCAAAAAGACCAAAACTGCTACAACTACCTCAACCGGGCCGTCAACAGATAACTCTGAGGTAGGCTCTAGCGCGTCAAACATGCACACACACGTCCAGAACCCTCCCAGGACAGTCACAAAAGGGCGACCGAAGCAGATTAGGTACAAATCAGCGCTTGAGATCCAGGCCAAACACAAAAAGAGTACAAAGAAAGCAGTTACGAAAGAGTAGTGTCCATGGATGTGCAAGTGCAACAATGTGAATCATGGGGATTTTGAATGGTGGTACGAACTAAAATGAGAATTTTGTTATGAAAGAAATGGTAAACTTGCCATGCATGTAAAAGTGAATGTTGCCAGTATGTGACACAAAACTAGTTTGACAGCAAGCAAGCGGCAAAAAGTTTTTGTTAGAGGTAGAAAGAATATTGATATGTAACAATATTGAATTTGGAATGACCATTTGAAGGTGATGTTGTAGATTAAGTGAAAATAGGCATCGTTAGAATTGTTTGGTAACATGGTTTTTCGAAAGTTGCCACCACAGTGCATGAAAAAATAGTGTGATAATGGTAATTTTGAGCGTGCCAGACGGTGTTTCTTTGTGCTTAAAATATTAGCAGGGGCAAAGTTACCACCTGGAGTCAACTGAAGTTGCCACCTCGCATCAACTGAAGTTGCCACCTCGAGTCAACTAAAGTTGCCATGTATTAAAAAAATGTTTCAGACGAAAATGCTTAGAAATCTGAATGTTCAGACTTAATAGGGGTACAAAAATTATGTAGTTTGGACACTATGAACTTCAGACGACTACTAAAATACAATATAAATTGTAAGACAAAACACAATCGTAGGAACTTGTATGATGGTGCGCACAAAAGATGTGTTTTTTGCTATCAAAGAAATGGTAGTTAAAATTTTCATACGTACGGAAAATGAAAAAATTGCCAAAATTTATGCATAAAAACTGATATGTCATCAACCAAAGCGACAAAAAATGCTTTCGGGTAGGGGTGGTGGTGAGGGGGGAGGGGGTGTCGTTTTGATGTGTGACAGTAGTTGCCATGGAATGACGAATTTGCTTCCCACAATTTAGATGTTAGCTATCTTTTAGAAATTGTTGCACCTGGGGTTTTAAAAAAGTTGCCACTATTTTGCATGAAACATGTATCTTGTTTGGAACAAAACAAAATTGGTAACAGTTACATTGAAAGAAGCTTGTTGAACATGGTATATGTTGAAAGCTAACAAGAATAAAAAAGGTGTGGAAAATGCGCTTACGGTTTAACCAGCAAAAGAGTGGCGGACATTTGACATTAAAAATAATATGTGTTGGAAAATACAAAATATAATAGGTTTTTGACACACACGCCATACAGTCGCTACAGCATACACACATAGAATAGGACGACAAAACACGTAAAAAGTCGAGGTTAATTAGGTAGCAGAACCTTACATTCATCCAAACAAGCACAAAAGTAAGTGCTGAAATTAGAAAAGAGGAAAGTTTGGGTCATGACGTATTCAGTAGTATCTCTTGACAGCATTTTTCACAGCACCCTCGACCCATTCCTTCGCGCCACCACGCTTGTTGAAATCGGAAGTTGTCACCCAATTCCACAGGTAGATTTTCCTCAACTCTGACACAATTCCCTTGTTGAGAGTTGGAACTTTCCTTCCTTCCCACTTAGCAAGGTACTCCAAGAGGTAGATGCCACAGTCGCGACTGATTTGAAAAGTAAGAAACAAAATGTAAAGGTGTTATTTAATTCAACGTTTGAACTTTTTAAAAAGAAAACAGTGAACAAAAAATAGTATAGTTTACATTAAATTATGATTGGAGAAATGCCATTCGGGGGGGGAGGTGGGTGGTGACTTCAATGAAGGTGGTGGGGGACGAAATATGGTGGGCAACGTGAAGTTGCCATATCAAAACCATATGAATTGCCAGTGGGCAAACAATAAAGTTGCCACTATAGAAACTGAAATAAGTTTCCATGGCAAAGGTGAAACATGAAGTTGCCATTTCAAAACCAGATGAGTTGCCATTGGGCATACAATGAAGTTGCCATTGTAAGAACTGAATAAATTGTCATGGCAAAGGATAAAATGACAAACGTGAAGGACAAAAAATGTCAGCTTACATGTAACATGAAAAACTCAAACTAGACGATACCCAATTATGAAAAGCTATAATGCTATAATATGAAAAAGAAGTTGTTAATGTGCACACCAACAGGATAGTCATATCAATTGCAGTCTAGAAAGATGGAGGAGCCTGAACGAAAAATGACAAGGCGATAAAAGCTGGGGTATAAATGAACGAAAGAAACCCTTACGTTGTCCCATGGTTCACTGTCTTGATGTACTCGATAGGAAAATCCCTGATCTTCACCTTAGAACCCTCATAATGCCGCAACCAGGTCTGCTTCAAGTTTTCAACGAAAAACTCTACATACGAGCGGAGACTCTCGTCATCTCCCGAACAGAGAGAATCAATGACATCAAAATGCTGTTTCTGCAGGTTGATGCACACCGTGAAGTAATGCCCACATTTGTTATCCGGGTCATCGGGTGTGAGTTCCTGGTACATGGTAAACATCACCTGCGCAAAAAATTTGGAAAAAAATGAAAAAGAACAGTGTGAGTAAATTGAAACAAACTGTTGGAAAAAGGATGAATGAATGATAAAGGCAAATGAGTAGTCATTAAGAGGTAAAAAAGCATTGAACAATGCATTATGATATATCGTAGTATTAGTAGGCAACAGAGAAAAAAATTGGGCAGAGGCTTACAAATTTCTTCAACGTGAGCTTGTAGTCACCATGCTGGGAAAATGCTTTTCGGACTTCACGGTGAGAGAAATATCCCTCCCAAATTCTTCTTGTAATGGTGGGGGACATAATAATCTTGTCGCAGTGGATGTCAACTTGTTCTTTGATGTAGTCGATACCAGCAATAACAACATTCCGGGATAGTCTACCATTGGGCATGAGTGACTCAGCCAGATCACCCAGGTCAACGTACGTCGAAGAGCTTTGGATAATTTTAGTTCTGTCCAAACAGGAGCTGGAATGAATAAGAAAATTTAAAAGTAATGTATGGGACATCAACATTAAAGAAGGCAACAATTTATCCTTGTAGTTGAGTTGTCGTATGGTTGGAAATAAGAAAATGTCGCATGTAGTCAGCATGAAAAAAAGTGACATGTTAGTTTTGGAGAAAATTGCCATGGGGTAGTTTGGAAAAGGAATAGATTGCATGTGTGTAGGGTAACAAAAGTTGCCATGTGATAAACATGGTGAGAAAGTGGCGTAAAAAAACAGTGTTTGAACTTGTCGTGTCTGGTTATGTAAACTTGCCATGTGAGAGTTTGTAACATTGACATGTTATGGTTATGACAAAAAAGCAGGACACATATGTGATATTACCAAAAAATGCCATCAATTCACAAGTAGAAATGCCATGTGTGATAAGATGTTAGAACAGTAATTTTGGGGCTTGCAATGTAATATTGTGAATTTATCAGTGAACGTACGTATAACAAAGAAATGACTTGTGCATCGATGGGAATTTTGTTAGAAAAGACAAGGTTATGAAAAGCAATTACTCTTTGATGGCATCCACCGCTCCGTGCATTGCCAAAACGCCTCACAATATCATAAAATGTTTGCTGCTGCTTCGTAGCCTTTATTGGAGGATCTACATCATGAGCAATAGGGGGTTGCACGACCCTAGCCTGTCGCACAGAACCTGGAGTGGCACTGTTGTGCACATCCTCAAATGGAGGGCTGTGAGCTGCACCAGTGTTGGAAATAGCTTGTGACTGCCTTTTGTCGCACATAGTGACATCCTCATCCATGTTGCAATCTGATCAGAAAGGTATGTGGAAAATATAATGAGCAACTGCACAAATAACTTGCCAAGTATGTAGAAATAAAATTGCCATCTGATAGTGCTGATATGAAAAAGTGT
The DNA here is from genome assembly GCA_963921465.1 of Triticum timopheevii. Taxonomy (NCBI): domain Eukaryota; kingdom Viridiplantae; phylum Streptophyta; class Magnoliopsida; order Poales; family Poaceae; genus Triticum; species Triticum timopheevii. The sequence goes on from OY997272.1 coordinate 193,926,447, forward strand.
TGTAGATATAAAATGAGCAAGTTGCCAAGCTTGCAGAATTTATAATGGAACATATAAGGGATAAAAACACAGATTTAAACATCACTTTGAACATTCGCTATGTGCGGGATACAAACAAAATGAGAAACCTAAAAAAATTTACCTTGAACAATGGGCTCAGCAAATTTCACAGCTTTCTTGCCGCCAACATTGGGTTGTGCCATCATTGGGACGGGCGCTGTCGGGAAAGCATAAGAAACTGGGATAGCGTCAACTGCCTTATTGGGTGGGCTTAGGTCCAGTCCAAGACTGCAGGATGGTGGCGTGAAAGCTAGAGGATGCCTTGCAGTGGGAGCATTCTGCTCATCAATGACATCAACTGTTGCTGCCAACAGTGACAAATCAACAAACATTTCGTTGTCGCCTGCTCCAGCTGCCTTAGGCCTACCGGGACGCCGGGGCGTGGTGTCAGCAATGTCAATAACAACGTTTCTGCCTGATCCTTTGTAACGCCCCGAGACCGACGCTCCAGATGCCTTCCATGTATTTCGAGATTCGTCGTGTGATTTATTTGTTTGATGCATTCATCATTGCATCATTTGCATTGCATCATGCCATCATGTCATTTAATTTTTAAAAACTCAACTAAATAAATGGCATGGATCTTTGATCCATTTAAATCGAGGGAATTCACATGGTGATTCTCTTTAAAACATATCCTCTCGATATTTAGAGAGCTATAGTAAATATTCCAATTATTTGGAATTAACCATAACCCACTTGCAAAATATTCCAATGCCTTTGTTATCTTAATTCTTGGTCTCCAACCTTGCCCATAATTTCTTTCATCATTTTCCGGAGCTCCATCAAAAATCCGAACATTTTGGACCTTCCTTTTAACAAGTCCTAGTTCAAACCCATTGAATTAAATTCAAATGAGTTTGAATTTGCATCTTTCATTCATACCTTTTTCTGTTTTCTCGAAACGAGCATATTTTTGTGAGTCCGGGAAATTACCCTCATGCCCTAATTCTTGTCCACTCATTTCTTTTCTCTTCCTTTCTTTCTTTGCTTTTCTGTTTTTGGAAGAGTTTTGAAGAGAGAGGGAGAAGAGAGCCTAGCAGTCAGGCCCCTGGCCATTCTCCTCCCCACCAGGCCGGCCCAGTCTCCCTAGGCCCAAGGCCCAGCCGCAACCGCTGCTCTAACCCTAGCCCCAACCGATCCAGCCCCCCCCCCCCGTATCTCTCCCTCGATTCCCATCTCTCCCTCTCGTTCCCGTGCGCGCCGCCAGACCCATCCCCTCGATCCCCTTCTCCCTCTCCTCACTCGATCCCATCTCTCCCTCCTGCTCCTCGCCCGATCCCCTCCTCTCGAGCACGCCTCTCATGGCGCCCGCATCAGCCGGCCTCCTTCCTCTCCTCCTCCATGGCGCCTCCCCTCCTCGTAGCGCTGCCGCCTCGTCTCCCCATCGCCATGGCCAGCACCACTGCACCCCCTCGCTCCCTCGCCCTTCCTTCTCCCCCGTGCCCCTGCGCCACCAGGACCTCCGCTGTTCGCCTCCTGCAGCTCCGCCTTCTATCTCTGCGCTGCCCTGCGGCCTCCTCCCCCCTCGCTCCTCGACCGCCAGCGCCACAGCCTCCGCCTACAGGCGCAGAGCCCCGAGGTCGCATCCCTGTCGCCTGAGCGCTCAAGGAGAGGAGCTCCTCGAGCACCTCGCCCGCATCCGTCATCCTCCGCCGCCCGGCGACCCTCTGCATCCACCTCCAACAGCTCTCCCTGCGACCTCATCTTCATCACCGCCTCGTGTGTCCCTACCGACTCCGACCGGGAGCCCCGCCGCTCGCTTGTACATGGCATCCGCCTTCCTGCACGCGCGTTGCTGCTGCTTCGCCACCCGCCTCCCACCAAGACCCGAGGCATGTGTGCTCCACTGCTAGTTTCGTGGACGACGAGTACCTCTACGATGACCCTGGATGTCTATGAGCGCCAAGTACCACGACACCCATGTTCATCTACGGAATGTGTACCACTACGCCGAAGAGCTTGGATGCACCAAGTTCCACTACTTCCACAACCGGACGCCAAGTACCCCTTCGAGTTGACAAGACCGGCAAGCCCGACGACCTCGGACATCTACAAAAACGTGTTCCACTACCGTCGCGAGAACGACTACCTCCACTACGGCCCGTGAACGACTACTTCCTCTACGAAACGCGTTCCGCCCGAAATGCACGCTTCAAAGGTATAACGATGAGTCGACCGCCCGTGAACGAATGCTCGTGTTTGCACCGTGCCCGTTTGCTTCATGCACGTTCCTCCTCGGTTGCCATGCCGTCGACCCGTGGGAACCCGGTAACCGGGATCACCCCACCATCTCTAGCATGTTCCGCACATCCGCACGCTTCCTTTTGCACCGGTATCTCCATGAGCTACCGGAACCGGAATGTTGCCGTGGCACCATTTCCGTTTCGCCGCCGTGGCACCCTTTTTGCTCCGCCATGGTGACCAAATGCTTCATAACATGCTCATGTCAACATTTTCATAAATATTGCCTAAAACTTGTGCATGTCATCCGCATCAAGATAACAACAATTAAAATGTTTAAAATTGTGTTTGCATTAAATTGCTAAATGACATGGGGACTTTCCGGAATTGTTGTTTGTTGTTTCCGGCCTCATTTAAAATTGCCTAGATAGGTAGTTTAATTATGCTTCACCTCTTGCCATGTTTAACAACATTTAATATTGTTGAGTAGCTCATAACCGAGATTAAACTAAATAATTAATGTGGTGTTTCGTCAATATGCAACTCGTTGCATATTGAGCTCCACTTAACTTGTAGTATTGTTTGTTGCACTTTGCCATGCCATGCCTCATTAAACCGGACATGCATCATACTTGTTTGTGCATCATGACATGTTTATGCTTGTGTGTTTACCATGTTGTTTGTTTCTTTTCGGGTTGCTTCTCTCGTTAGCTTCGGTTTCGTTCCGGAGTTGTGAGGATCCATTCGACTTCGTCCGTTTGTCTTCTTCATGGACTCGTTCTTCTTCCTAGCGGGATCTCAGGCAAGATGACCATACCCTCGAAATCACTACTATGTTTGCTATGCTAGTTTGCTCGCTCTTTTGCTATGCCAATGCTATGATGCCTACCATTTGCTTGTCAGCCTCCCAAATTGCCATGTCAAACCTCTAACCCACCATGTCCTAGCAAACCGTTGATTGGCTATGTTACCGCTTTGCTCAGCCCCTCTTATAGCGTTGTTAGTTGCAGGTGAAGATGAAGTTTGTTCCTTGTGGGAACATGGAGATGTTGTTCCTTGTTGGAACATGTTTACTTGTTGGGATATCACAATATATCTTATTGAATTAATGCATCTATATACTTGGTAAAGGGTGGAAGGCTCGGCCTTATGCCTGGTGTTTTGTTCCACTCTTGCCGCCCTAGTTTCCGTCATACCGGTGTTATGTTCCCGGATTTTGCGTTCCTAACGCGGTCGAGTGATTTATGGGACCCTCCTGACAGTTCGCTTTGAATAAAACTTGTCCAGCAAGGCCCAACCTTGGTTTTACCATTTGCCTCACCTAGCCCTTTTTCCCTTGGGTTTCCGGAGCCCGAGGGTCATCTTTATTTACCCCCCCCCCCCCCCCGGGCCAGTGCTCATTGTGAGTGTTGGTCCAAACCGTCAGCCGCCGGTGGCCACCAGGGGCAACTCTGGGCTCGCCTACCAGAAGTTTGGACAATCCGGTGTGCCCTGAGAACAAGATATGTGAAGCTCCTATCAGGATTTGTCGGCACATCCGGGCGGTTTTGCTGGTCTTGTTTTACCATTGTCGAAATGTCTTGTAAACCGGGATTCCGAGTTTGATCGGGACTTCCTGGGAGAAGGTCTATTCCTTTGTTGATCGCGAGAGCTTGTCATGGGCTAAGTTGGGACACCCCTGTAGGGTTATAAACTTTCGAGAGCCGTGCCCGCGGTTATGTGGCAGATGGGAATTTGTTAATGTCCGGTTGTAGATAACTTGACACTAGATCCGAATTAAAACGCATCAACCGCGTGTGTAGCCGTGATGGTCTCTTCTCGGCGGAGTCCGGGAAGTGAACACGGTTTCTAGGTTATGCTTGACATAGGTTGCTATAGGATCACTTCTAGATCATACTTTTATCGACCGTGCTTTGCCTTCTCTTCTCGCTCTCATTTGCGTATGTTAGCCACCATATATGCTAGTCGCTTGCTGCAGCTCCACCTCATTACTCCATCCTTCCTATAAGCTTAAATAGTCTTGATCTCGCGGGTGCGAGATTGCTGAGTCCCCGTGGCTCACAGATACTTCCAAAACCAGTTTGCAGGTGCCTATGTTACCGAGCAGGTGACGCAACCAAGCTCAAGGAGGAGCTCGATGAAGATCTTTCCCTTTGTGTTGTTTCGTTCTAGTTGATCAGTAGTGGAGCCCAGTTGGGGTCGATCGGGGACCTTTGTCGCATTTGGGGTTCTTCTTTTATTTTGGTTCCGTAGTCGGACCTTGATTGTATCTGGATGATGTAATGCTTTATTCATGTAATTGTGTGAAGTGGCGATTGTATGCCAACTATGTATCTCTTTCCCTTATGTATTACATGGGTTGTGTGAAGATTACCTCACTTGCGACATTGCTTTCAATGCGGTTATGCCTCTAAGTCGTGCTTCGACACGTGGGAGATATAGCCGCATCGAGGGCGTTATAAGTTGGTAATCAGAGCCTTCCCCGACCTTAGGAGCCCCACTGCTTGATCATTTTTAGCGGCCGAGTTGTGTCTAGAAAAATGTTTTGAGTCATTTAGGATTATATATATCGGAGAGTTAGGAATTCTTTTTACTCCCCAGTCTCTTCATCGCTCTAGTAAGGCATCCTGACGTAGAGTTTTGACTCTTCTCTTCTCAAATTTCACTAAAAAATTTTTAGGATCACGCGGGTATCTTGGAATCGTTCCGATGGTTTTATGATGAGAACATTGTCTTGGTGCCTCCTGTCAGGGGTTTAGTGGAAGTGTCCCGGGGAGTTGAGCTCTGAGGTGTTGTCGTCATAATTTTATCGTTGCAGTTCTGGAATACCTGAGTTTAGTACGCCGACATCGAGAATCTCTTTTATGCAGTTGTTGGTGAGATAACCCCGATAACCCAGTACTGAGGTGAGTACAGGAGTATTGCCATGACTCGTATAACGGATGCTTTTCGAAGGTTGAGGTAGACGATTTCCGAAGGTTTCTTGGTTATGTGTTGAAGGATGGATACAGCTGGATGTAGGATTTGCTAGTTTTGGGTGAGATATTATGCTTCCCCTGTATCCCCAACACCTGATTGCATAACCGAAAAATTTCGGGAGTTTCATAGGTGGGAATTCAAGTAGCTCTTAGGATATCTTTCCGACGGATGTATGATATGAAATTGGGGTTCGACATCTAGTGGTCCGCCTATTCACGGTTGGTTTTACAGTGGTCTTGTTGTGTCTTAAAGAGTCCTTGGCTATGCCGACTCGGGGACGCTTCGTATGTCATGTGCACTGCCTTGTACATGATGGTGCTGTACGATCGAGCCCGTGTAGGCCCCACCACGAAAACTTCGGATGAAATCTCTGTCATATGTTTGTTCCGGCTTATTCTGCAAGCCAGTCCTTTGTTTTTGTTTTGAGTTGTGGTATTCGAGTTGCTTCAATGTCAAGTGTTGATTCCATACCTTTCCGAAATGGTGTTCTCATACTCCGATGTGAATACCAATCCTTCTCGACAATCGAGATTGTCATGTCAATCCTTTTCAACCGGCGTGTTTCTCTTCAAGTGGATCCGATCATTTCAACATCAGCAAGACCAATTATCATTTCTTCTCAACGGTGTTTGTTTCATCCGTCTCCAAGTTGCCTTTGTTTTTTCCCGCCCACCCACCCTTTTTCCTCAAGGACTAAGATTTCCTTACCAAGTATCCTTTTATTTTTTTGTGAAGTTTCTCCATTCTTTTCCATCAATGTTCTTACCCGGTGGTTCTCAAGAAGATGTTCTACTAGTTCGTCATTCCTCATTCCTTTCTCTTCTCCGGCGGATTCAAGTCAAGTTTTGTTGATCATACCTTTTTCCTCATTTCAATGTCTTCTCATACCGGTGCACCTCATTATCATTCTACTTCTCGCTATTTGTTATTCCGGAGTGCTCAAGATATCTCGAAGATTCGTGTTCCACTCCACATTCATTCAAGCTCTTTCGAGATTGGTATCTCATTCAAGTCATTTAATTCAACCGGTGCAACATCTCTTTTAAATCTTTTCAATGGTGTTCTTTTGAGTGGACCCTAACCCACAGGTCTTTTCCCAGGATCTTACCTGACTCTTCTATTTTCCCAGAGCTATCCTAAATTCTTCTCCAAGTTTGACGTAAGAATGAGTTATCATCAGTCAAATGCTTTTCTCCAAGATCTTTCAAATTCTTTTCATAGTTGGCTCAACCTCTTCGCTTTTGATTCTTCCGGTGTGCCTCAATAATTCTTGGTGGTGTTTCTCGTTGTCATTCTCATCATTTGAAGACCGAAGAAGAGTTTCTCTTTAATCTTGCTCTATTCTCTTCAAGATTCATGGTGCTAGCTCGTTGCCATCCTCTCATAATTGTTTTCGATTGTGAGAATCTTTTTCACCCATCAGGAGATATTCAAGAGTCTCCTCAGTTTGTCATCCGGAGTCCATCAATTCAGGTTTATTCATTCTCAGCTGTCAGTTATCATTCTCCTATCTTGCCGGTGCATCAATCGAATATCCTCTAATCAGTTCTTGATCTCTTTGTTCTCATGTATCTAGTTTGTCTCAAGCACCTTCGTTCATTTGCTAATTCTTACCGGTGATGCACCCCTACTTCGATCATTTTCAATTCTTACGGTGGTTCTTTCAAGATCTCTCTTCCTTGTTCATCATATCAATTCATTTGTTGTTCCAATCCTACCGGTGGTTCGTTGAAGACCTTCTCAAGTTTTGATATACCTCTTTTAATCCTTTCTACGAGAATAAGTAGTATGCCAAATCCGTTGATTGTCATCAATTTAATTGGTGAAGGATAAGCATAACATAATTCTTATTCTTGTTCATCCAAGTGATTAATTCTTTATTCCGGAGGCCCTTAAAATTCTCGGTTTCATTTGTTTCATCTTCTCTTTTTCCCGGAGTTCCAAGCTCTAATTATCATGGAGATCCAGCTAAATCATTGCAAGGATTCACCTTGTGTTTTCAACTTCTCTTTCTTTCTATCACCCTTTTGTTTACCGGAGTTCTTCATGGAGGCTCTACATGGTGCTTCGTCAAGGATTCTTTTCATTCTTCAATTGTTCTTCAAGATTTCTCTTGAAGTTATGACCCGCCAAGCTTTACTCTAAAATAAACATGGTGCTCAACTCATGTTTTGTTTTGAGGAGTTCAAGTATTCTTCATCTTGCATTCCAAAGTTTGATTCTTTCTACCTTATCTTCTGAGGTGGTGTTAGGTCATTCTTGATAATTTCCCTTCACGTTTCATGATTCACAAGTTTTCAAGAGTGACATATTGAAATCCATCATTTTCTCTGTTCAGAGATCTTTTCAACCGTCAATCTCTTCATTGGAGTTATCTTGGTATAGATTTCACCTAAAGCCTTCCATAAGGAATGTTGCTATTTTGGTGCTTATTAATGACCCAAGTTATCTCTTTTCCATCTTGATGGAACAAGCTTTCATCTCTTCGTTAATCTCAAGCAAGCAATTGTTTCCGTTAGTGGCCGGTTGTCACCTCATAATGTTGAGATGTTTCCATAAGCCCACTACAAACTTATTCTTTTCGTTGTTGGTCTTCCAACAACTCTATTCTAACCTTCTTGCAAGGATGCCTTCCAAATTCAATTGTGGTAGAAGTTGTCATTTTCTTTTCCATTCTATTATTCCAATGATCTATCTTCTATTCTTTCTTCCGGAGGCATTGTGATGTTGCTCTCGTTGACCCATCATCTCGTTTTCTCAAGATCATGTTATTTTCTTGCTTATCCATTTAACCGGAGTGTTGTGTTCTCATTCAAGTTCTTTCATCTTATCAAGTTTTGCCTCTCGTTTCAACCAGAGTGGTTCCAATTCCTTCTTGTCCATTGTACTCGTCTTTCATAGCTTTGCAACCTCCAAGGTTCACATGGTGTTCCTTGTTTCTCTTTTCTACCGCAGTGCTCTCAATTGTGTTTAACTTTGTTGTGTTCTTTCTTTCAACTTTTCAACCTCCCAAGGTTCTTTGGTTTCACGCTTTTGTCGAAGAAGCAACTTAGTTTTACCTCTTCTCTTCCTCTTCCGTTTCTCTCCGGTGCCATCCTAGATCTCGGGACGAGATCCTCTTATAGTGGTGGAGTGTTGTAACGCCCCGAGACCGACGCTCCAGATGCCTTCCTTGTATTCCGAGATTCGTCGTGTGATTTATTTGTTTGATGCATTCATCATTGCATCATTTGCATTGCATCATGCCATCATGTCATTTAATTTTTAAAAACTCAACTAAATAAATGGCATGGATCTTTGATCCATTTAAATCGAGGGAATTCACATGGTGATTCTCTTTAAAACATATCCTCTCGATATTTAGAGAGCTATAGTAAATATTCCAATTATTTGGAATTAACCATAACCCACTTGCAAAATATTCCAATGCCTTTGTTATCTTAATTCTTGGTCTCCAACCTTGCCCATAATTTCTTTCATCATTTTCCGGAGCTCCATCAAAAATCCGAACATTTTGGACCTTCCTTTTAACAAGTCCTAGTTCAAACCCATTTGAATTAAATTCAAATGAGTTTGAATTTGCATCTTTCATTCATGCCTTTTTCTATTTTCTCGAAACGAGCATATTTTTGCGAGTCCGGGAAATTACCCTCATGCCCTAATTCTTGTCCACTCATTTCTTTTCTCTTCCTTTCTTTCTTTGTTTTTCTGTTTTTGGAAGAGTTTTGAAGAGAGAGGGAGAAGAGAGCCTAGCAGTCAGGCCCCTGGCCATTCTCCTCCCCACCAGGCCGGCCCAGTCTCCCTAGGCCCAAGGCCCAGCCGCAACCGCTGCTCTAACCCTAGCCCCAACCGATCCAGCCCCCCCCCCCCCGCATCTCTCCCTCGATTCCCATCTCTCCCTCTCGTTCCCGTGCGCGCCGCCAGACCCATCCCCTCGATCCCCCTCTCCCTCTCCTCGCTCGATCCCATCTCTCCCTCCTGCTCCTCGCCCGATCCCCTCCTCTCGAGCACGCCTCTCATGGCGCCCGCATCAGCCGGCCTCCTTCCTCTCCTCCTCCATGGCGCCTCCCCTCCTCGTAGCGCTGCCGCCTCGTCTCCCCATCGCCATGGCCAGCACCACTGCACCCCCTCGCTCCCTCACCCTTCCTTCTCCCCCGTGCCCCTGCGCCACCAGGACCTCCGCTGTTCGCCTCCTGCAGCTCCGCCTTCTATCTCTGCGCTGCCCTGCGGCCTCCTCCCCCCTCGCTCCTCGACTGCCAGCGCCACAGCCTCCGCCTGCAGGCGCAGAGCCCCGAGGTCGCGTCCCTGTCGCCCGAGCACTCAAGGAGAGGAGCTCCTCGAGCACCTCGCCCGCATCCGTCGTCCTCCGCCGCCCGGCGACCCTCTGCATCCACCTCCAACAGCTCTCCCTGCGACCTCATCTTCATCACCGCCTCGTGCGTCCCTACCGACTCCGACCGGGAGCCCCGCCGCTCGCTTGTACATGGCATCCGACTTCCTGCACGCCTCCCACTCCGCCCGCCTCCCACCAAGACCCGAGGCATGTGTGCTCCACTGCTAGTTTCGTGGACGACGAGTACCTCTATGATGACCCTGGATGTCTACGAGCGCCAAGTACCACGACACCCATGTTCGTCTACGGAATGTGTACCACTACGCCGAAGAGCTTGGATGCACCAAGTTCCACTACTTCCACAACCGGACGCCAAGTACCCCTTCGAGTTGACAAGACCGGCAAGCCCGACGACCTCGGACATCTACGAAAACGTGTTCCACTACCGTCGCGAGAACGACTACCTCCACTACGGCCCGTGAACGACTACTTCCTCTACGAAACGCGTTCCGCCCGAAATGCACGCTTCAAAGGTATAACGATGAGTCGACCGCCCGTGAACGAATGCTCGTGTTTGCACCGTGCCCGTTTGCTTCATGCACGTTCCTCCTCGGTTGCCATGCCGTCGACCCGTGGGAACCCGGTAACCGGGATCACCCCACCATCTCTAGCATGTTCCGCACATCCGCACGCTTCCTTTTGCACCGGTATCTCCATGAGCTACCGGAACCGGAATGTGGTCGTGGCACCATTTCCGTTTCGCCGCCGTGGCACCCTTTTTGCTCCGCCATGGTGACCAAATGCTTCATAACATGCTCATGTCAACATTTTCATAAATATTGCCTAAAACTTGTGCGTGTCATCCGCATCAAGATAACAACAATTAAAATGTTTAAAATTGTGTTTGCATTAAATTGCTAAATGACATGGGGACTTTCCGAAATTGTTTTTTGTTGTTTCCGACCTCATTTAAAATTGCCTAGCTAGGTAGTTTAATTATGCTTCACCTCTTGCCATGTTTAACAACATTTAATATTGTTGAGTAGCTCATAACCGAGATTAAACTAAATAATTGATGTGGTGTTTCGTCAATATGCAACTCGTTGCATATTGAGCTCCACTTAACTTGTAGTATTGTTTGTTGCACTTTGCCATGCCATGCCTCATTAAACCGGACATGCATCATACTTGTTTGTGCATCATGACATGTTTATGCTTGTGTGTTTACCATGTTGTTTGTTTCTTTCCGGGTTGCTTCTCTCGTTAGCTTCGGTTTCGTTCCGGAGTTGTGAGGATCCATTCGACTTCGTCCGTTTGTCTTCTTCATGGACTCGTTCTTCTTCCTAGCGGGATCTCAGGCAAGATGACCATACCCTCGAAATCACTACTATCTTTGCTATGCTAGTTTGCTCGCTCTTTTGCTATGCCAATGCTACGATGCCTACCATTTGCTTGTCAGCCTCCCAAATTGCCATGAACCTCTAACCCACCATGTCCTAGCAAACCGTTGATTGGCTATGTTACCGCTTTGCTCAGCCCCTCTTATAGCGTTGTTAGTTGCAGGTGAAGATGAAGTTTGTTCCTTGTTGGAACATGGAGATGTTGTTCCTTGTTGGAACATGTTTACTTGTTGGGATATCACAATATATCTTATTGAATTAATGCATCTACATACTTGGTAAAGGGTGGAAGGCTCGGCCTTATGCCTAGTGTTTTGTTCCACTCTTGCCGCCCTAGTTTCCGTCATACCGGTGTTATGTTCCCGGATTTTGCGTTCCTAACGCGGTCGGGTGATTTATGGGACCCCCCTGACAGTTCGCTTTGAATAAAACTTGTCCAGCAAGGCCCAACCTTGGTTTTACCATTTGCCTCACCTAGCCCTTTTTCCCTTGGGTTTCCGGAGCCCGAGGGTCATCTTTATTTACCCCCCCCCCCCCCCCCCGGGCCAGTGCTCATTGTGAGTGTTGGTCCAAACCGTCAGCCGCCGGTGGCCACCAGGGGCAACTCTGGGCTCGCCTACCAGAAGTTTGGACAATCCGGTGTGCCCTGAGAACGAGATATGTGCAGCTCCTATCAGGATTTGTCGGCACATCCGGGCGGTTTTGCTGGTCTTGTTTTACCATTGTCGAAATGTCTTGTAAACCGGGATTCCGAGTCTGATCGGGACTTCCTGGGAGAAGGTCTATTCCTTCGTTGATCGCGAGAGCTTGTCATGGGCTAAGTTGGGACACCCCTGCAGGGTTATAAACTTTCGAGAGTCGTGCCCGCGGTTATGTGGCAGATGGGAATTTGTTAATGTCCGGTTGTAGATAACTTGACACCAGATCCGAATTAAAACGCATCAACCGCGTGTGTAGCCGTGATGGTCTCTTCTCGGCGGAGTCCGGGAAGTGAACACGATTTCTGGGTTATGCTTGACGTAGGTTGCTATAGGATCACTTCTAGATCATACTTTTATCGACCGTGCTTTGCCTTCTCTTCTCGCTCTCATTTGCGTATGTTAGCCACCATATATGCTAGTCGCTTGCTGCAGCTCCACCTCATTACTCCATCCTTCCTATAAGCTTAAATAGTCTTGATCTCGCGGGTGCGAGATTGCTGAGTCCTCGTGGCTCACAGATACTTCCAAAACCAGTTTGCAGGTGCCTATGTTACCGAGCAGGTGACGCAACCAAGCTCAAGGAGGAGCTCGATGAAGATCTTGCCCTTTGTGTTGTTTCATTCTAGTTGATCAGTAGTGGAGCCCAGTTGGGGTCGATCGGGGACCTTTGTCGCATTTGGGGTTCTTCTTTTATTTTGGTTCCGTAGTCGGACCTTGATTATATCTGGATGATGTAATGCTTTATTCATGTAATTGTGTGAAGTGGCGATTGTAAGCCAACTATGTATCTCTTTCCCTTATGTATTACATGGGTTGTGTGAAGATTACCTCACTTGCGACATTGCTTTCAATGCGGTTATGCCTCTAAGTCGTGCTTCGACACGTGGGAGATATAGCCGCATCGAGGGTGTTACATCCTTTCCTAGGATGCTCAAGTGTTGGTGTGTAAGGGACACCCGTGCTCAATGTGACACGCGTGTGCTTCAAACTTGCCATAGCACCATCATTGGCCACTCGAGAAGAAGTCGGATGCTGAACGGTTGCATCAGCATTACCCTTCATTCTAATGGTCTCAACAGTCTTGTTGTGTGTAGCAGGTGGGAACAACGTTGAAGCAGGTACATATGAAGCACCATCGTCTTTTGCATGCTGATCATGCATAGATCCTCCATCCTTTGAAAATTTCCGGGGGCTCTTCCTTGTAGAAACAACGGTTTGCACATCTTTTCGTGGAGCAACATTTGCGGCTGTTTTCAGCACAACATTTGGAACAGTGGTTGAATCATGAGGGCCTGCCTGACCTGGTTGATGCGTGACATCAGGCACAGTACTTTCCACAACAGCTGCTTTGATGACAGTTGTGCCAGCTTGAGTAGAATGGTGAGCTTGGTCAGACATTTTGGCAGGTGGGTTTTCCCCTACAGTGTTGGACTGAGAAACCTGCTGGACTGCTGGTACATCAACGTGTGAAGATTTGTTTGCCTCGTCTGCACACGAAGTAGCCAACCTAGTAGGAGAAGCGCCCTTGTTAGATGCATTGGTACACACTGCATTGTCAGACACAGGGAGTTGCGTGCGCGCTCGGTACTTAGGGGCAAATGCCTTTGATTTGGCCACAACACGAGCCTTTTGTACTTCACACTTTTTCCTGCATGTGTAAAGAAGTTTTTAGTGTAAGCACTAACAAATACATGGCTTGGCGTATTGTAATTGGCAGTTGAAAAATAGCCGAGAAGCGTGATATGTAATGAAAGTTGTTGTGACATGCGTGTGTATGTGGAGAATGGCAGTAAAAAAAGTGTCCATGTGGACTTGTACTCAGATGGCAGTTGATGGCGCAAGTGGGTGGTCATTGATCATGCTTAGAATGGAAAAAGTAGTAGAGAGTAAACAGTTTGCCATGGTGCGTGTGTGTTTGTTGCCAAGTAGGTGGCAATGTTCTTGTCATGGGGTTGTGAAGGTGTTTGCCATAGCAAACGTGCATTGGTTGGGATATTTATAGCCACACATAATTCACGAAAACTTGCTGTGGATATATGATGGTGTGGATGGCCCAACGGAAACTAAAGTTGCCGCATGTGACGCACATATGTTGCCACCCAAAATGGTTGACGTGCATGACATGCATGTGTGATGAAAATGTCGCCATGTAGGTGGCAGTGATCTTGCCATGGGTGTATGATGATGTTGCCATAACATGACATGTAAGAATGGCAATGTCGCTAACACACATGGATGAGAAGCATGGCGTGCTTGTGTGATGATCTGGACTGACAAGGGGAAATCAATTTGCCATGCATGTGTTATGATCTTGACATGTGTGTGTGAACTCAAATTGCCAAGCATTTGTATGGTGAAGATGTTGTCTTGCAGCTATGATGATGTCGAGATGTTGAAAATTGGAGTGGGCGGACAAGGAGAATTGAAGTTGCCATGCATGGTAAATGATATTTCCCATGTGTTAGTGAACTTGAACTTGTTGAAGGAAATATGCCCTAGAGGCAATAATAAAGTTATTATTTATTTCCTTATATCATGATAAATGTTTATTATTCATGCTAGAATTGTATTAACCGGAAACATAATACATGTGTGAATATATAGACAAACAGAGTGTCACTAGTATGCCTCTACTTGACTAGCTTGTTAATCAAAGATGGTTATGTTTCCTAACCATGAACAAGGAGTTGTTATTTGATTAACAAGGTCACATCATTAGTTGAATGATCTGATTGACATGACCCATTCTGTTAGCTTAGCACCCGATCGTTTAGTATGTTGCTATTGCTTTCTTCATGACTTATACATGTTCCTATGACTATGAGATTATGCAACTCCCGTTTACCGGAGGAACACTTTGTGTGCTACCAAATGTCACAACGTAACTGGGTGATTATAAAGGTGCTCTACAGGTGTCTCCGAAGGTACTTGTTGAGTTGGCGTATTTCGAGATTAGGATTTGTCACTCCGAATGTCGGAGAGGTATCTCTGGGCCCTCTCAGTAATGCACATCACTTAAGCCTTGCAAGCATTTCAACTAATGAGTTAGTTGCGAGCTGATGTATTACGGAACGAGTAAAGAGACTTGCCGGTAATGAGATTGAACTAGGTATTGGATACCGACGATCGAATCTCGGGCAAGTAACATACCGATGACAAAGGGAACAACGTATGTTATTATGCGGTCTGACCGATAAAGATCTTCGTAGAATATGTAGGAACCATTATGGGCATCCAGGTCCCGCTATTGGTTATTGACCGGAGACGTGTCTCGGTCATGTCTACATTGTTCTCGAACCGTAGGGTTCGCACGCTTAAGGTTTCGATGACAGTTATATTATGAGTTTATGTATTTTGATGAACCGAAGGTTGTTCGGAGTCCCGGATGTGATCACGGACATGACGAGGAGTCTCGAAATGGTCGAGACATAAAGATTGATATATTGGACGGATATATTTGGACACCGGAAAGGTTCCGGATGAGATTGGGATTATACCGAAGTTCCGGGAGGTTACCGGAACCCCCCGGTAAGTATATGGGCCTTATTGGGCCTTAGTGGAAGGGAGGGAGAAGGAGCAAAGGAGGGGGCGCGCCCCCCCAAGCCCAATCCGAATTGGGAGGGGGGCCGGGCCCCCTTTCCTTCTCTCCTCCCCCCTCTTCCTTCCCTCTCCTACTCCTAATAGGAAAGGGGGGCCAAACCTACTTGGAGTAGGTTTGCCCCCCCTAGGGCGCGCCTCCCCTCTAGGCCGGCCTCCTCCTCCCTCCCTCCTTTATATACGGGGGCGGGGGGCACCCCATAAACACACAAGTTGATCATCGTGATCGTTCCTTAGCCGTGTGCGGTGCCCCCCTCCACGATATTACACCTCGGTCATATTGTAGCGGTGCTTAGGCGAAGCCCTACGACAGTTGAACATCAAGATCGTCACCATGCCGTCGTGCTGACGGAACTCCTCCCCGTACCTCTGCTGGATCGGAGTTCGGGGTGCGTCATCGAGCTGTACGTGTGTCAAGAACTCGGAGGTGCCGGAGTAACGGTGCTTGGATCGGTTGGACCGGGAAGACGTACGACTACTTCCTCTACGTTGCGTCAACGCTTCCACTTCGGTCTACGAGGGTACGTAGACAACACTCTCCCCTCTCGTTGCTATGCATCACCATGATCTTGCGTGTGCGTAGGAAATTTTTTGAAATTACTATGTTCCCCAATAGTGGCATCCGAGCCTAGGTTTTATGGTTTGATGTTATATGCACGAGTAGAACACAAGTGAGTTGTGGGCGATATAAGTCATACTGCTTACCAACATGTCATACTTTGGTTCGGCGGTATTGTTGGATGAAGCGGCCCGGACCGACATTACGCGTACGCTTACGCGAGACTGGTTTTACCGCCGTGCTTTGCACACAGGTGACTAGCGGGTGTCAGTTTCTCCAACTTTAGTTGAACCGAGTGTGGCTACGCCCGGTCCTTGCGAAGGTTAAAACAGCATCAACTTGACAAACTATCGTTGTGGTTTTGATGCGTAGGTGAGATTGGTTCTTGCTTAAGCCCGTAGCAGCCACGTAAAACTTGCAACAACAAAGTAGAGGACGTCTAACTTTTTTTCCAGGGCATGTTGTGATGTGATATGGCCAAGACATGATGCTATATTTTATTGTATGAGATGATCATGTTTTGTAACCGAAGTTATCGGCAACTGGCAGGAGCCATATGGTTGTCGCTTTATTGTATGAAAAGCAAACGCCCTGTAATTGCTTTACTTTATCACTAAGCGGTAGCGATAGTCGTAGAAGCAATAGATGGCGTAAACGACAACGATGCTACGATGGAGATCAAGGTGTCGCGCCGATGACGATGGTGATCATGATGGTGCTTCGGAGATGGAGATCACAAGCACAAGATGATGATGGCCATATCATATCACTTATATTGATTGCATGTGATGTTTATCCTTTATGCATCTTATCTTGCTTTGATTGACGGTAGCATTTTAAGATGATCTCTCACTAAAAATTATCAAGAAGTGTTCTCCCTGAGTATGCACCGTTGCCAAAGTTCGTCGTGCCCAGACACCACGTGATGATCGGGTGTGATAAGCTCTACGTCCATCTACAACGGGTGCAAGCCAGTTTTGCACACGCAGAATACTCAGGTTAAACTTGACAAGCCTAGAATATGCAGATATGGCCTCGGAACACGGAGACCGAAAGGTCGAGCGTGAATCATATAGTAGATATGATCAACATAAGATGTTCACCATTGAAAACTACTCCATCTCACGTGATGATCGGTTATGGTTTAGTTGATTTGGGTCACGTGATCACTTAGATGACTAGAGAGATGTCTGTCTAAGTGGGAGTTCTTAAGTAATATGATTAATTGAACTTAAATTTATCATGAACTTAGTACCTGATAGTATCTTGCTTGTCTATGTTGATTTTAGATAGATGGCCCGTGCTGTTGTTCCGTTGAATTTTAATGCGTTCCTTGAGAAAGCTAAGTTGAAAGATGATGGTAGCAACTACGCGGACTGGGTCCGTAACTTGAGGATTATCCTCATTGCTGCACAGAAAAATTACGTCCTGGAAGCACCGCTGGCTGCCAGGCCTGCTGCTGATGCAACTGACGACGTTAAGAATGTCTGGCAGAGCAAAGCTGATGACTACTCGATAGTTCAATGTGCCATGCTTTACGGCTTAGAACCGGGACTTCAACGACGTTTTGAACGTCATGGAGCATATGAGATGTTCCAGGAGTTGAAGTTAATATTCCAGAAGAATGCCCGGATTGAGAGATACGAAGTCTCCAATAAGTTCTATAGCTGCAAGATGGAGGAGAATAGTTCTGTCAGTGAGCACATACTCAAGATGTCTGGGTATTGTAATCACTTGATTCAACTGGGAGTTACTCTTCCGGATGATAGCGTCATTGACAGAATTCTCCAATCACTTCCACCAAGCTACAAGAGCTTCGTGATGAACTATAATATGCAAGGGATGGATAAGACGATTCCCGAGCTCTTCGCAATGCTAAAGGCTGCGGAGGTAGAAATCAAGAAGGAGCATCAAGTGTTGATGGTCAACAAGACCACTAGTTTCAAGAAAAAGGGCAAAGGGAAGAAGAAGGGGAACTTCAAGAAGAACAGCAAACAAGTTGCTGCTCAAGAGAAGAAACCCAAGTCTGGACCTAAGCCTGAAATTGAGTGCTTCTACTGCAAGCAGACTGGTCACTAGAAGCGGAACTGCCCCAAGTATTTGGCGGATAAGAAGGATGGCAAGGTGAACAAAGGTATATGTGATATACATATTATTGATGTGTACCTTACTAGAGCTCGCAGTAGCACCTGGGTATTTGATACTGGTTCTGTTGCTAATATTTGCAACTCGAAACAGGGACTATGGATTAAGCGAACACTGGCAAAGGACGAGGTGACGATGTGCGTGGGAAATGGTTCCAAAGTCGATGTGATCGCGGTCGGCACGCTACCTCTACATCTACCTTCGGGATTAGTATTAGACCTAAATAATTGTTATTTGGTGCCAGCGTTGAGCATGAACATTATATCTGGATCTTGTTTGATGCGAGACGGTTATTCATTTAAATCAGAGAATAATGGTTGTTCTATTTATATGAGTAATATCTTTTATGGTCATGCACCCTTGAAGAGTGGTCTATTTTTGATGAATCTCGATAGTAGTGATACACATATTCATAGTGTTGAAGCCAAAAGATGCAGAGTTGATAATGATAGTGCAACTTATTTGTGGCACTGCCGTTTAGGTCATATCGGTGTAAAGCGCATGAAGAAACTCCATACTGATGGTCTTTTGGAACCACTTGATTATGAATCACTTGGTACTTGCGAACCGTGCCTCATGGGCAAGATGACCAAAACGTCGTTCTCCGGTACTATGGAGAGAGCAACAGATTTGTTGGAAATCATACATACAGATGTATGTGGTCCGATGAATGTTGAGGCTCGTGGCGGATATCGTTATTTTCTCACCTTCACAGATGATTTAAGCAGATATGGGTATATCTACTTAATGAAGCATAAGTCTGAAACATTTGAAAAGTTCAAAGAATTTCAGAGTGAAGTTGAAAATCATTGTAACAAGAAAATAAAGTTTCTACGATATGATCGTGGAGGAGAATATTTGAGTTACGAGTTTGGTCTACACTTAAAACAATGTGGAATAGTTTCGCAACTCACGCCACCCGGAACACCACAGCGTAATGGTGTGTCCGAACGTCGTAATCGTACTTTACTTGATATGGTGCGATCTATGATGTCTCTTACAGATTTACCACTATCGTTTTGGGGTTATGCTTTAGAGACGGCCACATTCACGTTAAATAGGGCACCGTCGAAATCCGTTGAGACGACACCTTATGAACTATGGTTTGGCAAGAAACCAAAGTTGTCGTTTCTTAAAGTTTGGGGCTGCGATGCTTATGTGAAAAAGCTTCAACCTGATAAGCTCGAATCCAAATCGGAGAAATGTGTCTTCATAGGATACCCAAAGGAGACGGTTGGGTACACCTTCTATCACAGATCCGAAGGCAAGACATTCGTTGCTAAGAATGGATCCTTTCTAGAGAAGGAGTTTCTCTCGAAAGAAGTGAGTGGGAGGAAAGTAGAACTTGATGAGGTAACTGTACCTACTCCCTTGTTGGAAAATAATACATCACAGGAACCGGTTTCTGTGACGTCAAAACCAACTAGTGAGGAAGTTGATGGTGGTGATCATAGAACTTCAGATCAAGTTAATACAGAACCTCGTAGGTCGAACAGAGTAAGATCCGCACCAGAGTGGTACGGTAATCCTATTCTGGAAGTCATGCTACTAGATCATGATGAACCTACGAACTATGAAGAAGCGATGGTGAGCCCAGATTCCGCAAAATGGCTTGAAGCCATGAAATCTGAGATGGGATCCATGTATGAGAACAAAGTATGGACTTTGGTTGACTTGCCCGATGGTCGGCAAGCAATTGAGAATAAATGGATCTTCAAGAAGAAGACTGACGCTGACGGTAATGTTACTGTCTACAAAGCTCGACTTGTTGCAAAAGGTTTTCGACAAGTTCAAGGGGTTGACTACGATGAGACCTTCTCACCCGTAGCGATGCTTAAGTCTGTCCGAATCATGTTAGCAATTGCCGCATTTTATGATTATGAAATTTGGCAAATGGATGTAAAAACTGCATTCCTGAATGGATTTCTGGAGGAAGAGTTGTATATGATGCAACCAGAAGGTTTTATCGATCCAAAGGGAGCTAACAAAGTGTGCAAGCTCCAGCGATCCATTTATGGACTGGTGCAAGCCTCTCGGAGTTGGAATAAACGTTTTGATAGTGTGATCAAAGCATTTGGGTTTATACAGACTTTTGGAGAAGCCTGTATTTACAAGAAAGTGAGTGGGAGCTCTGTAGAATTTCTAATATTATATGTGGATGACATATTATTGATTGGAAATGATATAGAATTTCTGGATAGCATACTTGAATAAAAGTTTTTCAATGAAAGACCTCGGTGAAGCTGCTTACATATTGGGCATTAAGATCTATAGAGATAGATCAAGACGCTTAATTGGACTTTCACAAAGCACATACCTTGACAAAGTTTTGAAGAAGTTCAAAATGGATCAGGCAAAGAAAGGGTTCTTGCCTGTATTGCAAGGTGTGAAGTTGAGTAAGACTCAAAGCCCGACCACTGCAGAAGATAGAGAGAAAATGAAAAGTGTTCCCTATGCTTCAGCCATAGGCTCTATCATGTATGCAATGTTGTGTACCAGACCTAATGTGTGCCTTGCTATAAGTCTAGCAGGGAGGTACCAAAGTAATCCAGGAGTGGATCACTGGACAGCGGTTAAGAACATCCTGAAGTACCTGAAAAGGACTAAGGATATGTTTCTTGTATATGGAGGTGACAAAGAGCTCATCGTAAATGGTTACGTTGATGCAAGATTTGACACTGATCCGGACGATTCTAAATCGCAAACCGGATACGTGTTTACATTAAACGGTGGAGCTATCAGTTGGTGCAGTTCAAAGCAAAGCGTCGTGGCGGGATCTATGTGTGAAGCGGAATACATAGCTGCTTCGGAAGCAGCCAATGAAGGAGTCTGGATGAAGGAGTTCATATCCGATCTAGGTGTCATACCTAGTGCATCGGGTCCAATGAAAATCTTTTGTGACAATACTGGAGCGATTGCCTTGGCGAAGGAATCCAGATTTCACAAGAGGACCAAACACATCAAGAGACGCTTCAATTCCATCCGGGATCTAGTCCAGGTGGGAGACATAGAGATTTGCAAGATACATACGGATCTGAATGTTGCAGACCTGTTGACTAAGCCTCTTCCACGAGCAAAACATGATCAACACCAAGACTCCATGGGTGTTAGAATCATTACTATGTAATCTAGATTATTGACTCTAGTGCAAGTGGGAGACTGAAGGAAATATGCCCTAGAGGCAATAATAAAGTTATTGTTTATTTCCTTATATCATGATAAATGTTTATTATTCATGCTAGAATTGTATTAACCGGAAACATAATACATGTGTGAATATATAGACAAACAGAGTGTCACTAGTATGCCTCTACTTGACTAGCTTGTTAATCAAAGATGGTTATGTTTCCTAACCATGAACAAGGAGTTGTTATTTGATTAACAAGGTCACATCATTAGTTGAATGATCTGATTGACATGACCCATTCCGTTAGCTTAGCACCCGATCGTTTAGTATGTTGCTATTGCTTTCTTCATGACTTATACATGTTCCTATGACTATGAGATTATGCAACTCCCGTTTACCGGAGGAACACTTTGTGTGCTACCAAACGTCACAACGTAACTGGGTGATTATAAAGGTGCTCTACAGGTGTCTCCGAAGGTACTTGTTGAGTTGGCGTATTTCGAGATTAGGATTTGTCACTCCGAATGTCGGAGAGGTATCTCTGGGCCCTCTCGGTAATGCACATCACTTAAGCCTTGCAAGCATTTCAACTAATGAGTTAGTTGCGAGATGATTTATTACGGAACGAGTAAAGAGACTTGCCGGTAACGAGATTGAACTAGGTATTGGATACCGACGATCGAATCTCGGGCAAGTAACATACCGATGACAAAGGGAACAACGTATGTTGTTATGCGGTCTGACCGATAAAGATCTTCGTAGAATATGTAGGAACCATTATGGGCATCCAGGTCCCGCTATTGGTTATTGACCGGAGACGTGTCTCGATCATGTCTACATTGTTCTCGAACCGTAGGTTCCGCACGCTTAAGGTTTCGATGACAGTTATATTATGAGTTTATGTATTTTGATGAACCGAAGGTTGTTCGGAGTCTCAGATGTGATCACGGACATGACGAGGAGTCTCGAAATGGTTGAGACATAAAGATTGATATATTGGACGGATATATTTGGACACCGGAAAGGTTCCGGATGAGATTGGGATTATACCGGAGTTCCGGGAGGTTACCGGAACCCCCCGGTAAGTATATGGGCCTTATTGGGCCTTAGTGGAAGGGAGGGAGAAGGAGCAAAGGAGGGGGCGCCCCCCCCCCCCCCAAGCCCAATCCGAATTGGGAGGGGGGCCGGCCCCCCCTTTCCTTCTCTCCTCCCCCCTCTTCCTTCCCTCTCCTACTCCTAATAGGAAAGGGGGGCCAAACCTACTTGGAGTAGGTTTGCCCCCCCTAGGGCGCGCCTACCCTCTAGGTCGGCCTCCTCCTCCCTCCCTCCTTTATATACGGGGGCGGGGGGCACCCCATAAACACACAAGTTGATCATCGTGATCGTTCCTTAGCCGTGTGCGGTGCCCCCCTCCACGATATTACACCTCGGTCATATTGTAGCGGTGCTTAGGCGAAGCCCTGCGATAGTTGAACATCAAGATCGTCACCACACCGTCGTGCTGACGGAACTCCTCCCCGTACCTCTGCTGGATCGGAGTTCGGGGTGCATCATCGAGCTGTACGTGTGTCAAGAACTCGGAGGTGCCGGAGTAACGGTGCTTGGATCGGTTGGACCGGGAAGACGTATGACTACTTCCTCTACGTTGCGTCAACGCTTCCGCTTCGGTCTATGAGGGTACGTAGACAATACTCTCCCCTCTCGTTGCTATGCATCACCATGATCTTGCGTGTGCGTAGAAATTTTTTTGAAATTACTACGTTCCCCAACACTTGTCATGTATGTGTATGTTGAAGATGCTCAAATGAATCTACAATGGAAATGTTGGCATGTAGATGGCACTGTTTTTTGCCATGGGGTGCATGATGATATTGCCATGTGAATACTATGGGAATTGTAAAAGCAATGCATATGACGAGATGTTATTTCCATCAAAATGAAGATGCATTTGCCAAGTGAAACTAAGAAAAGCAAGGGTACACTGATGGAATCAACAAAAAATGTAATTAAAAAGGTAAAAAATTACCATGGAAATTACAAAATGAACTCAAGTTGCCACGCACAAAGCAAAAAGAGTAAAATTAGTAAAAAAAACAGTAAGTACCTCCTGTCCTTGAGAACAACTAGATCTCCCGTGTTGGAAGAAGCAAACCGGGGTGACGACCGAGTAGCTGTTTGAGCTCTTTCGCAGCCGGAAACACCTCCTGTAGAGATTCCCTTGCCCGCTCTGCCACCAGCAGTCGCCTCACTAAAAAAGAAAGAAAAGGAAAAACAAGAAAAGGAACATGGTTAGAAGTGAAAGTAAAAACGATTAGTAAAAATGAAATGACAAAAAGATTGTGCGGAATAACAAAAGATAAAATTACCAACCTCCTTCGAGCAGCAACTGGGTCGAACTTGGGGCGTTTCTCAGGAACATGACAAGCCTCGTCCTCGGAAGCCCTGGCCCTTTTCGACACTCCAGCAACAACATTGTTTGGATCTGGTGCACTGCTCGAAGAAGGTGCTGATACCTTGCCAGCGCGTGCAACATGATCAACTCCCCGCCTCTGCTGAACAGGGTCAGACTGGACATTATCCGTGTGCACATCACGGGTGCGGGGATCATTGACGCGCACAGATTCATCATGGTCGAAGTCGGATGCATCGTTCATATATTCCGCCTGGATGTCTGGCAACTCCTGAGAGTCATTGTAGTTGTACCTGCCTCGCAACCCAATTGGTCGGGATGCGACACCTGGCATGAAATTGCGGAAATGGTTGGCAACTTCATCATTACCGCTGGTCGTCATAGCCGTCCAACCTTGCACCAGGTTGCCAAGCAGGTTGGACATGCCAGACGCAAAATTTGCAACCAACGCTTCAACATTAGTTCTCGCCTGCATGCGTAGAACAACAAAAAGAAAGATTTTAAAAAAACCCTGTACTTCATAGAAATGGAGCGTGACAGAGAGGTTCATAGTGTCAAGTGTAACGTGTGGGGGCAGAAACAAAGCAGATTAGGGTACCTGTGACGAGCATGCGTCACTAGTATGAACGTCCATCCATTTTGAGAAATTATATGGACCTCCAAAGAAACTGAAGTTGATGGAATGTTTGGCCATTAGCTGCAAGTATTGAACAAAGAGAAAAAAGAAAAAAAAGAAGGGTCAGATTTGAGCACAAGAAAATAATATGGGAAGTTTAAAAAAGGGAAAGGTTTTTGCATGGAAGTTGGCAAGAAGCATGCAATGCAAATGGCCAGCGAGCACGTGGAAAGAGATAAGGGTTGACAAGTTTAAATATTAAGTTGCCAAGTAAGATGTCATGTAGTTTCCATTAGTGTGAACGAAGTTGACATGAAAAAGTGTGTGTGAAGTTGCCGTACAGGTGCAGAGCGTAAAGAATGTACAATTTCTATTGTAAAGTAAGGTAGAAGTTGCCATGTTTGTGGACACACAGTTACAGTCAACCTGTAAAAACATTCACCCAGTGTGGAGTATAAAAAAGTACTGCAGAAATGAAAAACAATGAAAATGCAGCAAGGAAAATACTGAAAACTGGCCTGCAGTTTGCCGAATGATCCATCAGGCTTTACGTCTGCAACGAGAACAGCCTTTATAGCAGCGTCGGTCCAAGCAGAAGCAGCAAACTTATGTGGGACAGGTAGGCCACCAACGGCGGTCAGGTCCACGGTGCTTAGGTCAAGGTTGTCAAGATACGTAAGCTGAAAATGAAAGGCGGAGAAGTTTGTGAGCACGGATAATTGGAAAAATCGAATGATGAAAAAAAAGAAGGATTGAATTTCAAAATGTGAAAAACTTGCCATGAGGTGAAGACGGCACCCTTTGTTATATATCCCTTTAGAAAACGCGGTGTGGAGGAAACCAGCAATGAACTTGCACCAGTTCATGTTGGCAACATTGCTTATGTCGGCCTGCGTTTCGAAAAGCAACAAAGAGATTGAAGCCATGAAAAATTGAAAAAAAGCTGGACACATGAAACAAAACAAAAAGAAAGCCATGCTACATGAGGTAGAAAAAAGCTGAGGAGCACAGATACTTACAACTACTGGAAAACATCTACTGCTGATGTGTGTGGATGTCGTCGGTGCAAAAACAGTTGAAAATAGGTACATTAGCAGTAACCTCTTGAACTCTTCACCACTGCTGTCCATCTGAGCAAGCATAGTGGCAGCGACAGAACTGAGCGGCATTGATGTCATACCAGGAAACATTTCAGGAAAAAGCCGGTCCTAGATTTCACGATCCACCTTGTATGGGACATCCATTCCACCATTTGGGACGCCAAGAGTGCAGTAAACAGCATCCTCATCCAAAGGAATCCTTCCAGGTCGAGGGATGACAAATTTTTTGGATGCGGGATTGTATGTCCTCCCAAGCCAGTCACAAACGCTGTTATTCAGGTTGGTGCAAAGTAGGTTCATGAGCGTGCGCATACCCATCATATCAGCAGCTGCCTTCTGATCATCATTGAATTCATTGTACAGCTCCGTTAGACGCTCATGCGATCCCCTGTTACGTGGGATTTTCTGCCAGCAAAAAAGGGGCATTGCTTCAGAAAGAGAAGACAAAGTTGCCATTACACAAGTTGGGGGGAACAAATTGATGGCAATTCTGTCCGTGATACATTATAGAAAACTTGCCATATACAAACATGTAAAACCATCAACCCCAACAGCTTCTGCGAGAAAACATCGATTGTTCTGACATAGCTGCGAGGGGCTCATGTAGGAAAATTTAGGAGGAAAAAAGTTGCCACCTAAAAATAACTAGGAATGACCGTGTGGTAGAGTTCTACGTTGATCAGGCATGCAATAAAAAGATAAACGTATTATGATTGAAAGTTGCCACCTGAGAACAAACAGAACTAAACATAGAAACCATGATGAGCAATTTATTGTAAAAAAGCCTTCCATACCATGAAGGTAAAAGTTGCCACCTCCACGTAAGGTAGTAATCATCACACATTATGGAAGAAAGTAGAAACTTATGACAACGAGCTTACGAACAACGACACCTTTGGAAGCTAAAACTTGCCAGCATCCACAAAAAACTGAAAAAATGTCGTGGCACGCACGCTTAATAAAAAAATACACGTCAGGTAAGTAATACCTTCTTTGACACACGTTTGCCAGCATCGACAGCGTCCCTTCTGTCAGGCATAAAGTCGTCGGCATCATCATCATGTGCATTGCGAACCATTTTATCTGTAAGAACAATAACAAAACCGAACAAAACAACAAAAAATGTTATCAGCACGGCAAGAGAGTAACAGTATGTGAGACAATTCCAAGTAAATGATAGTGACTTCCACTAAGATCCTGATGGCATAGAAACTAAATGAGCACACGATGGATGCGAACTGTAGTAAAAATGATGTAGTGCGCATATGGGTTGAATTTTCCATGGCAAATGCACCGTAAAAGTTGCCATCGCAAGAGAAAAATGTCGTCGTCTTGAACCGAATAAACTTGCCATGGATATTGAACTAACTTTACCGGCAAATTTGTAATAAATTTTCCATGGCAAAATCACTTTAAAAAGATTGTGATGCTCGAAAACTTGCCCTGGTGTACAAACTAAATTTGCCAGGGCCACTTTAGGTCACAAAGTAATTTATCTTGTCCTAAAAAGCTTGCCATGGTATCTAGACAAAAGTGTGAAATTCCTGGAAAGAGCGCTTGTAAATATGCATGTATAGTGGGCATGGAATAAAAGACTGAAAAAAAGTTTCCAATATCAATACATCTTAAGTTTGCAAATGATAGCGGGAAAACAACGCATATTATAGTTTTCTATGGCAAGCTCGTTCTTGAGCTACCCATAAGACAACGTCTTAAAAGAGTTGCCATGGCAAATAGCACACTATACAGGAATTCAAAAACAATGGACAGCCATTCAAAGGGGACAAAAAGTGTGGCCAAACTAAAAAGATCATCTCATCTCTGCCTCATTCTTCAGCCATGGGTATCGAATTGCCATCCTAAATACAAAACTACTTTTTTGTATTGGCAAAAGGTGAATACAAGCCATTTCTGTCAGTTGCCATGTGATCGTGGCAAGTAAAAATTGCCACTGTGTTGGGTAAAAAGCATGGTAATACTGTTTTTGCCATGAGAAAATATGGGGGGAAACTCCAAGCACTTGCCATGGGACAGCTATGGACAAAACTCCACAAAATTGACTGATTCAAGAGCATAGTTGTTGAGAAAAATTGCCATGGGCTTGAAAAAAATGGCCTACTACCCACATCTAAATTGGACAGGACTTTTTGCCATAGTAAGTACATGTAAACAGTTATAGCTGAAACTGTGATTCATGAAGTCACCAAAAAAATGGCAACAGTTATCAGATCTCAACACGCTGCAGTAGAAACTGGCACAAAACCAACATGTATATGAACTGCTGGACGCGTAGAACCTACTCGAGCACAATAATCGTTCAGTGAGCAACAGATTGGTAACTACAGATCCATGCAAATGTCTGAAATGCGCCGCGTGGAGAGCCTATGAACTGCGTGCAGCGTCAAATTACAGCAAAAATATGGGACGTGGTAACGAGTTCACTCCCTCGGCAAAGCAGAGCGGGCTACGCCGTGATTAGAGAGGGAGGGAGGGAGATGGGGGGTGGATAGATGACCAAATCTGCGGAAGCACACCTCCGGTCGCAGAAGAACTGCCGACGCCGCCGGTGACGATGATGTGTGGACACCGCCGGTGACGACGCAGATGCAGAAATCCGCCGAACAAATAGCACCTCCCTTAGCCGATCTCGGCAGACCAGTGGCCATGGCACGTTCAGGAGCAGCTTGAATCCCTCGTTGTTGCGAGGCCGCTCGACGCCGGATAGACTGTGGGAAGACAACAAACGCCGGCGGAGGGACAGAATCGAGCACCTCCGACGGGGTCGCCGCGGCAGACGGCGCTAGATTGGGGAGTGAAGGGGATTTGCGATGCAGAGACGACGGGATGTAGTGCGTAAGTGGGGGTGGTTGAGCAACGGCAGGCGAGTGAATGAAGGGGAAAACTGGCAGCGGACGAGCAGTTGACGATGGTGGAGCGTCGGTTGGTCCGAACGCGCGGCGCTGTCCTACGTGACAGAAACGCTGTGCCAAGATTCGCGCCGGCCAATTGACGGCGATGGACACGTTCGGACCGAACGACGAAAACGCGGTGCGTTCGGGGGTTATCATTTTTAATTTCCGTAAAAATAAGGACGGGTGTTTAAGCGGAGATGCCCCAAGTCGTGTGTTCATATGTGTGAATTATATACTTGAGCGGTTGCATCGCTGAAAAAGAAAACTGCGAAGCTATAGTCAATAGCAGCGGCAGCTAGTCCGAACGTGTCCGCCGGGCATGGCTGGCCGTTGAACTCGCGGGCGCGGCTGATGCTAATCCCGTGAACCGGTCCTGTCCAAGTAGTACTTCAACATGCACGTCGCACTTTTCACCGTTCCACGGCGTCGACCCGTACGAGCCTGGTTGCGAATTGGTCCATAGAGGGGTCTCCGCATACCCTGAGCGAATCACCACCGTCAAAAAGAAGAAAACCCTGGGCAAGAGAGCGGCTCGTGTGACTTGCGCGCCAACGGGACAGCAGCGATGCCGCCCATGCCGCCATGCCGGCGGCTAAGGTTCGACTTGGACCCAGCTCTATATAATAGCACGCACGCCGCTCTCGTGCATCAGCTGCACACATTCGATCCAACGCCCAACCGTCGTCCTGCTAGTTGCTTCGCTCTGCTGTATTTGGTGCGCCTGATCTGGCCATGGCAGGGCCGGGCGAGAAGCCGTCGTCCACCTCCGCCAACGGCACGAAAGCCCCGCCGCCTCCGGCCGCTCCCGGCGGCTCCGGTATGTGCCGCCTCCTCTCTTCTCTCGCTCGCGTCTGGATCGTGAGTTCGTGACCGTCCCGCGTGTGGTCATCGGTTTCCTTCTCAGAAATTTGACGCCTGAGTAGCACGGTCGCGATGCCATCTCCGATTCTTTCGCTCGTTTCCTTGTTTGTTTCTTGTCGATGTTGCACTTGGCTGTAGAAGAGGCTCTTGCCAGTTGCCACACCGCGTGGTTCTTTGCTGCGTTCCTCCTGCCGTTCGCGCCCCGAGATCAACTCTCCGAGAGACAGGAGACATGGGGGTATTATTACTAACGGGGCTCCGCCGGTCGAGGCAATTTGTCTGCCTGCACAGGGTGTAATGCCGGATTACCGGCGCCCGTGCTTTCTTTAGACGGTAGCCAAGTTGTCCTTTTGTTGACTCGTGGCGGCGATCTCGATGCTTTGCGTACTTCCAAATTTTGCGCAATTTGCGTCAGCCACGAAATATACTGTCGGAGGTCGGTTGTCTTCTACTAGCAGTAACTTCGCAAGGCACGCAGCCACACGAATGTTTTCTTTCCTTTTACACGGTACACACCCACATGCAGTAGCCTCTATGAATACACACATGTATACTCTGCCTCTATAAAACACGAGATTGATCCGGTACATAATTTTAAGATTGGCAAAGTCACAATAGACACCTCATAATCAATGGAGCGTCTCCTCCGACTGAATGAAAATCACCCAAAGAGTTGAAATAAATTAAGGAGGCTACGACCACCAATGTCCAGTTTAGAATTTAAACACGGATGAGCTGATTTCATCACAATGAAACTAACCATTTGATCTAGGTTCAGTCCGCGTTTTCCTTTTATGAATTATTAGTATGGATTCTGCATCGAGCACCGTACAACGAAACTATTTTAGAACACGTTTGCGGGTAGCAAGTCTCGGTGGCAATTAGTGTGGACTTTCTAGGACAGTTGACCTTTATTAATTAGTACTCCTATACTCCATCAGCATATTTGACTTCCCTAAATGGAGGTAAAGAAAACCCCAACTTGTACTTTGAGTTGTGAACAATGCTAGTATATAATTTTGTGATAATATACTTT
Source organism: Triticum timopheevii (assembly GCA_963921465.1). Classification (NCBI taxonomy): domain Eukaryota; kingdom Viridiplantae; phylum Streptophyta; class Magnoliopsida; order Poales; family Poaceae; genus Triticum; species Triticum timopheevii. The sequence continues at coordinate 193,956,467 of OY997272.1, forward strand.
TCCCAGCATATGCATATTCTTTTATAAAATTTGTTTAAGATGTTGCTTTCTCTAGACGGATATACATAGGGCTTACTCCATCGATAAGGTCAATAGTAATACATAAGATGTATGATACAAAAATTATATCATCGGTAACTCCTTTGTTACCTCTCTTTTTTAAAACTTCTTTTAAATCACACACATTAACGTGCGGGAGAATGGCGGCCAGCCAGCATGGTCACGTGGTGCATGCTGGTTGGTCACGGTGGGAAACTTTTTGATTTTTACGTTGAAGATTAACTTTGAAAAATGGAAGTGAGACTCTTTTTTGAGAAATTTTTTTAGAGATTATTTTTGGAAGTGGCATTTTAATATATATTTTTGAGAAAAAATTTAGGCCTTTTTTCTAGATGGATGTGGTGTCCATTTTTTTTAGATTTTTTTGGTAGATGAGAGTGAAACTTCTTTTTCCTTTTTGAGTAAAGGTTTTTAGGCTTTTTTTTTCCTTTTGAGATGGATGTGATGCCCACGTGATACGATTTTTTTAAAAAAAAAGTGAGATGAAGATGAGTTTATTTTCTAATAACATACGTTCAAGTAAGGTAGTTATTTTCTTCTTTTTTTCCTTTCAGAGGAAGAAATGCACGCACAACTTTCTCTAGAGGCCCGCAATGGCGAGCCCCAACCACTGGTAAACACAATTGTGTACCTTTGTAACGCACATGTCATGTATTATTGGTCTGAGTGATGATCAAAATAAAGTTCAGCATATGTATTAGACTCTATATATCAGGCTGGGGACGTATTTGTTATGGAATGATGTTCAATATAATTGGTTTTTAGTTGTAATCATTAATTGTTAGTTGTTGTGAAGAACATTATAACTCTTGGGTCCTGAGAAAACAAAAACATTTCAAAACTGAGGTACGAGCAATGACATCAGTGTAATAAATTGTGCCTTTAAAACTTCAAAATGTTTTAATCCTCTGATCGCATATTTGATTTACTATCCGTCTTCACGGTCAGCTTTCTCTTGAAGAGCGCTTTGATAATTGAAACTATATACCATATATGTATGTTTCGATGAAGAAAAAGCATCTTAAAAGTTGTCACCTAGTGATTAAGGAATTAGCCATTCAATTGGCACGAATACAATGGCAAACTCATTTACTAGAGAAAAGAAAATGTCTATATATATCCAAGCAGTTTTTAAGTCAACGGCGGAAACAACTTTTAGCAGTCGGACCGTTTAGTGTGTAGAACATTCTTTTATCTTGTTTTTTATCCTAAAGTTACAGATATCTTGTCGCTGGCGACGAAAAGACTGACGATTTAGTGTTAATTTGTGGATTTGAAAATAGTTCACAATGGCAACTTCATTTACTAGATGGGAACAACGACGGCAACGAAAATCAACACCGTCAGTCTATCTAGTTTTCGGCCACCATGTGGCCCATTCTTATTCCAGGCCTGATTTATGTGAAAAAACTAATGGATCGAGACTCACCCATAAAAAGGGTCCAGCTCCTATTTGGCGCTACTTTTAGTGTTATTGGTACATGGCGCCCACGTCTAGTTAGGGTCGCTGGTAATGGGCTAGAGACAATCGCTTCTGGTTTCTTGTATATCCAACGCCAGTTTTTTGGAAGCTTCCAGAAGTTTTTGGTTGTTTTTTTCCTTGTTTTATATCTGTTTGTTTTTTCATTTTCCATTTCCCTCTTTTTGTGTTTTTTTTAATGTGTGAACTTTGTTTTCCAAATCCATGAACTTCTTCAAATGCATGATTTTTTTTCAAATTTGCACATATATTTTTAATTCATGAACTTTTTCCAAATTTGTGAACCTTCTTTTCAAAATTTATCAACTTTTTTTAACATCCGCAAACTTATTTCAAATTCTATTCACTTTTTCCAAAATTAAGATTTTTAGTTTACATAGTCAACAGCCAATGGTCCTAGGTCAACGGTCAATTGGTAAAACGCCGGTCGGTCAACGGCCACCCGATCAACCGGTCCACTAGTTACTTGGGCCGGCCCATAGTGTGCGAGCATGAGCGCTAGATGCGCTAATAGGAGGACTCTAAAAAGGCTATTTGGTGGAGGCCTTTCAAGATTGTAGTGATTCTATGAGAACACCGGGTCTTAGACCTCTCATGATGGGTATTATCATAAGTTATTTTTTGAGAAGGACAAATGTCATATATTAAATAGCACAAACCCACAAAAACATCCTTATAGAAATTAAAAGATACATCTAAATCCTTGGGGATGTCAAGCTCTTCTTCCTCTTGCATCCATAGGCGGCAAACCGTGAGCAAAGCTTATGACACCTCTGGGGCTCTCTCTTAGCGAAGCAATATTGTTTAAGTATTGGAGCTTGTAGAAGTAGCGGTCGGAAAGTCGTCGATGTAGATCAGAAGACGGTTGTGGTCACGATCTGTGTAGCAAATATCATGCATATAATGCTAGTGTATGATAACTCTATGGTGCGTAGTATCATAGGGTATTTTAGATGACGTAATTGATTATTTTGTTGACTCATACTAACACCTCATTATTATGATATGGTATAATAATCTGATACTAGTACCTTCTCTTTCTTAGCTTAGTGTTACGATCATGCCGACTCTATAGCGAAGTCCTATAAGGCATCGCCGCCTGAAGTCCTTCCGGGGCAGCCAATTTTTTCCTCTCTATTACCTTTTGTGTTTTCTTTGTTTCTTTTATTCCTTTTGCGTTTGTGATGTTCTTTTTCTGTTTTCTCCTATTTAATAGGAAAAAAATCTAAATAAGTTTTAAAAAAATATGTGAACATATATTAGAACACACATGGACAATTATTTACAAATGTACTCCCTCCGTCCCATAATATAAGAACATTTTTGACACTACACTAGTGTCAAAAATGTTCTTATATTATGGGACGGAGGTAGTATAATATATATGACTTTTTTCGTCTGTAGTGAATTGTTTTTAAATATGAGATGAGCATCTTTCGAATGTACGAACATTATTTTTGATGCACATTAAGATTTTTAGTTTTCATGTACATATGTATATTTTTCCTGTATTTTAAAATTTTACTAAATAAAATTTTATATATTATTTTAAAAACAAAAAAATACAGTCGTCGTACAGGAGATCCGACTCTACACAGCTCACTTAATGTTCATTTCTCATAGTCAACCCTTTTTCTACAAAAAAAGAAAAATCAACTTGCCTTACTGTAATCACTACATATAATTCTTTTTGTGTTTTTTTTCTGTATATTGTACACATGACTATCACAATTCCGTATATTGAACCAGATGTGTGTCTATTTCCTCAAGTGTTTGTGGCATTCTCCATCTGAAACAAGTTCTGGAGTGTAACAAAATGATATTTTCCTCTCATAGGTATAGCCAAAAGGCTTCCCCGCCTTGCATTTGTGTTCCTGCTTGCACTTCTGTACCGTCAGCTTCAGGCTCCGCCTCCAAAAATCTGCGGATCCCCAGACGGCCCTCCGGTCACCGGGACAAGGATCAGGCTGAGTGACGGCAGACACTTGGCTTACCACGAGTCCGGTGTCCCGAAGGAACATGCCAACCATAAGATCATCTTCGTCCATGGATTCGACTCATGCAGATACGACGCCCTGCGAGTATCACCCGTACGTCAGAATCATCAGTTGAATTGAACCTGAATGCGCTTTTCGTGCACATGGAGCAATTAATCATAGTGGAGTGCTGCTGGAAACTGTGACATGCAGGAGCTGGCGCAGGAGCTCGGGATCTACATTCTGTCCTTTGATCGACCTGGATACGGCGAGAGTGACCCTCATCCTGCAAGGACCGAGAAGAGCATCGCCTTGGACATCGCGGAGCTAGCTGACAGCCTGCATCTCGGGTCCAGGTTCTACCTCGTCGGGTTCTCCATGGGCGGCGAGATCATGTGGAGCTGCCTCAAGCACATCCCCCACAGGTACCACCCGCCATACTTCTTCTCTACTTGACACCACTGCACAGTGACAGCTACGTCACTAATTGGAAAGCCTACTGACAACTACATTTTCCTGGCAGGCTTGCTGGGGTGTCTATCCTCGGCCCCGTGGGCAACTACTGGTGGTCAGGCTTCCCGTCGAACGTGTCGTGGGACGCGTGGTACCAGCAGATCCCTCAGGACCAATGGGCCGTCCGTGTTGCGCACCACGCACCCTGGCTGGCCTACTGGTGGAACACCCAGAAGCTCTTCCCGGCCTCGAGCGTCATCTCCTTCAACCCCGCCATCTTCTCCAGAGAAGACATGGCCATGATCCCCAAGTTCGCATCTCGACCTTGCACGGTAATACTTACAGATCAGCGAACCAACCCAACCGTTTGCATCTACTCCCTCCGTACGGAATTACTTGTCTCGAAAATAGATGTATCTAGATGTATTTTAGTTCTAGATACATCCATTTTCGAGACAAGTAATTCCGAACGGAGGGAGTATGAGAGTCACAGTGTGTGCTCCTTCCTTTGTTTGTCTCAACGACTCACCCGCTGTTTGCATTTTGTTTTTTGTGTGCATAGAGCCAGGCGAGGCAGCAGGGGGAGCACGAGAGCCTGCACCGGGACATGACCGTTGGGTTCGGGAAGTGGGGCTGGAGCCCGCTGGAGATGGAGAACCCGTTCCCGGACGGCGAGGCGGATGTGCACCTATGGCACGGGGCGGAGGACCTCATCGTGCCCGTTAGCCTGTCGCGGTACATCGCGGAGAGGCTGCCATGGGTGCGGTACCACGAGCTGCCCACGGCCGGGCACCTCTTCCCCGTCGCCGACGGCATGGGGGATGTCATCCTCAGGACGATGCTGCTGGAGGAAAACTAATGTGAGTGCAAGCTAGAGGGAGTGACAGCGATGTTGTCTGCGTTTTCTTGTCTTCTTTGTACTACTGTTGTTGGTGTTTTTTCAACAACGGGACTCTTTTTCATTGAACAACGAGGCTGCTCCTATGTAGAAAGCTCATGACAATAACTCCATGCCTGGTTTTCCCCGAGCAGCATTACCCAATCTGAATGGCAAGTTAGCAACAAAATCAGCAATACATGAGTTCAATTTTAATGGTACTTTAGAATCAGGAATGAGCGAGCTGTATCATATCTTATGTTACCATCTTTTGCAATGAACTACTCCCTCCATTCCTAAATATTTGTCTTTCTAGAGATTTCAACAAGTGACTACATACGAAGCAGAACGAGCGAATCTACATTGTAAAATATGTCTATATACATCCGTATGTGCTAGTCCATTCGAAATATCTAAAAAGACAAATATTTAAAAACGAAGGGAGTATAAGAATATTTTACAATATATAATTGATGTGTGCATCACTCAATGCAGAGGACAACAATTCCTCCTTTCCAGAACAATGATAATCTTGTTTACCAGACTATATTTTATCTACTTCCATAAATAAATAACACAGGCCAATTTTTTTTGTTTACAAGTGCATTTTGTACCAAAATAAATTCAGCATACCATGGTTCAACAACCAGTGTCCATCGCAGAGAAAAAGGTTCAACAACAATAGAGCCGCTGCCCAACCGGATTTGGTTCGATGGACGATGAATAGATTTTAATTGATCGTCATGTCAATAAAAAATATAAAGCGAACGAAGTCAAATTGGACCTCCTACACCCGCCAAAAAAAAAACTCCTTTGATTGCATTTTTTTTTGTTGGTAGCTTACCAAGCTGACCGCTTGGTAAAAAGAAAAATATCGTGCAAATGATGACCGTGGAAAACAATGCACCCTTTCATTTCGCCAAAAAGGCACCGCAACTTACAACATCCACGGCAACATCTGGCCACCCAGAGACGACGGCGATGATCCATGGGCGTGCCCGCCCAATGCTCACAGCCCTTCCGTGCGGCCGGATCACACGACCGTGGCACTATAAATTACATACGTAATCACCTAGCGTTAGTTACAGCTCCCTGGGTCTTCGTCAGGATCTTCACGTCAGTCGGAACCGAATCAGTGCTTAGTGTCAGCTATAGTTGCCGTCCAGATGACGATTGGGTTCGCCTGTGACGAGGAGACTGCCCGAGGCACATCCTCAGGCGCTGGGAGAGGCTGTCCCCCATCTCCTCCCTCTCGCGCTTGAGCTTCTTCCACAGGGCATGGATCTTCTTCTCCTTCGTTTTCGGGGGCGACGATTTGGCCAGTTTCCTCTGTTCGTGTCTCCGCGGCGTGGCCAGAGCATTTACCGTCATGTTCTGCGGAGCAAATTACCAGGTCAGGGAGTCTTCCTTTCTCTGAGTGAGTTAGCTATTCGACATTATTGTGTGAAGTGACTAACGGTCATGGAAATCTTGATTTCTTAGAACACCTCGTGTCTAACGTGGCTACTTTCGCCTTAGGTAGTGAAGGCAAGAAACTCAAGAAATGTACCTCATGCTTATCACCAACGCCGCGTGAGAATGATCCATCACTTGCCGCACCTAACGATGAACATCTGCCCCAACTTTCTCTGTTTGAGCTTGTGTATGAGCAGGACTCCTCGTTGTGCCTACTGGTTTTATCCTATTAGGAAATGCATAATTATTACCAGCACAACGCTTACAAAATGATATATTTTGCACAATGGAATCGATCACGATTCAGGAAATGCATGAAACAATGCACGGACCAGACAATATGGTGTTGATAACCTGTGATGAGTACTGACCACCCATGTCAGTACTCTATTGATCAGAAATGCTCACAATGAAGTAACTTAATGCATTTCAAAGCCAATAAATAGAAGGATCACAACGGATGGTCAGAGGATGAGTGGAAGATATGACAATGAACTTGACTGCCAAAAAAGGAGCAGCTAAAGCAATTTATACACTTTACCTGCAAATGCAGTCCAACACTATCACCATCTGCACCAGATAGGTTATGATTCTCATCTAAGAGGAAATCCTGCATTCAATGGAAATGTGTCAGGAAAGTATCTTTCAAAATACTCCCTCCGTACGGAATTACTTGTTCGAAAATAGATGTATCTAGATGTATTTTAGTTCTAGATACATCCATTTTCGAGACAAGTAATTCCGAACGGAGGGAGTAGATACTAACATATCAGCAACAAACCTACCAAGTCATTGTCATTCTTAATGGACAACTGATTCGCGCTCTCCGATAGTAATTCGACTACCGAAGTTGTAGCTGGAAGAAAAAAGTGAAGGAGTTAGTGAACATTGAACAACACCAAGTTAAAAACTTGCAAGGAAGATGAGAAGGGGCCTGTGCCAGACAATTTCGAAAGCCATGTACATTTGTTGATGAACTGCCTGCATCGGTTTTAGCTGCCCTCAGACCATTGATGATCTCAAAGAACAAACTCTACAAAAAAACAAACAAAAACAAGAGTGATTTCCTTGGAAATACTTCATACCAAACGCCCCCAATTAGGTCACAGAGTGATATTCCATGAAAATTACCTCATTGGCCATGGTACCAATTTTTACATGTAGCTTATTTGAGCCTGATGCAGGCAACTGGGGAGGACGCAGAGTATTGTAGAAAAATATCGAAACCGAGTCATAGTATGATTGAGGTCTTGGGGAATTATGGTCACCCTCAAATTTTACCATACTTTTATCCCCCTGTACATAAAAACATGTGTTAAATCTTAAATGTACCATGCTCTTTAGCAAGGAAGATCGTCAACCAGCCCTCCATAAATTATTTTAGTTGTGGTGCAACCTCTACTCCCTCTGTCCCAAATTAGTATGATTTTGTTTAGGTACGGATGTATCTATACACGTTTTAGTGTTCGATACATCTGCATCTAGACAAATCTAAGACAACTAATTTAGGATGGAGGTAATATTTGCCAGTGAAACTTTATAAAGCAAGCCACATATGCATTTACCCCATATGCTTCGTGAATACGATCACAGTGGTGAGGCTGAATAAACATGTCACTCAGACCATGTCCAAATAATGCAGGAATAAATGTCTTGGGAGCAAGCTGGTTAAGAAAAAAGAGAGCATTAAAGTTAGTTGCAGTTTGAAATATGCAGCTAGTTTTGAAGTTGCTGAAATGAAACATAAATCCACAACATTTGAGATGTCAAGGTTGAATAATCTATGCTGGTAAAGGATCAAAGAAGGTATCGCCCTTCAAACCCCAGCAATAACAAGACAATCAGTGTTGGACTGCCGTGAAACTAGAAACTCTGAGCTTTCAAAAACTAGAGAGGAAGAGATCTAATTTAGTTATCTTCAGATCAATTTAAAATAATGTAGAAGAAACTCGTACCAAATCCAGGCAAAGCTGAAAGTTTTAATAAGTGGGCTTCTCTGAGTTTTGCTGACATTTGCTTAATTACACTGTATCCACACTAGGACCAGATGGGTTCCTAGAGTTTTGCTTGTATTTGGTTAATCAATAATTACATAGTATCCTTTTTAAGGATAATTATAGTATCCTTGATGGGAACTGGAAAATGCCAGTTCCAAAATCTAACGCTGGGGCAATGCAACAAATAACAGCAACAACAACAACAAAGCCTTTAGTCCCAAACAAGTTGGGGTAGGCTAGAGGTGAAACCCATAAGATCTCGCAACCAACTCATGGTTCTGGCACATGGATAGCAAGCTTCCACGCATCCCTGTCCATGGCTAGTTCTCTGTTGATACCAGTCCTTCAGATCCCTCTTTACGGACTCCTCCTGGTTAAATGATCATTACACCTTATAGTTACTCCCTCCGTCCGGAAATAAGTGACTCAACTTTACACTAATTTTAGTACAAAGTTAGTGCAAAGTCGAGTCACTTATTTTGGGACGGAGGGAGTACTAAACACACATGGTTGTGCCTGCATGAACCTTGGCCAGGCCTGCCAAATGCACACAACAGTTATAAAGGGCTGTTTGGTTGCCTACACGAGAAGCTCAAGCAAGGCCAGCAGGAGCCCTAAAGCACCCACAGCCAGGCTATGAGGAAACAGAATTATTGATATTGAGTATTTCTCCATGGCCAGGCTGAGCTGATTCAACTACCGTTGGTCATCTTCCTCCTCTATCTCCACACCCATGGTTGCCATGGTGGCAAGCAAATCCAAAATTCTTCCACCAATCCCAATGACAAAATTGGGATCGTCATTGCCGAGAAGACATCTGGTCCTGCGGCTCGGCATATAGGAGTGGCTCAAGCTCACTACCGCAAAAAGCTCCAGCCAGATCCTGGCAAGCCAGGCTACGGCAATACACCATAGCAGGCTACGTGCGCCACCTCCTAGACATCCTATGACCACGCTCAAGCCCAATCCCGCTACTGCATAGGATGGCCATGTCCAAGTCCTCTCCGGTCACTGCGGCCACGTGAGCGGCATGATGCCCTCCCCAACACTCCACACAACCTCCTTGTCCATGACAAGCCGCACAAGCTGTGGCATGAGAGCACTGTGATGGTGAGCTAGGACAAGCCACACCGTGCCTTGGCAAAAGCGCATCAAGCTCAAGTCGACTATTGCGTGTGTCTCGCCAACGTGCTTCAGTTGCATGGTTTTCGAGTCGCGCGACTAGTCGTCGACGACTAGTCGATGAGTCGCACAAAAATGTCGACTCAACTTAGTGTCGACTCATGACTCTAGTCGCAACTGCAGGCTCGACTTTTTCCGAGTCGCTACCCCAGAACGACTCATCGACTCGAAAACCATGTTCAGCTGTTCGACGAAAGGTAACCATATTCAATCCCATGCAGGCAAGTAGACAAGATCTCTCCAAATGAGCCTGTTCAACGAGACCATGTGCCTGTTAGAATTATTGTATAGGGATAGGAGGTGTTTAAACTTGTATCTATCTCTTCTTCTCATTATCCCGAGAGACTCCTGTAACGACCTCTCTCCCGGTCGATCTCCTCCTCCTCTCTCGATCTCTCCCTCTGTAATCTCTCTCTCTGTAACTTGTTTACCAAGGCTTTGCCTCAATATATACATGCGGCCCGAGACAAAGGGTTCTACGCTTCCCAAACAATCTTATATGGTAACAGAGCCTCTTCCTCATAGAGATCGCATCTAGCTACCTTCGGCGACCGAGCCATGTCCACCACCTCCGCCTCAATGTCGCCCAGCACCATGGGCGCGATCACCACCACCTCCTCCACCTCCACCTTTGCCTCCTCATCCTCAACCACCAACACTTTCCTCGGATCGCCGCCACAGGAGAAGCTAACGAGAGGGAATTTCCTTCTCTGGAAAGCCATCGTGCTTCCTCAGATCAGGGGTGCCCAGATGGAGCACCACCTTGACGCCACCAGCCCGCCGCCGCCGCCCACCCTCACCATCACCAAGGAGGGAAAAGAGGAGCAAGTCGTCAACGTCGCCCGCACCCTCTGGTATGCTCAGCAACAACAGCTTCAAGGTTTCTTGATGGGTTCTCTTTCCCGCGAGATTCTGTCCCAGGTGGCCACGCTTCAGACGCCGGCCGAGGTGTGGCGCGCCATCAACACCATGTTCGTTGCCCAGAGTCAGGCGCAGGCGATCAACACCCGGATCGAGCTTACCAACCTTAAAAAAGGTAATATGTCCATGGCAGAGTACCTGGGCAAGATCAAAACCCTCACAGATGAGGTTGCTTGTACTACTTCGGCGCTCTCCGATCCGGAGATCGTCTCCAAAATCTTGGCCGGCCTCGACATGGAGTATAATCCCGTGGTCTCTGCCTTGGCGGCACGTGTGGAACCGATCACGGTCCCGGAGCTACACAGCCAGCTTCTCAGCTTCGACGCCCGCCTCACACTTCTTCACGGCGGCGACCTTCGGCAGTCTTCTGCATACTCTGCTTCACGGGGTCGCGGCCGTGGCCGTGGTCACCGCGGTGGAGGGCGCGGCCATGGCGCTCCCTCGGGCGACAGTGCACGCTCTGGTGGCGGCTACAACTACGACGGGGGCTACGGCAACAACCAGAGGGGTGGCGGCTTCAACTCCAACAATGGCCGCCGCACCTCTTCTCCTCGTCCTCGACCCCGGTGCCAGCTATGCAAGAAGGCTGGTCATGAGGTCATCGACTGCTGGCATCGGTACGATGACAACTTTGTCCCTGACTCCAAACTGGTTGCAGCTGCTATGCGCGAGCAAGGCGGGGATGGCGTCTGGTACGTTGATTCCGGAGCTACTGATCACGTCACCAATGAGCTAGAGCAACTTGCCCTTCGCAAGACGTACCACGGCAATGATCAGATCCACACAGCCAGCGGTAAAGGTATGGATATTTGTCACATTGGTCAAGTTTCACTTAGTTCCCCTACTCTTCAACGTGATCTTCTTCTTAAGGATGTTCTTCATGTTCCTCAAGCAAACAAAAACCTTGCCTCTATGTCTCGTCTAGCCACCGATAATGATGTTTTCTTTGAAACTCACCCTCACTATTTTTTCATTAAGGACCGAGCAACGAGGGCAGCTCTCTATCACGGTAGATGCGTTGGTGGCCTCTACCCCATCTCCTCCGGAGCCTTTAGCAACAAGCATCGTCGAGTCTACTCCGTCATCAAGCCCTCTTTCGAGCGGTGGCATCAAAGATTAGGACATCCCTCCTCCATCATAGTTAGGCAAGTCGTCAATAAAGACAAACTTCCTTTGTCTCAAAGTTCAAATAATGAGTCTGTCTGCGAAGCATGTCAATGTGCCAAGAGCCATCAGCTTCCTTATCCTAAGTCTACCAGTGTGTCTCATGCTCCATTAAAATTGATCTTCACTGATGTATGGGGTCATGCTCGAGATTCTTTTGGTCGAAAAAAATATTATGTTAGCTTCATTGATGATTACAGCAAGTTTACATGGATTTATTTGCTTAAGTATAAATCTGAAGTTTTTTCCATCTTCCAAGAGTTTCAGAAGCTAGTTGAGCGCCACTTTGATCGAAAAATTCTTTCAGTCCAAAGTGACTGGGGAGGGGAGTATGAAAAACTCAACTCCTTTTTCCGAAGCATTGGGATTACTCATGTGTCTTGTCCTCATGCTCATCAGCAAAACGGTTCTGCTGAACGCAAACACCGTCACATAGTTGAAGTTGGTCTATCCCTTCTAGCTCATGCATCTATGCCCCTCAAGTACTGGGATGAGGCTTTCATCACGGCTACATATCTTATTAACCGTCTTCCAAGTAAGGTCATTGGCAATTCAACTCCTTTAGAACGATTGTATCATCAAAAGCCAGACTACACCTCTCTAGAATTTTTTGGCTGTGCTTGCTACCCCAACTTACGTCCATACAATCGTCATAAACTAGAATTTCACTCCACACAATGTGTGTTTATTGGGTACAGCAACCTTCATAAAGGATATAAATGCCTTGAACCGTCCACTGGACGTATATATATCTCCCGTGATGTAATCTTCGATGAAACTTTATTCCCGTTTTCCCTTCTTCATCCCAATGCTGGCGCTTTACTTCGTGCAGAAATTGCACTCCTACCAGATTACTCTGTTAATCCTGATCACGGGGGTGAACTAACTGAGAATGATCATGTGCAAAAATCCGCAGAAAACCGCATATCTAATGGCTCTTGTACAGATTCTGCTCGTCATTTTATGTGTACACAGGACAAATCAGGCGCGGAATCTGAGGAAGATCCAGCTGACAGCGCGCGATCCCAGGCTGATCTGCGCCAGCATGCAACGCAGCCCAGCGCGCGATCCCGTGCCGATTCTCTCCTGACGGGCGACAGCGACAGCAGCCCCGCTGCGGGACCAGACGCGGGCCAGGGCGCGCCGCGCCAAACCGACCAGGTGGGTCACGCGGGTCCAGGCGCGGATCAGGGCGCATCCCGCCAATCCGGTCAGGTGGGCCACGCGGACCCAGGCACGAGTCCGGGTGCGGACCAGGGCGCGTCATGCCAAGCCGACAGGGTGGGTCCCGGCGCATCTGGTGCAGGCGCGGGCCCTGACGCGACTTCTGGCGCCTCCCACCAATCCTCGCCTAACTGCTCTGACCGCCCCGACGCGGCTGTCGAGCGTGGCGCGGGGGGGAGCGAACCCAAGGAGCTGCGCGGATCTCCCTCGGATCTAGAGCCGGATCAACCTGGATCTTCTGTGGCTGATATTACGGCTGCTGGATCTCCTTCGCCTCCTCGTCGACACACCAGGTCAAGGTCAGGTATTGTTAAAGAAAAAAAATACAGTGATGGTACAATAAAGTATAATCCTACTAAGCGTGCTTTCCTTGCTGCTACTGGAGAACCTGTTAACTTGCATGATGCACTTGCTAGTAAGGATTGGAAGGAAGCCATGGATAGTGAGTATAATGCACTCATGAAAAATCAGACTTGGCGTCTAGTACCACCGCAACGGGGTGCTAACATAATTGATTGCAAGTGGGTATACAAGATTAAAAGGAAACCTGATGGTAGTATAGACAGGTACAAGGCAAGGTTGGTTGCAAAAGGCTTTAAGCAAAGGTTTGGTATTGATTATGATGACACTTTTAGCCCTGTGGTTAAAGCAACTACCATTCGCCTTGTTTTATCCATTGCTATTTCCAGAGGCTGGAGCTTACGTCAGCTAGATGTTCAGAACGCCGTTTCTTCATGGTGTTCTTGAGGAAGAAGTGTTCATGCGGCAACCACCAGGTTATGAAAATCACAGCACACCACATTATGTATGTAAGTTGGATAAAGCATTATATGGATTGAAGCAGGCTCCAAGAGCATGGTATTCTAGGTTGAGCATGCAGTTACAACATCTTGGGTTCATACCATCTAAAGCAGATACATCTTTGTTCTTTTATAGCAAAGGCAATATCACTGTGTTTGTGCTTGTTTATGTTGATGATATAATTGTTGTCGGCTCAAGTCAAGTGGCCACAACCTGTTTGCTCAAGGATTTGAAACTTGAGTTTGCTCTTAAGGATCTAGGTGACCTTCACTATTTTCTTGGCATAGAAGTGAAGCAAGTCAGAGATGGCATACTTCTCTCACAGGAAAAATATACAGCTGATGTTCTTAAGAGAGTGGGATTGGAGAATTGCAAGCCAGTTAGCACACCAATTTCCACCTCAGAAAAGCTTACAATTGATAGTGGAGAAATTCTTGGTCCAGAAGATGCAACAAATTATAGAAGTGTTGTTGGTGCTTTGCAATATCTAACACTTACACGACCAGATATTTCTTACTCAGTGAATAAGGTATGTCAATACTTGCATGCGCCTAGAACTACTCATTGGACAGCAGTTAAGAGGATCTTAAGATATCTTCAGTATTCTCAAGGGCTTGGACTTCAGATTGTCAAGTCCTCTTCCTTGCTTGTTACTGCATATTCTGATGCAGACTGGGCAGGATGTGCTGATGACAGAAGATCTACTGGTGGTTTTGCTGTATTTCTGGGATCTAATCTTGTATCATGGAGTGCAAGGAAGCAAGCTACTGTTTCACGATCAAGTACAGAGGCTGAATATAAGTCATTAGCAAATGCCACAGCTGAAGTAATGTGGATACAAACATTACTTTATGAGCTTGGTATTAAAGCTCCGAAGGCTGCACGGTTATGGTGTGATAACATTGGTGCAACTTACCTTTCAGCAAATCCTGTATTCCATGCACGAACCAAACACATTGAGGTGGACTTTCATTTTGTCAGAGAGAGAGTAGCTCGAAAGCTACTTGAGATACGATTCATTCCTACAGGGGATCAACTTGCAGATGGGTTTACTAAACCATTGACTGAGAGAAGATTGGATGAGTTCAAGTACAATCTCAACCTTAGCAAGGCTTGAGGTTTAGATTGAGGGGGAGTGTTAGAATTATTGTATAGGGATAGGAGGTGTTTAAACTTGTATCTATCTCTTCTTCTCATTATCCCGAGAGACTCCTGTAACGACCTCTCTCCCGGTCGATCTCCTCCTCCTCTCTCGATCTCTCCCTCTGTAATCTCTCTCTCTCTGTAACTTGTTTACCAAGGCTTTGCCTCAATATATACATGCGGCCCGAGACAAAGGGTTCTACGCTTCCCAAACAATCTTATAGTGCCTGGATCTTCTAATGAAGGCAACCGAATACTCACTTATGTATTGTCGTAGCCTGGCTTGCCAGGATCTGGCTGGAGCTCGCCCCGTGACAGCCTAGCTCATGGGGCCTGGTAGCCAAAATGATGCAGGCAGCCAAACATGCCCGTATTTGATTGTCGTTTACCAGAACTTATCTAATCTGAGACATAACCCTTTACAGTGAGTCATGGGCAATGTATTGCAAAGTGTACACTGTTGCAAAATGGTTCTCTTATGATCTTTCACGAGTTCAGTCATATCTGGCTATATGTTTGTGACAAGGTATAGTTTATGAAGTGCACCTTTACAACATTAAGGTCCATTATGTCAAACTTCGCTCTTTTTTGAATGGTTCGTCGCATGTACTGTACAGCCATCTTAACCTGAAAAAGCAGAAGACCTCGTTAACACTACGCAATTACGTCAACACTCATTTGAAAACTGTTTACGTTAGTGAGAATGAAATAAGCCACCAAAATCTAAGTATCTAATAAACACATCGTCCTTCTATACATCACAGTGAGCAAACAGATTCCTCAACTAACTCAATGATAGAAATGAAAGCTCAAAATGTAGGAGTCACTTATGTCCTAACATTGAGTGTCTGCAAATTATATTTCAGTAGCAGAATAAGAGTGCAGTAAGATAAAACTTCACAAACTTTTGCAAGTTGCAACTAGAGGATGTGTGTCCAAGCTAAATTCGGATGGGTATACTCTAAAGGAGGTACTATTTGGCAAATTCTGTTTAAGGTATAACCTTTTGTCTCATACTTATTCCGAAACTAACATCACGTCTAAGGAAACTTCAAAATGCAGTATCACGATTTTCTAAAATTAAGGCAATACATTATGCACTTTCTTCCATGATCATTTCACAATGGTGGGGAAGCAACAGACTCTGCAGTAGATGCACCTACCGTGAATTTAGGAACTCGAATTTTGTAAACATCCACAAGTTCCAACATCAAGCCATACAAGTTGGTGAAAGCACTATCCAATACCATGCCAGCAATTGAGGGATCTTCTGCTCCATATAGTAGGCTGTGTTACATTTATACAAAACATGAATTAAAGGCCTGAAGATGTACATAAATATCTCAATCTAAGAATTAAACGGAAGAACCAAGAACCACTTGAACACACACAGTTCTGTTCAGGAACCATCTAGTGCATTGTGATCTAAAAATATTGAATCGTGTGAAATGAAATAGAGAGATGCCCCGAAGGAAATGGAGCACACATTGTATACAAACCAGAAAGTACCTTGTAACAGCACCCATCGATCGCCCCCAAAGGCCTATACGGGAAACTTGCTTGTTGGTGCGCAGGAATGATACTGCGCATTTGAGGTCCTCTTTCTAGAAGTAAATTACTGTGAATTTCAGAATACAGTGAACAGCAATATGAATGCAGAAGAACAAAATGTATACTGATTATATACCTCATGCCAACCAAGGCTGACATAATCTCCGTCCGATAGACCTGAACCGGAAAAGTCTAGTGTGAAAACTGTGATGTTTGAAGGAAGAAGTACTACAGCGGCTTCATTTGCGTCTGCTCTGCATCCGCTGCATTGAGTTAGAGCAAAATCCTGTTAAATATTCCAGATGATATTGGTGATTGCTCGAGGTGATAAGCTAAATCATAATTACTAAGTACATTGATTTATAAATTTGTGCTTTTAATCCAGTGCTGCAGTTTCCAAAATCTACATGTATGTTATATAAAGCAAGTTATATTAAATAAGAATGCCAAAACTAACAAGTGCCCAATGCATGAGCAAACATATGCTAGCAATGATCACGCAGAGTAAGTACCTATTTCCATGGCAGTAGATCACACACGGGAGGGCAATATTTTCTGGAACGGAAGCAGGAAGATAGTGGCTGCATTTCAAGGTATGGCCCCTTGGATTTGTGAGCTGCCAGGTTAAGGTATACCAATAAGGTTATAAACAAACATGTCCCCAGTTGGGGTCACTTCTCATCAGCAAACTAAAGAAAGAAGAAACCTCGATAATTGGTCTCCTTACTTGCCTCCAAATCTAGTCGTTTATACCTTCGCCCTGCGAGCATAAACTCTCTCTCCCATAAGTACTGATCTGGGTTATACTCTGACCTGTAAATTAGTCATTCAATCCCATCAGATCAGCTGCAGATGCTTGAAATATTTGAAGTTCAAAACCTTACCAATGGACATGACATTTCTGGTCTAATTAAACATCTATCATAAGACTCGGATTTTATAAGGAATGAAGAGACATGACTTGGTTCGAGTTGATACTGTAAAAAACTATATACATCATCCTATTAACAAAGCTAAACCTTAAACCTAAGTTTGAAAAGGAAGCATGGGCCATAAACATAACAACTAAAACAGAGAAGTGCAACATCAGAGACGGTGCAACAGAGGAACAGCCTACCATTTATCTCAGTCTCTCCTCCATAAGGATCTCAGTTCGAAATTTGAGCAGCATTAAGATTGCCACGAAGGTTAAAGTTACTTCTTAGTGCTATATGGACGGACATCACGTCTGAACAGATACAAGTACAGTTATTCGTAACATGACAACCTTAATTACAATTGCATTGTGGCTAGCTTTAACTGCACATGATAGTACTGATTTGCAACGAGCGAACAACATAATCAAGTCCAAGTACTAACTGAAACAACTGCCATCATCGTCCTCCCAGATTTTAAGTGGAACTTGCAATTTCCAAAAGTACGGTTAACAAGGCAGGCAAAATGACTCGGCATTGTCAACCGTACCACACACAATGAACAGCTATATAGACGAGCATTAAAGCAATATAACCAATCCGGACCTGATGTCGCATGTGTACCGAACTATCGATTTGTCCCACCGGCATTGTTCCAATTTACAACAACACGGGCACGGCCACATGCCAATGCAACGTCGTGTCAATTAGCACCAAACAACAAAAGCAACAGCACATCATGCGGGACGTAGGATGGTACCGAGGCGGCCGGATGACGAAATTGACGAACTGCTCGATCATGGCGTCGGCGGCGTGCCGCTACAACGCGACGCCCGTGCGTCGTATGGGACTGTGGGTGGGTGGGCTCCAAGCGCTCACGGTGAGCACGCCCGCGGCCCGCCCGACTCTCACGGCCCCAGCTCGTCCTCTCCGAATTCCACCCCGCCCACCCGCGAGAACGCACCGGAGCCCACCACAGCCGCAGCAGGAGTCTCCCGGCGAGCGTAGGCGCGCGCGACGGATCTGCGCGAGACGCCGCGGGAGCTCGCTGCCGCGCCGAGTGCCCGCCGGATCCGGCACGGTTGCCGGCGACCCGAGGCTCGAGACTCTCGCCGCGAGCCGCGGAATCCGGCGGGGAGGGCGGCGAGCGGAAGGGGGGACGAGCGAGAGGGAGGGAGCAATAGCCGTGGGAAATGGAGGATGGTAATGAAAGCCGAGGTAATCGGGACAATAAAAATAAATATTCTTTATTTCTGCAAACAAATGTTGAGAGATACACGTGGACGTACAAGTTTTCCTTTTTAGGCAGGTACTAGAAGGTAAGTACTTCGAATTATGATCTTGCTCCCGTTTTTGGGAAATAATCGTACATTTAAATATTGCAACATCAAAAAACAAAAATCTGATTGTTTGTGACCGCCAAAGCGAAACAAAGAGTCTGGTGGTTATCTTATTTATTTTAGGTCAAAGTCATGGGGATTGAATGTACAATCGCGCAGGGATTTGATCTAAAAGGTTATATTATACAAAACACGAATGTGTTTATGTTAATATACTCCCTCCGTTCGAAAAATTTTATCCTTCAAATAAATGTATCTAGCACCAAGTTAATGCTAGATACATTCATTTGAGAGAAACTTGGGACAAAAAATTTCGGACGGGGAGTATCAATGATTGTTCATAAATGTGAAACACTATACTCTCGTGGCTTTACATGAGTTCACTCTAGTTTATCCTCGATTCCTCAAAAATGAATTCATTCTAGTTTATCCTTGATTCCTCAAATATTGATGGTGAATTTGATTAGGTTTTATAGATAACAAGTTAAGTCCTATAATGCCTTGTACAATGTAAGGTGCTTAGAGAAATAAATCATGCTTTTCTTAAGCATGGATGCTTATTTGTATAAGGTAGACGCTTAACTAGGCATCTATTATGTAGAAATAGGCACCGGTGCTTCAGGAAAACTCAATTTATTTTCCTAAACAGCTCCCTAAGCACCTAGCATTGTACAAGGCCTAAGGATACCAAAGACTCGCCAATTTTACCACACACGTAAAAATCCACTTCTTGCTCAAGCAAATCGCCAGCCAAAGTGAGACACTCGGAACTCAAGAAAAAAAACAAGTAGTTGGTTGTGGAAAAGGCATGTGTGTGAGTATGAAATGCCCACATTAACTAGATCAACTAGATGACCCATTATGCCCATGCCGCAAAGGCCAAATGCAACAGAAAAGATGGACAAATTATTGTTGGAAATATGCCCTAGAGGCAATAATAAAATGGTTATTATCATATTTCCCATTCATGATAAATGTTTATTATTCATGCTGGAATTGTATTGACCAAAAACTTAAATACATGTGTGAATACATAAACTACACCGTATCCCTAGTAAGCATCTGTCAGACTAGCTCGTTGATCAAAGATGGTTAAGGTTTTCTAACCATAGACATGAGTTGTCATTTGATAGCGGGATCACATCATTAGGAGAATGACGTGATGGACAGACCCAACCTTAAGATTAGCATCAGATCGTTTAGTTATTTGTCATAGCTTTGTTCATATCAAGTATCAGTTCCTTATACCATGAGATCATGTCACTCCCGGATACCGGAGGAATGCCTTGTGTGCTATCAAACGTCACTTCTTAACTTGGTGATCATAAAGGTGCTCTACAGGTATCTCCAAAGGTGTCTGTTGGGTTGCATGGATCGAGACTGGGATTTGTCACTTCGTGTGACGGAGAGATATCTCTGGGCCCTCTTGGTAATACAACATCACAAGAAGCTTGCAAGCATGTGACTAATGAGTTTAGTCACGGGATCTTGTATTACAGAACGAGTAAAGATACTTGTCGGTAACGAGATTGAAATAGGTATGGAGATATCAACGATCGAATCTCGGGCCAGTAACGTATCACCGGACAAAGGGAATTGAATACGGGATTGACTGAATCCTTGACATCGTGGTTCAACCGATAAAGATCTTCGTTGAATACGTAGGAACCAATATGGACATCCAGGTCCCGCTATTGGTTATTGACCGGATAGGAGTCTCTGTCATGTCTGCATATTCCCGAACTCGTAGGGTCGCACACTTAACGTTCGGTAGCGCTAGGGTAGTATTGAGATATTAATAGTGGAAAATCTGAAGGATGTTTGGAGTCCCAAATGGGATCCGGGAAATCATGAGGAGCTCCGGAATAGTCCGGAGGTAAAGATTCATATATTGAAAGTTGTTATCGGGGTTTCAAAAAAAGTTCGAGTTTGTCGGTATTGTATCGGGAAGGTTCTAGAAGGTTCTGGAGTGGGACCCACCTGCATGCGGGACCCACAAGAACGTGGGTAATGGGGAAAGTCCCCACAACCCTGGTCTAGGCGCACCAAGATCCTCCCTTAAAAGGAATAGTATCATATCCCGAAGGGATAAGATCATGATCCCTAAAAAAGGGGATGGCAATCGGTGGGGAAGGAAAGGAGGGATTTCCTTCCTTCCCCTTTGACCAACGACCCTAGGGCCTTGGAGGGCAAGCCATCTGCCCCCTCCACGCCAATATAAAGGTGGGGAGGCGTTGGTGGCAGCCCCCCTTTGACCCTTGCCCGTTACCTCTCCCAACTCCTCCCACGTTTCACCGGTACGTGCTTGGCGAAGCCCTGTCGGAATTTCGCTGCCACCACCACCACCACACCATCATGTTGGTTCAGATCTCACCTAGCTCCTTTCCCTCCCTTGCTAGATCAAGACGGAGAGGACGCCGCCGAGCCGTACGTGTGCTAAACTCGGAGGTGTCGCATGTGCGATACTTGGATCGGATTGGATCGCGACGCGAGTACGACTATGCCAACCACGATCTCTAGATCATTAACGCTTTTGATCTATAAGCACTAAAAAATACACTTCCGTGATGATATGTGTTTATCACAGTAGGTCACTTTTTTGTCATGCATGTACATCCACGATGATTTTATGACAGAATCAGGATAGTCATACCTGTACTATCGTAGAAGTGTTCCATGACAATACCAAAATTATCATTACGGAAGTGTCCACTTACATGACGATAAATGTCGCGTCATGGAAGTGCTTTCATCGAGGGTAACCGACACATGGCATCCACCGTAACGGGTCGCTGTTAAGCTATCGGGTTCCGGTTTGGATCCGATAACCCGTTAACAGCCCGGACCAATGGGGATTTTCCACATGTAAAATCATCATTGGCTGGAGGAAATATGTGTCGGCTCCTCGGTGGGCCAGATGTCGTCCGTCCAATGGAGGAGGCATGCATATGATATATCGACACGTGGCAGGGCCCAACCAGGCCCATATAGCTTAAAAAGGCCGACCCAGTCAAAGGCTCGTAGTATTTACTCAGGTACTAGTGGGCCAACCCAATAATGACATGTTTAAACATGGCCCATTACGGCCCGAAGCCATATCTCGCCCGTTAATTGTTCGCCGAATATTTCGGCCCAGTTACGACCCAGTAACATTAAGGCTTGTTAGAGGCCCGATGTAGACATGGGCCCATTTCAGCTCGGTGTGTTTTTCAGCCTGGGAATGGCCCATGCTGCCCATGGGCCATATGTGGTCCAACGCGACATCCGGCCCTCTAACGGCCCGTGATAAAGGTGGCAACAATTCAGCCCAACGTGACTTTGAGCATGTTAAAGGCCTGTCGTATAATTCGGCCCGTTGATGCCTCTACTAAGCTTTCGGCCTCTTAAAGGCCCATGATATCGGTGGGCCAACTAAGGTCCGAGATATGTTTCGGCCTGGTAATGGCACGTCATATAACTGGGCCAGAAAAGGCCCGGTCTACATTTCAGCCTGCTGAAGGCCCGTCGGCGACTAGTGAAAATTGAGGCCCAACATGCATTTCGGCCTGCTAAAGGCCCATGATTTCTTCTGGGCCGTAACAGGCCAGCAGAATATTCATCCTGTTAATGGCCAAAAGCTACGTGGGCCCAACTAAGCGCTGGGTCCACTAAAGGCCCAACTAAACTTTGGGCCGAATATAGGCCCGTGTAAGTTGTGGGCCTGGTACAAAGTGTGAAGGCCCCAATGGCCTTTTAGGCCCAAGAAAGTTGCAGGTTGGCCCAATTGTGGCCCGCTAAAAAGCAGGCCAGTTAGAAGCGAATGTTTTGGCCCGATCGACTACATCAGATTTTCTCCATTTTTTTTCAGATAGCGAATGATGGCAGCAGCTAGTAGGAATTAAGAACAAACACACTCTATACAATAAAGAAATTACGGCATAGTAAGTTAGAATAAACCTACACTATACAATAAAGAATTTATGGTATATTACATCCACTAGGCATCGAAGTTCGCCACCAGTGATCATAAAGCGCAACGAAGAAGCAGATTACAGAAACTGGGCGCCATTGCAGCGTAACAAAATAATACTGAACCAAGTCCACTTCCAAGATAGTTCAAGAAAGGTTAGCCTTGCGCGGGAACTGCCGCGCAAGCTGTTGAGCAAGGCTGTGAGACCGGCCTAGCATGTCGGTCATAGCTTCCAAGTGTAGCTGTTTAGCAATGAGGTTATCATTGGTGTTCTCCGCAATCTTTCTTAGAGATAGGACTTCAAGTCGAAGTTGAGTTGTAGAATGCCTTTCTGCTAGAACTTGGGACTGAAGAAGTCGAACTGATTCAGACAGCGAATTATGTGAGCTTGTCTGACTGCTAGTCTCAAGTAACTTGAACACTGCATCAAGACAAGACTTTGGGGCTGTCTCGCTATCTTCAAGATGTTTTGCCTTCTTTGCTGCAATATATGTTGGGTTTGTCTCACAACCTTCAGCAGACTTGTGCATGCCATCAGGCATCTCACCCTGAAATACGCAGGGAGATGACATGTTTTGCACGTGTATAAACAAAGATGATAATTGTGCTGTTAATTCCATCCAATTTCAAATTAGAAAATAAAGAGTAAGTTCAAAATATCAATAGCATAATTTGGCATTGTTCATAATACAGGGAGCTTCACCACACTACTGGATTACCATGTCAACATAACAAGCATAGATGAAGGGCAAAGACAATCATTGTATCTATTTTGGTTGATGTGCATGGCATGTTGTTCATATCATCAGCCACATCAGTAAGATAAAACAGGAGATGACAAGGTGCAAACGTGGGCTGCTTCACCACACACTGGGTTATAGATCCACAAAAACAAGCATACATATAGGGAGTATTGAGTAATGTGCATGGTATGAATAAGGAATTTGGTTTTACAAGTAAACTTGGAACTTACGGTTGTTGCGAACATACATTTTGATAGAAACAACAAACTAAATAGCAGTTAACCATAGGGAGTATGAGCAAATTAAACAACAGTTGAGGATAAAGGCTTTAGAAGGACTGACTTACATAACAGTTAGCACCGGCTTTATAATGTCCTTCTCCATGTCAAGGGAAGGATAACTCAAGAATTTCAACACAAAATCTTCTTCATAACCATTGCCTGTTGATAACCCACAAGTATAGGGGATCGCAACAGCTTTCGAGGGTAGAGTATTCAACCCAAATTTATTGATTCGGCACAAGGGGAGCCAAAGAATATTCTCAAGTATTAGCAGTTGAGTTGTCAATTCAGCCACACCTGGATAACTTAGTATCTGCAACAAAGTGTTTAGTAGCAAAGTAGTATGGAAGTAACGGTAACAGTGGCAAAAGTAACAGTAGCAGTTTTGTAGTAATTGTAACATCAGCAACGGTAAAGTAACTAAGCAAAGAGCAATATGAGAAAAGCTCGTAGGCATTGGATCAGTGATGGATAATTATGTCGGATGCGATTCCTCATGTAATAGTTATAACATAGGGTGACACAAAACTAGCTCTAGTTCATCAATGTAATGTAGGCATGTATTCCAAATATAGCCATACATGCTTATGGAAAAGAACTTGCATGACATCTTTTGTCCTACCCTCCCGTGGCAGCGGGGTCCTATTGGAAACTAAGGGATATTAAGGCCTCCTTTTAATAGAGTACCAGACCAAAGCATTAACACTTAGTGAATACATGAACTCCTCAAACTACGGTCATCACCGAGAGTGGTCCCGATTATTGTCACTTTGGGGTTGTTGGATCATAACACATAATGGGTGACTATAGACTTGCAAGATAGGATCAAGAACTCACATATATTCATGAAAACCTCTCGGGAGCCCGTCCCGGCACCCTGCCGGAGGGGGAATCCATCACCGCTGGCCATCTTCATCATCCTGGCGCTATCCATGACGAGGAGGGAGTAGTTCACACTCAGGGCTGAGGGTATGTACCAGTAGCTATGTGTTTGATCTCTCTCTCTTGTGTTCTCTCTATGGCACGATCTTGATGTATCGCGAGCTTTGCTATTATAGTTGGATCTTATGTTGTTTCTCCCCCTCTACTCTCTTGTGATGAATTGAGTTTCCCTCTTGAAGTTATCTTATCGGATTGAGTCTTTGATTTGAGAACACTTGATGTATGTCTTGCCGTGTTTATCTGTGGTGACAATGGGATATCATGTGCCACTTGATGTATGTTTTGGTGACCAACTTGCGGGTTCCGCCCATGAACCTATGCATAGGGGTTGGCACACGTTTTCTTGACTCTCCGGTAGAAACTTTGGGGCACTCTTTGAAGTACTTTGTGTTGGTTGGATGAATCTGAGATTGTGTGATGCATATCGTGTAATCATGCCCACGGATACTTGAGGTGACAATGGAGTATCTAGGTGACATTAGGGTTTTGGTTGATTTTTGTCTTAAGGTGTTATTCTATTATGAACTCTATGATAGATCGATCTGAAAGAATAACTTTGAGGTGGTTTCGTATCCTACCATAATCTCTATGTTTGTTCTCCGCTATTAGTGGCTTTGGAGTGACTCTTTGTTGCATGTTGAGGGATTGTTATATGATCTATCTATGTTATTATTGTTGAAAGAACTTACACTAGTGAAAGTATGAACCCTAGGCCTTGTTTCCTATCATTGCAATACCGTTTACACTCACTTTTATCATTAGTTACCTTGCTGTTTTTTATATTTTCAGATTACAAATACCTTTATCTACTATCCATGTTGCACTTGTATCACCATCTCTTCGCCATTGTATTGGGTGTGTTGGGGACACAAGAGACTCTTTCTATTTGGTTGCAGGGTTGTTTGAGAGAGACCATCTTCATCCTACGCCTCCCACGGATTGATAAACCTTAGGTCATCCACTTGAGGGAAATTTGCTACTGTCCTACAAACCTGTGCACTTGCAGGCCCAACAACGTCTACAAGAAGAAGGTTGTGTAGTAGACATCAAGCTCTTTTCTGGCACCGTTGCCGGGGAGGTGAGTGCTTGAAGGTATATCTTTAGATCTTGCAATCGAATCTTTTTGTTTCTTGTTACACTAGTCTAGTTTATAAAAAAATGGAGTTAAGTTTGTCTCATACGCTTCGTCTTTTTAATATCTTTCGTGAGAATGATGGAAAGGAAAATTGTGCTCAAGTGCTAGAAGAATAATGCATTAAAATGCTTGGTACTGAATCTTTGAATGATGAGCATGATTGCAATGTTGTTAGTATAAACTCCTTGAATATCCATAGTACTAATGATGATTGCACTAGTTATGATGAGAATGTCTCCTATAAGCATGTTGATTTTTGTGGAGTGCATGTTTGCATGAACACACCAAATAGAGAAGATATATATTGCAAGAGGCATAAGCATTTAGAAACTAAATGGTTGCAAGAAAGGCTAGATGTGAGTGCTGAAAATTTAAAATTCCTTTCCCGTACTTGTGAACTTTGCAATGAACGTGGTCATTTACATCTCCAATGCAAATTATTTCATGACCGAATCGTGTCCAAAAATTGTGATGAGTTAATTTCCCTTGCACATTATAATGAACTTAGTTTGCTTTTGGGTTATGAAGAGTTGAAACGTTTAACGCCTATTCCAGAATTTAATCTTAAGCATTTCCTTGATATTGATCTAGAAAAGATTTATATGTTTTGTGCAGAGAATTGCGTTGAAAATCATTATATTGCCAATTACCTAAAGAAAATAAAGCAAATAGAAGATGATGAGAATACTAATGAGAGGGAAGAGACTTCCCAATATCCTCCTATTATTTCTTATGATGAATCAGGTAATGAGGGGGAACTTTCTATTCAAACAATCTCGTCACAAAGAGGAAGGTTGAACCCACACATAATGTGAAAAAGAAAAGGAAAAGAAGGGGCAACAAAGGTAAAAAGGTATCCCTTCCAAATGATGTTTCTCCTACTACTCATTGTGATGATGATAATTGATATACTATTAGTGCTATCCATACTACTAATGATGAGAATGATTATGCTTATGATATGAAAAGGCCCAAGCTTGGGGAAACTATGTTTGATGAGTATGAATTATTTTAGAATATATTTGCTGAAATTAATGTTTGTCCCAAGCTTGGGGATGCTACGTTTAATGAAGATGATATTTTTAGCCTCCCAAGTTTTGATATGCAAAGTTGTTATGATGATATCATGCCTTGTACCTATGATGATTATATTGATCAAAGTGGGTTTGGAAGAGTGTCAACTTTAGGAAGTAGTGATCCCACTATTTTGGAGGATGTTGAATCTTATAATATTTATGAAAGTGGATTTGGAAGAGTGTCAACTTTATTTAGTGATGATTCCACTATCTTGGGAGAGGTTTCAACCGATTATGATGAGAACGAAGTTGCTACTTATGATGATTATTGTGATGAAACTTATTCTATAAAAAGTAGTGACGGTTATATTTATAAAACTTGTCATGATTATGATTACCCTTTTTCTAAACATTACTATTTTAATGTGGAAACAATTTTTAGTGTTCAAGTCTTTTATGATACTCTCACTATTCCGAATGAGAAGAAATTTGCTTATGTGGAGAGTAGTAAATTTTCTATGCTAGTAGATCATGAAAAGAATGATTTAGGTGCTGGTTATATTGTTAAATTCATTCATGATGCTACTGAAAATTATTATGAGGGAGGAATATATGCTTGTAGGAATTGCAATAATTTCAAGTTTCCTCTCTATGTGCTTAAAGTTTTGAAGTTATGCTTGTTTTGCCTTCCTATGCTAGTTGATTATTGTTCCCCTAAGTTGTTTGCTCACAAAATCCCTATGCATAGGAAGTGGGTTAGACTTAAATGTGCTAGTCATATGCTTCATGATGCTCCCCTTTTGTTTCAATTCTTATCTTTTATGTGAGCATCATTGTCATCATCATGCCTAGCTAGAAAGACATTAAAGAAAAGCGCTTGTTGGGAGACAACCCAATATTTATCCTTACTGTTTTTATGTGTTCACATGATTATGCTACCGTAGTAATCATGTTTTATAGCTTTTGTTTCAATAAAGTGCCAAGTAAGACCTTTAGGATAGCTTACGGTGATAGTTGTGTTGATCCTGCTGAAAATCAGAAACTTTTGCACCCAGTAAATTAGTTTTGTTCATTCAAAGAAACGTGCTTATGATCTGATTCTTTTTGCTATGGATTGGTAAACAAATTTCTTAGGACGTCCTAATTTGGTAGAATTTTTGGAGTTCTATAAGTATACGTTTGATACAGATTGCTACATACTGTCCTGTTTTTGACAGATTTTGTTTTCTACGTGTTGTTTACTTATTTTGATGAATCTATGAATAGTATCGGAGGTTATGAACCATATATAAGTTGGAGTACAGTAGATTTTACACCAATATGAATTTAGAATGAGTTTATTACAGTACCTAAGTGGTGGTTTTATTTTCTTATACTAACGGAGCTTACGAGTTTTCTGTTGAGTTTTGTGTTGTGGAGTTTTCAAGTTTTGGGTAAAGATTCGATGGACTATGGAATAAGGAGTGGCAAGAGCCTAAGCTTGGGGATGCCCAAGGCACCCCAAGGTAATATTCAAGGAAAACCAAGAGCCTAAGCTTGGGGATGCCCCGGAAGGCATCCCCTCTTTCGTCTTCGTTCATCGGTAACTTTACTTGGAGCTATATTTTTATTCACCACATGATATGTGTTTTGCTTGGAGCGTCATTTTCTCTTGTTAGTATTTGCTTTCTGTCATTTAGAATAATGTTTTTCATCTTTAGTTTCAATAAAGAAGTCAAGGATAGCCTTTGCCATGCTTATTTTGCTAGTATACATGTTGCTGTTTGAAAACAGAAAGTTTACCGCTGTTGCAAAAATTCCCTAGAAAAGTCAGAGAGTGATATAATGTTGAAACTTTTTGCATAATGAGCTATGATAAATTTAATACAGTTTGAATTTTATTTCATAATTTTTGGAGTTAGGGAAGTATGATGAATCTTGCATTCTTTACAGAATATACTGTTTTGGCAGATTGCTGTTATGGTTGCATTGTTGCATATGTTTGCTTGTTTAATGATTCTATTTGAGGATAGGAGTATTAAATATGCAGAGGAATTTAGTATGCAATGTTGAATAATAATTTTAGTGATTTTTTACAGCAGAAAATGATAAGGTTTTGCATTGGTTTATACTAACCTATCTCACGAGTTCTTGTTGAGTTTGGTGTGGATGAAGCTTTTGAGAAATTGAGAAACCATGATATGAGAGGAATTAAGGAGACACAAAAGTTCAAGCTTGGGGATGCCCATGGCACCCCAAGATAATATTTCAAGAAGTCTCAAGCATCTAAGCTTGGGGATGCCCCGGTAGGCATCCCACCTTTCTTCTTCAACAACTATCGGTTAGTATCGGTTGAGCCTAAGTTTTTGCTTCTTCACATGAGTTGTGCTATCCTTGCAATGTCATTTTATTTTGTTTTGCTTGCTGTTTGAATACTACCAAGATCTGAAATTCCTTAATGTTAGAGAGTCTTCACATAGTTGCACAATTATTCGACTACTCATTGATCTTCACTTATATCTTTCGGAGTAGTTTGTCATTTGCTCTAGTGCATCACTTATATCTTTTAGAGCACAATGGTAGTTATATTTTGAATAAATTGCTAGTCTCTCATGCTTCACTTATATTATTTTGAGAGTCTTTTAGAACATCATGGTATTTGCTATGGTTATAAAGTTGGTCCTAGAATGGTAGGCATCCAAGTTGGGTATAATAAAAACTATCATAGAAAGTGAATTGGATGCTATGATCAATTTGATACTTGATAATTGTTTTGAGATATGGAGGTAGTGATATTAAAGTCATGCTAGTTGTGTGATTATGAATTTAAAGAATGCTTGTGTTGAAGTTAGTAAGTCCCGTAGCATGCACGTATGGTTAAAGTTGTGTAATAAATTTGAAACATGAAGTGTACCTGGCTTGTGCATCCTTATGAGTGGCGGTCGGGGACGAGCGATGGTATTTTCCTACCAATCTATCCCCTAGGAGCATGCGCGTAGTACTTGATTTTTGATGACTTCTAATTTTTTGCAATAAGTATATGAGTTCTTTTGACTAATGTTGAGTCCATGGATTATACGCACTTTTACCTTTCCACCATTGCTAGCCTCTTCGGTACCGTGCATTGCCCTTTCTCACCTTGAGAATTGGTGCAAACTTCGCCGGTGCATCCAAACCCCGTGATACGATACGCTCTGTCACACATAAACCTCCTTATATCTTCAAAACAGCCACCATACCTACCTATTATGGCATTTCCATAGCCATTCCGAGATATATTGCCATGCTACTTTCCACCGTTCCGTTCATCATCCTCATGACATACTTTACTTTTGTCATATTGCCATCGCATAATCATGTAGTTAACATCGTATTTGTGGCAAAGCCACCATGCATTATTTTTCATACATGTCACTCTTGATTCATTGCACCATCCCGGTACACCATCGGAGGCATTCATATAGAGTCATATCTTGTTCTAGTTTCGAGTTGTAATTCATATGTTGTAATCAATAGAAGTGTGATGATCATCATTATTAGAGCATTGCCCAAAGAAAAAAAAAGAAAGGCCAAAAGAAAAAAAAGGCCCAAAAAAGAAAAAGAAGAAAAAGAAAAAAGGAAAAAAATAAAAAGGGCAATGTTACTATCTCTTTTTCCACACTTGTGCTTCAAAGTAGCACCTTGTTCTTCATGTAGTGAGTCTCATATATTGTGCTTCAAAGTAGCACCATGTTTTTCATATAGTGAGTCTCTGAAAGTGCAACTATCCCTAGGTGGTTTTGGTAATTAATAACAACATATAGCTCATTGAGCTAATACTATTCCGAGACTATTATTTCAGGAAAGCTCAATGAATGGCATGGCATGGATGATGAAAGTGGATCCCTCAAAATACTGAGGACAAAGGATTGGCTCAAGCTCAAAAGCTCAAGACTCTTCATTTTACATTTTAGTGATCCAAGATCACACTGAGTCTATAGGAAAAGCCAATACTATCAAGGAGGGATGAGGTGTTGCTTAATGAGCCTCTTGCTTCAATGTGCTTAGTGATATGCTCCAAAACCCTCAACTACTTTCCCACATCCACAAATGACCTAAACCCAAAGCCAAAATCGGTCACACCGAAACTTCATATCCGGCGCCACTGATTCCAAAAGTCATAGCCACTGCCACAAACCCTAAGCAAATCGGTCTTACCGATAGGGATCTCGGTCTCACCGAGAAGGGGTTGCAATCTCTCTGTTTCCCTTCGTAACATTTCGGTCTAACCGAAGTGAGCGATCGGTACCACCGAGATTGCAATGTAAACTCTCTGTTTCCTTTTTGTAACATTTCGGTCTCACCAAAAAGAGCAAATCGGTCCCACCGAGTTTACCTGACCAACTCTCTGGAAAGCTTATTACCAAATCGGTCTCACCGAGTTTGTGTAATTGGTCTTACCGAGATTACGTTATGCCCTAACCCTAACTGAATCGGTCTCACCGAGATGCATGTCGGTCCCACCGAAAATCACTAATGGTCACTAGGTTTACTAAATCGGTCCGACCGAGTTTAACGATTCGGTCCCACCGAGTTTGGTAAATTGTGTGTAACGGTTAGATTTTGTGTGGAGGCTATATATACCCCTCCACCTCCTCTTCATTCGTGGAGAGAGCCATCAGAACGAACCTACACTTCCAACTTACCATTTCTGAGAGAGAACCACCTACTCATGTATTGAGGCCAAGATATTCCATTCCTACCATATGAATCTTGATCTCTAGCCTTACCAAGTTGCTTTCCACTCAAATCTTCTTTCCACCAGATCCAAACCCATTGAGAGAGAGTTGATTGTTGGGGAGACTATCATTTGAAGCACAAGAGCAAGGAGTTCATCATCAACGCACCATTTGTTACTTCTTGGAGAGTGGTGTCTCCTAGATTGGCTAGGTGTCACTTGGGAGCCTCCGACAAGATTGTGGAGTTGAACCAAGGAGTTTGTAAGGGCAAGGAGATCGCCTACTTCGTGAAGATCTACCGCTAGTGAGGCAAGTCCTTCGTGGGCGACGTCCATGGTGGGATAGACAAGGTTGCTTCTTCGTGGACCCTTCTTGGGTGGAGCCCTCCGTGGACTCGCGCA
This sequence comes from Triticum timopheevii, assembly GCA_963921465.1. Taxonomy (NCBI): domain Eukaryota; kingdom Viridiplantae; phylum Streptophyta; class Magnoliopsida; order Poales; family Poaceae; genus Triticum; species Triticum timopheevii. Next base: position 193,988,169 of record OY997272.1, read on the forward strand.
GCCGTTACCCTTCATGGGTTGAAGTCTCCATCAACGTGGATGTACGATAGCACCACCTATCGGAACCACGCCAAAAACATCCGTGTCTCCAATTGCGTTTGAATCCTCCAACCCCTTCCCTTTACTTTCTTGCAAGTTGCATGCTTTAATTTCCGCTGCCTATATACTCTTTGCATGCTTGCTTGAATTGTGTGATGATTGCTTGACTTGTCCTAAAGTAGCTAAAATCTGCCAAACTCTAAAATTGGGAAAAGGTTAAGTTTTTATTGGTCAAGTAGTCTAATCACCCCCCTCTAGACATACTTCAAGGTCCTACAAGTGGTATCAGAGCTTTGCTCTCCATTTGCTTTGATTTTCATAGCTTTTGGTGGTCATAGCCTTGGTTTCACAACCTAGGAGAGTATGGCGTCTAGCGAGGGAAATTATCACCATAGAGGTCCTTACTTTGATGGTACTAATTTTGCTAGTTGGAAGCATAAGATGAAAATGCATATTCTTGGACATAACCCCGTCGTTTGGGCAATTATTTGTATTGGCTTGCAAGGTGAATTTTTCGATGGGAGAGAACCGAACTGTGAAGCTAATGCGGAAGAATTGAAGATGCTGCAATACAACGCTCAAGCTTGTGATATCATCTTCAACGGATTGTGCCCCGAAGAATTCAACAAAATCAGCCGTCTTGAGAATGCAAAGGAAATTTGGATACTTTGATTGATATGCATGAAGGTACCGAGTCCGTCAAGGAATCCAAGTTGGATGTGCTCCAAAGTCAGCTTGACAAGTTCAAAATGAAGGATGGTGAAGGTGCCGCTGAAATGTACTCTAGGCTTGCTCTTATCACGAATGAGATTGCCGGCTTAGGGAGTGAAGAGATGACCAACAAATTCATCATCAAGAAGATCTTAAGAGCATTGGATGGAAAGTATGATACCGTGTGCACATTGATTCAAATGATGCCAAACTACAAAGATCTCAAGCCAACAGAAGTCATTGGAAGGATTGTTGCTCATGAGATGTCACTCAAGGATAAGGAGGAACTTCACAACAAGTCAAGTGGTGCCTACAAAGCCTCAAGTGAAGCCCCCACATCATCAAGTGAGAAACCAACCTTCAATGAAGAATTGAGCTTAATGGTGAATAACTTCAACAAATTCTACAAGAGTAGAAGCAAAGAAAGAAGCTCCAAATCAAGGTCTTACAATGACAAGAGATCTTCTAGTCGAGAGCGCAATTGCTACAATTGTGGGAGACCCGGACACTACTCCAATGAGTGTACGGCACCCTACAAAAGAAGAGAAGATTCTCCAAGAAGAAGGAGCAAAAGAGAAGAATCACCACCAAGAGAGAGGAGGAGTAGAGATGATCGTTATGAACGAAGACCCTCACGGAGAAGCAAGGATTTGGAAAGGAAGGACAAGTCATCAAGGAGCTACACAAAACGAAGACATCAAGCTCATGTTGGTGAATGGGTATCCGGCTCCTACTCCGACAATCACTCCGAGAGAAGCTATCACCCCGACTCCGAATATACTCAAGATGAAGGTGTTGCCGGTCTAGCACTTGTGTCAACCAACTCCTACGACATATTTGATTCACCAAATGAAGGTGTTGGAAGATGCTTCATGGCCAAAGGACCAAAGGTAACACATCCCGAGTATGTTGATTTCAATAGTGATGAAGATGACTTGCTTGTGGATGATGATTTACTTGTTGACAACTCTAGTGATGAATACTATGATGAAACATCAATTAACCATGCTAATCATGCTAAAACGAATGACAATGATAAGGAGAAGATTGAGCTTCTAACTAAAGAATTAAACTCTCTTAAGTTAGCTCATGAAACTATCTACGAAGATCATCGAGAACTTTTAAGGGCTCATGAGAAGTTACGCTTTGAAAAGCTCAATCTTGAGCAAGAGCATGAGTTCTTAAAAGCAATCAGTGATGATCTTCGCAGAAAAGTTCTTCTTACATTGCCAAGCGTTTACTCTTATCTACTTACATGCCTCAAGTCAAGTCTTGTAACAAGTACAAGAAAGATACTTCCTCTAGTAGTAACAATAATAATGTCAAATCCAATATTGTTGCTTCTAGTAGTTCTCTTGATTCCACTAATGATTCTCTTAGCCAAGTTACACTTGAGCAAGAAAATAGCTTATTGAAGGGAATTATAGAGAAAGGTGTTTACAAGAGCCTTGCCGGGAGTAAGCAATTCGAGGAAATTGTACGCAAGCAAGGAAGGCACCGGAAGAATCAATATGTTGGTTTTGAACGAAAGTTCAATGCCAATGGAGTTGAGTGGGAAGAAGATCAATACCCCAAGACGAAGTTTGTTCCTCAACAAGAGAAGTATGATCCTACTTCCTTCAAAGGAACACAAGCTCAAGATGATCTTCCACCACAAGACCACAAGAACAAAGGCAAGGACAAGCTTCAAGAAGAGATTGATGCATTTGAAGAAGCACCCAAAGCCTCGTTCAAGTGGGTCCCCAAGACTACGTCAAGTTCTACTTCATCAAGTACAACTACAACTCCAAGGATTCCCATCAAGATGATGTGGATCCCGAAGAAGAAGAACTAGAGAGTTCTCGAGGGTGACTCCGCCAACATTTTTCACTCATATCATTTTGGCAAGAGCAAGCGCAATCAACTTCCACATCTTGCACTGGTTCAAGGAGTCACAAACCCTCATGTTGGTAAGACAAGGGACAAGGTAACCTAATGATTTCATGGACATCATCTTGTGTGTGCATCACTCTATGTCTATGGATATTCTTGTTTGTTCCTTGTGGGACTAACCCATGTAGGTAAGTTGAAAGTGCAACGCACTCCAAAGGATTGCTCCAAGTGGTCTACATCAACATTGAGCATCTACATCTTCAACACCTACATGAAGTCATCATCGACAAAACCCAAGGTTAGTTCATCCCTCTAAGGGGGGATCTCACATCTAGGGGGAGCTTAACTCTAAGAATTGAGTCAAAGCAACTCTAATGGTGTGAACACATTAGTGCATTATGTAAAAGTGGTAACCCCACTTGAGCTTAAACGATGAGTATGACCTATGATCAAATGTTCTCATTTGACTCCTAAGTCAATATACTCATATATAGATGACCTAGTCATCGCCAATTGTTTGATAGATGCTAAAATTGGTTGTGCATGCTTTGCCACATATTTCATTTGCTATCTTACTGTGTGAGCATGTTGGTGCATATTTTACTCATTCAAGGACATCCACTTGTTGTTTTGATTGTTTGGTTTCTTTTCTTTTTGCCAAGTGGATGGACAAGAATGCCTAAGAACCTTCTTTAGCTATCTATGCTTTTCTCATCTCAAACTCTATTCATGCTACATCACAAAATTTGATCAAGTTAGATTCGAACCACTCTGTGTGAGGAGCACTCGGAGTCCCCAATTCGTCATAGACAAACTTCCAAAACCTCTTTGTGATTCTCGGTCTGACCAATTCTCCCATTTCGGTCCTACCGAGATCACCAAGTTGATCTGAGTTTTCAATCTCGGTGCAACCGATTTGAACTTTTCGGTCTCACCGATTTGCTATAACTGAACTCAGTTATGCATCTCGGTGCTACCGAGTTGTTCCACTCGGTCACACCGACAGGGTCGGGCTATATATAGCCATGGGCAAAAGTTTGGAAATGTCTCCGAAACCCTTCGCCCGCGCAATAGCTCGCTCTGCCATCGTGGTCTCCGGATCGTCTCCTCGCCGCTAGCAGCCTCCTGTCGCTGGTCTTCGCCGCCATCAACGAAAATCGTCCCCGCCATTGCCGCCGTAGCCGCCGTAGCAAGTCCACCACCAAGTTAGGGTATGGACTTGATCTTTGTGCTATCCACATCTGATTCCTAGCACATTGTTTACATATTGATTCTTGCCATGATTGAGATTCTTCTATCCAGCCAAAATAGTCCGTAGTTTAGATGTGATTCAAATTTTTAGGGTTAGGTTTCCGCCGAAACCATCTCGGACCCACCGAGTTCAAAAACTCGGTCTCACCGATTTGGCGTATGACATTGCACTAGTGACTCTCGGTCCGACCGAGAATTACTAATCGGTGCGACCGATTTGAAGACTCTGTGAAACCCTAGCAGTCTCGGTGCCACCGAACTGAAACTCGGTCCAACCGAGATCATCAGTTTAGGTTCCAAAACTGCTTCGGTATCACCGAGTTTGAAAATCGGTTGATCCAAAATGCTTTCTGTGGAAAACTAAAACTGAACTTTTGGATCATTCTTTTGCAAAAATCTCTGCATTTTGTGATGCTCATCTATTCTATCTCATCTATAACTCTTCACAGGGTCAGCAGTCAGCTTTTGCAGTATGTCTGATCAGAGTGACAGCCAGAACAGGTCTGAAGAGCACATGGACTTGAGTGAGGGCACTAGTCCCTTAACTTCAGATGATGGGAGCAGAAGCACTCCTAGCAATTTGCCTAAGGCTGCAACTAAGCAAAGGAAGAAGAGAACCTCAGACTCAGAAGATGAGGATTACAAAGCTGAGGAGGATGAGGCCACTTCCAAGAAGGTGGTGCTCAAGAAAGAGTATGGCTCTGCACAAAGCACAAAGCCAGGCCTGAAGAAGAAAGTTCCTGCCAAGAGAACTCCAATGCCAAAGGCCAGGAAGTCCACTCAAGTGCCAGCTCAAGCTCAACCCAAACAGGCACCTGCAAGGAAAGAGCCACCATCAAAACCTCAGAAAGTCCCCACTGGTGCAACCATGAAGTTCACAACTGAATCAGAGGATGATGGTGATCAGGATAAGAAAAAGAAGAGAGCTAGAACCACAACTGCCAAGGTCCTTGGAAAGCCCTCAATGAGAAGGGATTCTGATGAAGAGGAAGAGGATGCTGCACCAGCTCCTAAGGCAGCTAAGCTTATGGGAGATGCAATCAGGTCAGGGGCTACAACATCAAAGCCCAAAGATGCACCCAAAGCTGCCTCCAAGGCCAAGCAAGCTCCAAAGAGGAATACTAGGAGTATTCCAGCTACAGAGAAGAACAAGGCCCCAGTGCCAAATGTTGCAGAAGATGAAGATGAAGAAGGACAGGTCCTCAGAAAGCTCAAGCCCAAGATACCAGACCACAATGATGTCCATCGTGTGGCTGAGGACATAAGAATTAGGAAGGATTCAGGGCTGAGGCTGTGGAGGATGGAAGACCCATATGCTTCAAGAAGAAGAACTACTGTTGACTACAGGTTCCACACAAAGGAACAGCAAGACTTTTATGAGACCATTCTGTTGGACAAGAAGCCCATTGTCTGTGATATGAGGTGGGTTGACTGGAAATTCATCAGGGAGAATGAGCAGCACTACCCTGGAGTGGAGGAGAGCTTTATTGCTTGTGGAGTAGCAGATTTTGTTGGACAAAAGTTCACCAACTGGAATTATGAGCTTATCATGCAGTTCTACTCCACAGCACACTTTTATCCAGATGGTAGAATTGTGTGGATGTCTGAAGGTACAAGGTACCAATCCACTGTTGAAGAATGGGCAAGTTTGATCAATGCCCCCAAGGAAGAAGGGGATGACTTGGACATATATGCAAAGAATAAGTTGGGTCACAATTCAATGGCTCACATGTACAAGGAAATTCCTGACAAGGCTGTAGAGACTCACAAGTTTGGATCAGTCCACTTTCTGCTGTCAGGATTGGCAACCATCAATTGGATTCTGAGGCATAATTTGTTGCCCAAGTCAGGTGACCATAACATGATCAGAGGACATGCCATCAACATGCTGCATGTGTTTGATGTGCCCCAGAAGTTCAAATTCATGAGCCTGATCATTGAGACAATCAAGAGGACTGCAGCAGATCAGAAGAGGATCTGTGGATATGCACCTCAAATTCAAGAATTGATCAACTCCAAGATGGGCATAGGGAAATATCAGTTGGATAAGGAACACTTTCCAATTTATCCAGACTTTGAGGACAATGAGGTTGTCATGAATGAAGATGATCCACAATCAGTCCAAGCTCAGGAGAAGAAGGAGAAGGCAAAACAGGAGAAGGCTGCCAAGATGCCAACTCAAGAGGAGGCATCTGAGTATTTCTTGAAGACCAAACAAGAGCAGCTTGGTTACTTGATAGCATCAACTCTGAGGATTAAGAAAGGGTTGGCCACCCTAACTCAAAACCAGGAGAGCCTGGAGAGAATCATGGAACAAAAGTTCTATGATCTAGATGTCAAGGTAAATGAGATTCAGTCAGTTGTAGAGCAGCTACAGGATGACATGCAGGAGAGGAAGGGCAAGACAACCACCAATGTGTTTGCCAGAGTGCCCAGAGCCCAGAGGTCAGTTGCAGTGCCAGTGACAGACACTAGAGCTACAACTTCAGCACCAGCTACTGCCCCAACAGTTCCAGTGCAACCAACTCCAACACCAACTCCTCTAGCACCCTCTACTTCAATTGAAGCCTTCGTCCAAGGAGCCATCTATACACCACCACCAGAAGATCAAGCCTGAGAGACGATCTAGCACTATGCATTTTCTATGAACTTTTTGGTAACTTGTTGCCAAAGGGGGAGAAAAATGTATAGATCATAGGCTTTGAGAGAGAGTGTTGCTTTTATTCTCTCTTGCTTTATTTGGTGATTTTTCAAACTTTGTTTGCTTTTGGTTGAGATACTATGCCTGTGAGACATTGATGATCATGTGTTTGATCATAAGCTACACTTATGCATGCTTGATATTATCCTATCTATCTTATGTGATCACTCACTATGCTTGGTGATGAGTGCATGTATTCATTGTTTATTATTTTGAGCGCTCCACCAAGATGTATGTGACATGGAAGAGTAACCCATGATCCTAATTCATTGTGCATTTGCAGTCCAAAGCAAATCTTAGACTATGCACAAATTTAGGGGGAGCTCTTGCTTATCACATACTTCTCAAAGCGACGATGTTATTCAATCTTATTATCTTTTGTTGAAGCTTTGATCTATATGTTGTCATCAATTACCAAAAAGGGGGAGATTGAAAGTGCAACTATCCCTAGGTGGTTTTGGTAATTAATAACAACATATAGCTCATTGAGCTAATACTATTCCGAGACTATTATTTCAGGAAAGCTCAATGAATGGCATGGCATGGATGATGAAAGTGGATCCCTCAAAATACTAAGGACAAAGGATTGGCTCAAGCTCAAAAGCTCAAGACTCTTCATTTTACATTTTAGTGATCTAAGATCACATTGAGTCTATAGGAAAAGCCAATACTATCAAGTAGGGATGAGGTGTTGCTTAATGAGCCTCTTGCTTCAATGTGCTTAGTGATATGCTCCAAAACCCTCAACTACTTTACCACATCCACAAATGACCTAAACCCAAAGCCAAAATCGGTCACACCAAAACTTCATATCCGGCGCCACCGATTCCAAAAGTCATAGCCACTGCCACAAACCCTAAGCAAATCGGTCTTACCGATAGGGATCTCGGTCTCACCGAAATGGGGTTGCAATCTCTCTGTTTCCCTTCGTAACGTTTCGGTCTAACCGAAGTGAGCGATCGGTCCCACCGAGATTGCAATGTAAACTCTCTGTTTCCTTTTTGTAACATTTTGGTCTCACCGAAAAGAGCAAATCGGTCCCACCGAGTTTACCTGACCAACTCTCTGGAAAGCTTATTACCAAATCGGTCTCACCAAGTTTGTGTAATCGGTCTTACTGAGATTACGTTATGCCCTAATCCTAACTGAATCGGTCTCACCGAGATGCATGTCGGTCCCACCGAAAATCACTAACAGTCACTAGGTTTACTAAATCGGTCCGACCGAGTTTAACGATTCGGTCCCACCGAGTTTGGTAAATTGTGTGTAACGGTTAGATTTTGTGTGGAGGCTATATATACCCCTCCACCTCCTCTTCATTCGTGGAGAGAGCCATCAGAACGAACCTACACTTCCAACTTACCATTTCTGAGAGAGAACCACCTACTCATGTGTTGAGGCCAAGATATTCCATTCCTACCATATGAATCTTGATCTCTAGCCTTCCCAAGTTGCTTTCCACTCAAATCTTCTTTCCACCAGATCCAAACCCGTTGAGAGAGAGTTGAGTGTTGGGGAGACTATCATTTGAAGCACAAGAGCAAGGAGTTCATCATCAACGCACCATTTATTACTTCTTGGAGAGTGGTGTCTCCTAGATTGGCTAGGTGTCACTTGGGAGCCTCCAACAAGATTGTGGAGTTGAACCAAGGAGTTTGTAAGGGCAAGGAGATCGCCTACTTCGTGAAGATCTACCGCTAGTGAGGCAAGTCCTTCGTGGGCGACGGCCATGGTGGGATAGACAAGGTTGCTTCTTCGTGGACCCTTCTTGGGTGGAGCCCTCCGTGGACTCGCGCAGCCGTTACCCTTCGTGGGTTGAAGTCTCCATCAACGTGGATGTACGATAGCACCACCTATCGGAACCACGCCAAAAACATTCGTGTCTCCAATTGCGTTTGAATCCTCCAAACCCTTCCCTTTACTTTCTTGCAAGTTGCATGCTTTAATTTCCGCTGCCTATATACTCTTTGCATGCTTGCTTGAATTGTGTGATGATTGCTTGACTTGTCCTAAAGTAGCTAAAATCTGCCAAACTCTAAAATTGGGAAAAGGTTAAGTTTTTATTGGTCAAGTAGTCTAATCACCCCCCCTCTAGACATACTTCAAGGTCCTACAGTCTCATAAGTTGTCTTTTCCATACTAGTCGGAATTTTTCATTATAGAACTTGGCTTGTATATTCCTATGATGGGCTTCCTCAATTGCCCTAGGTCTTCGTGAGCAAGCAAGTTGGATGCACACCCACTAGTTTTCTTTTGTTGAGCATTCATTTATAGCTCTAGCGCATCTATTGCATGGCAATCCCTACTCCCCATGTTGACATCAATTGATGGGCATGTCCATATCCCGTTGATTATCCTCGTCAATGTGAGACTTTCTACTTTTTTGTCTTCTCCACACAATCCCCATCATCATATTCTGTTCCACCCATAGTGCTATATCCATGGCTCACGCTCATGTATTGCGTGAGGATTGAAAAAGTTTGAGATTATTTAAGTATGAAACAATTGCTTGGCTTGTCATCGGGGGTATAGAAGTTGGGAACATCTTTGTGTGACAAAAATGAAGCATAGCCTAACTATATGATTTTGTAGGGATGAACTTTCTTTTGCCATGTTATTTTGAGAAGACATGATTACTTTGATTAGTATGCTTGAAGTGTTACTATTTCTTTTATCAATATGAACTTTTATTTTGAATCATTTGGATCTGAACATTCATGCCATAATAAAGAAAATTACATTGAGAATTATGCTAGGTAGCATTTCACATCAAAAATTCTGTTTTTATCATTTACCTACTCGAGGACGAGCAGGAATTAAGCTTGGGGATGCTTGATACGTCTCCAACGTATCTATAATTTTTTATTGTTCCATGCTATTATATTACCCCTTTTGGATGTTTATGGGCTTTATTTTACACATTTATATCATTTTTTGGCCTAACCTATTAACCGGAGGCCCAGCCCATATTGCTGTTTTATTGCCTGTTTCAGTATTTCGAAGAAAAGGAATATCAAACGGAGTCCAAACGGAATGAAACCTTCGGCAGCGTGATTTTTTGGAAGAATATCATCCTGGAGACTTGGAGTTCACGCCAGAAGATCCTCGAGGAGGCCAGGAGATAGGGGGGCGCACCCTCCCCTACTGGGCGCGCCCCCCTGTCTCATGGGCCCCTCGAGCACCTCCTGACCGATTTCTTTCGCCTATAGAAGCCTACGTACCCTAAAACCATCGAATATCAAGATAGATCGGGAGTTCCGCCGCCGCAAGCCTCCGTAGCCACCAAAAACCTCTCGGGAGCCCGTTCCGGCGCCCTGCTGGAGGGGGAATCCATCACCGGTGGCCATCTTCATCATCCCAGCGCTATCCATGACGAGGAGGGAGTAGTTCACCCTCGGGGCTGAGGGTATGTACCAATAGCTATGTGTTTGATCTCTCTCTCTATCGTGTTCTCTATATGGCACGATCTTGATGTATCGCGAGCTTTGCTATTATAGTTGGATCTTATGTTGTTTCTCCCCCTCTACTCTCTTGTGATGAATTGAGTTTCCCTCTTGAAGTTATCTTATCGGATTGAGTCTTTGATTTTGAGAACACTTGATGTATGTCTTGCCGTGTTTATCTGTGGTTACAATGGGATATCACGTGCTACTTGATGTATGTTTTGGTGACCAACTTGCGGGTTCCGCCCATGAACCTATGCATAGGGGTTGGCACACATTTTCTTGACTCTCCGGTAGAAACTTTGGGGCACTCTTTGAAGTACTTTGTGTTGGTTGGATGAATCTGAGATTGTGTGATGCATATCGTGTAATCATGCCCACGGATACTTGAGGTGACAATGGAGTATCTAGGTGACATTAGGGTTTTGGTTGATTTGTGTCTTAAGGTGTTATTCTAGTATGAACTCTATGGTAGATCGATCCGAAAGAATAACTTTGAGGTGGTTTCGTACCCTACCATAATCTCTACGTTTGTTCTCCGCTATTAGTGGCTTTGGAGTGACTCTTTGTTGCATGTTGAGGGATTGTTATATGATCTATCTATGTTATTATTGTTAAAAGAACTTACACTAGTGAAAGTATGAACCCTAGGCCTTGTTTCCTATCATTGCAATACCGTTTACGCTCACTTTTATCATTAGTTACCTTGCTGTTTTTTATATTTTCAGATTACAAATACCTTTATCTACTATCCATATTGCACTTGTATCACCATCTCTTCACCGAACTAGTGCACCTATACAATTTACCATTGTATTGGGTGTGTTGGGGACACAGGAGACTCTTTGCTATTTGGTTGCAGGGTTGTTTGAGAGAGACCATCTTCATCCTACGCCTCCCATGGATTGATAAACCTTAGGTCATCCACTTGAGGGAAATTTGCTACTGTCCTACAAACCTATGCACTTGGAGGTCCAACAACGTCTACAAGAAGAAGGTTGTATAGTAGACATCATCAGGTCATTCCGAGAACTTTTATTTCTGCATAAAAATAACACCATTGCAGTTCTGCTGAAAACAGCGTCAGTCCGGGTTAGTTCCATTCAAATCATGCAAGTTAGAGTCCAAAACAAGGGCAAAAGTGTTTGGAAAAGTAGATACAACGGAGATGTATCAACTCCCCCAAGCTTAAACCTTTGCTTGTCCTCAAGCAATTCAGTTGACAAACTGAAAGTGATAAAGAAAAACTTTTACAAACTCTGTTTGTGCTTGTTGTTGTAAATATGTAAAGCCAACATTCAAGTTTTCAGCAAATATTATGAACTAATCATATTCACAATAACACTTAGATCTCATGTTTACTCATATCAATGGCATAATCAACTAGCGAGCAATAATAATAAAACTCGGATGACAACACTTTCTCAAAACAATCATAATATGATATAACAAGATGGTTTCTCGCTAGCCCTTTCTGAGACCGCAAAACATAAATGCAGAGCACCTCTGAAGATCAAGGACTGACTAAACATTGTAATTCATGGTAAAAAAGATCCAGTCATAGTCATACTCAATATAAATTAACAGTAATGCATGCAAATGACAACGGTGCTCTCCAACTGGTGCTTTTAATAAGAGGATGATGACTCAACATAAAAGTAAACAGATAGGCCATTCGCAGAGGGAAGCAGGGATTTGTAGAGGTGCCAAAGCTCGATTTTGAAATAGAGATAAATAATACTTTGTGCGGTATACTTTCATTGTCACCATAACAACTGAGAGATCTCGATATCTTCCATGCTACACACATTATAGGCGGTTCCCAAACAGAAACGTAAAGTTTATACTCCCCCTCCACCAACAAGCGTCAAGCCATGGCTTGCCTGAAACAACGGGTGCCTCCAACTAACAACAATCCTGGGGGAGTTTTGTTTGCAATTATTTTGATTTGATTTGAGCATGGGACTAGGCATCCCGGTTACCAGCCATTTTCTCGTGAGTGAGGAGCGGAGTCCACTCCTCTTGAGAATAACCCACCTAGCATGGAAGATACAGACAACCCTAGTTGATACATGAGCTCTTCGAGCATACAAAACAGAATTTCATTTGAAGGTTTGGAATTTGGCACATACAAATTTACTTGGAACGACAGGTAGATACCGCATATAGGAAGGTATGGTGGACTCATATGGAATAACTTTGGGGTTTATGGAAGTGGATGCACAAGCAGTATTCCCGCTTAGTACAAGTGAAGGCTAGAAAGAGACTGGGAAGCGACCAACTAGGGAGCGACAACAGTCATGAACATGCATTAAAATTAATCAACACTAAGTGCAAGCATGAGTAGGATATAATCCACCATGAACATAAATATCGTGGAGGCTATGTTGATTTTGTTTCAACTACATGCGTGAACATGTGCCAAGTCAAGTCACTTGAATCATTCAAAGGAGGATACCACCCTATCATACCACATCACAACCATTTTAATAGCATGTTGGCATGCAAGGCAAACCATTATAAGCTCCTAGCTAATTAAGCATGGCATAAGCATCTATGATCTCTAATTGTCATTGCAAACATGTTTATTCATAATAGGCTGAATCAAGAATGATGAACTAATCATATTTACAAAAACAAGAGAGGTCGAGTTCATACCAGCTTCTCTCATCTCAATCAGTTCATCATATATCGTCATTATTGCCTTTCACTTGCACGACCGAACAGTGTGGATAATAATAATAGTGCACGTGCATTGGACTAAGATGGAATCTGCAAGCATTCAATTCAAGGGAGAAGACAAGGTAATATGGGCTCTTGGTTAAATCAACAATAATGCATATGAGAGAAATTCAACATTTTCATCATGGTCTTCTCCTCTCGACCCCCAAAGAAAAGAAAAGAAATAAAACTATTTACACGGGAAAGCTCCCAACAAGCAAAAGAAGAATGAGAAATCTTTTTGAGTTTTCTTTTAATTACTACTACTACAGGCATGGAAAGTAAACTAGCTAAAAGCTACAACTAATTTTTTTTGTTTTTTCTTAAGGTTATTCAAACACACAAGAAGAAAGCAAGAAAAAGAAAATAAACTAGCATGGATAGTACAATGAAAAAGTATGAGTACCGACAACTAGAGTGTGTGAACATGAATGTAATGTCGGTGAGAAATACGTACTCCCCCAAGCTTAGGCTTTTGGCCTAAGTTGGTCTATGCCCATGGATTAGAGCTACTCTCTCCGGTGTATTGAGGAGTGTCATCTGAGTACCACTAGCTGGCAATCTCCTCCGGATCCCACTGATAAAAGGACTGTCTGCTACGTCTTGAGCTTGCATTGGTTTTCCTTGAAGAGGAAAGGGTGATGCAGCAATAGTAGCGTAAGTATTTCCCTCAGTTTTTGAGAACCAAGGTATCAATCTAGTAGGAGGCTCCTCAAAAGTCCCACACACCTACACAAACAAACAAAGAACTCGCAACCGACGGAATAAAGGGGTTGTTAATCCCTTCACGGCCACTTGCGAAAGTGAGATCTGATAGAGATAGTATGATAAGATAAATATATTTTTGGTATTTTATGATATAGATTGGAAAAGTAAAGATGCAAATAAAAGTAGATTGAAAGCTTATATGATAAAAGATAGACCCGGGGGACATAGGTTTCACTAGTGGCTTCTCTCAAGATAGCATAAGTATTATGGTGGGTGAACAAATTACTGTCGAGCAATTGATAGAAAAGCGAATAATTATTAGATTATCTAGGCATGATCATGTATATAGGCATCATGTCCGCAACAAGTAGACCGACTCCTTCCTGCATCTACTACTATTACTCCACACATCGACCGCTATCCAGCATGCATCTAGAGTATTAAGTTCATAAGAACAGAATAACGCATTAAGAAAGATGACATGATGTAGAGGGATAAACTCATGCAATATGATATAAACCCCATCTTTTTATCCTCGGTGGCAACAATACAATACGTGCCTTGCTGTCACTGGGAAAGGACACCGCAAGATTGAACCCAAAGCTAAGCACTTCTCCCATTGCAAGAAAGATCAATCTAGTAGGCCAAACCAAACTGATAATTCGAAGAGACTTGCAAAGATAACTCAATCATACATAAAAGAATTCAGAGGAGATTCAAATATTTCTCATAGATAAACTTGATCATAAACCTACAATTCATCGGATCTCGACAAACACACCACAAAAAGAGTTACATCAAATAGATCTCCAAGAAGATCGAGGAGAACATGGTATTGAGATCCAAAAAGAGAGAAGAAGCCATCTAGCTAATAACTATGGACCCGAAGGTCTGTAGTAAACTACTCACAACTCATCGGAGGGGCTATGGTGTTGATGTAGAAGCCCTCCATGGTTTGTTCCCCCTCCGGCGGAGCGCCGGCGAAGGCTCCAAGATGGGATCTCGCGGATACGGAAGGTTGCGGCGGTGGAATTAGTTTTTCGTGGCTTGTTTTGATGTTCTCGGGGTACATGGGTATATATAGGAGGAAGAAGTAGGTCGGTGGCCGCCCGAGGGGCCCACGAGATAGGGGCGCGCCCTGTAGGGGTGGGCGCGCCCTCCACCCTCGTGGCCACCTCGGCTGCTTCTTGACTTGCACTCCAAGTCCTTTGGATCACATTCGTTCCAAAAATCATGCTCCCGAAGGTTTCATTGCATTTGGACTCCGTTTGATATTCCTTTTCTTCGAAATACTGAAATAGGCAAAAAAACAACAATACGGGCTGGGCCTCCGGTTAGTAGGTTAGTCCCAAAAATGATATAAATGTGTAAAGTAAAGCCCATAAACATCCAAAATGGGTAATATAATAGCATGAAACAATCAAAAATTATAGATACATTGGAGAAGTATCAAGCATCCCCAAGCTTTATTCCTGCTCGTGCTCGAGTAGGTAAATGATAAAAACAGAATTTTTGATGTGGAATGCTACCTAGCATAATTCTCAATGTAATTTTCTTTATTGTGGCATGAATGTTCAGATCCAAATGATTCAAAATAAAAGTTCATATTGACATAAGAAATAGTAATACTTCAAGCATACTAATCAAAGCAATCATGTCTTCTCAAAATAACATGTCTAAAGAAAGTTATCCCTACAAAATCATATAGTCTGGTTGTTGCTCTATCTTTATCACACAAAGTATTTAATCATGCACAACCCCAATAACAAGCCAAGCAATTGTTTCATAGTTTAGTAATCTCAAACTTTTTCAACTTTCACGCAATACATGAGCGTGAGCCATGGACATAGCACTATATGTGGAATAGAATGGTGGTTGTGGAGAAGACAAAAAGGAGAAGATAGCCTCACATCAACTAGGCGTATCAACGGGCTATGGAGATGCCCATTAATAGATATCAATGTGAGTGAGTAGGGATTGCCATGCAACAGATGCACTAGAGCTATAAATGTATGAAAGCTCAACAAAAGAAACTAAGTGGGTGTGCATCCAACTTGCTTGCTCACGAAGACCTAGGGCATTTTGAGGAATCCCATCATTGGAATATACAAGCCAAGTTCTATAATGAAAAATTCCCACTAGTATATGAAAGTGACAACATAGGAGACTCTCTATCATGAAGACCATGGTGCTACTTTGAAGCACAAGTGTGGTAAAAAGGATAGTAGCATTGTCCCTTCTCTCTTTTTCTCTCATTTTTATTTTTTTCTTTTTCTTTTTTTTCTTTCTTTTTTTCCTCTTTGGGCCACCTCTTTTTTTCTTTTGGCCTTTCTTTTTTTTCTTTTTTTCTTTAGTCCGAAGTCTCATCCCGACTTGTGGGGGAATCATAGTCTCCATCATCCTTTCCTCATTGGGACAATGCTCTAATAATGAAGATCGTCACACTTTTATTTACTTACAACTCAAGATTACTACTCAATACTTAGAACAAGATATGACTCTATATGAATGCCTCCGGCGGTGTACCGGGATATGCAATGAATCAAGAGCGACATGTATGAAAATTATGAAGGTGGCCTTGCCACAAATACGATGTCAACTACATGATCATGCAAAGTGCAATATGACAATGATGATGCGTGTCATATAAACGGAACGGTGGAAAGTTGCATGGCAATATATCTTGGAATGGATATGGAAATGCCATAATAGGTAGGTATGGTGGCTGTTTTGAGGAAGGTATATGGTGGGTGTATGGTACCGGCGAAAGTTGCGCGGTACAAGAGAGGCTAGCAATGGTGGAAGGTGAGAGTGCGTATAATCCATGAACTCAACATTGGTCAAAAGAACTCATATACTAATTGCAAAAATCTACAAGTCATCAAAAACAAAGTATTACGCGCATGCTCCTAGGGGGATAGATTGGTAGGAAAAGACCATCGCTCGTCCCCGACCACCACTCATAAGGAAGACAACCAATAAATAAAATTGTGCTCCAACTTCATCACAAAGCGATTCACCATACGTGCATGCTATGGGAATCACAAACTTCAACACAAGTATTCTTTATATTCATAATCACTCAACTAGCATGACTCTAATATTACCACCTCTTATACCTCAAAACAATTATCAAGTATCAAATTGATCATAGCATCCAATTCACTTTCTATGATAGTTTTTATTATACCCAACTTGGATGCCTACCATTCTAGGACCAATTTTATAACCATAGCAAATACCATGATATTATAAGAGACTCTCAAAATAATATAAGTGAAGCATGAGAGATCAATAATTTCTATAAAATTAAGCCACCGCCGTGCTCTAAAAGATATAAGTGAAGCACTAAAGCAAAAACTATCTAGCTCAAAAGATATAAGTGAAGCACATAGCATATTCTAATAAATTCTAATCAAGTGGGCTTCTCCCAAAAGGTGTGTACAGCAAGGATGATTGTGGTAAACTAAAAAGCAAAGACTAATATCATACAAGACGCTCCAAGCAAAACACATATCATGTGGCGAATAAAAATATAGCTCCAAGTAAAGTTACCAATGAACAAAGACGAAAGAGGGGATGCCTTCCGGGGGCATCCCCAAGCTTCGACTTTTGGCTATTCTTGAATATCTTGGGGTGCCATGGGCATCCCCAAGCTTAGGCTTTTGCCACTCTTTATTCCATAGTCCATCAAATCTTTACCCAAAACTTGAAAACTTCACAACACAAAACTCAACAGGAAATCTCATAAGCTCCGTGAGTGAAAGAAAGCAAAACCACCACATAAGGTACTGTAATGAACTCATTCTTTATTTATATTGGTGTTAAACCTACTGTATTCCAAGTTCTCTATGGTTCATACCCTTACATACTAGCCATAGATGCATCAAAATAAGCAAACAACACACGAAAAACAGAATTTGTCAAAAACAGAACAGTCTGTAGCAATCTGTAACTCTAGAATACTTCTAGAACTCTAAAAATCCTACCAAAATAGGAAGTCCTGGGAAATCTGTCTGTTGATCTACAGCAAAAAGAATCAACGAAAAATCACGTTTTTGTGATTTAACAAAACTAAATTCGTGCGTGCAAAGTTTCTGTTTTTCAGCAGAATTAAATTAACTATCACCGCAGGTTATCCTATACGTTCTACTTGGCACAAACACTAATTAAAACATAAAAACACATCTAAACACAAGGTAGATGCAAAATTTATTACTAAATAGGAACAAAAACAAAAAACACAAATAAAGTTGGGTTGCCTCCCAACTAGCGCTATCGTTTAACGCCCCTAGCTAGGCATAAAAGCGAGGATAGATCTAAGTAGTACCATCTTTGGCACTCAATTCATAAGTAGCTCGCATGATAGATTCATAAGGTAATTTAATTCATAAGTAGTACCAACAAGTCGCCGCCACTACGGTTTGGTTAAATTTCAAACGGCCAGTTGGAAGGAACCATTGGCCGAGTTGCTGACATGGTTCATACGGGATCATTTATAACCCACCGCAGTCACTTCAACCTTCTGTGGATTCACATTGCGTTATGAATGCCAAAGATATACACTTTCTGCTGTGGTCAAATATGAAGAATCTCAAGCCAACTCTTCGAGTCATCTTGAGACTCGGGGGCTACAATGATATATGGTATGGCTCGGCGAAATTAGCCGGTTTCAAAGAATTCAAGAACTCTAGGTCATTGAAGGGAAGATAACCCGACCTTGGAGGCTACTGCTTTATTGGCGAATATTTAAAGGCCGTCAGAAAAATTTCCGGCTCAAAATGAAGATTCTGGTTTAAAATACAGCTCAAGAGACATCTCTTTCCCGCAAAGCTTTGAAGCTCTCAAAACCGGTTCAACATCCGGCTCAAGGTAAATTTGTCCCTTACAAAGCTTTGAGGATCTCAATATCCGGTTTAGAAATTTCTGGTTCAAAAAGAATTAATCTCTCGCAAGATCAAGATCTCAGGCAAATTAATGGTTACCAAAGTGAACTTGTTGCCATGATGCACAGTTCAAAACATGGGTATCCTGCCTTACGGCTTATCTTATTATGGTCACTTGGGGGCTTCCTGCTCATCGGGCATAGCTATCAGTACCCTCTTGATCGGCGCAATGCCAAAATTTATATGGTCACTTGGGGGCTTCCTGTTCAAACATAGGTCGTATTCGAACCAAAGAGAACATAGCTGTCGATACCCTTTTGATTGGCAAACTGCCGAACCCACTTGGGGGCTTCTTGATTGTATCCGAATCATAGCTCAACCCCTTTGGGAATCGACGTGGATCATATTCGAATCAGTGTCGCTAAACAACTCTTAAGGTCATTGGGGGCTTCCTGTTCAAACATAGGTCGTATTCAAACCAAAGAGAACATAGTTGTCGATACCCTCTTGATCGGCATCGCCAAAGCCACTGGGGGCTATATGATCGTATTCGAATCTTAGCTTAACCCCTTTGGAATGGTTTACTGATCGTATTCGAATCAAAAGCCTCAAAAAATTTATCTGTTTTTATACAATCGCAAGTATTTGATTTGTCACAAATATCATATGTGTCGGCTCTCACAGAGTTGAGTTATCACCTTCACTGTCCGGGTCACATAAACCGGTGGTGTCGGGGGTTGGATGCGACATATGCCAACGGGTGGCTTATCATGGTGGGGGCGAGTAGAACGTCGCCGGTGCCTGGAAACGGGATGAGGCGCAGACATGCACGCCGATGAATCTTACCCAGCTTCGGGGCTCTCCGGGGAGATAACACCCCTACTGCTGCTCTATGGGGTCTCCGCATGATCACTATGGGACGATAATACAAAGGTGCTCCTTGAGCTGTTTCGGATGGCGGGAGGGAGCAAGGCTAGCTCCTTCCTTTGCTTGCTATGTGTCTAAAAACCTATTCAGGGCCGAACCCTTTGCATGGGTGCCCTGGGGGGTTTATATAGGCCTACCCCCCGAGGGTACAATGGTAAACTGACTGGGTGTGGCCCCCAGCTGTCTGTCTCTCATGCCGCCGCCCCCTCCCCCTGCCGGCTTCTGGGGCCCGCCGACTGGCGGGCCCCGCGGACAGGCCGGGCACTGTGCAGCACTCCTGATGACGCAGGCTCGGTCATGGGGTCATGGGAACAGTGCTGCCGTCTGTCGGGCGATCACTGTCGCCACTCCCCGTCCAATCTGGTTTATGGTTCGTGGGGCCCTGACTGAGAGGCGGCCGACTCTGGGAAGGCCGACTCCCGCAGGGCCGTCTTCGGACTCTCCGGCCATCTTCTTCTCCCTCACTGACGGGGGGCCCGGCGGTCTTCGGGCCGTACAGGCCACCGTCGTGGGCACAGTGCCTTACGCACTATGGCTGGCGTCAGGGGAGGCATGGCAACAGTGCCGCGCCTTACCGGAGATCTCCTGGTGGTACGGCTCACTGTAGCCATGCCTACCTCCCGTAGGTTTGAGGGGACGGCCACGTCGGGACCGTACCCTGCGTCGGTCTTCGTGAAAAGGTCGCGGGCCGACTCTCATAGTCGGCCCCTTGAAAGGTCGCAAGCCCGGAGTCGGCTTGCATCAGAGTCGCCAGCTGGGACTCGTCCTTCTTTGAAGGTCACCAGCCGGGACTCGGCCTTCTTCGAAGGTCGCCGTCTGGGACTCGGCTGAGGGGCACGGCCTGCCCCGATGTCTTGAAAGATCTTGGGACCCGGGTTAGCCTACCCGTGGCCCATTACTCCGACAGTAGTCCCCGAAGCTGGTGAAGCCCGGCGGGTGCCACCTCGAGGGGCTTCAGCAGTTTCATTTCATCTAGTGCCGACTCTGAGACTCGGCTGCTGTTGCTTTGGGCCGCCTCTCCGAAGTCGGACTCGTTCGGCGAGGGGCCGCCATCCGCAAGTCGTGGCGGGAAAACGGGAGGCGTATCAGTCACGCCCCCTGCCATTATCGAGACGGTCCTGTCGTGCGGCGCCACGTGGAGGCAATAGTCTGTCCACCCACGCGCGTGACGGGACGGGCCGTCAGGTGGGGCCCGCCATTACCGCGCCTCGGGCCCCGAGCGGATCCGCTATGGCTGAGGGCGGTTGGCATCCCCACGTCGTTACTGCGCGCAGTAACTTCGTGGGGGTTGATCGTGGGCGGCGTGGGGCCGCGGGCGCAGTTAATCCCCCTGTCGCCCCCTCGACTTCTCAGCCCGTAGGGCTATAAGTAGGCGGGGAGGAGCGGGGCGGCACTGCACGCGCACTCTCTCGCCCGCTCTCCCGCCCTTCTCCTTCCTTCGCCGCGAGCCACGACATTCTTCCTCCGCCGCGAGCCAAAACCTTCTTCCTCGCCGGCGATGAGTTCTTCTTCCGCCGCGCCGCCCGCCTCGTGCTCCGGCGAGTGGGATGGCTCGGACGTGGAGGCGGAGGACATTGAGTTCCTTCGCCGGACTCGCCGTCTCCCCAGCGCGGACCTGGTGCACGCCCGTCCCGCGCCAGCGGGGGAGATCCGGCCCGCGCCGGAGGAGGGCGAGCGGGTCATCTTCCGCTCGCATCTTATGCGCGGGCTGGGGCTTCCGGCGAGCGGATTCTTCCGCTCGTTTCTCGAGTTCCACAAACTGCTGCTGCACCACCTCACCCCCAACGCGGTGGTGCTTCTCTCCGCCTTCGCCACCCTGTGCGAAGGCTACATCGGCGTTCTCCCCACCCTCGAGCTGTGGGGGGAGTTCTTCTCCGCCAAACTCGGCACTCAGGCCGCCGGCACGCCGGCTCAGTGCGGCACCTACATCGCGGTGCGGCGCTCGACGGCCGACAATCCTTTTCCGCCCATCCCGCTGGTGAAGTCGGTGAAGATGTGGCAGAAGTCCTACTTCTACGTGAAGAACATCTCCACCGACGGCGACTGGGACAACCTGCCGCCTTTCGACCCCGAGCCGCTGACTGGCCGGCTGGCCAGTTGGTCCCATCGATCCAAGTCTCTCTCGACCTCCGGAAACGGCGCCGTGGCGCGGCTCCGAGTCATGCTGCAGTCGGAGGGGCTCGTCGCCTCCGATCTTCTGGCCGCCTTCGTGGCGCGCCGGGTTCTTCCGCTCGAAGGCCGGCCTCACCTCATCTGCCAGATGAGCGGCCGACACGATCCGAGCCGGCTGTGCACCAGGGACATGCCGCGTGGGGAGGTGGCGAACTTGGTGAACCACATCGCCCACTGCGGGTTCACGGAGGAGTGGCAGTTCGGCAAGGAGCCGTACTCGCGCGACAACCCCCCTCCAATGGTAAGTCGCATCTATCTGCAGCTCGATCTTGTTTCCGTCAGACCTCGAGCTCTGATCTTTGTTGTCGTCTTCTGGGCAGAATCCCCTTACGGCGCCCTCAGCCGGCGCCACAAGAGAGCCTCGCGACTACGTCCCAGATCGCGAGGTCAGCGACGCTGACGACCCCGACCTGGGAGCGGCGACACTGGAGGCCGACGCCGAAGGCGGCGGAGAGGGGGCAGACGGCGGCCTCAGACCGTCGGCAACCTTCGCCGACTGGCCCGAGGGCGACGCCGACGCGGAAGTCGCCCCGCACCGCCAGCCGAAAGCCGGCTCCTCCAGCCAAGCCGGCGCGAAGAGGCGTCACGCCGGGCCGAGTGTGCCCGGCGGCAAGTCGAAGAAGTTCAAGGGAGCCACCGCCGCGACCAAGCGGGAGGAGGCGGCCGCGAAGGCCAACCGCTTCCGAAAGGAAGTGAGAAGGCTGCCGCTAGTTTCTTCGTGAGTCTTCTTACTCTGTCGTTTCTTTCCTGGATCTCGATTGGAGTTTTTTCTGATTTTCCCTCCGACCTTCTCCAGAGCTCCCCTCTCTCTTGAGAGAGCCGCCGTCCCCTCCGTCATGGGGTCGGTGGAGACGTCTGCCAACACACGGCGGATTGATCCCGCCGCCGACCTTCGAGAGGCGACGGAACGGAACGCGCGGGAGAAGCGCGAGGAGGAGGAGGCCGACCGCCTGGAGAAGGCGGAGGCCGAGAAGGCGGCCGCCAACGCCCAGCGGCACCTGGAGGAGGCCGCGGCTGCGGCCGCGGCAAAGCGGCATGCCGAGGAGGTCGCGCGTCGTCGATCGGCGATGCTCGTCCCCCCACTGTCGTCGGCGCCGCCGACAACTAAGTTCATGGGGCAGACCGGGGAGGTCGGCACCGCAAACCCTCTCGCGGAGGAGGGCGGCGACGTCTCAGGCTCGGATACTCACGCGCCGCCCCCGCCGCCCCCGCCGCCTCCGTCTTCAAGGCCGCACGGCAAACAGCCGGTGGACCCGCAGGATCCTCCGACTGCGGACGACGCCGACGCGTAGCTACTTCTTCAGGTCGCCATGCCAGCGCGCCGCCGGATTGAGAGGACGAACTCAGCGCCGCGAGCTCGGGAAACCGGCGCTGCAAGCTCGGCGAACTTGGATGTCGAGGCCTCAAGTGCCGCGCCCACCGGCTGGCTGCGTGAAGGCGGCACCGGCCCGCTGAACCAGGCCCTTCTGGACGTCCAATCGAAGCTGCGCAAAGAGGGCGACGCCCTCCAACTCTACACCAAAGCGCATCTGGCCCTGCGGACCTCCGTCCGGGTATGTTTCGTTTTTCCTTTTTTAGTTTCTGTCTTTTCCCGTGGGGGCGCGCCAGCGCACCCACTGGGTGTAGTCCCCGAGTTCGGGGTCGGCTGCTGAGCAGGCAACTCGGAACTCCTTCTGGCGAGCTCCGAAGGCTAACTTTGCTTTGCCGGCTTTGCAGGAATACCACAATCTCCGCGCCACTGCCTTCAACCGCAATGTTGAAGAGCTGCGGAAGCGGACCGCCGATCTGACGGAAAGCCGAGGTGGGCTAATTCTTTCTTCTTTGCGGGGGCGCGCTGGCGCACCCGCGGGCTGTAGTCCCCGAGATTCGGCCCGACTGCTGAGCAGCCGGGCCGGATCTCCCCGGCGATCTATCTTCCTTCTTCTCCACGGGGGCGCGCTGGCGCGCCCGCGGGCTGTAGTCCCCAAGATTCGGGCCGACTGCTGAGCAGTCGGGCCGGATCTCCCCGGCGACCTTTCTTACTGATAGCGTCTCTCGATCTTCAGACGCCAATGCCGCCCTCCAGGAGCAGCTGAACGAGGCCAACACCACTCGCCGCGCCAAGGAGGAGGAGTGCGACAAGCTCGTCCAAGAGCGCGACCTGCTGGCGACGCAGCTGGCCGAGCAGAAAGAGCTGCTCCGGAAGGCGCAGGAAGACGCCAAGTCGCGGGAGGATGCCCTCATAGCCGAGTTCGAGGTCGAGCGCTCCGCCTGGACCGACCGGGAGGCGATGTTGACCTCCGGCTACCACACGCTTGAGGACATCGTCGACGGTAATTCTTTTTTCTCTTCTTTGGTCTTCCGACTCTTGTGTCGGGCTGATTTCTGATTTTTCTGACTGTCTTCTTTTCTGTCTTGGCAGACTTCTTTCCCGGCCACTCGTAGGTCGTTCCTCTGGCCATCGAGGCGGCTCGGGAGGAGCGAAGGGCGAAGGGTGAAGTGATTGCCGCCAACGCCCCCCGAACCATCGACGAGCAGCTCCTGAGCATCGGGGTTCGCCTTTGTCCTGCTCATCGTCTGCTGCGCCGTCTTCAACGCGCCGACGCTCAAGTCGTTGCCGCTCTGTGGCCGGAGGTGCCAGCTCCTCGCACCGCCAGCCGGACGGCCGACTGGCTGGAGGTCGCCGTCGGTCGCTTCGAGGCTTGGAGGCGCTCCTCGGCCCGTGCCGGAGCACGCCGGGCCTTGGAGTTCGTCAAAGGGTGGTATCCAGGGCTGGACCTGGACCGTCTGGCCGCGTTCCGGTCAGAGGCCCAGGCCGAGCTGGAGGCCGTGGAAGGCGCCATGGTCGAGCGCGCGGCAGCCATCGCCGAGTACACGGACACTAGTGTCTTCGTGCCCGAGCGGACCGAAGGCGGCGAGGAGGTCCGCCGGAATGGTTCGGGATGCATCCGGAGTACGAGGAGGACTCGTCGGAGGTGATCGGCTTCAGCGTCGAGGAGGAGGACGAGTCGGAGGACGGAAGCGAGGGGGAGGCGCCAGAGGACAAAGCGGGCGGCCAGCCCCAGCCTAATCGCGCCTCCAGCAATGAGCCTCAGAAGAACAAGGCGACTGTCGCTGGAGGCGGCCAAGCCGAGACCGCCCAGCCGACTGCCCCGACGTCCGACACCGCTGCCACCTCCGACCCTCCGGCTCCGGAGGCAGCCCCCTAGAGTGCTTCAGTTTTACCTCTCTCTTTTGTTCTTTTTAGAAAACTTGTCAGTTTCGAACAATTCCACCCGCGGGGTGTATTCGGCCAAGGGCCTTATGTAAATATTTATCAAATTTCCGCCTTTCCTTGCTTTGGTTCTTTAGACCTTTTCCTTTGCCGCCTTCCTTCAATTGCCGCCTTGCCGACTGGGCAGCCGCTCTGCGGACTGCCGCTGGGTCAAGTGCTCAGCTATTTTAGGGAGGCAAGTACTTAGTCGTTTAGAATACCTTAGCAAGTTGGCTGAAAATCGACAGGCCGACTTTCGAGGGTCGGCTATTCTTGATGAAAAATTGAGACTGCGAGCCGACTGCTCGCGAGTCGGCTCGGTAAGGGGAGGCTGGCAGCCGGCTTGGGCTATGCGTAGCTCTTAAGTCCTTAGCCGTTTTTCATGTGTGCACTCGTTCTTTCCCGTCCTCTGCTTACCGACAGTCGCTCTGCGAGCTGCGGCTTTCGGCAGGAGACGGCTTTGAGCGCGGCACATTACTTGTCTGACTTCAGGGAGCATTTCATAGCGCAAGACGGCGAGTCCCCGGGCCGACTAGTCGGACCCGGTGCCAGATAGTATGATAAAAGGGGAAAGCATACTCGGAAGCATAATCCATATCATACAGATAATCAAAAAGGCAGTCCCCGAGCTTGTCCCGGGGGGCCTAAGGTCTTAGTACTTTAATACAAAAGAGGGTAGCGTGATACATACTGCATCAACTGTAAAATCTTCGCAGAAGATTTGTGTTCCACGGGCGCTCTGTTTCTTTGCCGGAGTCGTCCCTCTTGCGCGCTCGAGGCTTTTGAGCGTCGATCAGGTAGTAGGCATCGTTCCCTAGCACCTTGCTGATGATGAAGGGACCTTCCCAAGGCGCCGACAACTTGTGCTGGCCGGCTGTTCTCTGAATCAGCCGGAGCACAAGGTCGCCCTCTTGGAATGATCTTGGCCTGACCTTGCGGTTGTAGTATCGGCGCAGACTCTGCTGGTAGATGCCGGACCGACTGAGTGCCAACAGTCGGCCCTCTTCTAGCAGATCGACGCCGTCTTGGCGTGCTTCCTCAGCCTCCTCTTTGGTGTACATGGAGACTCACGGAGAGTCGAACTGTATGTCCGTCGGGATGACGGCTTCGGCACCGTAGACGAGGAAGAACGGCGTGAAGCCGGTTGATTTGCTTGGGGTTGTGCGCAGGCTCTAGAGGACGGCAGGCAGCTCTTCGACCCAACAGCCGGTCGAGCGCTCGAGTGGTTCGACCAATCGAGGCTTGATGCCGGACAAGATGAGGCCGTTGGTTCATTCTACCTGGCCGTTTGACTGCGGGTGGGCAACGGACGCTAAGTCTAGCCGGATGCCCTGCGTCGCGCAGAAACGTGCCAGGGCGCCCTTGGCGAAGTTGGTGCCGTTGTCTGTGATAATGCTGTGCGGTATGCCGTACCGCACTGTGATGTCGGCAATGAAGGTCACAGCTGTGGGCCCGTTTAATTTCTTGATGGGCTTTGCTTCTACCCACTTGGTGAACTTGTCCACCGCGACAAGCAAATGAGTTAGGCCGCCTCGGGCCGTCTTGAATGGTCCCACCATGTCCAAGCCCCAGACTACGAAGGGCCAGGCAATGGGGATTGTCTTCAGCGCGGAAGCTGGCTGGAGGGGCTTGGAGCGGAACACCTGGCACCCCTTGCATTTCTTGACTAGTTCTTTAGCTTCTTCCAGGGCGGTCGGCCAAAAGAAACCGTGACGAAAGGCTTTGGCCACAAGCGCCCTTGAAGCCGCATGGTGGCCGCACTCGCCCTGATGGATGTCTCTGAGGATCGCTTGGCCTTGCTCTGACTCTACGCAGCGCTGGTGGACACCAGTGACACTGCGCCTGACTAGCTCTCTGTTGACTATGGTGTAGGCTGCTGCTCGGCGTTGTACTTGCCGAGCCAGGGTCTCGTCTGCTGGTAACTCCTTGTTTACTAGGAACTTGAGGATGGGCTGCGCCCATGAAGGTGCTGCTATCTCTTCAACTGCTACCACAACGACTTGGACAAGGGTGGCTGGGCTGGGAGGCGGTGGGTTGGAGTCTGCCGCCGCTTGCTGGATTGAGGGAATCTCTGGGCCGACTGGCGCAGCTTCTGGGCCGACTGGCGCAGTCCCTGGGCTGGGCTTGGAAGTCCCCGAGCCGACTGGCGCAGTCCCCGGGCCGACTGTGGCTTTCTTGAGGTCGCTTGCCGGGGCCTTGGAGTCGAATCCGACTGTTTCTGGCGGAGCCGGCACGAAGATGGAGTCGGATTCTGGTGAAGGCTTGATAGACGGCTTGAGGAGGCGCTGAAGGGCGACGCCGGAAGGTATCGCTTGGTGAGTAGAGCCGACTCGTGCCAAGGCGTCTGCTTGATCGTTGTCGTTTCTCGGTACGTGAAGGAATTCGCACCCCTCGAAGTATCCGCTGAGTTGCTGCACCAGGAAGCGCTAGCTTGCCATGTTTGCGTCTTTGGCGTCCCAGTCGCCGGATGATTGCTGAACCACCAAGTCGGAGTCGCTGTAGCACAGGATCCGGCGAATGCCGAGTTCTTTGGCAAGCCGGAGTCCGTGGATGAGCGCTTCATATTCAGCGACGTTGTTGGAGGCGGCGAAGTGGATTTGCAGCACGTATTTGAGCTTGTCGCCCTTGGGGGAGGTGAGGATGACGCCGGCTCCAAGGCCGGTGCGCATCTTGGAGCCGTCGAAGTGCAGCCGTCAATGAGTAGAGTCGGGCGCTGGTGGCAGGTACTGAGTCTCGGCCCAGTCGACGAGGAAGTCGGCCAGCGCCTGCGACTTGACGGCGGTGCGAGGTTGATAGTAGATGGTGTAAGGAGCTAGATCGATAGCCCACTTGGCCACTCGGCCGGAGGCATCTCGGCTTCCAATGATCTCGGAGAGTGGGGTGGTGCAAACCACCGTGATTGGATGCTCTTGAAAGTAGGGCTTCAGCTTCTTGGCGGCAAAATGCACGCCGTAGCACATCTTCTGATGTGAGGGTAGTTCTGCTTGGAGGTCGACAGTACCTCGCTCAGGTAATACACCGGTCTCTGGACCGGAAGCGCCTTGCCTTCCTCCTTGCGCTCGACTACAATAACCGTGCTGACTACCCGGCTGGTGGCGGCGATGTACAAGAGCATGGGCTCTTTGGGAGTCGGAGCCGCCAGCATAGGGGGAGTCGCCAGCATCTTCTTTAGTTGGAGAAATGCCTCGTCTGCCTTGTGGTTCCACTCGAAAAAGGTGGTCTTCTTCATCAGTTGATACAAAGGCAGAGCTTTCTCGCCCAGCCGACTGATGAATCGGCTGATTGATGCCAAGCAGCCGGTGAACTTCTGCACATCCAACAGTCGGCTGGGTACCTCCATTCTCTCAATGGCCTTGATCTTCACGGGGTTGCACTCTATGCCGCGTTCGGAGACCAAAAAGCCGAGGAGTTGGCCGGCCGGGACTCCGAACACGCACTTCTCAGGGTTGAGCTTGATCTGGAATCGACGCAGATTGTCAAAGGTCTCTTTGAGGTCTTCCAGTAGCGTCCCACGCTTTTCCGTCTTCACCACCACATCATCCACGTAAACGTGGGCGTTTCTGTCGAGTTGCTTGAGGAGGCACTTCTGCATGCAACGCTGAAAGGTGGCGCCGGCATTCCTCAAGCCGAACGTCATTGTCAGGTAGCAGAAGGCTCCAAACGGCGTGATGAATGCGGTCTTTAGTCTGTCTGCTGGATTCAGCTTGATCTGGTGATATCCTGAGTATGCATCTAGGAAACTCAACAGCTCGCATCCGGCTGGGGAGTCTATCACCTGATCGATCCTTGGCAGAGCAAATGGATCCTTCGGGCAGGCTTTATTGAGGCTGGTGTAGTCTATGCACATCCGCCACTGCTTATTCTTCTTCAATACCAGCACAGGGTTGGCTAACCACTCCGGAAAAAGCACCTCCATGATGAATCCGGCTGCCAGGAGCCGGGCTATCTCTTCTCCCACAACTCTTCTCTTCTCTTCTGACAGGCGGCGCAAGGGCTGTCTGACGGGCTTTACATCCGGCCTGACGTGTAGCTTGTGCTCGGCGAATTCCGTCGGTACACCCGGCATGTCCTTGGGGGACCATGCAAAGATGTCCCGATTCTCACGGAGGAAATCGACGAGCTCGCCTTCCTATTTGCTGTCGAGGCCTGTGCCTATGACAGTGTATTTCTCTGGGTGCTTCGGGTCCAAGGGTATCTTCTTGGTTTCTTTAGCCGGCTTGAATGATCCTTCTGCCTCCGACTCCTTGGGGTCGGGCGACATCTCTGGCTGCTTCCCAGCCATCGCCACGACGCGGTCAAGGAGCCGCTTCTCGGCTGCGATCACCAAAGACTCGGCCAGCCGACTGCTCTCGGCCGCGCAAGCGGACGACTTCTTGTAATCGCCAGCAACAGTCAGGGTCCCCTTGGAACTCGGCATCTTCATCTTGAGGTAGGCGTAATGGGGAACCGCCATGAATTTGGCCAAGGCAGGCCGGCCAAGCAGGGCGTGGTACGGGCTCTCCAAGTCTACCACCTCGAACCAGACAGGCTCTCGGCGGAAGTGATCTTTGTCTCCGAAGAGGACGTCTATCAGAATCTTGCCGATCGGTGAGCAGGAGAGGCCGGGTACAATTCCATGGAATACGGTGCGGCTGCTCTGTAACTGCCTTCGCCTGATTCCAAGCTTCTCCATTGTGTCCTTGTACAGGATGTTTATGCTGCTGCCTCCATCAATCATGACCCGTGAGAAACGGGCGGCCCGCCTATCAGTGGCCAAGGTCGCACCTAGGACCAGAGCGTAGGAGCCCGGACTCGGCATCACTTCTGGATGATCCGCCCGACTCCAGCTGATAGGCTTCTCGGACCAGTGCATGAATTCTGGGGCGTCAGTTGGTACCGCGTTGACTTATTGCTGTTGTCGGCGCCTGCTGCGCCGGTCATCTGCCATGCTGGTGAACACTACGTAGGCTCCGTGCTCTTCCGGGAACTCGTCTTGGACCGCGCCGACTGGCCGAGCCGCCGGCTGCGGGGGTGGCGGCGGAGGCGGCGGCCCCGCAGGCGGCGGAGGGGCGAGGCCGTCTCCCTTGGCGATCTTGGCGAGCCAATGGCACTTCCTGGTGGTGTGGTTCGACGGCTTTGCGCCGCTGTGGAACTTGCAAGGTCCATCCAAAGTCTGCTCATAGGAGAAAGCCGGCAACCAATTGGACTTGCCGCCTTTCTGCCGCTTGGCCTGAGGCTGCCCCTCCGGCTGCTGATCTTCTACTGCTGCGACCTGCCAACTATTGGAAGTCAGCTGAGGGGCCTTGCGCTTGCTGTCGTTCTGCTGCTGTCGCCGGCTGGCGTCTCCAGCCGGGGTTCTGGGGGCCTGGGGAATCACTTTGCCAGCCGCGTTGACTTGAAGCTCTGTCTTCATAGAAGAGTCGGCCATGGCGTACTTGTTTGCTATGACTAGCAGTTCGTCGAGGGTTTCGGGCTCTTCGCAGAGGAGCTTGTGCTTGAGGAGGGTGCCCTCTCGGCACCCGGCCGTGAAGTACTCGATGGCCTGCACCTCGTGCACGCCCTCGCAGGAGTTTCGAAGTTCGCCCCAGCGTGTGAGGTAGTCGCGTGTTGATTCTTCAGGGCCTTGCACGCACAAGGAGAGCTGGCGCGGCTTGGGAGGTCGCTTGTACGTGCTGGTGAAGTTGCGAATGAAGGCTTCAGTAAAGTTGACCCAGCTATTGATGCTGCGGGGCTTCAGGCTGTTCAGCCATGTCCGGGCCGTGCCCTGGAGCATGAGGGGAACATACTTCACGGC
Source organism: Triticum timopheevii (assembly GCA_963921465.1). Lineage (NCBI taxonomy): Eukaryota > Viridiplantae > Streptophyta > Magnoliopsida > Poales > Poaceae > Triticum > Triticum timopheevii. The sequence goes on from OY997272.1 coordinate 194,018,605, forward strand.
GACTCGCTTGTTGCCGTTGGCTATGTTGACGGCTGTGGAGTAGTCTGTCAGCCAATCCTCCGGCTTCACGGAGCCGGTGTACTTGGGCGTGTCTCGGGGGAGCGTGAACCCTTTGGGGAAGGGCTCATCTCTGATGCGGGGCCCGAAGCAAGGCGGACCCAACTCATCTTCTTCTTCTAACGCCAGGGATCTGTGGAGTCGGTCGATCTGGTGGCGGGCGTCATTCTCTCCGACTCCCTCTCGGCGGCCAAGGCGACCTCCGAGAGTCGGATGCTCAACAGGCGGCGGAGAAACTCGCCGCTCTCTTCGGGGTGGGGGAGGCAGATAATCATCTCGCCGTTCCACTGCTCTGGGGCGGCCGTCTTGGTCGCGCTCGATGGTGATGCGAGTCCGGCTGTGACTGGCAGCCGGCTCCTTCTCTTTCCTCCCGCGGACTCCGCCAGTCGGCGTCCGGGAGGTCGCGCCTTGATCTCGGCGAGGGGGTAAGTCGTCGTTCGGCTGCTGCAGCGCGTCTGCGCGGCCGCCTACCGCGTTTTGTGCTGCAACCGCATCGAGGAGCTGCTGGACTCGCTCCGTTATTACACGGCGCTCTTCGCCTTCGAGGTTCTTCAGTTCTTCGGTCGCCGCTTGGGCGGCGCGGATGTTCTCCGCAGGGGTGGCGTACACGGGGCGTTTCGCCCCGAGCAAGTCGGCGATGGCCGCGCCGCGCTCTCGGACCGCACCTAGATGGAACGGCCCAGTCGGAGCCGGCGAGCCGCCCACAGCACGATCCATCTCACGCTGGTATGCTTCTGACAGGCGTCTCATGCTCGCCAACTTCTTGGCACCTTCGATGATCTGAAGGCGGCGTTCTTCCAGCATCTCCGCGTCCGCGTCCTCTGGGATGGGCGCGGCCAGGTCTTGCAGGGCCGCTGGCAGCGGGTCCTGGGCGTTTTCGCCGGAGTGCTCGCCGTGGCCGATGACGAGCACCTCCGTGACGGTGCTTCCGCCAATCTCCTTGTACGGAAGCGGCTCGTCGTAGACCACCACGTTGGTGGGGAAGATATCGAGCGATACGGCGTCGGAGTCGACCAGCATCGGGTCGGAGGAGCCTACGGACTCCAAATCTACGGCGGGCTCGCCGGCGACATGGAGTTGGTCGAGGAGGCCCGCGAGGGGGCTCTCGGGGCCACCCGCCCCCGCACTCGGTGTGGGCTCGTCGGAGAGGCGCACCTCGCCAATGAGTTCGGCGAGGCCGCTCGCAGCGCAGGCGGCTTCAGCGCCGCGCAGCGCGTCGATGCAGACTCCATCTGGCGAGCCGGGCTGGCTGCGCTCGCCAGGGAGGAAGAGGGTTCCCATCCAGAACAGATCTCCGGACGACGGTGCACCTCGCCCCACGGTGGGCGCCAAATGTCGGGGGTTGGATGCGACATATGCCAACGGGTGGCTTATCATGGTGGGGGCGAGTAGAACGTCGCCGGTGCTGGAAACGGGATGAGGCGCAGACATGCACGCCGACGAATCTTACCCAGCTTCGGGGCTCTCCGGGGAGATAACACCCCTACTGCTGCTCTGCGGGGTCTCTGCATGATCACTATGGGACGATAATACAAAGGTGCTCCTTGAGCTGTTTCGGATGGCGGGAGGGAGCAAGGCTAGCTCCTTCCTTTGCTTGCTATGTGTCTAAAAACCTATTCAGGGCCGAACCCTTTGCATGGGTGCCCCGGGGGGTTTATATAGGCCTACCCCCCGAGGGTACAATGGTAAACTGACTGGGTGTGGCCCCCAGCTGTCTGTCTCTCATGCCGCCGCCCCCCCCTGCCGGCTTCTGGGGCCCGCCGACTGGCGGGCCCCACGGACAGGCCGGGCACTATGCAGCACTCCTGATGACGCAGGCTCGGTCATGGGGTCGTGGGAACAGTGCCGCCGTCTGTCGGGCAATCACTGTCGCCACTCCCCGTCCAATCTGGTTTATGGTTCGTGGGGCCCTGACTGAGAGGCGGCCGACTCTGGGAAGGCTGACTCCCGCAGGGCCGTCTTCGGACTCTCCGGCCATCTTCTTCTCCCTCACTAACGGGGGGCCCGGCGGTCTTCGGGCCGTACAGGCCACCATCATGGGCACAGTGCCTTGCGCACTGTGGCTGGCGTCAGGGGAGGCATGGCAACAGTGCCGCGCCTTACCGGAGATCTCCTGGTGGTACGGCTCACTGTAGCCATGCCTACCTCCCGTAGGTTTGAGGGGACGGCCACGTCGGGACCGTACCCTGCGTCGGTCTTCGTGAAAAGGTCGCGGGCCGACTCTCATAGTCGGCCCCTTGAAAGGTCGCAAGCCCGGAGTCGGCTTGCATCAGAGTCGCCAGCTGGGACTCGTCCTTCTTTGAAGGTCGCCAGCCGGGACTCGGCCTTCTTCGAAGGTCGCCGTCTGGGACTCGGCTGAGGGGCACGACCTGCCCCGATGTCTTGAAAGATCTTGGGACCCGGGTCAGCCTACCCGTGGCCCATTACTCCGACAGGTGGTATCATTCAAAGGATCATAGGGATCTTGTGATCTACTTGTGTGCAGGATAAGACTACATTTGGGTGGTTACCCGCCCTGGCTCTTGACGTTAAGCCGCCAGGGAATATGTTGTTTAAACTCTGTGTAGGATTTGCAGAACTATGACTTATATAAATGCTTCAGCCCAAGCTCATCACTGAAATTGGTGTCTCAAAAGGGTTATCAATTATTGATTTTCTCAAGGGCTATAGGCCACCGGGTTACAAGAATTCCGGCTTACAATGAATGCGCATTAAGTCGCTAGGTATTTAAACTCCGGATTTACTTGTCAACCGATGAGGTATTCAAATCTTTAATAGCCAAAACTGGCTGGATTTTTATGATGATATTGAATGATTGAGGTTTCATACCGGATTATATTATTCCAATCTTGAATAGCCAACATGGCTGGATTTCTATTGTGGTTATAAGAAATTAATATTATGATTAAGGTTTTCAAAGTCGCTTCAGCGCAATGGCTATTATTTTATCAATGGATATGATTTATTCTACAATGGAAGGAATAGTCCCGAGTCGTTGCAGGCTTACAACCCGGCACTTGGGGGCTACATTGTTCAAATCAAGATTACATCAAATATACAAGTCCCATGTCACTGCCAACATGCACCATGGCACTTGGGGGCTAATGTAAAGTCATTTTTTGCTCAATTTATTGAAGACCCGACTCATCATATCATAATGAGCCGGCCCTTGGGGGCTACTAATTGCTCCTGTCAAAAGTTCAAGGTACACAAGTTTTATTACATTTTATTGAAAGATCTACTACTCAGTTGGTAGAGTACAAAGCTCTTAACCTTGTGGATGTGGGTTCAAGCCCCAGGGTGGAGATTACATCATACAATGTTATTATCAATGAATCATATACAAAGTCCCAGCTCAGTAATATCTTACTGAGCCGGCCCTTGGGGGCTACACTGGTCGAAATTTTTATGAACATAAGGCAATTACAAGTCCCAGGTTGCTGCAAGCATGACAACCCAACACTTGGGGGCTACAGGTGATATACATATAAGGAAAAAAAATCTTCAAATTCTCAGTGTTGAGTTATTCAGATTGACCCGGTGTTCGCAACAATCATGATCCGGTGTTAGCAATAATTATGACCCGGTGTTGGCAACATTTATGACCCGGTGCTATCAATATTTACAAGCCGACAATTTTGGCAGTTATAACTAGCCAGCCTCGACATCTTTAAACCGGCGGATCACCAGATGATACTTGAGTCCAATATGTTTATTAAGCCAGAGATTTGGAAACCGACTCAAATGGATTATTTCTTATAATATTTCTCAACAAGAGACCAATGTCAGCAAATTGACTCTGAAGCTGGCCTGTTGACTCGGATTTCTCAAAGGAAGTATCTGGATCTTTTGCATTGGTAAAACTGGGACATATCTGCTAAGGAGATTTGCTATGAGATCGTGGATACATATCAAGGAAGAAATGCCAAGGACTTAAGGATGATCAGGTGCCGGTTTAAAAGAATTCTTAACCCGGAGCACAACCTGTCAAATTTGTTCTTGTGTTTACTTTGCAGCATAAGTTTACCATGGATAAATCCAAGCTAAACTTGGGGTCTAATGCCGGGGATATACCCCGCGGTGTAACCCGGCCGGAAGTATAACTCGGCCAGACTTGGCGACTCACCAGAGACCCGGCTGGAGCTTGGCGACTCACTGGCGATCCGCCCGGACATGGCGGTTTACATGTAACCCGTCTGGACATTGTGATTCACTGGAGACCCGGCGGGCAGATTAGACGGACGACAAGGCCCAAGGCCCAGCAGGCCAGCTTATACTCTGGTGGGCCGGCTTAAGAGGAAAGCGTAAGGAATATTCCCTTACAAAGGAAGCAAGACCAGGACTCCACTTGTAATTGAGTAATTCTAATCCTATTAGGACTAGTCATGTAACCCGCCCCTTCAACTTATATAAGGAGGGGCAGGGCACCCCAAAGAGGGACGAGCAACAAGAAATAATATCTAGGGCTAGACAGAAAGAGGAGAGTCGGCTTACGGCGACTCCCTCATGAGCATAATGAGACCTAGCCTCAAACAGCATGTAGGGCTATTCCGGATGATGTTTCCCGGGGCCCGAAGCTGTCTAAATCCTTGTCTTGGGTGTTGCGTCCCTCGATTCCAATCAACCCCTCTCAAGATACCACATAGATGCGTTGGCCTCGCGACTAAGTCCTTACACTAAGGACATCTGCCGTGACAATTCCACGACAGATACAGAAGGTTGCGGCGGTGGAATTAGGTTTTCATGGCTTGTTCTGATGTTCTCGGGGTACGTGGGTATATATAGGAGGAAGAAGTAGCTCGGTGGCCGCCCGAGGGGCCCACGAGATAGGGGGGCGCACCCTATAGGGGTGGGCGCGCCCTCCACCCTCGTGTCCGCCTCGGTTGCTTCGTGATTGCACTCCAAGTCCTCTGGATCACGTTCGTTCCAAAAATCACGCTCCCGAAGGTTTCATTGCATTTGGACTCCGTTTGATATTCCTTTTCTTCGGAATACTGAAATAGGCAAAAAAACAGCAATACGGGCTGGGCCTCCGGTTAGTAGGTTAGTCCCCAAAATGATATAAATGTGTAAAGTAAAGCCCATAAACATCCAAAACAGGCAATATAATAGCATGAAACAATCAAAAATTATAGATACGTTGGAGACGTATCACTGTCGATAAGGGTCAAGGGGTGGTTCCGGCTCAGGCTCTGGAGCTGGTGTCTAGCTCCGGTACCCGTAAATGGCCTCCGGCAAGACGAGGTACGTGCCTGAAGATAAATCAAACAAAGAGCATGCAGGCAAGATAATAGTCTCACTATGAGTTTTATTAAATCTCAAATTATACTTAAGCATCATATCATCATTTTTAACAATAAATTCATGTGCTACCGTACTCTTATAATCTAGAAAAATAGGGGGCAGCAACTTTTCCTCTTTCTCATAGTGCCTAATAGGTATCCTAAAGTGTTTCAAGGCGTGAAGCATAGATGCCTCCAAAAATGGGGCCCTTTGTACGGTTCAGACTCAATAGTTTAGCAATAATAGCACCTAGACTAATAGTGTTATCGCGAAATAAAGCATGTCACAAAATAACAATATCAGGGACACTAAGGTTTCCACAGTTCCCGCGACCAATTAAGCATCTACTAGCAAATATTGCAAAGTAACGTATGGAAAGTGTATGCTAGTAATTCTTGCATCGGAAACCTTCCTTGTTTCCCCTACAGTGATCATATAAATGAATCCATCCACATCACTACGACGTGGTTCCTCTATGATGCCCTCGAAGGGTATCTTGCAAACCTCACAGAAATCATATAGTGACATCTCCCTAACCTCATCATATAAATGAAACTCCACTGAAGGTGGTGATTTCTTAGCATGAAAGTAAAATTTTTGCACGGAAGTATTAGTGAGTAGGAGATACTAATCGAGCTGGTCGTGGAGGAAGTCGGTGAGGCCTGCATTATCAGCCAAAGAATAAAAATCATCATGAATCCCGGCTGCTCTCAAGAACTCATCACAAGGCCATTCGCACGACCGAACCTCCGCGACGCGAGGGAGATTATATTTGGGCTTTTTATTCTCCTTATTTTGTTTATCTTTCGAGCCCCTCAAAAACCTCTTCATCATTTTCTAAAAATTTCTGAAATTTTTAGTAACTCAAAATAAAAGTGAACCAAACTCAACAAAATTGATAGCAACTACTCCCACAAGTGCCTAGAGACTATATCATGCATTAGAACTACTTGGGACCAAATAAATTTGACATGCAAGCTCAAGAACAGGGTCACCTTAGCAGCAAAAATTTGCAATGAATAAAGCACTAGAACAAAAACTAATTGGACCATTGGAGGAGTCACATACCAAAGAACAATCCCGCAAAGCAGTTTTGTGAGTGGAGCTTTGAGCAAGGAGATCAAAAATGGCAGCAAGATGAGCTAGAACTCGTGCTTGAGCTGGTTGGTGATTTTTTTGGGAGGAAGAAGAAGTGTGTGGGTGCAGGAATAAGTGGAGGGGGGCACGATGGGGCCACGAGGTAGGGGGCGTGCCCTGGACCCTCGTGGCCAGGTGCTTGCTCCCCCTGCTGTGTTCTCATTTCCAGATATTCTCAAATATTCTAGAAAAAAAATCATATTTCATTTTCAGGGCATCTGGAGAACTTTTATTTTCGGGGTAATTTTTATTGCAAGGATAAATCAGAAAACAGACAAAAAATACTATTTTTTCTTTATTTAATCTAAATAACAGAAAGTAAAAAGAAGGTACAAAAGGTTGTGCCTTCTAACTTCATCCATCTCATGCTCATCAAAAGGCATCCACTAACAAGGTTGATCAAGTTTTGTTAACAAACTCATTCCGAATTGCATGAAATCGGAGAACTTTCGAATAGCACTACGTTACCTCAACGGGGATATGTACATCCCCAACAATAAGAATATCATATTTCTTCTTGACAGTAGGTAGAGGAAATTCAAAACCTCCAATAGTAATCAATGGGATTTTTCCAATAGAATTGATACCGTGAAACTTGAGGTTGTTTCCTCGGAAAGTGTACCGTATGCTCATTACCATTAACATGAAAAGTGACATTGCCTTTGTTGCTATCAATAACAGCCCCTGCAGTGTTCAAGAAGGGTCTACCAAGGACAATTGACATACTATCGTCCTCGGGAATATCAAGAATAACAAAGTCTGTTAAGATGGTAACATTTGCAACCACAACAGGCACATCCTCACAAATACCAACAGGTATAGCGGTTGATTTATCGGCCATTTGCGAACATATTTCAGTAGGTGTCAACTTATTCAATTCAAGTCTACGATATAAAGAGAGAGGCATAACACTAACCCCGGCTCCAAGATCACATAAAGCAGTTTTAACATAGTTTATTTTAATGGAGCATGGTATAGTTGGTACTCCTGGATCTCCCAGTTCCTTAGGTATTCCACCCTTAAAAGTATAATTAGCAAGCATGGTGGAAATTTCAGCTTCCAGTATCTTTCTTTTATTTGTAACAACATCTTTCATGTACTTTGCATAAGGATTTATTTTAAGCATATCAGTCAAACGCATACGCAAAAAGATAGGTCCAATCATTTCAGCAAAGCGCTCAAAATCCTCATCATCCTTTTTCTTGGATTGTTTAGGAGGAAAAGGCATGGGTTTCATAACCCATGGTTCTCTTTCTTTACCGTGCTTCCTAGCAGCAAAGTCTCTCTTATCATAACATTGATTCTTTGATTGTGGGTTATCAAGATCAACAACAGGTTCAACCTCTACATCGTTGTTATTGCTAGGTTGAGCATCAACATGAACATCATCATTAACATTATCACTAGGTTCATGTTCATCGCCAGATTGTGTTTCAGCATCAGAAATAGAAATATCATTGGGATTCTCAGGTGTATCTACAACAGGTTCACTAGAAGCATGCAAAGTCCTATCATTTTTCTTCTTCTTAGAAGGACTAGGTGCATCAACATTATTTCTCTGAGAATCTTGCTCTATTCTCTTAGGGTGGCCCTCAGGATACAAAGGTTCCTGAGTCATTTTACCCGTTCTAGTCATAACTCTAACAACATTATCATTTTTCTTATTGTTTAATTCATTGAGCAAATCATTTTGAGCTTTAAGCACTTGTTCTACTTGAGTGGTAACCATAGAAGCATGTTTACTAATGAGTTTAAGTTCATTCTTAACTCTAGACATATAATCACTCAAGTGTCCAATCATATAAGCATTACTTTTCAATTGTCTACCAACATAAGCATTGAAATTTTCTTGACTAGCCGTAAAGTCATCAAACTCATCCAAGTATTGGCTAGCAAACTTAGTAGACGACATTTCAACTTTATCATATCTATAGACAGAATTTACCTTCACTACCTATGTAGGGTTATCAAGACCATGTATTTCTTCAATAGGTGGTATGTTAAGGCCATGTATTTCTTCAACAGGAGGTAAATTCTTAACATCTTCAGCTTTAATACCCTTTTCTTTCATAGATTTCTTTGCTTCTTGCATATCTTCAGGACTGAGAAATAGAACACCCCTTTTATTTGGAGTTGGCTTTGGAGTTGGTTCAGGAAGTGTCCAATTGTTTTCATTAGTCCACATATTATTCAATAACAATTCAGCTTGATCAACTATTCTTTCCCTGAAAACACAACCAGCACAACTATCCAGGTGGTCTCTGGAAGCATCGGTTAGTCGATTATAAAAGATATCAACTATTTCATTTTTCTTGAGAGGATGATCAGGCAAAGCATTAAGTAACTGGAGAAGCCTCCCCCAAGCTTGTGGGAGACTCTCTTCTTCAATTTGCACAAAATTATATATTTCCCTTAAGGCAGCTTGTTTCTTCTGAGCGGGGAAATATTTAGCAAAGAAATAATAAATCATATCCTGGGGACTACACACACAACCAGGATCAAGAGAGTTAAACCATGTTTTAGCATCACCTTTAATGAGAGTGGAAATAACTTAAGGATATAATAGTAGCGACTTTTCTCATCATTGGTGAATAGGGTGGCTATATCATTTAACTTAGTAAGATGTGCCACAACAGTTTCAGATTCATAGCCATAGAAAGGATCAGATTCAACCAAAGTAATTATCTCAGGATCGATAGAGAAATCATAATCCTTATCAGTAACACAGATAGGTGAAGTAGCAAAAGCAGGGTCATATTTCATTCTAGCATTCAGAGACATTTCTTTAAGCTTAGCTAATAACTTCTTAAGATCAGATCTATCATTGCAAGCAAGAAAATCTCTAGCAGTTTCTTCATCCATAACATAACCCTCAGGCACAACATGCAATTCATATTTAGGGGGAGAATCTTCATCATCTCTTTCATCAATATTTTCAGTTTCGATATTTTCTTTCTCTCTAGCCCTAGCAAGTTGTTCATCGAGAAATTCACCTAATGGCACAGTAGTATCAAGCATAGAAGTAGTTTCATGATAAGCATCATGCATAGCAGAAGTGGCATCATCAATAACATGCGACATATAAAAATTAATAGCAGAAGCAGGTTTAGGTGTCGCAAGTTTACTCAAAACAGAAGGAGAATCAAGTGCAGAGCTAGATGGCAGTTCCTTACCTCCCCTCGTAGTTGAGGGAAAAATCTTAGTTCTTTCGTCTTTCAAGTTCCTCATAGTGATCAGCAGACATAAATCCCAAGTGAATTAAAGAATAGAGCTATGCTCCCCGGCAACGGCGCCAGAAAATAGTCTTGATAACCCACAAGTATAGGGGATCGCAATAGTTTTCAAGGGTAGAGTATTCAACCCAAATTTATTGATTCGACACAAGGGGAGCCAAAGAATATTCTCAAGTATTAGCAGTTGAGTTGTCAATTCAACGACACCTGGATAACTTAGTATCTGTAGCAAAGTGTTTAGTAGCAAAGTAGTATGGAAGTAACGGTAACAGTGGCAAAAGTAACAGTAGCAGTTTTGTAGTAGTTGTAACAACAGCAACAGTAAAGTAACTAAGCAAAGAGCAATATGTGAAAAGCTCGTAGGCATTGGATCAGTGATGGATAATTATGTCGGATGCGATTCCTCATGTAATAGTTATAACATAGGGTGACACAGAACTAGCTCCAGTTCATCAATGTAATGTAGGCATGTATTCCGAATATAGTCATACGTGCTTATGGAAAAGAACTTGCATGACATCTTTTGTCCTACCCTCCCGTGGCAGCGGGGTCCTATTGGAAACTAAGGGATATTAAGGCCTCCTTTTAATAGAGTACCAGACCAAAGCATTAACACTTAGTGAATACATGAATTCCTCAAACTACGGTCATCACCGAGAGTGGTCCCGATTATGGTCACTTCGGGGTTATCGGATCATAACACATAATAGGTGACTATAGACTTGCAAGATAGGATCAAGAACTCACATATATTCATGAAAACATAATAGGTTCAGATATGAAATCATGGCACTCAGGCCCTAGTGACAAGCATTAAGCATAGCAAAGTCATAGCAACATCAATCTCAGAACATAGTGGATACTAGGGATCAAACCCTAACAAAAGTAACTCGATTACATGGTAAATCTCATCCAACCCATCACCGTCCAGCAATCCTACGATGGAATTACTCACACACGGCGGTGAGCATCATGAAATTGGTGATGGAGGATGGTTGATGATGACGACGGTGATGGATTCCCCTCTCCGGAGCCTCAAACGGACTCTAGATCAGCCCTCCCAAGAGAGTTTAGGGCTTGGCGGCGGCTCCGTATCGTAAAACGTGATGAATCCTTCTCTCTGATTTTTTCTCCCCGAACGTGAATGTATGGAGTTGGAGTTGAGGTCGGTGGAGCACTAGGGGGCCCACGAGGCAGGGGGCGCGCCCTAGGGGGGAGCCCCACCCTCGTGGATAGGGTGTGGGCCCCCTAACGTTGATTCTTTCACCAATATTTTTTATTAATTGCAAAAAGTTGCTCCGTGGATTTTCAGGTCATTTTGAGAACTTTTATTTCTGCACAAAAATAACACCATGGTAGTTCTGCTGAAAACAACATTAGTCCGGGTTAGTTCCATTCAAATCATGCAAGTTAGAGTCTGAAACAAGGGCAAAAGTGTTTGGAAAAGTAGATACGACGGAGACGTATCACCTCTACTCTACATTTTGTAGGGAGTAATTATAGATATGATAATACTAGAAGGGATAGAGGATAATGAAGATAAGATGCAGATTGATGCTACATAATCAACTACCAATCCCTGGAAGTACAAGCGTTACATGACAATATGTACTGGCAAGAGCAATGGGCTACACTTCTGCACTGGCATTGTCTGTGTATTCAACTTTTTGGTAAGATTAGATATAGATCTGATATTTTTTAGTAAATGGTGGGCGAGGGAGATAAGATGCAGAATGCTACACAATGAACCAATCTCTCTTCCCATAATATAAGTGTTTTGAACACTGGTGTACTGTACAAAACGTTCTTATATTATGGGACGGAGGGAATAGCTGTTAATGTAAGTACAGTGATAGACAACGTTCAGTCCTTACAAGAGGACTACAGAGCTATACCTCTTCAAAAGTATTGGGTTGATTCTAAATTTATGTAAGAGTCCATATGGATCTTATAATGTCCACCAAATGGAGGATAACAAGGCTAACATGTGCAGTGATGCTACATAATCAACCAGCTATGAAAGTAAGTATAGTCATACAGGGCAAGAGGTACTCACAAGAGCAATGCAGTGTGCAGTATAGTTGCGAGATTTTATGGTCCCTTGAGAATGAATGTTCTTCTGCAAATAACTTTCGTACAAGTGAGACGTTAAGGCACATGCAAAAATGTAGTTTAAATTGTGATGTGATATCATAGACAGTACCTTACGCTGCAGATGAGACCAATGTGTAACAAGATTATTTCTGTCACTGTCTGATAAATGTAGCACCGAGGACTTTACAGAAATTTTGTTTAGAGGATTGCCATCAAAGTGCGCTTGATTCAGGTAGGAATGATACTTCATCAACGAGTGCTTGAAAAACGCAACCAACTCTTGCTCGTCTTGACAATCCAGTTTGGTCCTTGCCTATTTAAAAGAATGAAATCTGTGTCTTCTATCAGCAGAAATATATGCGGTAATTACCATGGATAACATTAGTACATTACTTACGCTTAAGTTGCGGAGGAAGATTGGAAATTGTCCTTTGTCTGTGCTATAATCTTTCCATGAAGGAAATATGCACACAAAGTTCCTGACAACAATATAAGCTTCGCCTTGTAAACTGGGAAGAAGTGGAACAAGAGTCCTATTTGCTGCAATTGGGCTCTCTCTCGTCGAAAAGGGATTTGGCAATTGGATTTGGTGTACTCTTTGCTAGAATGGGGGTTTTGCATCGTAGAGGTGGTGCTATGCCAACTGGCATCATCATACTGTTTGCGGCAGTTGGGGTCTGCTGAGTTGGGGCATCAGAGATGCCAGTGTAGTAGGGCTAGAGTCTGCTAGAGTTGTGGCCGTGTTTTCTAGGTCTGGTGATATTGCAACTTTACCTAATGGGCTATTTGATTTATCAGGTGTCACTACTTTTTTCAAATATTTTGTTCGTGCTCCTCCGCAATCAGCAATCGCCCTCTTCCTTTTGAACGTCTGATACACAAGAACAACATTATGGATAAATATGGTATGATGACATATGGAATATGTACTGAAAATGGATAGGCATGGCGTATTCACATACACAATGTGTAAACTAAGCTAATGGTAGTGCAACAAAGTAGAAGCAATGCAAAGCATTAGTTGCAAGATATGTGCAACCAATATAACCTTGGAAAGTTAGAGCAAGTACCTTGATGGGTGAATAAGATAGGGCATCTGCCTCTAACTCCTCCACTAGGGAGCTACATTGACTTAGGTCTCCCTCTAGCTCAGAATCACTGTTAGGATCATATTCTGAGCATGAATCTGTAGGTGGAGAGCGTTTGTATTGCATTGCATACAGACTTGATTTCAGTCCCTTAATGCCAAGTTTGACAGCCATGGCATTGTTCTGCTTTATTCTTTTCATGCGCGAAGCTCATAATCATTATGATGCTGTTTAGTATCTGAGATTCATGAGAACATAAAAAGTAGTTAGATTATTTATGGAATGCATTGCGGATTCAACTTGAAGAGTGTCTCCTTATAAACCCTTGCATATGCAAAGTTCACCCCCAACCGTGCTGACCAGACCACACACAGAAATACAAACCTCTTATGTCTGTATGACAGGCAGACACACATTTCAAAACTGAAGTAGGAACATTAGAATCATATCAAATTCGTATTTGAACAAATAAACTAAGGAATTATGAGTGGCATAATGTTTAGCTTCAAGGGTGTAGTGCTAGTAGTGCGACACAAAGCAAGTAGGCAGATTGTATTCCATGTAAAAGATCGTAGTCTATGTAAAAGGTGGAAATGACACTTTCTTTCTATAAAATGCAGTGTTCATTGCCCACACATGATGGAAGAGATCACACAGAGAAATACTATTCACTCATGTCTGTGGTTCCAATATTTTGAAACAGGGCGATCCACCCTAAAAGAATATTGACAACAAATATGACAAGGCAAGCATATAGATGTAGTGAATCAATCATTACTTGTGAGCTTACTAGGACAAGTATGCAGAATTGTAAATGCAGTAAGAGACCGTCCAAAATCTGAATCAAGAAGTTAGTCTAGCACTTATTGTTTGCAACTAATTGACGTGAATAATTGGATATCGTATCAAATGAGTAAGAAAGACAAGTAAAATTGTCAATAAATCTGGCCTGCAGTAGTAATCTGGGTCAATGTCACTATGACCAACAATCCAAAATGACTAGTGTCTGTTCCTAGGGTCGGAATTTTGAAACCCTGTGAACTTTACAGGTACTAAAGATTACAGAAATACATCTGAACCATTAAGTGTAGGTTGCACTCAGTACACAACAAACCCTAATGACAATCCTGCCTAAAGAGTAATGCATCAATTAAAAAATGGGTGATCAGGAGTGGCTGCTGAGTGTTGAGGACGTATCTCAGGATAAATCGGGTTGGCTTAGTGGTTGTTGCACGCCTGAGCCCTAAATGGACTGGGAAGGTAGGCACGGCGGTGCGCCCGGGCAGCGGTGAGCTATTGGGTGAGCGGCTCCTGACATCCTGTTAGTCTGGCTTCTCCTCCTAGAGTCATGCCGTCCGGGGACGGCAAGTCACCGACGAGGCAGGCGGCTGGGGGCGAGTAGAGATCGCAAGAGCATCAGAACAGAGGCGAATCGGGGCCTGGGCCGACCCAAAATCCCAGGGTGGGCTGTGGCCCACCATGGGCACCCTATAGATACACACCCGAGCGGCGTACATGCATTTTCAAAACTAAATTAGGAACATTTAGCTGACCAATTAAACGACTCTGTTTTAATAATATCGGATTCGTATTTGAACAACTAAGCTTGTTTAGCTTGATGGGTGGAGCAGTGCTATTATGACACGAAGCACGTATGATGATCTTATAGTGATCATAAAAGGGGAAACCCTAAGCATTTTTTTAGCAAAAGAGGGTTTCCCCTCCGACTTCTATTAAAGAAACCACCACGGAACCAACATGATCAATTAAACCCTAAGCATGGTCAATTAAACTCTATTATGACTGTGCCATGGCAGATTTAAAGTTACAAACCGCAAAAATGCTATTTACCATCCATTGTTTGCTACAAACTAAGAACTAAATTCTAAGACCCTAGAAGAAAATACAGTAACCAAGTTATGATCTATTTTTTGGTTGAGATCAAAAAGTTGAGTAGATATGAAGTACCACCTCTCTTGCGGCGCCGTGTAGGCATCAAGGGTGCGATGGCTGTCGGTGGCGTTGAAGTAGATCTGCGATGGTAGACAGGTGCATCGGGGGTTAATTCCCGTTGCGGCGGACGAGAAGGTCGTGTGTGCGGCCCCGGCAAAGAGGAGGACGACGCTGATGAAGCGAGAGGACATGATGCATGGCTTCTGGTCCATCGTCATGGATGAGAAACATCCATCTCTAGCAGTGGACGACGTGGTCTTGGTAGGCGCTCCAGCATGGTGGAGGACGGTGGCGATGGATGGGGTGGAGGATGGCGATGATGGATGGGGTGGCGGATGGAGGAGGCTGGTGTGGGGATGGTGTTCTAGCGCGGACGGTTGATACGTCCATTTTGCATCATGCTTTTATATCAATATTTATTGTATTATGGGCTGTTATTACACATTATGTCTCAATACTTATGGCTATTCTCTCTTATTTTACAAGGTTTATCATGAAGAGGGAGAATGCCGGCAGCTGCGATTCTGGCTGGAAAAGGAGCAAATATTGGAAACCTATTCTGCACAGCTCCAAAAATCCCAAAACTCCGCGGAAGTCACTTTTAGAATTAATAAGAATTATTGAGCGAAGAAAATACTAGAGGGGGCCCACACCCTGGCCAGGAGGGTGGGGGCGCGCCCCCCTACTGGGCGCGCTCCCTGTCTCTTGGGCCCCCTGTTGGCCCTCCGGTGCCTATCTTGTGCTATATGAAGGCTTTCACCCTGGAAAAAAAATCATAAGCAAGCTCACAGGACGAAACTCCGCCGCCACGAGGCGGAACCTTGGCGAAACCAATCTAGGGCTCCGGCGGAGCTGTTCTGCCGGGGAAACTTCCCTTCGGGAGGGGGAAATCATCACCAACGATCCTCTCATCGGGAGGGGTCAATCTCCATCAACATCTTCACCAGCACCATCTCCTCTCAAACCCTAGTTCATCTCTGGTATCCAATCTTTGTATTCAAACCACAAATTGGTACCTGTGGGTTGATAGTAGTGTTGATTACTCCTTGTAGTTAATGCTAATTGGTCTACTTGGTGGAAGATCATATGTTCAGATCCTTAATGCATATTAATACTCCTCTGATCATGAACATGGATATGCTTTGTGAGTAGTTACGTTTGTTCCTGAGGACATGGGTGAAGTCTTGCTATTAGTAGTCATGTGAATTTGGTATTCGTTCGATATTTTGATGAGATGTATGTTGTCTCTCCTCTAGTGGTGTTATGTGAACGTCGACTACATGACACTTCACCATTATTTGGGCCTAGAGGAAGGCATTGGGAAGTAATAAGTAGAGGATGGGTTGCTAGAGTGACAGAAGCTTAAACCCTAGTTTATGCGTTGCTTCGTAAGGGGCTGATTTGGATCCACTAGTTTCATGCTATGGTTAGGTTTACCTTAATACTTCTTTTGTAGTTGTGGATGCTTGCAATAGGGGTTAATCATAAGTGGGATGCTTGTCCAAGAAAGGGCAGTACCCAAGCACTAGTCCACCCACATATCAAATTATCAAAGTACTGAACACGAATCATATGAGCGTGATGAAACTAGCTTGACGATAATTCCCATGTGTCCTCGGGAGCGTTTTCTCATTATAAGAAATTGTCCAGGCTTGTCCTTTGCTGCAAAAAGGATTGGGCCACCTTGCTGCACTTTATTTACTTTCATTGCTTGTTACCCGTTACAAATTATATTATCACAAAACTATTTGTTACCTACAATTTCAGTGCTTGCAGAGAATACCTTACTGAAAACTGCTTGTCATTTCCTTCTGCTCCTCGTTGGGTTCAAAACTCTTACTTATCGAAAGGACTACGATAGATCCCCTATACTTGTGGGTCATCAATGGTGTATGAATGGGAAAATGGAGGGAGAGGTACGGGGAACCATGTTTTTGGGACACGCCTGTCTGATATATGGGATTCCTTCGGGTATGATAGAGAAACTGCTCGCTAATCCCTTTGCAGGAGATGGAACATTGAATCGCGATTTACATCTTATCTTTGTGGATGAAGTTTGTGGATTATTTAAGCTTGCAGGTATACCCGATGATGTTGTTAAGAGGAAGGTCTTCCCTTTATCTTTGAAGGGAGATGCATTGACATGGTATATGCTATGTGATGATACGGGATCTTGGAACTATAAACGATTGAAGTTAGAATTTCACCTGAAGTTCTACCCTATGCATCTTGTTCATCGTGATCATAATTACATATATAATTTCTGGCCTCGCGAAGGAGAAAGCATCGCTCAAGCTTGGGGGAGGCTTAAGTCAATGTTATATTCATGCCCCAATCATGAGCTCTCAAGAGATATGATTATTCAAAAAATTTACGCTCGGCTTTCTCTCAATGATCGCACCATGCTTGATACTTCCTGTGCTGGTTCTTATATGCTGAAGACTATTGAATTCAAGTGGAACTTACTGGAAAGAATTAAACACAACTCTGAAGATTGGGGTTCCAACGATGGTAAGGAGTCAGGTATAACACCTAAGTTTGATTGTGTTAAATCTTTTATGGATACCGATGCTTTTCATGGATTTAGCACTAAATATGGACTTGACTCTGAGATAGTAGCTGCCTTTTGTGAATCTTTTGCTACTCACGTTGATCTCCCTAAGGAAAAGTGGTATAAATATAATCCTCCCACGGAAGTAAAAGTAGTTGCACCTATTACAGTTGAAGAAAAGACTATCACTTATAATGATCCTATTGTTCCTACTACTTATGTTGAGAAACCACCTTTTCCTGTTAGGATAAAGGATCATGCTAAAGCTTCAACTGTTGTTCGTAAGAGTAATACTAGAACTTATACACCCACTGAGCAAATTAAAGTTGAACCTAGTATTGCTATGGTTAAAGATCTCTTGGATGATAATTTGGATGGGCATGTTATTTATTTCTATGGTGAAACTGCTAATATTGCTAGACCAGATGCTAAGATACATAGACCTGTTGTAGGCATGCCTGTTATTTCTGTTAAAATAGGAGATCATTGTTATCATGGCTTATGTGATATGGGTGCTAGTGCTAGTGCAATACCTATTTCCTTATATAAAGAAATTATGCATGATATCGCACCCGCTGAGTTAGAAGGTATTGATGTTACTATTAAGCTTGCCAATAGAGATACTATTTCACTAGTTGGGATTGTTAGAGATGTTGAAGTCTTGTGTGGGAAAGTTAAATATCCTGCTGATTTTCTTGTTCTTGGTTCCCCACAAGATGACTTTTGCCCCATTATATTTGGTAGACCCTTCTTGAATACTGTTAATGCTAGGATTGATTGTGAAAATGATATTGTTACAATTGGCTTAGGGGATATGTCTCATGAGTTTAATTTTGCTAAGTTTCGTAGACAACCCCATGATAGAGAATTGCCTAGTAATGATGAAATTATTGGTCTTGCTTCTATTGTCGTACCTCCTACTGATCCGTTAGAACAATATTTGCTAGACCATGAAAATGATATGTTTATGAATGAAAGAAGGGAAATAGATGAAGTATTCCTTCAACAGGGTCCTATTCTCAAACACAACTTACCTGTAGAAATCCTAGGGGATCCCCCTCCACCCAAGGGTGATCCCGTGTTTGAGCTCAAACCCTTACCTAATAATCTTAAATATGCTTATCTTGATGAAAAGAAGATATATCCTGTTATTATTAGTGCTAACCTTTCAGAGCAAGAAGAGGAAAGATTATTGAAAACTCTGAAGAAGCACCGTGTTGCTATTGTATATACTCTAGATGATCTTAAGGGCATTAGTCCCACTCTATGCCAAAACAAAATAAAAGTGGAGAAAGATGCCAAACCAGTTAGAGATCCTCAATGATGATTAAATCCTAAGATGAAAGAAGTGGTAAGAAAGGAGATACTAAAGCTCCTTGTGGCAGGTATAATTTATCCCGTTGCTGATAGTGTTTGGGTAAGTCCGGTCCATTGCGGTCCTAAGAAGGGAGGTATTACTGTCGTTCCTAATGATAAAGATGAATTGATCCCGCAAAGAATTATTACAGGTTATAGGATGGTAATTGATTTTCATAAATTAAATAAAGCTACTAAGAAAGATCATTACCCGCTACCTTTTATTGATCAAATGCTAGAAAGACTATCCAAACATACACATTTCTGCTTTCTAGATGGTTATTCTGGTTTCTCTCAAATACCTGTGTCAGCGGAGGATCAATCAAAAACTACTTTCACCTGCCCTTTCGGTACTTTTGCTTATAGACGTATGCCTTTTGGTTTATGTAATGCACCTGCTACCTTTCAAAGATTCATGATGGCTATATTCTCTGACTTTTGTGAAAAGTTTTGTGAGGTATTCATGGATGATTTCTCCGTTTATGGATCCTCTTTTGATGATTGCTTGAGCAACCTTGATCGAGTTTTGCAGAGATGTGAAGACACTAGTCTCGTCTTGAATTAGGAAAAGTGCAACTTTATGGTTAATGAGGCATTGTCTTGGGGCATAAAATCTCTGAAAAAGGTATTGAAGTTGATAAAGCTAAAGTTGATGCTATTGAAAAGATGCCATGTCCCAAGGACATAAAAGGTATAAGAAGTTTCCTTGGTCATACCGGTTTTTATAGGAGGTTCATTAAGGACTTTTCTAAAATCTCTAGGCCTCTGACTAATTTATTGCAAAAAGATATTCCTTTTGTCTTTGATGATGATTGTGTAGAAGCATTTTAAATACTTAAGAAAGCTTTGATCACTGCACCTATTGTTCAGCCACCTGATTGGAATTTACCTTTTGAAATTACGTGTGATGCTAGTGATTATGCTGTAGGTGCTGTTCTGGGGCAAAGAGTTGATAAGAAATTGAATGTTATCCAGTATGCTAGTAAAACTCTTAACACTGCCCAGAGAAATTATGCCACTACTGAAAAAGAGTTCTTAGCAGTTGTGTTTGCATGTGATAAGTTCAGACCTTATATTGTTGATTCTAAAGTTACTATTCACACTGATCATGCTGCTATGAAATATCTTATGGAAAAGAAAGATGCTAAGCCTAGACTTATTAGATGGGTTCTCTTGCTCTAAGAATTTGATTTGCATATTATTGATAGAAAGGGAGCTAAGAACCCCGTTGCAGACAACTTGTCTAGGTTAGAGAATGTTCATGATGACCCACTACCTATTGATGATAGCTTTCCTGATGAACAATTAGCGGTCATTAATGCTTCTCGTACTTCTCCATGGTATGCTGATTATGCTATTTACATTGTTGCTAAATTTATACCACCTAGTTTCACATACCAGCAAAAGAAAAAGTTCCTTTATGATTTAAGACATTACTTCTGAGATGACCCACACCTTTATAAAGAAGGAGTAGATGGTGTTATTAGACGTTGTGTACCTGAGCATGAACAGGAACAGATCCTACGCAAGTGTCATGATACGTCTCCAATGTATCTACTTTTCCAAACACTTTTGCCCTTGTTTTGGACTCTAACTTGCATGATTTGAATGAAACTAACCCGGACTGACGGTGTTTTTAGCAGAACTGCCATGATGTTGTTTTATGTGTAGAAAAGGAAAGTTCTCGGAATGTCCTGAAAATCCACGGAGGCACTTTTTGGAATTAATAAGAATTTCTGGGCGAAAGAAATACACTAGGGGGCCCACGGCCTATAGGGCGCGCCCCCTATCTCGTGCCCCCCCTGGACCTCCACCGACCTCAACTCAACTCCATATATTCACGTTCGGGGAGAAAAAAATCAGAGAGAAAGTTTCATCACGTTTTACGACACGGAGCCACCGCGAAGCCCTAATCTCTCTCGGGAGGGCTGATCTGGAGTCCATTCGGGGCTCCGGAGAGGGGGATTCATCGCCGTCGTCATCATCAACCATCCTCCATCACCAATTTCATGATGCTCACCTCCGTGTGTGAGTAATTTCATCGTAGGCTTGCTGGACGGTGATGGGTTGGATGAGATTTACCATGTAATCAAGTTAGTTTTGTTAGGGTTTGTTCCCTGGTATCCACTATGTTCTGAGATTGATGTTGCTATGACTTTGCTATGCTTAATGCTTGTCACTAGGGCCCGAGTGCCATGATTTCAGATCCGAACCTATTATGTTTTCATGAATATATGTGTGTTCTATCCTATCTTGCAAGTCTATAGTCACCTATTATGTGTTATGATCCGACAACCCCGAAGTGACAATAATCGGGATACTTCTCGGTGATGACCGTAGTTTGAGGAGTTCATGTATTCACTATGTGCTAATGCTTTGTTCCGGTTCTCTATTAAAAGGAGGCCTTAATATCCCTTAGTTTCCGCTAGGACCCCACTGCCACGGGAGGGTAGGACAAAAGATGTCATGCAAGTTCTTTTCCATAAGCACGTATGACTATTTACGGAATACATGCCTACATTACACTGATGAACTGGAGCTAGTTCTGTGTCACCCTATGTTATAGCTATTACATCAGGAATCGCATCCGACATAATTATCCATCACTGATCCATTACCTACGAGCTTTTCACATATTGTTCTTCGCTTATTTACTTTTCCGTTGCTGCTGTTACAACTACTACAAAACCCCAAAAAGTATTATCTTTACTTTTGCTACCGTTACCTTTATTATCATACTACTTTGCTACTAAATACATTGCTGCAGATACTAAGTTATCCAGGTGTGGTTGAATTGACAACTCAACTGCTAATACTCAAGAATATTCTTTGGCTCCCCTTGTGTCGAATCAATAAATCTGGGTTGAATACTTTACCCTCGAAAGCTATTGCGATCCCCTACACTTGTGGGTTATCAAGACTAATTTCTGGCGCCGTTGCCGGGGAGCATAGCTCTATTCACTGAGTCACTTGGGATTTATATCTGTTGATCACTATGAAGAACTTGAAATATGACAGAACTACTATTTTGCCCTCAACTACGAGGGGAGGTAAGGAACTGCCATCTAGCTCTGCACTAGATTCTCCTTCCGTTATTAGTAGGCTTGCGACACCTAAACCTGCTACTGCTATGAATTCTGACATGTCGCATGTTATTGATGATGCCACTTCTGCTATGCATGATGAAACTACTTCTGTGCGTGATACTACTTTGCCATTAGGTGAATTTTTTGATGAACAACTTGCTAGAGTTAGGGGGAATGAAAATATTGAAGATGCTATTATTGATGATAGTGATGATGAAAATTCTCCCAATGATTATGTATTGCCTGTTGTTCCTAAGGGTTATGTTATGAATGAAGAAGCTGCTAGAGCTATCTTTGCTTCCAATGATAGATATGATCTTAAGAAATTATTAGCTAAATGGAAGCAACAGTCTCTTAATGCTAGAATGAAACCTGACCATGCTTTTGCTACTTCACCTATCTGTGTTACTGATAAGGATTATGAATTCTCTGTTGATCCTGAGATTATTACTTTAGTTGAATATGATCCCTTTTATGGCCTTGAATCTGAAACTGTTGTGGCACATCTTACCAAATTGAATGAGATAGCTACCCTATTTACTAATGATGAGAAGTCCTGCTATTTTTATATCCTTAAGATATTTCCGTTCTCATTAAAGGGTGATGCTAAGACTTGGTATAATTCTCTTGCTCCTGGTTGTGTGCGTAGTCCCCAGGATTTGATTTATTACTTCTTTGCTAAATATTTCCCAGCTCATAAGAAACAATCTGCCTTGCGGGAAATATATAATTTTGTGCAAATCAAAGAAGAGAGTCTCCCACAAGCTTGGGGGAGGCTTCTCCGGTTACTTAATGCTTTGCCTAATCACCCTCTCAAGAAAAATGAAATACTCGATATCTTTTATAATGGACTAACTGATGCTTCCAAGGACTACTTGGATAGTTGTGCTGGTTGTGTTTTCAGGGAAAGAACAGTCGACGAAGCTGAATTACTATTGAATAATATGTTGACTAATGAAAATAATTGGACTCTTCCTGAGCCAATTCCTGAGGCAATTCCTGAACCAATTGAGCCAACTCCTGAGCCTATTTCTAAACCCACTCCGAAGAAGAGAGGTGTTTTATTTCTCAGTCCTGAAGATATGCAAGAGGTAAAGAAATCAATGAAAGAAAAAGGTATAAAAGCTTAAGATGTTAAGAATTTACCTCCTATTGAAGAAATACATGGTCTTAATATACCGCCTGTTGAAGAACCACATTGTCCTGATAACCCGACACAGGTAGTAAAGGTAAATTCTCTCTATAGATATGATAAAGTTGAAATCCCCTCTACTAAATTTCATAGCCCATGCTTAGATGAATTTGATGACTTTATGGATAGATAAGAAAGTTTTAATGCTTATGTTGGTAGAGAGTTAAAGAATAATGCTTTCGAGATAGGACGCGTAAGCGATAATATGGCTAGAGTTAAAGGTGAACTCCATCTTGTTAGCAAATATGCTTCTATGGTTGCTACTGAAGCTGAGCAAGTACTCAAAGCTCAAAATGATTTGCTTGATGAATTAAATAATAAAAATGACTTTGCTATTAGAGTGGCTACTAGAACTGGTAGAATGACTCAGGAACCTCTGTATCCTGAAGGCCACCCTAAGAGAATCGAGCAAGATTCTCAGAGAAATAATTTAGAGGCACCTAGTTCTTCTAAAAAGAAAAAGAAAAACGATAGAACTTTGCATGCTTCTAGTGAACCTACTGTAGACACACCTGAGAATCCCAATAATATTTCTATTTCTGATGCTGAAACACAATCAGGTGATGAACATGAACCTAGTGATAATGTTAATGATAATGTTCATGTTGATGCTTAACCTAGCAAAAACAATGAAGTAGAGATTGAACCTGCTGTTGATCTTGATAACCCACAATCAAAGAATCAATGTTATGATATGAGAGATTTTGTTGCTAGGAAGCACGGTAACGAAAGAGAACCATGGGTTCAGAAACCCATGCCCTTTCCTCCTAAACCATCCAAGTCAAAGGATGATGAGGATTTTGAGCGCGTTGCTGAAATGATTAGACCTATTTTCTTACGTATGCGCTTAACTGATATGCTGAAAGTAAACCCTTATGCTAAGTATATGAAGGATATCATTACAAATAAAAGAAAGATACCAGAAGCTGAAATTTCCACCATGCTTGCTAATTACACTTTTAAGGGTGGAATACCAAAGAAACTTGGAGACCCGGGGGTACCAACTATACCATGCTCCATTAAAAGAAATTATGTTAGAACCGCTTTATGTGATCTTGGAGCCGGTGTTAGTGTTATGCCTCTCTCTTTATATCGTAGACTTGAATTGAATAAGTTGATACCTACTGAAATATCTTTGCAAATGGCTGATAAATCAACTGCTATACCTATCGGTATTTGTGAGGATGTGCCTGTTGTGGTTGCAAATGTCACTATCTTAACGGACTTTGTTATTCTTGATATTCCCGAGGACGATAGTATGTCTATTATCCTTGGTAGACCTTTTCTTAATACTGCATGGGCTGTTATTGATTGCAACAAGGACAATGTCACTTTTCATGTTAATGGTAATGAGCATACGGTACACTTTCCGAGGAAACAATTGAAAGTTCATAGCATCAATTCTATTGGAAAAGTTCCAACTATTATTATTGGAGGTTTTGAATTTCCTCTCCCTACTGTCAAGAAAAAGTATGATATTCTTATTATTGGGGATTTTCATATCCCCGTTGAGGTAACTTAGTGTTATTTGAAATTTCTCCGGTTCCATGTTATTCGGAATGAGTTTGTTAACAAGACCTGATCAACCTTGTTAGTGGATTCATTTTGATGATCATGAGATGGATGAAACTAGAACGCACAACCTTCTGTACCCTCTCTTTACTTTCTGTTATTTAGAATAAATAAAGCAAAAATAGTATTATCTGTCTATTTTCTGAATTACCCGTGCATTAAAAAATAACCCGAAAATAAAAGTGCTCCAAATGCCCTGCAAATTTAGTATGATTTTTAGGGAATATTTGAGGATTTTAGGCACTAAAATCTCTACAGGAGGGGCAAGCACCAGGCCACGAGAGTGGAGGGCGCGCCCCCCCTATAGGGCGCGCCCCCTGTCTTGTGGGCCCCTGGTGGCCCCCCTCCACTTATGCCAGCACCCACACACTTCATCTTCTACCCAAAAAATCCCCATCCAGCTCAAGCACGAGTTCTAGCTCATTTTGCTGCGATTTTCGATCTCCTTGCTCAAAGCTCCATTCATAAAACTGCTTTGGGAGATTGTTGCTTGGTATGTGACTCCTCCATTGGTCCAATTAGTTTTTGTTCTAGTGCTTTATTCATTGCAAATTTTTGCTGCATAGGTGACCATGTTCTTGAGCTTGCATGTTAAATTTATGAGGTCCTAAGCAATTCTAATGCATGATATAGGCTCTAGGCACTTGTAGGAGTAGTTGCTACCAATCTTGTTTAACTTTATTCACTTTTATTTTGAAGTTACTAAAATTTCAGAAATTTTCAGAAAATGTTAAGGAAACTTTTGAGGGACTCTTCTAGCCAAAGCTCTCAGGAAAAACAAGCCAAAGAGAAGGGAAAAGCCAAGTATAATCTTCCTTAGCGGAAGTACGGTAGTGTGAATGGCCATGTGAGGATTTCTTGAAAGAAGCTGGAATTCATGAAGATTTTTATTCTTTGATCGAGACTACAGGCCTCACCGGTTTCATCAACGACCGGATCGATCAGTATCTCTTACTCACCAATACTTTCGTGCAAAACTTTTATTATTATCCTAAGAAGTCACCGCCTGCAGTATCATTTCATTTATATGATGAATTTAAAGAAATGTCTTTACGTAATTTTTGCGCGGTATGTAGGATACCTTATGAGGGAGAATTAGAGGAACCCCATCGTGAAGATGTGGATGGCTTTGTTAAAACTATAGCTGTAGAGGAGCCAAAGAAGGGCTCTGAGGCAAAAGTCTCTAGCATACACTTTCCTGTTTTACGCTATTTTGCTATATTTGCTAGTAGATGCTTGATTGGTCATGGAAATAGTGGAAACTTGAGCGTTCCTGATATTATCATTCTTCAACATGCCTTGCTTGGAGACAATACTTTTAGCATGGGTGCCGTTGTTGCTAAACGACTAGCCCTGAATCGTACAAAAGGCCCCATATTTGGAGGTATCTATGCTGCACGTCTTGCTAAACATTTTCAGATACCCATTAGGCACCATGAGAAGGAGGAGATAAAATTGCCTCCTCACATTTTAGATTACAAGAGCATGGTAGCACACAAGTTTATTGCTAACAACGAGGAAAAGATGCTCTTGTATAAGCTTAGATTCAATAAGAAACACTTTGAGATTATTATTTTTCCTGCGCCTTTGTTGTTTGATTTGCTTGCAGAAAATTTTCTTGTCACACCGGAAGCGGTGAACAATCATCGAGCTCAAGCTTTTACTCCAGAACCTGAACCAGAGATGGAACCTGAACTGGACCCTTATCTTGCATCATCTGTCCAGTGGGATCCGGAGATGACCAGCCAGTGGTATCCTGATTACACTTCCCATTACACCAGGGAGAGTAGCGGCGGTCCTTGGTACTAGACCAACTTAGGCCAAAAGCCTAAGCTTGGGGGAGTATGTATTTCTCACCGACTTTGCATTCATGTTCACACACTAGTCGTCGGTGCTCATACTCTTTCATTGTATTATCCATGCTAGTTTAAATTTCTTTTTCTAGTTTTCTTCTTGTGTGTTTGATAAACCTTAAGAAAAAACCAAAAAAATTAGTTAGTTTAATTTCCATGCTTGTAGTAGAAATTAAAATGAAAACCCAAAAAGATTTCTAGTTCTTCTTATTACTTGTTGGGATCTTTCCCGTGTAAATAGTTTTATTTTCTTTTCTTTCCTTAGGGGGTCGAGAAGACCATATTGAAAATGTTTAGTGGTTCTCATATGCATGATTGTTTATTTAACTTAGAGCCCATATTATCTTGTCTTCTCTTTTGAGTTGAATGCTTGCAGATTCCAGCTTAGTCCAATGCACGTGCACTATTATTATTATACACATCGTTCGGTCGTGCGAGTGAAAGGCAATAATGATGATATATGGTGGACTTATTGGGATGAGAAAAGCTGGTATGAACTCGACCTCTCTTGTTTTTGTAAATATGATGAGTTCATCATTTCCGAGTCAGCTGATTATGAGGTAAACATATTTGCAATGACATTTAGAGATTATAGTTGCTTGTGCCATGCTTGATTAGCTATGAGTTATAATGGTTTACCTTGCGTGCCAACATGCTATTAGAATGATTATGATGTGGTATGATGGGATGGTATCCTCCTTTGAATGAATTGAGTGACTCAACTTGGCACATGTTCATGCATGTAGTTGAAACAAATCAACATAGCCTTCACGATATTTATGTTCATGGTGGATTATATCCTACTCATGCTTGTACTCGGTGTGAATTAATTTTAATGCATGTTTATGACTGTTGTCGCTCTCTCAGTTGGTCGCTTCCCAGTCTTTTGCTAGCCTTCACCTGTACTAAGCGGGAATACTGCTTGTGCATCCAAACTCCTTAAACCCCAAAGTTGTTCCATATGAGTCCACTATACCTTCCTATATGCGGTATTTACCTGCCGTTCCAAGTAAATTTGTATGTGCCAAACTCTAAACCTTCAAATGAAATTCTGTTTTGTATGCTCGAGTAGCTCATGTTACAACTAGGGCTGCCTATATCTTCCATGCTAGGTGGGTTATTCTCAACAGGAGTGGACTCCGCTCCTCATTCACGAGAAAGGGCCGGTAACCGGGATGCCCAGTCCCATGATCCAAAAAGATCAAAGCAAATCAAAATAATTAAACAAAACTCCCCCAGGGCTGTTGTTAGTTGGAGGCACTCGTTGTTTCGAGCAAGCCATGGATTGATGCTTGTTGGTGGTTGGAGGAGTATAAACCTTACCATTCTGTTTGGGAACTGCCTATAATGCATGTAGTATGGAAGATACAACCATCTCATAGTTGTTGCGTTGACAGCAAAAGTATGCCTCTCAATCTCTATTTTAAAATCGAGCTCTGGCACCTCTACAAATCCCTGCTTCCCTTTGCGAAGGGCCTATCTATTTACTTTTATGTTGAGTCATCACCCTTCTTATTAAAAAGCACCCACTGGAGAGCACACTGTCATTTGCATTCATTATTATTAGTTTATATTGGGTATGACTTGACTGGATCTCTTTTACCATGAATTACAATGTTTAGTCTGTCCTTGATCTTTAAAGGTGCTCTGCATTTATGTTTTGCGGTCTCAGAAAGGGCTAGCAAGATACCATTTTGTTATATCATGTTATGATTATTTTGAGAAAGTGTTGTCATCCGAGTTTTATTATTATGGCTCGCTAGCTGATTATGCCATTGATATGAGTAATTGTGAGACCTAAGTGTTATTGTGAGTATGGTTAGTTCATAATATTTGCTGAAACTTGAATGCTGGCTTTTCATGTTTACAACAACAAGAGCAAATAGAGTTTGTAAAAGTTTTTCTTTATCACTTTTAGTTTATCAACTGAATTGCTTGAGGACAAGCAAAGGTTTAAGCTTGGGGGAGTTGATACGTCTCCAAAGTATCTACTTTTCCAAACACTTTTTCCCTTGTTTTGGACTCTAACTTGCATGATTTGAATGAAACTAACCCGGACTAACGCTGTTTTCAGCAGAACTGCCATGATGTTGTTTTATGTGTAGAAAAGAAAAGTTCTCGTAATGTCCTGAAAATCGACGGAGGCACTTTTTGTAATTAATAAGAATTTCTAGGAGAAAGAAATACACCAGGGGCCCACGGCCTGTCCACGAGATAGGGGGGCGCGATCCCACTATCTCGTGGGCCCCCTGGACCTCCACCGACCTCAACTCCAACTCCATATATTCACGTTCAGGGAGAAAAAAATCAGAGAGAAAGTTTCATCGCGTTTTATGACACGGAGCCGCCGCCAAGCCCTAATCTCTCTCGGGAGGGCTGGTCTGGAGTCCGTTCGGGGCTCCGGAGAGGGGGATTCGTCGCCGTCGTCATTATCAGCCATCCTCCATCACCAATTTCATGATGCTCACCGCCGTGCGTGAGTAATTTCATCGTAGGCTTGCTGGACGGTGATGGGTTGGATGAGATCTACCATGTAATCAAGTTAGTTTTGTTAGGGTTTGATCCTTAGTATCCACTATGTTCTGAGATTGATGTTGCTATGACTTTGCTATGCTTAATGCTTGTCACTAGGGCCCGAGTGCCATGATTTCAGATCTGAACCTATTATGTTTTCATGAATATATGTGTGTTCTTGATCCTATCTTGCAAGTCTATAGTCACCTATTATGTGTTATGATCCGACAACCCCGAGGTGACAATAATCGGGATACTTCTCGGTGATGACCGTAGTTCGAGGAGTTCTTGTATTCACTATGTGCTAATGCTTTGTTCTGGTTCTCTATAAAAGGAGGCCTTAATATCCCTTAGTTTCCGCTAGGACCCCGCTGCCACGGGAGGGTAGGACAAAATATGTCATGCAAGTTCTTTTCCATAAGCACGTATGACTATTTACGGAATACATGCCTACATTAGATTGATGAACTGGAGCTAGTTCTGTGTCACCCTATGTTATAGCTATTACATGAGGAATCACATCCGGCATAATTATCCATCACTGATCCATTGCCTACGAGCTTTTCACATATTGTTCTTCGCTTATTTACTTTTTTGTTGCTGCTGTTACAACTACTACAAAAAACCCAAAAACTATTATCTTTACTTTTGCTACCGTTACCTTTATTATCATACTACTTTGCTACTAAATACCTTGCTGCAGATACTAAGTTATCCAGGTGTGGTTGAATTGACAAGTCAACTGCTAATACTCAAGAATATTCTTTGGCTCCCCTTGTGTCAAATCAATAAATTTGGGTTGAATACTTTACCCTCGAAAGCTGTTGCGATCCCCTACACTTGTGGGTTATCATGTCACTCTGAACCATATGGAGGACACCACGCTGGAGATAGAACTGCACATAAGGTATTGCAATCCGGTTTTTATTGGCCTACTCTCTTCAAAGATGCTCGTAAGTTTGTCTTGTCTTGTGATGAATGTCAAAGAATAGGTAATATTAGTAGGCGTCAAGAAATTCCTATGAATTATTCTCTTGTTATTGAAGCATTTGATGTTTGGGGCTTTTATTATATGGGACCCTTTCCTGCCTCTAATGGTTACACACATATTTTAGTTGATGTTGATTACGTTACTAAGTGGGTAGAAGCTATTCCAACTAGTAGTGCTGATCATAACACCTCTATTAAGATGCTTAAAGAAGTTATTTTTCCGAGGTTTGGAGTCCCTAGATACCTTATGACTAATGGTGGTTCACATTTTATTCGTGGTATTTTCCGTAAGATGCTTGCTAAGTATGATGTTAATCATAGAATTGCATCTCCTTATCACCCGCAGTCTAGTGGTCAAGTAGAGTAGAGTAATAGAGAGATCAAATTAATTTTGCAAAAGACTGTGAATAGATCTAGAAAGAATTGGTCCAAGAAACTTGATGATGCATTATGGGCCTATAGAACATGCATATAAAAATCCTATGGGTATGTCTCCGTATAAGATGGTTTATGGAAAAGCATGTCACTTACCTCTCAAACTTGAACATAAGGCATATTGGGCTATTAAAGAGCTCAACTATGATTTCAAACTTGCTGGTGAGAAGAGGTTATTTGATATTAGCTCACTTGATGAATGGAGAACCCAAGCCTATGAGAATGCGAAACTGTTCAAAGAAAAAGTCAAAAGATGGCATGACAAAAGAATACAAAAGCGAGAATTTAACACAGGTGATTATGTGCTGCTATTCAACTCTGGTTTAAGATTTTTCGCAGGAAAACTTCTCTCTAAGTGGGAAGGTCCTTACGTTATCAAGGAGGACTATCGTTCCGGTGCCATAAAAATCAACAACTTCAAAGGCACAAGTCCGAGGGTGGTGAACAGTCAAAGAATTAAACATTATATCTCAGGTAATCCTATAAATGTTGAAACTAATATTATTGAGACCGTAACCCCGGAGGAATATATAAGGGATACTTTCCAGAACGTTTCAGACTCCGAAAAGGAATAGGTATGTGGTACGGTAAGTAAGCCGACTCCAAAACAGTTCTAATGGCAATTTTTCTCCGTTTCGGAATATTTAAGAATTTTGGAAAGCAAGAAGTAATCTAGGAAGGACACAAGGCCTCCACGAGGGTGGAGGGCGCGCCCCCCCTACTGGGCACGCCCCCTGTCTCGCGGGCACCTCGTGTGCCTCCCGGACTCCGTTTTCTTGCACGTTACTTCTTTTGGTCGGTAAAAATTCAGTATATAATCTCCCGAAGGTTTTGACCACCATATCACGCAAAAATCCTCTGTTTTCTTTCGAGCTGTCTCTATTACAGATTTAGAGCAAGATGTCTTCTCAAGAGTCAGTTGGGGAGAGTCGGGTGTCCCACCCAACGCCAGATCCAGGAGCAAACAGCGATGCTTATCACTTTGGACCATCAACGGAAGATGAGATGGAGGCTGACCTGAAAAGGATAGATGCCATGGAGGAGGATCAAGAAGTTACCTCTCGCTTCCAAGCGAGATTCATGATGGGGGAACTACAGAGCGTAGCTATTCCAAACTTGATTATCCCTTCCAATGTTAAATTTCTTTCTTATGAAAATATGAAAAAGAGCGTCACTTGCTCTCCAGAAGCTATGCAGCATCCGTGGGTAAAGGGAGCTTTAGCCATTACGGGCAAGCTCCGCAAGGAAAATATGGACCTCAAATAACAAGTCAATAAGTTCGAGGAGGAGAATCGTATCCTGAGGGGAATCATCACCAAGAAGATCACAACACCAACTCTGAAAAAGGAGACATAATTACATGGGTATGGGCACTCCCCTTGGCAACTGCCAAGCTTGGGGGAGGTGCCCCGGTATCGTATCACCATCACACTCCTATCTTTACCGTTTTACTTAGTTCGATCCTTTTAGTAATATCTTGATCTAGTAGATTGAAGTTCTGGTATGAATTAGTTTTGAGTTTTGCTTTGTGATCTCTTTTTGTAATTGAGTCCGTGAGCTATATAATAAAGATTAGTGTTGAGTCAAAGGCTTTGCTATCTTGCTATGATATTGAGAAAATAGAAAGAATAGAAAGAAATAAAAGAGTTCATATTGATCTTATGGATAGTAATGACTTCACATATAAAGAGTATGCGGCATAAAAGTTGTTGAGAGTTGACAAACATAGTTTTGGTCATCATTGCAATTAATAGGAAGTAATAAAGAAAGAGAGGTTATCACATATAAATATACTATCTTGGACATCTTTTATGATTGTGAGAACTCATTAAGTATGACATGCTAAAGAGTTGATGTTGGACAAGGAAGACAACGTAATTGTTTATGTTTTCTCACATCTCAGTTAAAGTATATTTTCATGGATCATTCCAACATGTTGATCTTGCCTTTCCCCCTCATGCTAGCCAAAAATTCCTTGCACCAAGTAGAGATACTACTTGTGCTTCCAAATATCCATAAACCCAGTTTTGCGATGAGAGTCCACCAGACCTACCTATGGATTGAGTAAGATCCTTCAAGTAAGTTGTCATGTTGCAAGCAATAAAAATTGCTCTCTAAATATGTATGACTTATTAGTGCGGAGAAAATAAGCTTTATACGATTGTGTAATATGGAAGTAGTAAAAGTGACGGACTGCATAATAAAGGTTCATATCACAAGTGGCAATATAAAGTGACGTTCTTTTGCATTAAGATTTTGTGCATCCAACCCTAAAAGCACATGATAACCTCTGCTTCCCTCTGCGAAGGGCCTATCTTTTACTTTATGTCTTTTACTTTATGCAAGAGTCAAGGTGATCTTCACCTTTCCCTTTTTCATTTTATCCTTCGGCAAGCACCTCATGTTGGAAAGATCCTGATATACATATCCAATTGGATGTAAGTTAGCATGAACTATTATTGTTGACATCACCCAAAGGTGAATTCGTTGGGAGGCAACACAATAAACCCCTATCTTTCTCAGTGTCCGATTGAAACTCCATAACCATAAGTATTGCGTGAGTGTTAGCAATCGTAGAAGACTATATGAGAGTTGAGTATGTGGACTTGCTGAAAAGCTCTATTCTTGACTCTTTCTGATGTTATGATAAATTGCAATTGCTTCAATGACTAAAATTTTAATTTGTTAGCTCCCAATGAAGTTTATGATCCATACTTGAAATTGTGAATACATTGTTACTTGAGCATAAGAAATCATATGACAAAATCTATATATGTTGCTGTTATAAGAATGATCATCATGCCCTCATGTTCGTATTTTTTTATCGACACCTCTATCTCTAAACATGTGGACATATTTTTTGATTTCGGCTACCGCTTGAGGACAAGCAAGGTCTAAGCTTGGGGGAGTTGATACGTCCATTTTGCATCATGCTTTTATATCAATATTTATTGCATTATGGGTTGTTATTACACATTATGTCTCAATACTTATGGCTATTCTCTCTTATTTTACAAGGTTTATCATGAAGTGGGAGCATGCCGGCAGCTGGGATTCTGGCTCGAAAAGGAGCAAATATTGGAAACCTATTCTGCATAGCTCCAAAAATCCTGAAACTCCGTGGAAGTCCTTTTGGAATTAATAAGAATTATTGAGCGAAGAAAATACCAGAGGGGGACCACACCCTGACTAGGAGGGTGGGGGGCGCGCCCCCTACTGGGCGCGCCCCTGTCTCCTGGGCCCCCTGTTGGCCTCCGGTGCCTATCTTCTACAATACGAAGGCTTTTAACCTGGAAAAAATCATAAGCAAGTCCCCGGGACGAAACTCCGCCGCCACGAGGCGGGACCTTGGCAGAACCGATCTAGGGCTCCGGCGGAGCTGTTCTGCCGGGGAAACCTCCCTCCGGGAGGGGGAAATCATTACCAACGATCCTCTCATCGGGAGGGGGTCAATATCCATCAACATCTTCACCAGTACCATCTCCTCTCAAACCCTAGTTCATCTCTTGTATCCAATCTTTGTATTCAAACCACAAATTGGTACCTGTGGGTTGCTAGTAGTGTTGATTACTCCTTGTAGTTGATGCTAATTGGTTTACTTGGAGGAAGATCATATGTTCAGATCCTTAATGCATATTAATACTCCTCTGATCATGATCATGAATATGCTTTGTGAGTAGTTACGTTTGTTCCTGAGGACATGGGTGAAGTCTTGCTATTAGTAGTGATGTGAATTTGGTATTCGTTCAATATTTTGATGAGATGTATGTTGTCTCTCCTCTAGTGGTGTTATGTGAACATCGACTACATGACACTTCACCATTATTTGGGCCTATAGGAAGGCATTGGGAAGTAATAAGTAGATGATGGGTTGCTAGAGCGACAGAAGCTTAAACCCTAGTTTATGCGTTGCTTCGTAAGGGGCTGATTTGGATCCACTAGTTTCATGCTATGGTTAGGTTTACCTTAATACTTCTTTTGTAGTTGCGGATGCTTGCAATAGGGGTTAATCATAAGTGGGATGCTTGTCCAAGAAAGGGCAGTACCCAAGCACCGGTCCACCCACATATCAAATTATCAAAGAACCGAACGTGAATCATATGAGCGTGATGAAACTAGCTTGACGATAATTCCCATGTGTCCTCGGGAGCGCTTGTCTCATTATAAGAAATTGTCTAGGCTTGTCCTTTGCTACAAAAAGGATTGGGCCACCTTGCTGCACTTTATTTACTTTCATTGCTTGTTACCCGTTACAAATTATCTTATCACAAAACTATCTGTTACCTATAATTTCAGTGCTTGCAGAGAATACCTTACTGAACACCGCTTGTCATTTCCTTCTGCTCCTTGTTGGGTTCGACACTCTTACTTATCGAAAGGACTACGATAGATCCCCTATACTTGTGGGTCATCAACGGTGTATGAATGGGAAAATGGAGGGAGAGGTACGGGGAACCATGTTTTTGGGACGCGCCTGTCTGATATATGGGAAAGTTATGAACTTAGCCCTCGTTTAAAATTTGGACGTCTCGTCGGTTGGGGATAGGAAGGTAATCTCGCATCTCCCCAATATTTGCCCAGAGCGATTCGGGCGAGGAGAGGGCGTTTTGGTACCCACGGTGTATGAACGGGGCTCACAGGTAGGTCGGTTGTGTCACGTCTGAGTGAAGTTATGAGCATGCCCCTATAGAAAATATTTGCCTACATTGATTTCAGCCGAGTCAAGTTTGTTTTACCGCCCACCGTGTATGGATGGGGAAATGGCGGGAGAGACAGACGTCTTTTGGACGAGCTTGAATCAAATGTGTTTTGCCGCCCATGTTTGGCGCCCACCGTGTCGGAATGGGCTCAGAGGTAGTCGTGTCAAGTCTAGTTGAAGTTACCAACCTACCCCTATTGAGAGCAGTGGAAATCGGGCCGATGGATTGTCCGTGTAAGGGGTAGACAGTAATTTCCATCTCCCAAACACTGGCTTCGGGCAGCCGACGTGGGAGTGGATATTTTGCCGCTTCTTTCGAATTTTGGGACAATAAGCATGCACGTTTACCATGGAAACTAAATTTCAATCCATTTTGTATTCCTATATGAATCTTTATAAATCATTCTATGCATTTTTATATATCTTCAAAAGCACGACAAATATGTATTCCATTGTCATATATGAATATGTTTTACAAATGCCGAAACTCAAATTCAGAATCAGAAGCTAGAATCCAGTTTAAGGTGAATTCGAATATTTGAAACCACTTTATGTCCAACTCAAATGTCACTATGAGCATAATGTGTACTCCCATTTAGATATGTACACAAGCGATGTCTCAAGATTCAAAATACTGAGTCAATCAACCAATAATGTACAAAACTAACAGACATATAAACACTTATAGAGTATATGGATCAATAATATCAACTAACATTCATAAGCCAGGCCAAATTACTTTTTTTTTGGGTAGAAGAGCATCCTTTTTTTAGTGAAGCTAGTACAACATCTTGGCCCTTTCATATGCATGCCACTTAAGGACCATTTATACTACTACTATTGCTGAATGCACATTCAGCTTGATTGGCACATTTGTAGGTCTGGCACAACAATCAAAATGAAATGTCTCAGAGTCTTATCAATTAATACAGACTTGTGCTCAAAAAAAATTACAACCCCAAAAAACAAAAAAAATTATTACATGATCTCTAAAACAAATGGTTTGATCGATTACATGAACAAACAACACAAAGGTTATTCAGCGATGGAAAGAATATTTCACCTATGATTTACCAAGTGGGAATTTAATTTCCTTTTTTCCTTCAAGACCTTAACAATGCGGTCAGTCTCAGCTTGCTTCATTTTGAAATCCACCACATATTTAATGGTTGTCTTGAGTACTGCTTGTGATTGTGCTGTTTGCTTCCTCAACATGTCAACTTCACTCTAAGTGCAGAAGCAAAATATCTTTCTACGAATAGTTTAGCCTCTAGAGCATCAACAGTTGGCAATTCATGATGCATGATTAGGCCGGTGCCACTGTTGTGGGATGATACAACGTCCATGGGGACCTCGCTATTTGATCTTGGGCTAACCTGTTTTGCCACTAAAGTTCCCATTGGATTTCGAAAAGTTGAAGTTAGCAAAACATCTCAACTGGGAGTTATAACAGCAATCCAGTTAAACAAACAAGGAATTAAAGAGTTTCAATTGGATGCTGAAAAGTAGTTATTAACATCATTGTAACCGGTTGCAGCAGCAAAGCAGTTAAACAAACAGGTTTTGCAAAAGGTACCTGTTGTGGCATTGGAGTTTCTCTTGGATCCTGAAAAGTCGAGTAGCTAGTAATGTGATTAGAGCAACCGGTTGCAACAGCAAAGTAGTTAAACAAACAAGTTTCACAAAAGGAACCTGTTGTGGCATTGGAGTTTCTCTTGGATCCTGAAAAGTTGAGTAGTCAGTAACTTGATTAGAGCAACAAATTACAGCAGCAAACCTATTACACAAATATTTTTTTGAAAATATACCTGTTGTGCAATTGGACTTCCAATTGGATCCTGAAAAGTTGAAGTTAGTAAGATGATTACAACAACAAGTTACATCAGCAAACCAGGTAAACAAGGAAGTTTCTGAAAACATACCTATTGTGCCAACATAGTTTCAGTTGGATCCTGCAAACTTGAATGTTAGCAATCATAAATAAAGTGTTGCAAGAGCCATAAGAAACTAACATCAAACTAGTAAAACTAACTAGTTGTGGCAATGTAATTAATTACACATGAACTAGTAAAACTAACAAGTTCTTGGCAATGTATTAAAGTAACAAGTCGGTACCTTTTACCAGGAACACAGACATCTGTAAATTTCTTGGATGTAAGCAAAATGATTCCAACACATATATAATATAAGTTAAAAAGACGGTGTCCCTCATATAAACCTGATAGTTGTCTATCTATGAACATGCAAACATTACTAGTGCTACAAGTGATAACAACAAACCATTTAAACAAACAGGGTATTAGAACATAAATTACATGTGAATTCTGCTACACCCTAGAAGTACATATGACCAGCTATCTACGTGCTTAAGTAGCTATTTAAGTTCAGACAAACAGGTAATTCTTAACAGTAAGTATGAAACACATAGATAGGCGCAGTCCATAATAGGATTAACAGGCTATGGCATTGTCTAATCAGTAACAAACTAAATTAAGCCAAACAACGTAATTGGACAATTTTGCAATAAGTGGCTAACTAAAATTTCGAGAAGCGGGTAACTGAACTTACACTAGCTCTTTGTACAGGCACACTGCAACTTTTTTTTGCTTACAAGCTTCTACGAAGGAGTCCATGGCATCAATTGCTTGGATACGCAGTCCCAATACTTCTTTCTTCCCACACTGCATTGGTAAGTCGAATGGTTAATATGATAAGATGGTGTCCTTGATATGTTATATGAGGACGGGTTGTCAGACTAGTTGTAACCACACACATCAAACTGGCTTTTACTGTATATTTCATGCGATTACATTTGGCATATCGAGATCTAAGCAATCTACAATAGGATGAAAATACTGGCATCCTTCACATTATTGGTGAACTTAGTTCATAGAAACAAGCAATTCAACCATTCCGTGGGTAAATCAAAAGCGCCACTGGAATAGTTTTCACTACCCCAATCATACACGTAAAAAGGGGCGACACCATCGTAGGGGCTGGTATGGGCAGCCGCCGCGGGTGGCTGGAAAGTGTGCACCTAGTTTGAGTCGTCCAGGTTGGCCCAAGCTAGTTTTGTTCGTCCCAACACACGAGCAGGCAATGTAAAAAGTGAAGAAAAACGTTTCAATTTGGATGGGCCAATAACGTAAGTGCAAGGTAGGCCCTATAGCTGGCTCGCGGCCCAAACGAGCGCCTCCCATATCGATCGACAACAGGAAAAATCCCAATTAGTTCGCTCTAGCCTCCAGTCTGGTTAGCTCCTAACCTAGCCGCCGCTGGACAGACCAACACATCACTTCCTCGCGCCCTCGTTGGATGCCGGTCGCCGGGCTTCAAGCGAATGGAAGGACAAGAAGATGAAGATCCAACTCTGGGTGTAGCCTGCGTGGGAGGCAGTGACGGCAGCACGGGCATGGCATCGAGCTTGTGCAAATGGACAGTCGCAACTTGCAAGAGGAGCATGCGCAACGAGCAAGTACATCACATCCCTGATTATATCTAATTCAACTGTTCAATTTCTGGCCAATAGTTAAACTTGACGGTGTTGTAAAACTGCTTGTATGTAGGGAATCTTTGATAAAATGAAACCAGTTTCTGTTTATTTTATTAATCTTCCAATCAATACTGAACTGACTGAACCTGATGTATCTAATCAAGTTAACGATGCAAACATACAAGCTCATGTTGTTCTTGAGCCTGAAGTGTCTAATGAACAAACTGCTAATGAAGGATTTCATGCAAACATTTTACATGCTCCTCATGATGAACATATAGTGTCTAATGAGGGATTTAATGCAAGCATTTTGCAAGCTCCCATTGAAGGATTTAGTGTCTAATGATGATCTGCTATGTTGACAGAGACATAGAGATTTGCAGGCATTGATGACAAGCAAATTATAGTACATTTTCATGGCTTGAGGAGACGTCGAGGCCATCTACCAGAAAGTCCCCATATCATGACAACATAGCATAAATACTTTTCAAATCTGTTGTTTGAAACTATTGGCATACTTGTGCGGGATAGATATATTGATATGCAGTTTGTGCACTGGTTATAGGTGCAATTACACTTCAATATTTTCAGCCAGAGAACGAATAATTCAAGTAGGTACAGACCATGTTAGTAGTCCTTGTACACTGACGACCCGCAAGTATACGGGATAGTTGTAGCCTCTTTCGATAAGTAAGAGTGTCGAACCCAACGAGGAGCTAAAGGTAGAACAAATACTCTCTCAAGTCCTATCGGCCACTGATACGACTCTACGCACGCTTAACGTTCGCTTTACCTAGAACAAGTATGAAACTAGAAGTACTTGGTAGGTGTTGTTGGATAGGTTTGCAAGATAATAAAGAACACGTCAATAAAAAGTAGGGGCTGTTTAGATAAAGATGCAATAAAGTAAATATAGCGAGTGTGGAAAAGTGGTGGTAGGAGTTGTGAAATTGTCCCTAAGCAATTGACTACGTTACTAGACCGGTACTCACTATTGCAATTCTATTTGAGGGAGAGGCATAAGCTAACATACTTTATCTACTTGGATCATATGCACTTATGATTGGAACTCTAGCAAGCATCCGCAACTACTAAAGATTCATTAAGGTAAAACCCAACCATAGCATTAAAGTATCAAGTCCCCTTTATCCCATACGCAAACAACCTACTTACTCGGGTCTGTGCTTCTGTCACTCACGCCACCCACCATAAGCAAATCATAAACATATTGCAAACCCTACAGCGGGAATCCCTCACGCTTGCGTGACAGGGAGGGCACAATAGGACAACACCAATAATAAAACATGCAACTCAAACCAATCATAGCAATTCATCAATCACTGACAGGACAACGAAAATCTACTCAGACATCATAGGATGGCAACACATCATTGGAAAATAATATGAAGCATAAAGCACCATGTTCAAGTAGAGGGTACAGCGGGATGCGGGAGAGTGGACCGCTGGATATAGATGGGGGAAGGTGATGGAGATGTTGGTGAAGATGATGGAGGTGTTGGTGTAGATCGCGGTGATGATGATGGCCCCCGGCGGCGTTCCGGCGCCACCGGAAGCAAGGGGGAGAGAGCCCCCCCCTTCTTCTTCTTCTTCCTTGACCTTCTCCCTAGATGGGAGAAGGGTTTCCCCTCTGGTCCTTGGCTCCCATGGCTTGGGAGGGGCGAGAGCCCCTCCGAGATTGGATCTATCTCTCTGTTTCTGCGTTCTCTAATTCTACCCCTTCACCATTTCCTTTATATCTGGAGATCCGTAACTCCGATTGGGGTGAATCTTTCGCCCAGATCTTTCTCATAAAATTATCTTTCTTGTGCCAAAAGAAGAGCATCAACTGCCTTATGGGTGGACCACGAGGGTCAGGGGCACGCGAGTGGGGGGGGGGGGGGGGGTAGGGCGCGCCCCCTACCTCGTGACCACCTCGGACACCGTCTTGCGTGGATTTTTCTTCCAGAATTTTCCATCTTTTCCAAAAATAAGCTCTATCCTTTTCTATCCCGTTTGGACTCCGTTTGATATGGATATTCTGCGAAACATAAAACATGCAACAGACAAGAACTAGCACTGGGCACTGGATCAATAAGTTAGTCCCAAAAATAATATAAAAAGTTGCCAAAAAGTATATGAAAGTGAATAATATTGACATGGAACAATAAAAAATTATAGATACGATGGAGACGTATCAGCATCCCCAAGCTTAATTCCTGCTCGTCCTCGAGTAGGTAAATGATAAAAAAAAGAATAATTTTTGATGTGGAATGCTACCTAGCATAATCTTGATCATATGTCTAATCATGGCATGAATATTAAGACACGAGTGATTCAAAGCAATAGTCTATCATTTGACATAAAAACAATAATACTTCGAGCGTACCAATAAAGCAATCTTGTCTTTTCAAAACAACAAGGCCAAAGCAAGCTTATCCCTACAAAATCATACAGTTTGGCCATGCTTCATTTTCGTCACACAAAATGCCCCCATCATGCACAACCCCGATGACAAGCCGAGCAATTGGTTCATACTTTTTAACGCGCTTCAGCTTTTTCAACCCTCACGCAATACATGAGCGCAAGTGGATACAACACTATAGGTGGAATAGAATATAATGATGGAGGTTATGTGGAGAAGACAAAAAGGAGAAAGTCTCACATCGACGCGGCTAATCAACGGGCTATGGAGATGCCCATCAATTGATGTCAATGCGAGGAGTAGGGATTGCCATGCAACGGATGCACTAAGAGCTATAAGTGTATGAAAGCTCAACAAAAGAAACTAAGTGGGTGTGCATCCAACTTGCTTGCTCATGAAGACCTAGGGCATTTGAGGAAGCCCATCGTTGGAATATACAAGCCAAGTTCTATAATGAAAATTCCCACTAGTATATGAAAGTGACAACATAGGAGACAATCTATATGAAGAACATGGTGCTACTTTGAAGCACAAGATATGAGACTCACTACATGAAGAACATGGTGCTATTTTGAAGCACAAGTGTGGAAAAAGAGATAGTAACATTGCCCCTTTTTTGTGGTGGGCTTCTTTGGACCCCTTTTTTATTTAGGCTTCTTTGGCCTTTCCCTTTTTTTATGGGGCAATGTTCTATAATGATGATCATCACACTTTTATTTACTTACAACTCGATACTGAAACAAAGATATGACTCTATATGAATGCTTCCGGTGGTGTACCGAGATGTGCAATGATCTACCGTAGAAATGACATCAAAAAACAGACAAGCCATGAAAACATCATGCTAGCTATCTTACGATCATGCAAAGCAATATGACAATGAATGCTCAAGTCATGTATATGATGATGGAAGTAAGTTGCATGGCAATATATCTCGGAATGGCTATGGAAATGCCATGATAGGTAGGTATGGTGGCTGTTTTGAGGAAGATATAATGAGGCTTATGTGTGATAGAGCGTATCGTATCATGGGGTTTGGATGCACCGGCGAAGTTTGCACCAACTCTCGAGGTGAGAAAGGCCAATGCACGGTACCTAAGAGGCTAGCAATGATGGAAGGGTGAGAGTGCGTATAATCCATGGACTCACATTAGTCATAAAGAACTCATATACTTATTGCAAAAGTTTATTAGCCCTCGAAGCAAAGTACTACTACGCATGCCCCTAGGGGGATAGATTAGTAGGAAAATACCATCGCTCGTCCCCGACCGCCACTCATAAGGAGGACAATCAAAGAAACACCCCATGCTTCAAATTTGTCACACAACGGTTACCATACGTGCATGCTACGGGACTTGCAAACCTCAACACAAGTGTCTCTTCAATCCACAACCACCCACTAGCATAACTCTAATATCACCATCTTTATATCGCAAAACTATTGCAAGGAATCAAACATATCATATTCAGCGATCTACTAGTTTATGTAGGATTTTATGACTAACCAAGTGAATGACCAATTCCTGTCATCTCTCTAAATAGATATAAGTGAAGCAAGAGAGTTTAATTCTTTCTACAAAAGATATTCCCACGCTATAACAAATATAAGTGAAGCAAAAGAGCATTCTATGAATGACGGTTTTCTATGTAAAGAGAAACAGACAATCCAACTTCAAATGATATAAGTGAAGCACATGAAGCATTCTATAAAGCCACACTCAAAAGATTTAAGTGAAGTGAAATGAGCATTCTATAAATCAACCAAGGACTATCTCATACCAGCATGGTGCATAAAATAAAAATAAAAACCTAATTGCAAAAGACGCTCCAAGACTTGCACATAATGCATGAACGAAACGAATCCGAAACATACCGATACTTGTTGAAGAAAGAGGGGATGCCTCCCCAGCATCCCCAAGCTTAGACGCTTGAGTCTCCTTGAATATTTACTTGGGGTGCCTCGGGCATCCCCAAGCTTGAGCTCTTGCCTCTCTTCCTTTTCCTCATATCAAGACATCCTCGATTAGACACTACATCCACACAAAACTTCAACAGAAAACTCGGTAAGATCCGTTAGTATAATAAAGCAAATCACCACTCTAAGTACTGTTGCAAACCAATTCATATTTTGTTTTTGCATTGTGTATACTGTAATCTAACTTTTTCATGGCTTAATCCACTGATATAAATTGATAGATTCATCAAAACAAGCAAACTATGCATCAAAAACAGAATCTGTCAAAAACAGAACAGTCTGTAGCAATCTGAACAACCACCAAACTTCTGGTACCCCAAAAATTCTACAA
The DNA here is from genome assembly GCA_963921465.1 of Triticum timopheevii. Lineage (NCBI taxonomy): Eukaryota > Viridiplantae > Streptophyta > Magnoliopsida > Poales > Poaceae > Triticum > Triticum timopheevii. The sequence continues at coordinate 194,061,919 of OY997272.1, forward strand.
AAATTAGGAAAAATAAACAAGTTGTATAGAAAGACAGTGCAAAAGTAATCAGAACCAATTGATGATCCAGTTAAAAATGTAAAATCACGCACTACAGCCAAAGTTTCTGTCCTGCACCGTACAAACCAACAAGCATTGTAAACATCCTAAAGGCAAACCTTGGCACATTATTTTTATAATACAATGGAATTGTACAAGGGGATAATTATTTTATTGAAAAGTTTCTTTAATTAAGATTCACAAAGTTTCCATGGGCCTGAACAAGTTTAAGGACGTCCCCCACTTTCACAATGCTCGTCTCTCTCACTTTTACTTTTCTTTTTGAAAAGTTTTGGGTTCCCCTCTTTATTTTTTTTGTTTTTAAACTATATGAAAGCACTCAACAGAAATAAATGACTCTTTAAAACTTCCGGGTTGTCTCCCTGGCAGCGCTTTCTTTAAAGCCATTAAGCTAAGCATATAGTGCTCAAGTAATGAATCCACCCGGATCCCAAGGTATATCAAAGCCAACTTTAATTAACAATGATTTGTAATTTAGTAGTGAGCACAAAGTAACATATATCATGCAACAACGAAGTCTAACTCTCTTCCTATGCATCGGCATGTCATAAAAGAACAATTCATGCACACATAGTAAAGGCCAATGCATAGTATAAGCAGTTTCTTGCAATTCTATCGTATTGGAAACATAGAGAGGTGGAGATATAGTTCCTCTCTCATAATAATTGCAAGTAGGAGCAGCAAGCACATGCATATTATATCTATCAAAATTATCATGTGCAACGGTAAAAGGCAACCCATCAATATAATCCTTAATAAGCACAAACTTCTCCGATAAAGTGTAGTTTGGAGAATTCAAAAAGATAATAGGACTATCATGCGTGGGTGCAATAGCAACAATTTCATGTTTAACATAAGGAACTATAGCAAGTTCATCTCCATAAGCATCATTCATATTGGCATCTTGGCCACAGGCATAGCAAGCATCATCAAAAAGGGATATTTCAAGAGAATCAACGAGATCATAACAATCATCATAGAAATCATCCTTCGGTAAGCACGAAGGGGAATTAAACAATGTATGAGTTGAAAAGTTACTCTCATTAGAAGGTGGGCACGGGTGATCAATCCCCTCTTCCTCCTTTTGTTCTTTGCTCTCCTCATCATCTTTTTCATCCAATGAGCTCACAATTTCATCAATTTCTTCTTCCATAGCTTCCTGCAAAATATTAGTCTCTTCTTGGACAGCGGAGAATTTCTTCATAAATGCATTAATATAGTAATTGTATTCATAGTTTGCAGAGCAATATCTAAGTATAGCAAGATTTTCAGGCCTATAAACATCATCATCTAAAGCTTCATACTTTTCAAACAAAGATTCAATTTCATAAGCAGCCTTAAAAGCAACAAATTCTTCTATTTGTTCCACATCATAGTAATCATATATACCATTAGCATAAGAAGCTAAGGTTTCATTATCATTAAATTTGCATGAAAAGGGAAGATGTGGAGCCTCCATCCTAGAGCAACAAGTAATATCATATCTCAAGCATAGATTCCAGGCATACCAACGCAACATCACAAATTGATCCCATAATAGTTTCCCTTTTTGTGTCGAGCGATAATCCCTAAAGTATTCACATTGATCCAATGTGTCTCCCATTATAAAGTTGAATGGGGTTTTCTCAGGATTATCAAAGTAGTATATAATATCTTTCACATAATGAGAATCGAGGGTTTTAGGTGTTACCCCATCCTCATGAGTAGCAAGTACAGCTAATTTTTTTTTGGTATTTTGCGTTCCATATCCATAACTAAGGATAGAAAACAACTAAGAACATCAAATAAAAATTACTTAGTGATAAAGCAAACAGGCACACACGAGAATATTCACCCCACGCTATGACTCCCCGGCAACGGCACCAGAAAAAGGTTTTGATGACCCGCAAGTATACGAGATAGTTGTAGCCTATTTCAATAAGTAAGAGTGTCGAACCCAACGAGGAGCTAAAGGTAGAACAAATACTCTCTCAAGTCCTATCGGCCACTGATACGACTCTATGCACGCTTGACGTTCGCTTTACCTAGAACAAGTATGAAACTAGAAGTACTTGGTAGGTGTTGTTGGATAGGTTTGCAAGATAATAAAGAACACGTAAATAAAAAGTAGGGGCTGTTTATATAAAGATGCAATAAAGTAAATATAGCGAGTGTGGAAAAGTGGTGGTAGGAGTTGTGAAATTGTCCCTAAGCAATTGACTACGTTACTAGACCGGTAATCACTATTGCAATTCTATTTGAGGGAGAGGCATAAGCTAACATACTTTATCTACTTGGATCATATGCACTTATGATTGGAACTCTAGCAAGCATCCGCAACTACTAATGATTCATTAAGGTAAAACCCAACCATAGCATTAAAGTATCAAGTCCCCTTTATCCCATACGCAAACAACCTACTTACTCGGGTCTGTGCTTCTGTCACTCACGCCACCCACCATAAGCAAATCATAAACATATTGCAAACCCTACAGCGGGAATCCCTCACGCTTGCGTGGCACAGAGGCCACAATAGGACAGCACCAATAATAAAACATGCAACTCAAACCAATCATAGCAATTCATCAATCACCGATAGGACAATGAAAATCTACTCAGACATCATAGGATGGCAACACATCATTGGAAAATAATATGAAGCATAAAGCACCATGTTCAACTAGAGGGTAAAGCGGGATGCGGGAGAGTGGACCACTGGATATAGATGGGGGAAGGTGATGGAGATGTTGGTGAAGATGATGGAGGTGTTGGTGTAGATCGCGGTGATGATGATGGCCCCCGGCGGTGTTCTGGCGCCACCGGAAGCAAGGGGGAGAGAGCCCCCCTTCTTCTTCTTCTTCTTCCTTGACCTTCTCCCTAGATGAGAGAAGGGTTTCCCCTCTGGTCCTTGGCTCCCATGGCTTGGGAGGGGCGAGAGCCCCTCCGAGATTGGATCTATCTCTCTGTTTCTGCGTTCTCTGATTCTACCCCTTCACCGTTTCCTTTATATCTAGAGATCCGTAACTCCGATTGGGGTGAATCTTTCGCCCAGATCTTTCTCATAAAATTATCTTTCCTGCGCCAAAAGAAGAGCATCAACCGCCTTACGGGTGGACCACGAGGGTCAGGGGTGCGCCTGGGGGGGGGGGGGGGGGTAGGGCGCGCCCCCTACCTCGTGACCACCTCGGACACCGTCTCGCGTGGATTTTTCTTCCGGAAGTTCCCATATTTTCCAAAAATAAGCTCCGTCCGTTTTTATCCTGTTTGGACTCCGTTTGATATGGATATTCTGCGAAACATAAAACATTGAACAGACAGGAACTGGCAATGGGCACTGGATCAATAAGTTAGTCCAAAAAATAATATAAAAAGTTGCCAAAAAGTATATGAAAGTGAATAATATTGGCATGGAACAATCAAAAATTATAGATACGATGGAGACATATCATACACCATGTTGCATTTTGTGTTTTTGGTGCTTACATTATTTAGTGTTTTATAATCTGGAACTACTTTGGATCATAAGCTGGTTTTTGAAGTGCATGCAGCTTCACATTTCTCAAGTCATGTTGATTTCCGGAGTGCAAGTGCCTTCATATTTTTTAAGTTATATTTTTGCCTGTTGGGGAACATAGTATTTCAAAAAATTTGTACGATCACACAAGATCTATAAAGGAGATGCACAACAATGAGGCGGGAGAGTGTGTCCACGCACCCTCGTAGACCGAAAGCGGAAGTGTTTAGTAACGTTGTTGATGCAGTCGAACGTCTTCGAGATCCAACCGATTCAAGTACCAAACGTATGACACCTCCACGTTCAGCACATGTTCAACTCGATGAAAACCCTCATGCTCTTGATCCAGTTGAGGAGGAGGATGAGTTCCGTCAGCACGATGGCGTGGCGATGGTGATGATGACGTTACCGGCGCAGGGCTTCGCCTAAGCACTATGGCGATATGATCAAGGTCTGTAACTATGGAGGGGGGCACCGCACACGACTAAGGCAAAACATGGTGTGTTCTAGGGTGCCCTGCTGCCCCCGTATATAAAGGAGGGAGGGGGAGGCCGGCTGGCCCTTGCTAGGCGTGCCGGGAAAGGGGAATCCTACTAGGACTCCAAGTCCTAGTAGGTTTCCACCTAAAGGCACTACAAAAAAGTACACTTCCGTGATGATACGTGTTTGTCACAGTAGGTCGCGTTTTTTTTCATGCATGTACATCCATGATGATTTTATGACAGAATCAAGATAGTCATACATGTACTGTTGTAGAAGTGTTCCATGACATTACCAAAATTATCATCACGGAAGTGTCCACTTCCATGATGATAAATCGCGCGTCACAGAAGTGCTTTCGTCAAGGGTTACTGACACGTGGCATCCACCCTAACAGAATACCGTTAAGCTATCGGGTCGGGTTTTGGATCCGATAACCCGTTAACAGCCCGGACTAATGGAAATTTCCACGTGTAAAATTCTGATTGGCCGGAGGGAACACCTGTCAGCTCGTCGGTGGGCTAGATGTCGCCCGTCCATTGGAGGAGACATGCCTATGATACGTCAACACGTGGCTGGGCCCAACAGAGGCCCATATAGGTTAAAAAGGCCGGCCCAGTCAAAGGCCCGTAGTACTTACTTAGGTACTAGTGCGCCAGCCCAATAAGGGCCTGCTTAATAAAGGCCTATTTACGGCCCGAAGCCAGATCTGGCCCGTTAATTGTTCGCCAAATAATTGGGCACATTTACGGCCCGAAGCCAGATCTGGCCCGTTAATTGTTCGCCGAATATTTGGGCCCGATTACAACCCAGTGACTTTCGCCTCTTAGAGGCCCGATGTAGACAAGGGCCCATTTCAGCCCGGTGTGACTTTCGTCCTGGGAATGGCCCATGCTGCCCATGGGCCGTATATGGTCTGACGGGACATCGAGCCTACTAACGGCCCGTGATAAAGGTGGCAACAGTTAAGCCCAACGTGACTTTGGGCCTGTTAAAGGCCTGTCACATAATTCGGCTCGTTGATGCCTGTACTAAGCTTTCGGCCTCTTAAAGGCCCATGATATCAGTGGGCCAACTAAGGCCCGAGATATGTCTTGGCCTGGTAACAGCCCATGAGCTAACTAGGCCCAAAAAGGCCCAATCTACATTTCAGCCTGCTGAAGGCCCGTCGACGACTAGTGAAAATTGAGGCCCAACATGCATTTCGGCCTGCTAAAGGCCCATGGTTTCATCTGGGCCGTAACAGGCCAGTACAATATTCAGCCTGTTAATGGCCCAACGCTACCTGGGCCAAACTAAGCGCCGCGTCCACAAAAGGCCCAACTAAAATATAGGCCGATGTAAGTTGTGGGCCTGACGCAAAGTGTGAAGGCCCCAATCATTCGGGCCCAAGAAATACGCAGGCCGGCCCAATTGTTGCCCGCTAAAAACCAGGCCCGTTAGAGTCGAATGTTCCGGCCCGGTCGACTACATCTGATTTTTTATCAGATAGCGAATGATGGCAGTAACTAGTAGGAATTAAGAACAAACCTACTCTATACAATAAAGAAATTATGGCATAGTAACTAAGAATAAACCTACACTATACAATAAAGGATTTAAGGTATATTACATCCACTGGGCATCAAAGTTCGCCACCAGTGATCATAAAGCGCAACGAAGAAGCAGATTACAAAAACTGGGCACCATTGCAGCATAACAAAGTAATACTGAACCGAGACCACTTCCAAGACAGTTCAAGAAAGGTTAGCCTTGCGGGGGAACTGCTGCGCAAGCTGCCGAGCAAGGCTGTGAGACCGGCCTAGCATGTCGGTCATAGCTTCCAGGTGTAGCTGTTTAGCGATGAGGTTCTCATTGGTGTTCTCCTCAATCTTTCTTAGAGATAGGACTTCAAGTCAAAGTTGAGTTGCAGAATGCCTTTCTGCTAGAACTTGGGATTGAAGAAGTCGAACTGATTCAGACAACGAATTCTGTGAGCTTGTCTGATTGCTAGTCTCAAGTAACTCGAGCACTGCATCAAGCCAAGACTTTGGGGTTGTCTCGCTATCTTCAAGATGTTTTGCCTTCTTTGCTGCAATATATGTTGGGTTTGTCTCACAACCTTCCGCAGACTTGTGCATGCCATCAGGCATATCACCCTGAAACAAAGCAGAGAGATGACAGGTTTTGCACGTGTATAAACAAAGATGATAACTGTGTTGTCAATTCCATCCAATTTCAAATTAGAAAATAAAGAGTAAGTTCAAAATATCAATAGCATAATTTGGCATTGTTCATGATGCGAGGAGCTTCACCACACTACTAGATTACCATGTCAACGTAATAAGCATAGATGAAGGGCAAAGAAAATCATTGTATCTATTTTGGTTAATGTACATGGCATGTTGTTCATATCATCAGCCACATTAGTAAGATAAAATAGGAGATGACAAGGTGCAAAAGTGGGCTGCTTCACCACACACTGTGTTATAGATCCACAAAAACAAGCATACATATAGGGAGTATTGAGTAATGTGCATGGTATGAATAAGGAATTTGGTTTTACAAGTAAAACTTAGAACTTACGGTTCTTGCGAACATGCATTTTGGTAGAAACAACAAACTAAATAGCAGTAAACAATAGGGAGTATGAGCAAATTAAACAGCAGTTGAGGATAAAGGCTTTAGAAGGACTGACTTACATTAACAGTTAACACCGGCTTTATAATGCCCTTCTCCATGTCAAGGGAAGGATAACTCAAGGATTTCAGCACATAATCTTCTTCATAAGCATTGCCTGTACTCTACATTTTGTAGAGAGTAATTATAGATATGATAATACTGGAAGGGATAGAGGATAATGAAGATAAGATGCAGATTGATGCTACATAATAAACTACCAATCCCTGGAAGTACAAGCATTACAGGACAAAATGTACTGACAAGAGCAATGGGCCACACTTCTGCACTGGCATTGTCTGTGTATTCTACTTGTTGGTAAGATTAAATATAGATATGATCTTTTTTAGTAAATGGTGGGCGAGGGAGATAAGATGCAGAATTCTACACAATGAACCGATCCCTCTTCCCATAATACAAGAGTGTTTTAAACACTGGTGTACTGTACAAAACATTCTTATATTATGGGACGGAGGGAGTAGCTGTTAATGTAAGTACAGTGATAGACGATGTTCAGTCCTTACAAGAGGACTGCAGAGCTAAACCTCTTCAAAAGCATTGGGTTGATTCTAAATTTATGTAAGAGTCATACGGATCTTATAATGTCCACCAAATGGACGATTACGAGGCTAACGTGTGCAGTGATGCTACATAATCAAACAACTATGAAAGTAAGTATGGTCATACAGGGCAAGAGGTACTCACAAGAGCGGAAGTGTGCTGCAGTATAGTTGTGAGATTCTGTGGTCCCTTGAGAACGAATGTTCTTCTCCTAATAGTTTTCGTACAAGTGAGACATTAAGGAAAATGCAGAAATGTAGTTCAAATTGTGATGTGATATCATAGACAATACCTTACGTTGCAGCCGAGACCAATGTGTAACAAGATTATTCCAGTCACGGTCGGATAAATGTAGCACCGGAGACTTTACAAATTTTTTAGTTTAGAGGCTTGCCATCGAAGTGCGCTTGCCTCAGGTAGGAACGATACTTCATCAATGAGTGCTTGAAAAGCGCAACCAACCCTTGCTCGTCTTCACTATCCAGTTTGCTCCTTGCCTATTTAAAAGAATGAAATCTTATGTCTTCTGTCAGGAGAAACATATGCAGTAATGACCATGAATAACATTAGTACATTACTTACACGTAAGTTGTGGAGGAAGACTTGAAATTGTTCTATGTCTGCGGTATAATCTTTCCATGAAGGAAAGATGCGCACAAAGTTCCTGACAACAATATAAGCTTCGTCTTCTAAACTGGGAAGAAATGGAACAGGGGTCCTATTTGCTGCAATTGGGGCTCTCTCTGGTTCGAAAAGGGATTTGGCAACCGAATTTGGTGTACTCTTTGCTGGAATGGGGGTTTTGCATCGTAGAGCCGGTGCTATGTCAACTGGCATAATCATACTGTTTGCTGCAGTTGGGGTTTGCTGAGTTGGGGCATCAGAAATGACCAGTGTAGTAGGGCTAGAGTCTTCTAGAGTTGGAGTGTTTTGTGGGTCAGGTGATATTGCAACTACACCTAATGGGCTATTTGATTTATCAGGTGCCAATACCTTTTCCAAATACTTTGCTTGTGCTCCTCCACGATCAGCAATCGCCCTCTTCCTTTTGAACGTCTGATACACAAGAACAACATTTGAATGGATAAATATGGTATGATGACAGATGGAATATGTACTGAAAATGGATAGGCAGGGCGTGTTTACATACACGATGTGTAAACTAAGCTAATGGCAGTTCAAGAAAGTAGAAGCAATGCAAAGCATCAGTTGCTAGATATGTGCGACCAATGTAACCTTGGAAAGTTAGAGCAAGCACCTTGATGGGTGAATAAGATAGGGCATCTTCCTCTGTCTCCTCCCCTAGGGAGCTACATTGACTTAGGTCTCCCTCTAGCTCAGAATCACTGTTAGGATCGTATTCTGAGCATGAATATGTAGGTGGAGAGCATTTGCATTGCATTGCATCCAGACTTTTTATTACTCCCTTAATGCCAAGTTTGACAGCCATGGCATTGTTCTACTTTATTCTTTTCATGCGCACAAGCTCATAATCATTATGATGCTGTTCAGAATCTAAGATTCATGAAAACACAAAAAGTAGTCAGATAATCTATGGAATGCATTGCGGATTCAACTCGAAGAGTGTCTCCCTATAAACCCCTGCATATGCAAAGTTCACCCCCAACCGTGCTGACCAGACCACACACAGAAATACAAACCCCTTGTGTCTCTATAATAGGCAGACACACATTTCAAAACTGAAGTAGGAACATTAGAATCATATGAAATTCATATTTGAACAAATAAACTAAGGAATTATGAGTGGCATAATGTTTAGCTTCAAGGGTGGAGTGTTGGTAGTGCGACACAAAGCAAGTAGGCAGATTGTATCCAATGTAAAAGATCGAACCCTATGTAAAAGCTGGAAATGACACTTTCTTTCTATACAATGCAGTGTTCATTGCCCACACATGATGGAAGAGATCACATAAAGAAATACTATTCACTCATGTCTATGGTTCCAGTATTTAGAAACAGGGTGGTCCACCCTAAAAGAATATTGACAACAAATATGACAAGGCAAGCATACATGTAGTGAATCAATCATTTACTTGTGAGCTTACTAGGACAAGTATGCAGAATTGTAACTGCAGTAAGTGACCATCCAAAATCTGAATCAAGAAGTTTGTCTAGCACTTATTGTTTGCAACTAATCGACGTGAATAATTGGATATTATATCGAATGAGTAAGAAAGATAAGTAAAATTGTCAACAAACTTGTCTTGCAGTAGTAATCTGGGTCACTACGACCAACAATCCAAATTGACTAGTGTCTGTTCCAGGGGCCGGAATTTTGAAAACCCTGTGAACTTTACAGGTACTAAAGATTACCGAAATACATTTGAACCATTAAGTGTAGGTAGCACCGAGCACACAACAAACCCTAATGATAGTCCTGCCTAATGAGTAATGAATCAATTAGAAATGGGTGATGAGGAGTGGCTGCTGAGTGTTGAGGACGTATCTCAGGATAAATCGGGTTGGCTTGGTGGGTGCTGCACGCCTGAGCCCTGAACGATTTGGGAAGGTAGGCACGGCTGCGCGCCCGGGCAGCAGTGACACTGTTGGGCGAGGGGATCCTGACCTCCTGTTTGTCCGGCGTCTCCTCCTAGAGTCATGCCGTCCGGGGACGGCAAGTCGGAGGCGAGGAAGGCGGCTGGGGGCGAGTAGAGATCGGAAGCATGCAGCAGAACAAAGGGGAATCGGGGCCTGGGATGACCCAAAATCCCAGGGTGGGCCGGCCCACCGTGGGCACCCTGTAGAGATACACACCTGAGGGGCGAACATGCATTTTCGAAACTAATTTAGGAACATTTAGCTGACCAATGAAACGACTCTGTTTTAATGATATCAGATTCATATTTGAACAACTAAGCTTGTTTAGCTTGATGGGTGGAGCAGTGCTATTATGACACGAAGCACGTATTTTGATCGTATAGTGATCATAAAAGGGGGAAACTCTAAGCATATTTTTTAGCAAAAGAGGGTTTCCCCTCTGATTTCTATTAAAGAAACCACCACGGAACCAACATGATCAATTAAACCCTAAGCATGATCAATTAAACCGTATTATGACTGTGCCATGGCAGATTTGAAGCTGCAAACCAGAGAAATGATATTCAGCATCCATTGTTTGCTTCGAACTAAGAACTAAATTCTAAGAGCTGAAGAGAAAGTAGAGTAACCAAGTTAAGATCTATTTTCTGGTTGAGATCAAAAAGTTGAGGAGATATGAAGTACCACCTCTCTTGCGGCGCTGTGTAGGCATCGGGGGTCCAATGGCTATCGATGGCATTGAAGCAGATCTGCGACGGTAGACAGGTGTATCGGGGGATAAGTCCCGTTGCAGTGGAAGAGACGGTCGTGTGAGCGGCCCCGGCAAAGAGGACGACTGCGCTGATGAAGCGAGAGGACGCAATGCAAGGCTATTGGTCCGTCGCCGTGGATGAGAAACTTCCATCTCTAGCAGTGGACGATGCGGTGTTGTTAGGCGCTCCGGCATGGTGGAGGACGGTGGCGATGGATGTGGTGGAGGACGGCGGCGATGGATGGGGTGGAGGACGGCGGCGATGGATGGGGTGGCGGACGGAGGCTGGTGTGGGATGGTGTTCTAGCGCGGATGGTGTATGAATGGGAAAATGGAGGTAGAGGTACGGGGAACCATGTTTTTGGGACGCGCCTGTCTAAAATATGGGGAAGTTACGAACTTAGCCCCCATTTAAAATTTGGACGTCTCGGCGGTTGGGGATACGACGGTAATCTCGCATCTCGCCAATATTTGCCCAGAGCAATTTTGGGCGAGGAGAGGGTGGTTCACGCCCATGGTAGGTGCCCACGGTGTATGAACGGGGCTGACAGGTAGGGCGGCTGTGTCACATCTGAGTGAAGTTACAAACCTGCCCCTATTGAAAATATTTGCCTACATCGATTTCGGCTTAGTCGAGTTTGTTTTGCCGCCCACCGTGTATGAATGGGGAAATGCAGGGAGAAACAGAGGTCTTTCGGACGAGCTTGAATCAAATGTGTTTTGCCGCCCATGTTTGGCGCCCACCATGTCGGAATGGGCTCAGAGGCAGTCGTGTCACGTCTAATTGAAGTTACTAACCTACCCCTATTTAGAGCAGTGGAAATCGAGCCGATGGATTGTCCGTGTAATGGGTAGACAATAATTTCCATCTCCCAAACACTTGGCTTCGGGCAGCCGACGTGGGAGTGGACATTTTGCCGCTTCTTTCAAATTTTGGGACAATAAGCATCCATGTTTACCCTGGCAACTAAATTCGAATCCATTTTGTATTGCTATACGAATCTTTATAAACCATTCTATGTGTTTATATATATCTTCAAAAGGACGACAAAGATGTATTCCACTGTCATATATGAATTTGGTTTACAAATGCCGATACTTAAATTCAGAAGCTAGAATCCAGTTTAAGGTGAATTCAAATATTTGGAACACTTCATGTCCAACTCAAATGTCACAGCAACATAATGTGTACTCCCATTTAGATATGTACACAAGCGATGTATCAAGATTCAAATACCGAGTCAATCAACCAAGAATGTACAGAACTAACAGACATATAAACACTTATAGAGTATATGGATCAATAATATCAACTAACATACATAAGCCAGGCCGCTGTACTTCTTTTTGCTACAATAGCATCCTTTTTTAGCCAAGCTACTACAACATCTTGGCCCTTTCCGATGCGTGCCACTTATGGTCCATCTATACTACTATTATTGCTGAATGTACATTTAGCCCGATTGACATATTTGTAGGTCTGGCACAGCAATCAAAATGAAATGTCTCTGATTCTTATCAATTAATACAGACTTGTGCTAAAAAAAATACAAACAAAAAACAATTATTACATGATCTCTAAAACAAATGGTTTGATTGATTACATGAACAAACAACACAAAGGTTATTCAATGATGGAAAGAACATTTCACCTATGATTTACCAAGTGGGAATTTAATTTCCTTTTTTCCTTCAGGACCCTAACAATGTGGTCAGTCTCAGCTTGCTTCGTTTTGAAATCCACCAAATATTTAATGGTTGTCTTGAGTACTGCTTGTGATTGTGTTGTTTGCTTCCTCAACATGTCAACTTCATCTCTAAGTGCATAAGCAAAATCTCTTTCTACCACTAGTTTAGCCTCTAGATCATCAGCAGTTGGCAATTCATGCTGCACGATTAGGCCGGTGCCACTGTTGTGGGATGATACAACGTCCATGGGGATTAACAGGCTGTGGCATTATGTAATCTGTAGCAAACTAAATTAAGCCAAGCAACGTAATTGAACAATTTTACAATAAGTGGCTAACTAAAATTCCCAGAAGCAGGTAACTGAACTTATGCTAGTTCTTTGTACAGGCACACTGCAACTTCTTTTTCGCTTACAAGGTTGTACGAAGGAGTCCATGGCATCAATTGCTTGGATACGCAGTCCCAATACTTCTTTCTTCCCACACTGCATTGGTAAGTCGAATGGTTAATCTGGTAAGATGGTGCATCCTTGATATGTTATATGAGGACGTGTAGTCAGACTAGTTGTAGCCACACACATCACGCAGGCTTTTACTATATATTTCATGTGATTACTTTTGGCATATCGAGATCTAAGAAATTTACAATAGGATGAAAAGACTGGCATCCTTCACATTATTGGCGAACTCAGTTCATAGAAACAAGCAATTCAACCATTCTGTGGGTAAATCAAAAGCTCCACTGGAATATTTTTCACTACCCCAATCATACACGCAAAAAGGGGCGACGCCACCATAGGGGCTCGTATGGGCGGCCGCCTCGGGTGGCTGGAAAGTGTTCACCTAGTTTGAATTGTCCAGGTTGGCCCAGGCTAGTTTTGTTCATCCCAACGCACAAGCAGGCAATGTAAAAAATGAAGAAAAATGTTTCAATTTGGATGGGCCAATAACATAAGTGCAAGGCTGGCCCTATAGCAGGCTCGCGGCCCAAAAGAGCGCCTCCCACATCCATCGACAGCAGGAAAAATCCCAATTCATTCGCTCCAGCCTCCAGTCTGGTCCTAGCCGCCGCTGGACAGACCGACACAACACTTCCTCGCACCCTCATTGGAGGGCGGTCGCCGGGCTTCAAGCGAACGAAAGGACAAGAAGATGAAGATCCAACCATGGGTGTAGCCTGCGCAGGAGGCAGCGGCGGCAGCACGGGCATGGCATCGAGCTTGCGCAAACGGACAGTCGTAGCTTGCAAGAGTAGCATGCGCAACGAGCAGGTACATCACATCCGTGATTATATCTAATTCAACACTTCAGTTTCTGGCCAATAGTTAAACCTGACGGTGTTGTAAAACTGCTTGTATGTAGGGAATCTATGAGAAAATGAAACCAATTTCTACTTATTTTATAACTCCCCCAATCAATACTGAACTGACTGAATCTGATGTATCTAATCAAGTTTCTGGTGCAAACATACAAGCTCATGTTGTGCTTGAGCCTAAAGTGTCTAATGAACAGACTGCTAATGAAGGATTTGATGCAAAGATTTTACATGCTCCTGGTGATAAACATATATTGTATAATGAGGGATCTAATGCAAGCATTTTGCAAGCTCATTGAAGGATTTAGTGTCTAATGATGATGTGCTATGTTGAGAGAGACATAGAGATTTGCAGACATTGATGACAGGCAAATTATAGTGCATTTTCATAGCTTGAGGAAACGTCGAGGCCATCTACCAGAAAGTCCCTGTATCATGACAACATAGCATAAACACTTTTCTAATCTGTTGTTTGAAACTATTGGCATACTTGTGCAGGATAGATATATTGATATGCAGTTTGCGCCCTGGTTATAGGTGCAATTACACTTTGATATTTTCATCCAGAGAACGAATAATTCAAGCATGTACAGACCATGTTTGTAGTCCTTGTACACCATGTTGCATTTTGTGTTTTTGGTGCTTGCATCAGTTAGTGTTTATAATCTGAACTAGTTTGGATCATTAGCTGGTTTTCAAAGTGCATGTAGCTTCACATTTCTCAAGTTATGTTGATTTCCGGAGTGCAAGTGCCTTCGTATTTTTTTAAGTTAAATGTTCGCCCCTGGTAACTTGAATTCATGGATCCGCCACTGCACACAAATCATACGCGAATGCCATTACAAATTAAATGAAATGTAGGGACTTACGCTAGCTCGTTGTACAGGCTCACTGCAGCTCTGCTTGTGCTTGGGATGTTCCATGTACAAGTCCATGTTACCACTTGCTTGGATGTGCAGGCCTTGTTCTCCTTGCATCCCCCTCTGCATTTTTGACACGACGAATGGTTGATCAAATAAGAGGAATCGACCTTGATGTTGTATCGGAGGACAGATACTTACAAGGTTATACGAGTGTGCAGGATGTGTACCAGATCCCATAGCGCCATCATGCTTCACTAAAAAATGGATCTGCTTGTTTCAGATGATATCTCCAGAAGAAGTAAGAGTTAAAGTCAGAGTTGCATAGGCGTGTAAGCTAAGAGAGCAGTGAAAGGATATCCAAACATCGTCAGAACAGTGCACAAGGGAGTGATGTGTGGATACCTAGTTCGGGCCGGCGTTTGGGCATGCTCACCTAGCTAAAGTGTGGGTCACTTCAGAGCCGTTGAGGGTGATGCGCTAGCGTTGGTTGGCCGCGCATGGATGTAGATCTTGAGTGGCAGCGGAGCACTACGATGCGATGGACGAGACCATTGGTGAAGCCCCAATGGCCTTGGGGGGCGGAGGTGTGACGTTGTGGTTGTTGAAGTAGCCCTGGTGAGCTGGGAGACGGCATCGGTGAAGCGCACCTGATGCGGTGGAAGTCGGTGTCTGTGAGACACGTCGGTTGCGGTGGCCGACATTGTCGGTGGACCACCCGGTGCGGTGGACGAGGGCGTAGATGAGGTAGCTCCGGTGCGGTGGTGAAGCGCGACCGTCGTCTTCGTCGTCCGGCACAGAGGTGGGGAAAGAGACGAGACGAGGGGTGATTCGAACATTGCTTGGGTTGGCGGCGAATTAGGCATTTGAGCAATCTGGGCACGGAAGGGGACGGTGGAGAAGGGAGATTTTGTAGGGCTAGAATTGGGGCCGCCAGATATTTCAATCCGAAATGTGGAAGCGCGAACTTATTTTATCGCCATCCTTTTTTGGGGGGTGGGGGAGGGGGAGGGGGAGGGAGGGAGGGGGTGGGTGGCTGCGTGCTACACGTCCATCCGACACACGCGACCACCATGACACGACACTAGTCTGCCTGGTGCGCCTACATTTGAGAATGCAAACGAATCTTCTTACATTTACAAATGAATCTGTATGTATTACCATGCCCGTGTTTTCCTTGCAATAATCAGTCATTCGAAGTGAGATACTCCCTTCGTTCAGTTTTGTAAGTCGTTTCCGACAACTTAAAATGAACTGTTTTGCACATTGTCTGAAATGTCTTTAAGGTCTTATAAAAGTGAACAGAGGGAGTACTATAAATTAATTAATGAGGAGTTATTTGAAAAAAAATCGAAACGGTATCCACGCTAATGTGGAATAGAGTGTGTGTCACATAATTAGTTATTTGAATTAGAGTGTGTGTCACGTAGCGATGTCGAATTCTAACGTGGATTTCGCATTTCACTGTATCCATGCTACTTTTTTAATACAAATTCATATGTATATGATGAACACCATGGTAGTGAGAATTTTTTTTGGATGGAATCAAACATATGACCTACAAAATAGCACAACAAATTGAGTCAATGTCAACTTTTCGGAACCTAGTATGGCACGAATTCGAAATAATTACCCATATGCATGGTCCTCAGTTCAAATCTTACAATGTACACCGAATTGAAACATTGATATTAAGTATCGTACTATCTACATTCAAATGTTGTTTTTAGTCCCCCCCTCCACACACACGCTACATACTTCTTGTATCAGCCAATCTTCCTCTCCTAACCACCTTAGGAAGCTATCAGTTTCCAACACAAGTTCATTCTTTCTCTACATGTTTCGATCTCTAACTCTCTCAACTACACAACCCCCTTTTCCACTCAGTTACCAAATGTATTTACCTCACACACCCGCCATTGTACCCCATGCCGAGCTCTCTCTCTCTCTCCCTCTCCCTCTCACCCTCTCGCGCTAACATGCATTGCTTATCTAGCCCCCAACCTCTCATGCGCACGCACGCACGTTGTTTATCTAGGTCACTCCCTCGAGACTATCTCACTCTTTCTGCCGCACGGCGGGCCACACTCGCTCAATCTCGCTCTCTTTATCTGAGTCTCGTTTAACCTCGTTTTCTTTCACACACAAATGATATATCTCCCTGTTTGGGCCTCAATCGAGATACTCTATACTCTCTCACGCAGATTGTCTATCTAGGTCAGTCCATCCAAGCCGCCCCCACTCTTTCGACCTCATGGCGGGCCATGCTCGCTCAATCTCTCTCTCTCTCTCTACACACACACACATATCCCTCTCTCTCTCTTTGTATGTCTCGATTGACCTTGCTCTTTCTCGGTCAAAAACAATATATCACCATGTTTGAGCCCAATTCGACCTATTCACATTGTATACTCTCTCACGCACATTGTCTATCTAGGTCACTCTCTCCAACCCGTCTCACTCTTTCGATCGCACGACAACCCTATGTGATCGATTGACCTTGCTTCCTCCCATGCACAAAATATATGTACATGTCTATGACTGGATCATCTCTCAAGCTCTATCTTACAGCCCTCACCCTTGCCAAAAGTTCAATCGGACAATATCTCTCCAGAGCATATATATCTGTTCATTGAATGTCGGACCACACTCACTTTGTCTCTCTATCTATATGTCTTTCGATTGACCTCGCTTTCTCACGCCGTATCTTCCATGCATTGAAGCTACCTCTCCATCCCTCGCAAATCCAGAGCTATTTACATTGCGAGAGGCACTCCAACCCTGGATTAATTTGTGTAGGCATTTATTCCGGTCGGTTTAGATTATATTTTCGTAGCATTCGGCCCACAACTACTCCAAACACCGTTGCAACCCCCGCAACTCCCCTAGTTGATTTCCCTCTGGCTCGGTCATTGCTATCTCGCACGTCCTTTCTCGCCTTCAACGTCGCACCATGGTATTATTGCAAAAAACTCTGTTGCTCTCTTTAATTATTATAAATAAGCTACAAAACTACACACCAATAGTCCACTTGGAATGGAACAAATTTCGACCCACAAATTAAAGTGCTACAAACTACACACTGAGGGGCCCACATGTCATGAAACAAATTTGGACCCATATACAAATTAAAAAATAAAGGACGAGGATCGAATATGCGACCAGGGCCTTCAAGCCGCACGTCAATAGGCAACATAAGTAGAACAACCATGTTTGTTGTACCCCCCTTTGTTCACATAATGTTTTTATATTACCACGACCTATTTAATGGATAACATGTAATATTATTTTTAAGACTATTCGCCTTCACTTACTGGTGGGTTGCATGTGTGCTCTCTCTCTCTTCCCTTTCTGCGTTTAGACGCACGGGCAAACATGAAGAACTCACAGGCGATGTTGCCGTTGACCATATCTGGACGCGTTCACAAGTTACAACACCAGTTTCACGTACTAGCAACACTAGTCAGTGTGTACGGGCAAAGCACGTTAATTTGGAAGTATATTAAGTGCATGCGGATATTAAGTAGGATATGATTTGAATGTTATTATGTGATTAGCACTATTTTTGGTATGAAATTAATTGCACGCTAAACGTTTTGAGCGCTCGACATTGAAGCAGTCTAGGTCGTTGGATGACAAGGAATACATGTTGCTTGATGACGTTTTATGTTTAATTTGATACGGCTCTAGCAGAACATTCAATCGATCAAATCATAGATTTTGTTCAGTCTGACTCTGGCTTTAAATTATACGACGATCGATATAAAATAAATGGAAATGATAAACGTTCGGATTTTAAGCATGGCAGTCCGAACGTTTTTCATGGCAAATTTAGATTACGCGGCAGCAGCAGGGGCATCTTGCGGTGGGAAGCGGCTCCTCTGCTGTGCTTTGTGTGTCGTCGGACCACTGACCGACGGCGACGGCGGCGTCTTGCGCCGTTGTTGGCGTAATCCTGGGCGTTGGCCTAGCTTCAAGGAAGGCTAAAATGTTCTGGACTTCAGAGCGAGTCAACTGGCGGGAGGAGGCGACTGGCGTTGGTGCAAGGAAGCGGTCGACGGCGTCCATCCATGCCGCTGAGGTGGGCACTGGCACCCGCACGGGGACATGCGCTGTCAACAGTGCGATGGAGACATTTGTGTGCACGGGCACCGGCACGGGCGCGCACGTCTGTGCACGCGCAGGCGCATGCGCTGGGAGGTGCACGGGCACCGGCATGGGCGTGCGCGTCAGTGCACGCGCAGGCGCATGCGCTGGCAGGTGCACGGGCGCGTGAAAGTCAGCGGGGACCTCGTGGAACCCCATGGCATCAAGCTCGGCGACAATGTGCGGCTCCCAGCCCATCAATGCCACGTGGATGGGAGCTGGCGCAGTCGGGGCGACGGGAGCCGGAACGGGAGCGGGGACAGGCGTGACGTCTTCCCGCAAGGCCAGTTCAAACCCGTCCCAAAGTGCCTTATGTTCTTGAGACTCCGGCTGGGTGTCTTCCTAAGGAAACTGGAAGACTAAGGGCCGACAGACCATCGTGATGCGGCATGGCGTATGTTTAGGTCAGGCTAGTTGGAGGTAGACGACAGGAGAATCAGAGAGGAAGAGAGAAGATTGTAGCGATACCAGGTAGTGTGGGGTTGATTTTAAACTACGGCGCCGGCAACATTAAAAGTGGGAGCAGTTGGGTCGAAGGTGGGTTGCGGAGCCTGGTCAAAGGGCTCGCCTCCCGGTGAGCTTGCACAGCGGTCTGCTCGCACGCCTCCCTATCAGCTGGCGCAGCGGTCTGCTCGCACGCCTCCCGTCGACTCACACGTTTGCTCGGATGGCACCTGCCGATGAGAAGCGGGACTCGTGATGGCATGTAAACGCCCACGGTTTCAATAGTGAAAGCATTCGCCTTAACGTGACAGGTCTTTCTTCCAAAATACCTTGGCTTTTCATTTGTGCAACTTGTCATAAGTAGCTTGTCTCAAATTGAAGAAAACAATTATGAAGTAATATTTGTGCCATATCACGTGATCATACTCAGTTTCAAGAATTTATGGTCACTTTTGGATTTTCTGAAATTTAAGATCCAGGATTCGAAACAATATCATAACCTGCATCATGCAATGAACTTTCAAGCCATACATCTGTCCTGTTGTATTTCTTAAGAAAGGATTTGGTCAAACATTTTGCTTAGTTAGACTTCAGACAAGTTATATATGCAGAGTAAAAGGATAATCCCTCCGTACTAGTGCATTGTCTGATATATTAACTCAAGTACTAGGTACGAACAAACGGGCTCAATTCTGTGCTCATCCTGTAGTAGTAGTAGTAGTAGTAGTAGTAGTAGTAGTAGTAGTAGTAGTAGTAGTAGTAGTAGTAGTAGTAGTAGTAGTAGTAGTAGTAGTAGTAGTAGTAGTAGTAGTAGTAGTAGTAGTAGTAGTAGTAGTAGCAGTAGTAGTAGTAGTAGTAGTAGTACTAGGCAATGAAGTTGACGGGTGACCTTGGCAAGCGGCGACCGAGGGAATTGAACCGTGCTCGGCACGGTAGGTAACGTTGTCTAGTTACTAAAGCATCCCTCCATTGTTCATCGGTAGTCATTATGGACCGAGGACATGAGGGGAATTTCCTAGGGCTGGAATTCTGGCCGCCAGATATTTCAACTCGAAACGCTAAGGCTCGACTGGTTGGGGTTTCCTAATGTGCATACAATGCACGCCACCAGAAGGACACTAACCCGTTTTTTATTTTTTAGGATCAACACGAGCCAAGGTCTGGCTGGAACACCGTTGGGTCCTACCATTCAAGAATACGAACGGAACCTTTTAAATTGCCGAACGAATCCATGTGTATTACAATGCCTGTATTTTCCTTGCAAATACTAATCTCAACGTGGTAATTGATTTATGACGAGTTGTTGAATTAGAGTGAGTTTGTGATATAGTGATCTCAACGTGGATTTCACATTTCATGGTATCCCTAGTAAGTTTTTCAATGCAAATTAAAATTTAAAAGATGAACAATATGGAGGTGAGAAAACTTTGTATGTATCAAGCATATGACCACACACACACACACAGAGACACACACGCACAAACACAACAACAATCCAATAAGTATAGTGCATCTATTTTTCCAAACCATGCATGTATGACACGAATTCAAAAATACTCCTTATATTCCTAAATATTAGTCTTTTAGAGATCTCAACAAGTGACTACATACGGAGCAAAATGAGTGAATCTACACTCTAAAATATGTCTATATACATCCATCTGTGCCAGTCCATTTGAAATCTCTAAAAAGACTAATATTTAGGAACAAAGGGAGTAAAATGTATGACATGCATGGTCCTTAGTTCAATATTTAAAATGAACATGAAACTGAAACATGAATATTAAGTCTAGTACTACAGTACATGCAAATGTTGTGTTTAGGCGGAGCTATGATTGTCGGGGGTCAACCCCTAGACCTTAGATAAAATTGTGAAGCTCTGTTTAGGGTTGTTTAGATTATATTTGTCCCCACCCTCCCAACCACCGACTGGTTGTGCACCCCCACCCCTACTCACCAGGAGAATATCATGTGCCCTCATACCTTAGATGCTAGATGCTGATACGAGTTGCTTGGAGCTTGTAGATCTGAGATATATCAGCTCACATGATGTCTTAATATTTTTACAGGAAACCTTGATGAGTTTGAGAATTGCACACAATTTGTACAAAAACTACTCAGATGCCCTTGGATCCCATATCCAACAACCTCGAAGCTCGTATCACCGTAGCATCTAAGATGAAGGAGGACATCATATTCTCCTGTATGTAAGAATATCATGTGCTACCACACCTTAGATTCTTTGGTGATACAAGCTCTTCGGAGCCGTTGGATTTGTGACCCAACACCTCCTCTGTGGTTCGAATGGTTTTTTGCAGAAAAGCCCCCAAAGAGTTCGGCCACTGCTTACAAGCACAAAGACTGCTCAGATGCCATTGGATCTCAGATCAAACGACCTCGAAGCTCGTATCACCGTAGCATCCAAGCTACGATAGCACCTTATGTTTTCTCGCACGGGAGAATATGAGGTGCTCCTGCACCGTGGATTCTATGGTGATATGAGTTCATGGAGATCTGACGGCCCATAGTAGGAGGTTTGAATGTTTTTGCAATATATGGCTGAGAGAGTTTGGGAAATACGCAGAAAGTACAAGTACTACGCATGTGCCATCTGATCAGTGATCATACGACCTAGATGCTCATATCACCGTAGCGGGTAATTAAGCTACGGGGAGCACCTAATATGAGCAATGGGGAGCCGTTCGATCCAAGATGTAGTGGCACACATGAGCCCTGAATGTTTTATTTGCAAAAAAACCTTTCGAAAGTTTGGAAATTACGCATAATTACAAAGACTACTCCCAAGCCATTGGATCTCACTTCCAACGGTGTAAAAACTCGTATCACCATAGCATCTAAGGTGCGGGTTGGATGTGATATTCTATGCCGCTGTCATTTTTGTTCGTAAACTTGCAAAATACGTGTAACTCGTGCTGTTACTTGTCTAACCGCGCAAAGTGCTTGCTAAAAAACCATCCCACTATGAAATATCGGAACAACACACGGGGGTCCCACTTGTCATTAATCAAATTTGGACCTAAAACTAACAAATCTGAAAGACGAGATTCGAACTAGCAACCTGGACTACAAAGCGTAAGTCGATAGCCTGAAACAACAAAAGTTGTTGGCTTTGTCCCATAACTTGATTTTATACAGTATTAAGTTGAGTAGAGTAGAGGGAGTGCCTCTTGAACACGTGCATGACCGTTGACTCACTTACTGGTGGGTCCTAGGTCTGCGATCTCTCTCTTCTCTCCATCGTCTAACCTTTGCACGGGCACACACGAAGAGCAGCGCTAGCTTGCCGTGGTGTTATTACAACTAAAAAAAAGCTTGGAAAATAGAAGAATCACCTAGAACAAGAGACGTTGTGGCTAGTCGAGACGGAGCTAACCACACCTATCATCCGTGCCATGTTAGCATGATGAAGCTGTGTGGCTAGTGGGGTGTTTTCGACCGACTGGCTGGGTCCCGTGGTCGAACCATAGGTACTACATCTGATACAGTATATTTTAACATGCACATTTTTCCTCTGTGCCGAGACGTGGCACACCCTACCGCGCGGTTTCGGGGTCCTCCCGGGTGGTGCACGCATATATTCTTCCTGACGTGGGACGTCCTACCACGCGTTTTCTGGGTCCTCCTCAGTCATAGCGCCGAAGCAAGTAAATGAGTCGTCAAATCATGAAAGACCACCTTTCCCACCGAGTACATCAGTGAAGCACGGTGGCTAGCTAGTTGGGCTAGTTCGACCGATTAGCTAGGCCGCCACCACATTTTCTTTTTTTACCCCTTTTTTATCTACTTGTTGGAAGGTAAATTTAAATATCCACCGCGGCATGCTGGTGTTTGGGTGTGGCAGGATTTTTAATTTTTTGATTGACGGGAGCAGGCGCGACAGCAATTAGTCATGATGACTCCGCCTGTAAAACCCACTACTCCCTGATGTGAGAAGTCGTCGACTGGTGTTTTACCATGGTGAAAACCAAAAGATTCCCCGCTCCTTGGCTGGCTCCCTCCGCCTTCCCGTAGATTGCATTGCCTTTCAGCCGTTTCGCCCCCTTTGCTTCCTCTCCCCACTGCTTCTACCTGGTGCCATGGCGGCGCAGCAGATCATGGAGTCCGAGGTGAGGCGCCTGACACAGGAGCTCCAGGCCAAGGATGCGGAGCTCAGGGCCAAGGACGTGGAGCTCCGTGAGCTCAAGGAGGAGAGGAGTGCCATGCTCCTCCATCATGTGAGGGAGTTCATAGAGCTTCAAAAGCGGCAGGTGTCCACCACAAATATGCTTGAGGCGTCGGCGGCGTTGCTGCAGAAAGCGGGAGATACGATAGGCCGTCAGGGGAGTCGGCTGGAGTGTGAGCGGGCCGATCGTGACGAGGTCCAGGATCGCCTCAGCCACTTGGTGAACCAAGTTGCCACGCAAGTGTTGCGGCTACGTGATGCCTACCGTCGTGCCAGGGCGACCATGCCGGCTGTCGGGCTAAACCCGTTCGACCACCCGTCGACTTCAACGAGCTGCGACTTCCTGACCTGGTCTCCTTCTTCACCTATATCTCTGAGGAGCTAAGCCGTCTCTGCGCGATGGTGGGGGCGGAGCTGGACAAGGAGGGGTGCGGGCTGCCGTCGCCGCTGCCGGGCGAATCCTTTCAAGGCTCCGTCACCGAAATCCATTTGTGCCATTGGACGTCGTCTTTGACGAGCTGGCTCCCGTCGACGGGGAGCGGGCTCTGCGGGTGGTTGCACCCTCCATCACCAACTTTGTTGGCCTCAAGAAGCAGAGGGACTTCGGTGGTGTTCAGGTTCAGATCAACGTCCTCTGCATGGGCATGTCCATGTCTTGGCGCAACATGACCATTGGATCAAACTCGGACGGTGCAGATCAGTCACTGTAGCACAAAGCGTGTGGGTGTGTTTGGTTGCATTCTCATCTCAATATAGTTGTTTCCTCTTCGTGTATTTGTGTTAACCTACTAGTGTGGACTCATGCACCCTTCATGCACTCTGCCAAACAGCCAAAAGTGGGTCGAGAAGGGAACTTTTGCTCCCATCCCGTGCACCCTTCATATACCCTGCCTAACACTATTCGTGCTTCATATGGTTCATGTTTCATGGAGTATTGTAGCACCATACTCTCCGTGCGCTGTAGACCTAGTTCTATTAACATTGATCTCACCGTTCATTCTCGACTAGACAGTCGAAAAAGTGCTACTATGTTACTACATTACTGTTCATATAGTTGACATGCGCACAACATCATTTGTTATCGTCATATCTTACTACACTAGCAACAAGATTATGTAGTACTGACGTATGAACCACTGCACATGCCTAGTAGTAGGAGCACCGTGTATGTTCAAGTGGCTGCCGTGTTTCACACTCCTCCGTCGTAAGAGTGGAAACGCTTGCTGTAATCATTTTTTTCTTCAGAAAAACAGTGGACACGCTCTACCGTGCGGATCCTCGTCCAGCCATGCACTAAATTACTCACTTTCGCCGACGTGTGGGACAACCAGCATCTTGGTCCACCAGCCATGCACTAAATTACTCCATAGTAGAGTGACGGTAGACTACCCCAATCGAAGCGCCACAGTAATGCCCAATGAGCCATCAAATCACAAAACCCCCTCCTTTCCAGCAGTAAGTTGGACGGACAAAGCAACCATCATTTCACTCTTCTCTCTCAGCTTCCTCTCTTGAAGAAACCCCCCACTCACTTCGCTTCTCCCTCATCTCGTTCCTCATTTCACTCTTCTCTCTCAGCTTCCTCTCTTGGATGGACGCTGGAGCACCGGCCGACATGATGTCTATGGCTTTGGCCAAAACCATCGAGGCTCATGGTACGAAGAAGCGCAAGCACCCCGCCGAGACTACCGCAGACAAGATCAAAGCCATCGCCCTGTCCAAGCCCCCCTCTCCGGGATCCCTCATTAAGCAAGTCCAGGTAATATCTCTTCTTGACGATCTTTTTCTCGATCTTGATCGTGTTTTTTCATCTAACACATAGTACTAGTACTAGTAGTACAACTTTCTGGGTGATCTTGCATGTGATTTTAGTGTGCCAAATGACGGTTCTAAATTCCTCTTTTGACCAAAACATGCGAGCGGTTGACACTGATTTCTTATAGATTACTTTCAACTACTCCCTCTGTCCCAAATTTCTTGTCTTAGATTTGTCTAGATATGGATGTATCTAATACTAAAATGTGACTTGATACATCTGTATCTAGACAAATCTAAGACAAGAATTTTGGGACGAAGGGAGTACTTTATGAACATCAATGCTACCTTTGAAGAGGGTATATTTGCCTCAGTAACTTGTCTTATGGATATTGCAAGTAATCCCTCTGCTCTCATGCCTTTGAAGACATGTTCTAGTGTCTTTATTCACTCATTTCTATGCGTATATGTAGTCATATATGGAGTATAATATCGAAAATCATCTTATATTTCTGAACGGAGGTAGTAATAAAATACGGGTTCTGTTTGAATTAGAACTAGGTCCGTGGTGGAGATGAAGTTCTCAAAGTCATGGCGTGTGAACTGGAAGACCTGAGGATGAGTTCTACTGCTAAACTATCCAGCTGTTGTGTCCTTGTCGCCACTTGTCCTGAACTAGTGTTTTCCTGTAGCATTGTTGTCAGGCGTGTTCTCGAGGCTGTACTTGACCACAACAATTTCCTGGTTGTGCCTTCGATTATGAAGGGTGTGGTTCTTGTAAAGCTTCCCAACAAATCTGATGCGGCATGTCTTCATCATCATGTTTATGAGTGGAAAGACCACTCTGTTAGGTTCTCCAAGGTTGATGAGATGGTGATGGTGCATGTAGACATCTCTCATGAAGTCCATGGCCTAGTCAGTTATGCGGGGTTCATCCCGTAGGTCGGTGGCAAGAAATAGTCTGCATAGTTTAATTAGTGCAAGTTTGCTTGTCTGTAGTAAGTACTATTGTTCAGTACTTGATTTGTGTTTGTGAACCCTGTATTGTTTATTAGTACTGCCGCTTTTGGTGTGTGGTCAATCCTAAGAACGGTCTATGTTAATGTCTGTCCACTCAATTCAGTCTGTATATTTTGAAGTATCCAGATCATCTTTTTTGTGAGGACGGTTTATCAATTATGGTTACACTCCAATATCTGTATGCATTGCAGGGTTTATCGCACCCACCAGGATTTCCAATCCCATGGATGTTCGGTCCATACGATTTGTCATGACCTTTGGACTGTCCTGCTTGTGGGAGTAGGCGGGCCCCCTGCAAGCCACCCGTAGTTGGACGATCAATCTTCTGTTTAGTACTTCAACATAGTGATTTCCTGGTAAGGATTCACTCGTGTCACATCAAGTAAATCTATTGATTTACTGTCTAAATCTTATTAATTTAATGTCATGTTTTCTTTCTTTTCCTGCAATTTTACGATGCAGGTTTTGCCATGTGACATTCATCATAGAATAAACCGTTTGGTTTGCTCTATTTTTGCAGGTTTCACTTCTTATGTCATGTCAGTAACGAAGGCACTGTCCATCACTTATATTATTAGAAAAATTGGATCAGTCTGTTGTCTGAGTACAAGCTGAATCCCTATGATGAACTACAGTTTGGTTTAACAAAAATGCCACAATTAGTCCTTCTCGCTTTTAAAGGAATGAAGAAAAAAACTGGTTCACGGTCACGGATCCTAGTCAAGTTAGAAAGCTGATCATAGGAGACCAGACATGATCGCCGCTGTCTCGCACAGCGGTACCACATTCAGCAACAGATCGAGCACCGACAGTTGCTCTAGCACTGACAGCGGTAGTAGCTCAGTTTGATCCAGCAGAGGATTGGGCACCGACCGCGTCAGCAGATCAGGCCAATCTACCAGAGGATCGGGCATCCACACCAACACCTGCTCCGACACCGGCACGAGCTCTACAAGGAGCACCATCTCCGGCAGCATCAGCGGCTTCGGCACCTGCACCAACACTTGCACTTGCATCTGCTCCGGCCCATGCAGCGGCAACCGAACGAGCGGTTGCACCGGCAACAGACTGGGCTGCAGTTCACACTTCATATGCCAAAGTCCTTACAAAAACCGACATGTCCACCTTCTTGGTAAGCATTGGCCGCCCAAGTGCTTCGTTCTTTTTTCTTTCCATGTTGTTTCACATGATTCGCTATGTTGATCTAACTATTTGGGTATGTCTTCTTGTTTGCAAACAGATAATTCCTAGAGCAACGAGGGAGTCATTCAACAATCTGGGCGACCGCGGCCAAGTTTCTCTTACCATGCGCAACCTTGGTGTGAATGAACCTGCTCAATATACCATAAGTACAAAGGATGGTCGCATGATGATTGATGCTAAAGGATGGTCAAGGTTCAAATCTAAATCATATCTTGTGGTAGGGGATGATGTCAAAATCGAACTTTCTTAGCAAGGAGAGCTGGTCCAAATCAACTTTGAAATTCTTCAGTAGCAGCACGCAACTGCCGAACTGATCTATCCTCCGAGAGATTTGATGTAATAATCTGGCATGGTGAAACAAGTGTCCTGTGTGTATAAGTAGTATGACAATATTATTTATCACATGGTATATCATTGATAGAATTGCAACTCTCATTGCTGGTTAGGAACTGTCGTTCGATTTCATTCCAACAGGTGTCGTGCTTTATTCAATTTTGTGTATTCGCCCTGCGACAACATCTAAAACCAGCGTCGTACCGATCACTTGCAATATGAAAAGCGCCGAGGTAGAACACATGGGCCTCCAAACAAGCAGGGTGGGCCTGCGGCCCAAAGTCCAGAACCGTGAGCCTGTCTGAGTATCATATTCTCAGCTGAACCCCCATAATTCCCATGCGTTGCACGTAACATCAAGATGCATTTGTATGAGTATTTTATCTTGTGAGAGAAAAGGATGAACGAGGGAAGGCCTTATTTGCAAATGTGGAGAGGTGTGTGGGTACCTTTTTGCAAAATTGCCATAGTTTCCTTCCTATCCGTCAGATATAAATCGGACGGCCTATATTGCAGGATGGCAGGCACACCATCATCACGAACTCGTCTATACTGTGTTAAAAACAACTCTATGTTTTATAATTATATATGTTATATATATTCCCCTTGATTTTTCTTATGTATAAAGTTGTGATATAAAAGATTTGTATATTTCTTTATAGTGGGAGTATCTCTCTGTCAAAAATATATTTATGTGTAACTAGTTACTCCTATCTTTCTACTTCCTTTCGCTGATATGTGGGGCATCCAGCAATGGGGTCCACATGCCATATGCACAAATTAGAGTGCACAACTGCACAGTAGACACACCCCGGTTATAGGGCCGCAATAATGCCCAATGAGCCGTCAAATCACAAACCCCCCTTTCCAGCTTTAGCAGTAAGCTGGACGGACGAAGCGGCAATATTTCACTGGGCCTGAATCCCCTTCTCCCTCGTCTGCTTGTTCAGAGAAAACCCCTCTCGGTGATTGCATAGGGTTTTCTCATGGAGAACCAGGTACGAATTCTTCATCCATCCCCCATAAATCCAAGTCCCTTGGTCGCAGGTAATCCTAGGATGGCAGCCGCCGCCGTTGATGCATTTTCTTCCTACTGAATCTAGTGTGTTCCATTTGCAGTGCCCAAAGTGCGAGGACCCTACAGGTTTCTGTGCCCTCAGCGATACGCCACACTTGTTCCTTCTCATCCTAACACAGGATTTTAAAACGCGCACAGTATGTTCCTAGAATCCTCTTTTCTATCCGGGAGGGTATTTGAACATGCTGTCGATTAATTTGGAAATTTGGATTGCTATATTTGGATAAAAGGTACTACTAGTACGATGGTCAACACTGACGTGAAGGAGGAAGTTATTTCTAGATTTGGATAGGGAATACATTGTGTTCTCATATTATTTTTCATGCAGTGTAGTATTTGCTCTGCCAGAACACATGTACTCAAGATGCTCGGCCTTGCCATAACTGAACACACCAGTTTAATGGTCACAGTGAAGACAAGCCACATATATGAGTTTCGAGTTGGGTTCATGAACCAAGAAGATCGCTGCTTTTTTATGGCCGAACTTGGATAAACTTTCTCAAGTGTTACGGGCTGAAAGTTGGCGCATGAATGTTGATGGAAATAGCAGAACCTGATCTCATCTTCACTGCGATCTTCCACCCTGACGTCGTTCCAATTGTTCATCCATGTTAGCTTTGTATCTGGTTCTTGCTTGTTGCCTCGATTACTTCTTAATCCACCTATTCTGTCTAACTAATCACAATTTACCTTTAGAAGTCGCAACGAATCTCTCACGAAGCTGCTACTTCTAACTAATATTTTCTTATAATTGGTGGCACATGTAGGTTTTTTCAGAGTTAAGCAGGTTGCTCGTTTGTTATTCTGTAATAACTCGGCTGTTACTGATGGCACTGAAGTTGACTGCGACGACATCCACAAGTTCATACACTTTATTGATTGTCTTGAGGTCCTTGTGGGGCATTTCAATGGTGGAAGGCCATGTGGGATATATGTGCCACTGCTGCACACGTTGAATAAGTCCAACTGTGCCGAGAAACTTATGGTACGAGCTGTTTTCTATTATATATGTTGTTCATAAACTATTGCTTATACACAGTTTTACAGCTGTGATCTTCTTGAAACAGAAACTGCCCAGTTCTATTGTTCCTATACAGATGCCTGACCATGGTCGGGTCAGACTTGCGCTTCGTCACAACATGATGTTTATGTCGACCTACTCCATTCCCCTTGGAGGTGTAAAGATACTTATTCATGGATGGTCTCAAATAATTAAGGCCCGTCCATCTTGGAGAATAGGACAGAAGATTACATTCATGCTTTTCCATGGCTCTAAAGCGAATATCCTGTTTATTGACCACATTGCGAGATGAAGCCACTTTCAGAAGGTTGTGGATGCGCGGGGTGGCGCCTGGGCCTTGTCCTAGGGCTTGGCAGCCTCACCCTTGGTTAACTGTAGGCAAAGTAGCACTGTTCGAGGCGTGCTTTGTACGGTTGAACCAGTATAAGTACTCATACTGCTTTCAGCTTTGGTTGTTAAGTGCCCCTGATGGTTTCAGTTAAGGTTGTTAAGTACTCCTGCTGCTTTTACAGTCTGTCGTGTTTCTTCAGTCCTGTCTTCCTCTAGCTGCCAAAACCAAACCAGCGCCAACGCGACTGCCTGCTTCCGCCTCCCATGGCTGGTTGCGCCTCAGCGCACGCATCGCCGCCCCACCGTCTCCTAAATCGTTAACGCCAACGTCCGAGGCCTCGCCGTCATCCTCCGCGTGCTTTGGTGTGCTCGCCGCGGCGCCGCCCTCTCGCGTTGTCAACATGGTCAACAAACAACAGGAATCGACAGAAGTACGTGGAGAGGATGATAGTAGGGGCCCACCATGTCAGCATATGGAAAAATAAAATGCTTCCTCCTAGTGTTTTCCTGACATCTGGGATCCACGACATTGTGAGCGTATGTAGTCAATAGGCAAGAGAACGGCACAAGATCGACTGACACGTGGGACGTAGCTGCTCGAGCAGTATTTTTTTTTGTTATTGTTGAGACGGAGCAGGGTTTGAACTGGGCTGTGGCCCGTCTAGCCCGGGCTTATATTTTGTGTTCACCATGTGACCAGCCCAGCTATTTTTTCTTTGTGAAAATGAGCCTAGTTTAATTTTTCTGAAGAATACCTAATCCAGGCCTACATATTTTTCTACGCCCTGATGGGCTGCAACTCTTTCAAGACGCCTGCAAATCTTGAAAGTAATATGAAATGGGTTGTAAATATAAAAACAGATGAAAAATTGGCAATTACTCCCTCCGTCCCATAATGTAAGATGTTTTTTTACACTAGTGTAGTGTCAAAAAACGTCTTACATTATGGGACGGAGGGAGTACTTTATAATTTCTGAATTTGTTCACATTTTCAGATTCCTATTTCACTGGGCATTAACCTAATTTAAATATATCTTCAAAGTACTTTAAATCTGGCTCGGCATTTCGGTATTAAAAATAGTTTGGAACCCACAGAAATATGCGAAATTGGCCCTGGCCAACCAAAAAAAAACAGACTGCAATAAATTGCACAAGAAGTTGCAATGAGCTATATATAAATTATTAAAAAAAAGAGGGAATGACCTGACTTGTGGGCCTGTTAAGTTGACGCGTATGCAAGATTTTTTTAGTTATTATATACGTCAACAAACGATTCTAGTAGACGTAACCGTTGGATGTCAATCCAAGGGCTGTCGTGTTTCTTCAATCTCTGATCTTCTTGCTCCAGCCGCCAAAGCAGCGTCGGCGGGACTGCCTGCTCCCGCCTCCCGCGGCCGGCTGTGCTGCCGGGCAGGCCTCACCGCCCCTACTACTCCCACCGCTGGCCAGGGCATCCCTCTACTCACCCAGACCCCCTGTTATTCTGCGGCGACGACAACCTCACACCGCAACCGAACCAATGAACCCTCGTACTCCTCTCCGCGCGGGCTTCCACTGCCGTGTCTTCCCTGGCTCCATGTTGTCCCCTTCCTAGGCCTCGCCGTCGTCCATCGCCCTGGTGTCGGCACGGCGTGGTCAATGTGGTCAACTACTGACTTCCATCGGAAGAGTACTGTACGTGTAGAGGCCGACAGCTAGGTCCATGGCAGCCGCAAGAAAGTGCCTCCTTATTACGTGGAAAATAATTATTCCTCCACCTGACAGCAGGGACCCATCGGACGGGTCACCATATTTCGCGAAAAAACGTTTCCCCCCTGACTACTGGGACCCACCGAACGGGCCACCGTATTTTGAAAAAAACATTCCCCCCGCTGTCAGCTTGGACCCACCGGAAGTGCCTCCTTATTATGCATAAAAAAATGAATACTCCCCCTGCTAGCTGGGACCCACCTTGGTGGGAGGCTGACTTGTGGGCCTACTAAGTTGACTGGGACGGAGGCCTTTGTCAACCTAGTCAATATGAACAATTCTAGCTCTAGTGACCGTCCGATGTCCATCCAACGCCCGTAGTGCTTCTTCAACCTCTGGTCTTGCTCCAGCCGCCCAAAGCAGCGCAGGTCGTGCCGCATGCTCCTGCCTCCCGTGGCCGGCTGTGATGCCGCGGAGGCCTCACCGCCCCTACTACTCCCACCGTTGGCCAGGCCATCCCTCTACTCACCCACACCCATCGGACGTGGACTATACGTGGAGAGGCTGACAGCTGGGTCCACGGCCGCAGCAAGGAAGTGCATCCTTATTATGCGGAAAATAATGATTCCTCCACCTGACAGCAGGGACCCACCGGACGGGCCACCGTATTTCGCGAAAAAAACATTTCCCCCTGACTGCTGGGACCTACCAGCTACATCTTCGCACGCAAGGAAGTGCGTCCATATTACGGGGGAAAAATGATTTGCCCCCTGATTGCTGGGACCCACCAGCTACATCTTCGCACGCAAGGAAGTGCGTCCGTGCAAAAACAAACGATTCACCCCCCTGACTGCTGGGACCCACCAGCTACATCTTCGCATGCAAGGAAGTGCCTGACACTCAGGACCCACCTGGTCGAAGCATACGCAGCGTTGTCATTCTGGTCACGAACGTGTACGTACATACTGGTCGATGTAGAGGCGCGCAGGTGTCGTAGTAGAGGCGCGCACGTAGCATGTACACGTACGTACAACGGCCCGGGTGCAAGAAAGTAAATACGACCACGTACATACATACGGGCGGGGTCTCGAACGCCTACTCGCGCATACGTATGGCTAGGGCTCGTGTACATGGCTGGGTTAGAAAGGAGAGACTGCGTCGTCATCATGTTCATGGGGAGGCAACAGAATGCGTCGTGTTCATCGGGAGGCAACGGAACGCAAGGGAGCCAACTGACTTGGACGGAACAGGCGATGGAAACGAGGCCCGGCGTACCGCAGAATGGAGGAAACGGCCTTGTGTTCGACCGGCCACGTTCGAAACGGGATCCTGTTCATCAGGAGGGGTCTGGCATACTGCAAAACAGAGGAAACAGACTTGTGTTGGACCTCCTACGGTCGAAACAGGGTCTTGTTGATCGGGAGGGGTGTGGCGTACCTCAAAATGGAGGAAACAGACTTGTGTTGGAGCGCTACGGTCGAAACGGGGGTCCTGTTCATCGGGAGGGGTGTGGAGTACCGCAAAACGGGACTCCACGGGATACTGTTCATCTCCACCGTCGACCTCCTTCAGCCTCCACGGGCTACTATTCATCCACCGTCGACCTCCTCCAGCCTCCACCTACGACTGTTCATCCACGGGCTCCTATTCATCCAGCCTCCACCGCATGCTACTCCACCGGCTACTGTTCAACCACCCCTCTCCACGGGCTCTTGTTCAACCACCCCTCCACGGGCTACTATTCATCCACCCCTCCACCAAATACTGTTCATCCAGCCCTCCACGGGGTCGTCCTGTTCATCCAGCCCTCCACGAGGTCCTGTTCATCCAGCCCCAACCGGCTCGATCGATCGGGGTCCTGTTCATCCAGAGGCAACACCACGGGGTCCTATTCATCCACCCCCATCTCTCACTATTCATCCAAACCCCCCTAGCAACGCTCACTGTTCATCCAGAGGCAGCATCGATCGGCTTCAGTTAGCAGCAGTAGCGAAGGAATAGCTCGATCAGGTTTAGTTAACAGCCATCGATCGATCGCTCGGGTTCAGTAACGCGTAGCCTGCAGTGCAATCGCTCGGGTTCAGTTAGAGCCCAACGCCTCGCTCGGGTTTAGTTAGAGCCCAATGCCTCGCACACCGCGCGTACGTGTACAAGAGAAACACGCATCGCTCGGCCCCCGACCACCCACCGTAACCGGGAACTCGCCGAAATTTTCCTTGCCCTCGCTTCTACCACGGTTTTTTCCATCATGGACGGCCCAAAGAATGTCATGCAGCTGCGTCTCCGGCCCGCCCAGGACGAAAAGCCCATTTTCTGTCATGACTTTTTGTCATAGAAGTAGGCGCCCACCACATCTATGATGATACCAGGTTTTGTCAAAATTATCGTCATAGAGTGTCATAAGTATGACATAATTTTTTTTCGTTCAGCCCAAAATGTCACGGATCTGTCTTTTTTTTTGTAGTGAGGAGAAGGGGGAAGGAAGGGAGAGGGGGCCGTGCCCCCAACCCCTTGTCCAATTCGGACTGGTCTTGGAGGGGGGCGCCACCTCCTGGCCGCTGCCTCTCCTTCCCACTGAAGCCCACTAAGGCCCATCAACTCCCCGGGGGGTTCCGGTAACCTCCTGGTACTCTGGAAAATACCCAAACTTCTCCGAAACTATTCCGATGTCCGAATATAGCCTTCCAATATATCAATCTCTATGTATCGACCATTTCGAGACTCCTCGTCACGCCCGTGATCTCATCCAGGACTCCAAACAAACTTCGGTCATCAAAACACATAACTCATAATACATATTGTCATCGAACGTTAAGCATGCGGACCCTACGGGTTCGAGAACTATGCAGACATGACCAAGACACATCTCCGATCAATAACCAATAGCGGAACCTGGATGCTCATATTGGCTCCTACATATTCTATGAAGATCTTTATCGGTCAAACCGCATAACAACATACGTTGTTCCCTTTGTCTTTGGTATGTTACTTGCCCGAGATTCGATCGTCGGTATCATCATACCTAGTTCAATATCGTTATCGGCAAGTCTCTTTACTCGTTCCATAATGTTTCATCCCGCAACTAACTCATTAGTCACATTGCTTGCAAGGCCTATAGTGATGAGCATTACCGAGAGGGCCCAGAGATACCTCTCCAAAACACGGAGTGACAAATCCTAATCTTGATCTATGCCAACCCAACAAACACCTTCAGAGACACCTGTAGAGCATCTTTATGATCACCCATTTACGTTGTGACGTTTGATAGCACACAAGGTGTTCCTTCGGTATTCGGGAGTTGCATAATCTCATAGTCTGAGGAACATGTATAAGTCATGAAGAAAGCAGTAGCAATGAAACTGTAATGATCATAATGCTAAGCTAACGGATGGGTCTTGTCCATCACATCATTCTCCTAATGATGTGATCCCATTCATCAAATGGCAACACATGTCTATGGTTAGGAAACATAACCATCTTTGATTAACGAGCTAGTCTAGTAGAGGCATACCAGGGACACTTTGTTTTGTCTATGTATTCACACATGTACTAAGTTTCCAGTTAATACAATTCTAGCATGAATAATAAACATTTATCATGAAATAAGGAAATAAATAATAACTTTATTATTGCCTCTAGGGCATACTTCCTTCAGTCTCGCACTTGCACTAGAGTTAATAATCTAGTTCACATCGCCATGTGATTTAAAACTAATAGTTCACATATGTATGTGATTAACACCCGTGGTTCACATCGCCATGTGACCAACACCCAAAGGGTTTACTAGAGTAAATAATCTAATTCACATTGCTATGTGATTAATACCCAAAGATTATTAAGGTGTGATCATGTTTTGCTCGTGAGAGAAGTTTAGTCAACTGGTCTGTCACATTCAGAGCCGTATGTATTTTGCAAATACTCTATGTTTATAATGCTCTGCATGGAGCTACTCTAGCTAATAGCTCCCACTTTTAATATGTATCAAATTGAGACTCAGAGTCATCTGGAACAGTGTAAAAGCTTGCATCGATGTAATTCTTTACGACGAACTCTTTATCACTTCCATAACCGAGAAATATTTCCTTAGTCCTCTTAGGTAACTAACGATAACTTTGACCGCTATACAGTGATCCACTCCTGGATCACTATTGTACCCCCTTGCCAAACTTATAGCAAGGCACACAACTAGTCTGGTACATACCATGGTATAGTTTATAGAACCTACGATTGAGGCATAGGAAATGACTTTCATTCTCTTTCTATCTTCTGCCGTGGTCGGGCTTTGCGTCTTTCTCAACTTCACACCTTGTAACACAGGCAAGAATCCTTTCTTTGACTGGTCCATTTTGAACTTCTTCAAAACTTTATCAAGGTATGTGCTTTGTGAAAGTCCAATTAAGCGTCTTGATCTATCTCTATAGATCTTGATGCCCAATATGTAAGCAGCTTCACCGAGGTCTTTCATTGAAAAAATCTTATTCAAGTATATCTTTATGCTATCCAAAAATTCTATATCATTTCCAATCAACAATATGTCATCCACATATAATATTAGAAATGCTACAGAGCTCCCACTTACTTTCTTGTAAATACAGGCTTCACCACAAGTGTGTATAAAACTATATGCTTTGATCAACTCATTAAAGCGTATATTCCAACTCCGAGATGCTTGCACCAGTCCACAGATGGATCGCTGGAGTTCCCACACTTTAGTAGCACCTATAGGATTGACAAAACCTTTTGGTTGCATCATATACAACTCTCCTCAAAGATATCCATTTAAGGAATGCAGTTTTGACATCCATTTGCCAGATTTCATAAAATATGGCAATTGCTAACATGATTCAGACAGACTTAAGCATCGCTACGGGTGAGAAAGTCTCATCGTAGTCAACTTCTTGAACCTGTTGAGAACCTTTCGCAACAAGTCAAGCTTTGTAGACAGTAACATTACCGTCAGCCTCAGTCTTCTTATTGAAGATCCATTTATTTTCTATGGCTTCCCGATCATCGGGCAAATCCACCAAAGTCCACACTTTGTTCTCATACATGGATCCTATCTCAGATTTCATGGCCTCAAGCCATTTTGCGGAATCTGGGCTCATCATCGCTTCCTCATAGTTCGTAGGTTCATTATGGTCTAGTAACATGACTTCCAGGATAGGATTACCATACCACTCTGGTGTGGACCATACTCTGGAAGACCTATGAGGTTCTGTAGTAACTTGATCTGAAGTTTCATGATCATCATCATTAGCTTCCTCACTAGTTGGTGTAGGAATCACTGGAACTAATTTCTATGATGAACTACTTTCCAATTCGGGAGAAGGTACAACTACCTCATCAAGTTCTATTTTCCTCCCACTCACTTCTTTCGAGAGAAACTCCTTCTCTAGAAAGGATCCATTCTTAGCAACGAATATTTTGCCTTCAGATCTATGATAGAAGGTGTACTCAACAGTTTGCTTTGGGTATCCTGTGAAGACACACTTCTCCGATTTGGGTTCGAGCTTATCAGGTTGAAATTTTTTCACATAAGGATCGCAGCCCCAAACTTTAAGGAACGACAACTTTGGTTTCTTGCCAAACCACAGTTCATAAGGCATCATCTCAACGGATTTTGATGGTGCCCTGTTTAAAGTGAATGCAGCCGTCTCTAATGCATAATCCCAAAATGATAGTGGTAAATTGGTAAGAGACATCATAGATCGCACCATATGTAATAAAATGTGGTTACGACGTTCGGACACACCATTACGCTGTGGTGTTCCAGGTGGCGCGAGCTGTGAAACTATTCCACATTGTTTTAACGAAGGCCAAACTCGTAACTCAAATATTCTCTTCCACGATCAGATCGTAGAAAATTTTATTTTCTTGTTACGATGATTCTCCACTGCACTCTAAAATTCTTTGAACTTTTCAAATGTTTCAGACTTGTGTTTCATTAAGTAGATATAACCATATCTGCTTAAATCATATGTGAAGGTCAGGAAACAACGATACCCGCCACGAGCATCAACACTCATTGGACCACATACATTGGTATGTATTATTTCCAATAAGTCATTAGCTCGTTCCATTGTTCCGGAGAACGGAGTTTTAGTCATCTTGCCCATAAGGCACGGTTCGCAAGTATCAAATGATTCATAATCAAGTGATTCCAAAAGTCCGTCTTTATGGAGTTTCTTCATACGCTTTACACCTGTATGACCCAAACGACAGTGCCACAAATAAGTTGCACTATCATTATCAACTTTGCATCTTTTTGGCATCAATATTATGAATATGTGTATTACCACGGTCGAGATTCAATAAACCATTGATACGTCTCCAATGTATCTATAATTTTTGATTGTTCCATGCTATTATATTACTTGTTTTGGATGTTTATGGGCTTTCCTTTACACTTTTATATCATTTTTGGGACTAACCTACTAACCGGAGGCCCAACCCGAATTGCTGTTTTTTTTGCCTATTTCAGTGTTTTGAAGAAAAGGAATATCAAATGGAGTCCAAACAGAATGAAACCTTCGGGACGATCTTTTTGGAACAAACGTGATCCAGAGGACTTGGAGTGGAAGTCAAGAAACAAGCAAGGCGGCCGCGAGGGTGCCCGGCGCGCCCCCTAGGGCTGGGCGCGCCCCCACCCTCATGGGCCCCTCGAGCGTCCACTGACCTACTTCTTCCTCCTATATATACCCGTATACCCCGAAAACATCAGAAGCGACCACGTAAGACTATTTCCACCGTTGTAACCTTCTGTATCTGCGAGATCCCATCTTGGAGCCTTCGCCGGCGCTCCACCGGAGGGGGAATCGACCATGGAGGGCCTCTACATCATCTCCAAGGCCTCTCCAATGAGTTGTGAGTAGTTTACCATAGACCTTCGTGTCCATAGTTATTATCTAGATGGCTTCTTCTCTCTCTCTTTGAATCTCCATAAAAAGTTCTCCTCGATCTTCTTAGAGATCTATTCGATGTAACTCTTTTTGCGGTGTGTTTGTCGAGATCCGATGGATTGTGGGTTTATGATCAAGTTTATCTATGAGAAATATTTGAATCTCCTATGAATTCTTTTATGTCTGATTAAGTCATCTTTGCAAGTCTCTTCGATTTATCAGTTTGGTTTGGCCTACTAGATTGATCTTTCTTGCAATAGGAGAAGTGCTTAGCTTTGGGTTCAATCTTGCGGTGTCCTTTACTAGTGACAGCAGGGGCAGCAAGGCACGTATTGTATTGTTGCCATCGAGGATTAAAAGATGGGGTTTATATCATATTGCATGAGTTTATCCCTCTCCATCATCTCATATTTCTTAATGCGTTACTCTATTCTTTATGAACTTAATACTCTAGATGCATGCTAGATAGCGGTCGATGTGTGGAGTAATAGTAGTAGAAGCAGGCAGGAGTCGGTCTACTTGTCACGAACGTGATGCCTATATACATGATCATGCATAGATAATCTCATAATTATTCGCTTTTCTATCAATTGCTCGACAGTAATTTGTTCACCCATCGTAATACTTCTGCTATCTTGAGAGAAGGCACTAGTGAAACCCCCAGGTCTATCTTTTATCATATAAGCTTTCAATATACTTTTATTTGCATCTTTACTTTTCCATTCTATATCATAAAATACCAAAAATCTATTTATCTTATCATATTATCTCTATTAGATCTCACTTTCACAAGTGGCCTTGAAGGGATTGACAACCCCTTTATTGCGTTGGCTGCGAGTTCTTGTTTGTTTGTGTAGGTGCGTGGGACTTCTGAGGAGCCTCCTATTGGATTGATACCTTGGTTCTCAAAACTAAGGGAAATGCTTACGCTACTATTGCTGCATCACCCTTTCCTCTTCAAGGAAAACCAACGCAAGCTCAAGACGTAGCAAGAAGGATTTCTGGCGCCGTTGCCGGGGAGGTCTTCACTCAAGTCAAGACATACCAAGTACCCATCACAAACTCATCTCCCTCACATTTATATTATTTGCCATTTTCCTCTCATTTTCCTCTCCCCCACCTCACCCTTGCTGTTTTATTCACCCTCTCTTTCCCAATCTCCTCTCTCGTTTTCTTGCCTTTTGTGTGCTCGTCGTTATGGCTAGCTCGGTCTTTATCCCTTCGTCTCCCTATTTATAAGTCCTTCACTTCAAGCAAAAACAAGGAGAAAATTTAAAAGATTCTTGGTTTAGGATGTTAGAATCTTATCTTAGTTGCACTATAGAAGGAGATTTCAAGATTTTACTTCACAATTTTTATGTTGGGTTAACCTTACCCCATAGACAACTCCTTGATTTTGCCGCAAAAGGGGGTTTTATTGAAGTTGATCCTAGTTCCACTTATGAAATTATAGAGCGGATAGTAGGAGTACTTACCCTACAAAAAGGATCACCCTTTTCTCATGAAGGAACCCATATTCTAGAGAAATTATGTGAATTGCAAAAATTTGTTGAACCGCTTAAGAATATTGGTGGGAATATCAACTGCATGAATAATTTGATTACACTTTGCAATAAGCGGTTGGATGCCTTAGATAAAAAGATCTCCGAGCATGAAGGGAAATGCAAGGAGGACCTGAGCATAACTCCATTAAAAAGATAAATGCCAAAGATGGCACTACTTAGATCTATCCTCGCTTTTATGCCTAGCTAGGGGCGTTAAACGATAGCGCTAGTTGGGAGGCAACCCAATTTTATTTTTGTTTTTTGTTTTTGCTTCTGTTTAGTAATAAATTTTTGCATCTACCTTCTGTTTAGATGTGTTTTTATGTTTTAATTAGTGTCTATGCTAAGTAGAACCTATAGGATAACCTATGGTAATAGTTAATTCGATTCTGCTGAAAAACAGAAACTTTGCGCGCACGAAAATAATTTTAGTAATTCACAGACATGTGTTTTTGCGTTGATTCTTTTTTATGTAGATCAATAGATAATTTTCCCAGGACTTCCTATTTTGGTAGGATGTTTAGATTTCCATAAGTATTCGAGAGTTACAGATTGCTACAGACTGTTCGGTTTTTGACAGATTCTGTTTTTCGTGTGTTGTTTGCTTATTTTGATGCATCTATGGCCAGTATGTAGGGTATGAACCATAGAGAAGTTGTAATACAGTAGGTTTAACACCAATATAAATAAAGAATGAGTTCATTATAGTACCTTATGTGGTGGTTTTTCTTTCTTGCACTAATAGAGCTTATGAGATTTCCTGTTGAGTTTTCTGTTGTGAAGTTTTCAAGTTTTGGGTAAAGATTTGATGGACTATGGAATAAGGAGTGGCAAGAGCCTAAGCTTGGGGATGCCCATGGCACCCCAAGACATTCAAGGATAACCAAAAGCCTAAGCTTGGGGATGCCCCGGAAGGCATCCCCTCTTTCGTCTTCGTCTATCGATAACTTTACTTGGAGCTATATTTTTATTCGCCACATGATATGTGTTTTGCTTCGAGCGTCTTGTATGATATTAGTATTTGCTTTTTAGTTTTCCACAATCATCCATGTTGTACACACCTTTTGGGAGAAACCCACTTGATTAGAATTTATTAGAACACTCTATGTGCTTCACTTATATCTTTTGAGCTAGATAGTTTTTGCTCTAGTACTTCACTTATATCTTTTAGAGCACGGAGGTGGCTTAATTTTGAAGAAATTGTTGATCTATCATGATTCACTTGTATTATTTTGAGAGTCTTTTAGAACAGCATGGTATTTGCTATGGTTATAAATTTGGTCCTAGAATGATGAGCATGCAAGTTGGGTATAAGAAAAACTATCATAGAAAGTGCATTAAACACTAGGATCAATTTGATGCTTGATAATCGTTTTGAGATATAAAGGTGGTAATGTTAGAGTCATGCTAGTTGGGTAATTATGAAATTGAGAAATACTTGTGTTGAAGTTGGCAAGTCCCAGAGCATGCACGTATGGTAAAAGTTGTGTAACAAATTTGTTGCATGAAGTGCTCTTTTAATTGTCTTCCTTATGAGTGGAGGTCGGGATCACGCGATGGTTAACTCCTACCAACCCTTCCCCTAGGAGCATGCGTAGTAGTACTTTGCTTCGAAGGCAAGTAGACTTTTGCAATAAGTATATGAGTTCTTTATGACTAATGTGAGTCCATGGATATATGCACACTCACCCTTCCACTTTGCTAGCCTCTATTATGCCGCGCAACTTTCGCCGGTATCATGCACCCATTATTTACCTTCCTCAAAACAGCCACCATACCTACCTATTATGGCATTTCCATAGCCATTCCGAGATTATTTCCATGCAACTTTCCACCATTCCATTTATTATGACACGTTCCATCATTGTCATATTGCTCTTTGCGTGATCATGTAGTTGACATTATATTTGTGGCAAGGCCAACTTCATAATTTTTCATACATGTCACTCTTGATTCATTGCATATCCCGGTACACCGCCGGAGGCATTCATATAGAGTCATATTTTGTTCTAAGTGTTGAGTTGTAATTCTTGAGTTGTAAATTAATAAAAGTGTGATGATCTTCATTATTAGAGCATTGTCCAAAGTGAGGAAAGGATGATGAAGACTATGATTCCCCCACAAGTCGGGTTGAGACTTCGGACTTTAAAAAAAAGAGGCCAAAGAGCCCACCAAAAAAAAGAGAAAGGCCAAATAAAAAAAGGAGAAAGGCCAAACAAAAAAATGAGAGAAAAAGAGAGAAGGGACAATGCTACTATCTCTTTTCCACACTTGTGCTTCAAAGTAGCACCATGATCTTCATGACAGAGAGTCTCTTGCGTTGTCACTTTCATATACTAGTGGGAATTTTTCATTGTAGAACTTGGCTTGTATATTCCAATGACGGGCTTCCTCAAAATGACCTAGGTCTTCGTGAGCAAGCGAGTTGGATGGACACCCACTTAGTTTCTTTTGTTGAGCTTTCATACATTTATAGCTCTAGTGCATCCGTTGCATGGCAATCCCTACTCACTCACATTGATATCTATTGATGGGCAGCTCCATAGCCCGTTGATACGCCTAGTTGATGTGAGACTACCTTCACCCTTTTTGTCTTCACAACCACCACCATATACCACATATAGTGCTATGTCCATGGCTTGCGCTCATGTATTGCATAAGAGTTGAAAAAGCTGAAGCGCGTTAAAAAGTATGAACCAATTGCTTGGCTGAAACCGGGTGAGGGAGTCCTGGACTAGGGGGTGTCTGGATAGCCGGACTATCATCATCGGCCGGACTCCAAGACTATGAAGATACAAGATTGAAGACTTCGTCCCGTGTCCGGATGGGACTTTCCTTTTGCGTGGAAGGCAAGCTTGGCAATACGGATATGTAGATCTCCTACCATTGTAACCGACTCTGTGTAACCCTAGCCCTCCCCGGTGTCTATATAAACCGGAGGGTTTTAGTCCGTAGAACAACAACCATTACAACAATCATACCATAGGCTAGCTTCTAGGGTTTAGCCTCCTTGATCTCGTGGTAGATCCACTCTTGTACTACCCATATCATCAATATCAATCAAGCAGGAGTAGGGTTTTACCTCCATCGAGAGGGCCCGAACTTGGGTAAAACCATCGTGTCCCTTGTCTCCTGTTACCATCCGCCTAGACGCATAGTTCGGGACCCCCTACCCGAGATCCGCCGGTTTTGACACCGACATTGGTGCTTTCATTGAGAGTTCCTCT
Source organism: Triticum timopheevii (assembly GCA_963921465.1). NCBI lineage: Eukaryota > Viridiplantae > Streptophyta > Magnoliopsida > Poales > Poaceae > Triticum > Triticum timopheevii. The sequence goes on from OY997272.1 coordinate 194,105,216, forward strand.
GTGTCGTCACCGATAGGCTTGATGGCTTCTTCAATCAACAACAACGCCGTCCAGGGTGAGACTTTTCTCCCCGGACAGATCTTCGTATGCGGCGGCTTCGCACTGCGGGCCGATTCACTTGGCCATCTGGAGCAGATCGAAAGCTATGCCCCTGGCCATCAGGTCAGATTTGGAAGCCTGAACTTCATGGCGGATATCCGCGGAGACTTGATCTTCGGTGGATCCGAGCCGCAGCCGAGCGTGCTGCACTGTCACGATGGGCATGATCTAGCTCTGCCGCCGAACAGTACCTTGGAGGCCGCACACGAATCCGCTCCGACCCATAGTCCGGAGCCGATCGCGCAGATCGAGGATGGGTGGCTGGACACCGCCTCGGGAGCTGCAACTTCCACGGCGATGGAGCCGAACACTAACCTCGTCCCTTATAAAACTCGTGACTCCGAGGTGCCGGACTCCCTGCCGGACTCCGAACCTCCTGCGCCCCTGCCAATCGAATTTGATTGGGCGCCGATCATGGAGTTCACAGCTGCGGACATCTTTCAGCACTCACCCTTTGGTGACATCCTAAATTCACTAAAGCATCTCTCGCTATCCGGAGAGCCCTGGCCGGACTACGGCCAGGATGGTTGGGATGCGTACGACGAAGAAATTCAAAGCCCACCCACTACCCACTTTGTAGCCACTGTCGATGATCTAACCGACATGCTAGACTACGACTCCGAAGACATCGACGGTAAGGACAACGATGCCGGAGACGATCAAGAACCAGCGCCTACAGGGCACTGGAAGACCACCTCGTCATACGAGATATACATGGTGGACACCCCAAAATATGGGGACGGCGAAGAAGCAGCGGAGGCAGATTCCTTAAATAAACAGCCCAAGCGCCGACGTCAACGGCGCCGCTCTAAATCCCGCCACAGCAAGAATGGAGATTCCGGCACCGGAGATAATAACACCCCAGAGAGTGCCGAAGGCAACCCCCTCCAGCACAATTCAGCATAGGAGGACGGGGAAGCCAGCCCTCGAGAGAGAGCGGCAGATGAGGAGTTAGAGGATGACAATTACATGCCTCCCTCCGGAGACGAGGCAAGCCTCAACGACGATGAATTTGTCGTGCCCGAGGATCCTGTCGAACAAGAGCGTTTTAAACGCAGGCTAATGGCCACAGCGAACAGCCTAAAGAAAAAGTAGCAACAACTTCAAGCTGATCAAGACCTGCTGGCCGACAGATGGACCGAGGTCCTCGCGGCCGAAGAGTATGAACTCGAACGCCCCTCCAAAAGCTACCCAAAATGCAAGTTGCTCCCCCGACTAAAAGAGGAAGCATACAAACCTTCATCACCAGCGCACAATACGGCAGACCGACCACCTCGTGGCCGCGACAGAGAGGCATCTAGGCCCTCCACCAGAACCGTACACCGGCATCGCTCGAAAAGTACGAAGCCACGGGGGAACGCGCCGGACTTGCGGGATACATTGGAGGACAAGGCAAGACAATCCAGATCTATCTATGGATCACATGGGCGCCCCACGACCCACGACGAATACCGTCGTGCCGGATACAGCAACTCCGGCCGGGCCGAACACAGCAGACAACGCTCTCTTGAGCTACGTCGTGACATTGCTCAATATAGAGGCGCCGCACACCCACTATGCTTCATAGACGAAGTAATGGATCATCAAATCCCTGAAGGGTTTAAACCAGTGAACATTGAATCCTACGATGGCACAACAGACCCCGCGGTTTGGATCGAAGATTACCTCCTTCACATCCATATGGCCCGCGGCGACGATCTCCATGCCATCAAGTATCTCCCACTCAAGATTAAAGGACCAACTTGGCATTGGCTTAACAGCTTGCCCGCAGAGTCAATTGGGTGTTGGGAGGACCTGGAAGCCGCATTCCTCGACAACTTCCAGGGCACATATGTGCGACCACCAGACGCCGATGACCTAAGCCACATAATTCAGTAGCCAGATGAATCGGCCAGACAGTTCTGGACACGGTTCTTAACCAAGAAAAAGCAAATCATCGACTGTCCGGATGCAGAGGCCCTGGCAGCCTTCAAACATAACATCTGCGACGAGTGGCTAGCCCGGCACCTAGGACAGGAAAAGCCGAAATCCATGGCAGCCCTCACATCACTCATGACCCGCTTCTGTGCGGGAGAGGACAGCTGGCTAGCTCGCAGCAACAACCTCAGCAAAAATGCTGACAGTCCGGATACCAAGGACCACAATGGCAGGTCGTGTCGAAACAAAAACAAACGCCGCGTTAACGGCGATAACAATGAGGATACGGCAGTCAACGCCGGATTCAGAGGCTCTAAACCCGGTCAATGGAAGAAGCCATTCAAAAGAATTACTACGGGTCCGTCCAATTTGGACCGAATACTCGACCGCTCTTGCCAGATACATGGCACCCCGAAAAACCAGTTAACCACACTAACAGAGATTGTTGGGTATTCAAGCAGGCAGGCAAGTTAATTGCCGAAAACAATGACAAGGGGCTGCACAGCGATGACGAGGAAGAGACTCGGCCGCCGAACAATAGAAGACAGAAGGGCTTCCCCCCACAAGTGCGGACGATAAACATGATATACGCAACCCATATACCCAAGAGGGAGCGGAAGCGTGCACTAAGGGACGTATAGGCAATGGAGCCAGTCGCCCTGAAGTTCAATCCATGGTCCTCTTGCCCGATCACTTTCGATCGAAGAGACCATCTGACCAGTATCCGCCATGGCAGATTCGCCGCATTGGTTTTAGACCCAATCATCGATGGCTTCCACCTCACGAGAGTCCTGATGGACGACGGCAGTAGCCTGAACCTGCTTTATCAGGATACAGTGCGCAAGATGGGCATAGACCCCTCAAGGATTAAACCTACAAAGACGACCTTCAAAGGCGTCATGCCAGGTGTTGAGGCCAATTGTATAGGCTCAATCACACTGGAAGTGGTCTTCGGATCCCCGGATAATTTTCGAAGCGAGGAGTTAATCTTCGACATAGTCTCGTTCCGCAGCGGCTATCACGCTCTGCTCGGACGAACCGCGTTCGCAAAGTTCAACGCGGTGCCGCATTATGCATACCTCAAGCTCAAGATGCCAGGCCCTCGTGGAGTCATCACGGTCAACGGAAACACGGAACGCTCCCTCCGAACGGAGGAACATACAGCGGCTCTCGCGGCAGAAGTACAGAGCAGCCTTCTAAGGAATTTTTCGAGTCCGGCCGTTAAACGACCGGACACGGCCAAACGCGCCTGGAGCAACATCAATCAAGACCACCTGGCACGTTCCGAGCACACATAGCAATGCGGCCCCAACCCCGGCCCTCACATGATGGCAAGACCAGCTCTCCGCGTACATCATTATGCTCTGGAGATACCATGGGCATAGGGGGAGGGGCACGACCACAACAGGCCCAGAGTGCGGCTCGACCACACCAGGGGATCCCAAGTGTGTCGCTCTTTTTATTTTTATTTTTTCCCTTCTTTTTATACACAGGACTCCATTCACCAGAGGTTCTGTCCGGCGGCGAACCTGCCGAACTCACGATGCAACAGCCAGGGAGGGACAAAGGCTGCGACGAACACTCAGGTGGTCTCCATTACGAGCATTAAATTTGTTAAATACACCATTCCGCAGCCTACCCCTGGAGGGAGACATGTCTAATTAGTCCAATCCCTTGCTTACCGCACTATTTGTATCATTCTGCACTCATAGCAGAATTCCTTGAATAAATAATGCAACACTTTTTGCCTATAATTGCATTACTTTACGTATATGTTCATTAATGACATCTTGCACCCGTATATTTTGGTACGGCCTAATACACCAGGGGCTTATGTTCCCCGCATTATGGTGTGATAAGTCCGAACACTTTCACAAGTGCGGCACCCCGAACTTATAGCATTATATGAATCGGCTCCGAATCATGTCTTGGGTCAATAGTTGGGTTTGCCCGGCTCCCATGTTTTGGTACCTTACGTTCCGTTCTGTCGGCTAAGGTAGCACTGGGAGAACCACTGCGATTGCGCCCCGGTTGAGCTGGGCGAGCGCCTCAGTGGAGAAAGCTAAAACTGACTGTCATGATAAGGCGAGAGACTGGTCGCTGTTCGAGAGGTCTTTTCGAGTCCCTAAAGACTTATGCCGCTTCGAGCGAAGAACCGGATAATGTCCAGACAAGGCGTGGATAGCGCCCCGAACTCGGTCTTCCGAATACTAGGGGCTTTGCCAAAATTTAAAATTATAGAATTCTATGGCTAAGTGAGAGTGTTCAAGCATTATAAGTCCGGTTGCCTTGTTTGTTCTGTTGAGCGCCTCCCTAGATGGACCCAAAAGTGGGAACAAGAGTTCTCAAGTTTATCCCGAACACCCCAGCACTCGTGGCATGGGGGCTGAAGCCGACGACTTGCCATCTCTCAGATTTAATAAACGGCCGCACAGAAGGTAATATTTTAAATCAAACAAGCATCGCTTAGCGCATATGAATAATGTTTTCAGCGCACAGGATAACACATGGCGAGTCTACTAAATAATTACATCTCTGGGGCACTCATCCGCAATCTTGCGGGCACCCTTCAGGACAGTCTTATAGTACATCTCAGGCGTACGATACTCCTTGCCCGCTGGCGGCACGTCAGTGATAAGCCTCTCCGCATCCAGCCTGCCCCAGTGCACCTTTGCGCGGGCAAGGGCCCGACGAGCACCTTCAATACAGGCGGAGCGCTTGATAACCTCCACCCAGGGGCACGCATCCACCAACTGCCGCACGAGGCCGAAGTAGCTCCCAGGCATGGCCTCCCCAGGCCACAGCCGGACTGTGAGGCCCTTCATGGCCTGCTCGGCTACCTTGTGGAGCTCGACCAGCTGCTTCAGCTGGTCGCTAGGGGGCACCGGATGGCCGGCCTCAGCGTACTGAGACCAGAAGACCTTCTCCGTTGAGCTCCCCTCCTCGGCTCGGTAGAATGCGGCGGCATCGGACACGCTGCGAGGCAGATCTGCAAACGCCCCTGGAGAGCTCCGAATTCGGGTAAGTAGCAGGTAATTTACATTCACATGCTTGCTTTGCATGAAAAATGCCTTACCCGCCGCTATTTTCTTCACCGCCTCAATCTCCTGGAGGGCCATATGGGCCTCGGCCTTGGCGGCTTTGGCACTTTCAAGAGCCGAGGCAAGCTCGGACTCTCGAGTCTTCGAGTCATGCTCCAAACTCTCATGCCTTTCCATGAGAGCCTGGAGCTCTTGCCGCACCTCCGCCACCCGCGCCTCCTGCTTCTCTCGCTCCGCTCGCTCCGCGGCCGCATTGCGTTCGGCTGCGGACACGGCCTCCTTCAGGGTCGCCACCTTGTTTGTGGCCCCTGCAGTACCCACGTTATCCTTGTTATTTTCATTGCAACCAAAATCCTTTTCTGTAAGGTACAAATTTTAAAGTGGTGTCACTCACCTTCTTTATCCTCGAGCTGCTTCTTGGCAAGGCCGAGCTCTTGCTCGGACCGCTCGAGGTCCTGCTTCAAAACACCGACCTCCGCAGTCAATGCCGCAGAGGTCAGCAGCGCAGCCTGCAAACCCATATTGACACAATTTTTAGCACTCCTGTATATATCTTTTTTAGATCCTCAATCCGGTTTTTCTTTCCGAACACCGAACCGAGCATCAGGGGCTACTGTCTATGCGGTATTACATTACATATTTTTAAACTTCTTACCTCAAAGCCTGTTAGAAGGCTACTGCAGGCTTCGGTCAGCCCGCTCTTGGCGAGCTGAACCTTCTGAATCACCGCACTCATGATAGTGCGGTGTTCTTCCTTGATGGAAGCGCCTTTGAGCGCCTCCAACAAGTTGTCCGGCGCCTCCGGTTGGACAGAGGCTGCTGGTGTCACGGTCTTGCCCTTCTTGCGTAGGGGTCGCCTGCCGGACTCCGGAACCACTGCGGGTTCCGGCGTAGGAGTCCGACGCAAAGTCCGGGAGGCTGCCTTGTGGCGCCTCCGGAGCCTCCTCCTGATGGGTCCCTTCCCGGGATCCCACCTCGGCGTCCTCAGCGTCGCAAGGGGTGGAGGCAGTCGGGATGGAATCTACATCCGACGGAGCCAATGACCCGCTCGACGAAGCGGGGAGATCATCATCGATCGAACTGCAGGCAGTGTGTGGCATTAGAAGGACACTATGTGACACAAAAGAGAAATTATAAATCATTCAGGAATTCGGATACTTACGATCTCGCCGGAGGCCTGGCCCTTGAGGGCCACTCTTCGCCAATGTTGGCATTGGCGGAGCTGTCCGGGGGAATAGTCCTTCCCCTCTTGGACCCTTCGGCCTCCCCCGTTGGGGAAGCCTTCCTCTTCCTCTCTCCTTCCTCTAGGAGAGAGTCCTCTTTCTCCTCCTCGTCTTCGGGGGAGGAGTCCGCCTCGGAGCCATCGGACGATGAGTCCGATATCGCCTGGCGCCGGGAACTTCTGCGAGTTCCTGTGGCCTTCTTCTTGGCCTTCTTCTCCGGCACCACATAGAGTGTCGGGACCAGCAGCCCCGTTAAGCGGGCGTCCGCTGGGTCTTCGGGAAGGGGAGCCGGGCAGTCTACCTGTCCGGACGTCCTCTGCCAGTCCTGTCAAAGGCATTGGGAGTTTTTAGATCCCACATAGAGTCAAACTATGAAAGAAAACAACTGTCCCATAGAGGATAACAAAGCTTACCTCACCGGCCGGGCGCTTGGTGCTGAATCCGCGATCTTCAGTCGCGGACGCGGGGGCTTCTCTGCCCTTGAACAACACCCTCCAGACGGCTTCATACGTCGTGTCGAAGAGCCCACTCAGAGTCTGGTGCTGTGCCGGATCGAACTCCCACAGGTTGAAGGCCCGTTGTTGGCAGGGGAGAATCCAGCGGATGAGCATGACCTGGATCACATTGACAAGCCTAAGCTTCTTGTTCACCAGGGTCTGAAGACAGGACTGGAGTCCTGTCAGCTCCTCCGAACTGCCCCATAGCAAGCCCTTCTCTTTCCAGGAGGTGAGCTCCATAGGGATACCAGATCTAAACTCGGGGGCCGCCGCCCACTTAGGGTCGCGCGGCTCGGTGATGTAGAACCACCCCGATTGCCACCCCTTGACGGGCTCCACGAAGGCCCCTTCGAGCCAGATGATGTTGGGCATCTTGCCCAACATGGCGCCTCCGCACTCCGCTTGAGTGCTCTTCACCACCTTTGGTTTGACGTTGAAGGTCTTGAGCCACAAGCCGAAGTGGGGCTGGATGCAGAGGAAGGCCTCGCACACGACGGTAAATGCCGAGATGTTGAGGATGAAGTTTGGCGCCAGATCGTGGAAATCCAGGCCGTAATAGTACATGAGCCCCCGGACAAAGGGATGCAACGGGAAGCCCAGTCTGCGGAGGAAGTGGGGAAGGAATACGACCCTCTCATGGGGCCTGGGGGTGGGGATGAGCTGCCCCTTGTTGGGCAGCCGGTGCGCGATGTCGCCGGAAAGGTATCCGGCGCTGCGCAGCTTTGCGATGTGCTCCTCCGTAACGGAGGAGGCCAACCATTTGCCTCCCGCTCCGGACATGATTGGAGAAGGTTGAGACGAGATGTGCGGGCTTGGGCGCTGGAGCTCGAGTGCGCGGAGATGGATAAGCAAAGGAGGAAGAAGGCATAGGTAAAAAAGGGTGGATCCTTATCCCCATATATATGGGCGGACGAAGACTATGTGTCCCCACCGGCCTGGTAAAACTTGCTTATCTCCCAAGCGCCACCATCAATGGCGCGGTTGGGTTACCCACGTCCGTATTGATGAGAATCCCGGAATAAGGGGAACACGATATCTGCTTCGACAAGACGTGCCAAGCAAACCGCTTCGCTAAATGCGCTGAGGTGGTATAATAAAAAATGATTCAAGTAAAGGCTTGGTAGTGGCGTGACGTCATGCTACAAGATACGTCAGCAGATTGAACTTGTGTACATAATATTCTCTCTACGGGGAAATGTGGAAATTATTTTGCAGAGCCGGACACTATCCTGGTGTTCACAATCTTCTATGAATTATTCGGAGGAGGAACCCGCCTTGCAATGCTGAGCATTATGCGCGCCGGACTCATCGTCATTGAAGCCTGGTTCAGGGGCTACTGAGGGAGTCCTAGACTAGGGGGTGTCCGTATAGCCGGACTATCATCATCGGCCGGACTCCAAGACTATGAAGATACAAGATTGAAGACTTCGTCCCATGTCCGGATGGGACTTTCCTTGGCGTGGAAGGCAAGCTTGGCAATACGGATATGTAGATCTCCTACCATTGTAACCGACTCTGTGTAACCCTAGCCCTCCCCGGTGTCTATATAAACCGGAGGGTTTTAGTCCGTAGGACAACAACCATTACAACAATCATACCATAGGCTAGCTTCTAGGGTTTAGCCTCCTTGATCTCGTGGTAGATCCACTCTTGTACTACCCATATCATCAATATCAATCAAGCAGGAGTAGGGTTTTACCTCCATCGAGAGGGCCTGAACCTGGGTAAAAACATCGTGTCCCTTGTCTCCTGTTACCATCTGCCTAGACGCACAGTTCGGGACCCCCTACCCGAGATCCGCCGGTTTTTACACCGACACCGGGGTTGTGCATGATGGGAGTATTTTGTGTAATGAAAATGAAGCATGGCCTAACTATATGATTTTGTAGGGATAAGCTTTCCTTGGCTATGCTATTTTTATAAGACATGATTATTTGTTAGTATGCTTCGAGTATTACTATTTTTATGTTTTATAAGCTTTTATCTTGAATCATTTGGATCTGAACAATCATGCGACAATAAACAAAATTACATTGAGAATTATGCTACGTAGCATTCCACATCAAAAATTTCTGTTTTTATCATTTACCTACTCGAGGACGAGTAGGAATTAAGCTTGGGGATGCTTGATACGTCTCCAACGTATCTATAATTTTTGATTGTTCCATGCTATTATATTACTTGTTTTGGATGTTTATGGGCTTTACTTTACACTTTTATATCATTTTTTGGACTAACCTACTAACCGGAGGCCCAGCCCGAATTGCAGTTTTTTTTGCCTATTTCAGTGTTTCGAAGAAAAGGAATATCAAATGGAGTCCAAACGGAATGAAACCTTCGGGACTGATCTTTTTGGAACAAACGTGATCCAGAGGACTTGGAGTGGAAGTCAAGAAACAAGCAAGGCGACCACGAGGGTGCCCAGCGCGCCCCCTAGGGCTGGGCATGCCCCCCACCGTCGTGGGCCCCTCGAGCGTCCACCGACCTACTTCTTCCTCCTATATATACCCATGTACCCCAAAAACATCAGAAGCGACCACGAAAAACTATTTCCACTGCCGTAACCTTCTATATCTGCGAGATCCCATCTTGGAGCCTTCGCCGATGCTATGCCGGAGGGGGAATCGACCATGGAGGGCCTCTACATCATCTCCAAGGCCTCTCCGATGAGTTGTGAGTATTTTACCATAGACCTTCAGGCCCATAGTTATTAGCTAGATGGCTTCTTCTCTCTCTCTTTGAATCTCAATACAAAGTTCTCCTTGATCTTTTGGATATCTATTCGATGTAACTCTTTTTGCGGTGTGTTTGTCGAGATCCGATGAATTGTGGGTTTATGATCAAGTTTATCTATGAGAAATATTTGAATCTCCTCTGAATTCTTTTATGTGTGATTAAGTTATCTTTGCAAGTCTCTTTGAATTATCGGTTTGGTTTGGCCTACTAGATTGATCTTTCTTGCAATAGGAGAAGTGCTTAGCTTTGGGTTCAATCTTGCGGTGTCCTTTCCTAGTGACAGCAGGGGCAACAAGGCACATATTGTATTGTTGCCATCGAGGATAAAAAGATGGGGTTTATATCATATTGCATGAGTTTATCCCTCTACATCATGTCATCTTTCTTAATGCGTTACTCTGTTCTTTATGAACTTAATACTCTAGATGCATGCTGGATAGCGGTCGATGTGTGGAGTAATAGTAGTAGATGCAGGCAGGAGTCGGTCTACTTGTCACAGATGTGATGCCTATATACATGATCATGCCTAGATAATCTCATAATTATTCGCTTTTCTATTAATTGCTCGACAGTAATTTGTACACCAACCGTAATACTTATGCTATCTTGAGAGAAGCCACTAGTGAAACATATGGCCCCGGGGTCTATCTTTTATCATATAAGCTTTCAATCTACTTTTATTTGCATCTTTACTTTTCCATTCTATATCATAAAATACCAAAAATATATTTGTCTTATCATATTATCCCTATCAGATCTCACTTTCGCAAGTGGCCTTGAAGGGATTGACAACCCCTTTATTGCGTTGGTTGCGAGTTCTTGTTTGTTTGTGTAGGTGCATGGGACTTTTGAGGAGCGTCCTACTGGATTGATACCTTGGTTCTCAAAACTGAGGGAAATACTTACGCTACTATTGCTGCATCACCCTTTCCTCTTCAAGGAAAACCAACGCAAGCTCAAGCCATAGCAGCCATCAACATTGGTGTATGACCATGGAAGGTTTTATTCATGTAAATAGAATAACAATTATTCTCTGTCTTAAATGAATAACCGTATTGCAATAAACATGATCTAATCATATTCATGCTCAACGCAAACACCAAATAACATTTATTTAGGTTCAACACTAATCCCGAACTATAGGGAGTGTGCGATGATGATCATATCAATCTTGGAACCACTTCCAACACACATCGTCACTTCACCCTCAACTAGTCTCTATTTATTCTGGAATTCCTATTTCGAGTCACTAATCTTAAAAACTGAACAAGTATCAAATACCCAGGGGTTACTATGAGCACTAGTAAGGTACACATCAGTAACATGTATATCAAATATACCTTTGTTCACTTTGCCATCCTTCTTATCTACCAAATATTTGGGGCAGTTCCGCTTCCAATGACCATTTCCTTTGCAGTAGAAGCACTCAATTTTAGGCTTAGGTCCAGCTTTGGGCTTCTTCACGGGAGTGACAACTTGCTTGCCATTCTACTTGAACTTCCCTTTCTTTCCCTTTTGCCCTTTTCTTGAGACTAGTGGTCTTGTCAATCATCAACACTTGATGCTCTTTCTTGATTCCTACCTTTGTTAATTTCAGCATCACGAAGAGCTCGAGAATCGTTTTCGTCATCCCTTGCATATTCATCACGAAGTTCCAGTAACTTGGTGATGGTGACTAGAGAACTCTGTCAATCACTATCTTATCTAGAAGATTAACTCCCACTTGATTCAAGCGATTGTAGTACCCAGACATTCTAAGCACATGGTCACAAGTTGAGCAATTCTCCTCCATCTTTTAGGCGAAGTACTTGTCAGAGGTCTCATACCTCTCGACACGGGCATGAGTCTAAAATATCAATTTCAGCTCTTGGAACATCTCATATGCTCCGTCACATTCAAAACGTTTTTGAAGTCCTGGTTCTAAGCCGTAAAGCATGGTGCACTTAAACTATCAAGTAGTCATCTTATTGAGCTAGCCAAACGTTCATAACGTCTGCATATGCTCCTGCAATAGGTCTGTCACCTAGCGGTGCATCAAGGACATACTTCTTCTGTGCAGCAATGAGGATAAACCTCAGACCACGGACCCAGTTCGCATCATTGCTACTATCATCTTTCAACTTAGTTTTCTCTAGGAACATATAAAAACATAGGAAACTACCACACAATCTATTGATCTACAACATAATTTGCAAAATACTATCAGGACTAAGTTCATGATAAATTAAAATTCAATTAATCATATTACTAAAGAACTCCCACTTAGATGGACATCCCTCTAGTCATCTAAATGACCATGTGATCCAAATCAACTAAACCATGTCCGATCATCATGTGAGATGGAGTAGTTTTCAATGGTGAACATCTCTATGTTGATCATATCTACTATATGATTCCTGTTCGACCTTTTGGTCATAGTGTTCCGAGGCCATATCTGCATATGCTCGGCTCGTCAAGTTTAACCCAAATATTCTGCATGTGCAAAACTGGCTTGCACCCGTTGTATGTGAACGTAGAGCCTATCACACCCGATCATCACGTTGTGTCTCAGCACGAAGAACTGTCGCAACGGTGCATACTCAGGGATAACACTTATACCTTGAAATTTAGTAAGGGATCATCTTATAATGCTACCGCCGTACTAAGAAAAATAAGATGCATAAAAGATAAACATCACATACAATCGAAATATGTGACATGATATGGCCATCATCATCTTGTGCTTATGATCTCCATCACCAAAGCATTGTCATGATCTCCATCGTCACCGGCGCGACACCTTGATCTCCATCGTAGCATCGTTGTTGTCTCGCCATCTCGCCAACTATTGCTTCTACGACTATCACTACTGCTTAGTGATAAAGTAAAGCAATTACATGGCGATTGCATTACATACAATAAAGCGATAACCATATGGCTCCTGCCAGTTGCCGATAACTCTATTACAAAACATGATCATCTCATACAACAATTTATATCACATCATGTATTAACCATATCACATCACAGCAAGCCCTGCAAAAACAAGTTAGACGTCCTCTACTTTGTTGTTGCAAATTTTACGTGGCTGCTACGGGCTTCTAGCAAGAACGGTTCTTACCTACGCATCAAAACCACAATGATTTTTCGTCAAGTGTTCTGTTTTAACCTTCAACAAGGACTGGCCGTAGTCCTACGATCTCCCAAGATCTATCTAGGAGATGCATAACAACAAGATGAGAGAGTGTGTCCATGTACCCTCATAGACCGAAAGCGGAAGCATTTAGTAACACGGTTGATGTAGTCGAACGTCTTCGCGATCCAACCGATCCAAGTACCGAACGTACGGCACCTCCGTGTTCAGCACATGTTCAACTCGATGACGTCCCTCGTGCTCTTGATCTAGTTGAGGACGATGGTGAGTTCCGTCAGCACGACGGCGTGGCGACGGTGATGATGACGTTACCGGCACAGGGCTTCGCCTAAGCACTATGGCGATATGATCGAGGTGTGTAACTTTGGAGGGGGGCACCGCACATGGCTAAGGCAAAACTTGGTGTGTTCTAGGGTGCCCCCTGCCCCGTATATAAAGGAGGGAGGGAGAGGCCGGCCGGCCCTTGCTAGGTGCGCCGGGAGAGGGGAATCCTACTAGGACTCCAAGTCCTAGTAGGTTTCCACCTAAAGGAGAAGGGGGAAGGAAGGGAGAGGGGGGCCGCGCCCCCAACCCCTTGTCCAATTTGAACTAGGCTTGGGGGGGGGAGCCACCTCCTGGCCGCTGCCTCCCCTTCCCACTAAGGCCCACTAAGGCCCATCAACTCCGGGAGGGGGGGGGGGGTTCGGTAACCTTCCGGTACTCCGGAAAATACCCGAACTTCTCCGGAACTATTCTGATGTCCAAATACAGCCTTCCAATATATCAATCTTTATGTCTCGACCATTTAGAGACTCCTCGTCATGTTTGTGATCTCATCCAGGACTCCGAAAAAACATCGGTCATCAAAACACATAACTCATAATACATATCGTCATCGAACGTTAAACGTGCGGACCCTACGGGTTTGAGAACTATGTAGACATGACCGAGACACATCTCCGATCAATAACCAATAGCGGAAACTGGATGCTCATATTGTCTCCTACATATTCTACGGAGATCTTTATCGGTCAAACCGCATAACAACATATGTTGTTTCCTTTGTCATCGGTATGTTACTTGCCAGAGATTCGATCATCGATATCATCATATCTAGTTCAATCTCCTTACCGGCAAGTCTCTTTACTCATTTTGTAGTGCTTCATCCTGCAACTAACTCATTAGCCACATTGCTTGCAAGGCTTATAGTGATGAGCATTACCGAGAGGGCCCAGAGATACCTCTTTGAAACACGGAGTGTCAAATCCTAATCTCGATCTATGCCAACCCAACAAACACCTTTGGAGACACGTGTAGAGCATATTTATGATCACCCATTTACGTTGTGACATTTGATGGCACACAAGGTGTTCCTTCGGTATTCGGGAGTTGCATAATCTCATAGTCCGAGGAACATGTATAAGTCATGAAGAAAGCAATAGCAATGAAACTATAATGATCATAATGCTAAGCTAACGGATGGGTCTTGTACATCACATCATTCTCCTAATGATGTGATCCCGTTCATCAAATGACAACGCATGTCTATGGTTAGGAAACATAACCATCTTTGATTAAAGAGCTAGTCTAGTAGAGGCATACTAGGGACACTTTGTTTTGTCTATGTATTCAAACATGTACTAAGTTTCCGGTTAATACAATTCTAGCATGAATAATAAACATTTATCATGAAATAAGGAAATAAATAATAACTTTATTATTGCCTCTAGGGCATATTTCCTTCATCGCCTTGGTAACTTGAATTCGTGGATCCGCCACTACACACAAATCATACACGCAGGCCAGTACGAATTAAATGAAATGCAGGGACTTACGCTAGCTCGTTGTATAGGCTCACTGCAGCTCTGCTTGGGCTTGGGATGTTCCATGTACAAGTCCATGTTACCACTTGCTTGGATGTGCAAGCCTTGTTCTCCTTGCATCCCCCTCTGCATTTCTGACACGACGAATGGTTGATCAAATAAGAGGAATCGACCTTGCTATTGTACCGGAGGACAGGTACTTACAAGGTTATACCGGTGTGCAAGATGTGTACCAGATCCCGTAGCACTGTCATGCTTTGCTAAAAAATTGTTTTGCTTGTTTCAGATGCCATCTCCAGAAGAAATAAGAGTTAAAGTCAGAGTTGCATAGGCATGTAAGCTAAGAGAGCAGTGAAAGGATATCCAAACATTGTCAGAATAGTGCACAATGGAATGATATGTGGATACCTAGTTCGGGCTGGTGTTTGGGCATGCTCGCCTAGCTAGACTGCGGGTCACTTCAGAGCCGTTGAGGGTGATGCGCTGGCGTTGGCTGGCTGTGCAAGGATGTAGATCTTGAGTGGCAGCGGAGCGCTACGATGCGGTGGACGAGACCATTAGTGAAGCCCCAATAGCCTCGGGGGAGGGGGGGGAGGGGCAGAGGTGCAGCGATGTGCTCGATGAAGCAGCCCTGATGAAGTGGGAGATGGCATCGATGAAGCGCACTTGATGTGGTGGAAGTCGGTGTCTATGAGGCATGTCAGTTGCGGCAGCACGTGGGCGTAGATGAGGTAGCTCCGGTGCGGTGGTGAAGCGCGACCATCGTCTTCGTCGTCGTTATCCGGAACAAAGGTGGGGAAAGAGACGAGACGAGGGGCAACTTGAACTTTGCTTGGGTTGGCGGCGAATTAGAGATTTGAGCGCTCTGGGCGTGGAAGGGGACGGTAGAGAAGGGAGATTTTGCAGGGCTGGAATTGGGGCCTCCAGATATTTCAATCCGAAACGTGGAAGCGTGAACTTATTTTGTCGTCGTTCTTTTTTTTTTTGGGGGGGGGGAGGGATGAGGGGGTGGGTGGCTGGGTGGTAGCGTCCGTACAACACACGCGACCACCATGACACGACCCTGATCTGCTTGGTGCACCAACATTTGAGAATGCAAACGAATCTTCTTCCATTTGGAAACGAGTCTGTATGTATTACCATGCACGTGTTTTCCTTGCAAATTAGTCATTCGAAACAAGATACTATAAATTAATTAATGATGAGTTTTTGAATTAGAGTGTGTGTCACATAGTGATCTCCAATTCTAACGTGGATTTCGCATTTCACGGTATCCATGCTACTTTTTAATACAAATTCATATGTATATGATGAACACCATGGTAGTGAGAAAACCTTGGATGGATTCAAACATATGACCTACAAAATAGCACAACAATCGAGTCAATGTCAACTATTCCAAACCTAGTATGGTACGAATTCGAAATAATTACAAAAACCATATGCATGTCCTCAATTCAAATCTTACAATGTACACTAAATTGAAATGTCGATATTAAGTCTCATACTATCTACATTCAAATGTTGTTTTTAGCCCCACCCTCCCACGGCAGGCACGCTACATACTTCCTGTATCGATCAATCTTCCTCTCCTAACCACCTTAGGAAGCTATCGGTTTCCGACACACGTTCATTCTTTCTCTCCATGTTTCGATCTCTAACTCTCTCAACTACACAACCCCTTTTTCCATCCTGTTACCAAATGTACCTACCTCACACACCCGCCATTGCACTCCATGCTGAGCTCTCTCTCTCTCTCTCTCTCTCTCTCTCTCTCTCCGTCCCACCCTCTCTCCCTAGATACATGCATTGCCTATGTAGATGCCCCCTCTCATGCGCACGCACGAACGTTGTCTATCTAGGTCACTCTCTCGAGACTGTTTCACTCTTTCTTCCGCATGACGGGCCACACTAGCTCAATTTCTCTCTCTTTATCTAAGTCTCGATTAACCTCATTTTCTTCCACACACAAATGATATATCTCCCTATTCGGGCCTCGATCGACACACTCTATACTCTCTCACACTGATTATCTATCTAGGTCAGTCCATCCAAGCCGATCCCACTCTTCGACCTCATGGCGGGCCACGCTTGCTTAATCTCTCTCTCTCTCTCTCTCTGTATGTCTCGATTGACCTTGCTCATTCTCGGACACAAATGATATATCTCCATGTTTAAGTCCAATTCAACATATTCATATTGTATACTCTCTCACACACATTGTCTATCTGGGTCATTCTCACCAACCCGTCTCACTCTTTCGATCACACGACGACCCACACTCGCTCAATATCTCTCCCTTCATATATGTAATCGATTGACCTTGCTTCCTCCCACACACAAAATATATCTACATGTCTGTGACTAGATCATCTATCAAGCTCTATCTTACAGCCGTCACCCTTCCCAAAAGGTCAATCGGACAATATCTCTCCAGAGCATATATATCTTTTCAACAAATGCCGGACCACACTCACTTTGTCTCTCTATCTATCCGTGTCTCAGTTGACCTCGCTTTCTCACGCTGTATCTTCCACATATTGAAGCTACCTCTCCATCCCTCGCAGAGCCAGAGCTATTTACATTGCGAGGGGAACTCCAACCTTGGATTAATTTGTGAAGGCATTTATTCCGGTGGGTTTAGATTATATTTTCATAGCATTCGGCCCACAACTACTCCAAACACAGTTGCAACCCCCGCACCTCCCCAATTGATTTCCCTCTGCCTCGGTCATCGCTCTCTCACACGTCCTTTCTCACCTTCAACGTTGCACCATGGTAAATTTGCAAAAAACTCTGCTATTCTCTTTAATTATTACAAATAAGCTACAAAACTACACACCAATAGTCCACCTGTAATGGAACAAATTTCGAACCACAAATTAAAGTGCTACAAACTACACACTGAGGGGCCCACCTGTCATGGAACAAATTTGGACCCATATATAAATTAAAAATTAAAAAGGACGAGGATCAAACATGCGACTAGGGCCTTCAAGCCGCACGTCAATAGGCAACATAGTACAACAATGTTTGTTGTACCCCCCTTTGTTGATATAATGTTTTTATATTACCACAACCTATTTAATGGATAACGTGTTTTAATATTATTTTTAGTACATTAGTGGGACCGGCTGGTTAGCACGTACTATTCGCCTTCACTTACTGGTGGATTCCATGTATGCTCTCTCTCTCTCTCCTCCCCTTCTACGTTTAGACGCACGTGCAAACACGAAGAACTCGCGGGCGATGCTGCCATTGACCATATCTGGACGCGTTCACAAGTTACGGCACCAGTTTCGCGTACTAGTAGTACTAGTCAATGTGTACATGCAATGCATGTTAATTTGAAAGTATATTAAGTGCATGTGGATATTAAGTAGGATATTATTTGCGTGCTATTATGTGATTAGCACTATTTTTGGCATGAAATTAACTACACGCTAAACGTGTTGAGCGCTCGACATTGAAGTAGTCTAGGTCGTTGGATTGCCATGATTTGATGGCCGAGATTAATTGGATCTGCCCCTTTGGTATAGATGGTATAGATATAGATTATACATGTAACAAGTTTAGGAACAAAGTGACCGTGACAGACAAGTTATCTAGTACTGTATATTTATCTACTACTCCGTAATAATTAAATACGTTGATAAATAGATGTATCGCCTAGTGCTCGAACAAGGGGACTGGCCGCACCCTGATACATCTCCAACGTATCTATAATTTTTGATTGTTCCATGCTATTATATTACCCCTTTTGGATGTTTATGGGCTTTATTTTACACATTTATATAAAAAATTTGACTAACATACTAACCGGAGGCCCAGCCCGTATTGCTGTTTTTTTGCCTATTTCAGTATTTCGAAGAAAAGGAATATCAAACAGAGTCCAAACAGAATGAAACCTTCGGGAGCATGATTTTTGGAATGAACGTGATCCAGAGGACTTGGAGTGCAAGTCAAGAAGCAGCCAAGGCCTCCACGAGATAGGAGGCGCCCCCCCTATAGGGCGCGCCCCCTGTCTCGTGGGCCCCTCGGGCGTCCACCGACGTACTTCTTCCCCCTATATAAGCTTACGTACCCCAAAAACATCCAGGGAGCCAACGAAACACAATTTCCACCACCGTAACCTTCTGTATCCGTGAGATCTCATCCTGGAGCCTTCGCTGGCGCTCTGCCGGAGGGGGAATCGACCACTAAGGGCTTCAACATCAACATCCTTGCCCCTCCGATGAGTTGTGAGTAGTTTACCATAGACCTACGGGTCCATAGTTATTAGCTAGATGGCTTCTTCTCTCTTTTTGGATCTCAATACAATGTTCTCCCCCTCTCTTGTGGAGATCTATTCGATGTAAACTCTTTTCGCGGTGTGTTTGTCGAGATCCGATGAATTGTGGGTTTATGATCAAGTTTATCTATGAATAATATTTGAATCTTCACTAAATTCTTTTATGTATGATTGAGTTATCTTTGCAAGTCTCTTCGAATTATCAGTTTGGTTTGGCCTACTAGATTGATCTTTCTTGCCATGGGAGAAGTGCTTAGCTTTGGGTTCAATCTTCCGGTGTCCTTTCCCAGTGACAGCAGGGGCAGCAAGGCACGTATTGTATTGTTGCCATCGAGGATAACAAGATGGGGTTTATATCATATTGCTTGAGTTTATCCCTCTACATCATGTCATCTTGCTTAATGTGTTACTCTGTTCTTTATGAACTTAATACTCTAGATGCAGGCATGAGTCGGTCGATGTGTGGAGTAATAGTAGTAGATGCAAGCAGGAGTCGGTCTACTTGTCACGAACGTGATGCCTATATACATGATCATGCCTAGATAATCTCATAATTATTCGCTTTTCTACCAATTGCTCGACAGTAATTTGTTCACCCACCGTAATACTTATGCTATCTTGAGAGAAGCCACTAGTGAAACCTATGGCCCCCGGGTCTATCTCTTATCATAGTTGCTTCCAATCTACTTTTATTTGCATATTTACCTTTTTGCATCTATATTATAAAATACCAAAAATATATTTATCTTATCATACTATCTTTATTAGATCTCACTTTCGCAAGTGGCCGTGAAGGGATTGACAACCCCTTTTATTGCATTGGTTGCGAGTTCTTTGTTTGTTTGTGTAGGTGCGTGGGACTTTTGAGGAGCCTCCTACTGGATTGATACCTTGGTTCTCAAAAACTGAGGGAAATACTTACGCTACTATTTCTGCATCACCCTTTCCTCTTCAAGGAAAACCAACGCAAGCTCAAGACGTAGCACGCCCTACAAGTATTTGGAATTGACTTCCCTAAGAAAATATTTGGAATTGACGTGGTATTTAATATGAAATGTTTGCGATGAGAAGGAATACATGTGGCTTGATGACGTTTTATATTTAACTTGATACGACTCTAGCAGAACATTCAATCGATCAAACCATAGATTTCATTCAGTCTGACTCTGACTTTACATTCATACGACGATCGATCTAAAATAAACGGAAATGATAAATGTTTGGCTTTTAAGCATGGCAATACGAATGTTTTTCATGGGAAATTTAGATTACGCGGCGGCGGTGAGGGCATCTTGCGGTGGGAAGCGGCTCCTCTGCCGTGCTCTATGCCGTCGGGCCACTGACCGACGGTGACGGTGGCATCTTGCGCCGTTGTTGGCGTACTCATGGACATTGGCCCTAGCTTCAAGGAAGGCCAGAATGTGTTGGACTTTGGTCTCCAGGAGCGAGTCAACTGGCGGGAGGAGGCGACTGGCGTTGGTGCAAGGAAGCGGTCAACGACGACCATCCATGCCGCTGAGGGGGCCACTGGCACCCACGCGGGGACAGGCGCTGGCAACGGCGCGACAGAGACATTCATGTGCACGGGCACCGGCATGGGCGCGCGCGTTAGTGCACGTGCAGGCGCATGCACTGGCAGGTGCATGGGCGCGTGAAAGTCGGCGGGAACCTCGTGGAACCCCGTGGTAGCAAGCTCGACGACAATGCGCGTCTCCTAGCCCATCAATACCATGGGGATGGGCGCTGACGCAGTCGGGGCGACGGGAGCAGGGACAGGCGCGGCGTCTTCCCGCAAGGCCAGTTCAAGCTCGTCCCAAAGCGCGGTGTCTTCCTTAGGAAACTGGAAGACTAAGGGCAGACCATCGTGATGCGACATGGCATACAGTTAGGTCAGGCTAGTTGGAGGTAGACGACGGGAGAATCGGAGAGGAAGAGAGAAGATTGTAGCAATACCGGGTAGTGCGGGGGTGATGTTAAACTGCGACGCCGGCGCTATTAAAAGTGGGGGCAGTTGAGATGAAGGTGGGCGGCGGAGCCTGGTCAAAGGGATCGCCTCCCGGTGAGCCTGCGCAGTGGCCTGCTCGCACGCCTCCTGGTCAGCCGGTGTAGCGGTCTGCTCACACGCCTCCCGTCGACTCACACACTTGCTCGGACGGCACCTGCCGATGAGAAGCGGGACTCGTGGCAGCACGTAAACACCCACGGTTTGAATAGTGAAAGCATTCACCTTAACGTGACAGGTCTTTGTTCCAAAATACCTTGGCTCTTCATTTATGCAACTTCTCATAAGCAGCTTGTCTCAAATTGAACAAAAAAAATACGACAACAAATTTGTGCTATGTCACGAGACCATGCTCAGTTTCATGAATTTCTGTTCACTTTTGGATTTTCTGAAATTTAAAATCCAGGATTTGAAACAATATCATAACCTGAATCATGCAATAAATTTTCAAGCGATACTTCTTTACAGTTGTAGATGTTAATATTTCTTAAGAAAGGATTTGGTCAAACATTTTGCTTAGTTAGACTTCAGACATGTTATATATGGAGAGTAAAAGGATAATCCCTCTGCAACAGTGCATTGCCTGATATGTTAACTCAAGTACCAGGCACGAACAAACGGGGCTCAATTCTATGCTCATCCTGGTGTAGTAATCCTATCAGTACTTGGCAATGGAGTTGATGAGTGACCTTGGGTACTGGCGGCCGAGGGAGTTGAACCGTGTTCGGCATGGAAGGTAACATTGTCTAGTTACTAAAGCATCCCTCCATTGTTCATTGGTAGTCACTGTGGACCCGGGAGATGAGGGGAATTTCCTAGGGCTGGAATTCTAGCCGCTAGATATTTCGACTCGAAACGCGAAGGCTCGGCTGGTTGGGGTTGGCTAATGTGCGTACACGCACGCCACCAAAAGGACACGAGCCCGGGTATTTTTTTAAGGATCAACACGAGCCCGGGTATTTTTTAAGGATCAACACGAGCCCGGGTTTGGCTGGTACGCCATTGGGTGCTACTCCTACCATTCGAGAATACGAAAGGAATCTTTTAAATTGCCGAACGAATCTATATGTATTACAATACCCATATTTTCCTTGCATATAGTAATCTCAATGTGGTAATTGATTTATGACGAGTTCTTGAATTAGAGTGAGTTTGTGATATAGTGATCTCAACTTGGATGTCACATTTCTTGGTATCCTGATACGTCCATTTTGCATCATGCTTTTATGTCGATATTTATTGCATTATGGGTTGTTATTTCACGTTATGTCACAATACTTATGGATATCCTCTCTTATTTTACAAGGTTTACATGAAGAGGGAGAATGCCGGCAGCTGGAATTCTGGGCTGGAAAAGGAGCAAATATTGAAGGACTATTCTGCGCAACTCCAAAAGTCTTGAAACTCCACGAAATACCTTAGAATAAATAAAGAAAAATCGTCGCCAAAGATGAAGGCCAGGTGGCCCACACCCTGCTCACGAGGGTGGGGGGCGCGCCCCCTACCTCGTGGGCCCCCTGGTGGCTCTCCGACTCCCATCTTCTCCCATATGAAGTCTTTCGATGAGAAAAAAATAGAAGAGAACCTTTCGGGACAAGACTCCGCCACCACGAGGCGGAACCTTGGCGGAACCAATCTAGGGCTCCGGCAGAGCTGTTCTGCCAGGGAAACTTCCCTCCGGGAGGGGGAAATCATCACCATCGTCATCACCAACGCTCCTCTCATCGGGAGAGGGCAATCTCCATCAACATCTTCACCAGCACCATCTCACCTCCAAACCCTAGTTCATCTCTTGTATCCAATTCTTGTCTCCAAGTCCGGGATTGGTGCTAGTAGGTTGCTAGTAGTGTTGATTACTCCTTGTAGTTGATGCTAGTTGGTTTATTTGGTGGAAGATCATATGTTCAGATCCTTTATGCACAATATTACCCCTCTGATTATGAACATGAATATGCTTTGTGAGTAGTTATGTTTGTTCCTGAGGACAAGGGAGAAGTCTTGCTATTAGTAGTCATGTGAATTTGGTATTCGTTCGATATTTTGATAAGATGTATGTTGTCTAACCTCTAGTGGTGTTATGTGAACGTCGACTACATAACACTTCACCATTATTTGGGCCTAGAGGAAGGCATTGGGAAGTAATAGGTAGATGATGGGTTGCTAGAGTGACAGAAGCTTACACCCTAGTTTATGCGTTGCTTCGTAAGGGGCTGATTTGGATCCATATGTTTCATGCTATGGTTAGGTTTACCTTAATACTTTTGTTGTAGTTGCGGATGCTTGCAATAGAGGTTAATCATATGTGGGATGCTTGTCCAAGTAAGGGCAGTACCCAAGCACCGGTCCACCTACATATCCAATTATCAAATTACCGAACGCGAATCATATGAGTGTGATGAAAACTAGCTTGACGATATTCCCATGTGTCCTCGGGAGCGCTTTTCCTATTATAAGAGTTTGTCTAGGCTTGTCCTTTGCTACAAAAAGGATTGGGCCACCTTGCTGCACTTTATTTACTTTTGTTACTTGTTGCTCGTTACCATTTATCTTATGACAAAACTATCCGTTACCACTTATTTCAGTACTTGCAGAGAATACCTTGCTGAAAACCGCTTATCATTTCCTTCTGCTCCTCGTTGGGTTTCACACTCTTACTTATCGAAAGGACTATGATAGATCCCCTATAGTTGTGGGTCATCAAGACTCTTTTCTAGCGCCGTTGCCGGGGAGTGAAGCGCCTTTGGTAGGTGGAATTTGGTAAGGAAAAATTTATTTAGTGTGCTGAAATTTTCTGTCACTTGTTACTATGGAAAGTAATTGTTTGAGGGGCTTGTTCGGGGTATCTTCACCCCGTCCAATTGAGCCAAGAGTTGCTCCTCAACCTACTGAACCTACTGAACCTATTGAAAATGAAACTGCTTTTCAGATTCCTTCGGGTATGATGGAAAAACTGCTAGCTAACACTTTCGCAGGAGATGGAACAAAGCATCCTGACGAACATCTACGCTTTGTGGATGATATTTGTGGACTATTTAAGCTTGCAGGTATACCCGATGATGCCGTTAAGAGGAAGGCTTTCCCTTTATCTTTGGGGGGAGACGCATTGACATGGTATAGGCTATGTGATGATACGAGATCATGGAACTATAAAAGATTGAAATTGGAATTTCATCAAAAGTATTACCCTATGCATCTTGTTCATCGTGATCGCAATTATATATATAATTTTTGGCCTCGCGAAGGAGAAAGCATCGCTCAAGCTTGGGGGAGGCTTAAATCAATGTTATATTCATGCCCCAATCATGAGCTCTCAAAATTGACAATTCTCCAGAATTTTTATGCTCGGCTTTCTGATAATAATCGCACCATGCTCGATACTTCTTGTGCTGGCTCTTTTATGATGAAGTCTATTGAATTTGGATGGAATTTATTGGATAGAATTAAACGCAACTCTGAAGATTGGGACCTCAACGAAGGTAAGGAGTCAGGTATGACACCTAAGTTTGATTGTGTTAAATCTTTTATGGATACCGATATTTTCCGTAAGTTTAGCACTAAATATGGACTTGACTCTGAGATAGTAGCTTCTTTCTGTGAATCTTTTGCTACTTATGTTGATCACCCCAAGGAGAAGTGGTTTAAATATCATCCTCCCATAGAAGTAAAAGTGGCTGCACCTATTAAAGTTGAAGAAAAGATTGTCACTTATAATGATCCTATTGTTCCTACTTCTTATGTTTAGAAACCTCCTTTCCCTGTTAGAATGAAGGATCATGCTAAAGCTTCAACTGTTGTTCGTAAAAGCAATACTAGGACTTATACACCTCCTGAGCAAGTCAAAGTAGAACCCAATATTGCTATTGTTAAGGATCTCTTGTCTGATAATTTTGATGGGCATGTTATTCAATTCACTGGTGAAACTGCTAGAATTGCTAAACCCTGCGATAGAGATAAACATAGACCTATGGTAGGCGTGCCTATTATTTCTGTTAAAATAGGAGATCATTGTTATCATGGCTTGTGTGATATGGGTTCTAGTGCTAGTGTTATACCCATTGACTTATACAAAGAAATTATGCATGATATTGCACCTGCTGAGTTAGAAGATATTGATGTTACAATTAAACTTGCCAATAGAGATACTATATCTCCAATGGGAATTGTTAGAGATGTTGAAGTCTTGTGTGAGAAAACCAAATATCCCGCTGATTTTCTTGTTCTTTGTTCTCCACAAGATAGCTTTTGTCCCATTATATTTGGTAGACCCTTCTTGCGTACCATTAATGCTAAGATAGATTGCAAAAAGGATGTTGTTACTGTTGGCTTGGATGATATGGTTCATGAGTTTAATTTCTCTAAATTTAGTAAACAACATAGTGAGGAAGAATTGCCTAGTAAGGATGAAATTATTGGTCTTGCTTCTATAGCTGTACCTCCTAGTGATCCTTTAGAACACTATTTGCTAGACCGTGAAAATGATATGTTCCTGAATGAAAGAAGGGAAATAGATGAATTATTCTTTAAACAGGAACCTATTCTGCAACACATTTGCCTGTTGAAATCCTAGGGGATCCTCCTCCACCCAAGGGTGATCCCGTGTTTGAACTTAAACCGTTGCCTGATAATCTTAAATATGCTTATCTTGATGAAAAGAAAATATATCCTGTTATTATTAGCGCTAACCTTTCAGAGCATGAAGAATAAAGATTATTGAAAACTCTGAAGAAGCATCGTGCCGCTATTGGATATACTCTGGATGATCTTAAGGGCATTAGTCCCACTCTATGTCAACATAAAATAAATTTGGAAGCTGATGCCAAACCAGTTTGTGATCCTCAACGACGTTTGACTTTTAAAATGAAAGAAGTGGTAAGAAAAGAAATACTCAAGCTTCTGGAGGCAGGTATAATTTATCCCGTTGCTGATAGTCAGTGGGTAAGTCCTGTCCATTGTGTCCCTAAGAAGGGAGGTATTACTGTTGTCCCTAATGATAAAGATGAATTGGTTCCGCAAAGAATTATCACATGTTATAGAATGGTAATTGATTTCCGCAAATTAAATAAGGCTACTAATAAAGATCATTACCCCTTACCTTTTATTGATCAAATGCTAGAAAGACTATGCAAACATACACATTATTGCTTTCTAGATGGTTAATCTGGTTTTTCCCAAATACCTGTGTCGGCTAAAGACCAATCAAAGACTACTTTTACATGCCCTTTTGGTACTTTTGCTCATAGACGTATGCCTTTTGGTTTATGTAATGCACCTGCTACCTTTCAAAGATGCATGATGGCTATATTCTCTGACTTTTGCGAGAAAATTTGTGAGGTTTTCATGGATGACTTTTCCGTCTATGGTTCCTCTTTTGATGATTGCTTGAGAAATTGAAAGCACAAGTGCTCCCTAGGTGGTTTTGGTAATTATTGTCAACATATCTCTTGTTGGACTAACACTTTTATCTAGTATATTTCAGATAAGTTCAACAATGGAGTGGCATGGACTAAAGGATGTGGGAACTCCTTCAAGATGCTAAGGACAAAGGATTGGCTCAAGCTTCAAGCTCAAGACTCTTCATTTTACATTTTAGTGGTCCAAGATCACATTGAGTCTATAGGAAAAGCCAATACTATCAAGGAGGGATGAGGTGTTGCTTAATGAACCTCTTGCTTCATGTGCTTAGTGATATGCTCCAAAACCCTCAACTACTTTCCCACATCCACAAATGACCTAAACCCAAAGCCAAAATCGGTAACACCGAAACTTCCTATCCGGCGCCACCGATTCCATAAGTCATAGCCACTGCCACAAACCCTAAGCAAATCGGTCTTACCGATAGGGATCTTGGTCTCACCGAGATGGGATTGTAATCTCTCTGTGTATGTCCATTATCAAATCGGTCTCACCGAGTTTGATAAATCGTACTACCGAGATTACAATGCAAACTCTCTGGATGACTTATTACCAAAATCGGTCCCACCGAGTTTGAGTAATCGGTCCCACCGAGTTTGCCTGACCAACTCTCTGGAAAGCTTATTACCAAATCGGTCTCACCAAGTTTGTGTAATCGGTCTTACCGAGATTACGTTATGCCCTAACCCTAACTGAATCGGTCTCACCGAGTTGCATTTCGGTCCCACCGAAAATCCTAACGGTCACATTATTTGCTAAATCGGTCTGACCGAGTTTAATAATTTGGTCCCACCGAGTTTGGTAGATTGTGTGTAACGGTTAGATTTTGTGTGGAGGCTATATATACCCCTCCACCTCCTCTTCATTCGTGGAGAGAGCCATCAGACTAAACCTACACTTCCAGCATACATTTTCTGAGAGAGAACTACCTACTCATATGTTGAGGCCAAGATATTCTATTCCTACCATATGAATCTTGATCTCTAGCCTTCTCCAAGTTGCTTTCCACTCAAATCTTCTTTCCACCAGATCCAAAACCATTGAGAGAGAGTTGAGTGTTGGGGAGACTATCATTTGAAGCACAAGAGCAAGGAGTTCATCATCAACGCACCATTTGTTACTTCTTGGAGAGTGGTGTCTCCTAGATTGGCTAGGTGTCACTTGGGAGCCACCGACAAGATTGTGGAGTTGAACCAAGGAGTTTGTAAGGGCAAGGAGATCGCCTACTTCATGAAGATCTACCGCTAGTGAGGCAAGTCCTTCGTGGGCGATGGCCATGGTGGGATAGACAAGGTTGCTTCTTCGTGGACCCTTCATGGGTGGAGCCCTCCGTGGACTCGCGCAACCGTTACCCTTCGTGGGATGAAGTCTCCATCAACGTGGATGTACTATAGCACCACCTATTGGAACCACGCCAAAAACATCCGTGTCTCCAAATGCGTTTGAATCCTCCAAACCCTTCCCTTTACTTTCTTGCAAGTTGCATGCTTTACTTTCCGCTGCTCATATACTCTTTGCATGCTTGCTTGATATGTACTGTGATTGTTGAAATTGTGCTTAAACTCCACTTAAACCCAAAGAATCTTAAAAACTGCAACTTTGGTACTTAGTGTCTAATCACCCCCCCTCTAGACACCTCTTCTCAAGGTCCTACAGCAATCTCGCGCGAGTTTTGTAGAGATGTGAAGAAACTAATCTTGTCTTGAATTGGGAAAAGTGCCACTTTATGGTTAATGAAGGTATTGTCTTGGGGCACAAAGTTTCTGAAAGAGGTATTGAAGTTGATAAAGCCAAGGTTGATGCTATTGAAAAGATGCCATGTCCCAAGGACATCAAAGGTATAAGAAGTTTCCTTGGTCACGCCGGATTTTATAGGAGGTTCATCAAGGACTTCTCAAAAATCTCTCGGCCTCTGACTAATTTATTACAAAAAGATGTACCATTTGTATTTGATGATGATTGTGTAGAAGCATTTGAAATACTTAAGAAAGCACTAGTCTCTGCACCTGTCGTTCAGCCACCTGATTGGAATTTACCCTTTGAAATTATGTGTGATGCTAGTGATTATGCTGTAGGTGCTGTTCTAGGGCAAAGAGTTGATAAGAAATTGAATGTTATCCATTACGCTACTAAGACTCTAGACAATGCTCAAAGAAATTATGCTACTACCGAAAAGGAACTTTTAGCGGTTGTATTTGCTTGTGATAAATTTAGACCCTATATTGTTGATTCTAGAGTAACTATTCACACAGATCATGCTGCTATTAAATATCTTATGGAAAAGAAAGATGCAAAACCTAGACTCATTAGGTGGGTTCTCTTGCTTCAAGAATTTGATTTACATATTGTTGATAGAAAAGGAGCTGAGAACCCCGTTGCAGACAACTTGTCTAGGCTAGAGAATGTTCTTGATGACCCACTACCTATTGATGATAGCTTCCCTGATGAGCAATTAAATGTCATAAGTACTTCTCGTAGCACTCCATGGTATGCTGATTATGCTAATTATATTGTTGCTAAATTTATACCACCTAGCTTCACATACCAACAAAAAGAAAAAGTTTTCTATGACTTGCGACATTACTTTTGGGATGACCCACATCTTTATAAAGAAGGAGTAGATGGTGTTATTAGACGTTGTGTACCTAAGCATGGACAGGAATAGATCCTACGCAAGTGTCACTCCGAGGCTTATGGAGGACACCACGCTGGAGATAGAACTGCACATAAGGTATTGCAATCTGGGTTTTATTGGCCTACTCTCTTAAAGGATGCCCGTAAGTTTGTTTTGTCTTGTGATGAATGTCAAAGAATTGGTAATATCAGTAGACGCCAAGAAATGCCTATGAATTATTCACTTGTTATTGAGCCATTTGATGTTTGGGGATTTTATTATATGGGACCTTTTCCTGCCTCTAATGGTTACACTCATATTCTAGTTGTTGTTGATTACGTTACTAAGTGGGTAGAAGCTATTCCAACTAGTAGTGCTGATCATAACACTTCTATTAAAATGCTTAAGGAAGTTATTTTTCCGAGGTTTGGAGTCCCTAGATACTTAATGACTGATGGTGGTTCACACTTTATTCATGGTGCTTTCCGTAAGATGCTTGGACGTTAATCATAGAATTGCATCTCCATATCACCTGCAGTCTAGTGGTCATATAGAATTGAGCAATAGAGAGCTCAAATTAATTTTGCAAAAGACTGTCAATAGGTCTAGAAAGAATTGGTCCAAAAAACTGGATGATGCATTATGGGCCTATAGAACTGCATATAAAAATCCTATGGTTATGTCTCCGTATAAAATGGTTTATGGAAAAGCATGTCATTTACCTCTCAAACTAGAACATATGGCATATTGGGCTATTAAGGAGCTCAACTATGATTTCAAACTTGCCGGTGAGAAGAGGTTATTTGATATTAGCTCACTTGATGAATGGAGAACCCAAGCTTATGAAAATGCCAAGCTGTTTAAAGAAAAAGTTAAAAGGTGGCATGACAAAAGTATAGAAAAGCGTGAGTTTAATGTAGGTGATTATGTATTGCTATGCAACTCTCGTTTAAGATTTTTTGCAGGAAAACTTCTCTCCAAATGGGAAGGTCCTTACGTTATCGAGGAGGTCTATCGTTCCAGTGCCATAAAAATGAACAACTTCGCAAGCACAAATCCAAAGGTGGTGAACGGTCAAAGAATCAAACACTATATCTCAGGTAATCCTATAAATGTTGAAACTAATGTTATTGAAACCGTAACCCCGGAGGAATACATAAGGGACACTTTCCAGATCGTTCCAGACTCCGAAAAGGAATAGGTATGTGGTACGGTAAGTAAACCGACTCCAAAACAATTTTTAAGGCAATATTTCTCCGTTTTGGAATATTTAGAAAAATAGAAAAATAAGTAGCAGTCCGGGGAGGACACGAGGCCTCCACGAGGGTGGAGGGCGCGCCCTACCCCCTGGGCGCGCCCCCTACCTCGTGAGAACCTCGTGTGCCCTCCGGACTCCGTTTCCTTGCACGATACGCATTTTGGTTGGTAAAAATTCATTATATATACTCCTGAAGGTTTTGACTCTCGTATCACGCAAATCTCCCCTGTTCTTGTTTCGAGCTATTTTTCTGACAGGTCTAGATCATCATGACGGCCCCAAGTGCTTCCAAGGACAAGTTCTTCGAGAAGGTTATCAACCCTTACCTCGCGGAGGTGCTGCGACACCCCCAAACCATTGAGATGCGTGATGGGTTGCTGCACATCCGTGATGTTGAGGGAACAAAGGGAACCGGAAGCGTGGAGTTGAGGCTTGAAGCAATGGAGCAACAAGTTTTCAAATGCCAGGGGATGGTGGAGTGTGGAATCAATGCTACCCACAAGATGATCGCGGAGTTCACCAACAACTATGAGCCGGATGCCAAGAAGACCGAGGAAGCCATCTATAAGCTACATGAGAAGATTGAGCACCTCCAAGCCCAAATCTATGATCTGCAAAACCAAAAATGTGAGTATGAATATAGATTCAAAAGGATGAGTTTGGCTGCAGATTTTAGGATCCCGGAGACTCGATCATCCTTCTATGATGGTGAGCCTATGCCATGGAAGGTGGACGACAAGCTTGCATCATCATCAACACCTCCACCGCCAACAAGGAAGGAGACATAATCACATGGGTATGGACACTCCCCTTGGCAACTGCCAAGCTCGGGGGAGGTGCCCTGGTATCGTATCACCATCACAACTCCTATCTTTACCGTTTTTCTTAGTTCGATCCTATTAGTAGTATCTTGATTTAGTAGAATAAAGTCATGGCATGATCTAGTTTTGAGTTTTGCTTTATGATCCTTCTTTGTAATCAAGTCTGTGAGCTATATAATAAAGATTGTTTAGTCAAGGGCTTGAGTATTTTGCCATGATCTTGGGTGATTAGAAGAAAAAGAATAAAAAGAATCAAGAGTTCATATTGATCTTGTTGAAAGTAATGACTTCACATAGAAAGAGTATGATGATTTAAAGTTGTTGGGAGTTGTCAAATATAGCTTTGGTCATCGTTGCAATTAATAGGAAGTAATAAGGAAAGAGAGGTTTCACATATAGATATATTATCATTGACATCTTTTATGATTGGGAGCACTCATTAAAATATGACATGCTAAAGAGTTGATGTTGGACAAGGAAGACAACATAATGAGTTATGTTCTCTTACATCTGAGATAAAGTATGTTGTCATGGTTCCTCTACCGTGTTGAGTTTTCCTTTCCCCCTCATGCTAGCCAATTCTCAGCACTAAGTAGAAATACTACTTGAGCTTCCAAATACCCTTAAACCAGTTTTGCCATGAGAGTCCACCATATCTCCCTATGGATTGAGTAAGATCCTTCAAGTAAGTTGTCATCAGTGCAAGCAATAAAAATTGCTCTCTAAATATGCATGACTTATTAGTGCGGAGAAAATAAACTTTGCACGAACTTGTTGTGGACGCAATAAAAGCGACGGACTGCATAATAAAGGTTCACATGCAAGGGGCAATGTAAAGTGACGTTCTTTTGCATTAAGATTTTGTGCATCAACCCTAAACGCGCATGAAAACCTCTGCTTCGCTCTGCAAAGGGCCTATATTTTATTATTATCCTCTACCCTATGCAAGAGTCATGGTGATCTTCACCCTTCCTTTTTCATTTTATCCTTTGGCAAGCTCAGCATGTTGGAAAGAACATGATATATATATCTAATTGGATGTGGGGGAGCGTGAATTATTATTGTTGACATTACCCTTGAGGTAAAAGGTTGTGGGGCAAAAACTATAAGCCCCTATCTTTCTCTCTGTCCGATTAAAACTCTGTAACCACAAGTATCGCGTGAGTGTTAGCAATTATGAAGGACTAAGTGACAGTTGAGTATGTGGACTTGCTTTTAAGCTCTAACATAGACTCTTTCCGATGTTATGATAAATTGCAATTGCTTCAATGACTGATATTATAATTTTTGGTGCCCAATAAAGTTTCTGATTCATATTTTGGCTTTGTGAAAAGATCATCACTAGAACATAAGTAATCATATGACAAAATTTATATATGTTGTTGTTATGAAGTAATCATGATGCCTTCATGTCCGTATTTATTTTTATCGACGCCTCTACCTCTAAACATGAGGACATATTTATTGTTATCGGCTCTTCGCTTGAGGACAAGCGAGGTCTAAGCTTGGGGGAGTTGATACGTCCATTTTGCATCATGCTTTCATGTCGATATTTATTGCATTATGGGCTGTTATTTCACGTTATGTCACAATACTTATGGCTATTCTCTCTTATTTTACAAGGTTTACATGAACAGGGAGAATGCCGACAGCTGGAATTCTGGGCTGGAAAAGGAGAAAATATTGAAGGACTATTCTGCGCAACTCCAAAAGTCCTGAAACTCCACAGAATACCTTAGAATAAATAAAGAAAAATCGTCGCCAAAGATGAAGGCCAGGTGGACCACACCCTGCTCACGAGGGTGGAGGGCGCGCCCCCCCTGGGCGCGCCCCCCTACCTCGTGGGCCCCCTGGTGGCTCTCCGACGCCCATCTTCTCCCATATGAAGTCTTTCGATGAGAAAAAAATAGAAGGGAACCTTTCTGGACAAGACTCCGCCGCCACGAGGCGGGACCTTGGCGGAACCAATCTAGGGCTCCGGCAGAGCTGTTCTGCCGGGGACACTTCCCTCTGGGAGGGGGAAGTCATCACCATCGTCATCACCAACACTCCTCTCATCAGGAGAGGGCAATCTCCATCAACATCTTCACCAGCACCATCTCACCTCCAAACCCTAGTTCATCTCTTGTATCCAATTCTTGTCTCCAAGTTCGGGATTGGTTCTAGTAGGTTGGTAGTAGTGTTGAGTACTCCTTGTAGTTGATGCTAGTTGGTTTATTTGGTGGAAGATCATATGTTCAGATCCTTTATGCACAATATTAACCCTCTGATTATGAACATGAATATGCTTTGTGAGTAGTTACATTTGTTCCTGAGGACAAGGGAGAAGTCTTGCTATTAGTAGTCATGTGAATTTGGTATTCGTTCGATATTTTCATAAGATGTCTAGTTTATGTCTAACCTCTAGTGGTGTTATGTGAACGTCGACTACATAACACTTCACCATTATTTGGGCCTAGAGGAAGGCATTGGGAAGTAATAAGTAGATGATGGGTTGCTAGAGTGACAGAAGCTTAAACCCTAGTTTATGCGTTGCTTCGTAAGGGGCTGATTTGGATCCATATGTTTCATGCTATGGTTAGGTTTACCTTAATACTTTTGTTGTAGTTGCGGATGCTTGCAATAGAGGTTAATCATAAGTGGGATGCTTGTCCAAGTAAGGGCAGTACCCAAGCACCGGTCCACCTACATATCAAATTATCAAAGTACCGAACGCGAATCATATGAGTGTGATGAAAACTAGCTTGACGATATTCCCATGTGTCCTCGGGAGCGCTTTTCCTATTATAAGAGTTTGTCCAGGCTTGTCCTTTGCTACAAAAAGGATTGGGCCACCTTGCTGCACTTTATTTACTTTTGTTACTTGTTGCTCATTACCATTTATCTTATCACAAAACTATCTGTTACCACTTATTTCAGTACTTGCAGAGAATACACTGAAAACCGCTTATCATTTCCTTCTGCTCCTCGTTGGGTTCGACACTCTTACTTATCGAAAGGACTATGATAGATCCCCTATACTTGTGGGTCATCATATCCCTAGTAAGTTTTTCATTGAAAATTCAAATCTAAAAGATGAACGGTATGGTTGTGAGAAAACTTTGTATGTATCAAGTATATGATGACACACACACACTGAAAGTGAATCTATCCCTGGGTGGTTTTGGTAATTCCTAACAACATATAGCTCACTGAGCTAATGCTATTTTAAGATAAATATTTCAGGAAAGCTCAATGTTTGGCATGGCATGGATGAGAAAAGTTGACCCCTCAAAATGCTAAGGACAAAAGGATTGGCTCAAGCTCAAAGCATAAGACTCTTCATTTTTCTTTTAGTGATCCAAGATCACATTGAGTCCATTGGAAAAGCCAAGACTATCAAGAGGGGATGAGGTGTTGCTTAATGAGTTTCTTGCTCAAAGTGCTTAGTGATATGCTCCAAAATCCCTCAACTACTTTCTCACATCCACATATGTCCCATACCAAAAGTTAAACTCGGCCCCACCAATTCTTTCTATCCGGCGCCACCGAGTTCAATTGACATAGCTAGTGCCAGAAACCCTAGTATTTTTGGTCTCACCGATAGGGATCTCGGTCTCACCGAGATGGGATTGTAATCTCACTTTTTCCATTCGTAACGTTTAAGTCAAACCGAGATGAGTGATCGGTCCCACCGAGATTGCAATGCAAACTCTCTGTTTCCCTTTCGTAACGTTTCGGTCCAACCGAGATGAGCGAATCGGTCCCACCGAGTTTTCCTGACCAACTCTCTGTGTGTCTATTACCAAAATCGGTCTCATCGAGTTTGTTTAATCGGTCTCACCGAGATTACGTTATGCCCTAACCCTAACCATATCGGTCCTACCGAGTTGACATGTCGGTCCCACCAAAATTCCTAACGGTCACATTATTTACTAAATCGGTCTGACCAAGTTTCATGATTCGGTCCTACCGAGTTTGGTAAGTTGTGTGTAACGGTTAGATTTTGTGTGGAGGCTATATATACCCCTCCACCCACTCTTCATTCGTGGAGAGAGCCATCAGAACATGCCTACACTTCCAACATACATTTTCTGAGAGATAACCACCTACACTTGTGTTGAGGTCAAGATATTCCATTCCTACCACATAAATCTTGAACTATAGCCTTCCCCAAGTTGCTTTCCACTCAAATCTTCTTTCCACCAAATCCAAATCCTGTGAGAGAGAATTGAGTGTTGGGGAGACTATCATTTGAAGCACAAGAGCAAGGAGTTCATCATCAACACACCATTTGTTACTTCTTGGAGAGTGCTGTCTCCTAGATTGGCTAGGTGTCACTTGGGAGCCTCCCACAAGATTGTGGAGTGAACCAAGGAGTTTGTAAGGGCAAGGAGATCGCCTACTTCGTGAAGATCTACCCTATTGAGGCAAGTCCTTCGTGGGCGACGGCCTTGGTGGGATAGACAAGGTTGCTTCTTCGTGGACCCTTCGTGGGTGGAGCCCTCCGTGGACTCGTGCAACCGTTACCCTTCGTGGGTTGAAGTCTCCTTCAACGTGAATGTACGATAGCACCACCTATCGGAACGACGGATAAAAAATCTCCGTGTCAACATTGCGTTTGCCTCCTCAAACTCCTCCCTTTACCTTCATACGCAATTGTTTTACATTCCGCTGCTATACTCTTAGAATTGCATGTGTAGGTTGATTGCTTGACTTGTGCTAAGTTGCTAAAATCTGCCAAGAACTAAAATTGGGAAAAGGCAAGATTTTTATTTGGTCAAGTAGTCTAATCACCCCCCTCTAGACATACTTTCGATCCTACAAGTGGTATCAGACCTTTGGTCTCCATTTTCTTTGATTTCCATAGCTTTCGGTGGTCATAGCCTTGGTTTCACAACATAGGAGAGTATGGCGTCTAGCAAGGGAAATTACCACCGTAGAGGTCCTTACTTTGATGGTACTAATTTTGCTAGTTGGAAGCATAAGATGAAAATGCACATTCTTGGACATAACACCGCCGTTTGGGCTATTGTGTGTATTGGCCTGCAAGGTGAATTCATTGATGGGAGGGAACCGAACCGTGAAGCTACCGTGGAAGAGTTGAAGATGCTGCAATACAATGCTCAAGCTTGTGATATTCTCTTCAACGGATTGTGCCCCGAAGAATTCAACAAAATCAGCCATCTTGAGAATGCAAAGGAAATTTGGGATACTTTGATTGATATTCACAAAGCTACCGACTCCGTCAAGGAATCCAAATTGGATGTGCTTCAAAGTCAACTTGACAAGTTCAAAATGAAGGATGGTGAAGGCGTCGCTGAGATGTACTCTAGGCTTGCTCTCATCACAAATGAGATTGCCGGCTTAGGAAGTGAAGAGATGACCGACAAATTCATCATCAAGATGATCCTAAGAGCCTTGGATGGAGAATATGATTCCGTGTGCACATTGATCCAAATGATGCCCAATTACAAAGATCTCAAGCCAACGGAAGTCATTGGAAGAATTGTTGCTCATGAGATGTCACTCAAGGATAAGGAGGAGCTCCACAACAAGTCAAGTGGTGCTTACAAAGCCTGATGTGAAGCTCCCACATCATCAAGTGAGAAACAAACCTTCAATGAAGAATTGAGACTAATGGTGAAGAACTTCAACAAGTTGTACAAGAGTAGAAGCAAGGAAAGAAGTTCCAAGTCAAGGTCCTACAATGACAAAAGATCTTCTAGTCGTGAGCGTAATTGCTACAATTGTGGAAGAACCGGACACTATCCCAATGAGTGTACGGCTCCCTACAAAAGAAGAGAAGATTCTCCAAAAATAAGGAGTAGAAGAGAAGAATCACCATCACGAGAAAGAAGGAGTAGAGATGATTGTTATGAATGAAGAACATCCCGGAGAAGCAAGGATTCGGAAAGGAATGACAAGTCATCAAGGAGCTACACAAAACGAAGACATCAAGCTCATGTTGGTGAATGGGTATCCGGATCCAACTCCGACAATCACTCCGAGAGAAGCTATCATTCCGACTCCGAATATACTCAAGATGAAGGTGTTGCCGGTCTAGCACTTGTGTCAACCAACTCCTACGACATATTTGACTCACCAAATGAAGGAATTGGAAGATGCTTCATGGCTAAAGGCCCAAAGGTATCACACCCCAAGTATGTTGATTTCAATAGTGATGAAGATGACTTGTTAGGTGATGATGATTTACTTGTTGACAACTCTAGTGATGAATACTATGATGAAACATTAATTAATCATTCCAATCAAGATAAAACGAATGACAATGATAAGGACAAGATTGAGCACCTAACTAAAGAATTAAACACTCTTAAGTTAGCTCATGAAACTATCTTGGAAGATCATCGAGAACTTTTGAAGACTCATGAGAAGTTACGCTTTGAAAAGCTCAACCTTGAGCAATTGCATGAGTTTTTAAAGGCAATCAATGATGATCTTCGCAAGAAAAGTTCTTCTTACATTGCCAAGCGTTTACTCTTGTCTACTTACATGCCACAAGTCAAGTCTAGTAACAAGAACAAGAAAGATTCTTCTTCTAGTAGTAACAATAATCATGCTAAATCCAATGTTGTTGCTTCTAGTAGTTCTCTTGATTCCACTAATGATTCTCTTAGCCAAGTTACACTTGAGCAAGAAAATAGCTTATTGAAGGGAATTATAGAGAAATGTTTTTACAAGAACCTTGCTGGAAGTAAGCAATTCGAGGAAATTGTACGCAAGCAAGGAAGGCACCAGAAGAATCAAGGTGTTGGTTTTGAACGAAAGTTCAATGCCAATGGAGTTGAGTGGGAAGAAGATCAATATCCCAAGACGAAGTTTGTTCCTCAACAAGAGAAGTATGACCCTACTTCTTTCAAAGTAACATAAGCTCAAGGTGATCTTCCACCACAAGACCACAAGCAAAAAGGCAAGGACATGCTTCAAGAGGAGACTGATGCATTTGAAGAAGCTCCTAAGGCCTTGGTCAAGTGGGTTCCCAAGACTACATCAAGTTCTAATTCATCAAGTTCGACTACAACTCCAAGGATTCCCATCAATATTATGTGGATCCCAAAGAAGAAGAACTAGAGAGTTCTTGAGGGTGACTCCGCCGACAAACTTAACTCATATCATTTTGGCAAGGACAAGTGCAATCAACTTCCACATCTTTCACTAGTTCAAGGAGTCACAAACCCTCTTGTTGGTAAGACAAGGGACAAGGTAACCTAATGCTTTCATGGACATCATCTGGTGTGTGCATCACTCTATATCTATGGATATCCTTGTTTGTTCCTTGTGGGACTAACCCATGTAGGTATTAAAAGTGCAACTCACTCCAATGGATTGCTCCGAATGATCTACATCAACATTGAGCATCCACATCTTCAACACCTACATGAAGTCATCATCGACAAAACCCAAGGTTAGTTCATCCCTCTTAGGGGGGATCTCACATCTAGGGGGGAGCTTTACTCTAAGAATTGAGCTAAAGCAACTCTAATGGTGTGAACACAACAATGCTTTATGTAAAAGTGGTAACCCCACTTGTGCTTAAACGATGAGTATGAACTATGATCAAATGTTCTCATTTGACTCCTAAGTCAATATACTCATATACTGATGACCTAGTCATCACCAATTGTTTGATAGATACTAGAACTGGTTGTGCATGCTTTGCCAAAAATTTCAATTGCCATTTCATTGTGTGAGCATGTTGGTTGCATATTTTACTCATTCGAGGACATCCACTTGTTGTTTTGATTGGTTGGTTTCTTTCCTTTTGCCAAGTGGATGGACAAGAATGCCTAAGAACCTTATCTAGCTATCTATGCTTTTCTCATCTCAAACTCTATTCATGCTACATCACAAAGTTTGATCAAGTCAGATTCAAACCACTTTGTGTGAGGAGCACTCGGAGTCCCCGATTCGTCATAGACTTAAACTTCCAAAACCTCTTTGTGCATTTCGGTCTGACTGATTTACCCTTTTCGGTCATACTAAGATCACTAAGTTGATCTAGGTTTTCATACTCGATGCAACCGATTAGAACCTTTCGGTCACACCGAGTTGTAGTAACTGCTCGCAGTTTTGCATCTCGGTGCCACCAAGTTGTTCTAGTCGGTCACACCAACAGGGTTAGTGTCACGCCCAAGATGCGACCCTATCCTAAAGGAACTCGAAGATCCCACCAAGGATAGAAGCGCATCTTGAAGACGCTTTTGCAAGGTGGATATCATTACATCAACATTACATAATAGATAGGGATACATACAAAAGGCATACAATGCCACACGAATACAACATCATCTTACATAAGAGCACCATCCGACTACGGATGAAACACAAACAGAAACTCAAACAACATCCACCCTGCTAGCCCAGGCTGCCGACCTGGAACCTATCCCCTGATCGAAGAAGAAGCAGAAGGGGAACTCCAAAACAAGAAACATCGCTCTCGCGTCATGATCATCGCAAACCTGTACCTGCAACTGTTGTTGTAGTAATCTGTGAGCCACGAGGACTCAGCAATCCCATTACCATGGGTATCAAGACTAGCAAAGCTTAATGGGTAAGGAAGGGGTAAAGTGGTGAGGTTGCAGCAGTGACTAAGCAAGTTTGGTGGCTAACATACGCAAATAAGAGCGAGAAGAGAACAAACGGAATGGTCGTGAACCTAGCAATGATCAAGAGGTGATCCTGAACTCCTACTTACGTCAAACATAACCCAAAGACCGTGTTGTCTTCCCGAACTCCGCCGAAAAGAGACCATCACGGCTACACACACGGTTGATGCGTTTTAATTCGGATCTAGTGTCAAGTTATCTACAACTGGACATTAACAAATTCCCATCTGCCAAATAACCGCGGGCACGGCTCTCAAAAGTTTATACCCCGCAGGGGTGTCCCAACTTAGCCCATGATAAGCTCTCGCGATCAACGAAGGATATTCCTTCTCCCAGGAAGACCCGATCAGTCTCGGAATCCCGGTTTACAAGACATTTCGACAATGGTAAAACAAGACCAGCAAACCCGCCTGATGCGCCGACAATCCCAATAGGAGCTGCACATATCTCGTTCTCAGGGCAACACCGGATAAGTCAAGCTACGAGTAAAACCAACCCTCAAGGGTTCTCGAGGTGGCCCCGCAGGTTGCTCGATTCGGACCAGCACTTAGAGAAGCACTGGCCCGGGGGGGGGGGGGGCTAA
Source organism: Triticum timopheevii (assembly GCA_963921465.1). Classification (NCBI taxonomy): domain Eukaryota; kingdom Viridiplantae; phylum Streptophyta; class Magnoliopsida; order Poales; family Poaceae; genus Triticum; species Triticum timopheevii. Next base: position 194,145,254 of record OY997272.1, read on the forward strand.
AATAAAGATGACCCTCGGGTTGGCCGACCCAAGGGAAAGGTATAGGTGGTGGTGAGGCAAATGGTAAAACCAAGGTTGGGCCTTGCTGGAGGAGTTTTATTCAAAGCGAACTATCAAGGGGGTCCCTTAAATCTCCCAACCGCGTAAGGAACGCAAAATCCGGGAACATAACACTGGTATGACGGAAACTAGGGCGGCAAGAGTGGAACAAAACACCAGGCATAAGGCCGAGCCTTCCACCCTTTACCAAGTATATAGATGCATTAATTAAATAAGAGATATTGTGATATCCCAACATAATCCTGTCCACCATGGAGCAATCTTCAACTTCACCTGCAACTAACAACGGTATAAGAGGGGCTAAGCAAAAGCGGTAACATAGCCAAGCAACGGTTTGCTAGGAAGGGTGAAAAGGTTAGAGGCTGACATGGCAAATTGGGAGGCTTGAAGAGCAAGCGATAGGTAGAGCAGCAAAGCGATAGAATGAAGAAACTAGCATAGCAATGATAGTAGTGAGATCCAGGGTAGCGGTTATCTTGCCTGAAATCCCACAAGGAAGAAGAACGAGTCCATGAAGAAGATGAAGCCACGAAGACGAACCAAGCGTAGACGAACGAATCCTCACGATTGCAACAAAACGGGAACTATCGAGAAGAAGCACACAACATGGTAAACACACCACACATATACATGACATGATGCACACTCAAGCATGATGCATGACAAAACTAGATGAGGCTACTCATGGCAAGAGATGATGCAAACAAGAACAACACATCAAAGCAAGTTTAAATGAGGCCGGAAACAACATATAACAAATCCGGTAAGTCCTCATATGCAAATTTAGAAATTGGTCCAGAACTGAATAAACCTTATGTTCAAGTTGTTAAACAGCAAGTTAAAATGCACCAAGATGATCTACACGAGATTCTAGTCAAGTTAATATAAAGTTCATTTAATTCGGAGCTACGGCCTAGAAAATATCAGCAGAACAAGTTAAACATGGCATTGATGCAAAATGCACACAAACATCAAGCAAACACCTCAAAACAAGGATGCAACATTATAATATGAAACTACATGCAAATCTAAGCAAGTTTCATATAGAGCACACTCAAAACGGAGCAACGGTTCAACACATACACTCTATACAAGTTTAAAGGACAAGCTGTCCAGAACAGCAACTAGGCATCTAGCAAGCATCAAAACAATATGCTACAGCACCTCAACATAAGAACAAAAGGCATGGGCATGAAGTACAGGTAAAGCATGATAAAACATGAACACTGAGCTATCTCCAGAAATCAACAGAACAGGCTCAAAAGGACATGACAAGATTGCAAATAATAACAGTTTTAGACTTGGCAGAAATAACATCAGGTTGCAATGTTTAGAGCTATCAAACAACATGTTACGGGAACTAAACATGGCAAAACAAGGCATGGCATGAATACAATAATTGCATATAACAAAAATCCCTTACTGACCATGAGACAGAAGGGCACAAAAAATATGATGGCACCCATATAAACATGGCAAAGGATATGACAGATTCAGACATGGCAGGAACAACGGTAAGTAGGCATGTTGGTGAGCTTGAACCACTCACCACATAGCAATACATGGCATGGCAAGGCAACCAACAGTAAGAAGGCATATTTATGAAGCTAATAATGGCAAGATCAAGTTCATAGGGTGCATGGATCGCTAGCAAAGCTCATGGAAAAACTGAACTTAATGTTAACAGACTGACAACAACATTATTTAGCAAGTTTGGAGCAAGATAACAACAAGTTACAGCAGTCTATAAATGCAACCACGGGCATTAATGGATAGATCAAGACATGTATAACAAAACATCCTTAGTGAACATCTCCAGATTATGCATAGAATAACTTATAGAAGCAGGTTAACATAGCATCATGATATAACAGAATCAGCCTAGCAAAATAGTAACAGCAAGTACCCTACTTCACGAGCTCGATGCACTCACTACAAGACTCACAAAATTACATGGATGGCACCACTATAAAGATGGCATGATGTAGCACAAAACACATGTAGACATCAAGCTCATAGGATGCACACACAAAATGCAACGAAAAAGACAAAACAACAAGTTATAACAGTTTCAGCAGGTTAACATCATATAGCACTTTTGCAACGATGATTAGGGCATCAAGATGGACTCAAACAAGCATGGTACAATGGAATGAAATGAACAACATCTCACAATGAACATTTTGATAAATTGCACGCACAAAACGGAGCAGTATACACGGAGTTATGATGCGATGAACATGGCACCAGAATGTAGGAAAATAGGGACTTGGTGGAAAAAATCACCTCCGCGAAAAGTCAACGAAGGATCGAGCGGAGCGGGACGGCGCGGTGCGGGATGGATCCGGCCGTTTGGTTGGAGGTATGGGTGGACCTCATCCACCCCGACGGGATCTCACTAGAGTTGGCCGGAGTTGCGCCGGAGACGGTGAAGGAGGCGTCGCCGGGGTCGGAGAAGCGAGATCCGTCCAGATCCGGGTCGGTGGAGGACGTTGGGGCCGGATCCGGGGAGGTCACGGGCGGAGGAGCCGGCGAGGCGATGGTGGCGAGCGGGCGCCGGCGAAGGGCGGCTCGGGCACGCGGGAGCCCGCGGCGGCACAGATCTTGGCGGCGGCGGCGGGCGACGAGCGGGCGGTGCGGCGGACGGTGGCCGGGCGGTGGCGCGGGGCTCCGGCGTGGAGCTCTTGCCCCGGGGACGGCGAGCGCGGTCGGGAGCAGGGAGGCGAGGCGGCGGCGACGTGGCACCGGAGTTGGGCGGCGCTCGGGCGGAGCAACGGCGGCGGGGAGGCGCCGGCGGGGTTCCGGGCGGCGGAGCGCGCGAGGGCGTGGGGGCGGCGAGGCGCGGGCCCGGGCGGGCCTTCCCTGGGCCCCGCGGGCCGGCGGTGGCGGCTGGCGACGGAGGGCCACGTGGCGTGGTGGGATTGGACGGGCGGCGGCGGGCGGACGTGTCCGGCGGGGTCCGGACGTGTCCGGCTGCGGGAGGAGGAAGAAGCTAGGGTTTGGACCCGAAATTTCGGAGGGGGAGGTCAATTTATAGGTAGAGGGAGCTAGGAGAGCCCAAATGAGGAGCGGGTTTGGCCACGCGTTCGTGATCGAACGACCGAGAGCATGGAGGGGGTTTGGATGGGTTATTGGGCCACTTTGGAGGGGTGTTGGGCTGCACACAAAAGAGGCTTTGCGGTTACCCGGTTAACCGTTGGAGTATCAAAGGGACTCCAAATGGCACGAAACTTGACAGGCGGTCTACCGGTGCTATACCAAGGCCGCTTGGCAAATCACGGTCCATTCCGAGAATGTTTAACACCCGCTCACAACTAGAGACAAAAGGGGGACGCCGAAGGACATAGGAGTGCCGGATTGCAAAATGGACAACAGGGAAAATGCTCGGATGCATGAGACAAACACGTATGCAAAATGAGATGCACATGATGACATGATAAAATGCAACACGCAAGCAAATGACAAGGCAACAACGGAGAATAACTGGAAGACACCTGGCGCATCAAATCCGGGGCGTTACAGTTAGGCTATATATACTCACGGGTCAAATTTTGGAAAATTTTCCGAAACCCTTCGCCTGCGCATAACCTGCTCTGCCTTTTCGGGTCTTCGGATCGTCCTCTCCCCGCCAGCGACCTCCCGCCGCTGGTCTCTGTTGGGGAACATAGTAATTTCAAAAAAATTCCTACGCACACGCAAGATCATGGTGATGCATAGCAACGAGATGGGAGAGTGTGTCCACGTACCATCGTAGACCGAAAGCGGAAGTGTTAGAACAACGCGGTTGATGTAGTCGTACGTCTTCACGATCCGACCGATCAAGCACCAAAAGCACGACACCTCCGAGTTTAGCACACGTTCAGCTCAATGACGTCCCTCGAACTCCGATCCAGCCGAGCTTTGAGGGAGAGTTCCGTCAGCACGACGGCATGGTGACGATGATGATGTTCTACCGACGCAGGGCTTCGCCTAAGCACCGCTATGATATTATCGAGGTGGACAATGGTGGAGGGGGCACCGCACACGCCTAAGAGATCTCAAGGATCAATTGTTGTGTCTCTAGGGGGTGCCTCCCTCCCCGTATATAAAGGAGTGGAGGAGGGGGAGGGGGCTGACCACCCTTGGCGCGCCCCATGAGGAGTCCTACTCCCACCGGGAGTAGGACTCCCCCCTCCCTTGTTGGAGTAGGAGAGGAGAGGGAAGGAGAGAGAGGGGGAAAGGAAGGGGGGGGGGGCGCTGCCCCCCTCCTTGTCCAATTTGGACTTGGGGATGGGGGGGGCGTGGCTACCCCTTGGCCGCCTCTCCTCTTCCACCAATTTGGCCATGAGGCCCATTAACCTCCAGGGGGGTTCCGGTAACCCCCCCGGTACTCCGGTATATATCCGATAACCCCCGGAACCATTCTGGTGTCTGAATATAGTCGTCCAATATATCAATCTTCATGTCTTGACCATTTCGAGATTCCTCGTCATTTCCGTGATCATATCCGGGACTCCGTACTACCTTCGGTACATCAAAACATATAAACTCATAATATAACCATCATCGAACTTTAAGCGTGCGGACCCTATGGGTTCGAGAACTATGTAGATATGAATGAGACACATCACCGGTCAATAACCAATAGCGAAACCTGGATGCTCATATTGGCTCCTACATATTCTGCGAAGATCTTTATCGGTCAAACCGCATAACAACATACGTTGTTCCCTTTGTCGTCGGTATGTTACTTGCCCGAGATTCGATCGTCGGTATCTCAATACCTAATTCAATCTCGTTACCGCAAGTTTCTTTACTCGTTACGTAATGCATCGTCCCATAACTAACTCATTAGCTACATTGCTTGCAAGGCTTATAGTGATGTGCATTACCGAGAGGTCCCAGGGATACCTCTCCGACAATCGGAGTGACAAATACTAATCTCGAAATACGTCAACTCAACAAGTACCTTTGGAGACGCCTGTAGAGCACCTTTATAATCACCCAGTTACGTTGTGATGTTTGGTAGCACACAAAGTGTTCCTCCAGTAAACGGGAGTTACATAATCTCATAGTCATAGGAACATGTATAAGTCATGAAGAAAGCAATAGCAACATACTAAACGATCAAGTGCTAAGCTAACGAAATGGGTCAAGTCAATCACATCATTCTTGTAATGATGTGATCCCATTAATCAAATGACAACTCATGTCTATGGTTAGGAAACTTAACCATCTTTGATTCACGAGCTAGTCAAGTAGAAGCATACTAGTGACACTCTGTTTGTCTATGTATTCACACATGTATTATGTTTCCGGGTAAGACAATTCTAGCATGAATAATAAAAATTTATCATGATATGAGGAAATAAATAATAACTTTATTATTGTCTCTAGGGCATATTTCCTTCAGTCTCCCACTTGCACTAGTGTCAATAATCTATATTACACAGTAATGATTCTAACACCCATGGAGCCTTGGTGCTGACCATGTTTTGCTCGTGGAAGAGGCTTAGTCAACGGGTCTGCAACATTCAGATCCGTATGTATCTTGCAAATCTCTATGTCTCCCACCTGGACTTGGTTCCAGATGGAATTAAAGCGTCTCTTGATGTGCTTGGTTCTCTAGTGAAATCTAGTTTCCTTTGCCAAGGCAATTGCACCAGTATTGTCACAAAAGATTTTCATTAGACCCGATGCACTAGGTATGATACCTAGATTAGATATGAACTCCTTCATCCAGACTCCTTCATTTGTTGCTTCCGAAGCAGCTATATACTCCGCTTCACATGTAGATCCAGCCACGACGCTTTGTTTACAACTGCACCAACTGACAGCTCCACCGTTCAATATAAACACGTATCCGCTTTGCGATTTAGAATCGTCAGGATCAGTGTCAAAGCTTGCATCGACGTAACCATTTACAACTAGCTCTTTGTCACCTCCATAAATGAGAAACATATCCTTAGTCTTTTTCAGGTATTTCAGGATGTTCTTGACCGCTGTCCAGTGATCCACTCCTGGATTACTTTGGCACCTCCCTGCTAAACTAATAGCAAGGCACACATCAGGTCTGGTACACGGCATTGCATACATGATAGAGCCTATGGCTGAAGCATAGGGAACATCTTTCATTTTCTCTCTATCTTCTACAGTGGTCGGGCATTGAGTCTGACTCAATTTCACACCTTGTATTACAGGCAATAACCCTTTCTTTGCTTGATCCATTTTGAACTTTTTCAAAACTTTATCAAGGTATGTACTTTGTGAAAGTCCAACTAAGCGTCTTGATCTATCTCTATAGATCTTGATGCCCAATATATAAGCAGCTTCACCGAGGTCTTTCATTGAAAAACTTTTATTCAAGTATCCTTTTATGCTCTCCAGAAATTCTATATCATTTCCAATCAATAATATGTCGTCCACATATAATATTAGAAATGCTTCAGAGCTCCCACTCACTTTCTTGTAAATACAGGCTTCTCCAAAAGTCTGTATAAAACCATATGCTTTGATCACACTATCAAAGCGTTCATTCCAACTCCGAGAGGCTTGCACCAGTGCATAAATGGATTGCTGGAGCTTGCACACTTTGTTAGCACCCTTTGCATCGACAAAACCTTCTGGTTGCATCATATACAACTCTTCTTCCAGAAATCCATTCAAGAATGCAGTTTTGAAATCCATTTGCCAAATTTCATAATCATAAAATGCGGCGATTGCTAACATGATTCAGACAGACTTAAGCATCGCTATGGGTGAGAAGTCTCATCGTAGTCAACCCCTTGAACTTGTCGAAAACCTTTCGCAACAAGTCGAGCTTTGTAGACAGTAACATTACCATCAGCGTTAGTGTTTTTCTTGAAGATCCATTTATTCTCGATAGCTTGCCGATCATCGGGCAAGTCAACCAAAGTCCACACTTTGTTCTCATACATGGATCCCATCTCAGATTTCATGGCCTCAAGCCATTTTGAGGAATCTGGGCTCATCATTGCTTCCTCATAGTTCATAGGTTCGCCATGGTCAAGTAACATGACCTCCAGAATAGGATTACCGTACCACTCTGGTGCGGATCTTACTCTGGTTGACCTACGAGGTTCGGTAGTAACTTGATCTAAAGTTTCATGATCAATATCATTAGCTTCCTCACTAATTGGTGTAGTCATCACATGAACCGACTTCTGTGATGAACTATTTTCCAATAAAGGAGCAGGTACAGTTACCTCATCAAGTTCTACTTTCCTGCCACTCACTTCTTTCGAGAGAAACTCCTTCTCTAGAAAGGATCCATTCTTGGCAACGAATGTCTTGCCTTCGGATCTGTGATAGAAGGTGTACCCAACAGTTTCCTTTGAGTATCCTATGAAGACACATTTCTCCAATTTGGGTTCAAGCTTATCAGGTTGAAGCTTTTTCACATAAGCATCGCAGCCCCAATCTTTAAGAAACGACAACTTTGGTTCTTGCCAAACCACAGTTCATAATTAAGGTGTCGTTTCAACGGATTTTGATGGTGCCCTATTTAACATGAATGCAGCCGTCTCTAAAGCATAACCCCAAAATGATAGCGGTAAATCAGTAAGAGACATCATAGATCGCACCATATCTAGTAAAGTACGATTACGACGTTCGGACACACCATTTCGTTGTGGTGTTCCGGGTGGCGTGAGTTGTGAAACTATTCCACATTGTTTCAAATGTAGACCAAACTCGTAACTCAAATATTCTCCTCCACGATCAGATCGTAGAAACTTTATTTTCTTGTTACGATGATTTTCAACTTCACTCTGAAATTCTTTGAACTTTTCAAATGTTTCGGACTTATGTTTCATTAAGTAGATATATACCCATATCTGCTTAAATCTTCTGTGAAGGTGAGAAAATAACGATACCCGCCGCGAGCCTCAACATTCATTGGACCAATACATCAGTATGTATGATCTCCAACAAATCAGTTGCTCGCTCCATAGTTCCGGAGAACGGCGTTTTAGTCATCTTGCCCATGAGGCATGGTTCGCAAGTACCAAGTGATTCATAATCAAGTGGTTCCAAAAGTCCATCAGTATGGAGTTTCTTCATGCGCTTTTCACCAATATGACCCAAATGGCAGTGCGAAAAATAAGTTGCACTATCATTATCAACTCTGGATCTTTTGGCTTCAACATTATGAATATGTGTATCACTACTATCGCGATTCATCAAAAATAGACCACTCTTTAAGGATGCATGACCATAAAAGATATTACTCATATAAATAGAACAACAATTATTCTCAGATTTAAATGAATAATCGTCTCGCATCAAACAAGATCCAGATATAATGTTCATGCTCAACGCTGGCACCAAATAACAATTATCTAGGTCTAAAACTAATCCCGAAGGTAGATGTAGAGGTAGCGTGCCGACGGCGATCACATCGACTTTGGAACCATTTCCCACGCGCATCGTCACCTCGTCCTTAGCCAGTGTCCGCTTAATCCGTAGTCCCTATTTCGAGTTGCAAATATTAGCAACAGAACCAGTATCAAATACCCAGGTGCTACTGCGAGCTCTGGTAAGGTACACATCAATAACATGTATATCACATATACCTTTGTGCACCTTGCCATCTTTCTTATCTGCCAAGTACTTGGGGCAGTTCCACTTCCAGTGACCAGTCTGCTTGCAGTAGAAGCACTCAGTTTCAGGCTTAGGTCCAGACTTGGGTTTCTTCTATTTAGCAACAACTTGTTTGCCGTTCATCTTGAAGTTCCCTTTCTTCTTCCCTTTACCCTTTTTCCTGAAACTGGTGGTCTTATTGGCCATCAACACTTGATGCTCCTTCTTGATTTCTACCTCCACAGCCTTTAGCATTGCGAAGAACTCGGGAATTGTCTTGTTCATCCCTTGCATATTATAGTTCATCACGAATCTCTTGTAGCTTGGTGGCAGTGATTGAAGAATTCTGTCAATGACACTATCATCCGGAAGATTAACTCCCAGTTGAATCAAGTGATTGCAATACCCAGACATTTTGAGTATATGTTCACTGACAGAACTATTCTCCTCCATCTTGCAGCTGTAGAACTTATTGGAGACTTCATATCTCCCAATCCGGGCATTTGCTTGAAATATTAACTTCGACTCCTGGAACATCTCATATGCTCCATGACATTCAAAACGTCGTTGAAGTCCCTGTTCTAAGCCGTAAAGCATGGCACACTGAATTATCAGGTAGTCATCAGCTTTGCTCTACCAGACGTTCTTAACGTCGTTAGTTGCATCTGCAGCAGGCCCGGCACCCAGCGGTGCTCCCCCCGATACTCCGATATATATCCGATACATTCCCAAACACTTCCTGTGTCCGAATACTATCATCCAATATATAAATCTTTACCTCTTGACCATTTCGAGACTCCTCATCATGTCCATGATCTCATCCGGGACTCACAACAACATTCGGTCACCAAATCACATAACTCATATAATACAAATCGTCATCTAACGTTAAGCGTGCGGACCCTACGGGTTTGAGAACTATGAAGACATGACCGAGACACCTCTCCGGTCAATAACCAATAGTGGAACCTGGATGCTCATATTGGCTCCCACATATTCTACTATAGTTGAACTGTTATGACAACATACGTTATTCCTTTTGTCATCGGTATGTTACTTGCCTGAGATTCGATTGTCGGTATCTTCATACCTAATTCAATCTCATTACCGGCAAGTCTATTTACTCATTCCGTAATGAATCATCATGCAACTAACTCATTAGTCACTTTTCCTGCAAGGCTTCTTATGATGTGTATTACCGAGAGGGCCCAAAGATACCTCACCGATACTCGGAGTGACAAATCCTAATCTCGATCTATGCCAACCCAAAAAACACCTTTGGAGATACCTGTAGAGCATCTTTATAATCACCCATTTATGTTGTGACTTTTGGTAGCACACAACGCATTCCTCCGGTCTCCGGGAGTTGCATAATCTCATAGTTGGAGGAATATGTATTTGACATGAAGGAAGCAGTAGCAATAAAACTGAACGATCATTATGCTAAGCTAACGGATGGGTCTTGTCCATCACATCATTATCCTAATGATGTGATCCCGTTCATCGAATGACACACATGTCTATGGCTAGGAAACTTAACCATCTTTGATTAACGAGCTAGTCAAGTAGAGGCATACTAGGGACACCGGTGTTTTGTCTATGTATTCCCACATGTATTAAGTTTCCGGTTAATACAATTCTAGCATGAATAATAAACATTTATCATAAATAAGGAAATATAAAATAACAACTTTATTATTGTATCTAGGGCATATTTCCTTCAATATCTTTGCGTGTGTTGAAGAGAGATGATATCTTCATCGATTGATCTTCATGATTAATTGTTGGATCTATTGTCTTACGTAATCTTTGATTTGAGGATGGGCTATCATGAAATCAAATTAGAAGCAATGATGTTCGTAATCTTGTCTTACTCGTGGTTGTTTCCTCGAGCATACACCATTATATATTTTGGGTCTGACAAATGCTATCACCTTGTTCACATAGTTGTGGAATTCCATCTATATGGAAATCCTGATGACTTATTGTTTAGCCCATTAGCAACATCTTATCTCCCCCACAATTCATGTTGAACCTTAAGCTAGTGTTGGAAACTTATGTAAGCATTTGCTTCGTGTCCCACTCATGAAGCATATGTTGGGTGTAACAAGTGACTTCGTCTAGTTCACATGCATCTGATGCAAGTTGCCGCCGTGAATTCGAGAAAGCTTGTTTTTGTTTCCTCTGGAATCATCCCAAGTCAGTCATGCACGTGCGAAGTATACTATGGTCTGGTAGATTTGCAACCTCCATCCCACATGTATTTCCTAGCACACCAAGCCACTGATTGATTTGTTCAAGGAGAAGAAGTTCCTTCATAAGAGCTAATCATATGACTTATGTAAGGACTTCGATATCCTCGATGATGGTTCCCAACCAGAACTCGATGATGTTTTGTTGTAAGACTACTATGTGGTCATGCTTGTCTGGGACAGCGTGTTCACATGTGTGTAGCAGAAGCAGCTCATGTTTTGGAGCTTACTACCATAGTCCATTTCCTGAGAATCTCGCAACGTCATCTCGTCGGCTTGTGTTGCAAACTTTCTTTCCAGACATGTTGTCTAGAATATCCTGTTACCAACCAGATCTAAATCCTAGGCATATATGATGGTTGGAACATTTCCAAGATCTATGATGTAGGTCCCAACAAGGTTGATGTTTTGGCCGACACACCTAGCTGAGAGATCTATCATTATAGTATCTTCATTGAGCTATTTGAGAATCTTCTCCATGAGGATTTCATGTGACTTATTCTAGAAATTGTTCCTTAGGGATTCCTGTGCTTGTAGTTTCTTTGAATATACTATAACCATTCAAATAGTGGAATCACTCTTGACTGTTGAGTTTTTCCCCGGTTACTAGAATCATTCCCAGCATTTGCATTTTTGTTCCCAGTCTGCACCTGCCTTTGTGCCATTTTACAACGGTCTGCCTTCTCAGTAATTGTTATCCAGGATCATCTTCAAAAGTGGGCTTACCATGGTTTCCATCCATTTCCCATGATAAGCAAAATCATCCATTGCATTGTCTTCAACAAGGCAGTCCACATCATCCATCCTAGTCCGAGTATGCCATTCTATCGAACTCCTTCAAACGATCGACTGAGATTTGCCATAGGCTGGTATAGAGAGTTCTTTCCACTTAAGGGATAAATCCACGAGTCGCCTTTCCCCATGGTGTCCCGTTATGGGATCATGTCAGTTATCTCCTCGCTAATTTGAAATGCATCCACCACCTCCTTAAGCGTGGAATTTTTGCTACTTAATTGAACCTTGTCATGTGCTCCTTTCCATCATTCTTGATGTGTGTTTTGTGTCTCGGCTCAAGAGATATTGTTATGTCTCATTCCATGAGTTGATCGTTAGTTGCTCGACCTTTGAAAGATTGATTCTTCTAGAGTTTCCCTTTCTCCTTGTTGTCATGTTGGATGGAGTTCCTCGAGACAAAGATGATGATCAAATGACCGTTCTTATGAGGTGCAACCTGGATCGTGAAGATTGTGTTAGCTTTGCATCCCCTCTGTCTTCTTACCGCACGTCTTGAATCTCGGGACGAGATTCTTGTTTAGTGGGGGTGAGTGAGGGAGTCCTGGATTAGGGGTTCCTTGGACTATGTACTTGTGGCGGACTGTTGGACTATGAAGATACAAGATTGAAGACTTCGTCCCGTGTCCGGGTGGGGCTCTCCTTTGCGTGGAAGGCAAGCTTGGCAATTCCGATATGTGGATGTCCTTCTCTGTAACTGACTCTGTGTAACCCTAGCCCCCTCCGGTGTCTATATAAACTGGAGGGTTTAGTCCGTAGGACAACAACAATCATAATCATAGGCTAGCTTCTAGGGTTTAGCCTCTACGATCTCGTGGCAGATCAACTCTTGTAATACTCATATCATCAAGATCAATCAAGAAGGAAGTAGGGTATTACCTCCATCGAGAGGGCCTGAACCTGGGTAAACATTGTGTCCCCCGCCTCCTGTTACCATTAGCCTTAGACACACAGTTCGGGACTCCCTACCCGAGATCCATCGGTTTTGACACCGACATTGTTGCTTTCATTGAGAGTTCCACTGTGTCGTCATGGTAAGGCTTGATGGCTCCTTCAATCATCTACATCAATATGATCCAGGGTGAGGTTTTTCTCCCCGGACAGATCTTCGTATTCGGCGGCTTCGTACTGCGGGCCAACTAGCTTGGTCATCTGGAGCAAATCGATAGCTACGCCCCTGGCCGTCAGGTCAGGATTGGAAGCCTGAACTACACTGCCGACATCCGTGGAGACTTGATCTTCGACAGATTTGAGCCCATGTCAGGTGCGCCGAACAGTCACGACGAGCATGACTTAGATCTGCCATCGGACGGTGTTCAGGAGATCACACCTGCGGCTTCCCCGACCCTTAATCCAGAGCAGATCGTGCCATCCAAGGACGGGTGGATGGACCCCTCCACGGAGGCCGCACACTCGGTGGCGATAGAGCCGAATACAGACTCCGCCTCCGATGAGGCCTGTGTCATCAGACCCTCGAACTCGTCTCCGGCCATAGGCTCCGAACCGCGTGCATCCGTGCCTATCGAATCTGATTGGGCACCGATCATGGAGTTTGCCTCCGCGGATCTCTTTCAGCACTCACCCTTAGGTGACATGCTAAATTCATTAAAGTCTCTCTTCCTGACAGGAGACTCCTGGCCAAACTATGTCCGGCTTGGGTGGGAAGCGGACACATAATAGCCACTGTCGATGACTTAACCAACATGCTTGACTTCGACTCGAAGACATCGACGGTATGGACGATGATGCAGGAGAAAAACAGGAACCACCGCCCACAGGGCGCTGGACAGCCACCTCATCATATGATATATATATGGTGGACACGCCCAAAGAAGGCGATGGCGATGAGGCAACGGAGGATAATCCCATTGAGAAGTAATCTAAGCGCTGGTGTCATAGGCTCTGCTCTAAGCCCCGCTGAGGGAGTCCTGGACTAGGGGGTGTACGGATAGCCGGACTATCATCGTCAGCCGGACTCCAAGACTATGAAGATACAAGATTGAAGACTTCGTCCCGTGTCCGGATGGGACTTTCCTTGGCGTGGAAGGCAAGCTTGGCAATACGGATATGTAGATCTCCTACCATTGTAACCGACTCTGTGTAACCCTAGCCCTCTCTGGTGTATATAAACCGGAGGGTTTTAGTCCGTCGGATGACAACCATTACAACAATCATACCGTAGGCTAGCTTCTAGGGTTTAGCCTCCTTGATCTCGTGGTAGATCCACTCTTGTACTACCCATATCATCAATATCAATCAAGCAGGAGTAGGGTTTTACCTCCATTGAGAGGGCCCGAACCTGGGTAAAAACATCGCGTCCCTTGTCTCCTGTTACCATCCGCCTAGACGCACAGTTCGGGACCCCCTACCCGAGATCCGCCGGTTTTGACACCGACAATTGTGCTTTCATTGAGAGTTCCTCTGTGTCGTCATCGATAGGCTTGATGGCTTCTTCAATCAACAACAACGCAGTCCTGGGTGAGACTTTTCTCCCCGGACAGATCTTCGTATTCGGCGGCTTCGCACTGCGGGCTAATTCACTTGGCCATCTGGAGCAGATCGAAAGTTACGCCCCTGGCCGTCAGGTCAGATTTGGAAGCCTAAACTTCACGGTGGATATCCGCGGGGACTTGATCTTCGATGGATCCAAGCCGCAGCCGAGCGTGCCGCACTATCACGATGGGCATGATCTAACTCTGCCACCGGACAGTACCTTGGAGGCCGCACACGAATCCGCCCCGACCCATAATTCGGAGCCGATCACGCAGATCGAGGACGGGTGGCTAGACACCGCCTCGGGAGCTGCAACTTCCACGGCGATGGAGCCGAACACTGACCTCGTCCCTTATAAAGCTCGTGACTCCGAGGTGCCGGACTCCGAACCTCCTGCGCCCCTGCCAATTGAATCCGATTGGGCGCCGATCATGGAGTTCACCGCTGTGGACATCTTTCAGCACTCACCCTTTGGCGACATCCTAAATTCGCTAAAGCATCTCTCGCTATCCGGAGAGCCCTGGCCAGACTACGGCCAGGATGGTTGGGACGCGGACGATGAAGAATTTCAAAGCCCACCCACCACCCACTTTGTAGCAACTGTCGATGATCTAACAGACATGCTAGACTACGACTCCGAAGACATCAATGGTATGGACGACGATGCCGGAGACAATCAAGAACCAGCGCTCACCGAGCACTGGAAGGCCACCCCAACCCATGGTGTATATATGGTGGACACCCCAAAAGGAAGCGATAAGATGGAACAACGGGGCGCGGCAAAGGATAATCCCGCCGACAAACTACCAAAACGGCGACGCAGACGCCGCCCTAAGTCACAACGCTCCTAATGACCCAGCAATAGAGCAGGGCAAACCAGTTGACGACGAACATGCAACCAAGCAACCGTCCGAACAGGACGAATCGGATAATCAATCCATGCCCGGCGAAACCAACAGTCCAGACGACCTCACGCCGCACACACCACCGAAGCATAAGAACCTTCACAAAAGATTCGTCGCCACTGCAAGAAGTCTGAAGAAGGAAAAACGGAAGCTCAAAACAGCGGAAGACATACTCAGAATGAGGTGGAGCAAAGTACTCAAGACAGCGGACAAATATGACAATGGCCACCAAACAAAGAGCTACCCGAAGCGCAAACTTCTGCCTGAATTCGACGAGGAGGCCATAGAGCACCCACAGTCAAAAAACAAAGAGGACGCCTGGTCGGACAAATGACCAGATGACAGGCCAAAATCGACAAGCGGCGCCGCACGCAAGCCGACCCATGATCTTAGGAAAACAGATGGCCCGGCCAGGTCCATTTATGGGCCAAAGAAGAGGGCCCCAGGAAGCAACACAACACGCCAAGTGTTCAAAGACAACGGCACACCCAAATACAGGGGTGCCGCACACCCACTATGTTTCACCGATGAGGTGCTGGATCATGAATTTCCAACGGGGTTCAAACCCGTGAACATAGAGGCATACGACGGAACAACAGACCCTGGAGTCTGGATTGAGGATTACATCCTCCACATACACATGGCTAGAGGAGACGATCTCCACGCCATAAAATATCTACCGCTCAAGCTCAAAGGGCCGGCTCGGCATTGGCTCAAAAGCCTCCCAGAAAACACTATTGGAAGCTGGGAAGAGCTGGAGGACGCGTTTAGAGAAAATTTTCAGGGGACCTATGTCCGCCCTCCGGATGCAGACGATTTAAGTCACATAACTCAACAGCCCGGAGAGTCAGCGCGCAAATTCTGGAACAGGTTCCTTACCAAAAAGAACCAAATAGTCGACTGTCCGGACGCCGAAGCCTTAGCAGCTTTTAGACATAATGTCCGAGACGAATGGCTCGCCAGACACCTCAGCCAAGAGAAACCGAGAACAATGGCCGCGCTAACAAGCCTCATGACCCGCTTTTGCGCGGGGGAAGACAGCTGGCTAGCAAGATGCAGCACTAGCGACCCGAGTACATCCGAGATCAGGGATGGAAACGGAAAATCACGGCGCAGAAAGGATCAGCGCTGGAACAAAGAAAAAAGCCCAAAGAACACGGCGGTCAACGCCGGATTCAAAAGCTCGCGGCCAAACAATAAAACACTGCCTCTTAAGGACAATAGTGACGAGCTCTCCAACTTAAACAAAATTTTGGATCGGATATGCCAAATCCACAGTACCTCCGGAAGGCCTGCAAACCACACCCACCGAGATTGCTGGGTTTTCAAACAGTTCGGCCGACTCAACGCCGAACACAAGGGGCTCGACGCACCAAGCAAGAATGATGACGAACCCCACCAGCAGAGCACCGGAAAACAAAAGACTTTCCCACAAGAAGTCAAAACAGTAAACTCACTTCATGTGATAGTACGGAAAAACAATGCGGCACCCGCAAAAATAAGTGCCGCACGGTCCACCCCAGCGGAACCTCGAAGTTGGATGTCAAAACCAATCACTTTCGATCACCTGGATTATTCCAGAAGCATTCGAAACGCAGGATGGACTGCTCTGATATTGGATCCCATAATCGACGGACTACAATTCACACAAGTCCTGATGGACGGCGGCAGCGATTTAAACCTGCTATATCCGAACACAATCCGCACTATGCGGATAGACCTTACTAAAATTTGACATAGCCGCACTTCCTTTAAAGGAGTGACGCTAGGCCCTTACGCCAAGTGCACAGGCTCCTTACTACAAGAAGTCGTGTTCGGGTCACTCGACAACTTCCGACGCGCAAAGCTAATCTTTCATGTCACCCCATTTAAAAGTAGCTGTCAAGCACTATTGGGACGTGAAGCTTTTGTCCACTTTAACGCAATACCACATTACGCGTCTCTTACGCTTAAAATGCCCGTTCCACGTGGCATCATTTCATTAAAAGTCATTCAAAGACCCCGGACACGGCTAGACGAGTCCGGCATAAATAAACTAGGGGCTCCCTAGCCGCACACCCCTTCACAAGGGGCTGTGCATATAAGCAATAACGAGCTAATATAGGCTCAGCCTTATTCCTTCATTAATATTTCAATTTTTAACTTTTCGCACGATTTCCTTTCAAACTAAGTTCCTCTCTTTTTACAGATGAACAATGTGCACACCTGTCCAGGATACGGCACAACGGAGACACAGGCGCAGACGTGCAGTAGGGACCCGTGGCAAGGATTCTTTTCAGATTAAGACCCTGCGTAAACCTTTTTTACTGTCTCTTGTTGCTATAATCCCCTGGTTTCTCATTATAACCAGAGAGGAGACTGACGTTTTGGCATCGGCCGCGTCAGAGGACCTTGCCCGTACCTAGACACTAGGGGCTTAGGGCATTGTTCTGCCCATCATTATAAAGACCGAACACCTTAGGGAGTGTTCAGCGTCTCGAGTTAGGCCTTATATGCATCAGCTCCGAATCATGTCTTTGGTCAAATGTTGGGTTTGCCCGGCTCCTGTGTTTTGCTGCCTTACGTTCCGTATCATCGGCTAACGCGGCACCAGGAGAACTACTGCGATTGTGCCCCAGTTCGGCTGGGGGAGCACCACAGTAGAGAAAGCCGAAAACTGACCGTCATGATACAGCGAGAGACTGGTCAACCACTTGATCGACTACCGGAATGTTTAGAATTCCTCCGCTTTGATGAAGGACCGTTTCCCGGTCAGGCACATACACGCCCCGAATCCGGAGAGCGCGGCGCCACTAGGGGCTATATCGTAGTCCCACCCTCGAACTCCAATGGCTAAGTGAAAGTGATAAAGCATTATAGTCCGGTTGCCTCATTTGCTACACTACCACCTCCTTAATAGGACTGAGACATCGGACTAAGTGTGAAAATGTGCTATTTTTGCGAACACCCCTGCACCTTGTGCGTGGCGGCTGAAGCCGACGACTGCCATCTTTCAGGTTATACATACGTATACATAAATGGCCGCACAGGAGATATTTCAATACTTGAACGCACAAGTACAAAAAGCACCTACATCATAAACATTGTTTTATAAAATAAAATGTTCATTTGAACGTGGCATTTTTTGAGCACTGCGACTCTATTACACGAGCACCACGCAAAACTTCCCCAAAATAGTGCTCGGCGGGTAACCGGCTCTTGTCCGAACCCTGGGTCGCAACTGCGGTGGCATCCATCTCTGTCCAATGTGTCTTCACACGGGAAAGGGCCATCCGTGCACCCTCTATGCAGGCTGACCGCTTCATCGCCTTAATATGCGGCACCGCCCCAAGAAATTGCTGCAATAAGCCAAACTAACTTTTTGGCTTGGGCCTATCCGGCCAGACATGAGTCACGATATCCGTCATGACAAGTCCGGCAACCTATTCAGCTCAGCCCACTCGGCCAACCGATCGGTCAGCGGAAGTGAACGCTCCGGACTATGGAATTGAGACCAAAACAGCTCTTCCGTCTGGTGATCCTTCTGACTTCGGAAGTGCACAATGGCATCCGCCGCACTCGCCGCTAAGTCCATATAAGGATCCTCCGGACCCCACAGCTGGCCAAGCTGAGCATACTTTGGATCCGTAAACCTTCGGCGCAGCAAAAAAGGCTTGCCAGCCATAATGTCTCCCGCCTGGCGCAACTCCTCCTTTATAGCCCGCATTGCAGAACGGGCATCCTTGGCTTCGGCGGTGGCCTTCCCCAGGTCTTCTCGCTCCGCTAGGCGCTCCTTTTCAAGTACCCCATTGCGGCCAGTAGCTTCTTTTAGCTTCACGGCCATTTCGGCCATCTCTTCCCTGCTTCGGCAGTGTGCAGCCCTTTCAGCTTCTAACTCCTTGGCCGCCCTCGAGGCAGCCGCATCACTCCTTCTGGCTTGCTCCTTGGCTTGAGCAAGTTCTGCCCGAAGGCTCTCCATAGCAGCGGCACCATCTACATGAAGCACAAATATTGTAAGAGGTGGGCTTTGGCTCCCTTAATAGGTGATTGCGGAGAAACAACTTACCTTGCGACTCGTCAAGTCACTTGTTGACTAGTGCGATGTCCGCATCCGCAACGTTGAGTTGCCACTTTAGTTCAGCAACTCCATCAGTCCGGCTGGCCCCCGGACTATCCGCCACCTGCATAGGAAAGGCGACAATTAATACCTGCGATTTTGATCCACGGCACGCTGTCGCTTTCGACAACCTACCGAGTCTCAGGGGCTACTATCTATACAGGACGCACTTTATGTGCAAAACTGTCAAACAGGTGTGTCATTTTTACGTACCTCAAACCCCGCCAGCAAACTCCTGACGGCATTACGCAATCCGCTTTCGGCGGACGAAATCCTTCCAATCACCATACTCATCAATGCATGGTGATCTTCTGAGATAGACGCCCTCTCAAGCAGATCCTTCAACTCCCCCGGCCGCACACTAGTTGGCGCCGAACTATCCGGCTTTGCCGAAGTCAGGGATACCCTCCGTGATGACACTTCAGGCTGGTCCGCCCTATTCGACGGCACAGCAGACAGAGGCGTCTCACTCTCCACCATTTCTGGACGAAGGTCCCCCGAAGACGAGCTCATCTGAGAAGGTCGGAGATCCGAACTACAAGGTAAAAAATTCGGTTATCCTCAGAAGCACAAATAGGGATGTCTCTTATTACCAAGCTCCCTTCTTTCTACTTACGGCTCGCTGGAGAGCTGATGCTTTAGGGGAGACGGTGCGCCCGGGGCCTCCCCGGACGCAGGACCCTCTGGTGAAGATTTCTTCCCCCGCTTAGGGGCTTTGGCCTCCGGGTCTCCGGAGGCGGTCCTCTTCTACCCTTGGAGGGAGGGATTCTCGATCCCCCCTTTTTCAAGAGCCTCCTTGGGCGAGGCGGTAGCTCCCTTATTTTCCCCTTCGCCTTCTTCTGAAGGCGCAACCTCCAGCATCTTGACCAGCACGGGATCCGGTGCAGTCTCTGGGAGGGGGCCAGACATCGTATCAGCTTTGCTTGCGATATCCACTCTTGTTAAAGGACGACTGGTTAAAAGGCGAATTGTAGAAAGGCAAACAAATGATACGTCCGAACACCGAGCTACTTACTTGAGTATCCGGGCGATTGCAGCTTAGGCCGGCGTCCTCGGTCAATTCCGGACACACCTCCCGTGATCCGAAGAACAATTCATACATCTCCACGGGTGTTGAACCCATGAAGTGTTGGAGAATCCGTGGTCCCTCCGGATTAAACTCCCATAGCCGGGGAGGACGGCGTTTGCAGGGCGGGAGACGCCTAATCAGCATAACCTGCATCACCATGGCCAGATCAATCTCCCTCGCTTGGAGGTCTCGAATCCAGCCCTGCAATAGGGGCACGTCCTTTGGCGGAAATCTGGGAGTTGAGCCCTTGGTTGACCCACGACATCAACCGTCGAGGAGGTCCCGAGCGGAATACGGGCGGCGGCTTCTGCCTGCTGCCCTTCGGAGCGGTAATATAGAACCACTCCTGTTGCCACAAGCCGAGCTCCTCTTGGAAGGAGCCCTCGGGCCACGGGGCATCGGCCCTCCTTCTTACGGCCGCCCCGCCGCACTCTGCTTGACGCCCCTCGATCATCTTCGGCTCCACATTGAAGGACTTCAGCCACAGGCCGAAGTGGGGGGTGACGCGGAGGAAGGCTTCGCAGATGACGATAAATGCAGAAATATGGAGGATGGACTCCGGAGCCAAGTCGTGGAATTCCAACCCGTAGTAGAACATGAGCCCTCTCACAAAAGGATCCATCGGGAAGCCTAAACCCCGACGGAGGTATGATACAAAGACGACATACTCGCCGGGCTCGGGGATGGGGACGGCCTGCCCTTCGGTGGGCAGCCTGTGCGAAATCTCGTAAGACAGGTAGTTGGCCTCTCGCAGCTTTAGCACGTCCTCCTCCGTGACGGAGGAGGGCATCCACCGGCCCTGAAGGTCGGAGCCGGACATTGTTGAAGGTCTGAAGCGCTCAAATCTGGGGCTCTGGGTGTTGGAACTTGGAGCAAAGAGAAGATTCAATGGAGGATTGAAGAAAAGAAACGAGCCTTGGTCCTATTATAAGGAGGAAGAATACCAAGAGCCGTCTCCATGACCGTTCGGGACTCGCCTTCGATAGAGGGGGCGTGGCGACGGGCGCGGTTGGGTTACCCACGTCCGTATTGATGAGAATCCCGGAATAAGGGGAACGCGATCTCTGCTTCGACAAGACGTGCCAAGGAAACCGCTTCACTAAACGCGCTGAGGTGGTATAATAAAAAACGATTCAAGTAAAGGCCGGAGGTGGTGTAACCCTAGCCCTCTCCGGTGTCTATATAAACCGGAGGGTTTTAGTCCGTAGGACGACAACCATTACAACAATCATACCATAGGCTAGCTTCTAGGGTTTAGCCTCCTTGATCTCGTGGTAGATCCACTCTTGTACTACCCATATCATCAATATCAATCAAGCAGGACTAGGGTTTTACCTCCATCGAGAGGGCCCGAACCTGGGTAAAAACATCGCGTCCCTTGTCTCCTGTTACCATCCGCCTAGACGCACAGTTCGGGACCCCCTACCCGTGATCCGCCGGTTTTGACACCGACACCCGCTATAGCAAAAATAGCGATACCAACACAAGAGACAATAGCACTCTGGATGGTGCCGAAGGCGAAAAGAATCCCGCCCAGCCAAGCTTCGAGCAAGTCAAACGGGAGGATGGGCAAGCTAGCCCTAAGGAACAGGCAACAGATGGAGAATCAGAGGATGACAATTACATGCCCCTCTCCGAGGATGAAGTGAGCCTCTACAATGAAGAATTCATCGTGCCTGAGGAACCCATCGAGCAGGAGCGCTTCAAGCGCCGGCTTATAGCCACTGCAAAAAGCCTGAAGAAAAAGTAGCAGCAGCTTCAAGCTGATCAAGATCTGCTAACTCATAGATGGACTGAGGTCCTGGCAGCCAAGGAATACGAACTCGAGCGCCCAACCAAAAGTTACCCTACTACCTCAACTCGAGGAGGAGGCATTAAAGCCCACACTACGGCGCAGGATGCGGCTGACCGGCTTCCTCATGGCCGAGACAAAGTGGCGTATCAGGCCGAACACCAGGCCGCACCCCGTCGCCAATCAAACAAAAACACTAAGGCCCGGGGCTACATGCAGGACCTGCGAGACCTATTGGAAAACAAAGCAGGACAGTCAAGATCGATCTACGGATCACAAGGGCGCACCCCAATGCGTGACGATGACCGTCACGCTGGATATACTTAAAGCAAATCGGGCCGGAATGAATACAACAGACCAGACTCATTTGAACTGCGTCATGATGTAGCCTGTCATAGAGGCGCCGCACACCCCCTATGCTTCACTGATGAAGTAATGGATCATGAATTCCGAGAAGGGTTTAAGCCCGTGAACATTGAATCATATGATGGTACAACAGACCCCGCGGTATGGATTGAAGATTTCCTTCTCCACATTCACATGGCCCGCGGCGATGATGTACATGCCATCAAGTACCTCCCACTAAAACTCAAAGGACCGGCTCGGCATTGGCCGAATAGCCTGCCGGCAAACTCCATTGGCAGTTGGGAGAACCTGGAAAATGCATTCCTTGACAACTTCCAGGGCACTTATGTGCGACCTTCGGATGCTGATGACTTAAGTCACACAACCCAACAGCCCGGAGAGTCAGCCAGGAAATTCTGGACTAGGTTCCTAACTAAAAAGAACCAAATTGTTGACTGTCCGGATGCCGAAGCCCTAGCGGCCTTTAAGCATAACATCCGCGACGAGTGGCTTGCCCGACACCTCGGCCAAGAGAAGCCGAAGTCCATGGCATCCCTCACGACACTCATGACCCGGTTTTGTGCGGGCGAGGACAGCTGGCTGGCTCGTAGCAACAACACATCAAGAAATCCTGGCACTTCAGATGCAAGAGATAACAATGGCAAGCACTACAAAAAAAGACACATCCGTGACATTTTGGGCTGAACAATTTTTTTTCTGTCATACATATGACACTTCTATGACGATAATTGTGACAAAACCCGGTATCATCATAGATGTGGTGGGCTCCTACCTCTATGACAAAAAATCATGACAGAAAATGGGCTTTTCGTCCTGGGCGGGCCGGAGACGCAGCTGCATGACATTCTTTGGGCCGTCCATGACGGAAACAACCGTGGTAGAAGCGAGGGCGAGGAAAATTTTGGGGAGTTCCCGGTTACGGTGGGAGTCAAGGGCCGAGCGAGATGCGCGTTTCTCTCGTACACGTATGCGCGTGTGTGCGAGGCGTTGGCTCTAACTGAACCCGAGCGAGGCGTTGGGCTCTAACTGAACCCGAGCGATTGCACTACAGGCTACGCGTTACTGAACCCGAGCGATTGATCGATGGCTGTTAATTGAACCCAATCGAGCAATTCCTTCGCTATTACTGCTAACTGAAGCCGATCGATTGGATGAACAGTGAGCTTTGCGGGGGGAGGGGGGTTTGGATGAACAGTGAGCGGTGGCGTTGCCTCTGGATGAACAGGACCCCGTGGTGTGGAGGGCTGGATGAACAGTAGACGGTGGAGGGGTGCCCGTGGAGGAGTGGTTGAACAGGACCCCGTGGTATGGAGGGCTGGATGAACAGTAGATGGTGGAGGGGTGCCCGTGGAGGGGTGGTTGAACAGTAGCCGGTGGAGTAGCGCGTGGTGGAGGCTGGATGAACAAGAGCCCGTTGAGGCTGGAGGAGGTCGATGGTAGCCCGTGGAGGCTGGAGGAGGTCAACGGTGGAGATGAACAGTATCCCGTGGAGTCCCGTTTTGCGGTACGCCACACTCCTCCCAATGAACAGGACCCCCGTTTCGATCATAGCGCTCCAACACAAGTCCCTTTCGTCCATTTTGCGGTACGCCACACCCCTCCCGATCAACAGGACCCCTGTTTCGACCGTAGGAGGTCCGTTTCGTCCGTTGCGGTACGCCACACCCCTCCCGGTCAACAGGACCCCCGTTTCGACGGTAGGAGGTCCGTTTCATCCGTTTTGCGGTACGCCACACCCCTCCCGATCAACAGGACCCCCGTTTCGACCGTAGCAGGTCCGTTTCCTCCGTTTTGCGGTACGCCACACCCCTCCCGATCAACAGGACCCCGTTTCGACCGTAGGAGGTCCGTTTCCTCCATTTTGCGGTACGCCACACCCCTCCCCATGAACACGACGCATTCCGTTGCCTCCCGATGAACACGACGCATTCCGTTGCCTCCCCATGAATACGACGACGACGCTGTTTCTCCGTTCCGACCCAGCCATGTACACGAACCCTGGCCATACGTATGCGCGAGTAGGCATTCGAGACACTGCCCGTATGTACGTACGTGGCCGTATTTTCTTTCTTGCACCCTGGCCATTGTACGTACGTTTACCTGCTACGTGCGTGCTTCTACTACAACACGTACGCGCCTCTACTACGACACGTGCGTGCCTCTACATCGACCAGTATATATGTACGTACATGTTCGCGACCAGAATGACAACGCTATGTACGCTTCGACCAGGTGGGTCCCGACTGTCAGGCACTTTCTTGCCTGCGAATATGTAGTTGGTGGGTCCCAGCAGTCAGGGGGGACAATCATTTTGGTTTTTTTTGCCTGGACGCACTTCCTTGCGTGCGAAGATGTAGCTGTTGGGTCCCAGCCGTCAGGGGGCGAATCGTTTTTTTGCTCGGACGCACTTCCTTGCGTGCGAAGGTGTAGCTGGTGGGTCCCAGCAGTCACGGGGGAAACGTTTTTTTCACGAAATACGGTGGCCCGTCCGGTGAGTCCCTGCTGTCAGGTGGAGGAATCATTATTTTCCGCATAATAAGGAGGCACTTCCTTGCTGCGGCCATGGACCCAGCTGTCAGCCTCTCCACGTACAGTCCACGTCCGATGGAAGTCGTTCCTTGACCACGTTGACCATGCCACGCCGAGAGCACCAGGGTGGTGGACGACGGCGAGGCCTAGGAACGGGACAACGCGGAGCCGGTGAAGACGCGGCAGTGGATGCCCACGCGGAGAGGAGTACGAGGGTTCACTCATTCGGCTGCGGTGTGAGGCTGCCGTCGCCGCAGGGCCTGGCCAGCGGTGGGAATAGTAGGGGGCGATGAGGCCTCCGCGGCAGCACAGCCGGCCACGGGAGGCAGGAGCAGGCGGCACGACCAGCGCTGCTTTGGGCGGCTGGAGCAAGAAGACCAGAGGTTGAAGAAGCACTATGGCCGTTGGATGGACATCGTACGGTCACTGGAGCTAGAATCGTTCATCTTGACTAAGTTGACAAAGCCCTCCGTCCCCGTCAACTTAGTAGGCCCACAAGTCAGCCTCCCACCAAGGTGGGTCCCAGCTAGTAGGGGGAGTATTCATTTTTTTGTGCGTAATAAGGAGGCACTTCCGGTGGGTCCGAGCTGACAGCGGGGGAACGTTTTTTTCTCGAAATACGGTGGCCCGTCCGGTGGGTCCCAGCAGTTAGGGGGGAAATGTTTTTTTCGCGAAATAAGGTGGCCCGTCCGGTGGGTCCCTGCTGTCAGGTGGAGGAATAAATATTTTGCACGTAATAAGGAGGCACTTTCTTGCGGCCGCCATGGACCCAGCTGTCAGCCTCTCCACGTACAGTACTCTTCCGATGGAAGTCAGTCGTTGACCACGTTGACCACGCCGCACCGTGAGCACCAGGGTGGTGGACGATGGTGAGGCCTAGGAAGGGGACGACGCGGAGCCGGGGAAGACGCAGCAGTGGAAGCCCGCGCAGAGAAGAGTACGAGGGTTCACTGGTTCGGCTGCGGTGTGAGGCTGCCGTCGCCGCAGAATAACTAGGGGTGTGGGTGAGTGGAGGGATGGCCTGGCCAATGGTGGGAGTAGTATCGGGGCGGTGAGGCCTCCACGGCAGCACAACCGGCCACCGGAGGCAGGAGCAGGCGGCACGACCGGCGCTGCTTTGGGCAGCTAGACCAAGAAGACCAGAGGTTGAAGAAGCACTACGGCCGTTGGATGGACATCGTACGGTCATTGAAGCTAGAATCGTTTATATTGACTAAGTTGACAAAGACCTTGGTACGCTCCAACTTAGTAGGCCCACAGGTTAGCCTCCGAAATGGTGCCCCCAGATGTCAGGGGGGAATCATTTTTTGGGTGGCCGAAGCTAAGAATATCCGAGATTGAAGAAGAAGCACGCCATCCGTTGGATAGACATCCAACGGCCACTGCTGCTAGAACCGTGTGTTGACTATAATAAGTTGACAAAGCCTTGCATATGCGTCAACTTTTTTTTAGGGGACGTGTCACTTAGTAGGCCCACAAGTGTGTGGCAGAGAACTTATAGCCCATTTGCGTTTTGTAAGAATGTACAGCCCATTTTTGAATTCTAATGGAATTTACAATAACCCATTTACAGTTTGTTAAAAGTACAACCCATTTTCTAGCTAGGACAACGATTAATAATTTCAACCAACCGTTGAAGACATAATTCAATAAAATTTCCCACATTTTGATGGGATCTGAAATATGTTTATCCTGAAATTTCTAGTCAGATTAAGTATAAATTTGTATTACGTAAAAATCCAACAAAACATTGCGCGCGCAACAATGAAAATTTAAGATTTCCAAAATCCATAAATAATATTTTATAAACTAATTTCGTGTTTGGTGCATTTTTTTATAGTTACTGCCCAATTTTTATAATTACATCCCATTTATTATTTTCTAAAGCCCATTTTCCTGTTAAGCCTAATGCATCCCTCCTAGGAAAGATTTGCAGCCCAGCGGGGCGGAGAATAACAAGTTGACCTTGCCTGGGTATTCCTCAAAAAGATGTATAGCTGGGCTAGCCATTTTCATCTTGAAAAAATTAGTATCTGGGCTGGATATCTAGCCTGGGCTAGACGGGCCACAGCTCGCCCAGTTAATACCCTGCTCTCCTATGAATAACAACGAAATCATCGCCAAGAAAAACTATACAGTGCTCACGCCTCAAAAACAAAAATACTGCTAGAGCTGCTTGGTCCCAGCTATCGGCCGCACCTTGTGCAATTCTCTCATTTATATTGAGTACATAGGTTGACAATGGTGTGGAACCGTGATGTCAGGAAACCAGGAGAAAGCAAAAAAATAGTTGTACATAATAAGGAGGCACTTGCGTACGTACGGCTATGGCCCTAGTGGGTCCCTAGTGTCATCCAGTCAAAATAAAGTCATCTCCTGAATCCTCATGTTCGTTGATGATGTTCACAATGCTCGGCGCCACAGCGAGCGCAACAACTCGAAGGACAACATAGAGGGCCTCGCGGGCCCTACGATGGTCTGATACAGGCCCGCTGCTCATTTAGGAAGCCAGGATCATCGGACACCTATGAGCACCTTCGAGAAACTGAGACGGCATGAAACGGTAAGGCCGCGCTTGGGAGCTCTGGTTTATTTCAAACCTGTATTAACATACAAGTGTAATTTACTTGTCACTGGAAACAACGCGTAAAATACAGGCGTAGTGAAACTGAGGGCCCGAGGTCTGTAAGTAAAACTGGTGGGTTACGCGTGTAATTTGAGAGACCAGTGTATATTTTACGAGCACTACTATATGGACGACATTACCAGACGATACATGCACGACGTGCGTATCATGCCATCCATGGGCAAGGCTGAAACAGCAGCTAACGGCTGGATTAGCAATCGTCCGAGTGTCGTTCAGCGTTTTTATCGTGTGTGAAGTACTTCCGATATTTTACTATTTGAAATCGACCAACCAAGCACCTTCGCCCGAGACCATCTACTTTAATTTACAAGCGTCAGTTTTACAAGCGGTTTTGGTTGGAAAACGACGATCCAATCACGGCCTAATATCACGAGTTGGTCAGAAGATCATATGGTTTCACGTCTAACCTACCCGACTTGTCGTATAGGCTATGAATGAAACATCAGACGATGAACTTCTTAAGTATGGAAACAACAGAAGAGGATGATCTTCTTAACAAGCAAATCACTGGCATTAGATCGACATGCAAAATAAACGAAGCATTATTCTCAGGAGGCACGGTGAACAGCTCGTGATGCCGCATGCCACAACATTCCAAGCTCAACTTTGCAATCAAACACAAGGCCTGGCATTACATAGACAATATTCAGAACAAACTCTTAACATAGGAATATCTCAGCAGAGTAACTATTTACTTCTAAACTGAACACATGAATAGGAAAAAACACTCGACACTGCTCACAGCAAGGGCGTCCCAGTCAAAACTATCAAATGCATGTCTTCTGGCTAACATCAATGAGCAAATTTTGACAAGGTTTTCCAATTCCAATATATTAAACTAACGTCTTCTTGCTAACATCAATGATTAAACTTTGACAAGCTTTTCCCATTCAAAATATGTAATGCCTATGATCGTGGAGTCCTGTCGTAGCTTCTTGTACTTGTTTGGGCACTTTTTGCCCAGGGCACTCCATGTGTTGTTAAATTGCCAATGGTCTCTACAGACTAGTCATGTCACCGGTGTCTAATAATACTCTATAAAGCTTCTCGGTCATTCCTTCTGTTAGGTAGCGCAAACACTGACTGCTTCTTTTTGCAAAGTGGAACGACCAACTGGACCCAGTAATGCAGCAGTTTGCCTTGGACACACTGGCTCCTTTTGTGCAGCTCAACTAAAATCGAAGTCGGAATAAAACCGATCCTTAATTTTGATATCCCTGTAAGCAACAATAGGTATAAGGGAAACAATTACTGAGAAATAACGGTTGATGACTTGTACTCCCAGAAGAAAAGCATCTACTGATCTACTTTATCTTAATGGGAAACAAAGTAGGAGAGTAGCAATTCTCCATCAGTGTGATTCATTCATATTGACTGAGACATTATCTTAACAATGCCTTGTTTCAACATGTATAAAGAACGACAAAGCAGAAAAGTACCATTCCTAAAATAATGCAACTGATTCATTTTAACAGAGACATTATCTTAACAATACCTTGGTTAAAATGTAGAAAGAACTACAAAGCAGGATAGTACCATTCCTAACAAGTGTTGCAGTTTTGAACTAAGATTCAGTAGTTAATTAATTCTGAGAGTGGCATTACTTAATTTTACCAGTGCCATTAGATTAACAAAAAGCATAAACAGTTCCAGGGGAGAGTGGGCGCAACAACAGTATGTGCTTCCATCTACTTATAAATGGGGTGATGCAGAGTTTGTTGTCACAAAGGAACAAGCATCATGTCTGGGTTGGTCCCATTTTTGTTCACTACTTAATGGGAAAAGACAGCAATACAATAGCTTCAATTCAACATTTATTTAAAACAGTACCAATACAAGTAGCACAATATCTCAAAGCACACTGCACAATCATGTGGATGAAGGCCTGTACTGACCTTTCATGAGACGGACAAGATAAAATACGAATCTGCTAACACGAATAGGAAATCCAATCTCATTTTGTGCAGTTGCACTGAAATCAAGCAAAGTGTTTCGCGTAGCGAAGCAAAATGTCGCAATAGCAACAAGTTTAATAGATATCCCTGTTTAAACAGAGGCAAAAAAGGAATCAATTACTGGCTAATAAAGGAGGATGAAACATGCGGCCACAAAAATGGTAATCCCGCCAATCCCTAACAAGTGTTGCAGTTTTGAAATAAGATTCAGTAGTTAATTCTGAGAGTGGCATCAATTACTGGCTTATAAAGGGGGTGATGCTGAATTTGTTGTAACAAAGCAACAAGCATCATGTCTGGGTTGGTCCCATTTTTGTTCACTACTTAATGGGAAAAGACAGCAATACAATAGCTTCAATTCAACATTTATTTAAAACAGTACCAAAACAAGTAGCACAACATCTCAAAGCACCCTGCACATCATGTGGATGAGACCAAGATTTGAAACAACTCGCCACGTAGACTGGAAACAAATATCGATCTCCTTTTGTGCAGTTCCACCAAAATTAAGCAAAGTCACCGGTGTGACATTCAAGTTGAACTGCACAAAACACTCTTAAAACATAAGTGTTTCGAGTAGCGAAGCAAAATGTCGCAATAACAACAAGTTGAATCGATACCCCTGTTTTAACAGAGGCAAAAAAGGAAACAATACTTGCCGATAAATTAGGATGAAACAAACGGTGACAGAAAGAAGCATGTAACTTTATCTTGGATGGAAAACAAAGTAGTATAGTAGCATTTCTAAAACGGTTGCATTGATTCATATTAACAGAGACATTCTCTTGAAACAACATTCGTTAAAAAATGTAATTTACTTTTAACAGTGGCATTGCTTCAATTTTCCGGCGGCATTCTTAGATTAACATCTGTTGTATGGGACATGCCAACACCATGTGCGTCGACACGTATAAATGGGTGACGTAGAGTATGTAGCCAAGCAGCATATATGCGTTGGTCCCATATTTGTTCTTTTTGAACCTTCTTCCTATGTGAGGGCAGCAAATTTAGTCCTGCACAAACTACCCGACCCCCCAGTTTCTTTCCCTTTTCAACAAAGTGATCGGTTCCTTAAAGATGTGTGTACTGGGTTACCCCCTTGTTCCCTTTTCGACCTACAAAGCGGCTGGATAGCCAGTCTATACTACTTTCCGCCCCTCCTTTCCTCATTGAACCACGTCCTAGATTCTTGCTCCAGCCCACCGCACCCTTCTTTCCTCTTTGAACCAAGACCTAGATTCGACTACAGATAAAAAAAGATGGTTTCAAAGATCCACATGCAGCTAGAGCAATGATGGTTTCAAAGAAACTTATACCTTAGGGTCATTGGGATGTGGCAAGGCGTGCGGCGGGAGGCCGGATCTGCCCACACTATGTACGGCAGTGAGGAAGAAGGGGTCGGTGGCCCTCCCGCACAGGCGCTGGGTGAAAGAGAACAGCGCAGCCGGCAGTGGATTGCCTCCCTCTCCAAAGGCGATAGAGTGAACGCTGCACCTCCTCCCCTTCCCGGGGCGACGGGATACAGACGCCTCCTTCACCAGCTGTGAGGGGGGAGAGAGAGACTAGAGGCCAACGCAGTCTTGTTTAGATCTGGTGAAGAGAGGGTGAGAGACTGTGAATATAGCAAACCCTAGCAAATGAACGCTGAGCCTCCAGTGCGTAACATATATGTAGTGCGGCGAGCGTGTGGAGAGTGGAAACCCTAGCGAACAAGCGTTGAGGCTCCTGCTTATATATATACTACTGTAGTATGGACTGAGCTCCGGTGCCTTCACTGCACCTGCTTTTGGCTGTATGACAGGTGAGCCAGCCACATTTTGGGCCCACCTGTCATAAACCCAAAGGCAGGTGGACTAAGTCAATGAAGCTGCGTCCATATAGTACTCTCGTGTATACGACTAATATATAGTGGAGTGGTTTTCTTATTCTCTCCATAACAATCGTTTTAAATTGTGTAAGTATGAAATGAAACTCTTTATTTATTATTTAATGTACAGTGAAGAAAACTAGTACTACATCCGATGAACTAACGATCCACGCCCACGCGTCATAGTCGCACTTCCTGTCCTTCACGTGTGGTACACTACCCTCCCTTAAGTGAACAACCACACATGCGCCAAATTATCGGAAATGTGTGAGAGTGTGTACAAATAAAGAATTTTAATTTCAATTATCAGAAAGGTTTGAGAGTATTACAAAGTTTGACTTCAGTCAAATCTAATATGCGGAGTAAATAAAAATGGAGGGCTACTACGTCCATCCGGGTTTTTAGTCCACACCATTTTTTAAATCAAAGTTAATAGCTGGACAAATAAAATTACAGGGGAGCTGGAGACAAAGTTGTGAGAAGGCTTAGAAATCAATACAAAACATATGCTCTTAGTACCAACATCGATCCTTCTTCGAGGAAACATTTGGTTCATAGACAATTGTGTGATAAAATTGCACCAACGTGAAAGACGACTGCGTCTCCAATGCAAGCAAGGTGAACTGACGAAGGATATCATCTTTGTGCGTAACAAGCAAAGAGCACTGATGGAAGACAGCTTGTTTTTCATTAGAAATCGATCAGCTTCACTAGCAGACGCAACCATGAGGCGCAACCATGAGCATCGATAGGTCATCGTGGTGATGCATCATCCATTTGGCATCAAGTTTGGGTGAGGCACTTATGAAGTTCGACAAATCCTCACTGTGGTCTTTTTCTTCTCAGTAATCAAGCTCGAGGAAGGAAGAACCACATGGCAGAGGACAGTGAGGCAGAACAACAATGGCCATCCAATTTTGTGCAGTTCCACTAAAATTGAGGAAGACATGCCCGGGTATGGAGACACGCATCGCTGTTTCCAAAAACATAAAAAAGGGTTAGCAACGACATCTCAATTGTCAATAAGAATTAATGAAAAGTACACAAACAAACAGAAGCATCATAATTATATCTTGATGGGAACTAAACCAGGATACCCGAGAAAAAAAGCGTTTCTTCATTTAACCAGTGATAGTACTACCACCATATGAACAATGACCGCACAACCACCATGTACTTTTTGTCGAAACAACATGTATACCTCCACCAAGGCATAAATCAGGACAACTTTTCAAGTGGCATTTCCTCTATAATAGTACTAGTAGGTGATGTTGGACCAGCCGATGAACCCTAGCTACTATGCATGGGGAGCTGGGGAGTAGTCGCATAGAAGAAAACCCGCACGCAGCAAACTGGGGAGCTGGACCAGTACAAGAAGTTATACCTCAGGTGGGCGAGATGTCGTTTAGGCGGGTGGGCGGGATCTGCCCACACGACGGCAGCAAACAAGGGCGTGGAGGATCTTCGTTCGCGCTAGCGCCGGCTCCGAGAGGATGGTGCGCATCGGCTTCCTCCGTCGCCGACGGTGACAATGTTAATGCTGCACCTCCTCACCTCCCGCAGCGGACGAGATTCGGCCGGATCTGTGACCACCGGTGAGGAGAGGGATAGAGTGGACACTGTCATCTTGTTTTGATATGGAGAGGGTGAGAGAGTGAGACGCGAGAAACTCTATCAAACAAGAGGCTATAATGGAGTAAAAAAATCTCTCCATAGCAGTGGTTTTAAATAGAATACGCGCGTTCCCGGAAAAAAGAAACGAAAACTGGCGGACAATTTTTTAAGGGTCTGTCTAGGACACATCTAGATGTGACATAGTTATGTCACATCTAAGTTGATGTCCACTCTGTTTGTGGTCTTTTTTTTGTCCTAGTTTTTTTTGTTTCTTGTTGCTACATTATATACTTGTGGGAGTTTAGATGTGATATCCTTAAATAACATCTAGATGTGAATTAGACAAACTGATTTTCTAACGTACAAAGAAAGAAAACTCGATCAAAAACACGCCCCCGCTTCTAGGTCGCGAGAGTCGTCGCGCGCACACACATAGACATAGACATGCATATCTGTGTTTACGTAAAATTCCATTTCTATCTCCATCTCCAATCATATTTGTCCAACTGGCACATTATTTACGTTGTTAATTATATACATAGCAATATTAACGTACATCATCTCTTGTTTGCGCATGTCCGGACCGCTGCCACAGCCGGTCCTGACCAACCCGAACCCTCTTCATCACCCGCGCGTGCTTCCCGCCCAAAACGGTCAGTGCCGCATTCATGCCCGGCTAGAGAGGACGTGACCTCTCACTGGTGCCGACATTGAAGCGGCGCACCAGCCGAGAGAGCGTCGCCCGCGCCGCTTTCCGGGTGTACGCGGCTGCTCCCTGTTCAAAGGTCGCAATAGCCGGCTCCAACATGCATGTAAAAAGTTCTTGGGAGTCCGTGCTACAGCTAGCTGTCCTCCCCCAACTCGTCAATCTCTTCCAGTAGTGCTAGTACTCCATGGCGAGATCCATCGAGAAGCAGGCGGGAAAGTTATCGTATACTCGGTTTGCGGTGAGTGGCATGTCGAGCGACCGTGTGGGGTCGAGCTGTGGAGGAGGGTGAGACACGAACACGACAAATGTGATTTAAACATTGGTTTTGCTCGATGGCGCGATCCAACGAAACAAAACGTTGGTTTCTCTCCGTTTCCATTTTTTCTCCGGAAAAACGGAAACTTTCCACTCCATTTTCATTCCTATTCCAAGGATGCCCCGTTATAACATTCCACCAAATACAAAGGAAAACTAACATGCATGCTGATGCATCTCAATGATTCACAGATCATAGCCAATATTTACTTCGCAACTAAAGAAAAAAGTTTTGAGAGCGTGTACGAAAGAAAAACTACTGATGGGGTCACTATGACTTAAACTCTAAACCCTAAACATGATTTAATTTCCTGGCCAGGTAGAAACTGTCGAAGGAAAGACGGCTGGCACCCTCGAATCATACGATGCTTTTGTGCAGTTCCACTAAAATCGACCTGAGCATCCCTGATGGCAAAGATATTGAAGAAGTGTGATTAGAATAATAGTACTGGCACTAGTTCATGAGAGATAAACTCATCACAAGTAAAAGCCGATAGAAGTAGAGAAAGATCGACATGGAGATGGAGCTATGACAGTGGAGCAAGCCGGCTCCAAAAGGAAGATGGACTACCTGGGACGTCGGGCTGTAGCTAGAAGGGCGGTTGGGACGCGACATCGTCCCATACCGCGGTGACCCCCGATTGGGACGCACTGACTGTGGGTTTTCTCCCTCGCCAATGTCGACCGCGTCTACGCAGAACATTGTTCCCTTCCCCCAGCTGCGGGATCAGGCCCGTCGTTCTACGTTTGTGAAGAGAGCAACCGAAGCAAGCAGACTTGTAGCTTAGGCTCCTGCTAGTGTATATATAGTGGTTTTCTTTTTCTCCCCATATCAATCATTTTATATTGCGTACATGTCATTCAAGAGTGAAATGATGGTTGCTTCTTCCGAATAACTTATTGTGCGATTTGACTGCTCCTTAGTGGCCCCTACACGTACTCCCCCTACGTGTATGCAACAGTCACACGTACACATGGATGCAAAAACGTGCGCGACGCCCTAATGCATGCATGTCCGAGCACACGATGGAACCCACACGGTCACGCTCAAGTGCTCAACCTATACATGCATGCACACACATACTCAGTCAGGGTGAGCTAGTGACCGTATAAACACCGGAATATATATATATATATAGAGAGAGAGAGTGCAATGAGCGTATTATGAAGTCCACTGACCGTATTTTTACAAATATACAGTGACAGACAGTGTATTTATCCCGTTTGAAATTAAGCCATATTAACCGAAGAGGAGGCAGTATGGACTAGCATTACTTTGTTGAGTCCTGTCAACTTGCCGAACGAGGAGAAGGTTGCAGGACGGGAGAAGCTTGTGCGCGGTGGCTCACAGGACAAGGAGAAACTTTTGACTAATGCAAGCTCTCCCTCGCTCAGGTGGTGGACGTGCAACAGTTAATTCAGTGTCAGATTGCCAGAAGCATACACTATACTACTAGTGCTATTATTGTTTGACTTCCCGAATAGGCAAACATCCAAGCACAAAGTTTACAAGTACTAGTACTACTACTATAGTCTATAAAGGTACGTACTATACTAGTACTAGGAACCGGATGGAGGAGCGTCTGCACTCTTATTATAATTTTAAAATGTGATAAAGCAATCTTCAACACATTTGGTTCTCTTCGAGGGTTCTCGCATGTGATAATGGAAGTTGATTGCATGGAACACTCGCCACAATTCTCGCTTAATTCTGGCTCATATCCTGTTACAAATAGTAGCGCTCGGTAATATTTCCTCCTTTTTTGTTATTCAGCATGTAAACAGGTCAGCAAACCTTGCGGCGCATCTTTGTGCGAACCGTGCTTGCTGCACTTTGAATGTGGCTGAGAGCTGGCTTGATGAAACACCTCGCTTCCTACTTCTTTTTTTGCGGGGTACCTCGTTTCCTAGTGACCAGTGTCTTGGCTAATCGTCCTAAGAATGCTTATATATGAATAAAGCTCTCTCATTTACCCGCAAAAAAGATTAAGCCATATTAACCGGAAAGGAGGGAGTATGGACTAGCACTACTTTTTGGTGTGTCCCGTCAACTCGCAGAACGAGGAGAAGCTTGCAGGACAAGGTGAAGCTCGCTTACGCCTTTTGACTAATGCAACCTACCCTCGGTGCACATGCATCAGTCCATTCGGTGTCAGATTGTCAGAGACATACACTGTAGTACCCAACATGCGGAGTATCATCATTGTTCGACTTCACGAAGAGGAGAAGAGCCAAGCGCAGTAGTACGAGTAGTACTACTACTAAACCGCATGGTGGAGTGTCTGTACTCTTATTTTTTTATCTCTGATAAAGTACACGTTTATTCCGGAGAAGGGCGGAAAACGGCAGCCCAACATGTAATGAATGATATCGATCAACCAACCATGCTCGAATATATCTTGGCCTCCGTGCGAGCCCGTCTGTGTGTTCTCGCTCCTCGTCCCTCTCAAGGAACGACGGGTTGGCCCGTTGCCGTCAATTGAGATCGGTTTGCTCACACTCCTGTCCCACATGTCAGTGATATGCCAAGAGGAGGTGCGTTGACCGACTTGCCATACGCGTACTTGGTTTTGCACCTTCATACTACTCCTCCCTCCGTCATAGTTTACAGGGCACGCTTCATTATGATTCATTTCTCTCAATGCATTTCCACCACCAGAGAGACTTTAGACGTGTTTGGTTTAATGCTCAATTAATTAGGGTGTGGTAACCGCAATCAAGTCCAGAATTTTCTCTCCATGTACTGTACTACTACGGAGTGGAGTAAGTGCATGCATGTGTGTACCCGGGGTGGAAGCACTGCATGCATGTGTGTATGCATTATTCCCTCTAGTAATAGACGCCGTGCTATAACTACCAATGCCATTTTTCAGGCCAATCGCTAGTCGCCTTGGTCCGACAGATTTTATTTTCTTTTTTCTGAAGCACGCTGTATAAACAGTGACGGATGGAGTAGTATGAGCGGATTCAAAGAAGAGCGTATTGATGGTTGCTTCTTCAAAGCAACTTACAGTAGAAAGGTGGGGCTTATGATTTGACTGCTCATTACTCACTATTAATGCGGCGCAACGACCGGGCTGAGTCTCCCATGCGGTTGTGCATTACCCCCTCGGTTCTTAAATATACTCCGGAGTATTTTTCTTTCTAGAGATTTCAACGAGTGACTACTCAAATATTTGTCTTTTTAGAGATTTCAAATGGACTGGCACATACGGATGTATATAGACATATTTTAAAGTGTAGATTCACTCATTTTGCTCCGTATGTAGTCACTTGTTGAAATCTCTAGAAAGACATACGAAGCAAAATGAGTGAATCTACACTCTAAAATATGCCCGTTTGAAATTTGTAAAAAGATAAATATTTAGGTAGGAACGACGGAGTATAATTTTGTGGATGGCACATGGACCCGGATGATGAAGAGGCTTCTGGCAATGCAATCAACCTTCCATCATTTGTTTACATAATTGACGTACTATACAAATAATTTTCCAGCGACATGAAATTGTACAATGGTGTGAGCTTTCAGCTTTTGTTTCGCGTGTCTTGCCATCGATGCTCTTTCGGAAACAATAAAAAAATAACTTCCTTGCTAATGCATGTAAATTATTAGCAGATCAGAGCTAATAATTACATCGCAACTGAAGACAGAGTTGTGAGAAGGTGTTAAATTAAAATTGATCCATGCTTTCATTGGCAGCAACGTCCCCCCAGCTCTGTCTAAATCAACAAGGCATGTTGGGAAAAAAGTAGCTGTCTGGAGCATGCAACATTCCGATCATTTTGTTCAGTTCCACTAAAATAGAGCTGAGAGTGCCTGTTCCAAAGATATTAAGTGTGATTACGATAATAGAGGACTGCTGATGAAGCAATAAACACACAAATAGAAGCCGGTCACCTTTGCAGTCTCTCTTAAGACTAACTAGTTGGAGAAGATTAGGCTCGAAGTTGGATGAGGAGGATAGAGCAAAACCAATCTCCCTTTGTGCAGTCACACTAAAATGTAGAGACGTTGTCCGTGTGACATTTTAGTACAACTGCACAAAACAATCTTCAGAAAAAAGTCATTTGTGTAGTTCACCAAAAGGTCGCAATAGCAACAAGGTGAAATGGATAGCCTTGTTTGCAAAAAAAGAGGTAGAAAGGAAACAATTACTGGCCAATAACAGTTGATGACACATGCGACGACAAAAAAGAAGCATATTCCTTGTCTAAGGGAAGATAACAACACGGTTGTGTTTGTCCAAAACGGTGTGAGGACGAGAATGCAATATGGAAAGTACGCCGGATGAGCTGCGTTTTGGGCAAAGAACTATGGAAGATCCACATGCAGCGACGTGGGAAGACGGGCAGTGGAGCAAGGCCGGAGGGGATACTTGGAGGTCATCGGGATGTAACTAGGTGAGCGGTGGCGGGCGGAATCTGCGAGCAGGTGGCGTAGGCCCTGCCGCGTCGGAGCTTGGTCAGAGAGAACAGCGTGTACCGCAGATCGGGATGTGCTGCCTCGGCATCGTCGAACGGAGAAACGATGCACTTCCTCAGAGAGAGAGGGGCCACCGCACTCCCTTTCCCCCGGCGGACGGGATGCGGCCGGATCAGTGACCAATGGTGAGAGAGAGAGAGAGGCCACCGCAGCCTTGTGTGAGATACTCTGAAGAGCGACAAACCAGGCAGGTAGGCTCCATTGTATATAGTGAGCGGACTACATTTTTCTCCATAAAAATCTTTTTATATTCTGTGTACGTGCCATTGAGCGCTATAACTTTATTTAAAAATAACGCGGCAACGCGTCAAGTCGAACTTTGTTTCGTGCATGCGTGGTACACGACCTCCCTAGGTAAACAACCGTTACAGGCGTTCAAATTAGCACGTGGGCTGCCATTTCGTAAAGAAATGAGCTCCACCATGTACCCGCGCGGGTGTGGCTGGGCACAAAGCGTGAGTACGTGAATGGTGCACCTATTCTCTTCTTGTATATGTACACCACCTACGTGGGGTTGTGTGAGTGAGACACAAACCTAGAGAGATATAGTGTGTGGGTTCTTGAGAGTTTTTTTGGGGGGGGGGGGTCAATCAAAAAATGTAACATATGCAATGTGTGTGAAATAGAGTCCTGGATATAACATATGTATAGAGGGGGCGATCCACGAGAAGAGAGTGGAGGTATCATCGGCTTGAGGTGTCCATAGAATCGAAGAGAGGGATGATGATGTGTGTGTGTGTGCGCGCGATCGATAAAGAGTGCCATCGAATTTGTGTGTGCCCACGTCAAAGATATAGGGTGGCTGGCCTACTGGAACGTGAGAGGGGACATGTGCAGTTTGTCTCTGTGGCATGGATACCTACCTGCAGCGCTCGACTATCGATGTGTGGTGGAGAATGAGGGAGGCCCAATTAACTATAGAGGTACAATGGCTGGTATATGTGTGGAGCAGGAGAGAGGCCTACCTCATGTATTAAGGAGATCGATCTGCCTCATGTATTAAGGGAGATCGATCGGCATCCATGCATATGTGTAGGAGAGGAATAAGGTTGGGAGAGAGACAGAGCTAGAGTGTTGGAGGGGGTGGTAGTGGAGTTTCTTCTAACAAATGGTGGGATAGGCTTGCTAGACAAACGGAGTGCACACCCACAATACCAATAAGAGAGGAGATGGCTGCTTGTTGTCTGTGCACGTGCGTGTGAGAGACGGGTCAGGAGGCATGCATGAATGATGATGGGGGACGATGTGGCTGTGGTAAGCAGATGTAACTACATAGGAATATCAATCGCCCTTTGTTAGATAAAGGAGAGACATAACTTGTGAGGTACGTCGATCGATGGGGGGGTAGTTAAAGTCGATCTAGGTATATGTTGGGAGATCAATCGGTATACATGCATGTGTGGTAGAAGCAAATGAGGCACGAGGAGAAGGATAGAGAGAGAGGGATGCATGTAGGAGGTGGTACGAGAGGCATACTATATCGAGGGGGGGGGAGTGTGCGAGTACAAGAACGATGAAAAGAGTGGTGGGAGTGAGGCATGGACGGTGACAAGAGAAGAGGGGAAGCTTGTGTTTGTGCTAGGCACACCTGGCTAGAGAGGCATATCGATCGATGTGTGCCGTAAAGAAGGAGCTGGGGGGCCTACACACACCGTGGATGAACGACCTAAAATGAAAAGACGAATTTGCGCGATGGAGCTAGAGAATGCTGAGGGAGGGTGAGAGGGATGCGGGCGTGTGCATGCACAAGAGAAAGTTAGCGCTAGCTACAAAGATATGAGGGTTGTGTGGGTGTAAAAGACGAATAGAGAGCATATATACTTCATTATAAAAAGCGAATTCGGATATTTGAAGAATTTATCATAGTGTTTTAAACCGACGCATGTGTGAATATATATAACGGTGATACACATGGTGTGGTTATGAACATGTTATACTACATTTAATATATTTTATCTGTACTCTTATAAAAAAAGGAGTTGTTGATGATGGTGTGCCTGCCATCCTGCATTATAGGCCGTCCGATTTATATCTGGCGGATAGCAAGGAAACTATGATGGTTGAAGTTGGCAACAATCATGATTGTAGATTCTTATTGAAATAGAGAAACGAATTCAAATTTAGTTCGAATTGCAGCGGTAGTATAGACATTTGGAATGCACTAAAATGTTGGTATGAGTAGGTTACATGCATTATACAGCAAGTGAAAAAATTTAATCGGACATAACATGGATTCATACTCCCTCCTTCCATCTATATTGGGCGTAATGAGATTTTTAAGGCCGCCTTTGACTATTGACAAGATTAATAGTACATGACACGCACAATGTGAAAATTATATCATTGAAAGAACCTTTCACAGACGAATTTAACGGTGTTCTTTGTGTAAGTTGCATGTCATATATCATTGCTCTAATATTTGGTCAAAGTTAGCATTGAAAAACGCATTAGGCCCTATATAGATGGAAGGAGGGAGTAGCTTTGAATAGCATTTGTATAGTAAAACGGGGCAAGACTCTCTCTTTGTGTCGTGTGAATAGTTTTGTTTTTTTGTTTTCTTTTTGGTTGAGGGAAGTGCGAATTCATTTGGTACGCACAAGTAAAATATTACTACACGTTAGGCTTGTCCCTAATATTCAACCCGCGTCTTGTTATATCCCGAAAATTCAGATATCGTGCTCCCAAAACTGGCGCCTTCACAACCCGCGCCTTGCTATCCCAAAATTACAACGCACGCGAAAACTCCCTCCAGCCGCCAAATCCCGACACGCGAAATCCCCCTTCTAACCCTGAGCCGAAAGGGCTGCTAGTTCAAATCGGTGGGGGGTACTTTTGTAACACACCCTACATTTTGGACAAGCGCGTCCCTAAGTCATGCTTCACCACCTCCCACCCCCCTTTTCGCCATTCGAAATCCCAGGCCACCATAACCTCTCCGCTCCAGCCACGAAACCCCACCCTCCTCCGTCCGCCACATCACCGCTGCCGAGCCGGAGCCTCTTCCCCGACGACATCGTCCACCGCAACAGCTTGACGTCCCTCGTCCACCTCCCCGGATGAGGATCCGTCGTCCATCTCGCCATCCCGCCGGTTCAGCCGCCCCGTCCTCCACCTCCAAGGAGCTGCTCCGACGATCGCCTCGTCTATAGCGGCTGCTTCATCCCCATAGCGCCGCCTTAACCTGCTCCACCGGAACCGCAGCATCCTCACCGACTCCTCAAACGAAGCCGAGGCCTACTTGGCGCCACCAAAGAGGTTGTACACTCATCGCATCGCACCTTCTCCTTAACTCGACCTCCCAGCGCCGACGGTGCTCCACCCCGCACCCCCATGGAGCGGCTACCTTGAAGTCGGCGCCGCGAGCGACATCTCCACGGTGGCTCTCCCCCAGTGCGAGGCCCCTTTGACGGCAGCGTCCATACCAGCCGGATCTGTTGCTGCTGCTCCAGCTCTCGCTCGCGCTACTGCTGCTGCTCCGGCTCTCGCTCGATCGCTCGCTCGCCCAGCTGCTGCTGCTCTCCCCCTCACTCGTGCTGCTGCTCTGCTCCAATTAAGCCACACTTCAGTCGACTGAATCGACTTTTGGGTCAGCCGATTTTCAGGGGTTGGCGGGCTCGCCGGAGTTAAGGAAGACCACCCGCAGCGGGGACGGGGGCTCACTGGAGAGGTAGCCCACTATCTATCTTAGGGTTCAGGGTGGGGGCGGGGGGCCTAGAGGGCTGGCCGGGGCGGCTGTGGCGAGTTGTTTCGGGGCGGCAAGGCGGCGCTGGGGCCGGCGGTGGCTGGCGACTCAGGGGGGTGCAGGTTGAAGATGAACTGCAGGCCCTTCCTAAACTACATGTCAAGTGCCTCTCCGCTACCATTGCGTTCAGTTTTGACAGTAGCATTCAGATTCCACAGTAAATTTTAGTTTCGATAGTTAAGTTTAGAGTCAACAGTTTTTACCTCATCTGTTGTAATCAGGTGGTTTTTGGTGATGTTAATTTTACATCCATTTTACATCATCTATTGGAGATGCTATTAGAATCCCACTTGAGATTGACGATGTCTGTCTTGTGCTGCTTCAGCCTTGACGTCTTACGGCTCACCGGAGCTGCTCCAACGACAGAACGATCCATCACAACAGAGCAGTGCCCTGGACACCGTCTACAGATTCCTCAGATCTTCCTCCACACCTCCGACAGCCACCTCTGCCTCAACTGCTTCAGTGACCAACCCAATGATGCTGAGGTCGATACGGTACGGCAAAGAGGTTGTACACTTGTTGCATCACTTATTACTATACATTCACGTCGATCCATTAGGGCTATTTTGGTTCAACGGAAAAACGTCGATCCACTAGTTGTTACCATCACTCTAAATTTCTACATGCTCTCCTTACATAATCTCACATTTTTTTTCGTATGCATGTCAGATATTGTACACAGTCATGCTGAACATGTAGAGAAAAAGAGAAGAGTTTTGCGCGGCAATACAATGTCATGTAGACATCGCTCCATGGTGGGTTCAATGGCAAACCCCCCCCCCCCCCCACCCCTCTCTAGATTGTAGTCCAGAGGAAGATATCTATTCTAAGGCGGATTTAGACGCCGCCGACCATTCCTATTTA
The DNA here is from genome assembly GCA_963921465.1 of Triticum timopheevii. Lineage (NCBI taxonomy): Eukaryota > Viridiplantae > Streptophyta > Magnoliopsida > Poales > Poaceae > Triticum > Triticum timopheevii. The sequence goes on from OY997272.1 coordinate 194,188,387, forward strand.
CTCCCCAAGGTGTTTGCTCTACCTTGGCATGATGATGTTAGTCATATCATGCATATGTTGCCTTGCAGTGCCTACTTTTGACATCTTATATGTCATCTGCTTAGTTTAGACATGTTCTATAATGCCACTTGTTTAGTTTCTATATCATATATGGGAATTATGCATTCTCATGTCTTTTAGCCAGCCATAATATATGTGAAATGTGCAATGCCATCCTGTTTAACTAGGCATCATATATTTGAATGATATCTTGCCCATCCTTTTCTTCATTACATTTCCATTTGTCGACAATGTTTGTACATTAAACTACTCTTCCTATGAATCAGCCATTTGGGTGGGAGATGGAAAAATCTGGAGTGAAAACAAGGTCTTCAGAGCAGACAGTGCTACATGTCGAAGCAGATCTCTTGTTGGGTCCCGATAGCTCCTCAGAGATGGATTCAGAGACAGATGTGCAGTTCTATTCCCCCACTGAGGTGTATGCTCTAACTTGGCACGGTTATACTGCTCATATCATGCATACGGTGTCTTGCATTGCATAGTTTAGACATCATATAAACAATATTCAACACCATGTTCTTAGTTCAGACATCATATCGAATGCCCTCTATTTAGCATATAAATCACATATGTGAATTAAATGATGCGATCCTGATTACTTAGATAACATGTAGGTGAATTATGTCATGCGATCCTGTTTAGTTATTCATCATATCTTCGAATTATGTTATGCTATGCTATCCAGTTTAGATAGACATCATATATGTGAAATTATGTCATGCTATCCGTTTTAGTTAAACAATATACATGTCAACTATTTCATGCCCTCTTCTTTCCACACTATCTATTGCATCTGTCTCTCATACAATGTCTGTACATTCAACTATGTTTCCTGTTTATCAGCCATTTGAATTGGAGCGGATGATGCCAGTATCTAGCGGACTAAAAACACGGTCTTCAAATAAAACAGTGCTACCTCTTGGTGGAGATAGCACCCCGGTTGTACATGCACAAGAACCAGCCCTACCACACATAACCCAAACTCTCGCAGATTGTACCCCTACTGCGATGGATAGAGAACCAGCTTCACCCAATCTAACTCCAACCCCAGCCGATAGTAACCCAGTTCTTGTTGACACAACACCATCTCCACCACAGAGCTCCCAAACAAGAGCAGTTAGTAAGGCGGCTCCAGTGCCCAAAGGGCCAGTACTATCACGGCGAACCCCAACTCCACCAATTAGTACGCCTATTCCTGTGGAGGAAGCACAACCAGCTAGTCATAGTTTAGAATCTATCGCATTTGATGTTGTTAAATCGTATGTGCGTATCTTCCCATCTTGGAGATATTATCCTGAAGATGAAGGAAAATGCTAGTTGCAGGTGTTTATCTAGGAGTTATGTGTAAGTAATGTTATTTGTGGCAATTACTTTGCTTCGTCCCATACATCCTACCTCCATGATGGTTATAATACAACAAATTTTCCCATTTTTCTCTATAGAGAAGGACCGATTTGGAAACTCAGGATGAGGTAACCTATGCTAATACCTCTGCTATCTTCAAGAATGCTTGGTGGCATTATCGGAATTACCTGAAGAAAACGTACTTCACCGGCAAAGAAACTCATCAAATTCCCTAACGTTCTCTTCAGACACATTTACTGGACGATGACTGGGAACGCCTTGTTCTGTACTGGTCCCGAACCAAGAATGTGGTAAGGTCTATGAGCTCATTTTCTATTTTTAAATATTATATTCTTGTGTCTTACTGTACTCTGTTCATGTAGAACCAGTGCCTAAACCTGAAGAACAACTGTTCTAATTTAAGATTCCATTGCTATCATAGTTCAAAAAGCGCTAGGCGTTAATTGTGTGTTTTGCCACCGCCTTGCGCTTTACTGACCAAAGCGCATGCTTATGCGCAGTTATGCACAGATTATGCGTTGTCATGCGCAATGCGTTTTGCCAACGCCTAGAGCCTAGGCGCGCTTAAGCGCTCGCTTAGGCGTTCCTTTTTTAACTATGATTGCTTTGCTCTTGTATCACTGTATTTACTCATACAAACTTATTTTTAAATTGAAGGATCCAATCGAAACTCCAATGGCACAGCAGGTATGTTCACGCATGTTTCTTTAACAGGTTTGCTCTTATCAATAGCTCTGTTGATTTCAATTTCAATTGTGTATACAGTTGACTTTCATATCATGCACATTACTAGCATCACAATAGAGCCAATAGTGTTGTTGTACATGTAGACCCATGGTACCCATCTGAAATCTTGTTGTGCCGTGTAGTTTCCCACGCTTTGTATTCTTTCACTGATGCTTTGTCTTGAACTGATATGATTTGAACCGTGTCTCTATTTTGATTTGGCAAGACAATGCAGTGACCATAGGACATAGATATATGTTTGTTTGATGCTTTTATTATGTACTAGTACTTGGCAATAGAAGACTTGGTAGTTTAATCATGTCCACCTTACTAATGAACTGGTTCAACGAAATGAGTTTCATACACTAGTACATGCTAGACTTGTTATGTGTCTGCTTGTTTCTTCTTTTAGAATGCTGACAGAATATTGGGGAAGAGTGCCTTATTAAGCAATGGTAAAGGAAGTAATGCAGATAAGGTTTAGAATAGTGACACATCCTTGTTGGTCTCTAACAAAGCTGATAAAAAAACTAAGGAAGACTATCTTGAAGACAGCAAGACAACCCCAAAGTCCTGTCTTGGTTTAGTGTTCGAGTTACTAGCCACTACCGCTTGCACAAGCTATTCAAACTCACTATATGAATCAGTTCGGTTTCTTGAGTCTCAACTACAAGCTGAAAGACATCGATCAGTTGTGTTGCGACAAGAAGCGGAAGGATTGCGGAAGTCCCTGGAGCATTCAGATGCATACTTTCTGGTGCAATAGCAAGCGTTGGAGGATTTTAGCGCCAAACAGGACAAAGTTAATCAGCTTGCTAAGCTTATTGCCAGCATGGTGGATACCCATGATAACATTTCTTGAGCTCTTCTGAAGTTTTTTCAGTTATGCTCTTGTTTTGCTGCCGCGTTTATTTGTACTGGTGGCCAATTTTGACGGCCAGTGTATGTAATGTGCTGCTTTGTTCCCTATATTTGCACTGGTGGCGAACTTTGATGCCCAGTGGATGTAATATGTGTAATAGCGGTAATATGCTAGCGTTAATTGCTTGCTTATTTATTTCCTTATTGTCTTGTTTAGTTGTTTGCTTGTAGTCACTACAGTTCTTTTTCTGTTTTTTTCTAGTGACCACAATAGCCCATTTTTGGTAACTAGGACAAAATAATCATGGCAGCACATGGACTGTTGTAACCATGGGCCTCCTGCAGGCCGTATGATCCATGGGCCTTCGTCCGGCCGTAGGATCCATTGGCCTTCTATACGGGCCGTAGGATCCATCGGCCTTCTATACGGGCCTTAGGGTGAATGGGCCTTCTACGGGCCGTAGGGTCCATGGGCCGTCTACGGGCCGTACGATCCACGGGCCTTCTACAGGCCATACTATCCATGGGCCTCATACGGGCCGTAGGATCCATGGGCCTTCTACGGGGCGTATCATCATTTCGCCAATCATGGGTCGTACTATTCGTGGACCATAACGGGCTGTTAATAGGCCGTATTTGATAACTCTATGAAAACAGCCCAACGGGTTTTTTTGACATGAAAACGGCCGAACGTATTAATGGACCACAAACGGGCCGATTGTAACGACGGGCTGAATTTGGCCCACAAGCAGAAAATGACAGTAATGGGCCGTATGTAACCGAATGCTGCAGATGAGCCCAAGAATCAATGGGCCCTGAGAAGGCCGAAAGATAACTTGGGCTGGAAACGGCCCAATGGAATAACGGGCCATTAATGGGTATAAAGTGATACACTGTTCATTACGGGCCAGTTTCACCACGGGCCGTTAATGGGCCAAGAGTTACAAAGGTCCTCATATGGGCCGAAAGAAGTCATGGGCCACACATGGGCCGGAAGTTAAAACTTGCTGAATCATATTGGACGGCCCAGATGACGCTACTGGGCCTAATTCGGATAGGGTGTAACGAGCCCTGGGTTAGCGGGCTGTAAATGGGCTATATGCGAACATGCCGTTAACAGGCTTTCCGTGGGCCGGCCCGCCACCTTTTGACCAAGTCAAACGGGCCGGCCTTTTCATAGGAATGGGCCTCTGTAGGGCCGTGCCACGTGTCGCCGTATCATAGGCTTCTTGGGTCCAATGAGCGGATGGCATCTGTCCCAACGGTGAGCCGACACGTGTTTCCTCCAGCCAGTGATGATTTTACATGTGGAAAATCCCCATTGGTCGGGGCGGTTAACAGGTTATCGGATCCAAAACCCGACCCGATAGCTTAACGGCGTTCCGTTACGGTGAATGCCACATGTCGGTCACCCTTGACGAAAGCACTTCTGTGACGCGCGATTTATCGCCATGGAAGTGGACTCTTCCGTGACGATAATTTTGGTAATGTCATGGAACACTTTTACGACAGCACAGGTATGACTATCTTGATTCGGTCATAAAATTGTCATGGATGTACATGCATGACAGAAAATGCGACCTACTGTGACAAACACGTATCATCACGGAAGTGTATTTTTTTGTAGTGAATCCCCAACACAACAGACACAAGCGTCGCAACAATGGCGATAACGCCGAAGACACGGCAGTCAATGCCGGATTCAGTGGCTCTAAGTCCGGTCAGTGGGAAAAACCAATCAAAAGAAACAATCTGGGCCCATCTAGTCTGGACCGCATACTCGATCCTCGTGTCAAATTCATGGCACCCCCGATAAACCAGCCAACCACACTGAGGGAGTCCTTGATTAAGGGGTCCTCGGACAACCGGACTATATATTTTGACCGGACTGTTGGACTATTAAGATACAAAATTGAAGACTTCGCCCATGTCCGGATGGGACTCTCCTTTGCGTGGAAGGCAAGATTGGCAATTTGGATATGTAGATCTCCTTCTCTGTAACCGACTCTGTGTAACCCTAGCCCCCTCCAGTGTCTATATAAACCGGAGGGTTTAGTTCGTAGGACAAGGACAATCATAATCATAGGCTAGCTTCTAGGGTTTAGCCTCTACGATCTCGTGGTAGATCAACTCTTGGAATACTCATATCATCAAGATCAATCATGCAGGAAGTAGGGTATTACCTCCATCGAGAGGGCCCGAACCTGGGTAAAACATCGTGTCCCCTGCCTCCTGTTACCATTAGCCTTAGACGCACAGTTCGGGACCCCCTACCCGAGATCTGCCGGTTTTGACACCGACATTGGTAGTAACCCCCTCTGATTCTATGTATATCATGACCAACAGAGAATGTTCAGTGTTCAAACAGGCCGGCAAGTTGAATGCCGAAAACAAGGAAAAGGGGCTGCATAGCGATGACAACGAGGAGCCCCGGCCGTCGAACACAGGAGGACAGAAGAAATTTCCTCCCCAAGTGAAAACGGTAAACATGATATACGCAACCCATATTCCCAAGCGGGACCGGAAGCGTGCACTAAGGGACATCTATGCGATGGAGCTAGTCGCCCCAAAGTTCAACCCATGGTCTTCTTGTCCGATCACTTTCGATCGCAGGGACCGTCCGACCAGCATCCGTCATGGCGGTTCGGCCACGTTGGTCCTCAACCCCATAATTGACGGATTCCACCTTACAAGAGTCCTTATGGACGGTGGTAGCAGCCTAAACCTGCTCTATCAGGATACAGTGCGCAAAATGGGCATCGATCCCTCAAGGATCAAACCCACCAAAACCACCTTTAAAGGTGTCATACCAGGTGTAGAGGCCTGTTGCATAGGCGCAAATCACATTGGAAGTGGTCTTCGGATCCTCGGACAACTTCCAAAGAGAGGAGTTAATCTTTGATATCGTCCCTTTCTATAGTGGTTATCATGCACTACTAGGACGAACCGCATTTGATCGATTCAATGCGGTGCCACATTACGCCTATCTCAAGCTCAAGATGCCCAGACCTCATGGGGTTATAACAATCAATGGAAACACAGAGCGCTCCCTCCGTACAGAGGAGCAAACTGCGGCCCTCGCAGCAGAAGTATAGAGCAGCCTTCTTAGGCAGATCTCCAACTCGGCAATAAGGCCCCCGGACACCGCTAAGCGAGTCCGATGTACTCTGCAACAGGATCGTCCGGAGCTCGCCTAGCAATTCGGCCTCTGTCCTAGCCCCAGTCAAGCGGTGAAATTTGTGCTACGCGTACATAATTACGCACTTAAAATACCATGGGCATAGGCGGAGGCACGGCTACAATAGCGTCCACTGCGCGGCTCAAACCGACCCAGGACCCGTACACCTTCCCTTTTTTTTGTTTCTTTCAGGTCCCTATTCTCTGGAGGCTCTTCCGATAGCCTGATTATCGGACCCATCACGGGACGGAAACACCAAGGAGGCAAGGAGCTTTGATGTACAGAGGAATCCCCAGGTGGTCTCTGATAACAATCGCTATACCTGTTTTACATAACCACACGAAGCTCGCCTTTGGTCAGGACATGTCAAATAGTCCTATTTTTCTTATCGCACTGCTTGTATACATACGCCTTGACGTATTATTCAAATAACAATGGAAAATAATGTACAGAGTCAGCTTATTATTACATTTCTTTATCTTTTTCCTTGACTGCTTATTTATTGCAAATTGCACCCATATATTTTGGTACGTCGAGTCCGCCAGGGGCTTCAGTGTACCCCATAACACGGCAAGAAAAGTCCGAACACTTTCGACAATGCGGCACCCCAAACTTATAGCATTATATGCATCAGCTCCGAATCATGTCTTGGGTCAATAGTTGGGTTTGGCCGGCTCCCATGTTTTGCTACCTGATGTTCCGCTACATCGGCTAAGGTGGCACAGGGAGAACTACTGCGATTATGTCCCAGTTCTTCCGGACGAGCACCTCAGTAGAGAAAGCCGAAAAGTGACTATCATGATGCGGCGAGAGCTGGTCGCGGTTTGAGAGGTCTCAAATCCTTAAAGATTTTTTCCACTTTGGGCGAGGAATCGGCCTTGTCCAATTTAGGCGTGTATAGCGCCCCAAGTTTGGTCTTCCGAATACTAGGGGCTACGCCAAAATTTAAAATTATAGACTTCTATGGCTAAGTGAGAGTGAAAAAGCTGTATAGTCTGATTGCCTTGTTCGTTGCGCTAAACACCTCCTTAAAGGACCAAAAATTTGGATAAAGAGTGTTTAGATTTATCCCGAACACCCCGGTACTAGTTACATGGGGGCAGAAGCCGATGACTGGCCAACTCTCAGATTTTATAAAATGGCTGCATAGAAGGTAAAATTTTAAATCAACAAGCGTTATATAGCGCAAATGAACTCATTTTCATATTACAGAATCAAATGAGTACATTCATTCAAATATTACATCCTTAGCACATTCCTCCGCCACAAGGCGGGCGCCCTTCAGGACACTGTCATAATACTTTTCGGGGTGACGGTGCTCCTTGCCCTTCGGCGGCCCCTCCGTGACCAGCTTCTCGGCATCCATCTTCGCCCAGTGCACTTTCGCGCGGGCGAAGGCCCTGCGCACCTTCAATGCAGACTGACCGCTTTATGGCTTCAAGCCACGAGCAGGCATTTACAAGCCACTTCACGAGACCAAAGTAGCTGCTGGGCAAGGGCTCGGCAGGCCACATCCGGACTGTAAGGTCCTTCATGGCCAGTTCATCCGCCTTGTGCAATTCGACCAGTTGCTTCAACTGGTCACTCAAAGGCGTCGGATGTTCGGTCCGAATATATTGCGACCAGAACAACTTCTCTGTCGAGCTCCCTTCTTCGGCCTGGTAGAACTCCGCAGCATCTGATATGCTGTGCGGCAGATCTGCGAACGCTCCTGGAGAGCTCCGAATTCGGGTAAGTAAAAGGAAAGTCTCCTTTACATGCTTGTTTTGCATAATGAATGCCTTACCCGCCGCTATCTTCTTGGCCGCCTGAATCTCCTGGAGGGCCCTTTGGGCTTTGGCTTTGGCGTCTCGCACACTCTGGAGGGCCTCAGCAAGCTCGGACTCTCGCGTCTTAGAGTCACGCTCCAAGGACTCGTATTTCTTGATGAAATTCTGGAGCTCTTGCTGGACCTCATCGACACGGGCCTCTTGCTTCTCGCGCTCGGTGCGCTCCTTGGCCGCTTTGTCTTCGGCCTCGGACAGCGCCTTCTTCAGGGCCGCCACTTCGGTCGAGGCCCCTATTAAAGTTCATGATGCTTCTATGAGCTGAAACCATTTTTATTTATCAATATACAGACGGGGTATCACTTACCTTTGTTCTCCTCGACCTGCCTCTTCACAAGGCCGAGCTCTTCCTCGGACCGCTCCAGGTCCCGCTTCAGTCCGGAGACCTCCGCAGTACGAGCGGCAGCAGCCAGCAGCGACGCCTGCTTATTCACATAGACATATTCTGATAAGACTCCTGCGGATGTTGTTTGATCCTCTGTTCGGCCTTTCTTTTCGAACACCAAACAGAGCATCAGGGGATACCGTCTATACTGTGATAGTTTTCTACAATTTTATTACTTACCTCAAAGCCCATCAGGAGGCTGGCACAGGCTTCAGTTAATCCGCTTTTGGCAGACCGGACCTTCTCAATCACCATACTGATAAGAGTACGGTGTTCTTCATCAATGGAAGCGCCTCCAAGCGCTTCCAGCAAGTTGTCCGATGCCTCTGGATGGACAGGGGTCATCGGCACGGGCGACTTGCCGCCCTTAGGGAGAGGCTGGCTGCCCGTATCCGGAACCACTGGGGGTTCCAGAGCAGTATCCTGCTGGGGGCCAAACTTGTTGCGGCCCCCGTCATCAGAATCCATGGGGGTCTTCCCTCCCATGTGCCTGGCGTCTGGGATTTTGCCTTCGGGCGTCTCCAGAACAGTCTCCCCCTGGTCTGGCATCCTTTGAGACAACACCTCGGTGTCGTCCGCGCGCTTGGGGGAGGAGGCAGTCGGGAGTGAATCACTATTCATCGCCGACAGGCACAGAGACTCATCCGAAGAGGATACGTCGATGTGGGCTTTGGCCAGACTGCACGAGCATGTTTGTCATCATAAGAGGCAATAAAGCAAAACATACCGGGAGTATTATAGTGCCCGGATACTTACGACTTTGCCAGGGGCTTGGCCCTGGGCAACCACTCCTTGCCGTTGAAGGTGGCTGTGGTGGAGTGGTCCGGAGGGAGGGTCTTTCCTTTCTTGGACCCTTCGGCCTCCCCAGATGGGGCGGCCTTCCTTTTCATTTCCCCGGTTGGGGGAAGGGATTTCCTCTTCCACCTCCTTGTTTTCGTTGGAGGAGCGCACCTCAGTGTCTTCGGAAGATGAGTCTGATACAACCTTGCGCCGGATACCTTTCCTGGTCCCCGTGGCCTTCTTCTTGGCCTTCTTTTCCGGAACCTCATAGGGCGCCGGAAACAGCATCTCCGTTAAGACAGCCGATGTTGGATGTTCGGGTAATGGAGCTGGACAGTCAATCCGCTCCGCTATCGCTACCCAGTCCTGTTAAATTGGCATGGGGATTTAGATTCCTCCCGCGAATATGCTAGTACAAGGCACATCTTACAAAATGCAAAAACTTACCAGATTGGCGGGGCGCTTTGCGCTGAGTCCGCGATCCTCGGTTATGGGCTGTGGTACCTCGGTGGTCTTGAAAAGCACCTTCCAGACATTTTCGTGCATCGTGTCAAAGAGCTCTCACAGTGTCTGGTGTTCGGCCGGGTCGAACTCCCACATATTGAAAGCCCGTCTTTGACACGGAAGGATCCGGCGGAAGAGCGTGACCTGGACCACGTTGACGAGCTTGATTTTCTTGCTTATCATATTTTTGACGCATGTCTGAAGTCCGGTCAGCTCCACCGATGAGCCCTAGGCAAGGCCCTTCTCTTTCTAGGAGGTGAGCCGCATGGGGATGCCGGATCGAAACTTGGGGGCCGCTGCCTAGTTGGTGTCACGCGGCTCGGTGATGTAGAACCACCCCGATTGCCACCCCTTCACGGTCTCCACAAAGGAGACTTCGGGCCAGGTGACATTGGGCATCTTTCCCACCATGGCGCCTCCGCACTCCCCTTGTTGGCCGACCACCACCTTCGGTTTCACGTTGAAGGTCTTCAGCCATAGGCCCAAGTGGGGCGTAATGTGGGGGAAGGCCTCGCACACGACGATAAACGCCGAGATGTTGAGGATGAAATTGGGGGCCAGATCATGGAAATCTAGCCCGTAGTAGAACATGATCCCGCGGGAAAATGGGTGGAGGGGGAATCCAAGTCCGAGGACAAAGTGAGAGAGAAACACTACCCTCTCCTGAGGCTTCGGGGACAGGACGATCTGCCCTTCAGTAGGGAGCCGGTGCGCGATGTGTGCGGCTAGGTATCCGGCCTCCCGAAGCTTCATGATGTCCTCCTCCTTAACGGAGGAGGCCATCCACTTGGCTCCCGCCCCGGACATGCTTGGAATAGCTCTACGAAGAAGGTGAGAACTTGGGCGCTGGAGCTCGAGCGAAGAAGAATGGATGAGAAGAGGAATAAGAAGGCGTGGGTGAAAAAGGGGGGATCCTTATCTCTTTATAAAGGCGGTAGAAACCATGTGTCTCCCCACTTGCCCAGTAAACTCACTTATTCCCCAAGCGCCGTGTTGATGGCATGGTTGGGTTACCCACACCCGTATTGATGAGAATCCCGTGATAAGGGGACACAATCTCTGCTTCGACAAGATGTGCCAATAAAACCGCCTCACGATATGTGCGGTAGCTGGTTGAGAAAAACGGTTCGAATAATGACCGAGCCATGGCGTGATGTCACGCTGTGAAAAGTTGTCAGTAGATTAGATTTGTGGAATATTGTACTCACGTTGGTATGTGGAATTTGTTTTGCAGAGCCGGACACTATCCTTGTGTTCAAAATCTTCTATGGGGTATTCGGAGAAGGAACCCGCCTTGCAAAGCCGAAGACAATCTGCGTGCCGGACTCATCGTCATTGAAGCCTGGTTCAGGGACTACTGAGGGAGTCCTGGATTAGGGGGTCGTCGAACAGCTGGACTATGTACTTGTGTCGGACTGTTGGACTATGAAGATACAAGATTGAAGACTTTGTCCCGTGTCCAGGTGGGGCTCTCCTAAGGCAAGCTTGGCAATTCGGATATGTAGATTTCCTTCTCTGTAACTGACTCTGTGTAACCCTAGCCCCCTCCGGTGTCTATATAAACCAGAGGGTTTAGTCTGTTGGACAACAACAATCATAATCATAGGCTAGCTTCTAGGGTTTAGCCTCTACGATCTCGTGGTAGATCAACTCTTGTAATACTCATATCATCAAGATCAATCAAGCAGGAAGTAGGGTATTACCTCCATCGAGAGGGCCTGAACCTGGGTAAACATTGTGTCCCCCGCCTCCTATTACCATTAGCCTTAGAAGCACAGTTCAGGACCCCCTACCCGAGATCCGCCAGTTTTGACACCGATAGTGAGTTGTCACAACCCTAGCTTAGTCCTTACCTGTCATTGCTTAACCTTCCATGCATCATGTTAAAATATCTGAAACTTGAAATGGGGACTGATAAACCGTAGCAGCAAATGAAATTCAACTAGGGTCAAAATAAAATCTTTTTCAATGAACCCTAAATGCCCTTTGAAAATGTTCATGATCTCTGATAAAGGTGAAAATATCTGCCAAAAATGATGAACATATTTTTAGGTCAATTTTGGATTTTTGAATTAACAGAAAAGTATTATAATTGGAGCCATTTAAATGCTATATTTTTTTTTAAATGGTCAAAATATTTTAAAGTTATTTGTGGAGCTCTAGGATAATTCAGTTAAACCCCAAAATAGTTTTCAGAATTGATTAAAGTGATTTAGTGTCTAAACTAAATCAAACAGAGAAACAAAATAGAAAAAAAAAACAGAAGGGAAATTTAAAAAAAACCAAACTTACATTTAGCTTACCTATGCGGCCTGATACTGTAGCTGGCCGGCCCAGCCCACCTGGCGCTCCCACTCGTCGTCCACCTCGCGCCAGGAGGACGCGGGCGCATGCCCGACGCGCGCATGCCACCTCCTGCTTCCACCACGACGCCTCGGCCCTTCTAGCATCGCACGCGACCCCCTCGGTTCCCTGTCACTTTCCCCTCTCTCCCTGAACCTCCTCCCCTCCTCTATCTCTCGGCTCCAAGCGCGACCGAGAACCACCGTCGCTGTTGTTCGCTGTAGTCACAACCACTGCCTCCCCCTCGATCCTTGGACGTGTCCCAGAGCTCCTCCACGACCTTTTCTTCGTCTCCATCAAGCTACACATCATCGGGCTCCCTGCCTCGCCGTCACTCCCGTCGTCTTCAGCCTCGGATGCCTGAGATCGCCATCGCTCGGTCGTCATCTCCAACTCCTCCCCGAGCCCGCTTTGACGCCTGCTGCAACCGCCGTGAGCCCCTCTTTCTCCTACATCGTCCTCTCACTCATGCGCCTGCTGTTGCCCCGCCTATCAACCATGGCTGAGCTCGCCGCCGGCGTCCATGGCGCCACCGCAGCAACAGCTGCTGCCACCCATGTGTGAGCTCATCAGCGCACTCAACGCACCCCTAGGAGCACGTTGCACTCACCAGCTCCTCTCCTAGTGCACCGTAGCCCCGTTCCCTTCAATGTCTGAACTCCGGCCAATGCTATCAAGCTCGCAAGCATCTTCTGGCGTCCAAGTGTCCAACCACTTGCACCACTGGATGCCACGCTTCCCCAGCTACGTGCAGCACATCTCCGCCGTCAATTTGGTCGCCGGAGGACCAAATCCGAGCCCCTCCGCCGCGTCTGGCCTCGCTGGCATCAAGTCGCCAGCGGGTTTGACCCAAGTTGACCAGTGTTTGACCCCCTGGGTCACTAACATGTGGGGCCCAGCCCTGCTAATCACGTAGTTAGGGTTAGTTAATTTAGGATTAGACGCAGAGTCACTGACATGTGGGCCCCGTGTCAGGTTTAACCTGGACCGCACTGTTGACTTGCAGACATCACACAGATGTCATGCTGATGCAATTAACAATTTTCTGGATTAAAAATAATTCATCAAATTTTAGAAAATGTTTTAAATTTCTAGAAAATGTTTTAAATTTCTAAAAAATTATAGAAAGTAATCTGTAACTCCAAATGAAATAAATTATATATGAAAAATTATCAGAAAAATCCAATCTATCCATTTATGCTATTTTCATGCATGTTTGAACAACTTAAAGTTGCTATATAAGACAATTTGAATTAATGCATTTGAAATGCCTTATGTGGAGTTTCAACTTGAATGTTGTGTTCAAAGCAACTTCATTTAAATTGTTTCTAGTTGCATTAGCTCAAATCACAGCATGTTGCCATGTCATGAACATGCATCATACCGTTGCATCACATTGATTGTGTTCCCTCTTGTTTGCCAGTGTTTGTTCCCCCTCAGTAGACGTTGTTCCAACGATGAGTTCGATGACACCGATGAAGAGCTATTACTATCTTCAGAAGTGTCAGGCAAGAAACCCCCATTGAACATTCAGATACAATCCCACTCTCTCGCTCTTGCTCTCTTTTAATGCATTAGGACAACAATGTTTCAACTGTTACATGATGTGGTAGTTGAACCCCTTTCCTCTGCATGTCCTGTTTTTGTCATAGAAAATAGTTGAAACCCACTAGCATGAGTAGGATTTGTTTGAGCCATGATGTGCCTACTCATTCATGCTTGCTTGTTATGCCTACTATGCTTAGAGTTGTGTCAGGTCTGATTCATCTGGGATGGATTGGAATGGTGTGAACTTATCCTACTGTTGAGAGCTAAATGTGTGAACCCGATTTGGTAAAGGTAGCGATGAGAGGCCATGTAGGAGTACATGGTGGGTTGTCTCATTGAAGCCGTCCTCAGGAACCGAGTTCTGTGTTTGTGATCCAAGAACAGTTACTACCACGCGTTGGGCCCGAAAGCAATGGACCCTCTCGGCTTATTAATCGCCCTATCCTCTGTCTAGGAGTTGCAAGTAGTTTGTGGTGTTTGTAGTATATTGGAGGCCGTTCGCAACGCTAACCCTAGGGGTGGGCTATGATGCAGCAGGTATGTGGCACGGTGTACCGAGACACCCATTTGGTGCCTCGGGAACCCTGCACACATCGTTCGGGGCCGTAGTGGAAACCTCGGCTAGACTCCTTGCGGATGGAACCTGAATAGGCGATATACCTGGACTAGAGACTTGTGTGGTTACCCAGGTCGTGGCTGACACCCTCGCTGGGCATTCGCTTGAAGGTTGCCAGGTACATGTCGTGTAAACAGCGATGAGTGGTGAGAGCATGTGTGAAGAAGTACACCCATGCAGGGTTGACATGATCTATTCGAATAGCCGCGTCCGCAGTAATGGACTACTGGGCTGCTTATGCAGTTCATAGACAAGTGAAAGTGGATACACTAAAACTCACAAGATAAGCATGAGTGCTATGGACGGCCTTCTCGTAGGGAGACGGCAGCGGATCCATAGTGGTGTATTGATATGGTGAATATGTGGACTCGTGTGCGCCACCTCAAAGAGTTATCAGCAGTCGTAGCACAAGATAGCCACTGAGTGAAAGCTGGCTTGCTGCAGTTAAACTCCACCACCCCTTTCTTGACACTAATGCATATGTAGCTCGTTCTGATGTAAGTCTTGCTGGGCACATTTGTACTCAAGTTTGCTTAATCTATGCTTTTGCAGAGAGACTTCAGTCTCACTAGTAGTTCCACGTGGACTTCGACGTTTAGCTTGTTACCTCAGCTATGATTTTTTACCTTGGGAGGGTCTTTTAGATAGTCAAGCTTCTCAGCATTTTTCATTTGTAGTTGTCTGTACTCAAACATGTTATGCTCCTGTTGCTTGTATGCTCTGTATGTTCGGTCATGTGACCCATGATTGTAACTCGTATATGTATGACTCTTCGGAGCCTTCTAAATAAATACTTTGAGTCATAGAGTTTTGTTGTGATGCCATGTTGTATTTGCACATATCAAGCATAGTGTGTGTATGATTTTGAAATGCTTGGTATGTGTGGGATCCGAAAATCTAGTTGTTTATTCTTGGTAGCCTCTATTATGGGGAAATGTCTCCTAGTTCTACCACTGAGCCATGGTAGCTTGCTACTGCTCCAAAACACATGGGATAATCAGCATGTGTCCTTCTTTGCTCCTGTGTTTGTACCTTCGGGGAATTGTCACGCGTTGTTCCTTTAAGTCCTTGTAGCTTGCTATGACTTGGGTTCATAGGTTGATGACCGACACATGCATTGCTGGGTCATGTATGCCTGTCCTTGTAAGTTAGTGCCACCTTGGGTTTATGACTAGTCATGTCGGCCCGGGTTCTATGTCATATGGATGATAACGACACTATCATATATGTGAGACAAAAGGCACAAATGGTCCTGGGCCAGGTAAGGTGGCACCTGTGGGGATACTGTGCGTGAGTCTGCAAAGTGATATCATGTGTTACATGCTAGATCGGTGTGACTTAGGATCGGGGTCCTGTTGGTGTCAAAACTGGCAGATCTCGGGTAGGGGGGCTGAAGCTGTACGTCTGAGGATCAATGGTAACTATGGAGAAGGGACACGGTGTTTACCCAGGTTTGGGCCCTCTTAATGGATGTAAAACCCTACTCCTGCTTGATTATATTCGAGGGTATAGGGGTTACAAGAGTTGATCTACCTCGAGATCGATTCGGCTAACCCTAGAAAGCTAGCCTAGCAATGTTGTGATCCTGCCTCCGATCTAACCCTCTGGTTTATATAGACACCTGAGGGGCTTAGGGTTATAAAAAGTCGGTTTTATAGAAAGGAAGAATATATCCGGACACCTATACCTGCCATCCACGCATGTGAGAGTCCCCACCGAACACGAGAGATAATCTTCTGTCTTGTATCTTGACGGCCCATTAGTCTGGCCCACATCAATAGACCGGACGCCCGAGGACCCCCTAGTCCAGCACTCCCACAGTAGCCCCTGAACCTGTCTTCAACGATGATATATTCGGCGCCCAGATTGTCTTCCGCATTGCAAGGCGGGTTCCTCAAAGAATACACATCGGCTTTCCTCTGTAAAAGAATTGCATCTGTCTTTTCATAATGAACACAACCCTTAGCCGCGAAGGCAGGATGTATAAAAAAATAAGAACAATGTCTTTTACTGACAAATTTTTCGACGAAGCATCAGACCTGACCCTTCAGCATTTTGAACTGTTTTCACACCCCCGCGTTCCATGTTTCGAGGCCACGCCTCATTGGCATGTCCTGTGAAAATAGAGATCGTGCACACTTAATACGGGATTGCATATCAATGATATTTGGGTAATCCAACCATTTGTGGCGCACGCCTTCATTGGAAATAGGCGAGATTCAAGGCAAGAGTGGGGCGGTTGGTACTTTTACTGCCTATAAGAGGGAAAGGGACCCCCACTTTCCTCCCCACGCCTTCACATCTCCTCATCCTTCCAATCTCCCAAGCTCTCTGTGCCCGCAAAGTCTCCGTCTTTCTCACCCCCACCGCCACCTACTCCGACCATGGACGGAGCCGGCTCCAAGGGCAAGTGGGAGGCCTCCTCCGTGATGGAGAAGGAGATAACAGATCTCCGGAGTGCGGGGTACCTCGCCGCTGATATCAAGCACCGGCTTCCCCCCGAAGGTCAAGTCATTCCCACTCTGGAGCCCAGCGAACGTGTCGTCTTCCTTCCCCACATCCTTAGAGGGTTAGGTTTTCCACTCCACCCGTTCATCCGCGGGCTCATGTACTACTACGGGCTAGATTTCCATGATCTAGCCCCGAACTCATTCTTCCACATATTGGCATTCATAGTCGTGTGTGAGGCTCTCCTCCGCGTCCGCCCACACTTCGGCCTATGGCTCAAGGTCTTCAACGTGAAGCCGAAGGTGGTCGATGGGTAAAATGCGGACTACGGCGGAGCTATGATTAGCAAGCTACCGAACACCACTTGGCCGAAGGGGGCCTTTGTGGAGACCGTGAAGATCTGGCAATAAGAGTGGTTCTATATCACCGAGCCGTGCCGCCCTAATTGGGCGGCCATTCCGGAGTTCAGATCCGGACCCCCATGAGGCTCACCTCCTGGAACACAAAGGGCCTCGACTGGGGGTCCCAGACGGAGGTGTTCGCGCTCCAGACGCGCATTACCAACGTGCTGGGGAAGAATTTTGGTCTAACCAACGTGGTTCAGATCATGCTCTTCTGCCGCATTCTCACCTGCTAGTGCCGGACTTCCCCCATGTGGGAATTCAAGCCGGAGGATTCACGGACGCTACAACACTTCCTCGGCACCATGCACGAGGGAATGTGGAAACTGCTTTTCAAGGCGCAGAAGAGTAGCTGGCCAATGGAGACCGAAGACATCAGCCTCAATGTCACGTCCGGCCTCTCCATTAAGTATTCGATACCTCTAAAGACATACCTAGTATATATATATATATATATATATATATATATATATATATTTGATCTATGCCGAAGTCATCAACCCATCTTATGTTACAGGGCTGGACCAAGAAGTCGGGGTGGATCAAGGGTCCGGCTCCACTGCCCGAAAACCCAGTCACTCCTCAGCTAGAGAGATGCTGGTCCCGGCGCCTTATCAGCCGCCTAAGAAGAAGGCCAAGAAAAAGAGCAAGGGTCCCAAGAACGGGCCCTGCCGCAAAGGCCCTCCGGAAGCAATGTCCAGAGAGGCCGAGCCTGTCTCCTCCCGCGAGGAAGACGAGGATGAAGAAGAGGAGGAGGAGGATGGTGAGGAGGCAGAGAGCGACTACCCCCTCAAGCCGAGGAGGGGAAAAAGGACAGCCCTCGAGTCCCTAGAGGGGGTGACGCCCAAGAAAGGGCGAGTGATCCTCTCGGACAATTCTGACACGGAGTCCGAACACAGCCCGGGGCAGGTCCAAAGGGAGAAGCCCCTGGCCGAGACATAAGTATTAGAAACTCACTCATTCGATTATCTCTTTAGTCTGCCTTTGTCATGCTCAACTTCCTTTATGCTTTTCAGCCCTCCGCGCGAGATCCCAATCCCCTCTTCTTTGACGGGGAACTCATTAGCTCCTGGGGAGGCGGAGAGTGACAGCCCATCTCGCACCCTCTCTCCCCCTGCCATTGAGGACACCGAGGTGTCATCCCAAAGGCCATCTCCTGGCCGGGGAGGGGCGGACGAGACCGTCCAGAGGGCGCCCGAGGACAACACCTCGGACATTGTGGAGCGGGGCGTGGCGACCCCCACAACCATCAAGGGTGGAGGACTTCAGCAGTCCGGGCCCTCGCTGAACACCGTCCCAGAGACCAGTATGACACCGGGTTCGGATCAACATCCCCCTTCGAAGGAGAGTGGAGGAGCAGGAGCTCCTTCAGCGGCCTCTATCAATCCGGAGGCCGCTGACACTATGTGGGAGGCACTGGAACGTGCCTCCATCATAGAGGAACACTGCACCCTTATGGGTGCGGCTATGGAGAAGGTTCAGTCCGCGAAGAGCAGACTGACCGAAACCCTCCACAACATGCTAACAAGCTTTGAGGTAAGCGGCATAATATTCTTCATAAGTATTTTGTGTATATATGTGTGAGGCGAAGCCCATGTGTAGAGAGTAGCCCCTGAGACTCTGTCCGGATTAGAACAATCCGAACAGAGGATCATCAACAATTATATAGTGCATTGTGTTTGTTTTTTGATAGGCTTCGAAGCTGACGGCTACTGCCCAGGCCGCAAAAATTGCCGAGCTCAATCGAAAGCTTCTGCTATTCGATGAGGAACTCGACCGTACCAACAAGTGGTTCGACAAAACCCAAGGTATGCGGTATTTCAGTATATCCGAAAATTATATTCATGTGTAGTCAGTTTGAAACTGACTAAGATTGTTGTGAATATACTCGTAGTTGGCGCAACCGAGGTCGATTCCCTAAAGAGCGCCCTTGCCAAAGCCAAGGAGGAATCAAGGGCGAGCAAGGTGGCCACGGACAAGGCGGCCAAGGCTCTAGAGGAAGAGCAAACCACCCGCCAAAAACACGAGGCGCGGGTGGGAGAAGTAGAGCAGGAGCTCAAGGACGCCATTGCAAGGTGCGAGTCCTTAGAGCAGAAGAGTTCGGAGCAGGCCTTGAAACTCGCCAAAGCTCTTGAGAACCTGAAGGAGGCCCAGGTTGATGCCTAGGGCGCTCGCCAGGAGATACAAGAGGCGAAGCAGATTGTGGCTGGTATGGCCTTTATCAGGCAGAGTAGATATAGTAGTAAGAGATATATTTTACTGACCCGAGTTCGGAGTTCTCCAAGCGCCTTTGATGATCTGCCGGGGAGTATTGCAGATGTTGCACATTCTTCCGAGCCGAAGAGGGGAGCTTGACGGAGAAGTTATTCTGGTCGCAGTACCTTGCGCTGGAACTTCCCGTGCCCCTAAGCGACCAACTGAAGCAGTTATCCGAGCTGCACAGGGTGGCCGGACTGGCCATGAAGGATGTTATAGTCCACTTGTGGCCGCTTGACTCCATCCCTAATAGTCACCTCGGACTCGTGAAGAGGCTAGTGGAGGCACTCCCTCGGATCGATGCCCTCAAGCAGTCGTCCTGCATTGAAGGTGCCCGGATGGCCTTTGCCCGTGTCAAGGTGCAGTGGGCAAAGATGAAGGCCACCGAAATTGCTACCGCAGGGTCGCCTGAAGGGAAAGAGCACCGGCGGCCAGAGAAGTACTTTGATGAGGTCCTCGAGGGAGCCCGCATTGTGGAGGGCCAGTGTTCGAAGGACGTCAACTTTGAGTAGTTGAGCCCGATTTGTAAGAGTCATGTAACGAACTCATGGTGTATAATATTTATGATTTAGTTTATCCTCCTATTTTGTTGTTTATATGTCTGAAAGTTTACCACTCGTCGGCTTCATCCCCCACATAGATATTACAGGGGTGTTCAGGATCGCATGACCGCACTTTATCCAACGTCTTGGTCCGATGTAGGAGGCATCTTGCAAGGTGAACTAGGCAATCAGACTATGCGGCTTTAGTACTTTCATTTAGCCATAAGAGTCCATTGGTGCTGGTAAGTACTAGCCCCTTGTTGCATGATCAGCAATCCGGAGTGCGGTGCCTTTGCAACGCGGCTGGTCAAAAAACCCAACCCCTCGTGTAACACAGCATAAATCGTGAATGATTCATAGTATAACACGAAGTCACTGGATCGCTGACCCGCTCTCGCTCATCATGACTGTCAGTTTTCGGCTTTCTCTACTAAGCTACTTGACTGGACGAACCAGAAATATAATCGCAGTAGTTCTCCCTTTACGACCTTAGCTGAACTTGCCGAACGTAAGGTGGCAAACACAGGAGCCGGGCAACCCAACTATAGACTAGAGACAAGATTTGGAGCTGATGCATATAATGCAATATCCAGGACGCCGAAGAGTTCCCTATGGTTGTTCAGACTTAAAAAAATTGCGGGGCTGAATACAGCCCCTGGTATGAAGACCCTGTCATGCCATGTATGTCAATCGAATGTAGGGACTAGCACAGATGACAAGGAAAAAGTCTAAAACCTAACCAAGAAGGTGATAATCATCTGTGCCCTTTATATGTTTATTGATATGTTAATGAAAGGCGATGTCGTTCAATATTAAGGTCATATTACATGCCTAAGGAAAAAAAGAAAGAATTGACATAAGGGAAAGTCTAACACAGGGCCTAAAAATCATATTTCGGAAAAGAAACTCCAATGATGCCCCACAGCATGTCTACGCCTTTTCTCCTTAGTAGTGAGTCCTTTGAGAGGAGCGTTTGATGGTTGGGACGTGCTGGCCTTAAAAGGATCTCCTACAACAACCATCTTGTAAGTAGGTCTCTCGATGGACCTACGTTAAAAGTAAAAGGATATATGCGGTCCAGTTATGGTCAAGCCACATAATGGACCTATTCCGCAGTGTGCGCGCCGCCCAAGGTATTTTTAGTGTGTAATTATGTATGCGCGATACGTAAGCCACGACCTGATGGGGTGATCGGCGGAGTCCAAACTGCTAATCAAGGTCCGGATCCATTGACTTATCGCGATTATGCACGTACCGGACTCATTTGGATACGTCATTGGCTTTATTGGCCGGTGAACTGTTCGGCTTGATAAGGCCGCTATACACTTAGGCTGCAAGGGCCGCGGTGTGCTCTTCAATACAGAGTGAGCGCTCCATATTACCATTGACTATAATAACACCACAAGGTCCACGCATTTTGAGCTTCAAGTAAGCATATGCGGGACTGCATTAAAGCGGGCGAAAGCAATTCGTCCGAGCAATGCATGGTAGCCACTGCAGAAATGGACGATGTTGAAGATTAACTCTTCGCTATGAAAGTTATCTGGGGAGCCGAATACTACCTCCAGTGTGATTGAGCCCGTACAATGGGCCTCCACTCCTGGTATCACACCTTTAAAGGTACTGTTACTTGGCTTGATTCGTGATGGGTCGATCCCCATCTTACGGACAGTATCTTGATAAATCAAGTTGAGACTACTTCCTCTGTCCATGAGGACTCAAGTGAGGTGGTATCCGTCAATGCTTGGATCCAGAACCAGGGCGGCCGAACCCCCATGACGGATACTAGTTGGGTGGTCCCTGTGGTCAAAAGTGATCGGACAGGCTGGCCATGGGTTAAATTTGGGAGTGACAGGCTCTACGGCATAGACGTCTCGTAATGCGTGTTTGCGCTCCCTTTTGGGGATATGAGTGACATATATCTGACCCCCGGTGTTCGGCTGACAGGGCTGGTCATCGTCTTCGCTGTGAGGCTCTTTCCTCTTGTGTTCGGTATTTAACTTACCGGCCTGTTTGAAAACCCAACAATTTCTGTTGGTGTGGTTTTTCGCAGGCTTATCGGGTGTGCCATGAATCTGACAGGGTCTCTCAAGTATTTTATCCAAGCTGGATGGCCCGTCTTTGTTTCCTTTGAAAGGTTTCTTCCGCTGACCGGACTTAGGACCGCTGAATCCGGCATTGACTATCGTATCGTCTGCGTCATCGTTCCTGTTGTTCTGACATTTGTTTTTATTTCGGTGAGGTTTACCATTGTCGTCCCACACTTCGGAGGTGACGGGGTCGCCTGAGCTATTGCTTCTACGAGCCAACCAGCTGTCTTCACCTGCACAAAAGCGGGTCATGAGTGCCGATAAGGCTGCCATGGTCTTCGGCTTTCCTGTCCAAGGTGTCAGGCGAGCCATTCGTCACGGACGCTATGCTTAAAGGCCGCTGAGGCTTCGGCATCCGGACAGTCTACAATTTGGTTCTTTTTAGTTAAGAACCAATTCCAAAGCTTGCGAGCTGATTCACCAGGCTGCTGGATTATGTGACTCAAGTCGTCAGCATCCGGTGGCCGGACATAAGTACCGTGAAAGTTGGCCCTAAAAGCATCTTCCAAGTCTTCCCAGGTTCCAATGGAGTTTTCTGGGAGGCTGTTTAGCCAGTGTCGTGCTGGGCCTTTCAGCTTTAGAGGAAGATATTTAATGGCGTGGAGATCATTTCCTCAAGCCATATGAATGTGGAGAATAAAATCTCCAATCCAGATGGCCGGATCCGTCGTCCCATCATACTGTTCGATGTTTACGGGTTTAAATCCTTCCAGGAATTGGTGTTCCATAACCTCATCGGTAAAGCATAGGGGGTGTGCAGCCCCTCTATACCGCGCAATGTCGTGGCGGAGATCAGCTGAAATCTGAGTTTGGTTCTGATCCCGAACATAGTAACGGTCGTCACGCCAGGCTTCATAGCCATTGTCTCATGTCGGGGCATGGCCCCTTGGTCCGTAGATTGATCTGGTCTGACCAGCTTTATTGGCTAGGTCATGTTGCAAGTCGTACATGTATCCCGCAGCTGCCATCTCACCACCTCTTCGACGAGGGGGTGCGGGTTGGTGTTCGTCTTGATATGCCATTTTATCCCATCCACATGGTGGTCGGTCTGGTTGGTCTACCTGATTATACTTCGATGGAACTGGCTCGAGGGCTTCAATGTCGAATTGTGGCAACAGCTTGCACCTAGGGTAACTTTTAACAGGTCGTCCGTGGCCATATTCCTTGGCGGCCAGGACCTTGGTCCACCTTTCATTCAGCGTGTCTTTCTCGGCTTTGAGCTGCTGCTGCTTCTTCTTCAGGCTCCGGGCTGTAGCAATGAGTTGTTGCTTGAAGCGTTGTTGGTCGAGGGGTTCCTCTAGGACAATGAAGTCTTCGCCACCGAGGTTGACGTCCTCTTCGGATTCTGGCATATAGTTGATGTCCTCCGCTTCTATGTGTCCGTGTGTCGGGGGCTATATTCACCCTCTTCCCTTTCATCCTATTGGATCGACGGGGTATTCGGGATCTTCAGCATCGTCTCGAGTCTCATTATCTCTGATGTCGGTATTTCTATCCTTTGCCCGAGCAATCATGAGCGGCACCGCTGACGTTGGCACTTTGGTGGTTTATCGACGGGTTTGTCCTCATCTGGGCTCAGATTATGCTTGGCGTTCTTCGAAGTGTCCACCATGTACACATCGTAGGTTGAGGTGGCCGTCCAACGGCCCGTAACGGGTGGGACCTGGCTTGGTTCAGCATCAGCATCGTCGTCCATGACGTCGATGTCTTCGGACGCATAATCTAGCATGTCGGTTAAGTCCTCGACAGTGGCTATAAAGTGGGTGGTGGATGGGGCGTAAAATTCCCCTCTCTCAGCCCCCAGTCTGAGCTAGATACAGTTCGGGGGTAAAGCCTCCGTAATGGCAAGAGACTGCATCAAACCCAATGCTTCATCTAAGAGTGGAAGTGTGATAGGAAACTGCGGGTCTGTCGTGCTGAATTCACCACGGGGCGCTTGATCGGACCCACTAAGGGCAGACTTCGACAGTTCAGGATGGTTGCCTAGAGCCAAGTCTAAGATCGCATCTGGGTCCTTGGTAGGAAGCTCCGTGAAGGTGAGAAGTCCGGCAGGGCTTATGTTCCCGTCTTTGGACGATAAGACCTGCCCCGGATCTAAGGCCGAGGTGAGTGTGGGTGTTGACCCCTGGATGGGATCTGACAGGGGATCTGAAGAGTATTCTTGGCGGGGACACGGAGTGGCGGCCGAGGCGGCAAACCCATCAAAGACTAGGTCTCCTTGGATGTCAGCAACATAATTCACGTTTCCAAACCTGACATGGTGGCCGGGGGCATAACTATCGACCTGCTCGAGGTGGCCGATCGAGTTGGTCCGAAGCACAAATCCACCGAACACAAAAACCTGTCCAAGAAGAAAGGTCTCCCTGGATGCAGCATCTTCATTGACGAAGAGGTGAGCCATCGATCCTTCTGTCGACGATACAGCGAAGCTCTCAATGAAAGCACCAATATCTGTGTCAAAACTGGCAGATCTCGGGTAGGGGGGCCCAAGCCGTACGTCTGAGGATCAATGGTAACTATGGAGAAGGGACACAATGTTTACCCTGGTTCAGGCCCTCTTAATGGAGGTAAAACCCTACTCCTGCTTGATTATATTCGAGGGTATAAAGGTCACAAGAGTTGATCTACCTCGAGATCGATTCAGCTAACCCTAGAAAGCTAGCCTAGCAATGTTGTGATCCTGCCTCCAATCTAGTCCTCCAGTTTATATAGACACCGGAGGGGCTTAGAGTTGTACAAAGTTGGTTTTATAGAAAAGAATAATATATTGAGACAACTATACTTGCCATCCACGCATGTGAGAGTCCCCACCGGAACGAGAGATAATCTTCTGTCTAGTATCTTGACGGCCCATCAGTCTGGCCCACATCAATAGACCGGACGCCCGAGGACCGCCTACTCCAGGACTCCCACAGGTCCTGACACAAAGTGTAAAATAATGGTTGCTTCGTTCGTCTGGGAAGGTGCGGCATTCTGATTTGACGTCCCATTGCTCATTACTACTACTAGGGCGCTACGGCTGGGGTGCGTCCCCCCCTACTGTTTTGCACTGTTCTTTGGTGAATGACACGTCGACCCGGTTGCTATATGTCCCACATGTCAGCGACAAGAAGTACAGAACTCATGAAAGCGAGCATCTCCACTCTTTTAGTACGACGAAGGAGTACAAGACACGACTTGGTTTTCGTTGCTTTGCGCGATCCATCGATACAAACCCGGAATAAAAAGGCCAGGGCAGTTCTTTTCCCGCGCGGCAGGCAGGGGACTTTTGATAGTCTGTTGGAGGTAATGAGGCAGGAAGGGAAACAAGCAAATAAAGGTTGAGCGACTTAGTTTTGGGAAAATCTGATTTTATGGAGTATGTACCACTACAAAAAAAATACACTTCCGTGATGATATGTGTTTGTCACAGTAGGTCACGTTTTTTGTCATGCATGTACATCCATGATGATTTTATGACAGAATCAAGATAGTCATACATGTGCTGTCGTAGAAGTGTTCCATGACATTACCAAAATTATCATCACGGAAGTGTACACTTCCATGATGATAAATCGCGCATCACAGAACTGCTTTCGTCAAGGGTGACCGACACGTGGCATCCACCGTAACGGAACGTCGTTAAGCTATCGGGTCGGGTTTTGGATCCGATAACCCGTTAACAGCCCCGACCAATGGGAAATTTCCACGTGTAAAATTCTTATTGGTCGGACGAAACACGTGTCAGCTCGTCAGTGGGTCAGATAGGCGCCTATGATATGTCGACACGTGCCACGGCCCACCACTAGCCCATTTAGCTTACAAAGCCGGTCCGTTTGACTTGGTCAAAAGTTAACGGGCTGGCCCATGAAAATCCTGTTAATGGTCTCTTCGCAAATAGCCCATTTTACGGCCCATTAACTCACAGCCCGTTAGGCCCTGAAGGAAATCGGCCCAACAACGTCATGTGGGCCGTCGAATATAACACCAGCCCATTTCACTTTTGGCCCATGTATGGCCCACGATGTCTTTCGGCCCATATAAGGCCTTCATATCTTTCGGCCCTTTATAGGCCCACGGTGACTCTAGCCCATAATGAACAGTAATTTTCTTTCTACCCATTAATGGCCCGTGATTTACATGGGCCGTTTCCAGCCCGTGTTAGCTTTCGGCCTATTGACGGCCCATACGTTCTTGGGCTCCTTTTTGGCCCTCGATTGCTTCTGGTCCATTACTGGCATGTTCCCCTAATGGGACAAATTCGGCCCATGGCAAGAGTCGGCCCGTTACTGGTCTGTTCCCCTAATGGGCCAAACTTGGCCCATGGCAAGTGTCGGCCCGTTATTGGCCCGTTACCCTAATGGGCCAAATTCGGCCCATGCCAAGAGTCGGCCCGTTTCTGGCATGTTAACCCGTTGCGCCGTTTCCAGCTCGTCCTATATTCTGGCCCATTAACGACCCGTTATGCCTGTTACAGAATTAAGCCTTTGCTGTCCTATGGCCTGTTAACGGCCCGTTACCGTGCTGGGCCGATACCAATTACGTCTGATTACAACCCATGTAGACCCATTTATCCGACGGCCCGAGGCCCACCGATTCTATGGCCCTGTTGGAGGCCCATTTATCGACGGCCCGTAGGAGACCCATGGATCCTACGGCCCGTAGGAGACCCATGGATCCTACGGCCTGTATATGGCCCATGGAAGTTGCGGCCACTAGCAAACCAGGGAAAAAGAAGACTAGGAAATAAATAAGGCCGAAACTAATGCTAGGCTATTAAAGCGATTCCACAGATTACATCCACTCGACATCAAAGATCGCCACCAGTGCAAATATAGGGATCACCCTACACTATACAAAAATGGCTTGCTATTTTCTTCAGCCGGTGGCTGCACGTTAAGAATAAATTTTGTATCGCACCAAAACAAATTACAACTATATAACAAAAGGAAGGTAGGCATAAAACTTAATAGTCTAGTAGATAAATGCACCACCAGAAGTTCAGAAGCTCAGTTCATTTGACCTGACTGTTATGTTTTCATGTTGTATTGTCCGATGGAGCACCATAACCCTCGCCTCCATTTCCCCTATGCTCCTGAACAACATAGCAAATGTCTAATAGTCTGGTTTCAAAACCATGCATATCTTGATGACATCGAACAATGTCTCTCCTTGTTTCACAAAGGGTCTCTGTTAGGCAATGGACTTGTGTCTGGAGCACAGATACAACATTGCTTCGAGCTTGCATATCTTTATCATGAGGAAGTTTGGACGATATTGCCTTAACAACCAACCCAGTATTACGCGGGAACGTGCTTTTGGCACTGTTAGTGGACAGGTACTGACCCACTACAGCAAGAGCTGACATTGCGGTTATAGTTGCCTCGCCACCTTCAGAAGGTGGCGGTTCCACCATTTTTTCCATAGTTCGCTGAAAAGTTGAGGTTTTACATTAGTAGTACCAGAACAGAAGATATTAAGGAGGCAGCAAAACCAAACAAAATAGCTTTGGTCTATATACCAAACTTATTCTGGTGAACCCATGTAAAATATTAGTTGTATTTTATTGCAAAGTATATAATAAAACCAGGTTCCAAACATATGACCATGTAGCGTCGCTAATGTATTGTCTATTTCTTCACATTGTATTGAGGGCTAAGCATAAAGAGATGAAGTTTATAATACGGTAAGCATAGTATGACATCATTCATATCACAAAACAACTGAGAATAGACAAACAGACAATTGTAACGTTGTGTGGGTAAGTCCAGCATGGAACTAGATTACGGGTCAAGATCAAAGGAACATCACTCCTCTCTTTTAAACCTTGTAAGGTGCAATGATACGCTAAGACAATTGTGTATAAAATTGAAAAGAGTAATAGACATTGGCTGCAAACCATGAAGTTCAAGGCACAAGTTAGAGTAAGTAGTTGTTAAATAGCATGAGGATTAAGGACTTACAACAGCGGCTTTGACTGGTGTAGTCATGCCCTTCTTCTTGCAGGTGTGACAGTCCTTGAAGATTTCCACAACATTTGGTTCAGCTACTTTTTGGTCCTTGCGGGCTTTCCTCTGCATTTTGAACAAGTCAATATAGATCTGATAATATGGTATAGCGAAAAGAGTGAAACAATAGCTAATTACAAGAGCCTCGCAGTGTTTAATATAGCTATGAGATCCTGTCGTCTGTTGGAATTTCACTTTTGTATGGTTGGCCTTGTTCTTTGAACAGTTCACCTACAAGAAGATAGATTTGTGTGGCACATGCATAAATAGGACTTCAACATGTGATCTGATCACATATATATAATGTACCTGATACTTCAGATCAGACCAGTGTTTAACAAGGCCCCTCCAGTCTTCATCCGATATATTTTCCACTGGACATGTTTGGGAAAGTTCACTGTTAGCCTTGCCTTCAAAGTGAGTTTTTCTCAAGTTATACCGATATTGTTGCAGAGCAGAGTTGAAAACATGGGTGCAAGCTTGTCTGGTTGCATCATCTTGGCTATCCAACTTGAACCTCATCTGCTGAAAATTATGGGAGTCTGATTATCAGCAACCTAGAAAGTATGGGACAGAGCAAGACGGTATTACTAGTTTCCATACATAACCATACTTACAGATAAATGGTCGAGGAAGGTGTTGAATTGGGTTTCGTCTTTGTCATTCCTGTAGTGAATCCATGTTGGGAGGATACGTACATGACACCTAACGGTAACCGCTGCCTCTGATACTAACTTGGCTGACTCTGTAGCATCACGTGGCCTTTTTAAACCTGCCTCAAAACGGATCTCCATTCTTCCTCCTCTAGATTTAGTTAACCTATCGAGCATTATCCCTGATGTTTTTTTCCTCTTGCGCCTAGGTGCTAGTCCAACAACGAACATAGGAAGTGTTAGTGTACATCAAACTGTGAGACTATATATAAAGAAGCATGCAACTGTTGTTAGGAAAGCAACTTATCTTTATTGAAGGCCCATGGGGCATATATATATTACACATGACTTGAGGTGCAAGGAAACTAAACATAGACTAATAAGGACTCCTAGACCAATACTAATACTCCTTAACACCCCCCCTCAAATGCAAAGCGTATGCAATAGCATTGCATTTGAAGAAGTGTAATACTAAAAAAATGATAATCCAAATCCGCGTCTTGAGAGTGTCGTCGTAGCATGAAGAGTATTCAAAACCTGTCGAGTCACCAAAAAGGATAATGAAGAGATGGCACATCAGAGGAATACACCACATCAATAGAAGATACAAAAAAAGTATCAAGAGAAGATGGGTTGTCGAAAGAAGATGGCACATCAAGAGAAGAAGCATTGCTTAAAGAATCATGGCCCATGAAAACCGACGGCGAAAGAAGCTCGGTGGCAAGAGAAGGGGCTTAGATCAACAATGCAAAGAGAGGCCATAGAAATCCTATACAAAGGACAATGACCAGAAAAAGGCTGGCAGACATAGGTATGATGGACTCGTATGACATGAGAAAACACAAAGTATCAACAAATTTGGTGGACGCAGCAAAAAATATAGAAAACTAAAAAGCACATGCCAGACTAATGCAGTGACTAAAAGATTAGCGGCGGCGGCTAGCAAACAGGCTAGCAGGAACGCATCAACTAGCAAGTAGGCCACCAGAATGCATCACCTGAGCAGAGCAGCAAAGGGCAGCGGAACAGTAGCAGCACGCAGATGGACGTGCGGGAGCAGAGTAGCGGCCAGCCAGCAGGGGCACACGCGGGTGACAGGAAGCAGCAGCGTTGCAAACATGTGCGGACAGAAGCCTGCAGCTGCAGGAGAGCAACACGCAGGCTACTGCAGCTATACAGGCAGACCTGCACGTGGAGGGGAGCCTTTCCTGGAGGTGCTTCAAGCCGAGCGCACACGAGGCGATGGTCCCGATCTGAGAGGCAGCCGCCATCGATGCAGGGCCAGGTAGCAGCCCACGTGGTGCCCACGCCGAAGCAGCTGGGCGGGCAGTCAATGCGTCGGGCGGGTCGCGTGGGTGGTGGCGCCGTGGAAGACGAGATCGATCGAGAGAAAACCAAATCGATCGAGAAAAAGAAAGTGGATCGTAAGGACAAGTTGCGGCATCCGGAGACCTAAACCTAGGCTCTAATACCATGTTAGGAAAGAAACTTATCTTTAGTGGCCCAGGTGGCATATATATATTACACATGACTTGAGGTGCAAGGAAACTAAACATAGACTAATAAGGACTCCTAGACCAATACTAATACTCCTTAACAACTGTAAGTTGACTCCAGCAACTACCTTATTGTTGTTGAAGCTCACAAGGTTCATCTGATATTGCCAACTCGTCTTGTCTCAAGAGTGCTTGGGAAGTAGTGTCAGGTGGCAAGGGAGCTTGGGAACATGCTGCTAGCCCAGTTGACGCACAAGTAAGTCATGCAGCTGGTAGTACTGTGGTAGGTGTTGTAAGAACTAGGGTTGTCTCTGCTTGTTTGGTGGCAGCTATTTGTTTCTGTTTGGCTTTTTTTGCAGCTCATGTAGCATGGGATGTCGTGTTTGTAGAATTTTCCGCTGGACTTTGACCTTCTATTGCACCATTAGTACCAGCAGAATCTGCAGAATTCATCCGCTTCTCATTCCCTGCCATTCTGTGTTTCTTCCTCTTTCTCTATGCCATGTTAAGTCAAGCCGACAAGAAAAACGAATAACAATTTAGTTCTTCAGAACAAATTGATGAGTGATGCAGACGAACTAAACTTTGATGTTAGACAACCACATGATAGGACGATGTAATATGTATGAAAAATAGGACGGAAGAGATAACCAGAACTATGATGTGTAAACATTTCACCAAATTAGAAGCAATGCAATGGAAGGTAGACACCATATGAAAGATGCTACAAATTTCGCTCTGCGAAGTTAACAGTGTATCATCATAAATGGCGTTTAAACAAATGTGAAGCAGTATAAGAAATAAATCATATGCAAGATGCAAACAACATCACACTACCATGTT
Organism: Triticum timopheevii; assembly: GCA_963921465.1. NCBI lineage: Eukaryota > Viridiplantae > Streptophyta > Magnoliopsida > Poales > Poaceae > Triticum > Triticum timopheevii. The sequence continues at coordinate 194,219,295 of OY997272.1, forward strand.
AGAGGTCTCTCGTCATTAGTGCCATTGCATATTCACAGCATTGCATATTCACAGCTTATGATGTGTATACTAAGGAGAAGGCATTAAAAGCAATGAAAGCTAGACACCATATGAAAGATGCAACGAATATCACTCTACCAAGTTAAAATTGTCTCGTCATAAGTGCCATTTCAACAAATTAGTAGTACAAGCTAGAAAAGAATGTGAGATGTAACCTATATCACACTCCGAAGTCAAGCTGTCTTATGATAAGTGATTGTTGCAGGTTACACAACAGTAGTAATTTGATGTAAGAACATGGTGTGATAGACAGATATTGTATGTTCTAGAAACAGGAACACGTGTCTTATTCAAGTATAATGTGTAAAGTAAGCAGATGGAATTCAACAAAATTAGAAGCAACACAAGCTAGACATCACACATAACATGCAACCACATATAACAGTGCCAAGTTAGAGGGAGCACCGGTGATGCTGCACTAGGGGAGACGTGCTCATCATAAACACAGCTTTGTTGAGTGTCTATGCATGCGGTGTCTTGGAAATCATCTTGGGGGTGTGGAGGAGTAGAAACTGTAGAGGCCCTCCGTTCGGAAGGAGCACCTTCATCCGCTGCCTTGATAACTTCCTTCCCCTTTATTGATTTTGAGTTGTCAAGTAAAACCGACAAGAAAAAGCAATAAAATTCTCTCTTCAGAACTCATTCATGCATGATACTGACAAACACTACTTTGATGTAAGGCAAACACATGATACCAGGATGGAATATGTACGAAAAACAGGACGACATGGCATGTTCACAACTGTTTGTGTAAACTAAGCAGAAACAATTCCAGCAAATAATAAGCAATGCAAGCTAGACACGACATGAAAGATGCAACCAATATGACTCTGCCAAGTTAAAAGCATCCCATCATAAATGGAATTTCAACAAATTAGAAGCAGCGCATTCTATAAATCATATGAAAGATGCAACTAATATCACACTGCATATACTAAAGGTGTCTCGTCATATTGATTGATGCAGGATACAAAAAAACAATAGTTTTATGTAAGGACATCCTTACTAGACAGATGTACTATGTACTAAATACAGGAAGGCATGTCACATTAACAGGTATAATGTATAAGCTAAGCAGACTAGCACATGCAGTTTAACCAGATTGGAAGAATTACAATCTAGACACCATATGCAACATGCAACCACATATCATGCTGCCAAGCTAGAGCAAGCACCTGTGATGCTAGTGTTGGGGAAATGCTATAATCAACTACAGAGCTATGTTCACTGTCTTCATCTAGCATTTCTGTTTCTTGAGAATCATGTCGGGAGGCTGACGCTGCATTCTTTAAATGAGGAGTAGTCCCCTTGCCTGCCTGCCTCATCGTAAGTGATTGATGAGGGATACACAAGAACATTAGTTTGATGCAAGAGCATGGTTAATACAGAGATGTACTAGTATGTACCAAAAACAGAAAGGCATGTCATATTCAAAGGTATAATGTGTAAGCTAAGCAGATGCAATTTAACCAAATTGGAAGCAATACAAGCTAGACATCCGGCTGGAGTGGTGAGCATGATCATCTAGGACCTGAGAGCCTGGTGGGAGGCAGCCTGCTTCGCCACCATCGCAGCTTTTTAGCTGGCTTCCAGGTGATGCCTATCTTTGCTGGGCTTGTCACTGTTTCGGCCAGTGCCCTGACTAGCTATTTGTCTTCTGGTGCTCACGGGATGGTGGTTCATGTAAAAAAATATCTTTCCTTATCTTGGGGCTGTTTGGTTTGTGACTAACTTTGCCAAATGTTGCCACACCTAAAGCTAGGCAAGTTTGACTAACTTAGGTGAGTGTTTGGTTCAAGCCACACCTTAGGCAAGCCACACTTGGACCCCACATGGCATACACACAAAATATGTGGCAAGATTCCCTTAGGCTTGCCAACTTGTGGCTTTCATTTTGATCAACTAACCTTAGGCAAGTTTGGCAAAAATATGTGGAAAAGTGTGGCAATGCTAGGCCTAGAACCAAACAGAAGACTGACTTCGGCCTTTCGAATACAAGCTAGACACCATATGGAACATGCAACCACATATGACACCGCGAAGTTAAAGCAAGCACCTGGGATGGTGGTTCATTGCGATCAAGGTCATCAATTCAAGAGCTACGTTTACCGTCTCCATCTGCTAACACTGCACCCTTTATAGCACTGTAACGTGTCGTGCATACCCGCGAAGAAAGCTGGCGCGACTTCTCTCTTTTCTTTGCTGCTTCTCTTTCGGCAGACTCTGAAATACCCTTGCATAAAAACACAATAGTGAGAGTATGGGTGAAGTGTGTGCAGAACTAGTGCACTGTAAAAGTAGCAGATAGCAGGTGGCTGAAAAATAAATGACAGGAGACATATGGTAGCCCTACAACATTGCATGGCAAACAAAATTAGATTCTACTCCGTATGATTTTGTAACATATGAGCACAGGAAATGCAGGTACTCCTCCAGCACACCACCACATGTGGTCATATCTAAGATAACAGTCGACTGAAAATAAATAGGTCAGTCGATTTTTTTAATGAACCGTCCGATCTATAAGGAACGGGCATATGGCCTTCGTCTACCTCCCGCCAGTCACTATTGACGATCTTTCTTGAACCGCCAGCGACCACCGGCCCAGACCCCTGCCTCCGCCGCCCCGCCCTCCCCTCTACCTCACACCACCGCCGTGCTTAGCAGTGCCCCCAGGCCATCCCTTTAATCCCGGCCGACCTCCAGATCAGGCGCCAGTAGCTCTAGGCCGCACACGCCCCTAAGATAAACAACAAGGCGCTGCTTCCCCGGTGTAATAGGCGTACTATCGCATGTTATGCCAGGGAATGCTTCCGTTAATTGGGAATCAACTGGCCAGAAATTGAAATTCAGGGGGCGACGGACCTCTAGCTAAGGTGAAATAGTATATGAGGAGAAACCTTGTGCATCACGAGTTACAAGGAACATCTAGTATCAAGAAGAAGCGGTCAACTAGTGTCTTTTGTGGGATGAATACCTTGCAAGCAGAGACCTAAGATTTGCACGAATAAGGGAAGAGGAGTACCTTTTTCGGTTACCGGTGTGGTCACCTCCACATGTCGCGCCGATCTTCTTCTTTTTACCGGGGAAACCGATGTTCTGGAGGGTGCAGGCTTGGACGAACCCATGGCCAAATTGTTGACTGTGTTGCCGTGGCCGTATGTCGGCGGAGGGGAAGCAGATCCGAGGCGGCAAAGGACGGCGTAGCAGGAACAGCTCCAATGTGGTGGAGAGTGGCGAAGTTGGAGCGGCAGCGGTGAGGCGCAGGACGGCGTGGTTGAACTGGCTCGGGTACGGACGGCTCGGCCTCGGCTTCAACTACTAGCTGTGGAGGGTGTTGCGGTTGAGGTTGCGATGGACGACGACGCCGGGGTATCGGCTCCGGCGTGATGGAGGAGGGCGGTGGTTGATGGGTAGGATGGGGTGGCGGACGGAGGACGCCGGGGTTTCACGGCTGGTGGAGAGGTAGTTTTGGCGCCCACGGAGTACGAATGGGGAATCGCACGGGTGGGGAGAACCTTGTTTTGGTCTGGGACGTGCTTGTTTTTTGCTTTTTTGAACAGAAGATGGGACGCGCTTGTTTGAAATTTGGGGAAAGTACAAACTTTGCCCCCCTCTTAAATTTCGGACCTACAACGGGTCGGGAGTAGGATGGTAATCCCAGGTGTCCCAAATAGTGGGCGGGAGCGATTTCGGCCGCGCGGATGTGTGCTTAGGCGGCCATTGCGTATGAATGTTTTTCGGAGGCAGTTGCGTGGCATCTAGATGAAGCTACAAACCTACCCGGTTTAGACCTTTGGACGTCGGGCCGGTAGGTTTCACGGGTCGGAGTTATTCGAAAAATAATTTCCTTGTACTACCAAACATTGGTTTCACGCGGTTTCGGGCGAGTAGAGGCTCTTTTGGCGCTTCGTTAGAAATTTTGAAACACAAGCATTCACGTTTAGAGTACTCTTGAACTATGAGGATTGACCTAAATAGACAATGTTATATTTGACCTCGTATATTTGAAAACCTCATTAAATTATCCGCTTCTTTATGAAATTTTGACACTTGAAAATCCTATAACTACGATTATTTTGGAATGGAGGAGCTAAATTAGAATCTATTTTGTACACGACTACATATGCTATTATGTACAAAATCAGAGCAAAGATTGGTGCCCCCATAATTTAGGTATGGTTTACAAATTCCATGATATCAAATTCAAATAATTGAATGGACTTCATGTTGAATTCGATTTTTTAAACCACCTTAAGTTGAATTCAAATGTATGCTAGTTCAAGGTACCTATTTATAATGTTCATTGTGTAACTTTCGTATGTATAATGTGCTTTACACACACAACATGAACTATACTCACGTTTATATTCGATTGCTAAAGCGATGCATTGTCTGGAGTTCAAAATACTAACTATGTGGATCAATTGTGTCGAATAATAACATAGACATGCTCAAATTCGATAGAATCTAGATGTCTGATGGATCAATGACCGCTCCTTACGCGAATTGCAAATATCATGATCCCATCCTAATATTTGGATACAATTTATATCTTTAATCAATGTGTACAGCAGTCTTTTACGTGTAGTTTCACTCTCCATCGGTAGTCTCTCACACATGCTCACACACTCTCTCCCGAGCTGTCTTTCTCACACACATGCTCTAGATATAACCCTCCCTCCCTCTCGTAACCATTTACAACTATTTTCACTAACCTTTATCACAAGAACTCTTCCTCTCGCAAACATACACACACACAATCCCCATTGACCCTTTCTATATACATGGACCTGCCTACATGTCTCATGTACGCACATTATCCTTAGGCATGTCTCTCACGCATTGTCTCACAACTCTCTTCCTAATCGACGAGTATGATTCTAGCAAAGCATTCTGTAGGATGCCCCTTAAAGTTAGGTTGGATGAATAGTAATATCAGAGATAAAGGGGTTACCTTAGTCCGAGAACCTAGGGTTACAAATCCTAGCCGGCTTTGTCAGTGGACACAGAGTCCTTCACAATTCTTCTATTTTTGTCTTGTACGACTAGTCATCCATGGGTCTTCCTAAATGCGTCACGGGCGGACCAATGTGGCGCAGGACGGAACCGAACGAAGGGCCTCACCTCGACCCACCGGACCTCATGCGGTGACACACCCTCTGCCCCCACGTCTCACTATCTTCTCACACCCATACATACCAACACAAACACCACACACACACAGAAAATGTCTCCTGGTGCCTCTATTCCCTCCCCCCTTGCATATACACACTCAAGGGAATGGAATCTCTCGTCGTGACGTCATATTCGTCTCTCTCTTTCTAGACCACTCTCATTTCTCGTGCTATCTCCCCCCCCATCGCAACCTCTATCCATGCCTCTCTCGAATACGTAATACACACACATACCTCTCTAGGCCCCGCCAAATGCATCAACTACACATTCACACATGTTACATCACGTACCCCATTGATCTAAAAAGCCCTCTCTTCACGTTTATTTGCATACAACATTCCTTTTGAATAAAGTGTGGCCAAAAAATTATTTTAGAGTTTCTACATATATACAACATTACAAAGTTATATGAAGGAGTACGAACGCTAATTTGCATTGCATGGTGCCCACAATGATATTTATTCCGCACTGTGAATTTGTATATTTTTATACTATATACAAAGTTAGTCATAATAAAGAGAAACAAAGAGCATCTCTCTCTCCATCGCATACCCCCCATGTACGCCCCTTTCACGTATGCACACAATACTATCTCCAGGTCCTCTAAAAGTAAGCCCCCAGAAAATTCACGCATGTTTCATCTTTCTCTCGCAATATATGCAATGACGATCATTGTATTTGAAGCGAAAGCACAATACGTACATTGGACTTCAGAATCCACCCATGACGGTTACCATTTACGTTTAGTGGTTATTATACAGTCACGGGCTCATCGTACAACTCTGTATTTGCTCATGACATGACTAGTTGACCAGTTAAATGCTCCACGTGGCACCTCTAGTGTTGCATCACATTATCTCACTACCATCATGCCCACCTGTCGACTTGTATCTAGTCTACATCTACACTCTTATAAAATACATAAAATACACTCTTATAAAAAACAAAGTTGGTGATGGTGGTGTGCCTGCCATCCTGCAATATAGGCCGTTCGATTTATATCTGATGGATAGGAAAGAAACTATGGCAATTTTGCAAAAAGGTACCCACACACCTCTCCACATTTGCAAATAAGGCCTTCCCTCGTTCACCCTTTTCTCTCACAAGATAAAAAAAGTCATACAAATGCAGACGTTACGTGCAACGCACGAGCATCTTGCTAGTAAGAATGAAAACAAAGGACAAAAATTTATTTGGACGGTGGTTTGAAGTCATGACCGCGGGCACAGCGGACAAGGTGGCCTTGTATTGGTATGCTAAGCCGTCTGTATTAACACACAAGAGCTGGTGTGGTGATTATACACACACGCACGCATGCACACAAAGTGCATCCACGCAACACTCACACAAACACCTGCACCCACGCATGCGCGCAACACTCACGCGTACACACGCAGCCACGCACGCACGCAACACTCACACACACACACACATGCATGCACACACCAGTACACCACACGACCAACACACACTCTCATGCTCAAGTGCTCAACCTACACGTGCATGCGCACACATCAGGCCCTGACAGACACATACACAACCAGGTGATTCCCGCGCATGGGTTGGAGCCTTGTCGCGCCTGCGTCAATTTGTTTTTATCTGACCTTTTCCCTATGCGAACTGACAGGTGGGACCCACAAGGAACATGGTCAATTTAACTAGTCAACATGGCGCCACGCAGACTATTTGGCCGGTCAACAGAGTGCAATCCGATGCTGAACTGTGAGCAAGTGACCATATAATCACCGCAAAATGTATATAGTGACCGTAATCAGCTTATTCTGAAGTTCGGTGACCGTATTACGCTTTTCTCTCTGTAGGCCCTCCAAAACTACATCTCTACACGTTCTCGCATGTTACAGCACTACTACTACACTCTAACACAATAAATCATGTGTGTTTTTAGTTTTACTAGATATCATATTGTTACTTATAATTATTCAGTTTGCATACATTAAAATTTCCTTTGAAATGTATGGCCAGTATCATCTACCGCGCAGGAAAAATCCCGCACTTTCCTGTTTAATCGGGTTTGTATCGATGGATCGTGCGAAACAGCAAAACTATAGTACTATACACTACAAGTGACAGTTCACTGGGCCGTCGTGTCGTCTACTCCTCTGTCGTAAGAGTGGAGCGCTCGCTTTCATAAATCTTCTAGTCCCTTTCGCCGACATGTGGGACATCAAGCTACTGGGTCCACGTGCCATACCGGAATACAGTGCAGAGCAGCCGGGGTGAAGCACCCCAGTCATGGTGCCGGCGTAGTAATGAGCAATGAGGCGTCAAATCACAAAGATGCACCTTTCCCGCAGTTAAGTTGGAGGGACAAAGTAATAATGCTAAAAAAAATAAGTTGGAGGGACGAAGCAACCATCATTTCACTCGTTGCTGAATCCGCTTCTCCCTCATCTTCTTCAACTTAACCATGTGTTGCTTCTGCCATTGCTCTGCCTCATGTGGGACGCGGATCGGCTTGGTAAAGCACTGACACGTGGGACCGCATGTTAGCAAACCGCCAGGACAACGTCCTCCGAAAATAATAAACCTCCCCCACCATCCACGCGGCAAAATCACCTCCTTTTTACTAATCTTGATTCCATAATTTTTTAGATCAATATAATTGAGCTTTGTATAGATAGCACACAGGAGCAAAACCAAGTGGTACGGTTAAGGGCATCCACAATGTGTAGCGAAATGTGAAAATAGCTTTTGGCATCGTGGGAACCATTGTGGACGGTGTTGCCAAAGCCAAAAAGATGGAACCGAAGCTCCCTGATTGATTGATTGAAGGAATAGAAAAATGCAACGTCTCTCCTCTTTCTCCCATGCTTGGACGCATGTAGTACAGTATAGAGCACAGAGTCTACTCCCATGTCCCTTCTATCACAAACCACAAAGCAGTGAGGCGTCAAATCACAAAAGCACGAACGAAGCAACCATCATTTCACTCTTCGCCGACTCCGCTTCTCCATCGTCTTCTTCGAGAAACCATCTCACCGCACTAGTACTCCTAGTAGTACTTGTCCTTTGGTTCAACGGACTTCCTGGATGCAAATAAGGTGGTTGTCTCGGCTTGCAGGCGGCACTTGCGAACGACTTACCGTGGTCTCCCTCAATGGTGTTCTCCGTCGACCGCACTTCGCCAAACCACAAAAAAAAGATATCGTCAACGTCACCGCAATGGGGAAGGAAGTCAAATATAGTTACTACCTCCATTTTTTTGTACACAAGGCCAGTATATCAAAATTACAATTTGCAAAGGGCCACGAACACTAATCGAGGCAAAATTGATGGGGTTAGCAACCAAGGACATTAATATCCCCTGCATGCATGCGGAAGTGAGAAGGTTGGTTTTCATGGCGCTGCATTAATCAAGCGATGAGGAGTGAGATGGTTAGCTCTTTGGTCTTTGGAGAAAAAAATACGCATTAATTGACAGGTGAAATGAGGATTTGTATCGATTAAATCCCGTGAAGGAAAACCCCGCCTTTCTTTTTTAACACTCTCCTAGTACGTACGTACTTATCCTGTTTGGGTCTAGGCCTTGCATGTCCAAGCTTGCCTAAAGTTTTCAAAATGAGAAGGAGGTACACTTGCGCACGGCTGTCGCGGTCGCACCGCACCCTGACACGGTCGCTTCTGCACGCCGCGGTCGCACCGCACCCTCACACAGTCGCTCCTGCACGCCGCAAACCCAACCAAGGGAACGCACCCTCAATAACACATGTTGTCGCATGTGAACAAACCAAACTCAGCCATCCTATCGCTGACACATAATTTTCGTTCATAGAGTATGTTTATCCAACCGCATGTTGGGGAGTATCCATACGGCCCGTGCGGTGGTCTGTTGGGGAAGAAGAAGAGGTGAGGAAGAAGGAAAGAAGGGTTAGGAGATGTAGGATATTCATCCAACCGCCTGAAATGGTAGACTGACCCAAGTCAGACAAATTGCATAACAAATATATGTTTTTACACAGCAAAAGATCCATAAAAACAACAACATAAACAAAAACTATCACTGCACGCGGAAAGAGACGGCCTCGTCATCTTTGGCTGCCGGCGCGAACCAGCCGTAGCTGCCGACGTGTGTCTCCGCACCGTGGTTGTCCTCGGCCTCTGCACGGACGAGAGCACAGCCCGGTTCAAGTCGAGGATGTCCGGTTCCGCCTGCAGGAGGGCCTCGATGGCAGCGGCATCCGCGCGCTCCGCATCGAGTCGAGCCTCTGCCGCCCGGTTCAATTCCAGGACGTCCGGTTCCACCTGCAGGAGGGCATCGATGAGAGCGGCATCCGCGCGCTCTGCATCGAGTCAAGCCTCTGCCGCCCTGTTCAAGTCCAGGACGTCCGGCTCTGCCTGCAGGAAGGCCTCGATGGCAGCGGCATCCGTGCGCTCCGCCTCAAGTTGAGCCTCCGCCGCCCGGTTCACATCCACGACATCCGGTTCCACCTGCAGGAGAGCCTCGATGGCAGCGGCATGCGCGCGCTCCACGTCGAGTTGAGCCTCTGCCTCCCGGTCCTCCTTTAGTATCACCATGTTGAACCGCTAGTCCACCTGCACCATGGGGGACTCGGACGCCGGCACGAAGTCGACGTCCATCGTCTCATACCCATCGGGGGCCTTCTGCGCCGCGACCTCCGCCATGAACATTGGATCGGCTTCCTCCTCCTCGTAGCTTGGCTCCAGAGAACTCGGGGATTGGCCCGCCGCAAAGCGAGCTTGGGAATGGAGGTCTGTGGCGCTGACCGCCACCGCGATTTCTGCGTGGCGCTCCCGCGTCAGCGTCTTGTAGTAAGTGATCTTGCGGCGCACCATGGCTTTCCGGTGAACTAGGGGACGCTTGATGCGGGCTAGGGGATCGAAAGGTGGGGGAATGGGCTGGAGATTTGGTGTGGTTTTAGGGCAGTGGCTGGCGTAGGCCGAGCAGCGAAGGTTCTGGTGTGAATATTGGTTCCGGTGACGAACGGTCAATCGTTTTTGACTGTACATCGCTCTTGTCGCGTTCGCGTCGCAGCCCGACACGCTGGACCCTCCACATCGCTCACCGAATGGAACGCGCTTCGTCTTGCGTTTTCGCTCACTTGTGGGACCGCAGTTGAGAGCAAACCAACGTCCCTCCCCCTCCCCCGCCCGCGTCATTTATTATACCACCACTCCCTCCGTTTTATGCGGAGTAAATAAAAACAGAGGGAGTATACTACGGATGAGGATCCCCTGACGTGGCCGAACCCATTGAGTAACTGACATGCGGGGCCTAGCAAGCATGGGGTCCGCCAGTAAGTGACCGAAAGGGAGGGTAAGGCAGGGATACCTACGTCAGAGGATCCACTTCCACTACTACTCCCTCCTTCCATTTACTATACAGGGCCTAATGCATTTTTCGAGGCTAACTTTGAACAAATGTTAGAGTAATAATATATGACATGCAACTTACACAAAGCATACGGTCAAATTTGTATGTGAAAGGAGTTTCCAATGATATAATTTTCACATTATGCATCTCATGTACTATTAATCTTGTCAATAGTCAAATTGGAAACCATCTCGGGTACAAATCTAGGAGTACGTACGAATCTAACAATATTGATTGGGCGTTGTTGAATGTTGATACCTTTTCGATCAAAGTAGAGATACTTTGACTACACATAAAACTTATATGTAAACAAGAAAGGATAGGAGGGAGTATATTGTACGTTCAAAAACGAAACGAACATTGAATACCCTTTATATATGATTTGCGTATGCTATGATCACCAGTTCAAAATTTTGAATCCGCCTTAGGTATCACGTGCCCCCGCTCGTTCCCTCTCGATTTCATCTCAGGGTCCTGAGATCTATTGAAAGAGGACTAGGGTGGGTACATGCGAATGATACTCGGCGGAATGTTCAAATGAGGCATGCGGGAGGATGGACTCGACCGGAGGGCGACATGATCGATCGAGAAGAGAGTTGGAGAGGAATGAGAAATAAGCAAATGCCACATGATTATACTTGAACGGCTCAAATAAACAATAAGTTGTCTCGCTTGGCCTACATAGTGAAAGGTCTAATGCGCAACGCGGAGCACTCACGCTCGAATATGGCCAGGAAAACAGGGAAACCGACATGCGGGGCACACCTGTCGGGACAATGTAGCGTAGACTAGTCCAATGGAGGAGTTGGCCCACGACCTCCTCGCCACCGACAACCGTTCATGTGGGTCGTTGGGGCCAACAACGGGGCGCAGCTCCAGCACCGCCTCTCGACACGGCGACCGCGGTGAGTGACACGCTCATATCGTCGCTAGACACGGTCGGTTTCAGTGTGCCGAGGGTGGCGTTAGTGCTGTGGCACGACCAACAGTATGTTTGGTTCGTGCCCAAGGTTGCCCCATCAAAGCATTGGGTAGCCAAAATTTTGGTTGAGGTATTGGTTGCCCATGATTTGGCCGACATTGGCAAGAAAAATGAACTAGAGTTGGCTAGAGTTCATTGGCATGCCAAAAAAATGGCAACCATCCAAACAAAGACCAATCTTTGGGTCATGACCAAAATTTTGGTTGAGGTATTGGTTGCCCCCGACATTGCCAAGAAAAATGAACTAGAGTTGGCTAGAGTTCATTGGCATGCCAAAAAAATGGCAACCATCCAAACAAAGAGCAATCTTTGGGTCATGACCAAAATTTTGGTAAGGTGCACTTTGGCCACAATCCAAACACACCCCAACACCCAGCTCGTCGAGGATGCACGGGGTGCCGCGACGCGTCCGCGGAGTGGTGTAGCACGGCCAACTACATCCTCTGGACCTATGACCATGCCGGGTCGTCTTGCCTTTTCAATGACATGCAGGGATCGCATGTGAGCAAAGGGAATCTCCAACGTTGCCACGACCGCAGCTGACTACCCTGGCACACCAAAACCCTCGTCCCTCGCGCCGTCACGCGGTGCGTTCCCAGCCGGCGCCAGCTGCCCGCATTCATGTCATCCGTTCGTATGTCGTCGTTAAGAGGCTCGGTGCCCGAGGAACCAACTCCGGCGACTTAATGACGCACCCGGACACTTGGCCTCACCGAAATGCGCTCCTTAAAGCGGCAACGCCCAGCTAACCTCCACACCATAGCGCATCGTCCTCCTACCTGGCACACATCCGCCATGACCGCAAGTGCGAATGCTCTGCGGGAGAGCTTGTCTTTGGGGATGAAGCTCGAGGTCGCCGCCCTCGCTCAAGTCGCCTCTCGCAACACAATAGCGGTGTAGCCGGACGCGGACGCGACCGCACAAGCGGTGGCCACGTTGGCGGACGACGATGGGAGCACCGTCAGCCACGCATCCTACTTGCCGCCGTCCAACCTCCGGCACCGCCGAGGTCGGGGACTCCTCCGAGGATGAGTAGGGCATGGGAGGCGGCAGGGCATGGTGTGCCAACTGGCCGGTCCGTATCCCGTGTTGTGCTCTTCCTCGCCGGAGACCGCACCTTCACTTCACGGGTCTTGAACCCCGCCCCCGTACATAGAGATCGCAGATGGAGGACGTCGGTCGCCGCCGTAGAATAGGTTTAGGGTCGGGTTTTTTTTATTTTTCTGTCCTATAAAAGTTCGAAATGTAATGAAAATCTGTCGTGTTTGCATTAATCTCGGCCAGTGTATATGAACTTTCACAATAATATACATATTGTAGGAGTACTAGCAAGATGCACATGCATTGCACGGGAGATCAAGATCTTGTGGGAGAAAAGGATGAACGAGAGAAAGCCTTATCTGCAAATGTGGAGAGGAGTGCGGGTAAATTGTCAAGTTTCCTTCCTATCCGTTAGATATAGATCGGACGGCCTATATTGCAGGATGACAGGCACACCATCATCACCAACTCTGCTTTTTATTGAACCGAGACAAATCTAACATGCGAAGTAAAATAAACACATAGGGTCTATACATACACGAATTATCTTAGGCACTCCAATAGTACGTCCACTACACATTCACGCATTTCACATCTTTCTACATCTACAGGAACCTACGAAAGGGTTAACGTAAATTGCCTCTCTCTCTCCTCCCCTGATTTTCATGGTGGTGGCCCCTCCCTCCCCCCAATCTATAATCAACAGCTCACACATTTCACATTACGCTAATTACGTAACTGGGATTACGTAGGTGTAGCATTACTCGTCCTAAAAAACCCAACCTCCCAGCATATCGCGTGGGAAAAGACCCGGCCGCACCGTTTTAGTCGGTGTCGGTGTCAAAACCGGCGGATCTCGGGTAGGGGGTCCCGAACTGTTCGTCTAGGCGGATGGTAACAGGAGACGAGGGACACGATGTTTTTACCCAGGTTCGGGCCCTCTCGATGGAGGTAAAACCCTACGTCCTACTTGATTAATATTGATGATATGGGTAGTACAAGAGTAGATCTACCACGAGATCAAGGAGGCTAAACCCTAGAAGCTAGCCTATGGTATGATTGTTGTAATGTATGTTGTCCTACGGACTAAAGCCCTCCGATTTATATAGACACCGGAGAGGGCTAGGGTTACACAGAGTCGGTTACAATGGTAGGAGATCTACATATCCGTATCGCCAAGCTTGCCTTCCACGCCAAGGAAAGTACCATCCGGACACGAGCCGGAGTCTTCAATCTTGTATCTTCGTAGTCTTGGAGTCCGACGGATAATGATAGTCCGGCTGTCCGGACACCCCCTAGTCCAGGACTCCCTCAGTAGCCCCTGAACCAGTCTTCAATGATCATAAGTCCGGCGTGCATAATGTTCGGCATTGCAAGGCGGGTTCCTCTCTTGAATAATCCAGAGAAGATCATGAACACCAGGATAGTGTCTGGCTCTGCAAAATAAATTCCACATTCCACCGTAGAGAGAATAAAATGTACACTTAGTTCAATCTGCTGACGTATTATGCGGCGTGACATCACACCACCACCAGGCCTTTGTTTGAATTACTATACCACCTCAGCATGTTTAGCGAAGCGGTTTCCTTGGCACGTCTTGTCGAAGCAGAGATCGTGTTCCCCTTATTCCGGGATTCTCATCAATACGTGCGTGGGTAACCCAACCGCGCCATTGATGGTGGCGCTTGGGAGATAAGCGAGTTTTACCAGGCTGGTGGGGGACACATAGTTTTGTCCGCCTATATATAAGGGATAAGGATTCACCTTCTCACCTACGCCTTCTTCCTCCTTTGCCTATCCATCCCCGCGAACTCAAGCTCCAACGCCCGAGCTCGCGCATCTCGCCTCGACCTTCTCCGAATATGTCCGGAGCGGGAGGTAAATGTTTAGCCTCCACCATCAAGGAGGAGGACATCACCAAGCTGCGCAGCACCGGATACCTTTCCGGCGATATCGCGCATTGGCTGCCCGACGAGGGGCAGCTCATCCCTACCCCCGGGCCTCATGAGAGGGTCGTCTTCCTCCCCCACTTCCTCCGCGGACTGGGCTTTCCGCTCCATCCATCTGTCCGGGGGCTCATGTTTTACTACGGCCTGGATTTCCACGATCTGGCGCCAAACTTTATCCTCAACATCTCAGCGTTTATCGTCGTGTGCGAGGCCTTCCTCTGCATCCGGCCCCACTTCGGCCTGTGGCTCAAGACCTTCAACGTCAAGCTGAAGGTTGTGAAGGGTACGCAAGCGGAATGCGGAGGCGCCATGTTGGGCAAATTGCCCAACATCCCTTGGCTGGAAGGGACCTTCGTGGACTCCGTCAAGGGGTGGCAATCGGGGTGGTTTTACATCACCGAGCCGCGCAAATCCACATGGGCGGCGGCCCCCGAGTTTAGATCTGGCATCCCCACGCAGCTCACCTCCTGGAAAGAGAAGGGCTTGCAGTGGGGGAATCCGGTGGAGGTGACGGGACTCCGAGCATGTATCAAGAAGATGGTGAGCAAGAGGCTCAGGCTCGTCGACGTGGTCCAAGTCATGCTCATCCGGCGGATCCTCCCATGCCAAGAACTGGCATTTAATTTGTGGGAGTTCAATCCGGAACAGCACCAGGCGCTAAGCGGGCTCTTCGATACAACATACGAAGGCGCCTGGAGGGTGCTGTTCAAGGGCGCCGAAGCCCCCGCGTCCGCGACCGAAGACCGCGGATTCAGCTCGCAGTATCCAACTGACGAGGTAAGTGATTCAACCCCATTACGGGACACTTGTGATAATTAGATTGACTCTAGTGAGGTTTCATTCTGCCTCTTCCTTTGATAGGTATTTTGCAGGAAGCGCCTTTACGGCAGGAAGCCGAGCCCGCGGCGGCCGACCAACAGAGGTCAGTCTGAACCAGCAGGCGGAAAAGGAGCGCAGTGCGAACGAAAATGTCGCTGCAAAGGTATAGCTCGTATTTGAATTTTTAGAGCAATGTTCCGAGGAAACGTCTGAGTGCTCATGATCTTTGTAGGATAAAAAGCGCTCGCCGGACTGCGAGCGCAGGAATTGCCAATCCGACCAACACCGGCCAGGCTCCAGCGCCCGGCCTGGAGGGGGAGGCAAGCGCAAGACGCGAGCCGGATCCTTCTCCAACGGAGGATACCGACAGACTGTCCGCCACCAAGTCTGAGGTGGAGAGCGCCATGAACCATAGGCGCCGCCGGACAGTATTTCAAGAAGCGCGCTTTTCCCCTGAGGCATTGGATGCTTTTAACGCAGGGGACACGCACCTCCGTGCTGCTCAAAATGGTTTTACCAGAGCCACGGAGCAGTATGTGAAAGACATACGGGTAAGGGAATTTTAATGGTTGTATATACCAGTAGCCCCCGAGACTTAAAGTAGTTATGCTAACTGATTTAAGGATCATTGGAAATTTCAGGCACTTAACGAGAAGAACGCCCAGCTGTCTCGGGAGCTGCAAGATTGCAAGGCCCAACTTGAGGCCGCACTTGCTGCCGCAGGAGGAGACGGAAAGACCCCTCCTGGTAACACATTTTTATTAATAAATATAAGCGTTGTGCGGCGTGCGCGCGAGTCTAATAATGACATTTGCAGGTACCACCGGACAAGATCCGGACAGGCAAGCATTGCTACGCCAGCTAAAGGCCGGCGAGAGTGTGCCGAATAGGGTTCAGCAGGAAAGGAACAAGCTCCAGGATGCCAACGCCAAGCTCGGAGAAGAGCTGAAAGGCGCTCAGGCTGAGCTGTCCGGCTCCGTTAAGGAGAATCAGCGGCTTCGTCGCGGCATTTATAGTGAGTGCTTGAGCGAACTCTTTTGAAAAGAAGAGTTCGGCGAGGAAGTATTTTGACATGATATGTCTTGTAGGTATACTCACGGGTCGTCCTGCAGAGGAGATGCCCATATCAATGGGTGATCAACTTCCCGAACTGTTGCAGCTACTCGAACGAGTTCGGCAGGCAATGAGCGGCGTCGTTCAGGCTTTATGGCCAGCCCTCACCCTACCCGAGGGCCTCGGGGAGCTTGCGGAGAAGCTGCAGGGAGTGCGGCAGCGCTTCCGTTTGTGGAAGATTTCGGCTTGCCGTCAAGGTGCCAGGGAGGCTTGGGCCATGGTGAAGACGCGGTACAAGAAGGCGGATCCCAACCACATGGCCGAAGTTGGACCGGTGGGGCCCGATGGGAAGGAGATCCCTGTGAGTTTAGTGTATAGCCAAGTAGAGTTGGCTCCTAAATTTTCCCAACAGGACTGTAAACTAGACAGCCTGTTAGACGGGATTGAGGAGGAATACAATCAGTAAATTTGACAATGTATATTATCCTTTAAAGTGACATGTGAAATGCCTTCTAGCCGGATTGTAGATCATTTGTCTTTGCCGACCTTTTCGCTTCGACCTCGGGACCCTAGAGTCCGGAGTGTGTCCGAATACCTTTTTGGTTAAGAAACAACCGTGGTATGCATGGAGACCAGGCATAGGGGTCATTAGTGCTTTATCAGACAAGTGCCCAACTAGTTATGTTATATTACATGGTTAGTAAGAAACATCTTCCAGGGAGAATAGTTCCGTTAAGGGTTCCTTTCCCTGGGAGGCATGCCCTAAAGTGCATGTCCGGACTGCAAAGAAAGCAGTAAAAATCTGGGGGCAAATAGATAAATAGGTAAAAAGTCATCTTTTAAGTCACCGACTGAATATTCCCTTAAGAACGCTAGCTTTCGGCTTCACCCAGTCTGAGGTACACATTCGGCTGACCCGGCAGTAACAATCGCAGAGGTGCTCCCTTTACCTCCTAGCCGAACAATCGGGAACGTAGGGGTAAGCACAGGAGCCAGGCAACCCAGCTTGGCCAAAACTTAAGTCATATCGATGCATATAATGGCGAGTAAAAGGTACATGTGGAAGCTTGACACATGTGCTAGGTATAAAACCCGTATAATTGAGCTTCTGTAAAAGAAGCCCCCAGGAATAATGAGTGCGGATGGCACATCATGCGTATGCAAAGAACACCGGCCGTTTGTAAAATCTGAGAGATGGCAAGTCGTTGGCTTCAGCCCCCAAGCCACAAGTGCTGGGGTGTTCGGGATAAACTTGAGCACTCTTGTTCCCATTTTTGGGTCCATCTAGGGAGGCGCTCAACACGACGAACAAGGCAACCGGACTTATAATGCTTGAACACTCTCACTTAGCCATAGAATTCTATAATTTTAAATTTCGGTGAAGCCCCTGGTATTCGGAAGATCGAATCCGGGGCGCTATCCACGCCTTCATCGGACATTATCCGGAACTTTGCTCGAAGCGGCGTGAGTCTTTAAGGACCCGAAAAAACCTCTCGAACAGCGACCAGTCTCTCGCCTTATCATGCCAGTCAGTTTTAGCTTTCTCCACTGAGGCGTTAACCCGGCTCAACCGGGGCGCAATCGCAATGGTTCTCCCAGTGCCACCTTAGCCGACAGAACGGAACGTAAGGCACCAAAACATGGGAGCCGGGCAAACCCAACTATTGACCCAAGACATGATTCGGAGCCGATTCATATAATGCTATAAGTTCAGGGTGCCGCACTTGTGAAAGTGTTCGGACTTTATCACACCATAGAGTGGGGAACGTAAGCCCCCGGTGTATTATGCCGTACCAAAATATACGGGTGCCAGATGTCATATAATGAGCATATATATATATAATGTGATGCAATTGCGATCATAAAGGTGCTGCATTATTAATGAAAGAAAAGTCTGCTAGAAGAGCGGACTGATACAAATAGTGCGGTAAGCAAGGGATTTGGACTAAATAAACATGTCCCCCTCCAGGGATGAGCTGCGGATTTGGTGTATATAATCGAATTTAATGCTCGTAATTGAGACCACCTGAGTGTTCGGCGTGGCCTTCTTTAGTCCCTGACTATTGCATCATGAGTTCGGCAGGTTCACCGCCGGACAGGGCTTCTGGTTAACAGAGTCCTATGTACAAAAAAGAAGAAAAATAATAATAAAAAAAGAGGGGCACATTTGTGAGCCCCCGGTGTGGTCGAACCGCACTCTGGGTCCATTGTGATCGTGCCCCCTCCCCTGTGCCCATGGTATCTCCAAAGCGTAATGATGTGCGCGGAGTGTTATTCTTGCGATCATACGCGGGCGAGGGTTGGGGCCGCATTGCTACGCGTGCTCTGATCGTGCCAGGTGGTCTTGGTTGGCATTGCTCCGGGCGCGCTTTGCTGTATCCGGCCGTTTAACGGCCGGACTTGAGAATTGCCTTAGAAGACTGCTCTGTACTTCTGCCGCGAGAGCCGCTGTATGTTCCTCCGTTCAGAGGGAGCGTTCCGTATTCCCATTGACCGTGATGACTCCACGAGGGCCTGTCATCTTGAGCTTTAGGTATGCATAGTGCGGCACCGCGTTGAATTTGGCAAACGCGGTTCGCCCGAGCAGAGCGTGATAGCCGCTGCGAAACGGGACTATGTCGAAGGTTAACTCTTCGCTCCGGAAATTATCCGGGGATCCGAAGACCACTTCCAGTGTGACTGAGCCTGTGCAGTTGGCTTCCACTCCTGGTATGACACCTTTAAAGGTTGTCTTTGTAGGTTTAATCCTTGATGGGTCTATGCCCATTTTGCGCACTGTATCCTGATAAAGCAGGTTTAGGCTACTGCCGCCGTCCATCAGGACTCTCGTGAGGTGGAACCCATCGACGATTGGGTCTAAGACCAATGCGGCGAATCCGCCATGGCGTATGCTGGTCGGATGGTCTCTTCGATCGAAAGTGATCAGACAAGAGGACCATGGGTTGAACTTTGGGGCGACTGGCTCCATCGCATAGACGTCCCTTAGTGCGCGTTTCCTCTCCCTCTTGGGTATGTGGGTCGCGTATATCATATTCACCGTCCGTACTTGTGGGGGAAAACCCTTCTGTCCTCTGTTGTTCGGCGGCCGGGTCTCTTCGTCGTCGTCGCTATTTAGCCCCTTGTCATTGTTTTCGGCAATTAACTTGCCGGCCTGCTTGAACACCCAGCAATCTCTATTGGTGTGATTAGCTGGCTTTTCAGAGGTGCCATGTATCTGGCATAAGCGGTCGAGTATTCGGTCCAGATTGGACGGACCCAGAGTGGTTCTTTTAAATGGCTTCTTCCGCTGACCGGGTTTAGGGCCTCGGAATCCAGCATTGACTGCCGTATCCTCCTTATCGTCGCCGTTAATTCGGCGCTTGTTTTTGTTTCGACGTGACCTGCCGTTGTTGTCCTTAGTATCCGGACTGCCAGAATTTTTACGGAGATTGTTGCTGCGGGCTAGCCAGCTGTCCTCTCCCGCACAAAAGCGGGTCATTAACGATGTGAGGGCTGCCATGGATTTCGGCTTTTCCTGCCCCAGGTGCCGGGCTAGCCATTCGTCCCGGATGTTATGTTTGAAGGCTACAAGGGCCTCTACGTCTGGACAATCGACAATTTGATTTTTCTTTGTCAAGAACCATGTCCAGAATTGTCTGGCCGATTCGTCTGGCTGCTGAATGATGTGGCTTAGGTCATCGGCGTCTGGTGGTCGCACATATGTGCCTTGGAAGTTATCAAGGAATGCGGCCTCCAGGTCTTCCCAACACCCAATTGACTCTGCGGGCAAGCTGTTAAGCCAATGCCGAGCTGGTCCTTTAAGCTTGAGTGGGAGGTACTTTATGGCGTGGAGATCATCGCCGCGGGCCATATGGATGTGGAGAAGATAGTCTTCGATCCACACCGCGGGGTCTGTTGTGCCATCGTAAGATTCGATGTTTATGGGTTTAAACCCTTCGGGGATCTGATGATCCATTACTTCGTCAGTGAAGCATAACGGGTGTGCGGCGCCCCTGTATTGAGCAATATCGCGACGCAGCTCGAGAGAGCGCTGTCTGCTGTGTTCGGCCCTGCCGGGGTTATTGTATCCGGCACGATGGTATTCGTCGTGGGTCGTAGGGCGCCCACGTGATCCATAGATGGATCTGGATTGCCTTGCTTTGTCCTCCAATATGTCTCGCAAGTCCGGCGCGTTCCCTCTTGGCTTCATACTTTTGGAGCGATGCCGGGGTATGGTCTTGCCTGGGGGCCTGGATGCCTCTCTGTCACGACCACGGGGTGGTCGGTCAGCCATATCGTGCGCTGGTGATGGAGGTACGTATGCTTCCTCCTCTAATCGGGGGAGCAGCTTGCGTTTTGGGTAACTTTTGGAGGGACGTTCGAGTTTATACTCTTCGGCCGCGAGGACCTCGGTCCATCGATCGGCCAGCAGGTCCTGATCAGCTTGAAGCTGCTGCTGCTTTTTCTTTAGGCTGTTTGCTGTGGCGATAAGCCTGCGCTTGAAGCGCTCTTGTTCGACGGGATCCTCGGGTACGACGAATTCGTCATCGTTGAGGCTTGCTTCGTCTTCGGAGGGAGGCATATAATTATGATCCTCAACCTCTTCATCTGCCGCCCCCTCATGAGGGCTTGCTTCTGCATCCTCCTGCGCTGAGTCTTGCTGGAGGGGATTGTCTTCGGAGCTCTCTGGAGTATTATTATCTCCTGTGCCGGAATCTCCATTCTTGCTGTGGCGAGATTTAGAGCGGCGCCGCTGACGCCGGCGCTTGGGCTGTTTCTTTAAGGGATCTGCCTCCGCTGTTACTTCGCCGTCCCCATCTTTTGGGGTATCCACCATGTATACGTCATATGACGAGGTGGCCTTCCAGTGCCCTGTGGGCGCTGGTTCCTGTTCGTCTCCGGCATCGTCGTCCATAGCGTCGATGTCTTCGGAGTCATAGTCTAGCATGTCGGTTAGATCATCGACAGTGGCTACAAAGTGGGTGGTGGGTGGGCTCTGAATTTCTTCGTCGTCTGTATCCTAACCATCCTATCCATAATCCGGCTAGGACTCTCCTGATAACGAGAGATGCTTTAGTGAATTCAAGATATCGCCGAAAGGCGAGCATTGGAAGATGTCCGCGGCGGTGAATTCCATAACCGGCGCCCAATCCGGATCGATTGGTAGGGCCGCGGGAGGTTCGGAGTCCGGCGAGGAGTCCGGCGCCTCGGAATCACGAGTTTCGCAGGGGACAAGATTAGTGTTCGGATCCATCGCCGTGGACGTTGGAGCCCCCAGGGCGGCGTCTATCCACCGGCCCTCGATCTGGGCGATCGGCTCCGGGCCAATGGCCGGAGCGGACCCGTGTGCGGCCACCAAGGCACTGTTCGGTGGCAGAGCTAATTCATGCCCGTCGTCACAGTGCGGCGCGCTTGGTTGTGGCTCGAGTCCGTCAAAGATCAAGTCTCCGCGGACGTCGGCCGTGAAGTTTAAGCTTCCAAATCTGACCTGACGGCCAGGGGCATAGCTTTCGATCTGCTCCAGATGGCCAAGTGAATTGGCCCGCAGGGCGAAGCCGCCGAATACGAAGATCTGTCCGGGGAGAAAAGTCTCACCCTGGACACCGTTGCAGGTTAAAGGTGCCATCAAGCCTATCGGTGACGACACAGAGGAACTCTCAATGAAAGCACCAATGTCGGTGTCAAAACCGGCGGATCTCGGGTAGGGGGTCCCGAACTGTGCGTCTAGGCGGATGGTAACAGGAGACGAGGGACATGATGTTTTTACCCAGGTTCGGGCCCTCTCGATGGAGGTAAAACCCTACGTCCTACTTGATTAATATTGATGATATGGGTAGTACAATAGTAGATCTACCACGAGATCAAGGAGGCTAAACCCTAGAAGTTAGCCTATGGTATGATTGTTGTAATGTATGTTGTCCTACGGACTAAAGCCCTCCGGTTTATATAGACACCGGAGAGGGCCAGGGTTACACAGAGTCGGTTACAATGGTAGGAGATCTACATATCCGTATCGCCAAGCTTGCCTTCCACGCCAAGGAAAGTACCATCCGGACACGAGCCGGAGTCTTCAATCTTGTATCTTCGTAGTCTTGGAGTCCGGCGGATAATGATAGTCCGGCTGTCCGGACACCCCCTAGTCCAGGACTCCCTCAGTCGGGATTACCGGATTACTAGTAGTAGTATAGATGGATAGCATGAAGCAACAAATTTTCTTTTGAGGGGGCGAAGCACCTAGTTTAAAAGAAAAAAAGGCGGTACACTCACAGCACTCCTGTTGCGGTCGCATTGCACCCCACACACGTTCGGTCCTGCACATGGCTCACACAAACGGAACGCGCTTCGGCGTGCCTCTTCACTGACACGTGGGACTGCACTTGGAGAAACCAACCATGCGCCAAACCCCCCCCCCCCCCCCGCCCACTGCGCGAAAATCCTCCCCCCCCCACACACACAAAAAAAATCTGCCCAAATCCGATTCAACCGCCCTTCGACCAACTAGCCAATAATATTCCCCAAACCCCCCTCCCCCCGTCCCCCTCTACTCCATTCGCTCTGCCAAAGCCGCCCTCCCCACCACGCCAATACATCGGCGCCGCGGTTCATCGAGGGGATGCACGGCGATCCTCTCGATCCCATAGTACGCTCTCGTAGACTGCCGTCCTCTAGCCGCGCCGCCACCTCTGGCTACGTTCTTGTGGAGGCGCATGGCGGTCAGCGCCACCACCGCTGGTGACGTTCGTGTGGAGACGCACGGCGGTCAGCTTCTCCCACAGTATGCGCAGTCTACACTGAGGCCCCGTTCATGTCAGTGTAGCGCTGAATGTTAGCTAATAGACGCTGTTAGTCTCACTGTTTGCCGAAGTTGTTTACTATCAATATGCTCTGCTTAAGAAGCTTCCTTGCCCTGTTCTGCACTCAATTTGCTTAGCTGAGATGGCATGCCAAGGCCGATTAGTTGCTAAAATATCCTGCCATATATTTATTGTGACGTAGATTGCCATGGTCTAGTAGCCAATCTGTTAGCTGAAATAGCTCTACACTGTTTTATACTCGATCTTTCTTGCTGCGATGGCCTTCGATAGTTTGATGGCTGTGTGCTTGGCCTCATTGACTGCTGAAACAGCCTGCCATAATTTAGCACTCAAATCTGTTTGCTGAATTAGCTTTACATATATTTCGTTACTTAGATCTGCTCGTCCAAATATCTTGCCATAGCTTTAGACATCGACCTAGGTATTTATTTTTCTGGACTTCATAAAAAAGCATATATGTTTTTCCTGTAATATCTAGTAGAAGAACTAATTTGTATGTCTAACAGATGGACAGGACTTGGATAACTTCTGCTCGAAGATTCTCCGCTGCATATGTCGAGGGGGTTGAAAACTTCATGAACTTTATCAGAGCTGAGTACGGCGGTTCGAAATCATATGTGCTCTGCCCGTGTACCAATTGTATGAATTCAGTTACAAGACCCCAGTCAACTGTGCAAAATCATCTACACTTGTATGGGATCTCGGTCACATATACTAGGTGGGTTCATCATGGTGAAGCTATGAACGTCAATGTTATTGACTACGTGGAAGCAGCAGATCACCATCTTGATCTGCCTGATGCTCGGGTGGAAGAGGAGGAGGAGGTGGTGGTGGCGGAGCCAGTGAGTTTGACCAACATTGAAACAATGCTACGAAATGCTCGTGCATTCCGTGAACTTTCACCTGCAGAAGAAAAATGGTGGGCCCGCATGTTGGAACAATGCAACGTTGTTGTCATCCCAGGAAATAAGCTGTCAGTATTCTCACCTATGGTCACATTTCTTCAGGTGAAGACATCTGAGCGGATGACTAACAAATCATTCGATGCGATGTTGGCTGCTTTCCGCAAATCTTTCCCAGATGCGTCTGAGCTCCCACACACCTACAGTAAATTGAAGAATTTCCTTCATGCAGTTGGAATTGGATATGATATGATCCATGTTTGTAAGAATAATTATGTTCCGTTCCGAAAGGATTATGCCAACTTAAGTGAATGTCCGAAATGCAAATCATCAAGATGGAAAGATGGTGATGATGTGAAGAGGATTCCTCATAATGTTTTGAGACATTTTCCAGTCACACCAAGATTGCAGAGGTTGTTTCATGATGCTGAAACAAGAGAGGATGTACTGTGGCATTCTAGGAACCAGGAGTACAGACATCAGAATGTAATGAGCCATCCATCTCATGGTAGTGAGTGGAAAAGCTTCAATGATAAACACAAAGAGTTTGCTGCTGACCCGTGAAACATTAGACTTGGCTTAGCTTTAGATGGATTTAACCCATTTGGCCACTAGAGCGCCACATATAGCATGTGTCCAGTGCTTGTTATCCCTTACAACATGCCTCCAAATGTCTGCACCAAAGAATCAAACTACATGATGGCCTTGCTCATCCCAGGTCCAAAAAGTCCTGGAAAGGATTTTGATTTGTTCATGGAGCCTCTTGTGGAGGAACTTCAACAGCTATGGAAGGGTGTTCTCACTCGAGACCTATATAGCAGCCCACCAGCTGATTTCTTTCTGCGTGCTGTTATAATTTTGTGCATCCATGATTATCCGGCTTTGGGCACTATGTCAGGGCGAACGACACATGGTTACAATGCATGTGTTCGATGTGACAGGAATCCGCTGTCATACGCAATACTTAGCAAGATCTGTTACCTTGGACACCGCGGTTTCCTTGCCAAGGACAAGCCGCATCCTAGAAAATACTGAAGACATGTGTTCAATGAAAAGCATGAAAACCGTGATGCGCCAAAGAGGCTCACCGCGGATGAGTTGCAAGTGGAATTAGAGAAGGTCGGGCATATTACACCAGGAAACCATCCTAGTAATGGTTGCGGGAAAAGGAAGCGTGGCAGGGCAGAAGAGAGATTATTGTTTACCCGTAGGTCCACTTTGTGGGACTTGGAGTATTGGAAAGATTTGGATCTGCGGCATAATCTTTATGTGATGCACATCGATAAAAATATATGTGACAGCATTATCGGCACACTTCTTAATATTGAAGGCAAGACGAAAGATACCTTAAAATCTAGGATTGATTTGACACACCTGGGTATCAGAAAGGATTTGCAGGTGCAAGATGAAGTTAAACCACGGGATATGG
Source organism: Triticum timopheevii (assembly GCA_963921465.1). NCBI lineage: Eukaryota > Viridiplantae > Streptophyta > Magnoliopsida > Poales > Poaceae > Triticum > Triticum timopheevii. The sequence goes on from OY997272.1 coordinate 194,244,855, forward strand.
CACCAGCTGTGTACGTCTTGGACAAGGTAAAAAGAAAAGAATTCTGTGAGGTCCTGTCACGTGTGAGATTCCCACATGGATTTGCTTCCAACCCTGAAAGGAGAGTTAGTGCAGATGGAAACAAGGTACAAGGGTTGAAAACTCATGACTGCCACGTCCTACTTCAAAGGGTTTTACCTGTTATCCTTAGAGGATTGGGCCGCCCTGACTTATACAGAGCAGCTGCAGAGTTGGGACAATTCTTCAGGGAACTCTGCAGTAGAAATATCAGGATAGATGCTTTGGAGCGTCTTAGAGACAAGATACCAACTGCCCTATGTGACCTTGAGAAGATATATCCTCCAGCCTTCTTTGATGTGATGGTGCATTTGGCTGTTCATCTACCTGATGAGGCACTACTTAGAGGTCCAGTATAGTATGGCTGGATGTACCCTATTGAAAGGCGGCTAGGCACTTTCAAGGGCTATGTTAGGAACAGAGCTAGACATGAGGGTTCCATTGCAGAGGCCTACATTGCTACAGAAGCATTGACATTCTGCTCAAAATACATTGAAACAGCTTATCAGCTTAGCAAATAGGTGGGTAAAGACAATCCCGGGCTCAATGTTTTCGATTATTCTATTCGAGTTACAGGGAAGAGTCGACAAGAGGACAAACCTAAAGATTTGGACAAAATGGTTTGGTATGTGTTGAATAACTGTCCTGAGATACTACCTTATATCAAGTAAGTGCAGTACTGCAGCTTATACATCGTAATCTACTAAACTTGCAGCACATTCTTATATATTTAGATGTTTGACGCGATCACTATGTTGTGCAGCATCTACAAAGAGGAGTTACTGCCGCAAAATCCAAGAAACATTGACAAACGGGTTATGGCAGGATTTGCGAAATGGTTCAAGAACCATGTAAGCTTTTGAAGTGCGCTAACAGTTTTTTTAATATATTGAGTACATAAGATGATCAGCTTGTCTATTTTCTAACCATAGGTTAAGAAGATGCGGGAGGATGGGCAGGCAGTTGACGATGCCCTTTACTCACTCGCAATGGGTCCTGATACTCGGGTAAGACATTATGAATCTTGCGTTGTTGGAGATGTGCGCTACAACACCCTTGCACGAGACGAAGGCAGCAAGACACAAAACAGTGCCATCATGAGCACGGATACGTATGACAAAGAGAAAATCGAAATGTATGCTAACATAACAGACATTGTTCAGTTGCAGTATATCTCCAGTTTCGAGGATCATCGGTGTGTGGTTCTGTTGTGTTGTCGTTGGTATAACCTGTTTTCCAGGATCGCAAAACCCAGAGCTGATGATTATTTCAAATCCATCAATGTCAAGGCGGCGTACCAGACCAACGAGCCTTTTATTTTGGCAAATCAAGCAACACAGATATTTTTCTTAGAAGACACATTTGCACGTAGCTATGACTGGAGAGTATGCTAACATAATGAAGTTGCACAACAAGATGATGCTTACACTGCTCCTGATGTACAAGATAACACAGATGTTACTAATATCTTTGAGAACCATCACGTCAATGACGCCGACGAAAAGATTGCATGTCATGCTGTGGACATACAAGGGTTGATCAAGAAGAAGCCAATGTTCGAGGACATTGAGGACGAAGAAGAAGATGACACCATGGGGAATTACGATTCAGACTTATACACATGGCGAAGATCTTGACGCTGCTGCTGCGGATGATGATTACATTGCTTTTGTCATATTTTCTTGTCAGAAGACGTTTTTTTATCTACTATGTGAAATTGTGTTTGTTATGACAACTAAAACTTGATGAACATGTTGTTTAGTATTTTACTGTGAGAACACCACTTGTTATGTATGCTGATTTGTGTTCCGTGATTGTATGACAACTAAAACATGATGACATTGTTGTTTAGTTGTACTTATATTTGGCTATGAAACTTGAATTTGATGACATAGTTTGCTGTTGGACTGCAATTTGCTTGACATCTTCGAATGAGAACAAAGCTGACCCGACAGGGCCTCTGCTATTTATTTATTTATGAGAAAAGGGGGATACCCCCTGATTTTCCATTAATAGAAATCATTAGATGTTCACAACACTATGCCCAGCCTGCTACACAGGTTTCATTCATTACTAATTTCAGCAAAGTGCTCATGTCGTAGCCACTGAATACATCACGAGTGCTACATACGCTGCAAATAAAGAGACAATCATCCCACAGAGCACATTGATTTTGCCCATTATCTTCACAAGCTCTTTCATCTCCTCATTGCTGTCAAGGCCGTTCAGCAGCTGTAGCTTCGCCATGATCAGAGGAACTGCATCTTTAACCTTCTGCTCTGCATCTTCCTCTTCTGCCGTTCCTTCAGTTACTTGTCCAACACCCCAACCTGCTGGTATTGGGATTCCTCGGCTAACCAAATAATCAGCGTAGTTGCATTCCCCCACATCAGCAACTTCCCAGAAATACAAATCACATGAATCTTCCCTTTTCTGCACGAATCAAATTGGAAGATCATCAACCAAACTATTAAAAAAATCAGCAACTGAAAGCAGCAGAACAACACTTAAACATATTATTACCCCATGATTCGGGCATTTGTAGAAGACTCGGCCAGGGTTGAGGATTGTGTTTGAGACGCGTCGGATGACTCTGCATGATTTGCAGCAGTGGAACCACACCAACGGCAGTGGGTTGCGATGAGCAATCGGCTGCGGTGCGCGTGCCAGCGGGGATGCGATGAGACCCACAGGCGATGGTACGGGTGGCGACTTGGTGCATATCTGGTTGTTGCCTGCTGAAGAGCAGGTTGATGAACAGCCAGCGGACATGGTTGCTGTGGCCAGAGCTTCTGATGCTAGGCAGGGTAAGTAGAGAAGAGGAGAAGCGAATGTTGGATATGTCAGTTTCATTACTTGCAGAGTAGCATAGCACCATATATAGTCATAGTCTAGGTTTGGATTCGAACCAGCTACAGGAGCACGTCTCTCTTTTTTCTAAAACTCGGCAATGTCTCTTTACTGGTACACTAGCTTGTTCTGTACGCCTTCCCAAGTCTTTGATTTTCTTTCCCTTTTTGTGAGGAAGGCAGGAGGACAAAATTGAGAGTTCCTGGGACTCGAACCCAAGACCTCTCGGTTGAAAACCAAGGGTGCTAGTCACTTATGTGGCAAATGTTCCATGTGAGGAGGACGGTAGACGAACGCATTTTCCTCACAGTTTTCTTCCTATATATAAAAAAGTATGCTACTTGGTCTCTGCTTAGTCAACAAACGATTGTGCTAACCTTGACCATTGGATTGACATTCAATGTCTGTTGCGTTTCTTCAGTCTCTTCTTCCTCGAGCCGCCAAAGCCCAACCAACACCAGCGGGACCGCCTGCTCCCACCTCCCACGGGTGGCTGTGATCTTCCCCAACTCCTGTTTGTTCCCGTCTGAGGCCTCACCATCGTCCTTCGCCTTGGTTCGCTCGCCGCGGCAACGCCCTCCGGTGTTGTCAACATGGTCAACAACCGAGAGGAATAAGGAGATGACTGTACATGGTGAGGATGACAGTACGGACCCAGCAGCGCGTGCAGTAATTTTGTTTTTTCGGGACGAAGAAGGATATCAACTGGGTTGTGCGGGACCCGTGGCCCGTCTATCCCAGGCTTTTATTTCATATGTTTAGCACATGACCAGCCCAATTTGTTTTTTTTCTTTCTAAAAAATGGCTAGCCAGCTATTTTGTTTTTGCAGAATAACCAACATAGTCCTACTTGCTTTTCTACGCCCGGCTGGGCCGGAAATCTTCAAGACGAGGAGGGATGCATTTTGCCCAAAAAATGGGCTATAAGTAATAAGAAATGGGCTATAAGTAATAATAAATGGGCTATAAAATGAAAAAAATATAGCAAACAGGCAATTAGTTCCAAAATACTGTTTTCTTTCGGATTTTGATATTTTAAATTTCATTGTTTTTGTGCGGGTAAAATTTCATTGAATTTAAATTAAGGTATATTTAGATTTAAAATTAATTTGAATCTGGCTAGAAATTTCGGGCTGTATGCTGTTTGGGGCAGATTTGGAGGCTGACTTGTGGGTCTACTAGGTTGACGTGCTGCTTCTTCAATATCTGATCTTCTTGCTCCAGCCGCCCAAACCAGCTCCGGTGGGATTGCCTGCTCCCGCCTCCCATGGCCAGCTGTGCTGCCACACAGGCCGCACCGCCCCACCCTACTTCATTGCTGGCCAGGCCATTCCTCTACTCACCCACACCTCCTGCTATTTTCCGGCGACGGCATCCGGACCAGTAAACCATCGTACTCCCCACCGCGTGGGCAACCATTGCCGAGTCTTCCCCGGCTATGTGTCGTTCCCTTCCTAGGCCTCGCCGTCGTCCACCGCCATGGTGCTCTCGGTGCGGCCTGGTCAATGTGGTCAATGAACGACATCCATCGGCCGTGGACTCTACGTGGAGAGGCTGACAGCTGGGTCCACGGCCGCACACAAGGAAATGCCTCCTTATTACGCGCAAAATAATGATTCCTCCACCTGACAGCTGGGACCCACCGGAAGGGCCTCTGTATTTTGCGACAAAAATCGTTCCCCCCGCTGACATGTCGGACCCACCAGCTATATCTTCGCACACAAGGAAGTGCCTCCTTATTACGCACAAAAAAATGAATACCCCCCTGCTAGCTGGGACCCACCTTAGTGGGAGGATGACTTGTGGGCCAACTAAGTTGACGGGGATGGAGGGCTTTGTCAACTTAGTCAATATGAACGATTCTAGCTCCAGTGACCGTACGATGTCCATCCAACGGCCGTGGTGCTTCTTCAACCTCTGGTCTTCTTGCTCTAGCCGCCCAAAGCAGCGCCGGTCGTGCCGCATGCTCCTGCCTCCCGTGGCCGGTTGTGCTGCCGTGGAGGCCTCACGGCCCCCTACTATTCCCACCGTTGGCCAAGCCCTACGGCGATGGCAGCCTCACACCACAGCCGAACCAGCGAACCCTCATACTCCTCTCCGCGCGGGCTTACACTGCCGCATCTTTCCCGGCTCCGCGTCGTCCCCTTCCTAGGCCTCGCCGTCGTCCATCGCTGTGGTGCTCTCGGCGCGGCCTGGTCAACGTGGTCAAGGAATGACTTCCATCGGACGTGGACTATACGTGGAGAGGCTGACGGCTGGGTCCACGGCCGCAGCAAGGAAGTGCCTCCTTATTACGCGGAAAATAATGATTCCTCCACCTGACAGCTGGGACCCACCGGACGGGTCACTGTATTTCGCAAAAAAAACATTTCCCCCTAACTGCTGGGACCCACCAGCTACCTCTTTGCATGCAAGGAAGTGCGTCCGGGCAAAAAAACGATTCGCCCCCCTAACTTCTAGGACCCACCAGCTACATCTTCGCATGCAAGGAAGTGCGTCTGGGCAAAAAAACGGTTCGCCCCCCTTACTGCTGGGACCCACCAGCTACATCTTTGCATGCAAGGAAGTGCCTGACAGTCGAGACCCACCTGGCCAAAGCGTACGTACTATTTTCATTCCGGTTGCAAACGTGTACGTACATATATACTGGTCGATGTAGAGGCGCGCACGTGTCATAGTAGAGGCGCGTACGTGTCGTAGTAGAGGCGCGCATGTAGCATGTACACGTACGTACAACGGCTAGTGTGCAAGAAAGAAAATACGGCCAGGGCTCGTGTACATGGCTGGGTCGGAACGGAGAAACAGCGTCGTCGTCGTGTTCATGGGGAGGCAACGGAATGCGTCGTGTTCATGGGGAGGCAACGGAATGTGTCGTGTTCATCGGGAGGCAACGGAACACGTGGGAGCCAATCGGCTGGGTTGGAATGGAATGCGTGGTCGTGTTCATTGGGAGGGCTTGGACGGAACAGGCGATGGAAACGAGGCCTGGCGTACCGTAGAACGGAGGAAACGGCCTTGTGTTCGACCGGCCACGTTCGAAACGAGGGTCCTGTTGATCGGGAGGGGTGTGGCGTACCGCAAAACGGAGGAAACGGACCTCCTATGGTCGAAACGGGGGTCCTGTTGATCGGGAGGGGTGTGGCGTACCGCAAAATGGATGAAACGGACCTCCTACGGTCGAAACGGGGGTCCTGTTGATTGGGAGGGGTGTGGCGTACCGCAAAACGGACGAAACGAACTTGTGTTGGAGCGCTACAGTCGAAACGGGGGTCCTGTTCATTGGGAGGGGTGTGGCATACCGCAAAACGGGACTCCACGGGATACTGTTCATCTCCACTGTCGACCTCCTCCAGCCTCCACGGGCTACCGTCGACCTCCTCCAGCCTCCACGGGCTCCTGTTCATCCAGCCTCCATCGCGCGCTACTCCACCGGCTACTGTTCAACCACCCCTCCACGGGTACCCCTCCACCGTCTACTGTTCATCCAGCCCTCCACACCACGGGGTCCTGTTCATCCAGAGGCAACGCCACCGCTCACTGTTCATCCCCCCCCCCCCCCCCCCGCAACGCTCACTGTTCATCCAATCGATCGGCTTCAGTTAGCAGCAGTAGCGAAGGAATCGCTTGATCGGGTTTAGTTAACAGCCATCGATCGATAGCTCGGGTTCAGTAACGTGTAGCCTGCAGTGCAATAGCTCGGGTTCAGTTAGAGCCCAACGCCTCGCTCGGGTTCAGTTAGAGCCAACGCCTCACACACATGCGCATACGTGTACAAGAGAAACGTGCATCGCTCGGCCCCCGACCGCCCACCGTAACCGGGAACTCGCTGAAATTTTCCTTGCCCTCGCTTCTACCACGGTTTTTTCCATCATGGACGGCCCAAAGAATGTCATGCAGCTGCGTCTCCAGCCCGCCCAGGATGAAAAGCCCATTTTCTGTCATGATTTTTTGTCATAGAAGTAGGAGCCCTCCACATCTATGATGATACCGGGTTTTGTCACAATTATCGTCATAGAAGTGTCATATGTATGACAGAAAAAAATTGTTCGGCCCAAAATGTCACGGATGTGTCTTTTTTTTGTAGTGTACCCACTATGGAGGTAGTACTACTTACTACTCCCTCCTTTCCGGTTTATAGGGTTTATAAGTCACAATTCTACTAGTAGTACCATCACATGTTTGGATTTTGAGGTGCATTAAATCACCCGATGCAAGCAGTATCAAGAGAAAACTCACCAATGCATGTAGAAGTTCATTGAAATTTAGTGATCATGCATGCATTCATTGTAATTAATGCATCGGTAAACATAACTTCTTGAGAAAAACGAGTGTACTAATTACTTGTGCAAACTACGAAATTAATTCCACCACTCACCGTCTACCTTGGTTGGAGAGATTTTGAAATTCAGCCATAAACCAGAAAGGAGGGAGTAGTAACATAGCTTAGGGTAGCTTGCTGCACCGCGGACTCCAAGGAAATTGCTGTAGTACTACTCCTATGTACCACTGTACTACTCCTACTAATAAAAGACATGTATTTCAAACAATATGATAATCTCTCTAACCAAGGTAGGGACCAGGAGTAACGGAGGGAGTAGTAAAAATTTCTCATCGTCCTGCGAGCCACAGCGCGCGTGGGCGAGGGAGCGGGCGTAGGCGTAGTAAGCAAGCTTCTCCTTGTCATGCGACTCTGCAAGCCACTGCGCCCATGGGCGGGGGAGACGACGTACTAAGCAAGCTTCTCCTCGTTCTACGAGTTGATAGGACACATCAAAAGTAATACGTACAGAGCATCTCTAGTGTGTAGAGCCTTGCCTCTAAGGTAGGCCCCACATGGTTTGCCTCTTATCAAATGAAAAACCACAATGTATAGAGACTCTAACCAGCCTCTAAGGTGCGCCATAGAAGAAATTTTAGAAGTATTGATTAGCAACACATTTGTCCAATCAATACTATTTCTCTTGTACTCCTACTTTCTTATGCTTCCTAAGGCTGAAAATTGGGACCAGAAGGATTGTTACATTGTTAGAGGCAGCCTCTAAGGTTAGACATGATGCTAGCCAATTTTTTATTAGAGGCAGTTCATGCAATGTATAGAGGCCTGCCTCTAAGAGGAGAGAGGGCTTAGAGGAAACAAAAAGCATACATTGTGGATGCCCTATGCCTACTTTCCGGTCTATATGACTCAATTTAAAATCCACAATGCATCCATAATAGATGCTGAGTGGTGGAATAAAGTTTGTTACTTCCATAGTTCGCAAAAGTACTGAGCATGTGAGATTGTGAACGGAGGGAGTACGATACCGTTAGTACTATAGTTCTTTTGGAAGGGTTGTAGTAGTCCCTCCCACATGTTCACATTTCAAGCTTCAATAAAAACGTTGCATGCAAGGATTAAAGAGAAACCTCAGCAATGCAAGTACTCCCTCAATTCATATAGGGTATAAAATGTGTTTTGGAGGCTAACTTTGACCACATGTTAGAGCAATAATATGACATCCAACTTACACAAATCTTACCATCAAATCCGTATGTGGTCATTATACTGCTAACACATGCATGCATTGCAATTAGTACGTAGATACAGTAGTAAACACACTATCTAGTAGAAGTAGTACTAGTAGTACTCTACACTACTACTATGAGGCCATCCAACTGTGTCCCGGCAGAAGACCACAGATACAGATTATTCGATTTGTTTTCACACAGCAAAATATCCATGAAAACAACACATGGCAAAATTTCACGGCGAACGAGGGATTTGAATGTGTTGGGAGGAGTAGGGCTGGGAGAGGCAGTTTGGATCTTGCTCGGGGTAGCCAAAATATTGGCGACCCTTTTGTCCACTTGTGCCTTTGCCACCGATGAATGAGGAAGAGCTCGGGTACTCATGCATCCTCCAGCGCGCGCGTTGGAGACGAGCTCGCACGAGTTGTGCTTTTTTTGTCCCACCACACTGCCCAAGCCGGCCGCAGACCGACTGGCGACCCACAAGTTACGCCATCCAACTGTTGTCGCACACATTCTAACAGCAACTCAACCAACTGGACGAAATTCATGCAAACACAGCGATATTTCATATAAACAATGACCAAATTCATATAAAATACTGGATTTTCATGCAAACGTGATGGTTTTCATTACATTCAAATCAACTAAACAGTGCTAGTCCTGAATAGCACAGGTATAATAATACCTAGCCTAAATGGTCACCCGCCGATCCATTTGTCTTCCTCATGTCCGGCAGCACGATCACCGGACTGTCGGGAGCCCCAGAGGTATATGCTTCAGCGCAAAGGACGGCTCGCTTCCCCACCGCTCAACTAACATCATTGGCTGATGCCAAGATGGAGTCTGAATGGGGCTTCTCCGCTTCCATGGAGCCCATGCGGAGTCGACGAAGGTCCTCGCAACAAAAGGACCCGGCAAGACACCTGTTGTATATGTCGGCATCGCCTCGACGGAAGCCTTCATGGGACCCAAGCAGCGGCGGCCTCCCGTGTTCTAGTTCTCCTCGATGATGGTGGCGGATGCGGAGGCGCTAGCCAACAACTCATCGCTCTCTGCACACCCGGCTTCTATCTCTGCTTGCATGGCGTGGCCGCGGGCATGGGAGTCTCGACCACAGAAATGGGAGACGCGGTCGCAAACACGGGAGGCGCGGTACGAGGTGGCTGCATGGACGGCAGTGACGACGCCCGTGCTCCCCGTCGTGCCGGCGTGGAGAAGGTTACTGCTCCTCGTTGAGCTAGCCTAGAGCGGCGAGTTGCTGAACCGCGCAATGGCTTGGGGCGGCAACTGGCTCCATCGGGCGAGGGGAGGGAGGTGGATCAGCGAGCTGCATAGCTCGTATCCGGCTGACAATGTACAAAAGTATGGGCTCTTTTCTACCCCTTACTTGTGCACGGGCAGTCGTAGCCACACCCACGGCAGGGCTTGGCAGGGCAGTAGGAGACAGAATGTAAAACTACCAAGACAACATTCAAAACCGTGAACAAAGAACAGAAGACAAGCTAGACCTCCCCCGGCAACATCCTTGGCGGGGCGGCTTGCATAGCCCCGACAAGCTCCTGCCGGGGCGGCCTGTGAAGCACCAGCAAGATCATCACCCTTGAGGCTGAGAGCTTTGACGCCTTCGACAACGTCAAGGCCAAGACTCGGGGCACGTGCATAGTAGCATGCAGATCTTTGTGAAGACAGATGGCCTGCAGGTCCACGTGGAGACCAGAAGGCAAAAACCCCAGGCAAGGCCCTTGCTGGAGATGACTCTGAGGCCCCCTGGCAAGCCTTGCCGGGGACAATTGCGGGGCCACAGCCAGGCCCGCACCCGACAAGGTTTCGCCACCTCACCATCGTTCCAGTGTGATGATCAGCCTGCCAACTAGGTAGACGCCTGCGTGGCGGCATGCAGATCTTCGTGGAGGCTCTACCACCGCACCAACGTAGCAGCTAGCCATCCAGCCTGAAGTTGCATGCCTCATCAGCCAGGACGCGCGTCAAGGCGAGGAGAGGCGGCGACGGACGGGACGGCTTCTGTTGCCATCCCTGATAAAGTTAGAGGGCACGTAAGCAGCGCATTAAGTGCGTTTGTCCTACGATGTCAGCGATAAGTTTGAACACTGTAGATACTTTCCATCTCCTGTATGCCACTGTGGCGACCCCTTTGACATATAAAAGGAGGCCCGAGGCATACTGGAGGTGGATTCGGACTTTTTGGACTGGGAACGCACTGCAGCTAATCTAAGAACTCAAGAACACAAATATACACTAAAGGAGGACTAGGGTTTTACACACCATTGCGGCCCAAACCTAGGTAAAAATCCCTCGCGCTGATCACTAGACCTGCTCTTCGCGCAGTTCCTCTCCCCGCCAACCGTAGAAGGGATCCCCGTGATCCCATAGGTGTCGTTTCCCCGACATTGAAATCCTTGGGGATCCTCCTCCACCCAAGGGTGACCCCGTGTTTGAGCTTAAAAAATTACCTGATATTTGAAATATGCTTATCTTGATGAGAAGAAGATATATCTTGTTATTATTACTGCTAACCTTTCAGAGCATGAATTTTTTTACTGAAAACTCTGAAGAAGGACCATGCTGCTATTGAATATACTCTTGATGATCTTAAGGGCATTAGTCCCACTCTATGTCCGCACAAAATTAATATGGAGCCTGATGCTAAACCAGTTGTTGATCATCAACGACGGTTAAATCTTAAGATGAAATAAGTGGTAAGAAATGAAATATTAAAGCTTCTGGAAGCATGTATAATTTATCCTATTGCTGATAGTAGATGGGTAAGTCCCGTTCATTGTGTCCTTAAGAAGGGAGGTATTACTGTTGTTCCTAATGATAAGAATAAATTGATTCCACAAAGAATTGTTACAGGTTATAGAATGGTAATTATTTTTTCCAAATTAAACAAAGCTACAAGGAAAGATCATTACCCTTTACCTGTTATCGATCAAATGCTAGAAAGACTATCCATACATACACATTTTTGCTTTCTAGATGGTCATTCTGGTTTTTCTCAAATACCTATGACAAAAGAGGATCAAGAAAATACTACTTTTAGATGTCCTTTTGGTACCTTTGCTTATAGATGTATGCCTTTTGGCTTATGCAATGCACCTGCTACCTTTCAAAGATGTATGACTGTTATATTCTCTGACTTTTGTGAAAAGATTGTTGAGGTTTCATGGATGATTTCTCCATTTACGAAACTTCTTTTGATGATTGCTTAAGCAACCTTGATCTAGTCTTGCAGAGATGTGAAGAAACTAATCTTGTCTTGAATTGGGATAAGTGCCACTTTATGGTTAATGAAGGTATTGTCTTGGGGCATAAAATTTCTGAAAGATATACTGAAGTTGATAAACCTAAAGTTGATGCCATTGAAAAAATGTCGAGTCCTAAAGATATAAAAGATATAAGAAGTTTCCTTGGTCATGTTGGTTTCTATAGGAGATTTTTTTAAGATTTCTCCAAAATTTCTAGGCCTCTCACTAATCTCTTTCAAAAAGATGTTCCTTTTGTTTTTGATGATGATTATGTAGAAGCATTTGAAATACTTAAGAAAGCCTTGATTTCTGCACCTATTGTTCAACCACCTGATTGGAATTTCCCCTTTGAAATTATGTGTGATGCTAGTGACTATGTTGTTGGTGTTGTTCTAGGGAAAAGAGTTGATAAGAAATTGAATGTTATTCATTATGCTAGTAAACTCTAGACAATGCCCAGAGAAATTATGCTACTACTGAAAAAGAATTTTTAGCAGTTGGTTTTGTTTGTGACAAGTTCAGATCTTATACTATTGATTCCAAAGTAACTATTCACACTGATCATGCTGCTATTAAATATCTTATGGAAAAGAAAGATGCTAAACCTAGACTTATTAGATGTGTTCTCTTGCTGCAAAAATTTGATTTGCATATTATTGATAGAAAGGGAGCTGAGAACCCTGTTGCAAACAACTTGTCTAGGTTAGAAAATGTTCTTGATGACCCACCGCCTATTAATGATAGCTTTCCCGATGAGCATTTAGCTGTCATAAATGCTTTTTGTAATACTCCATGGTATGCTGATTATGCTAATTACATTGTTGCTAAATTTATACCGCCTAGTTTCACATACCAGCAAAAGAAAAAGTTTTTCTATGATTTAAGACATTACTTTTGGGATGACCCACACCTTTACAAAGAAGGAGTAGATGGTGTTATTAGACGTTGTGTACCTGAGCATGAACAGGAACAGATCCTACACAAGTGCCACTCCGAGGCCTACGGAGGACACCACGCTGGCGATAGAACTACACACAAGGTATTACAATCCGGTTTTATTGGCCCACTCTCTTCAAGGATGCTCGTAAGTTTGTCTTGTCTTGTGATGAATGCCAGAGAATTGGCAATATTAGTAGACGTTGGGAAATGCCTATGGATTATTCACTTGTCATTGAACCATTTGACGTTTGGGGCTTTGATTATATGAGACCTTTTCCTTCCTCTAATGGGTATACACATTTTTTAGTTCCTGTTGATTACATTACTTAGTGGGTAGAAGCTATTCCAACGAGTAGTGTTGATCATAACACCTCTATTAAGATGCTTAAAGTAGTTATTTTTCCGAGGTTTGGAGTTCCTAGATATTTAATGACTAATGGTGGTTCACATTTTATTCATGGTGTTTTCCGTCAAATGCTTCCTAAATATGATGTCAACCATAGAATTGCATCTCCATATCACCCTCAGTCTAGTGGTCAAGTAGAATTGAGCAATGGAGAGATTAAATTGATTTTGCAAAAGACTTTTAATAGATCTAGAAAGAATTGGTCTAAGAAACTTTATGATGCATTATGGGCTTATAGAACTGCTTATAAAAACCCTATGGGTATGTCTCCACATAAAATGGATTATGGAAAAGCATGTCACTTACCTCTTGATCTAGAACATAAAGCTTATTGGGCAACTAAAGAGCTCAACTATGATTTCAAACTTGCCGGTGAAAAGAGGTTATTTGACATTAGCTCACTTGATGAATGGAGAACCAAAGCCTATGAGAATGCCAAGTTGTTTAAAGAAAAAGTTAAAAGATGGCATGACAAAAGGATACAAAAGCGTGAGTTTAATGTAGGTGATCATGTTTTGCTATACAATTCCCGTTTAAGATTTTTTGTAGGAAAGCTTCTCTCTAAATGGGAAGGTCCTTACATTACCAAGGAGGTCTATTGTTCCAGTGCCATCAAGATCAACAACGCCGAAGGCACTAATCCGAAGGTGGTAAACAGTCAAAGAATCAAACATTATATTGCAGGTACTCCCATAAATGTTGAGACAAGTATTATTAATACCATAACACCGGAGGAGTACATAAGGGATACCTTCCAGAATGTCTCAGACTCCGAAAAGGAATAGGTATGTGGAACGGTAAGTAAACGGACGCCAAAACTATTCTAACTGCAATTTTTCTCCGTTTTGGAATATTTAAAGAATTAGGAAAATTAAAAGTAGTCCGAAGAGTGCACGAGGAAGCGGCAAGGCATGGGGCGCGCCCTACCCCCTGGGCGTGCCCCAGTGCCTTGTGGCCACCTCGTGTGCCCTCCGGACTCTGTTTTCTTGCACAATACTTCTTTTGGTCGGTAGAAATACATTATATAATCTCCCAAAGGTTTTGACCGTCGTACCAAGACAAAATCCCCTGTTCTTGTGTTTAGCTAATTCTGTAGTAGATTCGGAGCAAGATGTCTTCACAAGAGTCGGTCGGGGAGAGTCAGGTTTCTCACCCGATACTTGGCCCAAGAGCATACAGTGAAACTGACTACTTTGGGTGGTCAAGGGAGGAAGAGATGGAGGCTGACCTGAAAAAAGTGGATGCCATGGAGGACCAAGAAGCTACCTATCGCCTTCAACCTAGAGCCATGCTTGAGGAACTCCAAAGCTCAGCAATATCGAATTCGGTTATACCTCCCAATGATAGATTTCTCTCTTATGATAACATGAAAAAGAGTGTTGCTTTTTCCCTCATAGCCAGGAAGCATCCATGGTTGATCGGAGCTCTGGCTGTTACAGGCAAACTCCATCAGGAAATAATGGATATTAAACAGCAAGTCAACAAGCTCGAGGAGGGAAATCACATCCTGAAGGGTATTATTGCCAGGAATACTGGATCACCACCTCCGAAGAAAGAGACATAAATACATGGGTATGGGCACTCCCCTTGGCAACTGCCACGCTTGGGGGAGGTGTCCCGGTATTGTATGACTATCACATATTTACGTTTATCATTTTTCTTAGTTCGATCCTTTTCGTTATATCTCGGTTTAGTAGAATAAAGTTTTTAGTATGATTTAGCTTTGATTTTTTGCTTTATGTTCCCTCTATGTAATCCAGTCCGAGAGTTATATAATAAAGAGTAGTTTTGAGTTGAGGGCTTTGCTTTCTTGCTATGATCATGAGAATAATATAAGAGAAAGAATAAAAGAAATAAAAAGATCATATAATGATCTTATGGAGAGTGATGACTTCACATATAAAGAGTATGATGAATAAAATTTGTTGGGAGTTGACAAACATAGTTTTGGTCATTGTTGCAATTAATAGGAAGTAATAAAGAAAGAGAGGTTTCACATATAAATATACTATCTTGGAAATCTTTTGTAATTGTGAGCACTCATTAAAATATGACATGCAAAAAGTTGATGTTGGACAAGGAAGACAACATAATGGGTTATGTTTTCTTATATCCGAATATAAGTTAAATTGTCATGGATCCTCCAACATGTTGGGCTTGCTTTCCCCCCCTTATGCTAGCCAAATCCTTTGCACCAAGTGGAGATACTACTTGTGCATCCAAACATCCCTTAACCCAGTTTTTCCATGAGAGTCCACCATACCTACCTATGGATTGAGTAAGATCCTTCAAGTAAGTTGTCATCGGTGCAAGCAATAAAAATTGCTCTCTAAATATGTATGATCTATTAGTGTGAAGAAAATAAGCTTTATAGGAACTTGTAATATGGAAGAAATAAAAGCGACGGACTGCATAATAAAGTTTTTTATCACAAGCGGCAATATAAAGTGACGTTCTTTTGCATTAAGATTTTATGCATCCAACCATAAAAGCGCATGAAAAGCTCTGCTTCCCACTGCGAAGGGCCTATCTTTTACTTTTATCTTCTACCCTTATACAAGAGTCATGGTGATCTTCACCTTTCCTTTTTACACTTTTTATTTTTGGCAAGCACTATGTGTTGGAGAAAGATCCAGATATATATATCCACTCGGATGTAGGTTATCATAATGTATTATTGTTGACATTACCCTTGAGGTAAAAGGTTGGGAGGCAAAACTATAAGCCCCTATCTTTCTCTGTGTCTGACTGAGGCTTTGGACCCATAAGTATCGCGTGAGTGTTAGCAATTGTGAAACTAAATGATAGTTGAGTATGTGGACTTGCTGAAAAGCTCCTGAATTGACTCTTTCCGATGTTATGATAAATTGCAATTGCTTCAATGACTGAGATCATAGTTTGTTAGTTTTCAATGAAGTTTTTGATTCATACTTCACCATGTGAATGAATTGTTAATTTAGCATAAGAAATTATATGACAATATAAGTTGATGTTCTAAAAGATGATCATGATGCCCTCATGTCCGTATTTTATTTTATCGACACCTCTATCTCTAAACATGTGGACATATTTTTTGATTTCGGCTTTCGCTTGAGGACAAGCGAGGTCTAAGCTTGGGGGAGTTGATACATCCATTTTGCATCATGATTTTATATTGATATTTATTGCATTACGGGCTATTGTTACACATTATAACACAATACTCATGTCTTTTCTCTCTTATTTTACAAGGTTTACATGAAGAGGGAGAATGCCGGCAGCTGGAATTCTGGACTGGAAAAGGAGCAAATCTGAGAGACCTATTTTACACAACTCCACATTTTACAGAGAATTATTTTGGAATTAATAAAAAATATTGGGCGAAGAAAGCACCAAAGGGGCCCCACCAAGAAGCCACAAGGGTGGGGTGCGCGCCCTACCCCCTGGACGCGCCCCCTGCCTTGTGGGCCCCCTGGCAGGCCTCCGGTGCCCATCTTCTACTATATGGTGTGTCTTGACCTGAAAAAATTCATAAGGCATCTTTCGGGATGAAGCATCGCCATCTCGAGGCGGAACCTGGGCAGAAGCAATCTAGGGCTCTGGCAGAGCTGTTTTGCTGGGAAAACTTCCCTCCCGGAGGGGGAAATCGAAGTCATCGTCATCACCAACAATCCTATCATTAAGAGGGGGTCAATCTCCATCAACATATTCACCAGGACCATCTCCTCTCAAACCCTAGTTCATCTCTTGTATCCGATCTTTGTCTCAAAACCTCAGATTGGTACATGTGGGTTGCTAGTAGTGTTGATTACTCCTTGTAGTTGATGCTAGTTGGTTTATTCAATTGAAGATCATATTTTTCAGATCCTTAATGATAATCATTACTCCGCTGATTATGAACATGAATATGCTTTGTGAGTATTTATGTTTGTTCCTGAGGACATGGGTGAAGTCTTGCTATACGTAATCATGTGAATTTGGTATTCGTTCGATATTTTTGATGAGATGTATGTTGTCTTTCATCTAGTGGTGTTATGTGAACGTCGACTGCATGACACTTCACCATGATTTGGGCCTAGGGGAAGGCATTGGGAAGTAATAAGTAGATGATGGGTTGCTAGAGTGACAGAAGCATAAACCCTAGTTTATGTGTTGCTTCGTAAGGGGCTGATTTGGATCCATATGTTTCATGTTATGGTTAGATTTATCTTAATTCTTCTTTCCTAGCTGCAGATGCTTGTGAGAGGGGTTAATCATAAGTGGGAGGCTTGTCCAAGTAAGGACAGCACCCAGGCACCGGTCCACCCACATATCAAATTATCAAAGTAACAAACACGAATCATATGAGCATGAAGAAAACTAGCTTGACAGTAATTCCCATGTGTCCTCGAGAGCGCTTTGCTTTATATAAGAGTTTGTCCAGGCTTGTCCTTTGCTACAAAAAGAATTGGGCCATCTTTCTACACTTTAGTTACACTTGTTACTCGTTACCCGTTATAAATTATCTGATCACAAAACTATCTATTATTGATAATTTCAGTGCTTGCAGAGAATACCTTGCTGAAAACCGCTTGTCATTTTCCTTTTGCTCCTCGTTGGGTTCGATGCTCCTACTTATCGAAAGGACTATGATAGATCCCCTATACTTGTGGGTCATCAACAACATACAACTTGATGCTAACTTCTTAACTGGCAAAGTCCAACAACTAGACGGCAACGAGTGGTGGATCCCGGTGGTGTACACCCCCCAAGGAAATGAGCAAAAAACACAAATCTTGCATGATCTCTATGCGAGAAGGCTACTATGCCTAGGGCCTTGGATGTGACTCAGTGATTTTAACACGATTCTTCACGGATTAGAGAAGAGTAACCAAAACATCAGCAGAGCGATGATGACCAAGTTCCAAAACTTTGTCGATGACCACGAACTCAAGGAGTTATACATGCACAGACGTCGGTTCACTTGGTCGAACGAGAGGAACACGCCAACCTTCACTATAATTGACAGGATGCTAGTGTCCGTAGAATGGGAGTTAGCTTACCCTAACTATCTTATGCAAGCCCTCTCCACTAGTGCTTCGGATCATGCACCACTCCACCTCTCGACGTGCAATAATTTTGGAGCAAAGCGGCATTTCCGATTCGAGCTTTACTGGACCAAGCTAGAGGGATTTGAGGACGCCGTAAGGGAAGCGTGGGTCTGCGGTAATGAGATTTTTATCCGTTCAAAAGGTTGGACGCACTATTCAGGAACACAGCAACTTACCTACAAGCGTGGGGGCAGAGGGAGACCGGGAACATCAAATTGCTCATGAAGATTGCAAACTGGCTAATTGGGAAGCTCGACAGAGCTCAAGAGTTAAGACCTCTAACCCAGATGGAAATTTTGGCTGCGTTGCACGCTAAAGTTCTCGCTGCTTGGACTGGTGTCTCTATAGCACACGATTGACAGACAAAGATCACAGATACTTTGGCTGAAGGACGGTGACACTAATACCAAGCTATTCCAGTCCATGGCGAATGGTAGACACACCAAGAATCTCATCCCCTGTATCCGATGAAATCATCACAGATTAGACAAGAAAGGAGGAGGTCTTCTCCGAGGCATTTGAAAACTTGCTTGGGAAGATGGGAGCCCGTGAAAATTTTCTAGAACTCGATTACCTTCAGATCCCAGAGTACAATATAAAAGAGCTTGAGCAAATTTTCACTGAAGAAGAACTGTGGAACATTATGAAAGAGATCCCTGCCGACAGAGCGCCAGGGCCGAACGGGTTCATAGGCGTATTCTACCACATCTCTTGGCCGATTATCAAAGGGGACATCATGGCTGCATTGATGAAACTGTTTGTAGGAGACGACAGAGGTTTTGACAAGCTCAACCGTGCACACATAATTTTGATCCCGAAGAAGCCTCACGCCTTGGAAGTGGGAGACTACCGACCTATAAGCTTTCCCCACAGCTTTGCCAAGCTCTTTGCCAAATTGCTCGCGTCCAGAGCATGGCCACGCATGTCCGAGATTGTGGCCATGAACCAATATACTTTTATCAAGGGAAGGAACATTCACGACAACTTCCTCCTCGTCCGACAATTGGCACGTAAACTTAATGCAAGAAAGGAGAAGGGACTGTTCCTCAAGATCGACATCTCAAAAGCTTTTGACTCGCTGTCTTGGCCATTCATCATGGAGAACCTGAGGGCAAGGGGATTCGGCAAAAGATGGATCACTTGGATCTCGATCCTACTTCATTATGCCAAAACTCAAGTGGTGGTAAATGGAGTCCCAGGGAAGCGTTTTCACCATGCCAAGGGCCTAAGGCAGGGGGGCCTAGTCTTGCCATTTACTCTTCGTGATCGCCATGGACTCCCTTACCTCCATCATAAGTAAGGCAACCGAATAAGGAGTGCTCAGCTTGTTTAGAGGAGTCTCGGTCACCCAGTGCCTATCTCTATATGCTGATGACCTTGCTCTTTTCTTGAGACCGTATCTGCAAGACCTCACATTCATCAAAGCCACCTTTGACATCTTCGGTGAAGCATCAGGCCTCAAAATCAACTACAGAAAATCTAACGCTATCCTTATCAAGAGCAATGAGATAGACCATCAGAGAGTGGAGTCTGTTTTCGAATGCAAACTTGGGAATTTTCCATGCCGCTACCTTGGTCTCCAACTTGCGATCAACCAGCTCTCAAGGGCGGATTGGCAACCGCTCCTTGATCAGGTCCGGAAGTTTATCCCTGCATGACAGCATGGCTTCATTCAGTGGCCTGGGAGATTGATTCTTGTTAAGACCGTGATTGCAGCAAGATTGATCCACTAGCTCCTAGTGTTAGACCCCCCCCCCCCAGCTCGGGTCCTAGAGGGTATCAACAAGTGGATGTGATCCTTCTTTTGGGCAGGGAAGGACAAGAGTCACGGTGGTCAATGCCTTGTCGCTTAGGACGCGGTTTGCAGGCCAATGATCTTTGGAGGTCTTGTTGTGAAGAACATGG
Organism: Triticum timopheevii; assembly: GCA_963921465.1. NCBI lineage: Eukaryota > Viridiplantae > Streptophyta > Magnoliopsida > Poales > Poaceae > Triticum > Triticum timopheevii. The sequence continues at coordinate 194,264,858 of OY997272.1, forward strand.
CCTTGCAAGCTCTAGCACTCCGTGTGCGATGGGAATGGTTGAGGAGAACCGACCCGAATAGGCCATGGCAAGGGTTGCACTTGTTGGTGGATGAGCAAGCATGATAAGTCTTTGACAACTTCATCAAAATAAAGGTGGGTGAGGGATCAAATGTCCTCTTTTGGAAAGATCGTTGGATTCATGGAGCCGTGGTCGCTGATATCTCATGGAGCCGCGGTCGCTGATATCACCCTGTCACCAGCTGGTCAACGTGAGGAACAAGAATAGGAGAACGGTGCATGACGCGCTTATTGATAATGCCTGGATGAACAATGCTCAAGGGGAACTCTCATTCATGGGCCACATGCAAGTTTACTCCCTCTACCAAGCCATTAGCACTGTGGAGAGGAACATGGAGGAGCCAGACCATTTCGTTTGGCCTTGTGACGCTTCCGGAAAATACACGGCGAGCTCCACATACAAGAGACTTTGCATGGGGCATACTCAATCCCCCACCGCCAGTTGCATTTGGCGATGTTGGACGCCGCTCAATTGCAAAATCTTCATGTGGCTGGCTAGCCAATATCGCCTCTAGACTTTCGACCATCAATCTCTGCACGGCCTCCAAGATGACCTGTCGGCCTGCTACACTTGAATGCAGGATGAGGATAGCCCCGACCACATCCTTGCACACTGTGGTTATGCTCGAGAGGTGTGGCACTCCTGTTTCCACACATGGAGAATCAACATACAAATTCCGACTACAGATGTTACCTTCTTTCATTGGTGGCTAGACCAGAGGAAGCACTTCAACGGCAAGATGGGAAGAGGATCCAATTCAGTCACTACTCTAATCGTGTGGGCCCTCTGGAAGCAGTGCAATGCACGGTTATTCAACAACTTACCAAGGCAGAGATCGGCTTCGCAACTTAAGACAGAGATACTAGATGAGATAGACGAATGGAGGAAGGCCACACTAGGTGGAGTTGGTGCTTTAGATCCTTTCGCGACAGAGTAGCCGTATTCTGTTAGGGCGTAGGCGTTGAGTGGGTTCTCCCTACGACATGTTCGCATCTTGTTAGGGTTCTTGTACATAACCTTCTGCCTTCTATAAAAATATGGTATGCCATTGGCATACTCTTTAAAAAAAGCCCACTGCCCAGTGGGTTGCACCTCCCCCGGGCTATGGCGGCGAAGGCTGAGGAGGGGAGGCGATTTGGGACGTGGCTGATGAACGATGGAGACACATGGGGCTAGGGATTTCAGAGAGGGGACGACATCATGAACTACACAACTTTTTATGTAAAAAATGCATCCAAATGGCCCATGCGCCCTTAATTTATTCTTGAATATCGTGACCAAGTTGAATTTTGAGGACAGTCCTATGACCGTCGATGAATTTTACTCCGTCGCTGGCCTGCTAGCATATACGTGGACGGTCAATTGATCAAATAGTATACCACATAGATAGAATACATAACCAAAGCATACACGATGACCGTAGGTGTTCACGGATATGACTTTCTTCACCATATTTCAGGCATTTCTAAGTCTAGTGACTGAAATAAAATTTGGGACGAGTCCAGTGACCTTCGGTGAATTTATGGCTTAAGCAACAGCCTGTTGAGCATCCTTGCTCGCAGCCTGCTGCCTATCGGACCAAGTGCATCTCCGGCCGTCTCCGTCCGGGCCTCCTCGGCACTGGCCGCCTCAGCCTCTACAGCACGTCCAGCAGCAGCATCAAGTGCAGCAGCAGCAGGTGGGGCAGGACGGCCAACCAAGGGTGTCGGACGATGCTAATCCTGCGGGAGGTCGAGGGGCCGACCCTACCAGAGTCGCCGGTGGCGGGTATGCTGGTCGGGCTCCTCCGGGCGGGCGTTGGGGCGATGATGGGTTTGATGTCTACGGGGAAGGTCAACATCGTGGTTCCTTGTCGACAGTAGGCGGGCGTGGGTATGCTTGGCAGAGTGATGGCACTACAGAAAGACCTTTTTACGGTCATCCTGGAGGCTTTGTTGAGGGGGCATCTGGCCCAGATTACCGGCAGAGAGGCGGCTACAGAGGCCATCATGGTGGTCGCGGTGGTCGCGGTGGTCGGAACCTGTAAGTGCATCTAGTGCCACCCCTAGTTGGTTTTGGAGTATTGACGACAAAGTTGGTTGAGGGACTAATGTGTTTGTGAGAATTGCAGGATAACACAGGTAGTAGTCCCATATTGATTCGGTTTACCTACCAGAGATGGCCCCTAAAAATGTGTGAAGACATTGAAGACAATGGTGGTCTGTGAAGTCATACACATTGAAGACTATGACCAGAGAGGACATCACGTGAAGATTATGGAGTGCGAAGACATAGTTGTTTTCGTAGTTTCCGTTTCTTCTTTGTTGAGTCATAGGAACCACCATACTGATAAGTGGGGTCCAGGTGAACAAAGTCAGCGTGACTGATGTGATGCTCAACCAAATCCTATGTCTTCGAGCGAAGACAATGAGAGTAAATCTTATCCAGAGCTGGATGAGTCAGCTTGGCTTGTAGCCCAAGCTAAGCTGCCGCGTGTGTTTGAAATCTGACCGTTGAACACGTGTCAGTTCCTTAGTAACCTAGGGTCATTTTGGACAAATCAGGTCGGGTTGCTACCTGGCTATAAATAGCCCACCCCCTACACCATAAATTGGTGGCTGCTCAGAGTTAGTGCACGGCTTTTGTCGTTTGAGAGCAACCCACCTCCGAAGCCTTTGTGAGAGAATCCTTGCAAGGACAAAGCCCAAAACACCCAGAGCCAAAGAGTGTTAGGCATCACTGAAGTCTTTCTGTCTGCGTGATCTGAAGACTTATTACACTTGAGTACTGTGAATCCTCCAGCCGGTTAGGCGTCACGTTTTGAGCATCCAAGAGTCATTGTGGATTGCCAGTGAACGAAGTATGTGAAGGTTTGGAAGTCTCCCTTGAAGACTTACTAGAGTGATTGGGTGAGGACTAAGTGTTCTTAGCTCAAGGGGAATAAGGTGAAGACGCAGTCTTCTGAGTTGAATCTCAGCCTCCCTAACCAGACGTACAGTTGTCACAGCAACTGGAACTGGTCCAATAAATACCTTGTCCTCTCCGCAACTGGTTCTATCCTACCTCTCTCACCTTACTTACAGTTTGTCTTCGTGAAGTCTTTGCCTACTTGCCTGATCTGATTGACTTCACTGTGTGAAGACTGTTGTCTATTTGGCTTCATACTATCTTCCATCCTGATCCATACTACCTAGCTGTTTATAGTCTTCGTGCTTTCACTACATTGCTTACTTGACTATGGCTTGTCTAGTGTAGTCTACCTTCCACTGCATATCAATAGGTTCATTTCTATTGTTTGTCTTCATAACACCCCTGCTTTGAAGACTTCCATAAAAATTGCCTATTCACCCCCCCCCCTCTAGTCGAATACTAGCACTTTCAATTGGTATCAGAGCAAGGTGCTCCCTTGTTCTGTGTGATTCAGTTTAACCACCTGGATTTTAGCTATGTCGACTGCAGGGATAATCAAAGTCTCCGCTGCGTGCCCTGCCTTCGATGGCACTTATTATCCCTACTGGAAGAATAAGATGTGTATGCATCTTGAAGCCATTGACTTTGATCTCTGGTATGTCGTCAAGAACGGCGTTCCCAAGACCGATGAAGGTGTCACTCCTGCTGATGTCAAGAAGTTCATCCAACTAGACTCAACTGCCAAGGAACATCATCTGTGGTCATCTGACCAAGGGGTAGTATGGTCGTGTGAGTGCTCTGGAAACTGTGAAGCTAGTCTGGGAGTGGCTCTCCAAGGTCAACGAAGGCGTCTCAACACAGAGAGATTCAAGGATTAGTGTTCTTCGCAATCTCTTCAACCGCTTCAAGAGAAATGACAACGAGAATGTCCAACTCACATTTGATCGCCTCACTGATATCACCAATGAGCTTCATGCACTCGGCGCCACTGAGATCACCTAGCATGAAACTGTCAAGACACTTCTGAGATCTCTTGACAGCTCATTTGACACCCTAATCCTGATGATTCATGAGCGCCCTGACTTCAAGACTCTCGATCTGTCTGACATACTTGAGAGGCTCAACACACATGAGTTCCAGCTATCTGAGAAAAGAGATATATATGGTCCCAACTATGGCCGTACTCGCGCTTTGAAGGCAAAGGTTGTCTCCTCATCTGAAGAAGAATCTGACTGCAGTTCTAGGGATCCTAAAGACATTGGAAAGGAGCTTGCTATGCTTGTGAAAAAGTTCCAGAAGTTCACCAAGAAGAAAGACTTCAGAAAGTCTTCAAGATCCAGCTCAAGAAATGATGAAGCTTCCTCTCGTGATCACAAGAAGAGAACCTGTCACAAGTGCAAGAAACCTGGTCACTACATCCCTAAGTGTCCACAGTGGGACAATGAGACAAAGAAGAAGAAGAAGAGGATCAAGGAATATGATTCTGATGACAAGAAGAAGAAGAAATCCTCAAAGTCTTCTTCCAAGTCTTCATCAAAGTCTTCATCACACAAGAAGAGCTCATCAAGCAAGGCTCGTGCTTTTGTTGGCAAGGAGATGGATTCAGAGGAGGAGTCTGCTTCTGAGGAGGCAGAGGTGGAGTCTGAAGAGGAATCTGATTCTGGAGTAGCAAGCCTGGCTCCAGCTTCTGCATACGTCGCCAAGTCCATCTTCAACACTGCAGGACAATGGCCTCGTCACCAACGCTAATGCCAAGGATGAGGATGACTCTGCTCCCACCTACTGCTTAACAGCACGTGGTGCCAAGGTAAACTCACGCGATGTTTATTTTCAAACATCAAGTGAAGACGACTCTGAATGTGAATCTAAACCTAGCTACAAAACACTTGCTAAAATTGCAAATGAACAACAAAATGCCATGGAACATATTCAAAAGTTGCTAGACAAAAGTGATGACCTGTTGGACGCGGAAATGACTCGAACTTAGTCCTTAATTATAGACATTAAAAATCTTCATGTTAAGTATGCGGAACTTGAAAGTCGTCATGAATCACTCTCAACTTCTCATGAAAAGCTCTCCTATGATTATCTTCAAAGGAAGCAAGAGCTTGAGAAATTGAGATCGGCTCATGAAGATCTTCAGAAGGAGAACGAGTCAATTCGCGCTCAATAGGTCAGTTCCGCTCAGGAAGGATTTGAACCACCATGTCTAAAATGTATTGAGCGTGATAACGATGTCTCTGTTGCTGAATGTTCAACTCCTGCTACTGTTGCAATATCTTCAACTGCTAATGTGGTAACTAACCCCTCAGCTGAGGATACCACTACTATTGCTGATGAGAATGTTAGGTTGAAGTCATTGCTTGAGACAAAAATGTACAAAAGTCTCAAAGGGCATCAGACACTATGTGATGTCCTTAAAAATCAGATTCTGAACCGAAACCCTAGGAAAGAGGGTGTTGGGTTCGAGAGGAAAATGAATGTTGATGGTTCTTACTGGATGCCTGAGAAGTACCCCAAAACCACATGGGTTGCTGCTAAGGGACCTTCAGTGGATCCATCTACCTTATCTGGCTTCACTAGTGTTAACCCAATTATCATTGATGAATCCTTTGATGCAAACTATAAACTGTTCAGGAATCAGAATGGTGAAGTGTTTGCCAGGTATATTGGTACTAACTGCAGGAATGGACCACCTCTTAAGAAGATCTGGGTACCCAAAAGTTGTCTCGAAAGTCTTCCCGTGAATGTCGTCATGACACCACCTGGGAAGAAGACAAATCCCAGACCAAAGGCTTCATATGGTCCAAAGGCTTCATAAAGACAGAGGACTCACCTGAGTCACCCTAACGCCAATGTTTTGTAGAGAAATCATACTCAGACCTTTGAACATGAGTGTATTTCATCAAACCGCTATGTTCATAAGTCTAAGAACTTTTCTGCTTATCCTTATGAGTATTATTCTCCTCCTGCAAGGATATTTGCTAGGGCTTCAAAGCCGAAGTTCTCAGATGTTGTACTTAGACTCATTGCTTCTAAGCCACCCCTGAAGATGTGGGTGGTTAAGAAAACTTAACTCCCTTTTGCAGGGAAAGGACTCCAGCCGAAAATCAAAGGCGTCTGATGCTTATGCTGGGGACCTTAAACAACTTGTGGGACGCAAGATAAAAATGTCCAAATGGTCTTACTATGTATTTCTTCCCGGGATTCCTTGACACTCATCCTATCTATCCTAAACAAGATCTGAACTTCTATGTTCCGCTTGTTCGTCAAATGCTTCTGCTTCACAACTCTCTTGGTGAAGCCTATCCCCCAAACTATATTGTAGGCTATGACACCTCAAGCTTCAGAATGGATTATGGATAGAGGCTGCACCAACCACATGACTGGTGATCGAAGTCTTCTGATGGATTCAACTCTTCGCCCATCTGATAAAAGTCATATCACATTTGCTGACACTGGTAAAAGTAAGGTATTGGGTCTTGGTAGAGTTGCAATCTCAAAGGATCAGCACATGGATAAAGTGATGCTTGTTGAATCCCTTGGTTTCAACTTAATGTCTGTATCAATGCTATGTGATTTGAACATGGTTGTGATATTTGGAAAATATCGTTGCCTTGTCCTTATGGAATCTGACAAATCTCTGGTCTTTGAAGGGTATCGAAAAGATAATCTGTATATGGTAGATTTCTCAGCAGGACCACAGCTTGCTGTATGTCTTCTAGCAAAAGCTTCAGAGTGCTGGCTGATACGTCCCAACCGTATCTATAATTTTTGATTGTTCCATGCTATTATATTACCTGTTTTGGATGTTTATGGGCTTTACTTTACACTTTTATATCATTTTTGGGACTAACCTACTAATCGGAGGCCCAGCCCAAATTGCTGGGTTTTTTCCCTATTTCAGTGTTTCGAAGAAAAGAAATATCAAACGGAGACCAAACGGAATGAAACCTTCGGGAGTGATCTTTTTGGAACAAACGCAATCCAGGGGACTTGGAGTGGACGTCAAGCAACAAACGAGGCGGCCACGAGGGTACCCGGCGCGCTCCCTGGGGGTGGGCGCGCCCCCCACCCTCGTGGGCCCCTCGAGCGTCAACCGACCTACTTCTTCCTCCTATATATAACCATGTACTCCGAAAACATCCAGGAGCACCACGAAAAACTATTTCCACTGCCGCAACCTTCTGTATCCGCGAGATCCCATCTTGGAGCCTTCGTCGGCGCTCCGCCAGATGGGGAATCAACCACGGAGGGCCTCTACATCATCTCCAAGGCCTCTCTGATGAGTTGTGAGTAGTTTACCACAGACCTTCGGGTCCATAGTTATTAGCTAGATGGCTTCTTCTCTCTCTTTGAATCTCAAAACAAAGTTCTCCTTGATCTTCTTGGAGATCTATTCGATGTAACTCTTTTTGCGGTGTGTTTGTCGAGATCCGATGAATTGTGGGTTTATGATCAAGTTTATCTATGAGAAATATTCGAATCTCTTCTGAATTCTTTTATGTATGATTTGTTTTCTCTTCAAGTCTCTTCGAATTATCATTTTTGTTTGGCCTACTAGATTGATCTTTCTTGCAATGGGAGAAGTGCTTAGCTTTGGGTTCAATCTTGCGATGTCCTTTCCCAGTGACAGCATGGGCAGCAGGGCACGTATTGTATTGTTGCCATCGAGGATAAAAAGATGGGGTTTATATCATATTGCATGAGTTTATCCCTCTACATCATGTCATGTTTCTTAATGTGTTACTCTGTTCTTCATGAACTTAATACTCTAGATGCAGGCAGGAGTCGGTTGATGTGTGGAGTAATAGTAGTATATGAAGAATCGTTTTGGTCTACTTGTCACGGACGTGATGCCTATATACATGATCATGCCTAGATAATCTCATAACTATGCGCTTTTCTATCAATTGCTCGATAGTAATTTGTTCATCCACCATAATACTCATGCTATCTTGAGAGAAGCCTCTAGTGAAACCTATGGCCCCCGGGTCTATCTTTTATCATATAAGTTTTCCATCTACTTTTATTTGCATCTTTTATTTTCCAATGTATATCATAAAAATACCAAAAATATTTATCTTATCTTATTATCTCTATCAGATCTCACTTTCGCAAGTTACCATGAAGGGATTGACAACCCCTTTATCACGTTGGTTGCGAGGTTCTTGTTTGTTTGTATAGGTGCGGGGGACTTTTGAGGAGCCTCTTACTGGATTGATACCTTGGTTCTCAAAAACTGAGGGAAATACTTACGCTACTTTGCTGCATCACCCTTTCCTCTTCAAGGTAAAAACCAACGCATGCTCAAGAGGTAGCAAGAAGGATTTCTGGCGCCGTTACCGGGGAGGTCTTCACTCAAGTCAAGACATACCAAGTACCCATCACAAACTCATCTCCCTCGCATTACATTATTTTCCATTTTCCTCTCGTTTTCCTCTCCCCCACTTCACCCTTGCCGTTTTATTCGCCCTCTCTTTACCAATCTTCTCTTTTTCGCTTGCCTTTTGTGTGCTCATGTGTTAGATCGTTTATTTTGTCGTTATGGCTAGTCCTCCTATTATTGTTAATACTCCCAGTCACGAAGTTCTCAATTTTAAACAAAGGGAGGGAGAAAATTTAAAAGATGCTTGGCATAGAATTTGCAATGCTCAAAATAGATCTACTAGAAAGCAATCTACTTTCATTCTTCTTCGCAATTTTTATGTAGGCATTACTCCTTGGTATAGATGTATTCTTGATGCCATTACCGGAGGGAATTTCTTGGGTAGCCACACTTTTGATGCTTATAACGCTATGTTAGATTTGTTTGGTCCACCACCTCTCTTGGTTAATGCAACTATCTTAACTCTAGAACATGTGATGCAAATGCTTGAAATTATTGAAAATAAAGTAGCCACTATTGAGTTAATTGAAAATTTGTATAAAAAGGTCCACAATCAAATCACCCAATTTGGATCTAAGGTTGGAGCTACTCTAAAGAGTTTTAACGATAAAGAACCTATAGTTAACGAAAGAATAGATCAAAATTCTTCAAGAATCGGTAAACTTGAGGATATCATTACCAACTTAGGGGCTGCCTTTTCATCCGTGAAAGATAATCCCTCTCCGCCTACTAAAATTGCCAAATTAATGTATGTTCCGAAAAATAAGGGTGAATCTTCTAGTAAGGAAAATGCGGATCTCAAATCAATAAGTGTTCACCCCAATTGTCTCTCTATCATAAAGGAACCTTTTGCTTCAAATGAATTTCTTGATTTTTTGCCTAGGAGTTTAATAATTACTAAAAAGAAAGAAACTCCTGAAAATTATAGGTGCTCAATTGAAGAATTGAATGCCAAAGATGGCACTACTTAGATCTATCATCGCTTGTATGCCTAGCTAGGGGCGTTAAACGATAGCGCTTGTTGGGAGGCAACCCAATTTTATTTTTGTTCCTTGCTTTTTGCTTCTTTTTAGTAATAAATATTTCATATAGCTTCTGTTTAGATGTGTTTTCATGTTTAATTAGTGTTTGTGCCAAGTAGAACCTGTAGGATAACCTACGGTGATAGTTAATTTGATTCTGCTGAAAAACAGAAACTTCTGCGCGCACGAAAATAATTTTATTAAATGACAGAAATATGATTTTGTGTTCATTCTTTTTTCTGTAGATCAATAGATAAATTTCCCAGGACTTAATATTTTGGTAGGATTTTTAAAGTTCTAGAAGTATTCAGAAGTTACAGATTGCTACAGACTGTTCTGTTTTTGACAGATTCTGTTTTTCGTGTGTTGTTTACTTATTTTGACGCATCTATGGCTAGTATCTGGGGGTATGAACCATAGAGAAGTTGGAATACAGTAGGTTTAACACAAATATAAATAAAGAATGAGTTCATTACAGTACCTTATGTGGTGGTTTTTCTTTCTTGCACTAACAGAGCTTATGAGATTTCCTGTTGAGTTTTGTGTTGTGAAGTTTTCAAGTTTTGGGTAAAGATTTGATGGACTATGGAATAAGGAGTGGCAAGAGCCTAAGCTTGGGATGCCCATGTCACCCCAAGATATTCAAGGATAACCAAAATCCTAAGCTTGGGGATGCCCCAGAAGGTATCCCCTCTTTCGTCTTCGTTTATCGGTAACTTTACTTGGAGCTATATTTTTATTCGCCACATGATATGTGTTTTGCTCGGAGCATCTTGTATGATATTAGTCTTTGCTTTTTAGATTACCACAATCGTCCTTGCTGTACACACATTTTGGGAGAAACCCACTTGATTTGGAATTTATTAGAATACTCTATGTGCTTCACTTATATCTTTTGAGCTAGAAAATTTTGCTCTAGTGCTTCACTTATACCTTTTAGAGCACGGCGGTGGTTTAATTTTGTAGAAATTATTGATCTCTCATGCTTCACTTATATTATTTTGAGAGTCTTTTAGAACAGCATGGTATTTGCCATGGTTATAAAATTGGTCCTAGAATGATGGGCATCCAAGTTGGGTATAATAAAAATTATCATAAGAAGTGAATTGGATGCTATGATCAATTTGATACTTGATAATTGTTTTGAGATATGGAGGTGGTGATATTAGAGTCATGCTAGTTGGGTAATTGTGAATTTAAATAATGCTTGTGTTGAAGTTGGCAAGTCCCGTAGCATGCACGTATGGTAACGGTTGTGTAACAAATTTGAAACATGAGATGTTCTTAGATTGTCATACTTATGAGTGGCGGTCGGGGACGAGCGATGGTCTTTTCCTACCAATCTATCCCCCTAGGAGCATGCGCATAGTGCTTGGTTTTTGATGACTTGTAGATTTTTGCAATAAGTATTTGAGTTCTCTATGACTAATGTGAGTCCATGGATTATACGCACTTTTACATTTCCATCATTGCTAGCCTCTTTGGTACCGTGCATTACCCTTTCTCACCTTGAGAGTTGGTGCAAACTTTGCCAGTGCGACCAAACTCCATGGTACGATACGCTCTATCACACATAAACCTCCTTATATCTTCCTCAAAACATCCACCATACCTACCTATTATGGCATTTCCATAGCCATTCCGAGATATATTGCCATGCAACTTTCCACCGTTCCATTCATCACGACACGCATCATCATTGTCATATTGCCTTGCATGATCATGTAGTTGACATCGTATTGTGGCTAAGCCACCTTCATAATTTCATACATGTCACTCTTGATTCATTGCTCATCCCGGTACTCCATCAGAGGCATTCATATAGAGTCATATCTTGTTCTAGTTTTGAGTTGTAACTCATGAGTTGTAAATAAATAGAAGTGTGATGATCATCATTATTAGAGCATTGTCCATAGAAAAGACCAAATAAAAAAGGCCAAAAAAGGCCCAAAAAAAGGGGACAATGCTACTATCTTTTTCCACACTTGTGCTTCAAAGTAGCACCATGTTCTTCATATAGAGAGTCTCATTTGTAGTCACTTTCATATACTAGTGGGAATTTTTCATTATAGAACTTGGCTTGTATATTCCAACGATGGGCTTCCTCAAAATGCCCTAGGTCTTCGTGAGCAAGCAAGTTGGATGCACACCCACTAGTTTCTTTTGTTGATCTTTCATACATTTATAGCTCTAGTGCATCCGTTGCATGGCAATCCCTACTCCTCATGTTGACATCAATTGATGGGCATCTCCATAGCCCGTTGATTAGCCTCGTTAAATGAGACTTTCTTCTTTTTTGTCTTCTCCACACAACCTCCATCATCATATTCTATTCCACCCATAGTGCTATATCCATGGCTCATGCTCATGTATTGCATGAAAGTTGAAAAAGTTTGAGATTACTAAAGTATGAAACAATTGCTTGGCTTGTCATCGGGGGTGTGCAAGATGAGAGCATTCTTTTGTGACGAAAATGGAGCATGACCAAACTATATGATTTTGTAGGGATAAACTTTCTTTAGCCATGCTATTTTGAGAAGACATGATTGCTTTGATTAGTATGCTTGAAGTATTAGTATTTCTTATGTCAGTATGAACTTTTATTTTGAATCATTTGGATCTGAACATTCATGCCACAATAAAGAAAATTACATTGAGAATTATGCTAGGTACCATTCCACATCAAAAATTATGTTTTTATCATTTACCTACTCGAGGACGAGCAGGAATTAAGCTTGGGGATGCTTGATACGTCTCCAACGTATCTATAATTTTTTATTGTTCCATTCTATTATATTACTTGTTTTGGATGTTTATGGGATTTAGTTTACACTTTTATATCATTTTTGGGACTAATCTACTAACCGGAGGCCCAGCCGAATTGCTGTTCTTTTGCCTATTTCAGTGTTTCGAAGAAAAGAAATATCAAAGGGAGTCCAAACGGAATGAAACCTTTGAGAGCGATCTTTTTGGAACAAACGCAATCAAGGGGACTTGGAGTGGACGTCAAGCAACAAACGAAGCGGCCACGAGGGTGCCCGGCGCGCCCCCCACCCTCGTGGACCCCTCAAGCGTCAACCGACCTACTTCTTCCTCCTATATATATCCACGTACCCCGAAAACATCCAGGAGCACCACAAAAAACTATTTCCACCGCTGCAACCTTCTGTATCCGCGAGATCCCATCTTGGAGCCTTCGCCGGTGCTCCGCCGGAGTGGGAATCGACCATGGAGGGCCTCTACATCATCTCCAAGGCCTCTCCGATGAGTTGTGAGTAGTTTACCACAGACCTTCGGGTCCATAGTTATTAGCTAGATGGCTTCTTCTCTCTCTTTGAATCTCAATACAAAGATCTCCTTGATCTTCTTGGAGATCTATTCAATGTAACTCTTTTTGCGGTGTGTTTGTCGAGATCCAATTAATTGTGGGTTTATGATCAAGTTTATCTATGAGAAATATTTGAATCTCCTCTAAATTATTTTATTGATGATTTGTTATCTTTGCAAGTCTCTTCGAATTATCAATTTGGTTTGGCCTACTAGATTGATCTTTCTTGCAATGGGAGAAGTGCTTAGCTTTGGGTTCAATCTTGCGGTGCCTTTCCCAGTGACAGCAGGGGCAGCAAGGCATGTATTGTATTGTTGTCGTCGAGGATAAAAGGATGGGGTTTATATCATATTGCATGAGTTTATCCCTCTACATCATGTCATCTTTCTTAATGCGTTACTCTGTTCTTCATGAACTTAATACTCTGGATGCAGGCAGGAGTCGGTCGATGTGTGGAGTAATAGTAGTAGATGCAGAATTGTTTCGGTCTACTTGTCACAGACGTGATTCCTATATACAAGATCATGCCTAGATAATCTCATAACTATGCGCTTTTCTATCAATTGCTCGACGGTAATTTGTTCACCCACTGTAATACTCATGCTATCTTGAGAGAAGCCACTAGTGGAACCTATGGCCCCCGGGTCTATCTTTTATCATATAAGTTTTCCATCTACTTTTATTTTCATCTTTTATTTTCCAATCTATATCATAAAAATACCAAAAAATATTTATCTTATCTTATTATCTCTATCAGATCTCACTTTCGCAAGTTACCATGAAGGGATTAGCAACACCTTTAATGCGTTGGTTGCGAGGTTCTTGTTTTTTTGTGTAGGTGCGTGGGAATTTTGAGGAGCCTCTTACTGGATTGATACCTTGGTTCTCAAAAACTGAGGGAAATACTTACACTACTTTGCTGCATCACCCTTTCCTCTTCAAGGGAAAAACCAACGCATGCTCAAGAGGTAGCACTGGCTCTGGCATCGAAGGCTAGGACATGCGGGCATGAGGAACTTGTACACTCTCGCGAAGAAGAAGCATGTCGTGGGCATAGAAGGCGTCAAGTTCAAGAAAGACCATATGGGTGGTGCCTGTGAAGCTGGGAAGATGACTAGGGCCAAGCATCCCTCGAAGACAATCATGACGACTGAGGGAGTCCTGGACTAGGGGGTGTCCGGACAGCCGGACTATCATCGTCTGCCGGACTCCAAGACTACGAAGATACAAGATTGAAGACTCCGTCCTGTGTCCGGATGGGACTTTCCTTGGCGTGGTAGGCAAGCTTGGCGATACGGATATGTAGATCTCCTACCATTGTAACTGACTCTGTGTAACCCTAGCCCTCTCCGGTGTCTATATAAACCGGAGGGCTTAGTCCGTAGGACATAACCTCCATTACAACAATCATACCATAGGCTAGCTTCTAGGGTTTAGCCTCCTTGATCTCGTGGTAGATCCACTCTTGTACTACCCATATCATCAATATTAATCAAGCAGGACGTAGGGTTTTACCTCCATCGAGAGGGCCTGAACCTGGGTAAAACATCGTGTCCCTTGTCTCCTGTTACCATCCGCCTAGACGCACAGTTCGGGACCCCCTACCCGAGATCCGCTGGTTTTGACACCGACATTGGTGCTTTCATTGAGAGTTCCTCTGTGTCATCGCTGATAGGCTCGATGGCCTCTTCAATCAACAACAACGCTGTCCAGGGTGAGACTTTTCTCCCCGGACAGATCTTCATATTTGGTGGCTTCGCACTGCAGGCTAATTCACTTGGCCATCTGGAGCAGATCGAAAGCTACGCCCCTGGCCGTCAGGTCAGGTTTGGAAGCCTAAACTTCACGGCCGACATCCGTGGGGACTTGATCTTCGATGGACTCGAGACACAGCCGAGCATGCCGCACTATCACGATGGGCATGATATAGCTCTGCCGCCGGACAGTGCCTTGGTGGCCGCACACGAATCCGCTCTGGCCCTCAGTCCGGAGCCGATCGCCCAGATCGAGGACCGGTGGCTGGACACCGCCTCGGGGGCTGCAACTTCTGCGGCGATGGAGCCGAACACTGACCTTGTCCCCTATAAAGCTCGTGACTCCGAGGTGCCGGACTCCCTGCCGGACTCCGAACCTCCTGCGCCCCGGCCAATCGAATCCGATTGGGCGCCGAGCATGGAGTTCACCGCTGCGGACATCTTTCAACACTCGCCCTTTGGCGACATCCTAAATTCACTAAAGCATCTTTCACTATCCGGAGAGCCCTGGCCGGATTATGGCCAGGATGGTTGGGAAGCGGACGAAGAAGAAATTCAAAGCCCACCCACCTCCCACTTTGTAGCCACTGTCGACGATCTAACCGACATGCTAGACTATGACTCCGAAGACATCAACGGTATGGACGACGATGCCGGAGACGAACAAGAACCAGCGCCTACAGGACACTGGAAGACCACCCCAACACACGACGTATACATGGTGGATACCCCAAAAGGAAGCGATAACGAGGACCAACAGGGCGCGGCAGAAGATAATCTCGCCGATAAACAACCAAAACGGCGACGCAGACGCCGCCCTAAGTCCCGCCTCGACAACAACAACGCTCCTAATGACCCAGCAATAGAGCAGGGCAAACCAGTGGACGACGAACACGCAGACAAGCAACCGTCCGAACAGGACGAGTCGGATAATAAATCCATGCCCGGCGAAACCAACAGTCCAGACGACCTCACGCCGGACACACCACCGGAGAATAAAAGCCTTCGGAACAGACTCGTTGCCACTGCAAGAAGTTTGAAGAAGGAAAAACGGAAGCTCAGAACAGCGGAAGACATTACTCGGAATGAGGTGGAGCAAAGTGCTCAAAACCGCAGACAAATACGGCAATGGCCATCAATCGAAGAGCTACCCGAAGCGCAAGCTGCTGCCAGAATTTGACGAGGAAGCCATAGAGCACCCACAGTCAAAAAACAAAGAGGCCGCCTGGCCGGATAGACGGCCAGATGATAGGCCGAAATCTAAAAGCGGCGCTGCACACAAGCCGACCCATGACCCTGGAAAAATAGATGGCCCAGCCAGGTCCATTTACGGGCCAAAAAAGAGGGCCCCAGGAAGCAACACAACACGTCAGGTGTTCGAAGACAGTGGTACACCCAAATACAGGGGCGCCGCACACCCACTATGTTTCACCAATGAGGTGCTGGATCATGAATTCCCAGCAGGGTTTAAACCCATAAACATAGAGGCTTACGACGGAACAACAGACCCTGGAGTCTGGATAGAGGATTATATACTACACATACACATGGCAAGAGGAGATGATCTCCACTCCATAAAATATTTACCCCTCAAGCTCAAAGGGCCAGCCCGTCATTGGCTCAAAAGCCTCCCAGAAAACACTGTTGGAAGTTGGGAAGAGCTTGAGGACGCGTTTAGAGCAAATTTTCAAGGGACTTATGTCCGCCCTCCGGATGCAGATGATCTAAGTCATATAACTCAACAGCCCGGAGAGTCAGCACGCAAATTCTGGAACACGTTCCTTACTAAAAAGAACCAAATAGTCGACTGTCTGGACACCGAAGCGTTAGCAGCTTTCAAACACAATGTCTGAGGCGAATGGCTCGCCAGACACCTCGGCCAAGAGAAGCCGAGGACAATGTCCATGCTAACAAGCCTCATGACCCGCTTTTGCGCGGGGGAAGATAGCTGGCTAGCAAGATGCAGCACCAGCAACCCGAGTACATCCGAGATTAGAGATGGAAACGGAAAATCACGGCGCAAAAAGGATCAGCGCCGGAATAAAGAAAAAAGCCCAAAGAACACGGCGGTCCACGCCGGATTCAAGAGCTCGCGGCCAAACAACAAAACACTGCCTCTTAAGGATAACGGTGATGAGCTATCCAACTTAAACAAAATTTTGGATCGGATATGTCAAATCCACAGTACCCTCGGAAGGCCTGCAAACCACACCCACCGAGATTGTTGGGTTTTCAAACAGTCCGTCCGACTCAACGCCGAACACAAGGGGCTCGACGCATCAAGCGAAGATGATGATAAACCCCACCAGCAGAGCACCGGAAAACAAAAGACTTTCCCACAAGAAGTCAAAGCAGTAAACTCACTTCATGTGATAATACAGAAAAATAATGCGGCACCCGCTAAGATGGGTCTCGCACGGTCCAGCCCAGCGGAACCTCGAGATTGGATGTCAAAACCAATAACTTTTGACCACCTGGATTCTTCCAGAAGTGTCCGGAATGCAGGATGGACTGCCCTGATATTGGATCCTATAATCGACGGACTACAATTCACACAAGTCCTGATGGACGGAGGCAGCGACCTAAACCTGCTATATCCAAACACAATCCGCAAGTTGGGGATAGACCCTACTAAAATTCGACATAGCCGCACTTCCTTTAAAGGAGTGACGCCAGGCCCTTACGCCAAGTGCGCAGGCTCCTTATTACTAGAAGTTGTGTTCGGGTCACCGAACAACTTCCGACGCGAAAAACTAATCTTTCATGTCGCCCCGTTCAAAAGTAGCTATCAAGCACTATTAGGACGAGAAGCTTTTGTCCGCTTCAACGCCATTCCACATTACGCGTCCCTTACACTTAAAATGCCCGGTCCATGTGGCATCATTTCATTGCGAGGGTCATTTAAAGACCCCGGACACGGCTAGACGAGTCCGGCATAAATAAGCTAGGGGCTCCCTAGCCGCACACCCCTTCACAAGGGGCTGTGCGTATAAGCAACAGCGAGCTCTTATAGACTCCGCTTTACTTATGTATTAATATTTTTCATATACCTTTTTTTTCGCACGATTTCCTTTCAAACTAAGTTCCTCTCTTTTTACAGATGAACAACATGCACACCCGTCCAGGATAACAGCACAACGGAGATACAGGCGCAGACGTGCAGTAGGGACCCGTCGCAAGCATTCTTTTTAGATTAAGACCCTGCGTAAACCTTTTTTACTGTCTCTTGTTGCTATAATCCCCTGGTTTCTCATTATAACCCGAGTGGAGCCAGACGTTTTGGCATCGGCCGCGTCAGAGGACCCTGCCCGTACCTGGACACTAGGGGCTTAGGGCATTGTTCTGCCCATTATTATAAAGACCGAACACCTTAGGGAGTGTTCGGCGTCTCGAGTTAGGCCTTATATGCATCAGCTCCGAATCATGTATTTGGTCAAATGTTGGGTTTGCCCGGCTCCTGTGTTTTGCTGCCTTACGTTCCGTATCATCGGCTAACGCGGCACCAGGAGAACTACCGCGATTGTGCCCCAGTTCGGCTGGGCGAGCACCTTAGTAGAGAAAGCCGAAAACTGACTGTCATGATTCAGCGAGAGACTGGTCAACCACTCGATCGACCACCGGAATGTTTATAATTCCTCCGCTTTGACGAAGGACCGTTTCCCGGTCAGGCACACACGCGCCCCGAATTCGGAGAGCGCGGTGCCCCAAAGGGCTATATCGTAGCCCCACCCTCGAACTCCAATGGCTAAGTGAAAGTGATAAAGCATCATAGTCCGGTTGCCTCGTTTGCTACGCTACCACCTCCTCAACAGGACCAAGACGTCGGATTAAGTGTGAAAACGCGCTATTTTTGCGAACACCCCCGCACCTTGTGCGTGGGGGCTGAAGCCGAAGACTGCCATCTTTCAGGTTATACACACGTATACATAAACGGCCGCATAGGAGATATTTCAATACTTGGAACGCACAAGTATAAAAAGCGATTACATCATAATCATTGTTTTACAAGATAAAACGTTCATTTGAACGTAACATTTTTCGAGCACTGTGACTCTATTACACGAGCACCACGCATAACTTCCCCAAAATAGTGCTCGGTGGGTAATCGGCTTTCGTCCGAGCCCTGGGTTGCAACAGCGGTGGCATCCATCTCTGTCCAATGTGTCTTCACACGGGCAAGGGCCATCCGCGCACCCTCTATGCAGGCCGACCGCTTCATCTCCTTGATATGCGGCACCGCCGCAAGAAATTGCTGCAATAAGCCAAAATAGCTCGTCGCCTTGGGCCTCTCTGGCCAAACATGAGTCACGATATCCATCATGGCAAGTCCGGACAACCTGTTCAGCTCAGCCCATTCGGCCAACCGATCGGTCAGCGGAAGTGAACGATCCGGGCTATGGAATTGAGACCAAAACAGCTCTTCCGTCTTGTGATCCTTCTGACTCCGGAAGTGCACAACGGCATCTGCCGCACTTGCCGCTAAGTCCATATATGGATCCTCCGGACCACACAGCTGGCCAAGCTGGGCATAATTTGGATCCGTAAACCGGCGACGCAGCAGAAAAGGCTTGCCAGCCACAATGTCTCCGGCTTGACGCAACTCCTCCTTCATAGCCCGCATTGCCGAACGAGCATCCTTGGCGTCGGTGGTGGCCTTCCCCAGGTCTTCTCGCTCCGATAGGCGCTCCTTTTCAAGAGCCTCATTGCGGTCGGTAGCATCCTTCAATTTAACGGCCAATTCGGCCATCTCTTCCCTGCTTCGGCAGTGTGCAGCCCTTTCGGCTTCTAACTCTTCGGCCGCCCTCAAGGCAGCCGCATCACTCCTTCTGGCTTGCTCCTTGGCTTGAGCAAGTTCGGCCCGAAGGTTCTCCATAGCAGCAGCACCATCTACATAAAGCATAAATATTGTAAGAGGTGGGCTTTAGCTCCCTTAAATAGGTGACTACGGAGAATTAATTTACCTTGCGACTCGTCAAGTCGCTTATTGACTAGCGCGATGTCTGCATCCGCCACATCGAGTTGCCGCATTAATTCGGCAACTCCATCAGTCCGGCTAGCCCCCGGACTATCCGCCACCTGCATAGGAAAGGTGACACTCATTACCTGTGATTTTGATCCTCGGCACGCTGTCGCTTTCGACAACCTACCGAGTCTCAGGGGCTACTACTTAGACAGGGCGCACTTTCATGTGCAAAACTGTCAAAAAAGGTGCGTCATTTTTACGTACCTCAAACCCCGCCAGCAAACTCCTGACGGCATTATGCAATCCGCTTTCGGCAGACGAAATCCTTCCAATCACCATGCTCATCAATGCACGGTGATCTTCTGAGATGGATGCCCTCTCAAGCGGATCCTTCAGCTCCCCCGGCCGAACACTAGTCGACGCCGAACTCTTCGGCTCTGCCGGGCTCGGGGATACCCTCCGTGACGACACTTCAGGCTCGTCCGCCCTATCCGACGGCGCAGCAGACGGAGGCGTCTCGCTCTCCATCATCTCCGGACGAAGATCCCCCGAAGACAAGCTCATCTGAGAAGGTCGCAGATCCGAACTACAAGGTAAAAATTTCGGTTATCTTCAGAAGCACAAATAGGGATGTTTTCTTATTGATGAACTCCCCTTTTCCTACTCACGGCTCACTGGAGGGCTGATTCTTTAGAGAAGATTGTATGACCGGGATCTCCCCGGACGCAGGACCCCCCGGTGAAGATTTCTTCCCCCGCTTAGCAACTTTGGCCTCCGGATCTTCGGAGGCGGTCCTCTTCTCCCCCTGGAGGGAGGGATTCTCGATTCCCCCTTCTTCAAGCGCCCCCTCGGGCGAAGTGATAGCTCCTCTATTTTCCCCTTCGCCTTCTTCTAAAGGCGCGACCTCCAACATTCTGACCAGCACGGGCTCCGGCGCGGTCTCTGGGAGGGGGGCCGGACACCTTATCAGCTTTGCTTGCGCTATCCACTCCTGATGAAGGATAACGGGTTAAAAGGCGAATTATAGAAAAGCAAACAAACGGTGCGTCCGGACACTGAGCTACTTACCTGAGTATCCGGGCGATTGCAGCTTAGGCCTGCATCCTCGGTCAATTCCGGACACGCCACCCACGGTCCGAAGAACAACTTGTACATCTCCACGGGTGTCGTACCCATGAAGTGTTGGAGAATCCGTGGTCCCTCCGGATTGAACTCCCATAACCGGAGAGGACGGCGTTTGCAGGGCAGGAGACGCCTAATGATCATAACCTGCATCACCACGACCAGATCGATCTCCCTCGCCTGGAGGTCTCGAATCCGGCCTTGCAGTAGGGGAACGTCTTTTGACGGCCCCCAACTGAGCCCTTGGTTGACCCACGACATCAACCGTCGTGGAGGTCCCGAGTGGAATGGAGGCGGCGGCTTCTGCCTGCTGCCCTTTGGAGCGGTGATATAGAACCACTCCTGCTGCCACAAGCCGAGCTCCTCTTGGAAGGAGCCCTCGGGCCACGGGGCATCGGCCCTCCTGCTTATGGCCGCCCCGCCGCACTCTGCTTGACGCCCCCCAATCATCTTCGGCTTCACATTGAAGGTCTTCAGCCACAGGCCGAAGTGGGGGGTGACGCGGAGGAAGGCTTCGCAGACGATAATAAATGCGGAAATATGGAGGATGGACTCCGGAGCCAAGTCATGAAAATCCAGCCCGTAGTAAAACATGAGCCCTCTCATGAAAGGGGTCCGCCGAGAAGCCTAAACCCCGACGGAGGTGGGATACAAAGACGACATACTCACCAGGCTCGGGAGTGGGTATGGCCTGCCCTTGGGCGGGCAACCTGTGCGAAATCTCGTAAGACAGGTACTTGGCCTCACGCAGCTTTAGCACGTCCTCCTCCGTGACGGCGGAGGGCATCCACCGGCCCTGAAGGTCGGAGTGGGACATTGTTGAAGGTCCGAAGCGCTCGAATCTGGGGCTCTGAGTGTTGGAACTTGGAGCGAGGAGAAGATTCGATGGAAGATTGAAGAAAAGAAATGAGCCTTAGTCCTATTATAAAGAGGGGGAATACCAAGAGCCGTCTCCGTGACCGTTCGGGATTCTCCTTCAATAGAGGAGGCGTGGCGACGGGCGCGGTTGGGTTACCCACACCCGTATTGATGAGAATCCCGGAATAAGGGGAACACGATCTCTGCTTCGACAAGACGTGCCAAGTAAACCGCTTCGCTAAACGCGCTGAGACGGTATAATAAAAAACGATTCAAGTAAAGGCTTGGTGGTGGTGTGATGTCATGCCGCAAAATACGTCAGCAGATTAAACTTGTGTATATATTATTCTCTCTACGGTGGAATGTGGAATTTATTTTGCAGAGCCGGACACTATCCTGGTGTTCATGATCTTCTCTGGATAATTTAAGGAGGAACCCGCCTTGCAATGCCGAACATTATGCGCGCCGGACTTATCGTCATTGAAGCCTGGTTCAGGGGCTACTGAGGGAGTCTTGGACTAGGGGGTGTCCGGACAGCCAAACTATCATCGTCCGCCGGACTCCAAGACTACGAAGATACAAGATTGAAGACTCTGTCCCGTGTCCGGATGGGACTTTCCTTGGCGTGGAAGGCAAGCTTGGCGATACGGATATGTAGATCTCCTACCATTGTAACCGACTCTGTGTAACCCTAGCCCTCTCCGGTGTCTATATAAACCGAAGGGCTTAGTCCGTAGGACACAACATACATTACAACAATCATACCATAGGCTAGCTTCTAGGGTTTAGCCTCCTTGATCTCGTGGTAGATCCACTCTTGTACTACCCATATCATCAATATTAATCAAGCAGGACGTAGGGTTTTACCTCCATCAAGAGGGCCTGAACCTGGGTAAAACATCGGGTCCCTTGTCTCCTGTTACCATCCGCCTAGACGCATAGTTCGGGACCCCCTACCCGAGATCCGCCGGTTTTGACACCGACAATGACATCTCAACCCTTTGAGCTGCTTCACATGGACTTATTCAGCCCTACTCACTACTCTACTCTTACTACCACTGCTTGTCTCTATGGTTTTGTTATCGTTGATGATTACTCAAGATATACATGGGTGCATATAATTCTCTATAAGACTGGGGTGCAGGAATTCTTCAGACGCTTCGCCAATCGTGCCATGACGAACTATGGCGTCAAGATCAAGCACATCAAAAGTGACAACGGCACAGAATTCAAGAACACCGGCCTCGACACTTATCTTGATACACTGGGCATCACTCATGAGTTTTCTACTCCCTACACACCTCAGTAGAATGGCATCGTGGAGTGCAAGAACAGAACCCTCATCGAGATGGCTCGGACGATGCTTAATGAGTACAAGACTCCTAGAAAGTTTTGGCCTGAAGCCATTGATACTGCATGCATGTCATCGACCGTGTGTATCTTCACAAGCTTCTAAAGAAGACATCATATGAGCTGCTAACTGGTAAGAAGCCAAACGTCAGTTACTTTAGAGTATTTGGTGCTAGGTGCTGGATCAAGGATCCACATCACACTTCAAAATTTGCACCGAAAGCACATGAAGGTTTTATGCTTGGATACGGAAAGGATTCGCACTCCTACAGAGTCTTCAACCTCTTTCACTATAAAGTGGTTGAAACTGTGGATGTGCAGTTCAATGAGACTAACGGCTCGCAAAGAGAGCACCTGCCAAATGTGCTAGATGAAGTCCCTCCTAGTGAATCTATCAAGATCATGGGTACTGGAGAAATCATACCTTCTGAAGCTTGGGCTGAAGATGAACTCATCATTGCACCAAGTCAACCTGAAGACAATGCTTAGCTTGAAGCCAATGCTAAAGCTGAAGACAATGATCTGCAAGGGCAAAATCTTCATCCAGTACATCCCGGTGATGCAAATGAAGTACAGATTGAGAAGATAATTGACAGCATCAATGCACCTGGTCTGCTCACTCGTTCAAGAGCAACACATCTAGAAAATTGTTGTGGGCACTTTGCATTTGTCTCTATATCTGATCCCACGAAAGTTGCTAAAGCCCTTATGGAACCTGAATGGATTCAAGCCATGCAAGAAGAGCTTCATCAGTTCGAGCTGAATAATGTCTGGGAACTAGTCAAGCGTCCTGATCATCGCAAGCATAATATCATTGGCACCAAATTGATCTATCGCAACAAACAAGATGAGCATGTTCAAGTTGTCAGAAACAAGGCTCATCTGGTTGCTCAAGGTTACACTCAGATAGAAGGGATTGACTTTGATGAAACATTTGCTCTTGTGGCAAGACTTGAAGCCATTCACATACTGTTGGCATATGCCAACCATCACAACATCCTTCTGTACCAAATGGATGTGAAAAGTGCCTTTCTCAATGGCAAGATTGAAGAAGAAGTGTATGTTGCACAACCACCTGGGTTTGAAGATCCAAAACATCCTGATATGGTGTACAAGCTCAACAAGGCACCATATGGCCTCAAACAAGCTCCTCGCGCTTGGTATGACACGCTCAAAGACTTTTTGAAGAGCAAAGGCTTCAAACCTGGTTCTCTAGATCCAACACTCTTCACGAAGTCACACGACGGTGAACTGTTTGTGTGCCAAATCTATGTGGATGACATTATTTTTGGCTGCACCGATAAGAGATACAGCCATGAGTTTGGGCACATGATGCAAGAGCAATATCAAATGTCCATGATGGGTGAGCTGAAGTTCTTCCTTGGTCTTCAAATCCGTCAGCAGAGGAATGGCATCTTCATATCACAAGAGAAATACCTCAAAGATTGCCTGAAGAAGTTTGGAATGCAAGATTGCAAAGGATACATGACGCCAATGCCAACCAAAAGTCATCTAGGTCCTAACGACAATGGTAAAGAGTTCGATCAAAAGGTATACCGCTCCATGATTTGTTCCTTACTTTATTTATGTGCATCTAGGCACCAAAGGAGTCGCATCACCTAGCGGTGAAGCGAATACTTCGATATTTGGCTTACACCCCAACGATAGGATTATGGTACCCAAAGGGCTCAACATTTGATCTCATTGGGTATTCTGATGCTGATTATGCTGGTGACAAGGTTGGTTGCAAATCCACCTCAGGAATATGTCACTTTCTTGGTTAATCACTTGTCTGTTGGTCTTCAAAGAAGCAGAACTGTGTGTCACTCTCCACTGCTGAATTTGAATACATTGCTGCTGGATCATGCTGTGCTCAACTTCTATGGATGAAGCAAACTCTCAAGGACTATGGCATCAACACGAAGAATGTACCACTCTTCTGTGATAATGAAAGCGCCATCAAGCTTTCCAAGAATCCAGTTCAGCATTCGAAGACAAAGCACATTCAGATCCATCATCACTTTCTCAGACATCATGTCAACAAGGAAGACATTGATATCATTCAGGTAAACACTGAAGAGCAACTGGAAGATATCTTCACTAAGCCGTTGGATGAGAAAAGGTTTTGCAAGTTGCGTGTGAGCTAAATATCTTAGAATCCTCGAATGTCCTGTGAATGGACACACATCCTAACGCTTATGCATGTTGACGACTTAGATGTGCAACACACGAAGTAACGTATATCTTCAATCAATGAAGACTTACCCTCTGAGTGTGAATACATTAATGTGGAATTTGAATTTAGAGCGCCACGATAATTGTGCACCGTGTCTGGGTCTAATACTTCCTATACGGTGGGTAACGCCACCACCAAATTCTTATTGAAGTGCTTCTCTTGGCGTTATAATTGCAAAGTCTTCGCATTTGGATTGTCTTCAACATTGATTTGTCTTCATGATTTATCTTTGCAATGTTGAGTTGGTCACTATATATATATATATATATATATATATATATATATATATATATATATATATATATATATATGTATGTATGTATGTATATATATTTGTGTTCTGTCCTCTACAGCATTCACCTATAGCTATGTCTTCACTCTTGAATCTTTTTGATCTAAGGGAATGTGATCGGACCCTAACCT
The DNA here is from genome assembly GCA_963921465.1 of Triticum timopheevii. Lineage (NCBI taxonomy): Eukaryota > Viridiplantae > Streptophyta > Magnoliopsida > Poales > Poaceae > Triticum > Triticum timopheevii. The sequence goes on from OY997272.1 coordinate 194,290,252, forward strand.
ATTCTGTGCTTCTACCTCAACTCTATCTGTCCAAATCATATGCATTATATTGAAAACCTGTCGATTGTCTTCTCTGAGTCCTTGTCAGCAGAGGATAATCTGACAAACATTTAATCTGTTTTTAATGTTGCATCCTTATTGCCTGAAAACCGGAGAAGCCGGAACGTCCACCCAACAATCCAGGCGTGCGTGGGAACATGGAACAACTCTCAATGAGTTGCATGTATGCCACATGTCTCCCAGATGTGAACCGCCAGGGGCACCTACGTAGTTGCGTGGCGCCGCCCTCCCCTTCCTTATAAATTCTCACCCGCGTGGTCATTATCTGTTCTTCCACCTCGCCACCTTGCACAAACCCTAGCGCCTCCGCTAGCTCGTGTCGTCGCCGGAGAAGAAGAGCTTAGCTGTCGCGACCTCTTCGACGTCGTCCTCACGCCAGCCACGGACCTCGTCCTCTCCGCCGCCGCCGTAGGTGTCTCCCGCCGCCAAGTTAGGGCGCGGGAGATTGAACTGCTCGGCTTCTCTTCCAACCCGTCTAGCAGTTCGTCTGGGGTAAATAAATCTTACTTTTTATAGCCTTTTAGATCTGTCAAATCCGTCCACTTTTTCCAAAAGTGGTTTCTGAACTTCCAAATCTGGATTTGTTTTCTTCTGCATCTATTACCATGCAAGTATATTCACTTATGCTTCATAACTAGTTAGATTCCTCACTTGTACTTATTCACGGATTCGTACAAATCTGGAACCAACTCTCTCCAAATAAGTGAATGTCTTCGCACTATGAGGTCAATGTCTTATAAACTGATTTATCTTCAAAATCTTCTACGAATGCATATGACCTCTTCCCCTTCCCTCGCATCTCTAATGCTGTCACAGGTACATGTCCGTGGGAGAATCCCTTGGTTCTCATAGTTTGCATTCATTTGCAGAATACTTACAGCACCACATTGAATCACCTGAAGCCAGTTCTTGTCTGAAGCCAATCAGACGGACGCCATTCTCCGTCTGATGCCAATCAACTTAAATATTATGGCTTCAGAAAAGCCTGCTCGCAAGGGTGGCAGGCAACGCCGAGGCAACACAGCACTTGATCTGCCTCCTGCCTTGTATGAGCAATACAAGTCAGACCCTGACAAAAACTACAACTAGCGCAAGAACCGGATTCAGTGGATCCGAAGATATTGGGCTGAGGAATGGTTCAAGTACAGATTCGTCACGCCTGAATACGCTGAGAAGAATGCCATCAAGCATCCGTGGGGAGACTGTCTGTATCGCGACCTAGTGCCGAAGAACAAGGCTGAAGCCATTGGGCAAGAATTCTATCCATGCATGGTCAGAGGACCGCAGCCTGAAAATGTCGACCCATTTTCCTTATTATGGTGTCATGACGACAATCTCTTCAAGCGCCAGTTTCTGTTTGCCAAAGATTCAGCTGCCCAGAACGCAAAGGACTATGGCCTCAGCTTCAACCCTGGCCCCTCTGCTCCCAGATCTGATGGGACACGTGAAGCCAATGAAAACAGAATTGGCCCCTTTGCCAATTTTAATGTGCTCCTGTCTCACATTGCTGCTCAGAGAGCAGCAGTGGAGCACTCTGATGGTGATGCTGATACTGAAGCTGATCCCTCACCGCCAAAGGAAAAGAAGAAGAAGACAAAAGCTTCAAAGCTGTCATCTTCACCAAAAGCTTCATCAAGGAAGCCACTGAGGATTGCACCGCCTGAATCCAGTGTGCAGTCTGAGAACTTATCTCGTGTGTCTAAGAGGACCAAGAAGCCATTGCCCAAGAAGGCCACGGGGCAACCACTGACACCATTCGTTGTGCTATGCAACAAAGATGAAGCCATTGACCTGTCCAGTGATGAAGATCTTGCTGATGATGCTCTGAAAATGCTTATCAAGAGCAAGCAAGAAGCTGAAATCTTCAACGATCTGCCGCTCTTTGATGCTGATATTCTGAATAACTTCATCGATGAGTGGTTTGACAACCAGGACATCAGTATTGATGATCTTCATCTCCCTGTGGACATCAGCGTCACCTTCCATGGTGCCATTGCTGGCGAATTGGCCTTGGCTCAGAAGATTGTCGAGCTGAAGAACAAGATTGACTATGAGAAGGCTCATTTCAAGAAGAACATGGACAAGCTCAGTGTGGCTGATGTTCAAATCTTCAAGAAGATGTTGCATGACCTCAAGGAGGAGTTTCACAAGAAACGCAATGAAGCTAAAGGCTCAAGGAAGCATATGAAGTATCTTGCTGAGAAATGTGTTCAAGCCCACAATGAAGCTGAGAAGCGAAAAGCTCTTGGGTGGCCTGGCATTGATCCAAGGATGGCTGCCAAGAAGAATAAGTCTACTGAGACCCACACTGCACCAAGGCGGGATGAACCTCGCATTGTCTTCCCTGCCAGTATGACAGGCTCGAAGCCTAAGGTCCCCTCAGCAGCTTCTGAACTGAAGAAGACAAGAGCGACTGAAGCTGAAGCCAAGAAACGCAAGCACAAGGATGTATCTGATGATGCTCCTTCTAAGAAGAAGCTGAAGACTAAGGGATCTAAGTCTTCAAAGAAAGAGCGTGCTACAGCCTCTCAGCCCCTCAATGTTGAACCAATCTCAATTGCTCCCCCTGCTGCCACAAACCAAGATCGTCGAGTTGTACTCCACCAGCCTGCTTCCACAGAAGCTCATGAAGACGAGCAAGTTCCAGCTGTTGACCCCAACGCAGCAGAAGACATTGATCATGGAGACAATGTTGTTGATGATGAAGTCCTTCCTCAGCTAGAGCATCAGTTGGTATCATCGCCTGCTCCAACGAGCAGCGAGTACATCAGCATTGGTCGTCCATTGATGTCAATTGCTCAGGATGATTCATGGGTCGAACGCCCGCAAGAAGAAACCCCAGTTCGAGATGCAACACCCCGTACTCCACTGGCGCAAGCCAGGCTCCCAATGGTGAATGACGACAACTACATGGAGACTACACCATCGCCAAAGGCGTCGCCCGTGTATCAACGGCTTCGCAAAGGCCTCAAGCCATCGATCTCCATGTCAACCATTCTAGAAGAAGATTCACACCAATCTAGCTCAGTGGCACATCAAGTGTTCCCTGAAGAGAATCCTTCTGCGACGGTTCCTGAGTCTGAAGCCAAAGCTGCTAAAGACATTCCGGCTGCATCAGTCGATGAAGAAACAAGAAGAGAAGAGAGAGTTGCTACACCCCCTTCCCCAGATCAAGTCATTCTCGAGGAGAATGTGACTGTGCAAGACCCTCTGGTCGTTGACCATATGGAGGTTGAGAATGTTGAGGCTGCCACAAACACTGCTGAAGCTAATGACCATGTCTTGGCTGAAGATCATGTGGAGCGTGCCTGAGGCCAATGAGAATCTTGAAGCTTCTGTCATGCCGGTCCCCACTGACGGCGCTGTTCCTCCCCCAAGGCCTCACACAATGGAGTTGGCTTACAACCGTGATATGGAGTTGGTCACTGATGTCTACTACACAACCTTCTTCTTGTAGACGTTGTTGGGCCTGGAAGTGCACAGGTTTGTAGGAAAGTAGCAAATTTCCCTCAAGTGGATGACATAAGGTTTATCAATCCATGGGAGGCGTAGGATGACGATGGTCTCTCTCAACCAACCCTGTAACCAAATAACAAAGAGTCTCTTGTGTCCCCAACACACCCAATACAATGGTAAATTGTATAGGTGCACTAGTTCGGGGAAAAGATGGTGATACAAGTGCAATATGGATGGTAGATATAGGTTTTTGTAATCTGAAAATACAAAAACAGCAAGGTAACTAATGATAAAATTGAGCGTAAACGGTATTGCAATGGTAGGAAACAAGGCCTAGGGTTCATACTTTCACTAGTGCAAGTTCTCTCAACAACAATAACATAGATAGATCATATAACAATCCCTCGACATGCAACAAAGAGTCACTCCAAAGCCACTAATAGCGGAGAACAAACAAAGAGATTATGGTAGGGTACGAAACCACCTCAAAGTTATTCTTTCGGATCAATCTATTCAAGAGTTCGTACTAGAATAACACCTTAAGACACAAATCAACCAAAACCCTAATGTCACCTAGATACTCCATTGTCAACACAAGTATCCGTGGGCATGATTATATGATATGCATCACACAATCTCAGATTCATCCAACCAACACAAAAGTACTTCAAAGAGTGCCCCAAAGTTTCTACCGGAGAGTCAAGAAAACGTATGCCAACCCCTATGCATAGATTCAAGGGCGGAACCCGCAAGTTGGTCACCAAAACATACATCAAGTGGCACGTGATATCCCATTGTCACCACAGATAAACACGGCAAGACATACATCAAGTGTTCTCAAATAAAGACTCAATCCGATAAGATAACTTCAAGAGGGAAACTCAATTCATCACAAGAGAGTAGAGGGGGAGAAACATCATAAGATCCAACTATAATAGAAAATATCGCGATACATCAAGATCGTGCCATAGAGAGAACACGAGAGAGAGAGATCAAACACATAGCTACTGGTACATACCCTCGGCCCCGAGGGTGAACTACTCCCTCCTCGTCATGGATAGCGCCGGGATGATGAAGATGGCCACCGGTGATGGGTTCCCCCTCCAGTAGGGTAATGGAACGGGCTCCCGGGAGGTTTTTGGTGGCTACAGAGGCTTGCGGCGGTGGAACTCCCGATCTATCTTGATATTTGATGTTTTTAGGGTACGTAGGCTTATATAGGCGAAAGAAGTCGGTCGGGGAGCCTCAAGGGGCCCATGAGAGGGTAGGGCGTGCCCAGGGGCTGGGTGCGCCCCCCTGTCTCGTGGCTCCCTCGATGATCCCCTGGCTTGCACTCCAAGTCTCCCCGATCATATTCTTCCTAAAAATCATGCTGCCGAAGGTTTCATTCCATTTGGACTCCGTTTGATATTACTTTTCTTCGAAATACTGAAACAGGCAATAAAACAGCAATATGGGTTGGGCCTCCGGTTAATAGGTTAGTCCCAAAAATGATATAAATGTGTAAAATAAAGCCCATAAACATCCAAAAGGGGTAATATAATAGCATGGAACAATCAAAAATTATAGATACGTTGGAGACGTATCAAGCATCCCCAAGCTTAATTCCTGCTCGTCCTCAAGTAGGTAAATGATAAAAATAGAACTTTTGATGTGGGATGCTACCTAGCATAATTCTCAAAGTAATTTTCTTTATTGTGGCATGAATGTTTAGATCCAAGTGATACAAAATAAAAGTTCATATTAACATGAAAATGGTGATACTTCAAGCATACTAATCAAAGTAATCATGTCTTCTCAAAATAACATGGCCAAAGAAAGTTATCCCTACAAAATCATATAGTGTGACTGTTGCTCTATCTTCATCACACAAAGTATTTAATCATGCACAACCCTGATGACAAGCCAAGCAATTGTTTCATACTTTAATAATCTCAAACTCTTTCAACTTTCATGCAATACATGAGCGTGAGCCATGGACATAGCACTATATGTGGTGTAGAATGGTGGTTGTGGAGAAGACAAAAAGGAGAAGATAGTCTCACATCAACTAGGCGTATCAACGGGCTATGGAGATGCCCATTAATAGATATCAATGTGCGTGAGTAGGGATTGCCATGCAATGGATGCACTAGAGCTATAAATATATGAAAGCTCAACAAAAGAAACTAAGTGGGTGTGTATCCAACTTGCTTGCTCACGAAGACCTAGGGCATTTTGAGGAAGCCCATCATTGGAATATACAAGCCAAGTTCTATAATGAAAAATTCCCACTAGTATATGAAAGTGAGAACATAGGAGACTGTCTATCATGAAGATCGTGGTGCTACTTTGAAGCACAAGTGTGGAAAAAGAGATAGTAGCATTGTCCCTTCTCTCTTTTTCTCTCATTTTGTTTTCTTTTTCTTTTTCTCCTTTTTTCCTTTTCTTCTCTTTTTTTTCTTTGGCCTTTTTTTTGTAAAGTCCGAAGTCTCATCCCGACTTGTGGGGGAATCATAGCCTCCATCATCCTTTCCTCACTGGGACAATGCTCTAATAATGAAGATCATCACACTTTTATGGATTTACAACTCAAGAATTACAACTTAGAACAAGATATGACTCTATATGAATGCCTCCGGGGGTGTACCGGGATATGCAATGAATCAAGAGCGACATGTACGAAAATTATGAAGGTGGCCTTGCCACAAATACAATGTCAACTACATGATCATGCAAAGAGCAATATGACAAAAGTAATGCATGTCATATGAACGGAACGGTGGAAAGTTGCATGGCAATATATCTCGGAATGGCTATGGAAATGCCATAATAGGTAGGTATTGGCTGTTTTGAGGAAGGTATATGGTGGGTGTATGGTACCGGCGAAAGTTGCGCGGCACAAGAGAGGCTAGCAATGGTGGAAGGGAGAGGGTGCGTATAATCCATGGACTCAACATTAGTCAAAAGAACTCATATACTTATTGCAAAAATCTATAAGTCATAAAAAACCAAGCACTATGCGCATGCTCCTAGAGGGATAGATTGGTAGGAAAAGACCATCGCTCGTCCCCGACCGCCACTCATAAGGAAGACAATCAATAAAAAAGATTGTGCTCCAACTTCATCACAAAGCGGTTCACCATACGTGCATGCTACGGGAATCACAAACCTCAACACAAGCATTTTTCATAATCACCTCAACTAGCATGACTTTAATATCACTATCTCCATATCTCAAAACAATTATCAAGTATCAAATTGATCATAGCATCCAATTCACTTTCTATGATAGTTTTTATTATACCCAACTTGGATGCTCATCATTCTAGGACCAACTTTGTAACCATAGGAAATACCATGTTGTTCTAAAAGACTCTCAAAATAATATAAGTGAGGCATGAGAGACTAGCAATTTCTACAAAATATAACCACCACCGTGCTCTAAAAGATATAAGTGAAGTACTAGAGCAAATGACAAACTACTCCGAAAGATATAAGTGAAGATCAATGAGTAGTCGAATAATTGTGCAACTATGTGAAGACTCTCTAACCTTTAAGAATTTCAGATCTTGGTACTCTATTCAAACAGCAAGCAAAACAAAATAAAATGACATTGCAAGGATAGCACAACTCATGTGAAGAAGCAAAAACTTAGGCTCAACCGATACTAACCGATAGTTGTTGGAGAAGAAAGGTGGGATGCCTACCGGGGCATCCCCAAGCTTAGATGCTTGGGACTTCTTGAAATATTATCTTGGGGTGCCTTGGGCATCCCCAAGCTTGAACTTTTGTACCTCCTTAATTCCTCTCATATCATGGTTTCTCTTTTTATCAAAAGCTTCATCCACACCAAACTCAACAAGAACTCGTGAGATAGGTTAGTATAAACCAATGCAAAACCTTATCATTTTCTACTGTAACAAATCACTAAAATTATTATTCAACATTGCATAGTAAATGCCTCTGCATATTGAATACTCCTATCCTCAAATAGAATCATTAAACAAGCAAACATAAGCAAACAATGCAAACATAACAGCAATCTGCCAAAACAGTACAGTCTGTAAAGAATGCAAGAGTATCAATACTTCCCTAACTCCAAAAATTATGAAATAAAATTCCCACTGTATTAAATTTATCATAGTTCAATATTCAAAAAGTTTCAACATTATATCATTCTCTGACTTTTCTAGGGAATTGTTGCAACAGCGGTAAACTTTCTGTTTTCAAACAGCAACATGTATACTAGCAAAATAAGCATGGCAAAGGCTATCCTTGACATTTTTATTGACAATAAAGATGCAAAACATTATTCTAAATAACATCAGGCTAATACTAACAAAACAAAATGACGCTCCAAGCAAAACACATATCATGTGTCAAATAAAAATATAGCTCCAAGTAAAGTTACCGATGAATGAAGACGAAAGAGGGGATGCCATCCGGGGCATCCCCAAGCTTAGGCTCTTGATTGTTCTTGAATATTACCTTGGTATGCCTTGGTCATCCCCAATCTTAGGCTCTTGCCACTCCTTATTCCATAGTCCATCGAATCTTTACCCAAAACTTGAAAACTTCACAACACAAAACTCAACAGAAAACTCGTAAGCTCCGTTAGTATAAGAAAATAAAACCACCACTTAGGTACTATAATGAACTTATTCTAAATTCATATTGATGTAATATCTACTGTACTTCAACTTATATATGGTTCATACCCTCCGATACTACTCATAGATTCATACAAATAAGCAAACAACACATAGAAAACAGAATCTGTCAAAAACAGAACAGTTCAGTAGTAATCTGTATCAAACGTATACCTCTGGAACTCCAAAAAACCTACAAAATTAAGAAGTCCTAAGAAATTTGTGTACCAATCCATAGCAAAAAGAATCAGATCATAATCACGTTTCTGTGAATTAACAAAACTAATTTTCTGGGTGCAAAAGTTTCTGATTTTCAGCAGGATCAACACAACTATCACCGTAAGCTATTCTAAAGGTCTTACTTGGCACTTTATTGAAACAAAAGCTATAAAGCATGATTACTACAGTAGCATAATCATGTGGACACACAAAAACAGTAAGGGTAAATATTGGGTTGTCTCCCAACAAGCACTTTTCTTTAATGCCTTTCTAGCTAGGCATGATGATGACAATGATGCTCACATAAAAGATGAGAATTGAAACATAACGGGAGCATCATGAAGCATATGACTAGCACATTTAAGTCTAACCCACTTCCTATGCATAGGGATTTTGCGAGCAAACAACTTATGGGAACAATAATCAACTAGCATAGGAAGGTAAAACAAGCATAGCTTCCAGATTTTAAGCACATAGAGAGGAAACTTGAAATTATTGCAATTCCTACAAGCATATATTCCTCCCTCATAATAATTTTCAGTAGCATCATGAATGAATTCAACAATATATCCAGCACCTAAAGCATTGTTTTCATGATCTACTTGCATAGACAATTTACTACTCTCCACATAAGCAAATTTCTTTTCTTGAATAGTAGTGGGAGCAAACTCAACAAAATAATTATCATGTGAGGCATAATCCAATTGAAAACTAAAATCATGATGACATGTTTCATGGTTATCATTATTCCTAATAGCATACAAGTCATCACAATAATCATCATGGATAGCAAATTTGTTCTCATAATCAATTGGAACCTCATCCGAAATAGTGGAATCACTAAATAAAGTTGACACTCTTCCAAACCCACTTTTATCAATATAATCATCATAGGTAGGAGGCATGCTATCATCAAAATAAATTTGCTCATCAAAACTTGGGGGACAAAAAATATCATCTTCATCAAACATAGCTTCCCCAAGCTTGTGGCTTTGCATATCATTAGCATCGTGGATATTCAAGGAATTCATACTAACAACATTGCAATCATGCTCATCATTCACATATTTCATGCCAAGCATTCTATGTAATTCTTCTTCTAGCACTTGAGCACAATTTTACTTTCCATCATTCTCACGAAAGATATTAAAAAGATGAAGCGTATGAGACAAACTCAATTCCATTTTTTTGTAGTTTTCTTTTATAAACTAAACTAGTGATAAAACAAGAAACAAAAATATTCGATTGCAAGATCTAAAGATATACCTTCAAGCACTCACCTCCCCGGCAACGGCGCCAGAAAAGAGCTTGATGTCTACTACAGAACCTTCTTCTTGTAGACGTTGTTGGGCCTGCAAGTGCACAGGTTTGTAGGACAGTAGCAAATTTCCCTCAAGTGGATGACCTAAGGTTTATCAATCCGTGGGAGGCGTAGGATGAAGATGGTCTCTCTCAAACAACCCTGCAACCAAATAACAAAGAGTCTCTTGTGTCCCCAACACACCCAATACAATGGTAAATTGTATAGGTGCACTAGTTCGGCGAAGAGATGGTGATACAAGTGCAATATGGATGGTAGATATAGGTTCTTGTAATCTAAAAATATAAAAACAGCAAGGTAACTAATGATAAAAGTGAGCGTAAACGGTATTGCAATGGTAGAAAACAAGGCCTAGGGTTCATACTTTCACTAGTGCAAGTTCTCTCAGCAATAATAACATAGATAGATCATATAACAAAGAGTCACTCCAAAGCCACTAATAGTGGAGAACAAACGAAGTGATTATGGTAGGGTATGAAACCACCTCAAAGTTATTCTTTCGAATCAATCTATTCAAGAGTTCGTACTAGAATAACACCTTAAGACACAAATCAACCAAAACCCTAATGTCACCTAGATACTCCATTGTCACCTCAAGTATCCATGGGCATGATTATACGATATGCATCACACAATCTCAGATTCATCCAACCAACACAAAAGTACTTCAAACAGTGCCCCAAAGTTTCTACCGGAGAGTCAAGAAAACGTGTGCCAACCCCTATGCATAGGTTCATGGGCGGAACCCGCAAGTTGGTCACCAAAACATGCATCAAGTGGCACGTGATATCCCATTGTCACCACAGATAAACACGGCAAGACATACATCAAGTGTTCTCAAATAAAGACTCAATCCCATAAGAAACTTCAAGAGGGAAACTCAATTCATCACAAGAGAATAGAGGGGGAGAAACATCATAAGAACCAACTATAATAGCAAAGCTCGCGATACATCAAGATCATGCCATAGAGAGAACACGAGAGAGAGATCAAACACATAGCTACTGGTACATACCCTTAGCCCCGAGGGTGAACTACTCCCTCCTCGTCATGGATAGCACCGGGATGATGAAGATGGCCACTGGTGATGGGTTCCCCCTCCGGCAGGGTGCCGGAACGGGCTCCCGAGAGGTTTTTAGTGGCTACAAAGGCTTGCGGCGGCGGAACTCCCGATCTATCTTGATATTCGATGTTTTTAGGGTACGTAGGCTTATATAGGCAAAAGAAGTCAGTCGGGGGAGCCTCGAGGGGCCCATGAGAGGGTAGGGCGTGCCCAGGGGGTTTGGGCACGCCCCCCTATCTCGTGGCTCCCTCGATGATGCCCTGGCTTGCACTCCAAGTCTCCCCGATCATATTCTTCCTAAAAATCGCGCTGCCGAAGGTTTCATTCCGTTTGGACTCCGTTTGATATTCCTTTTCTTCGAAATACTGAAACAGGCAATAAAACAGCAATATGGGCTGGGCCTCCGGTTAATAGGTTAGTCCCAAAAATGACATAAATGTGTAAAATAAAGCCCATAAACATCCAATAATAGCATGGAACAATCAAAAATTATAGATATGTTGGAGACGTATCAGTCACTGTTCGCTGGCCTGTCCTGGTACCTCCCACTGGTCCCGGAATGCAATATGACTATCATGTGCAGCAGCGACCACAAGTGCAGAAACCTAAGCCAAGACTGCCAAGACTTCCAGGTGTTGCTACATCTCATGGATCCTTCAGTGTCAATAGCTTCATAGCACACAACGCCTTCTTTGACAGTGATAAGAATCCCTACTCGAAGCCAAGGATCTCCTCAGATCGCTTCTGGAGCCATCAACAGCGCAACTACTACTCTTGTGTTCTCTACAACCAAGAGAGAATCTTCCCTCACATGCGCCTTGATTGTGAAGCTATGGCTGGGCTCCCTTGTCTTGAAGAAGCTATGGATTGCTTTCGTGATGCTGGCCTTATGGAATTCGTCACTGCCAAAGAGCACTGGAATGAAGAGCTTCTGTTGTAGTTCTATGCTACTCTTCACATTCATGGATACAACAGGGATCCGAAGACATGGACCCTTGAGTGGATGACAGGTGATGTGCACCATGAAGCCAAAGCTTAGGATATCATTCAGCTTACCTCCCTGCCCCACTCCAGGTGAATTGTACGAGCCTGGTTGTCAGCACCACACAGAAGGATTGCAGAGCACTTTTCAGCGGCCTCAACCCAATATGAGTCAGATGCTCAGCATGATGAAGCCATTGCCTCGTGATGCAAAATATCCAAAGGAATTCTTTGTCTAGGACCTCGAGTACTTGCCCCGCACAGTTTATCATATCCTGAGGCATACTCTATGGCCAATCAAGGGACATTCTTCTGAAGCCAAACTTGAAGGTGCCATGAAGACTTTGGTTTTCTATATTGTCAATGGCATCAAGTTCAACTCCTAGGATTTCTTGATCAGACAGCTTGCTGCATCTGGGATTGATCTTTTTGGCTTGAAGTTCCATGCTCCATGGGTGATGCGCCTAATCAAGCTTCATTCAACTGTCAACTATCAGCCTTCTGCACGTAACCATCTAGTTTTCTTGCCTGGGGTTGATCTATCTGTTGAAGCCATCTACCCTGAGCCTGCCAAGGATCCAATATATCTTCACAATGCTGATCATCAAAGCTTCACACAGCCCGTCGAAGGGGTTCATGTTCCAAATGCTGTTGTTCCTGCTTATCTGCTTGCTGGCAATGTGCGTCTGCCTCACTGTGCTAATACTGAAGCCACTGCCAGTACAGTTTCTCAACGGACTCGAAAGCGTTCTTGTGTACTCAATGACCGAGAGCTACTTGTGGCCTTACATCAGAAGCAGGACAAACACCATGACTGGCTGAAGCGTCAAATGCATAGACTCTTGGTGGATGTCAATCGCATTCACGATCTGGCTACCAAGAACTCTTTTGTTGCCCATGAGAATCCTAGGCGGTCCTGGAAGAGCCTAACTCTGCTATGTTCTAAAGATGATCTTCAAGCAGATGGCTCCACCAAAAGCTTCAAGTTTGACTCCATGCCTCCACCTAATGCAAGTTGGCGCCATACTCCCTCACTTGAATACTCTGAGTATTCATCCTCAGCTGCAACTGTTGTTGCGAATGTTGTCGATGAAGAAGACGACGCCACTTCACCAACAATGTCTGCACTGCATATCGACTCTGCACCAGGCTCCTCTGCTCCACCAAACTCCAACAACGACCCTGCTCCACCATCTGCTCCTTCTGGGAACGAGTAGATTCTCTATGTCTTCAAACCTTTTTGGTCATTACTGACAAAAGGGGTAGAAGCATATGAGTTGATAGTCTTCAAGCAGGTCCTTATGGGTGGCTGCATTTTTTTGCCAAGTCTTACAACTCTTGTCTTTTGATACATTTGGTTCTCTGAGTTGTAACACTTAAACATGATGGTCGTCTGCTACTTTATCTACTATTCTGTGATGCGATGATAAATTCCGCGTGAAGTCATTCTGCATACGTCCATTTTTCATTATGCATATCATTATCGTCTTTACTTACTCATATGCATAATGCATTGTCTTCACACTTTGATGATGGCCTCCACAAAGCAAAACCTGCCATGTGCATTTGCATTCAAACGCAAATCATCTATATGCACATCTTCAGGGGGAGCCTCGTCATATGTATGAAGACAATACTCACAACACTAAACTTTCACATACTTTTATTCTCGTTGAAAACTTCAACTAGTTTGTCATCAATCACCAAAAAGGGGGATATTCTAAGTGCATCTAGTGCCACCCCTAGTTGGTTTTGGATTATTGATGACAAAGTTGGTTGAGGGACTAATGTGTTTGTGAGAATTGCAGGATAACACAGGTAGTAGTCCCATATTGATTCGATTTACCTACCAGATATGACCCCTAAAATTGTGTGAAGACATTAAAGACAATGGTGGTCTGTGAAGTCATTCACATTGAAGACTATGACCAGAGAAGACATCGCGTGAAGACTATGGAGTGCGAAGACATAGTTGTTTTCGTAGTTTCCTTTTCTTCTTTGTTGAGTCATAGGAACCACCGTACTGATAAGTGGGGTCCAAGTGAACAAAGTCAGAGTGACTGATGTGATGCTCAACCAAATCCTATGTCTTCGAGCGAAGACAATGAGAGTAAATCTTATCCAGAGCTGGATGAGTCAGCTTGGCTTGTAGCCCAAGCTAAGCTGTCGTGTGTGTTTGAAATCTGACCGTTGAACACGTGTCAGTTCCTTAGTGACCCAGGGTCATTTTGGACAAATTAGGTCGGGTTGCCTCCTGGCTATAAATAGCCCACCCCCTACACCATAAATTGGTGGCTGCTCAGAGTTAGTGCGCGGCTTTTGTCGTTTGAGAGCAACCCACCTCCGAAGCCTTTGAGAGAGAATCCTTGCGAGGACAAAGCCCAAAACACCCAGAGCCAAAGAGTGTTAGGCATCACTGAAGTCTTTCTGTCCGCGTGATCTAAAGAATTATTACACTTGAGGACTGTGAATCCTCCAGCCATCCAAGAGTCATTGTGGATTGCCAGTGAACGAAGTCTGTGAAGGTTTGGAAGTCTCCCTTGAAGACTTACCAGAGTGATTGGGCGAGGACTAAGTGTTCTTAGCTCAAGGGGAATAAGGTGAAGACACGGTCTTCTGAGTTGAGTCTCAGCCTCCCTAACCAGACGTACAGTTGTCACAACAACTAGAACTGCTCCAACAAATCCCTTGTCCTCTCCGCAACTGGTTCTATCCTACCTCTCTCACCTTACTTACAATTTGTCTTCATGAAGTCTTTGCCTACTTGCCTGATCTGATTGACTTCACTGTGTGAAGACTGTTGTCTGTTTGGCTTCATACTATCTTCCATCCTGATCCATACTACCTAGCTGCTAAAAGTCTTCATGCTTTCACTACATTGTTTACTTGACTATGGCTTGTCTAGTGTAGTCTACCTTCCGCTGCATATCAATAGGTTCATTTCTATTGTTTGTCTTCAAAACACCCCTGCTTTGAAGACTTTCATAAAAATCACCTATTCACCCCCCCCCCCCTCTAGTCGAATACTAGCACCTTCAGAACTGTTACCGCCCACCTCCACCGCCGGTCGTTGTGGAACCGAGGGCATCCACGGAGGTGGCTACTTTCGGGCAGGCGCCAGAATTGTCCGGCGAGGCTATGGAGGTGGTGACGGTGCTGGCTACTGCTGAGGTCCCTATGGCTGAGCTAGTGATGTCGGGTGCTTCAGGTGCCGTTTACAAGGCAGATGGTGAGAGAGCTTCCAAGTGGGCTCAGAAAAAGGAGAATATGTTGTGCTATTGTTGTGGTGAGAGGGGTCACTTTATTGCTGAATGTGTGACTGAGTTATGTGATACTTGCCTCAAGCCAGCGCATGACACGGGTGAGTGCCCGATACTGCATGATCAGATGTCGAGTATTACTATCTATGGAGTCTGTTGTGACGAGTTGATGTTCTTTGAGTCTCCTTGTGCGAGGGACGTTCCCAAGGAGTCCCCGAGCACGACTACAGGGATCGTTAAGGTCACGAAAGGTGATGTGTTTGAGGCTCAGATTTTGTAGAGGCTTAGGGACTTGGCTCCAGGTGATTTTCAGTGGGAGCTTGTTCGTCTCGAGGCCAACATGTATAAGGTTGACTTCCCTACTACAGAGGACTTGGAGCGTCTTCTCAGTTTTGGGTTGTGCAGAGTTCCTGGCACAGAGTGCATTCTTGAGTTTCACGAGTAGAAGAAGGTAGAGCCACAGGGGCAAGCCTCTCACTCAGGTTTGGTTGCATTTTTCGGGGGCTCCGTCGAAGCTGATTTAGGACGCCCGGGTTGCTGCTAGCTTGGGAATTCTGGTCAGGAAAACTGAGAGGGTGGACATGGCTTTTACCCGAGCTAACGGGGTTGCCCGGCTTCTGGTGAGTGTTCTGGATATCAAGTTTGTTCCTGAGGTGGTCAAGTGGACACATAAGGGCCTCGTGTACAACCTTGACATTGAGTTTGAGGACTCCGAGTACTTCGCTGAGGCTCTGGCAGGGACTGATGTGGACGTGCATGATAAGAATGATGGATCGGGTAATTCGGAGGCATGAGGGGAGGATGTTGGGCATGAGTTACCCAATGGCCCGGGGGCTGACTCACAGATGCCCAGGAATGGGGTTGCACCCTCTACTTCGGTGACGATGAGTACTTTCCGGTTTGGTTCTTTTCAGCCAGCTTCCGCTCCTCCCAGGCTGTGGAGCGATAGGGTGGAGTACAAGGATTTGCTTGAGCGCACACTTCCTCCCCTGGATTTTGCGGAGGCTGTTGACTCTCTGGAGGGGAGGGACGATCTTGGGCAGGTGCCCCCCCTCCCGCTCTCCCACCCCTACTGCTGTTTCGCCGCACGGGAGGTCTCCCCCGAGACTGGCCGCGGAGATGAATGTGTCACCGATCGGGCAGGCGGCCTCGGTTACCTCTTCTCCTCGGGTGTCCAGGGTGGTCGAGCCTGTGGCGTCGACCGAGCCCTGCCTGACGCCAACAGGAGTGGACAGCACACTTCGGTCTGACTGTCGGGTCGGGTGGGGCACGGGGGTAGGCGGCCCCCGTCCTCTCTTCTCCTTGCGGGATTCCAGGTGGGAAGCGTGGGCAGGTGGCCCAGCCCTTGCTAACCCCGCTCTTGCCGGCGGTTCTCTGCGGTTCTCTGACTTTACTTGTCGGGTCGTGCATTGGGGGTGGGGCAGGAGGCCTTACCCCAAACGGGCCGACCCGGGTGGAGGTCATCGCTTTTAAAAGTATTACGGATTCTGTATCTGAGGGGAGACGGATGAACTGTCGCCTTCAGGACCAGATGGATGTTGATGATATGCAGCTGAGGTGTGCCATACGGGCGGCCAAGCTTCGTGACATGGAGGTCACTACTGGTATGTCAATCAACACTTCCAATTCTATTTTGCACTTTTATAATGATGAGATCATTCACAATGCAAATGAGCTAGGAGTTTCACTAGGTAGTAATGATAGTGAAATCTCTAAATCTGTTAATGATATACTGGACCTGGAAGCGGAACATGCTTTAGAGTTGATTCGTAACTTAGTTGCGGTCAAACCTATGAACGATTCTAACATAGATGCTTCGGGAGTCAGGGTGCTAGATACGTTCTATGCGGATCTTGCCCCATCCATCCCTGAGACAGAGGAGGATGACGGTTCTATAACCCTAGGGGAGAGTGCCCCGGTCGAGGGTCAGGATGTTAGATCCACAGAGCTCGGTTGTGAGGACCGGGCAGAGGATCCGAACAAGCCTAAGCAAAAGTGGAGGCACAAAATCTATCCTACATCCACGTTGCGTAGAAGTGCTAGGGTCCGTACCACCAAAAAATTCCATGATGAGCTATGAGAGGCATCTTTTGGAATAGCAGAGGTCTGATGGACTTGGCTAAAAGAAGGTTTCTAGCAGATGCTTCAATTGAACATAGACTGGATTTTATTACCCTCTCTGAGACAGGTAGGGACAATTTCTCTCCTCAGTTTCTGAGCACTTTATCCGAAGGTGTCGATTTTGATTGGCACTACCTCCCCCAAGAGGAAGATCAAGGGGGTTCCTACTTGGGGTTAGATGTGAGGCATTGGAATTCCAAAGTGTGGTTATGGGTGATTTCGTCATCAAATTTTGGGTCAGATCCAAAGTCTATGGATTTAATTGGGCACTGGTAGCGGTGTATGGGGCCGCGCAGCCAGAACTCAAACCAGACTTTTTGGCGGATCTCGTCCATGTTTGCGGGTCTGAACAGCTTCCAATCTTGGTTGGGGGAGATTTTAACATTATTAGAAGGGGAGAAGAAAAGAACAATGATATTTTGACGCCAGGTGGTCGTTCATGTTTAATACCATCATTGAAAGCTTGGATCTTAGAGAGATAGAGCTTTCGGGTAGAAAATTCACTTGGGCTAATACTTTGCAAAACCTGACGTATGAGAATCTGAATAGAGTCCTAGCGAGCGTCGACTAGGAAGAGAAATTCCCCCTGGTTATAGTCCAAGCGCTATCTCGCGGTATATCTGACCACACCCCTTTGTAGGTTGACTCTGGTGAGGCAACACATATGGGTAATAAAAATACCTTTTCATTCGAACTTGCGTGGTTTGAAAGAGAAGGTTTCCTGGATCTGATAGCCAGGGAATGGGCGATAGATGCAGGAGGAAGGTCTTCTATCAAGAGATGGCAGAATAAGATTAGAAACTTCAGGAGTTTTTTGCGAGGGTGGTTAAGCATCTCAGTGGGATCTATAAGGTTGAAAAGGAAAGGCTCCTTACACTTATTCAGCCCCTAGATTTAAAGGTCGAGTCCACAATTCTACAAACCTCGGAGCTTCATGCTAAAGTAGATGCAGAGATGAGATTGAAAGAGCTGTTGCGAGAAGAGGAGTTGAAGTGGGCTTTGCGAGCTAAGGTTCGCAAAATTGTCTAAGGGGTCGCTAACACTCAATTCTTTCATATGATCGCCAATGGCAAGCATAGAAAGAAAAGGATCTTTCAGCTTGAGCAAGACGAGGGGACGATCTTAGGGCAGGAGAACTTAAAATTATACATAACCAGTTATTACAAACAGCTATTTGGGCCTCCAGAGGATAATTTTGTGTCCTTGGATGAGTATAGGATTAAGGATGTGCCTGAGCTGGCTGCAGATGAGAATGAGGTATTAACTGCACCATTCTCGGAGAAAGAGGTGTTTGAAGTGATTTCACAGATGAAGAATAATAAAGCTTCGGGGCCGGATGGATTTTCGGCGGAGTTTTATAAGAAATGTTGTCACATTATTAAAGGGGATTTGTTACCAATGTTCCATGATCTATTCTCCGGACAGCTTCAGTTGTTTCACTTGAATTTTGGAACAATAACTATGCTTCCGAAGAAAACAGAAGCTGTGAGAATTGAGTAGTTCAGGCCTATCTGTCTTCTTAATGTTAGTTTCAAAAAAGTTACCAAGGTTGGGACAAATAGACTCGCACAGATTGCACACTTTGTGGTGCAGCCGACCCAAACTGCTTTCATGTCGGACAGAAACATCCTAGAAGGGGTTGTGGTCCTTCATGAAACGCTCCATGAAATCCATACGATAAAGCTAGACGGGGTTGTTTTCAAAGTGGATTTCAAAAAAGCGTACGATAAAGTCAAATGGCCATTTCTGCAATAGGCTTTGCGCATGAAAGGTTTCGACCCAGCTTGGAGACACCAGGTTGAATCCTTCACGCAAAAAGGGAGTGTTGTCAAAGTGAATGACGACATAAGTCACTATTTCCAGACACATAAGGGCCTGAGACAAGGAGATCCGATGTCACCTATTCTATTCAATATTGTAGTTGACATGTTGACCATTCTAATAGGAAGGGCAAAGGAGGCTGGTCAAGTAGGTAGCCTAGTACCTCATCTAGTTGATGGAGGGGTGTCTATCCTACAGTACGCTGATGATACTATCATCTTCATGGAGCGTGACTTGGCAAAAGCGAGAAACATG
Organism: Triticum timopheevii; assembly: GCA_963921465.1. NCBI lineage: Eukaryota > Viridiplantae > Streptophyta > Magnoliopsida > Poales > Poaceae > Triticum > Triticum timopheevii. The sequence continues at coordinate 194,309,440 of OY997272.1, forward strand.
AAGCTGGTGTTATGCTTATTCGAACAATAGATCGGGTTAAAGATTAACTTTCACAAAAGCGAATTGTTCTGCTTTGGAAGAGCCAAAGAGGAACAAGAGGCGTACAAGCAATTGTTCGGGTGTGAACTTGGGGCTCTACCTTTCACGTATTTGGGTATACCAATTCACCATCGTAAGCTAATAAATAGAGAATGGATGTGTATTGAGGATCGATTCGAAAAGAAACTGAGTTGCTGGAAGGGCAAGCTGATGTCGTATGGGGGCCGTCTAATTCTGATTAATTCGGTCCTCACGAGCATGTCTATGTTTCTCTTGTCTTTTTTCGAGATACCAGTTGGAGTTCGGAAACGACTGGATTTCTATCGATCCCGCTTTTTCTGGCAGAGTGATGACCTGAAAAGGAAGTATAGGTATTATTTGTCGACCGAAAGACCAAGGGGGTCTAGGTATTGAAAATCTTGAGGTTAAAAACAGATGTCTTCTCAGCAAGTGGCTGTATAAGCTATCTGTAGAGTCGGAGGCCGCGTGGGCACAGATTCTGCGTAATAAGTACCTTCATTCGAAAACTTTGTCACAGGTGACAGTAAGGCCGACGGACTCACCTTTTTGGAAAAGACTGATGAGAGTTAAATCAGTCTTTTTAACAGAACAAAGTTTCTAGTCAAAAAACGGTACTTCTACGATATTCTGGGAGGATACATGGCTAGGGGAAACACCCTTCGCGCTTCAATATCCCTCCCTTTATAGCATAGTGCAACGAAGAGACGCTTTCGTTGCAACTGTGCTTCAGTCCACTCCCCTCAATATCCACTTTAGTAGAGCACTTGCCGGACCCCGTTGGGAAGCATGGCTCCATTTGGTGAAAAGACTGATGGATGTGCAGCTTTCTCAACAGCCGGACATGTTGTGCTGGAAGCTAACCAGGAATGGAGAGTTCACGGTTAAATCTATGTATTTAGATGTGATCAACTCTAGCTCTATTCCTAGTTCGAAACATGTTTGGAATGTCAAAGTGCCTTTGAGAGTTAAAGTGTTCATGTGGTTTGTACACAAACAAGTCATTTTAACTAAGGACAATTTGACAAAGCGCAACTGGACTGGTTCTACGAGATGTAGCTTTTGTGCTCGGGATGAGACCATCAAACACCTCTTTCTTGATTGTCCGATGGTGAAGGTTTTATGGCGGACTGCTCACATTGCTTTTAATATTACTCCTCCGAATAATATCACCACGTTATTTGGGACGTGGCTTGACGGGATAGATTCCCAAACAGCGAGACACATTCGTGTAGGAGTATGTGCTTTACTTTGGGCAGTCTGGAACTGCAGGAATGATTTGGTTTTTAACAGAACAACAAATACTCATTTTTTGCAGGTTATCTTCCGAGCCACTGCGTTGATTCGTATGTGATCACTACTCACACAGACGGAGGCCAGGGAGCGTTTGGTTACTGGATCTATCCGATGGGAGATGGTAGCTCGGGCTATATTCAACCGGTTTGGATGGCGGTCATGTAATAGGATAGGCAATTAGTTTTCCTATCTAGCTTCTGCCTGCCGGTTGTGACTTTTCTTTTCGCTCTTCATGAGCCTTTTTGTGGTTCGTTTGTTTAAGACTTCATGACCTTTGTTGAACTTATTTGCTTTATAATAAAGGTGACCGTATGCATCGTTCTGATGCAGAGGCCGGGTTATACCCCTTTTCCAGAAAAAAAAAGTGCATCTCCGGCCATGGAGATACATGTCCTTAAGCTCCATCCCGTTTATGAGACGCCGGAACGCAGCCATGGTGCGCCGGTTCAGATTGGTGTTGCTTTTGTCAGCAGCGCCGACCAAACAAAGGCAGGGCAGTGGAGCAGCAATGCTTGAGATCATCCAGGAATAACAACTGGTGAAAATCAGTTTGTCGATTCTTGAGAGTATATAGAAGGCGGAGCTAGATATTATTTCAGAAAAGAGATTTATAATCACATATATGATGCAACATCTGTGTGAAGCTTTCAAAAGCTATGTAGAGTACTCTTTTCCCGCAAAAAAGAGAGAAGAAGCTACATACTTTTATTCATCCAGCCGGGGTCTATCCTCCTTTGGGAAGACCAAGTACTTTTTATTCATTTATTTGTAGCTAGTCTTTTTCTACAGCTATTTGTAGCTTGTCTTTATACCCATGTGATCGATAACGTTGCCATGCCCATGCGTGCGCCACGTGCTCCCGTATGTGGCAGCTATTTATGTAGCTAGGTACGTGGGTACTTGAGCTCGAAGGATTAGATTTGCTGGCGGCGGCTGGTGTAGGCCCCGGTGAACTTCCGGCCGCCGGATCCGGCCTGGCGCTGGCAGTTGAAGTACTTTGCGGCGACGGGCGCACCAAGGTTGTAGCGGCGGGCGAAGTTGCGGGTGTTGAAGTTGTGGCGCATCGACGGCGCGTACACCGTGTTCCGCCCGAGCTGCCGGAACAGCACCAGCACCATGCGGTGGATCCCCGTCGCCGGCGTCGGGCTCTCGTAGCACACCACCTCCCGCCCTTCAGACAATCAAGAAAAAGTTACATCCAAACTGTCCATAGATGCCAAGTCATGTACTATTATTGCATTCACGAGGGGCAGTGCTCACCGTAGGTGTCATCCATTGATCCTGGGATATCGGTTACCATCCTGCATGGAGCATGGACATGAATCAGTCGGTCGATAGTTAGTTAGGATATATTGGATCTATATCTAGCTGTACTCACAATGAACCTAGCTATCCTGAATAATGCACATATATTTATAGTATGTCATGTCCATTGACACGCTTGCCACAAGCATATTTGTGGTTATGTACGTACGTGCATGATCCATGAGTATCTTATTGTCATGATCATGCATGCCCCAATACATATATCCACCGTTACATGTGATGCATGTATAGATTATATTTCCTAATCCACGGCATGCAAGAGCAAGCTAGCTAGGGTTGCACTCAGCCTCTCACCAGTGAAGATATTCCCTCAAGGTCGGATTGCTGGGGTTAGGAGCATCAGGATCCACCATGACCTGTATGTATCACATTCACAGATTACACAGTTAACTTGGACAAGCCACAGTGCTGTAAACATAAATGACTAATAAATCATGGGCTTACAAGGGTGTATGTCACGCTGATATCGTCGCCGCCAATCTCGACGCTCGGCTTGCCCGATACCGCCGGTGAGCGGAACTCCATGCCGTTAATGACAAACCTACCGTCATAGAGCACTGTCAGATCAACTGTGCTACGGAAGGGGTCCAACACATCTCCTACTACTCGTGATGTAACCAAGGAGTCATTCGACATTTCTAGTGTATATATGATGTTGTAGTATAGTATACGCAGATGTATGTGTGTTGATGTCTAGCTTCAGCGTGATGGCTCGGTATAAAGATACTACAGGGCTAGAGGTACTTAGGCGTCATATTTATAGTAGCTACCCATGAGAAGATCGAGAAACCGCCATGCATATCACATGCAGCTCCAATCCTTGTCATCGTTCCTTGTATGCCCTTGATAGTAATTTTCGCTCCACTAAATTTGACCGGTCGTGCATGCTGATTCCAGGCATGTCTTTCTAGCTAGAATGACGTATGTAGTAAAGCTAACTAGCATCTCTTTGCACAATTATTGGGGAGCATATACACATCTACAATTTGATGTGTGTACGGGCCAACATATTGTGCGACATTTGTATGATATGACGAAACACGTGGAGGACCAAAAGTGTTGTTATGATTCTGAACTTATGTGAGCTCGGGTGAACTGTGAAATAAAATAATTTTTTTAAAAACAAGTGATTTTCTTGTTCTAGGTGATGAAACTTTGCAAGCAATCAAACATTTGTCAATGTTTGGCACAAAAAAATCAGATTTTTTTTTGAATTTTTTTCATTTTATTTGATTATATCGTTCATCCGAGCTCATCTCCGAGCTCAGATGAGTTCGGGATCGGAACAGATGCGTCCGTGGAGGACCCACCACTTTTGACGAAGCTTGGTGATCGCTAGCTTCGCATTGTTTCTCCAGCTCTGAACTGTCATCGAGTATTATTTACAGGCTACACAAATATTGGCTTACCGGCTTACTTTTCCTCAACATTTACTGAAAGTACGTAAAACTTTTCTCTCGCCAACGAATATATAGGCAAATATATATCGTCACACATATACTCCCTCCGTTCCTAAATATTTGTCTTTCTAGACATTTCAAATGGACTACTACATACATTCGTATGTAGACATATTTTAGAATGTAGATTCATTCATTTTGTTCTGTATATAGTCACTTGTTGAAATGTCTAGAAAGACAAATATTTAGAAATGGAGAGAGTAGATGCAAATATGCATAAGGAATGTTGTCATATAACAATATATTACCCTGCAAAAAAACAATATATTGCTCGATAGCCAGGCAACAAACTTGCACAAATATTCATCTCATACAACCGGTACACGTAGACAACCCAGAAATTAAACCTCACCTAGAGTATCTCAGGTGGTGGTGAGATTGGTATAATTAACTATGAAAAACACACTTCTGAGGGTGAAAGGTGTTTGATTTTATTTTATTTTTTTGCGGGGTAGTGAAAGGTGTTTGATAGGCTAGCTATATTAATGGGAGTGGAGAGAAAAAGAGTTAGGGAGGTGGGGGAGAGAGCGAATATTCATTTCTAAGCCCAGACTCATCTGTATCCGGTCAAGAAAAAAAATCACAAAAAATACAAAAGGATCCAAGTGTTTTTCTTTTTTTGCATGTAGATAATTTGGTGCATGAGGTGCGCTCCAAATATCAAATCATTTGGGCATATGGATAGCTTTCAGCAAAAAAGGCAAATTGATGTCAGAACAGTACATGAACAGTACATTTTTTACGGACCATAAATTTGTCTTCTTTTGTTGAGAGCTACTCAGATGTCCAAATGATCTGAAATTTGAAACACACCTCGCGCACCAAATTATCTAACGTGCAAAAAAAAAGAATTTTGTGATTTTTTTTTCTAGTATTTGTTTTGAATTTTTCTTCCGCGCGAGTGCAGATGAGTCTGGGCACCGAATCGCTACTCTCAGGAAGAGAGTGTGCACTTTAATAGACAAGAGGTGAGGGAGAGAGGGGGAGATCTAGCTAGTGTGGGATGGCGGACGAGGGAGAGAGAGAGCTATCCTGGGCTTGAGGAGGGAGATGTGGCTAGCTAGATTAAAAAATGGAGATGCCTAAGAGCATCTCCAGCCGCGCCCATAACAAGGCCCCCCAGGCGATTTTTCGGCCGCCGGCGGCAAAAAATCGGCCCAGTTATGCCCCTAAGGGCCCATTTTTCGCCGGCTCGGGCCGAAATTGGCGCCAGCGGACCCAACCCAAATCCGGCGCGCTGGGGGGCGCTCGGGGGCACCGGGCGAATCGATTTTGGCGCGAAAGCGCCGTGGGCCAGCCGCGTCAGCGACACCGCCCGCCTCGTCTTCTCCCGACGCCTCGGTTTCCCGCGGGGAATCAATGGCAAGGCTGCCGCCGGTCAGCTTTGCCATTGATTCCTCACGGGCGGCGCATCACGGGGCGGCGCACCGACGCGCGCCGACGCCTCCCCTCCCTCGGACACGTACACACGGACGCGGCTCGGCTATATATGGCCTCGCTCGCCTGCGTTTAGTGCCACCTCTCCACCTTTCCTAAGCGCCGCCGCCGAGCTCTTCTCCCCACCCCAGCCCTCCCTCTCCCACCGATCTCTTCTCCCCGGCCACTCCTCTCCCCGATGGCCGAGCGTTTCCCGGGAGACGAGGCGGCGGCCAACGCCTTCGGCCGCCGTTCGCTCCGCGAACAGGAGTCCTGGCTCCTATTCCAGGCGAACATCCCGGCGCCGTCGGACATGCGCGCCGGGCCGACGGGCTGGAGGCTCAGCAATGGGGGAGTGCCCATTCCCCCGTTGCCCGATGTTGTCACCAAGCCATCATACTTCACCGACGAGGTCGAGATCGCGCGCGCCTCCCTCACCGACGCCGAGCTCTCCCTCCCCCAGTACGCCGCCGACAACAACGCGGCTTGGGCGACGTACTTCGAGCACCGCCAGCAGCGGCGGCTGGCGTCCACCAACGGGGCGCCGGTGGTCGGCAGCCTGAAGAACAGCGAGGGGCGCCACCTCTGGTGGGGCGTCCCCGGCCGCACCCTCGACGACGTGCTGATGCACCTCGAGGGCGGCAACAACCCACCGTTGGCGTACCCCCCGGCGAGGACGGCCGCCCCGGCGCACCGCCGACTCGACGGGCAATGGGCACCAAGGAGGTTCGGCTCCTCCTCTTCTTCATCGTCGCGTTCTTCCTCCCAATCCTCCAGCACTCCATCGCTGCTCGGCGTCAAGGCCGAGCCCGCGGCGGAGACGCCGCTCGGCTGGCGTACACGCAGCGCTGGCATCGTCATCAGCGAGGGCGGCCGGCGCGGCTCCTCGTCGGCTCCTCCCCCGCGCTTCGTCAAGCCGAAGACGGAGCCGGGTCTCGCGCCGGTGAAGACGGAGCCGGGTCTCGCGCCGGTGAAGACGGAGCCGGGGCTGCTGGCGCAGTGAAGACGGAGCACGACGAGGTCGAGCTCGACGACGACGCGGCCCTTGAATGGGCATGCCAAGACTCCTTGAAGATAGCGAGGGAGCGCCCGCGCGCCGCCCTGCAGCGCTTCGCGCAGCGCCGCTGAGGCCACGACGAAGGCGGCGTCGTCATCATCAACGACAGCGACGACGACGACGACGCGCCGCCGCCACCAGCCGGGGAGGGGTCCAGCAGGGGCGCCCGAATCAAGGAGGAGAAGGCCGACGATGGCGGCGACGACGACGACTTCTCGGCCTTCAGCAAGTTTTTTTTTGACTAGTTTTTATATGTAATGACGTGTTTTAGCCCAAGTTTGCGAATATAAAAGCCCTGCCAAAAATTGGCGTGTTTCAGCCCAAGTTTGTCTAAAAAATTCCCCACGCCTGGGGCCGGCCCTGGGGGCGGCGGCTAGGGGCCAACTCGCCCCAGGCCCACTTTTTGCGCCGGGTCACCCCCAAGCGGCGATTTTAGGCGCCCCCGGGGGCCAACGGCTGGAGATGCTCTAAGGTGGGGGTGTGACAGGATTATGAGGGGAAGCGAAGGAATTTCGGTTTCAATTATTGAGGTAAATTACCGGAAGACGATTTGTGGCATTGAGGGGCGGAGGCACGCATGCATGCAGTCGTATGATCACGTCAAGATTTGGAAAGTGGTTTTGTGGTAGAGCTTAATTATTGCATGCATGCATCTTATGGTATAGCTTTTGGCAGAGATTGCATATGCACCATCCATCCCGGACTGAACTTCAGTGCCGTAACTGCACCTGCAGTTGGGCCAATGACATGTGGGCCTAACAGACAGCTGGCCCACATGCCATTGACCCAACTGCAGGTGCAGTTACGGCACCCAAGCAGCGTCCATCCATCCCACATTCAATGCTTCTCCTTTTGACATGTAAATTTGAATCTATTATATCTTTTGGATCAAAAGTATAATTTATATTGATTTTGTATATTTATATTCCTTGCGATGAGGCCTTTGAAACAAGACCAATTTTGATGGCATTTGACACATTTTTAAATTTCGCTAAGTTTCAACAACATAAACTTAATAGAAATCAACGATAAAATCAGTAAGTTTCAGAGCTGAAACTTAAAATCATGTGGGGGCTCCAATGTTTTCACAAGTTTCCAAAACTTCAGCAAGTTTCAACTCCTAAAACTTGATAGAACAAATGATAAGTTTGTAGAAGTTGGTGAAACTTGATAAAACTTACTATTATGACCATCAAGTTTTAATATTTGAAACTTAAACTTTTAAAAGGTGTCTATATCTATTCAAAATTGGTCTTATTCAAAATTATTTATTCCAATGAACAAGAATATGCAAATGAAATTTAATTTGAACTCTCAGTTCAAAAGATACATGATTGCCTGCAAATGCACAAGGCTTAGTTGTAACTTTTTTGAAATAAGAGTATCTATCCCATAGGGAGCACAAGAATCAATCTTTATCTCTCGAAGGGTTCAAATAGCAATAACCTTCTGTCTAAAATTGTCATATGTTGGATGGTCGACTTCACCCAACATCAAGAAGACTACTGACATAAACATATAAAAAGAATATCAAATCCTAATACCAAACGATCTATTACATACTAGGGTTCCTCCATATCCCCGAGAACTAGGGAGATTAATCAAACATCAAGAACAAAATGTTATGAGGTGAATTATGATGAGTTCACAGATGTAATACAAAATCGAATACACTCTAACTAGTGTATTCTAGATGGATAAGGATGAAATGGTGATGATGGTGTTGATACCCGCTTGATGTAGCGTGGTGGCGGCGAAGTCCTTGAATCGATTCCCCCTCTAGAGGCTAGAGTTATGTGTTTTGTATGTTTCTAGAGTCCGTGTGTCTCCAATCCGCGAACTGATTCCACAGGGCGGAAGTAGTCGACTGAGAGGCAGCTGCGACAGCTGCTCCGGACGCCGTCTTGCGCTCTGGAAGTGCCGCGCACCCTGCTGTTTTGTCCAAAGCGCTTCATTCTTTTATGGAAATAATGTATCACATTTATGTACATGATTTCATCAACATTTCCTAAAGTTTTCTCTTTAATGGTTCATTTCTTTTCAAGAGTGCATCATGAGGAAAATCGACAAAAGAATTAAAATTCCACATAGCCTACCATGTAGGCACAAAAATAAACGCTACAAACATCACACATTTGGGATCGTCAACTCCCCCAAGCTTAGGGCATCTCCAACGCCGACCCTCAAACCACCCGTATCCGTTCGGATCACGTTGTCCGGATGTGTTGCGCCATCCAATGCGGGCCTATAACGGTCCGCCAGGTGGTCCGGATGTACTTTCTCCCGCAAACCGGAGACAAACATGGGGAAGGGGGGAGGGCGCTATGTGGGTATCCGGACCGCTTCCAAGCCCGCTTCTGACCACACTGGCCCACCCAAACCCCCCACCCGCCCCTTCCGCGCTCTTCATCCCACGCACTGTGCCGCTTGCTGCACCGCATTCATGCTGGCCCAGAGCATGCAACGGTCGACATGGATGCGGCGATTTGACCGGATGGGAGGGCGGCGCTGACGGACTGACCTCTCGGGTGTCACTGATTCAATGTGAACGTTGTGTCCTGAGGAACCAACTCTGGCCGTTGCACCGCATTGAAGCGGGTTGACCGCCCCTTTGCCTAGGCGTGGTCGTGGATATTTAAGTCATGTGCCAGCAATGCATAGAGGCGCACTCCCCCTCCCCGAGCACCATCCCCTCCCTCCCCTCCCCCCCCCCCCCCGTCTTCGTTCCTGAGCCCCTCCTCTCTGACCCTAGCTCAGGCGATATCGAAGTCGTGGTGCTCCGCGCCGGTAGGCAAAGTAGGCAGAAGCTCGTCCTCCCGCGGTTCTTGGCGCCATCGCCCACACTCTCTAGGCCCGTCACGCGTCCACGGTGGTCGGCTCCTCCGACAAGGAGGTGATTGTCATCTCCTCCGGTGACGAGGAGGACCAGGCGCCGCTGTAGCCGCTACGAAGATTGCATCCATCATATCAAGATAATGACGGAGCGGTCACTCCGTTACATGGGCCGGCCTGTCGCTGCATCGCCGACGCATGTCAAGCGGGAGCCGCCGACCCGCAGCGACCCCGCATGAAGCTCGAGCCGGCGTCCCCACCACGTAGCCGGTACGGCCGCATGGACGCGCCATCATCGCGGCTGCAACCACCGCCTCCTCATCAAGGAGGAGTTGCTGCCCGCAATCAAGAAGGTGCAGGGCCTCATACGTCTCCAATGTATCTATAATCTATGAAGTATCCATGCCATGTTTACAATAGTTTTATATGGTTTTGGTGCACTTTTATATTATTTTTATGGACTAACTTATTAATCTAGTGCCCAGTGTCAGTTTCTGTTTTTTTGCATGTTTTTGTTCATAGAAAAACCATACAAATCAAAGAACAAACACGAAAATTTTTATGGATGTTTTTTGTTGGAATTTATGCGATTTTGGGGGAAAAAATCAACGCAAGACGGTGCCCGAGGGCTCCACAAGGCAACAGGGAGCGCCCCCTTACCTTGTGGGCACCTCGTAGGTCGGTTGGAGCCCTTCTCTCGCCGCAAGAAAGATAATTTCTGGATAAAAATCCCCTCAATATTTCAGCCCAATCGGAGTTATGGATCTTTGAGGATATAAGAAACGGTGAATGGCTCCGGAAACAGTCGCGAGAAACGAAAGAAAACAAAGAGATCCAACCCTAGGAAAAGCTCCCTATTCCCATGGAGGGCCAAGGAAGAAGAAGAAGGAGGAGGGGCTCTTCCCCCTCTCATTTGGTGGCGTCGGGATGCCTCCGGGGACATCTCCTCCATCACCATCACCACCAACTTCTTCTCCATTCTCATGGTGATGTGTGAGTAGTTCATCCTCGAGGCTGAGGGTATGTACTAGTAGCTACGTGTTCAATCTCTCTCTCTCTCTCTCTCTCTCTCTCTCTCTCTCTCTCTCTCTCTCTCTTTCTCTCTATCTCTCTCTCCCTCTTGTTCTCGATTTGGCACGATCTTGATGTATCATGAGCTTTGTTAATAGAGTGAAATCATATGGTGTTTTTCCGTCTTTATCTTTGTTGTGATGAATTGAGCTTACCCTTTGAGGTTTCATTATTATCGGATTGAATCGGATTTGAGACCACTTGATGTATGTCGTGCATGTGGATACCCAGTGAAAATGAGGTATTCTATTGTCACTTTATCTATGTTTTGGTAATCAACTTGCGGATTCCCGAGGTGACATTGGGGTAATCTAGGCACATAGGTTGATACACCATCTCATCATATTTTCTCTGATATAAACTTTGGGGGTGATCTTTGAACTTCTTTGTGTTGGATTGAATATTATGAATCTGAAATTGTTTGATGCATATCGAATAATTGACTCACGGATACTTGCGGTGACATTGGAGTATTTAGGTGACATTAGTGTTGGTTGATGCATATCATATGGTGTTATTATAGTACGAATTCTAGGGTTGTTTGTGACACTTATAGGGATGGCTCAATAGATTGATCGGAAAGATAACTTTGAGGTGGTTCGCTATCTACAATAATTTTATTATGTTCTCCGCTATTGATAAGAACTGTGGAGTGATTCTTTGCCACACGTTGACGAAATTTTATATGATTCAACTATGTTAGTACTGTTGAGAGATTGCACTAGTGAAAGTATGAACCGTAGGCCTTGTTTTTAAGTATTGATATACCATTTTGCGCTGTTTGCTATTTGCTACTTTGTTGTTTTTATTATTTTAGCTTACAAAAACATATTTCTACTATCCATAGTACACTTGTATCACCATCTGTTCACCTAACTATTGTACCTATACAACTGATAGTTGTATTCGGTGTGTTGAGGACACAAGAGATTTCTTATATTTGATTACAGGATTGTTTGAGAGGGACCATCTTCATCATACACCTCCCATGGATTGATAAATTTTAGGTCATCCACTTGAGAGAAATTTGTTTCTGTCCTACAAAACTCTGCGATTGGAGGGCCAATAGAGTCTACAAGAATAAAAGTTGAATAGGGGTTGCCTCCTCCACTACCTCGAAGGAGGCGATTACGATGGTGCCTCGGGCTCGAGGGTCGTCGTCATCTTCGAGGCGGAGCGCGCGGCGAGGCAGCAGGCGAGGTACGATCGCTGGAATGTCATTCGCCAAGAGCGGCGTGGGGCGGGACTGGGTACGTAATGACCCTGACCTCGCCGTCGCGTGGGCGCTCGACCGCTCCTTGACCACCGCGGAGACGACTGCCAGGCACCGTTGTCGCCTTGATGGTGAGCTCGCCAAGATCGGTGAGGAGTGATCGCTTAGTGACTGCTCCGCCAACACCGATCGCGGCAAGGCCACCGCTAGGGCTCCGAAGGCCACGTCGACAGTGGCCGTTGAGGGTGTCCTGGATTAGGGGGTATCCGGACAGCCGGACTATATACTTTGGCCGGACTGTTGGACCATGAAGATATAAGACTCAAGACTTCGTCCCGTGTCCGGATGGGACTCTCCTTTGCGTGGAAGACAAGCTTGGCGATCCGGATAATAGATTTCCTTCTTTGTAACCGACTCCGTGTAAACCCTAGCCCCCTCCAGTGTCTATATAAACCGGAGGGTTTAGTCCTTAGGGACACGAACAATCAATCATAATCATCATAGGCTAGCTTCTAGGGTTTAGCCTCTACGATCTCGTGGTAGATCAACTCTTGTAATACTCATATCATCAAGATCAATCAAGCAGGAAGTAGGGTTTTACCTCCATCGAGAGGGCCCGAACCTGGGTAAAACATCGTGTCCCTTGCCTCCTGTTACCATTAGCCTTAGACGCACAGATCGGGACCCCCTACCCGAGATCCGCCGGTTTTGACACCGACATTGGTGCTTTCATTGAGAGTTCCTATGTGTCGTCGCTGCAAGGCTCGATGGCTCCTTCAATCATCAACAACCACGCAGTCCAGGATGAGACCTTTCTCCCCGGACAGATCATCGTGTTCGGCGGCTTCACACTGCGGGCCAATTCACTTGGCCATCTGGAGCAGATCGACAGCTACGCCCCTGGCCATCAGGTCAGGTTCGGAAACTTGAACTACACAGCCGATATCTGCAGAGACTTGATCTTTGACGGATTCGGGCCTACGCCAGGAACGCCGAACAGTCATGATGAGCACGACTTAGACCTGCTGTCGGACAATACTCGGGATATCGCACCTGCAGGAGCCCCGGACCTAAATCTGGGGCAGATTGCGTCGTCCGAGGACTGGTGGATGGAGCCCGCCCCGGAGGCCGCACACTCATCGGCGGTAGAGCCGAACACAGACTTCATCCCCAAGGAAGCCTGTGTCTCTGTACCCTGGACTTGTGTCCGGTTGTAGGTCCCAGACCGCGCACCCCCGAGCCTGCCGATTCTGGCTGGGCTCTGGTAATGGAATTTGCCGCTGCGAATATCTTCCAACACTCGCCCTTCGGCGACATGCTGAACTCACTAAAGTCTCTCTCTTTGTCAGGAGACTCTTGGCCGAACTATGTCCGGCTCAAGGGGGAAGAAGGCGATGAAGAAATTCATTGCCCACCCACCACCCACTTCATAGCCACTGTCGACGACGTAACAGACATGCTTGACTTCGACTCTGATGACACCGACGGTATGGACGTCGGCGCAGGAGACGATTCAGAACCACCACCCACGGGGCGCTGGACTTCCACCTCATCATATGATATATACATTGTGGATGCGCCTAAGGAGGACGATGGCGACAAAAAGGAGGATAAAACCCCCGGACAAAAGCCAAAACACCGACGCAGACGCCGCTCTAAGTCCAGCCACAGTAAAAATAGCGATAACAGCGCTAGAAAGATCGACACCCCAGTCAACTCCGACGGCAACAATGACCATATGGACCCAGCGATGGAGCAGGATGAGCCAGGTCACGCCGAACACAGCCCGGAGCAGACATCCGATCACAGTGATCCTGAGGGACGAACTCATCAAACTGCCCCGAGACAGGAGCACAGTCCGGATGACAACGCATTCATCATCCTGGAAACACGTTTGGAACGTGATAACCTCCACAGAAGGCTTATGGCCACTGCGAGAAGTCTAAAGAAGTAGAAGCAAAGGCTTAAAGCCACACAGGAAACGCTCAACCGCAGATGGAATAAAGTGCTAGACACTGAAGAAAAATACGGCGACGATCGCCACACAAAGAGCTACCCAAAGCGCAAGCTGCTACCAGAATTCGACGATGAGGCCGTTCCACCGAAGAACAATACGGCCAGTAGGACGGACAAACCAATTCATAGCCATAATAGAGCAGCTACTGACCCAGCACACGATTTACGTGAGCTCCTGGATAAAAAGGCCGGCGCGACCAGGTCCATCTATGGATCCAAAGGACACGCTACGGCGCAGGACTATGGTCACCAAAATGATCAGACTGATTGAATACCAGTTCGGAATCAGCACCGGACACAACAACAGCCGACGGCATGCCAAAACACATCCAGATACAGAGGGGCTGCTCACCCTCTATGCTTCACCGAAGAGGTACTGGACCACGAATTTCCACAGGGTTTTAAACATGTGAACATAGAGGCATATGACGGAACGACAGACCCTGGGGTCTGGATTGAGGATTTTATCCTGCATATCCACATGGCTCGTGGGGACGACCTCCACACCATCAAATACCTTCCCCTCAAGTTGAAGGGGCCAGCTCGGCACTGGTTGAAAAGCCTCCCCGAAAATTCAATCGGAAGTTGGGAGGAACTCGAGGACGCTTTCAGGGCCAATTTTCAAGGGACCTATGTCCGACCTCCGGACGTGGACGATTTAAGTCACATAATTCAACAGCCCGGAGAGTCCGCCCGCAATCTTTGGAACAGATTCCTCACTAAGAAGAATCAAATTGTCGATTGTTCGGATGCCTAAGCCCTAGCGGCCTTCAAGCACAGTATCCGGGATGAGTGGCTCGCCAGACACCTCGGCCAAGAAAAGCCGAGGACAATGGCAGCCTTAACAAGCCTTATGACCTGCTTTTGCGCAGGTGAAGATAGCTGGTTGGCCCGTAGAGGCACCAGCGACCCAAGTACATCCGAAATCAAGGATGGCAATGGGAAGCCACGGCGCAATAAGAACAAACATCGAAACAAGGAAGAAAGTCCGGACAACACAACGGTCAATGCCGGATTCAGGGGCTCTCAACCCGGTCAACAAAGGAAGCCATTTAAAGGCAGCAAAGAGGGACCGTCCGGCCTGAACAAAGTCCTGGACAGACTGTGCCAAATCCACGGCACCCCTGAAAAACCTGCGAACCACACTCACAGAGAATGCTGGGTCTTTAAGCAGGACGGCAAATTAAATGCCGAACACAAGGGAAGGGAAACACCAAGTGAAGACGAGGATGAGCCTCGCCAGCCGAACACTGGGGACAGAAAAAATTCCCACCAGAGGTAAAAACGGTAAACATGGTCCACGCGACTCACACACCCACGAGAAGGCGCGAACGCACGCTCACAGACGCATACGCTATAGAGCCCGCCGCCCCCAAACTTAACCACTGGTCGGCCTGCCCGGTCACCTTCGATCACAGGGACTACCCGACTAGTATGCAGCACGGAGGATCAGCTACCTTGGTGCTCGACCCAATAATCGACGGATACCATCTCACTCGCGTCCTCATGGACGGCGGCAGTAGTCTTAATCTAATATACCAGGACACTATCCGCAGGATGGGGATAGACCCATCCAGAATCAGCCAAAGTAACACCACCTTTGAAGGGGTGATACCAGGTGTTGAAGCCCGCTGCAGGGGCTCCCTCGTGCTAGAGGTGACATTCAGTTCCCCAGGCAACTTCAGAAGCGAAGAACTACTCTTCACCATCGCCCCCTCCAAAGTGGTTATCATGCATTGCTCGGGAGAACGGCCTTCGCCCGCTTCAACGCAGTACCGCACTACGCCTACCTTAAACTCAAGATGCCCGGTCCACGTGGCGTCATCACTGTTAACAAAAATATAGAGCGTTCCTTACGCGCGGAAGAGTATGCGACGGCTCTAGCAGCCGGACTCTAAGCAGCCTCTAACATCAGAACGCATGACTGGTCGATAAGACCACGGACACGGTTAGACGAGTCCGGCACCTGAGTTGGGCGCCATACATGTAATCCCATAGAGGACACCAGGGGCTATAGATATTTAATAAAGCCCAACTCTTGGCTTGACCTTATTAACAGGCCAATGTCTTACACTTTTACTATCCATTGATGATAGCCAACTCTTCGCACACTTACGTTATACTCTCCTACATGAGTTTTCCTTTTTACAGACACCATTCGTGCGATACCCTCCCAGGACACGGCACAACGGAGATAAAGGCGCACACGTGCAGCAGGGCCCCACTCAAAGGTTTCTCTTTAGATTAAGCCCATGTGTAAACCTTCTTTATTGTCTCTTGTTGCTTACACATCCCATGGGTACTACACCCACACAGGATACTGCCGTTATTGGCATTTCGCCACGACAGACTGATGCACGTACCTGGAAATACAGGGTTCATAATAAAGGGTGTTACTCAGCCCAGTATATGTTATAAAGTCCGAATACCTGCGGGAGTGTTCGGCGTCGTGAGTTTGGCCTTATATGCATTAGCTCCGAATCATGTCTTTTGTCAAATGTTGGGTTTGCCCGGCTCCTGGGTTTGCCGCCTTACGTTCCGTTCTTATCGGCTAAGGCGGCCAAAGGAGAACTACTGTGTTTGTGCCCTGGTTATTCCGGATGAGCACCTCAGTAGAGAAAGCCAAAAACTGACTGTCATGATATAGCGAGAGACTGTTCAACCACTCGAAGACTTATCGAAATTTTTAGGATTCCTCCACATTAACGAAGGACCGTTTCCCGATTATGTACACACGCGCCCATATTCGGATGCACGCAAAGGTACCAGGGGCTACATGGTAGCCCCACCGTCAAACTCCTATGGCTAAGTGAAAGTGTTACAACTATATAGTCCGGTTGCCTAGTTCAACGTGCGATCACCTTCTTAATGGACCAAGACGTTGGATCAAGTGTGATTACGCATATTTTCGCGAACACCCCCGCATTGTATGCGTGGGGGCTGAAGCCAATGACTGCTAACTTTCAGATTACATATATACATAAAATGGCCGCACAGGAGGCACAATAGCACTTTCGGGCGAAAAGTATAAACTTAGCCTCCATAATTACATTGATTTTTTTTTACAATGAAACGATTTGTCACTCGAACATGACATTCTTCAAGCACTGAGCCTCTATTAAGCGAGCACCTTCTGTCACCTGCTCCAAATAGTGCTCGGCCGGATCCTGGCTTCCCGCCGGACTCTGGGTCGCAATGATGGCGGCCTTCATGTCTGTCCAATATGCTTTAACGCAGGCAAGAGCCATCCGAGCACCCTCTATGCACGCCGACCTTTTCATCGCATCGATTCGCGACACGGCACCAAGGAATTGTTGCACTAAACCAAAATAACTGTTCGGCTTCGGCCCCTTCAGCCATAGATGGTCTATCACAGACCTCATTGCAAGACCGGACAGCCTATGGAGCTCGGCCACAGCAGCCATCCTCTCACTCAATGGCAACGGGCGCATTGGAGCACTGAATTGCGACCAGAACAGCTTTTCCACTTCATTATCTTTTTGATCCTCGAAAAAATTCGCCGCATCAGCCGTACTCTTCGCCAGATCCGCATATGCATCCGCAGGACTCCAGCGTCGATCCAGAGGAGCATACTTGGGATCCAAGAACTTCATCCGCAACAAATAGAGGTTTCCAGCCACGATTTCTCCGGCCTGTCGAAGCTCCTCCTGCGCATCCCTAATTTCGGAACGCGTCTCCTTGGCCACATCAAGGGCCTTCTTCAGGTCAGCCGAATTAGCCTGATTGTCTTTTTCAAGGAGCTCATACCGGTTGGCGGCGTTTTTTTAGCTCCACGGCCATTTCGGCTATTTTGTCTTCGCTTCGGCGATGAGCAGCCTGTTCGGCTCTCAACTCTTCGGCCGCCTTTAGGGCAGCTGCATTACTAGCCCGGGCTTGTTCCTTGGCTAGGGCAAGTTCCGCCTTTAGGACTTCGACGGCAGCAGCTCCGTCTACAGTCCAAGCATATCAAATCAATATTATGCTCCTCTTAATTTTTCCTATAACAAATAAGGAAAGCCGAGCACATACCTTGTGACTCATTAAGCCGCTCATTCACAAGTGTGATATCGGCATCAATAACTCCAATCTGACGCCTCAGTTCGGCAACTTCAACGGACCAGTCGGCTGCCGGACCCTTAGCCACCTGTGCATGCACACAGTGTGATCATTACTCAACGATGTGATCCTCCGTTTGCCGCCTTGCGCTGGCAACCAGAGTCACAGGGGCTACTATCCATATGGAGCACACCTAGCGCATGCACCATAATAAAAAATTACATATTTTGTTACATACCTCAAAGCCTCTGAGCAGGCTCGTAAAAGCTTCATTCAACCCACTTGTGGTGGATGAAATCTTCTCAAGCACCGTGCTCATCAATGAACGGTGATCCTCCGAGAGAGCAGCTCGCTCTAGAAGGCCCGTCAGCGTATCCGGCCGGTCGCCGAACTGTGCCGGACCTTTCTTATCGCCCCCCGTGGGAGCTGAACGCTCCAGGCTTAGGGCGGCCGAAGTACTAGCTTCTGGCCTCGGCAAATCCGGACTCCTCCGTGACGACACCTCGGGGTCGCCCGCCCCATGAGGCGGAGAGGCTAATGGGGTTTCACTCTCCATCATCTCCGGAAGGAGATCCCCCGAAGACGAGCTTTGTCGAGAAGAGCTGCTAGCCGGACAACAAAAGAGGGATCCTGGTTATTGTTCTCGGAGGAGGGAGCAGCAGCTTTGTATTTACGATTAACTTACAGCTCGGTTGAGGGCTGGCCCGTTTGCGGGCATGGCGCGGTGAGGACGCCCTTCGGGGCAGGGCCCCCTAGTGAAGTTTTCTTCCCTTCTCTGGGTGCCTCCATCTCCAAGTCTTCGGAGGCGGCCCTCTTCTTCCCACGAGGGGAGGAGACCTTAGATTCCCCTCCCCGACTATCCTCCTTTGGGGAGGTAGCAATTCCCCCGGTTTGGATGTGCAATGTGTGAAGCTCTACTTCTTTGTTCTTTCCTTTGTCTTTTCCCAAGGGCACTTTACTTAGCACACGACCAAGCATCTTGGCTATGGCGGGACTAGGTGAGCCTTCGGGAAGTGGCGCGGGACACCTGATTCTTTCCGCCTTGCTGAGCCATTCCTGGCCACGGAGGATTTTTAGAATAATGTTATGATAACTATAAATGAAGTGTTCGGTTTCTGGGTTACTTACTTGGGTATCTGGGCGGTTGCAGCTCAGGCCCGCATCCTCGGTGGTGTCCGTACACTTTATTTGTGGTCCGAAGAATAACTTACACATTCCTTCGAGCATCATGCCGAAGAAGTGCAGAATAGTCCGTGGACCTTCCGGATTGAACTCCCACATCCGGAGAGGCCGGCGTTTGCACGGCAGCATCCGTCGGACTAGCATTACCTGAATTATGCTGACAAGGCTAATATCCCTCTCAAGAAGCTCCCGGATGCGGCTCTGCAAGGTTGGTACATCATTAGCAGGCCCCCAGTCACGTCCTACATTGGCCCATGACGCTAGTTGAGGCGGAGGGCCCGAACGGAAGTCGGGGGCAGCCACCCACTTTGTGCCTCTGGGAGCCGTGACGTAAAACCACCTCCGCTGCCATAGATCAGACACCTCTAGGAAGGAGCCCTCTGGCCATGGGGCGTCGGTGTTCCTGCTTATTACAGCACCTCTGCACTACGCGTGTCGCCCCTCAACCATCTTCGGCTTCACATTGAAGGTCTTGAGCCATAAGCCGAAGTGCGGGGTGACGTGGAGAAAAGCCTCGCACACAACGATGAACGACGAGATGTGAAGGATGGCGTCCGGAGCTAGATCATGAAAATCTAGCCCGTAATAGAACATGAGCCCTCTCACAAAAGGATCAAGGGTGAAGCCTAAGCCGCGGAGGAAGTGAGAAACAAATACGACACTCTCGTTGGGCTCGGGAGTAGGGATGGCCTGCCCTGGGGCAGGAAGCCTGTGCTTGATGTCGGCGGTCAGATTTCTGACCTCCCTGAGCTTCGCAATGTCCTCCTCTGGGACAGAGGAGGCCATCCACCGGCCTTGAAGGTTGGATCCGGACATGATTGAAGATCCGAAGTGCTTAAGCTTGGGTTTCGGGTGTTGGGGCTCGAGATGCGAAAAGGCGCAGTGTGGTAGAAAAGAGGGATAGGCCTCAGCCCCTCTATAAAGGGGGTGAATATCAAGCGTCCTCAGCGTAACCGCTTGGGGCTTACCTAAAAACACGGAGTCATACCAACAGGTGTCGTGGGGTTGCACGCGCCCGTATTGATGGAAGATCCCGCGATAAGGGGAACACGATCTCTGCTTTGGCAGGGCGTGCCAATAAAACCACCTCGCAACGCGTATCGAGGCAGGCCAAGAAAAACCAGTTCGTGTTGGGCCAGGCCACGGTGTAAGAGCACACCGTACAAAAATTGTCAGCAGATCAGATTTATGGAGTGCTATGCTCTCTAGGGTGGTGTATGGAAATTATCTCGCAAAGCTAGACACAATCCTCAATCTGCGTTGAAATATTCGGAGATGGAACCCGCCTTGCAATGCCGAAGACAAACTGCGCGCCGGACTCATCGTCATTGAAGCCTGGTTCAGGGCTACTGAGGGAGTCCTGAATTAGGGGGTATCCGGACAGCCGGACTATATACTTTGGCCGGACTGTTGGACCATGAAGATACAAGACTCAAGACTTCGTCCCGTGTACGGATGGGACTCTCCTTTGCGTGGAAGACAAGCTTGGCGATCCGGATAATAAATTTCCTTCTTTGTAACTGACTCTGTGTAAACCCTAGCCCCCTCCGGTGTCTATATAAACCGGAGGGTTTAGTCCTTAGGGACACGAACAATCAATTATAATCATCATAGGCTAGCTTCTAGGGTTTAGCCTCTACGATCTCGTGGTAGATCAACTCTTGTAATACTCATATCATCAAGATCAATCAAGCAGGAAGTAGGGTTTTACCTCCATCGAGAGGGCCCGAACCTGGGTAAAACATCGTGTCCCTTGCCTCCTGTTACCATTAGCCTTAGACGCACAGATCGGGACCCCCTACCCGAGATCCGCCGGTTTTGACACCGACAGCCGTGGCGGCACTCCGCACATCACGATAGGAGGTGGAGCAGCTCCCACGCGAGCAGTAGGTAGCCGCCGAACAAGGCTAGTGTGGCCCTCCGCCGCTGTTCCGCCGTTGGAGGGACCACAACGACGTTAACGACACCGATGGAGAAGGCGGTGCGGCAGGGCAAGGCGGCCACGCGTACGAGGTGGTCGTCCGTTGTATGGTTTAGTTTTTTTAGTTTTTTTGTTAAAAGGTCGATATATCGACCATTTATTTAAATTATGTCTGAACTTCAATGAAATCCGCCCGGTTTGAACGATTTTCGTTCGGTTAGTTTGAATTGTTGGCCGGATGTATGCAGGCAGCGTTGGATGGCGGCCTCCCGCATCTGTGTCCGTGGAAGACTAGTCTACAGACGGATGCGGGAGGAAATTTGCAGGTTACCATTGAAGATTCCCTAGAAGTTTGCTCGTCATGAGCAAATACCGCAGCTTGTAAGAAAGAAGTCATCTTGATTATGAGGTAGGGATGACGATAATAAATGAGTTAAACACAAGATCCGAAAAATCATACTAGACAAATGATCATATTGAACACTATTATATTTTCACTTAATCAGATAATTACGAAGGCTTTCACACCTTACTATTCTACTGGTTAGCAGATGTATCATAACTTTATGAGGTAATTCACCCGTCTTTTAGGCGAGCAAATTGTATTGGTCTCCCGGTTTTGTTTTTCTACCCCTTCTTCTTTAAGGATCAGGCCTGAGTCCATGTCACTTTTACTTTTGTTTAAGTGCGACATGAAAAGATACGCATCATTTTTTGTGTCAATAACGGACTTTTTTTAAATGTTTAATTTATTAAGGAGAGTTTTACCAATGGAGCTACTTGCTCTATATTATTTTATTCGGCCGATGAGACTATCGTCTACACCAATTATTTTTGTTTTGAAACGGACTAAACTGAAATAAAAGTTGGTTATCTCTAGTTGCCAACCTCTCGTATCCTATTGATGTTAAAGATGCGGAAGGCTTATGCTCATCATCTTTAAGTGGGAATACATTATCACACAATTTTTAGCCTTGTATCTATCATGATTTTAAAAATTTCGTAATAAAACAACCATCAAAATATCCATTACCCATCAGATATAAGAGTCTTCCCTCAAAGAAAAGAAGCATGGTTGTCCAACTTTTATTCAAACGAACTAAAAACGTTTAGCTAAAAAATAACTAAAGTAAAACGATAAGAGATACAAAAGGGCTTTAACATCCCTCCAACTTAACGTGCTAGGCTGATTGGATTTACTTGGTCTCCTTTCTATTAGTAGCGGTGTTCTTCGCAGGCGCAAGGAGAGTGATAGCGGATAAGAGTTAGAGTGCTCAGTTATTCTGGAACGTGGGGAGGTGTAAAATTTACACCTCATGTAAATCTTACTTTTGTACGACGGTTTTCCTCTATCTTAATAAAAAGAAAGATATGCGACTTGCGTATTCTTGAGAAAAAGAAGATAAACTTGTAGGTTGGCATGTGATTGTAGAGACGAGCAAGGCATATCTTTTGTGGACGGCGGGCCGAGCAGTTGAAGATGGAATGCATACGAGGAAGTACAGGAAACACGTACTTCGATTTAGGAAAAGTTATGTGGCAATCCGATAAGCTGTGGCCTGTGGCAACCAAATGGCACTAACCCATTTGCCAAACGTTATTCCTTTTTCACTGGATCATAATCGAATGATTCAATAAAGCACACATAGAGACTGACACTGACATATACCTCGCTCTGTTCTAGCTAGTTTCATCACGTGTTGCTCCTTTTCCTCCGTTGCTTTCATTTTCGGCTTTAATGGCCCCTGCAATGGGATCGTTCGGGATGGCAGCCGCATAGACTAGTCGTGACTTGATTCTGACCGCCGTTTTCTCTCCTTGCTTTCGTTGCTGTCTCATGGGATGACCAAAATACCAACTGTGTGTGTACTTGGGAAACATCGAAGCCAGCCGTATTTTGACATTTGTGGGCTGTGTTGAATGCTCTCTTCTTTTTTTTGCGGGGGCTGTGTTGTATACATTTGGGAAAGTCGCCACATTTCGTTGTCAGGATTAGGATGGGAAGAATATCAGATGGAGACCAAGTATGGCGACAACTGATGAAAACCACGTGAAAACTATGTTTCGAAGTTTCAAAAAAATCTTACGAACTTCAGACCCTTCCCTCCTCTGGCTCGCGACCGCGTCTTCCCCATGGGCGACCGGCCGCGCCCAGACCCTTCCTCCCCCAGCTCTCCATCACCCTCCCTCCCCGCCAGCGGGCCTGACCCGGGTGACGCCGGCGGCGGCGGCCCATGGCCATTTAGGCCCCATCTGGGCGGGGCGGAGCGGGGCCGAGGGGTGTTCCTAGGCGGCGGCAGTCCAGCGGGGCGGCGGGGTATCTTGGCGCAGCGCGGGAGATCAGCTGGGCGGCGGCATGCCGTTGGCGGCGGGGTGGCGTGGCCAGGCGTCGCCCGCTTGGCCCAGATCTGGGCCCTCTAGGCCCCATCTGGTTCTGGGCGGGCCGACGGCGGGGCGGGTCGGCGGCGTGACTTCCGGAGGGCGGGGGAGCGGTGATAGGCGGTGGGGTGCTAGAAGCGCTGGCGCCGCCGTGCTGCAGTGTGGCCGGCAGGGCTTAGCGGGCCTGATTTGGGCCTGGCCGAGGCAGAGGTGGCCTGGTATGCCCTGCTGCCACGTCCAGACAACGACCGCGATGGTGCCGAAGGCACGAGCCTCGCGCGCAGCTACGGTGCTGCTGCTCCCGTCGGCCGACGCTTCTCTCCTCGTCCTCGTGGCCTCGTGGTGGTGATCTCAGCGAGGCGGCGTGGGTGACGTCGCGACCGTGGTCGCGCATGCTGGTGGGGCGGCGAGTTGGCTGGTTGGCTTCGGTCCCGTTGGGCGGTGGGGTATGGAGTGCGGGAGAAATCCTTGCTGGTTCTTCCGGCTCAGATGCGGTGCCGCCTGCGGGTGCCGCCTTTCCTTCCTGTAGGGTGTCTGTTGTCTCCATCCCCCGCTTCCCTCGGCGTGCCAGGGAAACCCTAGGACACGTCCGGGCAGCAGCGTCGTCGGCGTCGCATTCCTTCTTGGTGGTGCTGCTTGGTACGCGGCAGATCGTAGCCTTGGATTGTGGTGGCTCGATTCCGGAGGGCGTAGCGGTGGCGGGTCATCCGCGCTTTGTCGAGCTGCCGTTGTTGGCATTTGTTTCTTCTTCTTCTTTTTTCTTTGGGCTTGATGTGTTGCTCGTCCCAGCATTTGCTATTTGATCGGTGTTGGTTGCTTTGGAATACAAAACGGAAAAACCTTTTTTCGACGAAAAAATTCTTACAAAAAATATTATGTTAAAAGAATGATGTTTTATTAGCGAGCTCTTTTACGGTGATTGGATAGTTACGATATGTAGTTTCATGTACCTATGATTATTTCCCCATCGTTGATTTAACATGTTAACTAAAAATTATTGTGTGCGAGAGGTTAATGAATGTACTCATGCTATTGCATGTTTTAGTTTTATGGGAAGGAATCAGGGGTGTGGCTTGGTAAACCTCCTGATCTCCTGAGTCATTTTATTGTAAAAGACATGATTATTAATTAAATAAAATTGCCGAAGTTCGAAAAAAACATGTTAACTAAAATATATTAAGTTTAATCAAGAAGGGTTATTATGGTCCTCCGTGATTATTTTGTCTTTTAGAAACTTTGTGAATTCGTTCGGTCAATCCCTCGCCATATCGCCTAATCCATCTCGCGAGAAGGAGGCGCCTGGGGCTGAAATCACTATTCTGACCTTTTCAGCAATCTTTACCACAAAGTGAACTCGACACGAAAGTATTTCACGATCTGACCCTTTTAGCAACGCCACAAACCGTGGCGTTTCTTCTCCATATAAAAACGCCGACCTAGCTAGCATTTCAAATCCACATTCAAACGCCGACCTAGCTAGCATTTCCAATCCACATAGAAACGCCAAGCAACTAGGCGTTGCTGCCCTGGCCAGAAACGCCATAGGCCTTGGCGTTTAGGCCCTGGGTTTAGGAGCAGTTTTTTACTTTGACGACGGGGCAGCGAGTGGGCTGGGTGCCAGCGCAGAAACGCCAAAGCCCTTGGCGTTTCTTACCTGGTCCGCAACGCGAGCAACCTCGGCGTTTCTCCTTTGGGCAGGAACGCTAGCTAGGTCAGCGTTTCTCCTTTGGGCAGTAATGCTAGCTAGATCGGTGTTTTTATTTGGGGAAGAAACGCCACGGGCTCTGGCGTTGCTAAAAGGGTCAGATCGTGAAATACTTTCATGTCGAGTTCACTTTGTGACAAAGTTTGTTGATAGGGTCAGAATAGTGATTTCGGCCGGCGCCTGGTGGCGATGACGCCGGCGCGAGATTCTGGCAGACGCCGGCGCCGGCGCAAGTACCTGGGCTACGACGCCGGCGCGAGGTCGTGTTGGCGAAACCCCGGCTCGGCTTGGTCGTAGTGATCGCTCCCCGACGCCCCGCGGATGCCAGCGCGAGGTCCTGGGAGACGCCGGCGAGGCGCAAGGACCTGGGCGACGACACCGGCGCGAGGTCCTGGAGGCGAACCCCTGGCTGGGCTTGGTCGTAGTGGTCGACCAGTGGAGCAAGGTACCTCGCTCCCTGCCCTCATCTCTTCCTTACCTCCCTCCCTGCAGCCTGCAGGCGGCTAGCCAGCGACTAACATTCAATTATTTCTGTTCTAGTGCGCACAAAAATTGAAGGTAAACTACCATTGAGATCCAGGGTCTGAATTTCTGATTACGATGATTACTGTCAGCTCGTCCTAATGAAGTACATCGTCCAGGAATAGGACAACACCAAAAATTGATTGGATTCAGACCTGTAGTGTAATCTCTGATTCTTCCCGTGTAGATGTTGGGCAGGATGGTCCTTCCGTTGTTGAACAATTATAAACTACGTAGTGTGATCTTCCCACGTAGTGTAATCTCTGAATCTCTGAATGATGTTGGTTTATGATAAGATGATAATCTACGTTGAACAATGATGCTAGTCTGAATCAACGTTGTGTAATCTCTGAATGGCTGAATCTTAACATGTAGATACATAGATATCATTGTGCATTCCTTCCAATGTGCTACAGACCCAGACTAATTTCTTCTCTGCGCCTAAAATTCCTTATGCTTGAGCTGTCAAGGAAGAAGACAGATCACTGAATCCATTGAATGTTGTCCTGTTAACTTGATGTATTCTACTCAGGAAAATATTCTCTCCTGTCCAGACCTGTGACACGCAATAGACCATTGCTATTAGTAAAACACAACTAATCATAACTCATAAATAATTAGATCGATCTGCTAGTGTATCGCCTCGTTGCTATAACTCATTCCCCTTTGCAAGTGTCTTGACCAAATGATGGTCTTAATATTTAGCTGCAGTGTGCCTGTTGTTTTTCTACAACCTTCCCACATAGATGTTGTGAAGGATGGTCCTTGCGTGCATCGGACTGAATTAAAGAAGTATCTTGGATGAAATTGGGGACCCTTTTTAGTTGGTTCATGACGTGAATGAATCAATGAAGTAGGTGTAATGGTCAAGATCATAACACCAATGTATAATTTGAGATACTACTTGATTTGCCAGCAGTTGAGTGAGATAGCACAATATATGCACAATATTCACTTATATATCTTGCACGTACCAACACCTGCATGCTCGTTTTTATAGTAACCATGGAAATATGTACCTTTTTGTTTATTAGAAATGTTGATTTTCTCCTTTCATTTGCATGTGGTATTTCTTTTTCATTCGTGTTATGTTGAGCTTTGTTCACATATTTTCCAATCCAGTTGCCTTTGTGACATTCCCACATGTGGGTTTGCTAGGTTGGTGAAACCTATGGTTAATTTGTATGTGATATGCAGGAAGGCATGACCGATTTATGTGTGGAGACTCTATCTGAGTACCATGGCATTGACATCAAGACGTTTGTAAGTGAGGATGAAGGTTTTCAGTTTATAACAAACTAGGTATGTGCTCGTGTGTTGCCATGGGAGACATTTTTCTAATGCAATAAGAGGAACATACAAGGATACACCCTGATGCAAATCAAATAACCAAGAGGCTGTGTTTTGGTTTTGAAGCATAGAATTTTTTACAACTTTGTCACAGGACATACTGAAGGCCAGGGAACATCAGAGTGAAATATAATTATCTGAATGACATTTAAAAAAATAGATGTCCAATAATTCATCTTTGCATCTAAATAAAAATGTACGGGGCAATATTACCACTCATTTACTAACATGTTTCTCTATCTCCTCTTGCGCTAGAACAATCAGTACCTGAAGATGGCATTTGGGTGTCGCTGCAAATGTAAGCAAACATTCATAGTTACTGTGTTTTAGATGTTCATTCTGATTTTGAGCTTCTGTAACAAAATACATATTTCATCAATAGAGTAATAATCTTTAGCAGTCCAGTTGTTGATTGATGTGCTTTCGTACTGTAGGGGAGTATGTTGACATGATCAAGGCTGGTATCTGTTAGGAGCTAGGGTTCTGGCTCCTCTGGGCCGTAGGAAGTAGGGGAAAGAGGGAGCTGGGCGAGGGCTAGAGCGCGGCGGCCGGCGGCGAGGCGCCGTCCTTGCGGCTGGGTGGCGGCGGCGCAGGAGAGAGGCGGCTAGGGTTTAGGGTTCCGGCTCCTCTGGGAGCCGGGAAATAGAATAGTCTTATTGCTTAATTCTCAAATAGTTTTACAACTTGTATATATAACCATAATCTGAAAATAAACCTAAGATAACTTGGGCCTTAAGCCTGCCCAGTGGGCCCACGGCGGCCATAGACCTGGCCGGTCATAATCTCTCCCCGCCTGCGCAAACAGCTCGTCCTCGAGCTGAAAGTCGGGGTAGTGCTGGTGGAACTCCTCGCGCTGCTCCCAAGTAGCATCCTCCTCCGGTAGTCCAGCCCACCAAATCAACACGTACCAGGAGCCTCGGCGCAGCTGGGCCTTGAGCGCCTTCTCCGGTGCAGGAAGGAGACGTCCGTCCGAGGCCGGCGGAAGGGCCGGCGTTGCCGCGGGTGGATCACCGTGGAATGGCTTGAGCAGCCCGACGTGGAAGACATCATGAATGCGCGTGCCGGCCGGAAGCTGAAGACGGTACGCCACTTTCCCAATGCGTTCCAGGATAGCAAAGGGACCGGCATAACGAGGACCGAGCTTCTTCCATGCGCTGGGGTCCAATGACTGCGTAGATTGGTGAAGTAGACGCAGCCAGACCCAATCTCCCACCGCGAACTCCGCCTCGCGATGGTGGCCATCATAGTATCGTTTGGCCAACTGCTGGCCTGGAGAAGTCGTTGCTGGACCTCCGTGAGCATCTCATCATGGCTCCTCAGAAGAGCCCCGGCCGCCTCGGTCCGTGCCGAGGCCGCATCCACCGGCAGGATCGGCGGGGGCTGCCGACCATAAGCCACCTCAAAGGGCGTAGCACGAAGGGCGGAGTGAAAAGAGGTGTTGTAGCAGTACTCCGCCCACGAGAGCCAGTCCACCCATGCACGAGGGCGATCACCTGTAACACAACGCAAATACATGGCAATCACCTTGTTAACGATCTCAGACTGGCCGTCCGTTTGAGGGTGGAAAGCAGTGCTCAGGCGGAGCTTCACGCCCGCCAGCCGGAAAAGGTCGCGCCATACATGGCCCGCGAAGACAGGATCCCGATCACTGACGATCAAAGAAGGAAACCCGTGGAGACGGACAATGCCATCGAAGAAGGCCCGTGCGACAGATGCCGCTGAATATGGGTGGCCAAGGGCGATGAAATGAGCATACTTGGAGAAGCGGTCGACCACTGTGAGAATGACGGATTTGCCGCCCACCTTGGGAAGGCCCTCGATGAAATCCATGGAGATGTCGGCCCAAACCTGAGATGGAACCTCCAAGGGCTGAAGCATGCCAGCTGGCCGCAGTGTCTTCGTTTTGTTGCGCTGGCACGTCACACAAGACCGTACCCAATCACGGACCAGGGCACGATCACCTGGAACGTAGAAGTCGGCACGGAGTCGATGGAGCGTCTTCTGCACGCCCTCATGGCCCGCCGAGTGGGCGAGACGCAGCACCTGCTGACGAAAATCGTCGTGCGCTGGAACGAAGATGCGGCGCCCGTGGAGAAGCAGGCCATCGGCGAGGCGCCACGGCTCATCCAGCTCGCCCGCCGCCAGCTGCTGCTGCAAGAGGAGGGCGTCGGCCGCGGTCGCGGTCGCACGGCGGATGTCGGCGTAGAGGGTGAACGAGGGCCCGGTGATGATGCAGAAGGCCGTCCCCTCTGCCGCGCCGTCGTCCACATCGGCGTCACGCCGGGACAGGGCGTCGGCGACGGTGTTAAGGCGACCCGGCCGATACTCGACGGTGAAATCAAAGCCAAAGAGCTTACTGATCCACTGGTGCTGAGGGACCGTCGAGAGCCTCTGATCCAGCATGAACTTGAGGCTGTAGTGATCCGTGCGGATCCGGAAAGAACGACCCCAAAGATAGGGCCGCCAGTGGCGTACTGCCTGCACCAACCCAATAAGCTCACGCTCATACGCCGCCAACTTAAGATGGCGTGCAGCAAAGGGACGGCTGAAGAAGGCGAGGGGTCCATCGCCCTGATGCAGGACCGCACCAAACCCCGCACCGGAAGCGTCGCAGTCGACGGTGAAGGGAAGGTCGAAATCCGGCATCTGTAGTATGGGTCCCGTCGTAAGGGCCCCCTTGAGGGCCTCGAATGCTGAAGTGGCCTCCTCATCCCAAGAGAAGGCGTCACGACGGAGGAGGCGCGTGAGCGGGGCCGCGATGAGGCCAAATTCCCGGATGAACTTCCGGTAGTGCCCCGCAAGGCCAAGAAACCCGCGAAGAGCCCGTGGAGACTGCGGGATCGGCCAGGCAGCGACGGCCGCCATCTTGTCGGCGTCCATGGCCACACCCTCGGCCGAGATGACGTGGCCGAGGTAAGCGACTGAAGGTGTCCCGAATGAGCACTTCGAGCGCTTAAGATGAAGATGATGCGCCCGAAGCTCGTTGAAGACGATGGCCACATGCTGGAGGTGCTCCGCCCAAGAGGCGTTGTAGATAAGAATGTCATCAAAGAAAACGAGCACAAACCGCCGTAAGTAGGGCCGGAGGACATCATTCATCAAGGCCTGGAATGTCGCCGGGGCGTTGGAGAGGCCAAAGGGCATCACCAAAAACTCGAAGTGGCCGTGATGAGTCCGGAACGCCGTCTTGGCGATGTCGTCGGGATGCATGCACACCTGATGATACCCCGACCGGAGGTCCAGCTTGGTGAAGAAGCGCGCCCCATGTAGCTCATCCAGGAGTTCATCGACCACCGGGATAGGAAATTTATCCTTAAGTGTGAGAGCATTAAGGGCACGGTAGTCGATGCAGAAGCGCCAGGTGCCGTCCGACTTGCGAACGAGGAGGACCGGTGCCGTAAAGGGTGATGTCGATATCCGGATAATGCCCGCGGCAAGCATGAGTGCGCACTGCCGCTCCAACTCGTCCTTCTGCAACTGAGGGTACCGGTAGGGCCGTACTGCCACAGGAGCCGAACCCGGCAGGAGATGAATACGGTGGTCGTAGATCCGGGCCGGCGGAAGGCCCTGGGGTTCCTCAAAAAGATCACCGTGCTGCTGTAGGAGGTGATCCAGCAGCGGATGCTCGGCCTCCGTGGTGGCCGCGGCGAGCTGGAGTGGGGGTGACGCCGGGGTGCCTCCAACGCCCTCCCACCGGATGCGGCGGCCCATGCGCCAGAAGGTCATCGTCAGGGCGTCGAAGTCCCAAAGGATGGGGCCGAGAGTCCGCAAAAAGTCGACGCCGAGGATGAAGTCGAAGCAGCCCAAATCGATGCCGGCACAAGTGATGATGAAGTGCTCGTCACTGATAGTAATGGGAACGTCTCGGGCGAGCCCATGGCAGCGGAGGCGGTCACCATTAGCAACGGTGACGCTCAGCTGCTCCCCGCCCGTGGGCTGTAGTGCAAGTCGCCGCATAGTAGACTCCGGAAGGAAGTTATGAGTGGAACCTGTGTCCAACAGAGCTACCAGAGTCTCGCCGTGGATCGTGACCGGGATAAGCATAGTCCGCTCATTGTGGATGCCGGCCAATGCGTGAAGGGAGACGACAAGGGCCGTAGCCAGCGCGGGTGCGGGTGCCGGCGCGACCTCGGCGGCTGGATCGCCGAGTCCCTCCTCGGTGACAACGTCCTCCGTCTCGTCGACGGTCTCCAAGTAGAAGAGGCGCGGGCAGACATGGCCCGGGGCATAGGGTGCATCACAGTTAAAGCACAGCCCCAGGCGGCGGCGCTCGAGCTGCTCGGCCTGCGAAAGGCGCCGGAAGGGCCGCGTCGCGGCCGGAGTGGTCGCCGGCGAGACGGCTGAAGAAGCGGGCGCGACCGACGGTGGTCGTGGAGGCACTCGGCCCCCCCGAGGTGCTGCTGGTCGTGTCAAGGCTTGGGCGCGCTGCTCGAACGCCCGAGCGTAGTACATGGCTGTCTGTAGGTCCTGGGGCCCCTTCATCTCGACGTCCACGCGGATGTGGTCGGGAAGGCCCCCGACGAAGAGCTCCGCCCGCTGGAGTGCCGTCACCCCCGGTGCGTGACACGCCAGAGCTTGGAAGCGGTCGGCGAAATCCTGGACCGTGGAGGTGAAGGGTAGGCGGCCCAGCTCGGACAAGCGGTTGCCGCGCCGTGGTGGTCCGAAACGAAGGAGACACAGCTCGCGAAAACGATCCCAGGGAGGCATGCCGCCCTCATCCTGCTCGAGAGCGTAGTACCAGGTCTGGGCGGCACCCCGAAGGTGGTAGGACGCGAGCCAAGTCCGCTCGGACGCCGGTGTCCGCTGCCCCCGGAAGAACTGGTCACACTGGTTTAACCAGTTAAGCGGGTCGTCCGAACCGTCGTAAGTGGCGAAGTCGATCTTCGCGAACCGAGGCGGCTGCTGGTGTGGCGCGTCATGGCCCACTGCCTCGGCGGTGCGGAGGGCTGATGACGGCGCTCGGTCCATGGTGGGGAGGTCGGCGTAGTTCCCTGTGGCACCCGACGCCTCGGGCTGCAACTGGGAACCCGACGGTGGCCGGGCCTCCATGTAAGCCGGCGGAGATGACGTCCCGTGGAGCCAGCCCGGAAGCAGAGACGGTGAAGATGGAAAGCGGACCTCCTGGATCGGGAGGCCGCTCGGCGAGGAACGGCTCAAGCTAGGGCTGGGCGGGAGCGGTGGTGGCACCTGCACGGTAGCAGCCTGAAGGGGCGGCGCGGCTGGGGACGGCGCGGATGGCGCGGCCCAGGTCGGCCACTGCGGGGCTGGCGGCGCGGGTGGCGCCGCAAGTGTCAGCGGCGGCCACTGTGGCCACGGCGGCGTTGAAGCCGCCGGTGAGGGGAGCGCCGGATAGCCCCCGGTGATGGCCGCGGGTACGGAGTACCACGGCAGTGGCTGCTGGCCCGCGGCCACGGCCGGATGGAGCTGCGGGGGCGGCCCGTACGGGCTAGCCAAGTAGAGGCGGATGCCCTGGACCGCGACGACCAAGTCGTTGAGCACGCCGGCCATGGCCTCCGGTGTGAACTGCTGCGGCGCTGGGGAGGCGACGGCGGTGGTTGCTGGATGGCCCTGGCCCGGCGTGGTGCCGGGTGCGGGGAAGATCGGCGCCGATAGGGAGGCCGTGGCGCCCGGCGACGCAGCGGCGGCGTTGGTGGAATCGGTGGCAGCGGCGGTGGGGGAGGCGTTGGGCAGCGGCGGCTATGGTGGTGGCGGGTTTGGAGGTGATGACGACATGGTCGAAACCCGGGTACCTGATACCAAGGTGTTAGGAGCTAGGGTTCTGGCTCCTCTGGGCCGTAGGAAGTAGGGGAAAGAGGGAGCTGGGCGAGGGCTAGAGCGCGGCGGCCGGCGGCGAGGCGCCGTCCTTGCGGCTGGGCGGCGGCGGCGCAGGAGAGAGGCGGCTAGGGTTTAGGGTTCCGGCTCCTCTGGGAGCCGGGCAATAGAATAGTCTTATTGCTTAATTCTCAAATAGTTTTACAACTTGTATATATAACCATAATCTGAAAATAAACCTAAGATAACTTGGGCTTTAAGCCTGCCCAGTGGGCCCACGGCGGCCATAGACCTGGCCGGTCATAACAGTGTCATCGACCCTGTGAAAGCGATCCGAACGGCACTTCAAGATGCATAAATCTCAAGTTCTCTAACCATATACCTTTGTACGACCATGACAGAAACAATCAAGCTTGTATGATAATCTATGTTTGTAGTACAGGTTTCTCTGTTAATGGCAACCACAGAGGCCGCAGTTGCTGAGCTCCCAGCGACAAAGGCCAGAATTGCTATGCGTATGCCGGACATGAGCGGAATGTGTTTCTGACAGTGCGGCATGATGTCTGATTTTCCTGTTCTCGGTTAAGGACATGGCAAGCTTTACTCCCCCGCATATACATGAATAGAAAATTCCCCTCCTTATCAAACGAGAGGTGCAAAGCTGGCACCTATTTTGCTTTTTGAACTTGAGATGCTGATGTGACGTTAACAAGATTTAGAGCCATTTCATTCGGGGTGAATTCGAATAGGTGCAGGCAAGACAAGCATTACCTCAGGTTTTGAATGTTCACGGGCAACATTTGTTGTTATGAAGTGCTTATTTTGATTACTGCATGCCCTTGTGTTTTTATGGTGGTGTGCTCTTAGTTTCTTATACAGGCTCAGACGACTAAGATCAGTACAACTACTAATTATGGGTAGTCCGGTCGACTGGAATTGGCACTTGTGGGTCAGAACAACTAACATCAGTACTCCCTCCTGTCCTTTTTACACGCGTATTAGATTTGTCTGAAGTGTTTGAAGTTTGACCATATTTATACAAGAAATATTAACATTCATAATATAAAATCAGCATCATTAGATCCATTATTTTCATATTATATTTATTTGGTATACTAAATGTTGATAATTTTCAATATAAATTTGGTCAAAATTTACGGAGTTTGACTTCTAAGAAATCTAATATGCAGGGTAAAAAGGATCAGAGAGGGAGTACTTACAGACTAAGACGACTAAGACCGATTGTGTGGGTTCGGACGAGTAAGACAGATACTTGTGGACCCAACTGACTAAGATCGGTACTTATGAGCTCGAACGACTAAGATCGATAGCAGTGAGCCCGAACGAGTACGGCCCATAGTTGTGGGCCAACCTCTATAGGTGGTCCTGACACAACTACCGCTACCGGTCTTTCGGACCACGACAAGCATTATAGATCATCCAGACCCGACAACTAGCACCAGAGTCGTCCTATCCTACTGGCAGCACTATGGGTCGCATGATCCCATTGCTAGCACTATAAGTAGTCCGAACCCACAACTACTAATATGGGTAGTCCGGATGACTAAGATAGATACTTGTGGGGCCGAAAGACTAAGATTAATACTTATGGGCCCGGACGACCAAGAGCAATACTTGTGGGCCCAGAAGAATAAGATTGATACTTATGTCTAACACCCCAATGATCAAGCTACATTAATCCCCCAGATCAGTGCCAAGTCATCATGCTTTACAGTGCTTGATCACATTTGATCTCATATCTCCTTTCAAATTCCTCTTTGAAATGGAATTCAAATTTAAGGTGAAATTAAAAGTTGTTCAAACCCAAGAACTAAATAGTTCATAATTTTGGGAATAATCCCTTGAGATTATTGGTAAGGAAAACAACATCACTAAAAATCCTTTGAGGACTCTTTCATCATGAAAACAGTACCTAAACAGCCCTATTTAATCCAATTTCATTTAAACAAAATTCAGATGAAATTATCTTGCCTCAAAACCTTTTTATGGCAGTGCTAAATATTGCAAAGTCTTTTTGTGGCCTAACAATTTGCAAAACATAAAGGATTAAAGAAACCAGAAAAAGAAAAAAGAAAAGGCTAAGCGCTCCTGTGCTAGTGGGCTTAAGCCGCACAGTGCTCAAAGGCCCAGCCCACACCGGCGTTCCCTACCTCCTGCTGCGCCAGGAGAAGGCCGCGTGCGCTATACCTGGCCAAACGGGCCGGCCCGGCCCGCAGCAATCGTGTCTGGCACGGCACGGCCCGCCACGGCACGATTATTAGCCGGGTGGTGTCGTGCCGGCCCACGGGCGGGAGCTGGCAGCCCAGGCACGACACGCGGCACGCCCAGGCACGCCGACCCGTTATGGCACGCTGGGCCGCCTGGCGCATATTTACCTCGGCTGGCGCATTTTTTCCCTCTGTACAGCGAAAAAAGTCCAAAAAAAGTGTAGAAAAGTGAAAAAAAAGTAGACTATTATGTGGGATAAATCTAGAATTTTATTAGCGCTTGCCTCATTAAAACCTTTCATCCCAAAGAAGTAAAAGAGTACAAACTATGCTCTAGAAATACTAAAAGATTAAAAGAAATAAAACGAAATATATTAGAGCACTACAAATGTACACATGTAATACAAAATTATTGAACATATTAGAGTACTAGGTATTTATATAGGACATATTTATTTATATATTTCAAAAAAAGTTAAACGGGTCGTGTCGTGTCAGCCCGCGTGCCCAGCCTCCAGGCCCAGGCATGGCCCATGGCGTGCCGCGTGCCGTGCCTGGCCCGTTTAGCACGGGCCGTGCCGCGCCTGCGTGCTACCGGGCCGGCCCAGTTAGCACGGCCCGTTTGGCCAGCTATAGTGCGTGCCATGGATACAGCCTGTGAGCTCTCGGTCCCCTATGACGTCTCCCCTTTCTCCCCCTCGTCCCGTAGCTTGGATACAGCCGAGGCTGTGCCTCTGCCGCCCAACACCGTACCTGCCGTCGATCCTGTCCGCCCTAGCTCGTGCCGCCAGCTCAGGTGGATGCACCGCGTTGCGCTCGTTGCGTAGGTGGTCCCGAGCGTCGTTTGGTCGTCGGAGTGCGATTCCGGCGGGACTCCGCAGCGTCCTCTGGACGACGTCGGTTAAACGCCAACTGGATTAGTTTAGGTTTAAAGTTAAACTAATTACCCGCTAACTAGACACTAACAGCGGGCCCTAGTCCGCTAACTAATTAGATTAAGAGTTAAGTAAAGCCCTATTAAAATTAACTAAGACTAACAACTGGGTCCCACTGGACCCGCTGACCAGTCAAACTTGCTGACTCGGCAATTCCAATCAATTACATGTGGGTCCCCCTGGGCCCATTAACGTGTCAACTAGTCCACATTGACTACTAACTAGGCAGTGAACTGGACCCCACTATCAGCCTCTGGGTGCACTGCACCGGGTGCTCCTACCATTTTAGTTGACATTTTGAAAATTAAATTAATCCATAAAATTCCAGAAATTGTTTAAATATTTGAAAATTCATAGAAAATTAATCGTAAGTCGGGTGAAAATAATTTATATATGAAAATTGCTCAGAAAAATATGACTAATCTGAATATGCCATCTACATAACCTTCCCCTTCGGTTCATCTGTCCGATGATTGCCTCGAGCCGGGAAAATATTCCCGGATATTTCCCGCTCCGTCTATAACGTGTAGCACTGCGTTAAGTCACCCCTAGCATCGCATACTGTCATGTCATGCTTTCTATTACATTTGTATGCCTGTTATTTATTATTTATTCCCCCTCTTTCTCGGGTAGACCCCGAGACCGATGTTGATCAGGTGATCGACTACTTCACCGTCGAGGGTCCGTGTTAGTCTGCAGAGCTTCCAGGCAAGCAAAACCCCCTTGATCATTCATAAATCGCCCAATTCTTTCTCTCTCATGCTTGCATTAGATTTTGCTAATGTATTTGTATGATCCTATTCTGATGCATAGCCTGATTTTGTAACCTTCTATTGTTATCTTACATGCTTATCCTATATGCTTAGTATAGGTCGGTTAGTGATTCACAAGTGACCCCTCATCTTGTCCCAGTTGCCCCTGATTTATGACCGATGACTCGATCAACGTGATCGACGTCCAGAGCCCGACACATCACATCACATCCCCTTAGTGTGTACGACACTGCAGGGTTACTATCGAGTGCCGAGGGTGATACTCGTATAGCACTTCTGATGAGATCTTTGTAGTGTAGTTAATCGGTCGTGGTCTACGGAGGGTGATTCCTCCTTTAGCACTCCCGATGACGACTCTGTCGTGCAACACCTCAAGTGTGAACCCTTCGAGGGTGATTCCTCCAAGGTCACCTTGACGGTTAAATCAAGTGGAATCCATCGAGGGTGATTCCTCGGATTCCCCCTTAGTGTTATGGACACACGGTTACTTGTCTTTACCCCCCAAAACCATGTTAAAGACGAGTCATCCCCGAGGGGTACCCGCAAGAGTTACTGTTTATGCGGGACTTGAGGGACAGGCGGTACCACCCCGGTAGAGGTGGACCTGAGTTCCCAACAGTCTTGCAAGTCGGGTTGACCGTGAGGGTACCCACGAGTGATGTGGAGTCGGGTTGACCTGGAGGGTACCCGTGAGATAACTACGCGGCACGACCACACATTCTTAGCCCTTGTCGTAGGTCCGTGAGACGGGGCAACGGGACCATAGATCATGGATCATTGATCGTCTCCGCACGCTCCCATGACAGTAACGGGTTTGGATATGTGATCTGAGTAGGCCTCCGGCCTTTTTGCACTAACCACCATGCGGGAATAAGTATGGGCACTCGGCGTTGTACGATTCTCTGAAAGCTCTTCGGATGTCAGGATTGAGCGGCGCGCACCCGGTTGGACGGGAACCACCTGCGCTTGTATTAGGGGATGGGTATGCTCCAGGCCGCCCACGCAACATATAGCAGTGAGAAGGGCGATGGGCCCAAGACCCCTATGCGCTTAGGATGTAGACCGGTGTGTTGGCCTCTCTGTTCAGCCTAGGTAGGACTACGACATGTTGATCAACCAAGGTCGGGTATGATCTGATGGTGTGCCCGGCCGGAGTTAATCTAGCATGTTGGGTAAGTTGGTGCACCTCTACAGGGAATTATATCTATTCGAATAGCCGTGTCCACGATAATGGACGCCCGGAGTTGTATCTCGATCGATACAACTAGAACTGGATACTGGAGATGTGAAATGGATATGTGGCTCCAGGATTGCTTTCTCGCAGGGAGTCGAGGAAGAATCTCTGGGCGATGCTACAACATACTACTACTTTATATTATGTTAATCTACACTCCTCTAATGCTTCAAGATGCTAGTCTTTGATAGGCTAGGCTTTCTCTTCTCTTCTAGCATTTCTGTAGTTCAGTCCAAAGATATAGCCCCATTCCTTTGATACCGATGCATACTTAGCATAGTTCTGATGTACGTCTTGCGAGTACTTTGATGAGTACTCACGGTTGCTTTGCTACCTCTTTTTCCCCAAACCCAATTGCTGCGATCAGATGACAGATTCCAGGAACCTGGTGCCACCACCGACTACTACTACTACTACCCCGAGGGTGCCTACTACTACGTGGAGGCCGCTGATGACCAGGAGTGGTTAGGAGGCTCCCAGGCAGGAGGCCTTGCCTTTTCGTTCATCGTTGATGTTTGTGCTAGCCTTCTTAAGGCAAACTTGTTAACCTTATGTCTGTACTCAGATATTGTTGCTTCTGCTGACTCGTTTGTATTCAAGCTTATGTATTCAATTCCTCGAGGCCCCTGGCTTGTAATATAAAGCTTGTATGACTTTAATTTGTGTCTAGAGTTGTGTTGTGATATCTTCCCGTGAGTCTCTGATCTTGATCGTGTGCATTTGCATGTATGATTAGTGCACGATTGAATCGGGGGCGTCACATTATGGGCCCAAACGACTAAGATTGATAGTAGTCAGCCTAAACGAGTAAGATTGATATTTGTGAGCCCAAACTAGTAAGATCAATAGTAATCGTGGATCATCCACCTACGGGTAGTCCTGACATACCACTACTAGGAGAAAGCCTACTAGTAGCGCTTGAAGTACATATAGCAGTAGAGTTGGGTCGAGCGCTACTGCTAATGCGCTATAGCTAAGTTGTAGTAGTAGCGCTGCGCTGACCAGCGCTACTGGTAAGTATGGTTAGGATTAGCACTGGCCAGGGCAGCGCTACTACTAACTATCCGTAGCACTGCAGCAACGCAAGCACTGTTTCTAATCCAGCGTTGTTGCTAGATGCCTTCCAGCGCTGTTGCTAGTATTTCTGCTTTCATAGATTTATACCCCCTCTACATATTTGTGATGTATTTGTACATGCTCTATACAGTAGTTTCATCAGATCATAATAAACCTACACTATTCTCATCATATCATACACATACAGTAGTCTCGTCATACCATCATCATCATCATCATCATTCAACACAAATATCATCACATCTCGAAAATAGCGATACAGAAGTCATGTCATGTCTCAAATAAGTGCAACTGCATGGTCATGGCACACACACAAGTTTCATCATCTCTATCTAAACCATGACGTAGAAGAGAAGAGCGATCAACATGAGCAAGAGAGCGACTATGTAGTACTTGAGGCACCGGTGATTCCGCCCCCGCTATTGTCGGAGCGTCCACCTCAAGTAACTACTTTCTGCTTCGGCTCTGCTGTCGAACCCTCTGTGGCTAGCACCTGGGTACTTGTCCACCTGGGCCTGAGCGTCTGGCCAGTGGTTGTAGACTCCTGGAACCCTCCCAATGAACACGGTGTAGCAGTCCTTCGCCATCTCTGATCTATGTACCTGCATTGTCAGTTGATGAATTCAACGATAATATGCAACATAATGTACTTCAGAAAACAAAGAGGCATAATTAGCAAAATACAAGCAACCTATAGTAAACATAAATAATGAAGTTCCTCATACCCAAACTAATTAACTAGAGCGATCTACGCTAGTTCAGGAGGAAGGTTTAATTACATCCATAGAGTTTCGCCGCACATAAAATTCAAAGTTTTGCCATAGAAAGACAGTAGTGACACATTGTCATCGACAATAAGTCCTCCATGTTGGCGGTCCAATCTTCATAGTTAGGGAGGAAGCACCCGAGCTGCTTGAAAGGCTTCAGGTCCAAACGTTGAGCGAGTAGTAGTGCTCGGACATCTTCCCGCGTGATTGGCCCACGGTAGTGTTGGGTTCTACGTAGGGTGCGTCGACTTCAAATTAAAAATTCCTATGCGCAGAACAACCAAGAACATGCTATGGGAGATGGATCACAGATCGTTATCACTAGACGCGCAGTGTCGTGCAGCAGAAGAAGAGTTGGGGCAGCGCGTCCGCTTGATCGTATCCTCCTCGTCCGATCTCCCTCGAACAGCCGGTCGTCCGATCCCACGTACAAGTTCACCGGAGCGATGCAAGTGCACCGCCTCTAATGGTATCCGCGCGTGCAGGAGGAACACCATGCGGCGGACTGCTAGGTACGATCACACAGTCGGCGGCGAGTAGAGGTGGCTATTCGCAATACATGCAAACCCTAGTGACAGCACCGAAGCGATCAACCAAATGAGTGTGCCGCGCCTCCACTTTATATAGGCATCCGTCACGGTCTCAACACTTGGGCCTCGCACGGACCCTAAAGCCCACAAGTCTACTCGGCCACAATCCGAATACAGCTCGGATCACATCCGACCAGTGTCCTCGGATCCGACCTCGTAGGTTCCTTCCCTTAAGCACGCGACCCCTTAGGTTCAAGTCGGCTTGGTCACAGTTCGGATCATCTCTGACCTGCATGGTTGGTAGCGGCCTCTAGCAAGGCGTGCTGACCACCAAGCAGACTATGAAGCTGGTTAGGCGAACCTGTACAACATGTCACACTTCTGTTCCCTTTGCCTCATGATATATGTTGTCGGGCTCAAGGCGAGACTGTCATCCTTGTGTTAGCCCGACCTCTTTCTCATTCCAGTGATACCGACCACCAACCGGATTTTCTCATAATCCCTGTCGCATGGCCATGCTTATCCTGGTCGGATCACATGAGGGGCCCAGAGTATATCTCTCCTGATCGGAGGGGCAAATCCCATCTTGCTCGACCATGTCTCGCAGCATGGGACTGGACAAACCCGAAACCTACCTTTGTAACTACACAGTCACGGAGTAGCGTTTGGTCGGCCCAAAGCAAGTCTGTCACCATCCCGAGTATATGCGTCAGCTCAGGTCTTAGGACATAGAACATATGTTGTACTAGAGACTCACAGATGACATATCGTTGTGTCTCATAGTTGGGTCTGTCCAACTCGGACCTTATCTTGACTCGGATCCGACTACGTTGAATCCGACCAGACCTTTCCAAGTCCATATTATCCGGTTAGCATCCAATGCTCCATGGCTAGTGATACCAAGTCATCGACCATGTCATATGCTAGTCTAGTCGGCTGCGAGTCCACACAGCCCTTTTGACTAGGGACCTTTTAGGACAGTCATCATACAATGCATAGTCCCACAAACAAGTCACATGCTTGCTGATACACATCATTGATATTGTCCAAGGACTATCTTTATTCATAAACACATAGGAAATATCATAATACATGATTGCCTCTAGGGCATATCTCCAACAACATCAAGATCTTGTGGGAGAAAAGGATGAACGAGGGAAGGCCTTATCTGTAAATGTGGTGAGGAGTGCGGGTAAATTGCCATATTTTCCTTCCTATCCGTTAGATATAAATCGGACGACCTACATTGCAGGATGGCAGTCCCACCATCATCACCAACTCTGTTTTTATCCCTACTCTTATAAAAAGCATTGTCGGTGATGATCGTGTGCTTGCCATCTTGCAATATAGGTCGTCTGATCTATATCTGACGGATAGGAAGGAAACTATGGCAATTTTGCAAAAAGATACCCACACCCCTCTCCACATTTGCAAATAAGGCCTTCCCTCGTTCATCCTTTTCCCCCACAAGATAAACTACTCATACAAATGCATCTTGATGTTCCGTGCAACGCATGGGCATCATGCTAGTTGTTGCAAAAAGCCCATGTGTGTGTGTGAGAGAGAGAGAGTGAGAGTGGAGGAGGATGGAGTGCATGTGTGACAAAGACACAAAGAGTGTGTGTGCGAGAAGTATTAGCTTAAAATGAGGCGATAATGTGTGTGTGCATGACCGAGAGGGCG
This sequence comes from Triticum timopheevii, assembly GCA_963921465.1. NCBI lineage: Eukaryota > Viridiplantae > Streptophyta > Magnoliopsida > Poales > Poaceae > Triticum > Triticum timopheevii. The sequence goes on from OY997272.1 coordinate 194,351,298, forward strand.
TGTCTCAAGAAGGGAAGAAAAATCTACATAGATACAAGGAGCGGGAGAGAGGCATGTATGCGATAGTGGAAGCACGAGTGTGCGGGTGTATAAACCTATCTAGAGGCTAGTTGATAAATGTTTGTGAGAGAAATACGAGTCAGGGTACGAAAGCGAGAGTTTTGTGTGTGTGAGAGAGAGATGGTAGTCGGGAAGGGGAGTGGAAGCAGGAGTTGTGTGTATGTCTGTGTGTGTGTGAGAGAGAGGGGGGGGGTTGTCTAATCGGTAAACAAATGAATAATGTCAGTCTGGGATGGAGACGAAAAGGAGACCGCAATAAATGTTGTGTCTACAAGAGAGAGAGAGAGAGAGAGTAATTTTAGTGGTATGACTCATATCTAGAGACATTTGGGTGTGTGAGAGAATCCCATACAGAGAAAGATAAAGTGAAAGACGAGTGGCGACTGTGTGTGTGGCAGTGAAAAAGAAAGCTTTGGTACCGAGTGATACCAGAGAATAGTAGAGATGTGAGAGATAATGAAAACCGTGTAATGTATAATGATAGGGAGAGTGTGACACTTCTCAAGGGAGACGTCGAGAGACCATGTTTGCGAGGATAGGAGAAACATGAAGTGAGCGTGCGAGTGAGCTGGAGAAAAGAGAGTGATAGCTACATGAAGGAGCATGCATGCGAGAGAGATGGGCGTGAAAGGAGTGAACATAAAAGGGATTCAAATATTTGAATTCGAGATGATGGTACATGTAATCCATACTCGAACCAAAATTGATCTGTCAAACATGCATACTCAGATGAATTCACGCGCATCTATGTTATTTAATATGTAGATATTATTGATCCATACATTTTAGTAGAACATAATTTGGTTTAAATTTTTTGAATTCAACCTTAAGATTTTGAGATCATTGTATTTGTAAATCATATTATACATATAAAGGAGCAGAATTCTTTGTTGTTCTTTTGAAAGTATATATAAAAGATGATGTATATAGAAATTTAATTCCAATTGAAAATGGATCCTGCCCAAAAAAAATAGAATACAAACGGGATTCAAATTGAGTTGGCACGGTAAACGTGCACTCTGCAAAATTTGAACGAAGCGGGGAAAGTCGCAGTAACTGCCCGAAACCAAAATCTGCAAGATGGAAATTACTACTGCCTATCCTTGCCACGCAAACCCTATCTGCTAGATTTCTATAGGTTTTGACAGGGGTAGGTTTGTAATTTCACGCAAACATGACATAACCGCCTCTCACCCGGATTCATACACGGTGGGCACCAAAATACAATGTATCCTCGTCCAAAATTGACTCCCTCCTCGACTCATACACGGTGGGCGCCAAAAACAAACTATCATCGGCAAATATTTGGTGTATGCAAGATTACCGTCCTATCCCCAACCGACTAATATTGCTGTGATGTAGGAAATTTGAAACGGGGGCTAAGTTTGTAAATTTCCTCGCATTTGAGAGAAGCGCACCCTGAATACATGGTTCCCCCCTTCCTCTCTACCTCCCTTTTCCCCATGGCACCCGTCAAATTCTCAGCAGATGCATACACGGCGCCGCACCAGAGGCGGTACTCTTTCGTATCTGCTCAACTTATTTATCGCAGCAAGAAAATAGATCGCCACTGCTTTACTCTGGTTTCTTGTCTTGGTTGCGAAGTTGCCTTTGTCCGGTTTGCACCTGCAGATCTGCCATGGCACGCTCAACACTATACTCCCAATGCTTATGGTTTTCCCCTTTTATATTCCACACTAGTTAAATCACAGTAGACTAAATTTCAGAATTGGGTCAGTCGATTTTTCAGAGCTCGCCGGAGTTTGCTGGTGTCAACAAAGGGGCTTGGGTGGTTGTGGGGGGGGGGGGGGCGGTGGTGGGGCCTCGTCGAAGAAGAAAACTCGACGCGGATGGGGCGGGGGTGGGGGTGGGGGTGGCGGAGGAACACATGCATTGGGGGCCGGTGGTCCGGCGGCCGGCCCGTGCGGTGTTCAGTATGGGAAGAATCAGAGACGAGGAAGAAGAAGGGTTAGGAGATATAGGATCTTCATCCAACCGCCTGAAATGGTCGAGAGATAGCAGGGAGTTTCATTCTTAATGTGCTTTGGTTCATCATGTGTGGGCACTGCGCAACCAACATTTTATTATCCAAAATTTGCTTGCTCTTCTTTACCATGTTCCTCTTCCGTTCTTCTTTAATATTTACTCTCTCCGTTCCTAAATACAAGTCTTTGTATAGATTCCACCATGGACTACATATGGAGCAAAATGAGTGAATCTACACTCTAAAATGTATCTGGATACATCTGTATGTGATCCATAGTGGAAATCTCTACCAAGACTTATATTTTGGAACGGAGGGAGTATGATAGTGGTACAGTATGTTCCTTGTACTGAAGATGAGCAGGGACATTTGTAGTGTAGAGGTCTATACAGTCGGTTGTGATGGACACTTTGAGCCTCTTTGATTCGTAGGATTTTGTAAACATAGGAATAGGATTTGTAGTGACCTGCCCACTTGAATCCTATAAGAATAGCAAAGAAATGCGGGGAGCTGTGTAGCCTTTGAGAGTTACACTGATATTAACAGTATCACACCTTCAGTTGAAGAGAACTGGTATCCGAAGCCTTTCTAGCCATACCGGCAGTACTAGCACATATATTCCAGCAAGTTCCACTTTGCTGATTTTACTCCGATGCTTACGGTTTTCCCGTTATATCTACACTATGATCTGTGTAGCTGCTTTGTGTCGCACTAGCAGCAGTCCACTCTTGAAGCTAAACACTGCAATGACTTACAAAATTGGCACCAAGGCATTGAGTGCCATTCTGGATGCAATGAAACTCATACGCTCCCCACCTGTTGATTCTTGTTCAAAATATGATCCTAATGACTATTCTAACCTCGAGGAGTCAAAGGCAGATGGCCTGTCCTGTTCATCCATCAAGGTGCATGTTCTAATTTGGCAAGGTTTTATTGATTGCGCATATCTTGCATATGTTGTCTTGCATTTCTTCTACTTCGTTGCACCGCCATCTGCTTAGTTTACTCATCATATATATCGAGATGCCATGCCCATCCATTATCAATACATATTCCATCTGTCATCATACCATGTTTTTCCACTCAAATGTTGTAATTGTGCATCAGACATCAAAAAGGAAGAGGGTGATTGCCAAACCTGAAGGAGCACTAGCAAAGTCCTTGAAAAACATGGTGGTGCCGGAGAAATCAGACAGCACCCCACTTATATTGGCTATACAACCAGTGACACAAAAAGTAGGACCGACTCCAGCAGACTGTACCCATACTTTACTGGCCACACCACTAGCCCCACCACATAGGACCTGCACTCCAGCAAAAGGTATACCGATTTCATTTGCCATAGCACCAGCCGTACCACAGAAAAATCCCACTCCAGCAAAAAGTAAAGCAAGTCCACCGGCCGAAGACCTATCCCAACTGCAGAGACGGCCAATTCCTGCAGATTGGAACCCCATTCCAGTTATTGCCAGTTTAAAAGACAATGCTTTCAATGTTGTTAGGGACTATGTGCATATATTCCCATCATGGGAAGATTATAGTGAAGACAAACACCATTTTCACATCTTCCTGTCCAACTTACGTGTAAGTGCTATTATTCATGGTTATTATTTTCCTATTTTCTGCTGATTGAACACATCAATGATTTACATTACATTGTTGTAACTAGGCGAGGGTCAATCTAGATAGTCATGACGAGCAAAGCTTGCTTGTGCTTTTCAAGGAAGCATTGCAGCAGTATCAGTGTTACCTGAGGAAATCACACTTTGATGGCAAGTCTTAAACGAATTTCTGGTGAAGTCTCATGTGCTAAATTTAGAAGACATTGAATGGAAAAACCTTGTTATGCACCGGTCTCGTTCCCAGGATGAGGTACTGTCTATGAAATCACATGACAATGTGAACTTCTACTTTTCTGCATGTGCCTTACGGATCTTTTTTGCAGGAAATTTGCTCGAAGAAGAATTCCGGTTTGAAAAGAACGACAGGATATCACAAATATGCTGCCCGCTGCTTTGCTCTTGTTAGTACCTATTGTCCTGTATCATTGTACTTGCATACATACCTGGTTCATTATGTGACAGCAGTATGCATGATAGCTTGCTTATCAATTGTTCGCTCCAAATTATATGATCTGTATGAATGGTTACATTAGTGTAGAATATATCCAACGCCAATGAATTTTTTTAGCTCTGCATTGTTCTTGTAAGTACATGCTGTCCTTTATTAGTGTACTTATATTGACAGGTAGTTGTTCATGTACCATCACTCTGCAGCTTATTTTCCTTTGCCCTCCATTTTCGACACATCAGATCTATATTTACTCTTACCATAAGGTTGGATAACATTGATGGTACTGAAGAAGTTTAGCTGTGCATTGCTATTGGCTTTACCTTTTGCCTGTATCACTGCACTTACATTTATAGCTACTTGGTTATGTAGCATCACTCTTCATCTTATCTTAAATATTCTCCATTTTTTTGTATATTATCACATCATATTTACTCTTAACAAAATGTAGAATAAAGGCAATGCTTATGAAGAAGATTTTGTGGTAAACTTCTTGAATTGCCCCCCATCAGCATGGACAAGGGCTATATAGAGCCTGTCTTCACCAATAATGTAAGTTTGCCCTTCTCAAGCCTTTAAACTTTGTTGTGTATATTTGGTTAGGCATGACTGCAACAACTGTTTCTTTTTGGTGTTTGCATCAAATTGCATGTTTAAAGTTTATTATGTAGTTCATAAACAAAAGTTTGTCCTTCTCAATTTAAGTTTTCAGTTGTACAACCAAGTTCCTTCTTCATACCATGTAAATTAAACTATACAGAGCAAGTGATCTTCTTTTGCACTGCATGTATGCTTCTGTTCTTCATCCGTAATCCAGTGGTGTGGTGAACCTACCCACTACAGCACAATGTCATATTCTGCAATGTATTAACTATGAACAATGTCATATCATTCTACTATTATTTAAACCGTCTCTTTATTTGCCAATCTGAAATGGGATAAATTGATAGCACACTAACCATTGATACTTATGAGTTCTTGATCTGTAATCTAGTGGTGTCGTGAAGCTGCCAACTCCTTCACAATGTCATTTCCTGCCATGTCTTGACCTGAACAATACCATATTGTGTTAATGCAATTTTAAACTGTGTCACTTTATTCGTCAGTAAGAAATGTGATGAATTGTCAGCACTGATACTTTTATGTGCAAAACTTGTCATCTGTCTGCTTGTTTATCTTTCAGAGTGAGGAAGATATAAGTGTTAAACAAGCGCAGTGATGTAGGGCGGATACTTAGGGGCCGATATTTCACATTTGGAGAGGATCCTATGGGGAACACGAAGAACGCGCGGAAGAACACGAGGGAAAACATGAGGGGAAAACAAGAGAAACACTCAACCAACACGAAATTGGTTACACAAGTGCTACATCATCGAGGCACAAAGTAACACGAGATCAAAGTCAACAAGGGACGATACAAGAGTAACCATTCTTCTCCGTGAGGAGGTATTGATTGTCTTCTCCAGATGGAGGCCTTGAATCTGGATGGATCTTCTCCGAAGAGGTGTGGTCCCTCACAAGGAGTAGATCCGATACGGATGAGCAATGCTCTATCTCAAATGAGCTATCACAATGCTAACCCTAAAACGTAGGTGGGGATGGAGTATATATAGTCTAGGGGCGAAGGGGGTACATGGGCCTCGTCCCTTACACTGTTCGCAGACAGGAAAGGCTGGATGTCCGGGCGTCGGGCCAGATGTCCGGTGGCTCACGAGGGGCCGGATGTCCGGGCAGAAGGGCCGGATGTCCGGGCTGGTGGAGACGGTCGTGCTGCTCTCTGGATGGGCGGCGCCGGATGTCCGGGGCTTCAAGAGGGGCCGGATGTCCAGGGTGGCGACCGGATGTCCGGGCTGATGGGGCAACCTTCTGTGCTCCCTGGACGCCTTGTCCGGATGTCCGGGCCAGAGGCCGGATTTCCGGTGAGGGGGCCGGATGTCTGGGCTGGACGTCGGATGTCTGGTCCCTGTAGCTTCTTCTGCAGGCTCCTGGCCGTGTAGATCTCCAGGGGCCGGATGTCCGGGGTCCTGGCCGGATGTTCGGTGCCTGGAGGCTGTTCTTGCCTTCTTCCGTTGGTTCTCTTCTTCCGTGGACTTGGGGTCTTGACCATCTTCATGTGCATCCTCGGGAGGGTCCTCTTGGTACCTAATCATGCACAACTTTCCTGATTTAGGTAATAGCCATGTCTCGAGAGGATCATGTGATATATCACTAAGGAGAGAAGTCACCTCGGTCTCAAGAGCTCTAGCTCGTGCTCTAGTCATGGGTCCTCTTGGTGCTTGGTGATACGATGTAAGGTCCATGGGGATGACCGAAGGATGCTCCGCATCATCTCCCCCCCCCTTGGGAAAGATCCGACCTCGGATCAAAATCCTCATCACCATGGTACGGGGAGAGGTCGGAGACGTTGAAGATGTCGCTCACGTTGTACTTGTCGCGTGGGAGATCGATCTTGTAAGTGTTGTTGTTGTAGCATGCTAGCACCTTGAAGGGTCCATCGGCTCGAGGTAGAAGTTTGGACTTGCGGTCATTGGGGAAGCGGTCCTTTCGTAGGTGTAGCCACACAAGATCTCCAATGTTGAATATCATGGGTTGCTTGTTGACGTTGAGCTTGGTCACGAGTCATTGTACTTGGCGTTCGATGGTATGCCTTGTATCCTCATGCATCTTCTTGATGTATCTTGCATGGGCACTCGCATCCATGTTGGTGCGCTCTTGTTAGAGGGAGAGGTAGAATGTCCAATGGGGACAACGGGTTGAAGCCGTAGACGATCTTGAAGGGGGACTTGCCAGTCGTTGAATGTCTTGCACGGTTGTATACGTGCTCGGCGATGGGTAGACACTCCACCCACTCCTTGACGTTCTTCTTGATCAACACGTGAAGTAGAGTGGAGAGTGTACGGTTTGTCACCTCCGTTTGGCCGTCGGTTTGAGGATGGTAAGCGGATGAGAACAAGAGCTTGATTCCGAGCTTGGCGCATAGCGTCTTCCAAAAGTAACTCAAGAACTTGACGCCGGGGTCGGAGACGATTGTCTTTGGTACTCCATGGAGGCGCAAGATTTCCCTACAAAAGAGATTCTCAATGTGTGAAGCATCGTCTATCTTGTTGCAAGGGATGAAATGTGCCATCTTAGAAAATCGGTCCACAACAACAAACACGAAATCCTTTCCATTTTGAGTTCTTTTCTCATGCAAAACTTCACGAACCAAGATAGCAATTATGTATGCTATGACAACTTTGTGACACAAAAGTTGATGCTAAGATATGCACCACTATGGTATGGTATGTATGCTATGGAGTATGATCACTAATGTGCACAAGTCATGTTGCCGGCAATACTCAATGGCTAGTCTCGATGGGTAAGCTACGCAAAAGTAAGGCCATGTGGGTATCAATGCAATTGCAAGGTATGACAAAGATGTCGTCGAGTTTACCATCCTTGGCGATGATGAGTAGTCGATGGAGATGAGGGGTGGTGATGTTGACGTCGAACCGTACCTATATAGCCAAAACACAATAGGACACGGGAATCACAACCCAAAATCTCAAAGACCAAAATGTGCCAAAATCGTCATAGGAGGTAGCCGCGAGTGGTGGTGGTGCTTGTGGAAAGCAGTGTTGGTATGCGGAAGTAAGCGTGGGCACCTGGGCAAAAATTTGGCGAAACTATGCGGAAATGGGCGCGGGGAATGGATTGCTGCTGCCAGGGGCCGGATGCCCGGGCCAGCTACCGGATGTCCGGGACGCCGGATGTCCGGTGGACACGGGCAGATGTCTGGGCTCCTTGATCGGGGATGAACACGATGAACTCCACGGGAAAAAGGGCAACTCTGAGGCAAAATTCAGACGAATTGGTGGATGGAAATCGCAGGAGAGATGAGGAAAAGCTAGATCCACTCGATGCAAAGCTGATCCGTGGATCAAATCCAACAAAACTTCATCACACCAACAAATCACAAAAAAAATTGGGGCTATTTTTGGTGGGGAATTTTTGGATTTAGGACGAAATCAACAAAATCAAGCTAGAAAACACAGGGTAGGGGCTCCAAAAATGTGATCAACGTGGTTCATGATACCAAGTTGATGTAGGGCGGATCCCTAGGGGCCGATCTTTCACATTTGGAGAGGATCCTATGGGGAACACGAAGAACGCGCGGAAGAACACAAGGGAAAACACGAGGGGAAAACAAGAGAAACACTCAACCGATACGAAATTGATCACACAAGTGCTAGATCATCGAGGCACAAAGTAACACGAGATCCAAAGTCAACAAGGGATGATACAAGAGTAACCATTATTCTCCGTGAGGAGGTCTTGATTGTCTTCTCCGGATGGAGGCCTTGAATCCGGATGGATCTTCTCCGAAGAGATGCGGTCCCTCACAAGGAGTAGATCCGGTACGGATGAGCAATGCTCTACCTCAAATGAGCTAGCACAATGATAACCCTAAAACGTAGGTGGGGATGGAGTATATATAGTCTAGGGGCGAAGGGGGTACATGGGCCTCGACCCTTACACTGTTCGCAGACAGGGAAGGCTGGATGTCCGGGCATCGGGTCGGATGTTCGGTGGCTCGCGAGGGGCCGGATGTCCGGGCTGGTGGAGACGGCCGTGCTGCTCTCTGGATGGGCGGCGCCGGATGTCCGGGCGGAGGGGCCGGATGTCCGGGGCTTCAGGAGGGGCCGGATGTTCGGGGTGGCGACCGGATGTCCGGGCTGATGGAGCAACCTTCTGTGCTCCCTGGACGCCTTGTCCGGATGTCCAGGCCGGAGGCCGGATTTCTGGTGAGGGGGGCCGGATGTCCGGGCTGGACGCCGGATGTCTGGTCCCTGTAGCTTGTTCTGCAGGCTCCTGGCCGTGTAGATCTTCAGGGGCCGGATGTCCTGGGTCCTGGCCGGATGTCCGGTGCCTGGAGGCTGTTCTTGCCTTCTTCCGTTGGTTCTCTTCTTCCGTGGACTTGGGGTCTTAACCATCTTCATGTGCATCCTCGCAAGGGTCCTCTTGGTACCTAATCATGCACAGCATTCCTGATTTAGGCAGTAGCCATGTCTCGAGAGGATCATGTGATATATCGCTAAGGAGAGAAGTCACCTCGGTCTCGAGAGCTCTAGCTCGTGCTCTAGTCATGGGTCCTCTTGGTGCTTGGTGAGACGATGGAAGGTCCATGGGGATGACCGAAGGATGCTCCGCATCACGCGGTCTCATCAGCTTGCTCAGCTACTTGCGCTGCAGCTCCCCAGAAGGGCTAACCTTTCTTGAAATCTATTGAAGTGTTGTCGGTTTTGTATATTATTTTGTCGGCATGTTTATTTGCACTCGTGGCGATCTTTGATGCCGAGTGTATGTAATCTGCTGTCTGCTTGTGCTTTATTACCATAGTGGCGATCTTTGATGCCCAGTGGATGTAATATGCCATAATTTCTTTATTGTATAGCCTAGGTTTTTTCGTATTCACGATGCTGCAGTTATTTTACTGTATATATATCTTGTCTTCGCAGTAAACCGGCCAAATCGTAAAATTACAGTACATAATGGGGCCGTCATGCAATCACGATGTATGATCCACATCATGGGCCCCGTCATCTTGGTCCGTTAAAATGCCATAGGTAAACTGGCCCACTAGTAAATTCGGGCCTTTAATAGACCGAGTAACCACCGGTCCTCTTTTCGCAAGAAAACTCAATGGGCTTTTAGGAGGCTGAGAAGTAGGTTGGGCCTGAAACGTGCCGAACAGCTCACGGGCCGGCAGCAGCCCGAAATGGACCCCGGCCCATGATTGCGTGAATCAAATCACGGGGTTTTAACAGGCCAAAATTTTCTCGGTCCTTGTTTGGCCCAATCAGATATCGGCTGCGAGCAAGCCAGATGCAAACCGAGTCGTAGTTAGGCCCAACTATCTGACGAGCTTTTAACAGGCTGAAATTAATATAGGGCCGAAATGTGAAACGGGCCCTTAACAGGCCGAAACTAATATCAGGACGAATTACTAAATGGGCATTTAGCAAGTGGGCCCAAAAGCATAGCGTCCAATTGACGGGCTGAATCTGATATGGGCCATAATTTAGCCCAAAGCCTCTTAAAGGGTCGGACCTAATCTGGGCCGTAATTTGGCCCAGAATGTGGTAGGATTTTAACGGGCCAGATCTCATATGGGCCATTATTAGGCCCGGAATGTGGCAGGCCATTAATGGACCAGATCAAATATGGGCCGACATTTGGCCCAAAACTTGGCACCAGTTAATGGGCCGGCCTACTAGGGTCCTCAAAATCTTGTGGGCCTACTACTGGGCCGGCCCATTAATGTCGGCGAAATCTCGTGGGCCTTTAGCTAGGCCGGCCCATTATGATCCGCAAAAAATCTTGTGGGCCTTTACCTGGGCCGGCCCATTATGGCACATAAAAATCTTGTGGGCCTTTACCTGGGCTGACCCATTATGGCCTGCAAAATCTTGTGGGCCTTTAGCTGGGCCAGCCCATTATGGTCCGCAAAATCTCGTGGGCCTTTAGCTGGGCCGGCCCATTATGGTCCGCAAAAATCTTGTGGGACTTCAGTTGGGCCGGCCCATTTAAACTTTATGGGCCGGTCCATGTGTCAATATATCATAGGTGCGTCTCGCCCATTGGATGAGTGACACCTGTGCCAATGCGGAGCTGACACGTGTTTCCTCCAGCCAATGATGATTTTACACGTGGAAAATCCCCATTGGTCCGGGCTGTTAACGGGTTATCAGATCCAAAACCGAACCCGATAGCTTAACGGCGTTCTGTTACGGTGGATGCCACGTTTCGGTCACCCGTGACGAAAGCACTTCTGTGATGTGCGATTTATCGTCATGGAAGTGGACACTTCCATGATGATAATTTTGGTAATGTCATGGAACACTTCTACGGCAGCAAAGGTATGACTATCTTGATTCTGTCATAAAATCGTCATGGATGTACATGCATGACAAAAAACGCGACCTACTGTGACAAACACGTATCATCATAGAAGTGTATTTTTTTGTAGTGGTTTCACCACAACAGCGGGGGCGCAGTGCTACCACCGCTGGCTCCATATGGAGCCGAGCGAAGGCACGATCGACTTCATCATCATCTATGCCGAGTACGGCCTCGGAGGCCATGGCGCGGGCTCAGCTACTGCTGAGGTTTCCACCAGCGGCCGAGCAGATGGATGAATGGCGTGCCACCATCCAAAGTCTGCTTGGTTTCGCCAAAGCCGAGGGCTCATGACGAGCCGCCCTGCCGCAGCCTCCCCAAGCAACGGCAACGGCCCATGCTGCTGCCTGCATGGAGGGAGCCGTCCCTACGGTGCAATCCCCGCCATGGCAGCCGGCATGGGTGCAACCAAATCAAGACCAGGGACGGCCCTATGTTTCGGGAGGCCCTAGGCGAACTCGACGACATGGGCCCCTATGTCCTAAGAGGCTAAGACCATATATGTGCTCGGGATTAGATTCTAGCCCTTGTTCTCCAATGACATCAACATTGCTTGAAGATGTAAAGTACTTATTGAAAGACCTCTTCAGTGGTTATATTTTCAGATCATTTTCTTCCATTTTTCTCCTTTTTTCAGCACCCCACAAATGCTTCTTCTTAGGTAACATGGCAGGCTAATGTCCTAAAATTATGATGAAAAGAGGATACAAAGAATTAGAAATTTATACATCAGATGATTGGAATCCTAGACATGTACACAAAATGACAAAAAATTAGGATCAATCATGGATGGATGAATAATTGAAAATGTACTATAGAATAAAGAATAAAAGAAACTACTGAAATTGGGTTTTGAATCGGGGGATAGATCAGGAACATGGTACATGGATGCATAGGTATTGTGGTGCACTCACGGCTCACATACGTATAAGTATTGCCGCCTTGCCGGATGTCGGATGGCCGGGCTGTCGGACTGCCGCGGGACGCGTACAACGGCAACAACTAGCGGCGGCCGAGGCACCGAGAGACAGGACGACGGCCGATGAGAGGATGAAGTCACGAAAACGAACCGACAAGCGACGAAGGCACAAGCCAATTAGCGAAAACGATGAGATCTCCGGCCGTGCCTTTCGTCTGGCTGCCATGACGCTTCGCTATCGCTGCCTAGCTATCTGATGGGCCTAGCCCATCTTGTTTCTCTTCTCTCGTATAGTTTTTTTCTTTACCTATGTTTTGCTGGCTATAATATGTATTTATCCTGCATCATGGGCCCCCCACCGGCCTAGGCCCTGGGCCATCGCCCCTCCGCCATACCCCCAGGGCCGCCCCTGATCAAGACACCGATGACATCTCGATGGCCTCTTCTGATCCTCGAGCACGTCCAGGCCAACGGCGAACCCCAGAAGATAGGCAAAGAGGAGACGTGTGCGTCATCGAGCAACGCCACGACAACCTCCTCCGAGCCGATGGGTGTGACGGCCCCGACATCGACGAGCCCACTCTCGGTGTTGGCGGGTCCCCGCCCTTCAAGGTTGGCTGCCCTGCCTTCACCCAGGAGTTGCGGCAAGTCTATTGGTCGTTCGTTTGCACGTTCAAGCCAGAGATACCTGAGAAGTACGACGGGAGGCTGAACCCGGCAGAGTTCCTGAGCATCTACACCATCGCTGTTCAGGATGCCAGGGGAAGAGATGACAAGGTGTTCGCCAACTACTTCCCATTGGCCCTCAAGTCCAATGTGAGGTCTTGGCTGATGCACCTGTCAGAGAAATCCATTTCGTCATGGGTAGACCTGTGCCACGAGTTCATTGGCGCTTTCACCGGTGGCCACCGGGAGCCAGGCCCTCCCAACGATCTGCAGCTTCTCCAACAGAAGGAAGGGGAAACCCTCCATAAGTATTTATAGAGATTCAGCAAAGTTCATAGAAATATTCCAAATATCAATCCAGCAGTCGTGATAGCTGTCTTCCAGTCCAATATGCGCAACCGCCGGATCCATTCTAAGATGAACGTGCGGTTGCCCAAGACCGTGAAGGAGTAGTACACTCTAGTGGATAAGTGTGCACGGATGGAGGAGGGGAGGAAGTTGCCTGGAGAGGAATATTGCATCGATGTTGATTCAGAGGAGGATGATGAGTCCACCAGTCAGAAGAAGGTTAAGAAGCGCAGTAAGAAGCGAAGGGATAAGGCAGTGTTGACTATTGAAGGGTCAGGCACCCCAAGTACCGGCAAGATCGCCAAGGCTGAGGCCCCCGGCAAGGAGCTTGCCGTGTGCGCTGATTGTCGGGAAGCTGCAGCTGCCGAGAAGGCCGAGAAGGGCGATGGGCCGTACTGCAAGATCCATCGGACCAAAGGCCATGACCTTCAGGAGTGCTATCAGGTTGAGCAGTTGGTCAAGAGACAAAGAGCAGAATATGAGAAGCGTGATAAGGAAAAGGGTCAGAATGTCACTAGCGGTAAGGGCTGAGGTGATGGAGCAAATCACCCCGGCAAGCCCTTTCAGAATAAAGGAAAACCCGCTAGAGACCAGGAAAAGGAAGTCTGTGATGACGAGAGTGATAAAGGGAATGAAGAGGAAACCAGTGAGCAGGAGTTTCAGAAGGCCACGGACGCCTTGTGCATTGATGGGGGTGCATCTTTGCACACCTCTCACCGCCAACTCAAGCGATGGGCATGAGAAGTCAATGTCGTGGAACCAGTGCCAAAGGCCCGGGAGCCACTCAAATGGTCCCGTACACCTATCATCTTTGACAAAGAGGACCATCCTAGCCGTACCACTGCGGTAGGATGCCTGCCTTTGTTGGTTTCTCCAACAATTCGCAACCTCAAGGTCACAAAGATGTTTTGGATGGTGGGGCCAGACTGAATCTGATTTCCCCAGCAGCTATCAGCAAGCTTCAGATAGCAGAGGAAGAACTAGAGGTTACAGGTGAGGAACCTTTGTATCCTGAAATCATAATCATACAGGGATGGAGAAACCACCACCACCACCCACCTCCTCTCCGGCAGCCATGGAGTTCTTTGATCTCTCCGATGATGGAGGGATTACTACACTGGGATTTCTTGCCCGGCCTGGCGGTCGCGGCTCAGGTGCGTCGTCTCTATGGCTCTACGGTCCACTTCTTGTCCTCGGGCACGACCAAGGAGTTCTTCTTGGTTGTGAGTTTCTCTTCGACGTTGTTTCCTCTCAATGAAGAATCGGTGGCTATTGCTCTTCAATGTTGCACTGGAGGTCTACCATCGGGACTCAGAGTGATTCATCTTGATGGGAGGAGATTTAGGTTTTCGGTTGCCTCCAACAAAGTGGGACATTTTATCTATGGTCTTAAGGAAAGGATTTGGCCGGACTTTGTGTGCCATTTTAGTCTATTCCGTCCAGATGTTCATGCTCCACCGGTGGCCACTAGTTGGCGTTGGGATCAACAAAACCCTGAGGTAACTTCTTGTTCTCTGGTGGTCGTTAAATCAAAGTTCTCGTCCTCTCATAAAAATGTGCTACCGGATATCAATTCTTTGAACACTCTTGAGAAAGCTGGTTTCTTTCATCATTTGGATCATTCCGATAAGCCGGAGACCTTGTCGGCGGCAAGACTGAGGCCTGCTCCGATGACCCGACAGGTCTGTTTGGAAAGTGAGGAAATCATGGATCAGATTGATCATTCAAGGCTTGATTCGTTAAATTTTGGAGAGTTTCAATCAAAGACTAATGGACCCCTTAATGATGACATTATTAATAGTGCTAATTGGTGCTTTGAGGGTTCACATTTCAAGCTGGCTATCTGGAATTCATTACCGACTTTCATCCTGCTTCATATTCTGGATTATTACCGTGCTGGAATTTCGGAGGACAAAATTGCTAAGATTTGGAAAATTTCTTCAGTTCCTCCTTTGGATTTCATTTTTGATAAATTGACAATCTGCTCTACATGAAATGGTAAGGATCATCTTGCCACGCAATGCCCGAGCCTTTATTGCAGCACTTGCTCTAGTAGGCCTTGTATTTGTGACACGAGTCCGCAGGTGGCTATGCCATCGATAAATGCTCAAGTAATGGATCAGGCACACTTTGTGGCCTGCTGTTTCTGTGGATCAACAGCCCACCAATTCTTTGAATGCCTGGCCCAATTTAAATGTAAATCGTGCGGATGGTTAGGCCATATCAAACGCAGGTGCAAAAACAAATCTGTACCACGGGTATTTTGGAGGCCCAAAAGGCCAAAAGAAATTTTGCAACCTGCAATAAAATGGAGCATCGTTCCTCAGGGTAGTATGATTTGGAAGGTTAAGTTACCCAATAAGATACTCAATAGAGATTCTCCTCCTAAGGAAAATGCTAGGATGGACTTACCTAATTTCTCCCTGCCAATACTTGGCAACTTGCCGCAAATCAATTTGGGTCTAGTCAAATCTGGGACGCAGAGTAATCAATCCCATTAGCATCCAGCTATTAATGAGGCTTCCAATCCTACTGCGGGCCGCTTAGTTGTTGGATTGTAATCACATGGTGGTAAAAGAAAGAGGGCTCCCCCTAGCCATCCATGGTCGCATAGAGATTGAGGAGTCTGGCTACCCAAGCCTCAAGCCATAGCTGCCAAGACACTGGTCACACTTGCCGATACGCATTCTCCCCTGCATCAGAACACCTTGGTTCCTCCTCCACCTTGCTCTGCTCCAATGGCCAACTACCCCCTCAATGTCGTCCCCTACCTCCCGCCAGGCATGACAATCGAACTGGGGCCTGTGGACCACAGGGTTCGTGATGACATGGCGATCAGCCCCACGCCTCCTCTGCGCCACGACTTCCTCACCATCGCGGAGGTGAATCACTTCGTCCCCTTCCATCGCAAGGCCGAGCTGCGTCACATCATCAAAGGTTTGCTGCATGAATCTCAGTTCTTTCCCACGGAAGTTGATGATCATCCGCTAGGCATTGGGATATTCGGATTTGTCAACACTGTTGTTAGAGATTCAGTTGTGGGAACAACTTTTGAGTTAGATGAAGAGGAGGTGGATGAACATACAGTCATTTCCTTTGTCCCACACGACACTGCACTGAACATGAGGCTCACCACCTTTGGGCCAGAAATCTGGATCCTATATGTTGGTTTTCCGTATGACTACCAAACGCAACATTATATGCACAAATCAGTGGATAAGTTTGGTAGTTTAGTTGAATGGCATAACCCCAGGAGTGATAGAAAAATTGTTCTGCTCAAGGTCAGAGTTGTTCATCTTCGCCTTGTGCCGAAAAGTCTAGTCATGCGACAACTAGGTGGAGTCCGTCAATCTTGGACTGTCGCAGTGACGATGCTGTGTAGCAGTGATTGGAATGCACATCTTCCTGAGGTTCCGCCTGCTGGTGAGGATCCTCCTCCTGCTGATGGAATTCCACATCCTTTATTTGGCGAAGGTTTATCTACTGAGCAACGTACCAATAGCAGCTGCATAATTGGATGGCGCAGAATGTTATGGCTGACAATGCTCAATAGGCTGAGAATGCTGACAATGTGGTGGTTGATGAGGGAAACGATGTGGATTTTCACCCTGAGTGGGGAATTTGGCCTCCAGCTCCCCCAGGCATCACCTCTTATGTATAACTTTCAGCAATGGCTTGCTGGGGAAGGGCTTCAGGTGCAGCATGGTATTCTTCCTATGAACAATTTGCATGACAGTCCTGCCTCTGCCTGGAACGACAACATCTCAATGCCTGATAGTACTGACTCTAGTGCCACAATATCTGATTCATATGTTCTAGTTCAAGTCAATATAATGAATCGTTTGTGGCTAGTACTACCTCTTCTGCTCCAGTACCTATCATAGAGCTACCTGCCCAACAGAACCGGCTTGAAGTGGCTCTGAATATTTCTGCTAGAGGTATGCAGCTCAACATGATCTCCCATGGAAACTTTATACCTGCTATGACTCTGAATGAATGCATTCCTATGCTGCGTTTCAACACATATCTGAAAGATGCAATTATGCCCATCATTGCCTCCTTTGGTCCATGGAGCTCTGGATATGGTTTTAAGCATGAAAATGTGGAATTCAAGTTTATTATATCTGAAAGTGAGGGTGATCTGACCATTGAGTCCGCTACACAGTCCATCCAGCATAGGGCGAATTCTTCTGCGGTCATTGAGGATCTTACTGTGGTGCATACCTGGGAGCTCAACTCTGAACCTTCTGCTCTAGCTTTGCCAGCTGCGCCACAACTGTTGTTAACTAATGAGGCTGCTGATCAGGTTGACTCTGGCACTATTAACACCTCCCAGGGTGTGCATATTGCAGATCAAGCAGCGCCATCATCTGACATGGCTATTGATCCCCCTTTGATCATTACCAAGAAAGGGAAATCTGTTGTTCCTGAGAGCTCGATCACACTCCGTAGAAGTGCCAGAACCAATAAATATGATGGCTTCCATGTCCCACCTATGTCTGACAGCAAGCCTAAAAGCTCCAAGGTGAATCCCCGTTTGGTTCCTTCCACACAATCCTCTGTCAGTATCAATGAGATTACTGAGGAGCAGGTCCGCCCCCTACGCCCATCTTGGTCATTCAGCAGGTTGGGACTGTTCTCTGTGCCATTCCACCTGAAGAACTTTCTGTAGATGCGCTCCTGGACTTTCAAGACGAGGAACCTTCTTCCTCGGCTTAATTATCTGCATTGTTTCATTTATGCCCCTTTTGGTTAATTGGAACGTCCTCTATTTGAATGTCCGTGGTTTAAATTCTGGCGATAAACAGTTAGCTCTCTCGAACGCCATTAAGTCTAGTGTTTGTGCGGTCATTTGCTTGCAGGAGACTAAAAACCTTCATTTGATTTATCTTTTGTTAAGTCTTGCTGCCAGCGCCGATTCTATCAATTTCCTTTTGTGCCATCTAATGGGGCCTTGGGTGGTATTGCCACCATATGGAACAACTCTTTGTTCTCTGCAGATGTGATTGCCACAGAAGAATTTGCTCTTGTTATTCGTTTTTGGTCCACCCAATCAGCCTAGAGTTGGACTCTAGTTAATATATATGGGCCATGTCAAGGGGACCAACGAAATCACTTCATTGAATGGCTCACTGAATTAGCAATCCCCCCAAATGAGGACTGGCTCCTAGTGGGCGATTTTAATTTCATTCGGGCACCTGATAACCGCAATAAACCTGGAGGGTGCATAAATGACATGATTACATTTAATGACATCATCCGAACCCAGTGTTTAATTGAGCTCCCAATTAAAGGCAGATCATATACGTGGAGTAACATGCAATTGGACCCATTGCTTGAACAGTTGGACTGGTTTTTTACTAGCACTAATTGGACATCCTCTTACCCAAAAACATGGGTTAAACCACTAGGTAAACCGGTGTCAGACCATACACCGTGTGTTGTCACAATTGAAACATCAATCCCAAGATCGTAAATATTCCGATTTGAGTCTTTTTGGTTGCAGCACCCTGGGTTTATGGCTGTGGTCTCTTCATCTTGGGCCAAACAAGTGCACTCCTCAAACTCTGCCACCGTTCTTAGCTGCAAATTCAAAAACCCGAGGCATGATCTCAAGGTGTGGAGCAAGGGGATTTCCAAACTCTCAGTGGCCATTGAAAACTCAAACAAGGCTCTCAATGAAATTGATTCATTGGAAGATAAAAGGCCCCTCCCCACACCCGAACGAAACTTCAGAAGAATCTTGAAAGCACATATCCTCAGACTTCTTAAGTACCAACAAATCTACTGGAAAAAGAGATGCACCATCCATTGGGTTTAATTTGGTGATGAGAACTCCAAATTTTTTCAAGCTCTAGCATCTGAAAGATACAGAAGAAATAATATTTCTACACTATGCACCCCGGATGGATCTATGGTTGAAGACCACGCTGGTAAAGAATCCATCATTTTCCACACATACAGAAGCAGACTTGGCACATCAACTCCTCATGACATGAAATTTGATCTGACGAGAATTATCAAAGAATGTGATGGGCTTGATGCACTAACAGCTCCCTTCTTGCATGAGGAAATTGACAATGTAATCAGAGAAATGCCTGCCGAAAGAGCACCTGGCCCCGATGGCTTCACAAGAATCTTCCTCAAACATTACGGGTCAATTATTAAAGAGGACTTCTATAAACTATGCAATCAATTCTTTGATGGAGGGCTAAACCTCGAAAGTGTCAATGATGGCTTCATCACTTTAATACCCAAAATCGGCTCCCCGAAGAACGTTAATGATTACAGGCCCATTACTTTGCTTAATTGTTGTCTTAAGGTAATCACCAAACTGCTAGCCAATCGCTTGCAAAAAGTCATCCTCAAAATTATCCACAGAAATCAATACAGATTTCTCAAAGGGCGCTCGATCCAAGACTGCCTCGCTTGGGCATATGAGTACATATATCAATGCCAAACCTCGAGAAAAGAAATTGTTCTGCTAAAATTAGACTTCGCCAAGGCATTCGACACGATTGATCATGAGGCAATGATTGAGATTATGAGAAGTATGGGCTTCAATGAAAAATGGCTTGGATGGATTAAATGCATTTTCTCCTCTAGAAAATCTTCAGTTCTGCTAAATGGCACACCTGGTCGACAATTCTTCTGCAAGTGTGGCATGAGACAAGGTGATCCCCTCTCACCGCTCATCTTCGTTCTAGCAGCAGAGTTTCTTCAAGCTGCGATCAATGATGCCTTCGCGCAAGGCCAAATACAGTTGCCCTTTCTGTCCACAGCTCAGAAAGACTACCCGGTCGTCCAGTATGCCGACGACACGCTCATTATCCTTCCTGCATGCACGCATCAAGTGATCACAGTCAAAAAGATCCTTGAGGATTATGCCACTTCCATTGGGCTCAAAATCAACTTCAACAAATCCACGCTCATTCCTATCAACTGTGAGGAAACCAAATGCGAGGAATTGGCTAATCTTCTTGGATGTGTGGTATGCAAAATGCCCTTCACCTACCTTGGCCTCCCTTTGGGCACAACAAGACCCATAGTACAAGAGCTAATGCCACTGGTATGTAGCATTAAAAGGAGATTATCAGCCACGTTGAACATGATTTCTTATGGAGGCAAGCTTTCACTCCTAAACTCTGTCATTACTTCTCTAGCCATTTTTGCTCCGTGCACACTCCGGCTTCCAGCAAAAATTATTGAACTTATTGATAAGATTCGGCGGAAATGTCTATGGACCAAAAAAACAGAACAAGGGGACAAATGCAATTCTCTGGCTTCATGGGATATGGTGTGCCGACCCAAGGATTGTGGTCGCCTCAGCGTTCTTAACCTAAAAATTCAAGGGGATGCGCTTCTTGTGAAGTATCTTCATAAGTTCTACAACCACTTTGATTTGCCTTGGGTACAACTCATCTGGACCACGTATTATGAAAATAAGATACCTCATGCCATGGACGTTTGTGGATCAATCTGGTGGAGAGATGTTGCCAAACTAATGCCCACATTTCGAGGGATCGTGCAAGCACAAATACTTCATGGAGGCACGGTGCTATTCTGGAAAGATCTATGGGGTGAACAAATTTTATCAGAAGCCCACCGAGAGCTTTTTCCTTCGCAAATAACAAAGATATATCTGTTCGAGAATTCTTGAGAGTCACATCGCTCGGAGAGGCTTTTCATCTACCGCTGTCCCCACAAGCGCATGCAGAGGTCAGGCAGATTCAATTGGACACCACAACAATAACTATCTCTGACAGTCACCAAGATCACGACCGGTGGACGTATGTCTGGGGGTCCTCCACCTTCACGACACACAAATACTACTCCTTCTGCTTCAGAGACACCGTGGCACATCAATCTTTTTGATGGCTATGGAAATACAAGTCCACCATGAAGATCAAAGTATTTGGATGGCTGCTCCTCTCTGACCGCTTAAACACAAGAAACATGCTTAAGAGGAGACACTACAATATTGGAGACGATCATGATTGCATCCTATGTGGCATGCACATTGAAGAGATAATTGAGCATTTGTTCTTTGAATCATTTCACTCAACCTTGCTGGGCGAGCTTGGGCTTGTCGTGGCAATAAGGGGGGACAAGGCTAGAAAATATTGTGGTTGCCAAAGAGACATGGGCTCGACCACTGTTTATGGAAGCTTTTCTTCTAGCAGCCTGGAGCATTTGAAAGGAACAAAACAACAAACACTTCAGAGGTATAGCACCATCCAAAGACTCCTGGCTGAAAAGATTCAAATAGGACTACTCTCTCCTAGCTTATAGGGTTAAGGAGAAACACAAGCATCTCATCCCTGCTCTTCTAGATACCTTGTAATAAAGCAACACCCCAAAATGGGGTGAATGTAAATAACTATGTAATTGGAAGACTTTTATTCTTTTAATTTAATTGCAGTAGGAGGTGCTCCTACTGTTTCAGGTTCAACAAAAACTAGAGGTTACAAGCATGTTTTCAAGGAGTCAACCCCGGTAGGAGGCATTCTAAAGGGAAGATTACATTGTCAGTAACATTTGGGGGAGAGCTTAATTACCGGACTAAGAAGATTGTGTTTGACGTAGTTGATCTCCCCCTGCCGTACAATGGGATCCTTGGACACCCAGCCTTGGCTAAATTCATGGCGGCATCCCACTATGCCTACAACACCCTGAAGATGCCTGGGCCACTGGGAGTCCTCACCATCCCGTTAGATGAGAAGGATGCCATCATTTGTGTGGACAAGATGTGCCGGGACGCGGTCGCGGCAGAGGCAGCGACGACAACAGTTCCCGCCAAGGAAAACAAAGGGAAGAAACAAGATTGTAGGACCTCCGGCAAGGAGTCCGGGAAGCGTGCCCCCTTCGAGTGCACGGCACCCGTTGACGACGTCTCGGAGTGTTCCAACATCAAGAGATCCAAGGTTGCTGCTCCACAAGTGAAATGGGTCTCCGCACGGCTGGCTGGCGTTGATGGTACTTTCACCATCAGCACCACCGTCGATAACAAATAGGAAAGCGCGCTTGTTGCCTTCCTACGGGCGAATATCTATGCGTTTGCTTGGCAACCATCCGATATCCTCGGTGTTCCCAGGGAGGTAATCGAGCACCACCTTGTTCCCGCACGCCAGACCTGTTAAACAAAAAGTCCAGAAGCAGGCCTTGGAGAGGCAACAGTTTATTGGAGAAGAAATTAAGAAGCTTGAGGCAGCTGGTTTGGTCAGTGGAGTGCTACATGCCACTTGGCTAGCAAACCCAGTGGTGGTCCGAAAGGCAAATGGGAAGTGGAGGCTATGCATCGATTTTACGGACCTCAACAAGGCTTGCCCAAAGGACTCGTTCCCCTTGCCGCGTATTGATCAAATAGTGGATTCCACTTCAGGTTGTGATTTGCTCTCATTTTTGGATGCCTATTCTGTATACCACAAGATCTTCATGTCCAAAGAAGACGAAGAGAAGACATCATTTATCACTCCATGTGGTACGTACTGCTTTGTTCGCACGCCGTTCAGATTAAAGAGTGCCGGGTCGACCTTTGCAAGGGCAGTCCAGATTGGTTTTGAACCTCAGCTACACAGAAACATTGAAGCTTATAGGGATGACATTGTGGTCAAAACCAAGGACAGAGCAACTCTCATTCAGGATTTGGAGGAGACATTTGCAAATCTGTGCGAGATCAACCTGAAGCTAAACCTAGAGAAGTGTGTGTTTGGCGTCCCCTCCGGCAAGATTCTTGGATGCTTTGTGTCCCACAGGGGGATCGAAGCCAATCCCATCAAGATCAAGGCCATTGAGTAGATCCAAGCGCCAAGGATGGTCAAAGATGTGAGGCACCTGAGGGGATGTGTTGACGCGCTAAGCAGGTTCATCTCCAAGTTTTCCGAACGTGCCCTGCCGTTCTTCAAGATTTTAAAGAAGGCAGGTCCCATGAAGTGGACCTCTGAAGTAGACACAGCTTTGCAAGAGTTGATAACCTACCTGTCCTTTGTGCCTACCCTGGTTGCGCCCAAACCCCAGGAGTCGTTGTTGCTATACTTAGCATCAACCAACCAAGTGGTCAGTGCAGCCATGGTAGCACAACGAGAAGTGGGTGAGAAAGAGAGTGAGCAGAGGCTGGCAGGGTCAGATAAGGATCAGAACAGCAGCAAGCATGGCAACAATGACAACCCTAAGGACGCGACAAGGAAGAAAATGGTGTAGCGCCCAGTGTACTTCGTTAGCTCCTTGTTGCAGGGGGATAGGTCGAGGTACTTTGGCATGCAAAAGTTGATCTTCGGCCTCATCATGGACTCAAGGAAACTGTGCCACTACTTCCAAGCCCATGAGATCACGGTTGTTACTCGTTTCCCGTTGCAACGGATACTCCGAAACCCAGAGGCTACTGACAGAATAGTGGAGTGGGCTTTGGAGCTATCCAGCTTTGGTTTGAGGTTTGAAAGCACATCAACTGTCCAGAGCAAGGCATTGGCAGAGTTTATTGCAGAATGTACGCCAACCCCTGATGAGGAAATAACAGAGACAGTTATCCCCGGCAAGGAATCCCGCCAAGAATGGATTATGTATTTTGATGGTACTTTTTCCCTGCAAGGTGCGGGGGCTGGCGTGCTCCTTGTCGTCCCCTCCGGGGAGCACTTGAAGTACGTCGTCTAGATGCATTTTGCTAGGGAAGAAGCAACCAACAATACAACAGAATATGAAGGGCTCCTTGCCGGTCTCAGAATCGGAGCAGAATTGGGAATTAAGAAGCTTATCATTCAAGGAGATTCATAGCTAGTGGTGAGGCAAGTTAACAAGGATTATCAAAGTCCATTGATGGAGGTGTGCGTCGAGGAGGTGAGAAGATTGGAGGAGCACTTTGACGGATTACAAACAGAGCACGTACCCCGTGTGGAAAACAGCATACCTGATCATCTATCAAAGTGTGTTGTGCAGAAGCTACCTGTGGAACCAGGGACTTTTGTTCTCCATCTTACTCAGCCCTCCGTATCCCCAGTGACAACGGCTCGGAAGAGGAGAAAGTTGGACACCGGAAAGCCTCTCCCAGTAGAGCCGTCCGCTCCCGGCAGAGACCCTGCCGGAAACAACTCCTTGAAGCCCGCCGGACCGCCCCCGCTTGCCGGGTCCATGGACGCCGCGTATGAGGCTGGTGCTCCCGCAGCAGAGGAGGTGCTGCTAGTCCTCGTTGTTGATCCATAGGCTCCAACTTGGCCAAGGCACATTGTGCGCTTTCTCCAAACCAGAGAGCTTCCCGGCAGTCAAGATGAAGCTGAAATAGTAGCCCGGAGGGCCAGTATGTATCAGTTTGTCGATGACACTCTGTACAGAAGGAGGCCCAACGGTGTGAAATTGAAGTGTGTTTGCCGGGAAGAGGAAAGGAACTGTTGGCTAAGATACACAAAGGAATGTGCAGCTCCCACATTGGATCAAGGGCGTCAGTTGGCAAAGCATTCTAGAAAGGATTCTATTGGCCCACAACCCTCCAAGATGCGGTCGAGCTAGTCACTAAGTGTGAAGCCTGCCAGTTCCATTCCAAGAAAACCCACCTGCCTGCCCCAGCGCTTCGGACAATCCCTCTATCATGGCCATTTTCGGTCTGAGGGCTCGATATCCTCAGCCTCTTCCCCCGAGCAATCGAGGGCTTTGAATTCTTGTTCGTTGCCATCGACAAGTTCACAAAGTGGCCAGAAGTGACTACTGTGAGAAAGGTGACTGCTTATTCAGCTATCAAGTTCTTGAAAGATCTGGTGTGTCGTTTTGGAGTTCCGGCAAGGATCATCACTGACAACGGCACCCAATTCACGAGTCGCACCTTCATGCAATATGTTCATGCCCTCGGATGCAAGATCTCTTTCGCCTCTATGGAACACCCCTGATGACCCACAAGTGTAGCGGATCTATCGTAGTTCTTTCGATAAGAAAGAGTGTCGAACCCAACGAGGAGCAGAAGGAAATGATAAGCGGTTTTCAGTAAGGTTTTCTCTGCAAGCACTGAAATAATAGGTAATAGATAGTTTTGTGATAAGATAAATAGTAACGAGTAACAAGTAAATAAAGTAAATAAAGTACAGCAAGGTGGGCCAATCCTTTATGTAGCAAAAGGATAAGCCTGGACAATTTCTAATAATGAGAAAGGAGCTCCCTAGGACACATGGGAATTATCGTCAAGCTAGTTTTCATCACGTTCAGATGATTCACGTTCGCTACTTTGATAATTTGATATGTGGGTGGACCGACGCTTGGGTACTTCCCTTACTTGGACAAGCATCCCACTTATGATTAACCCCTATTGCAAGCGTCCGTAACTACAAAAGAAGTATTAAGGTAAACCTAACCACAACATTAAACATATGGATCCATATCAGCCCCTAATGAAGCAACACATAAACTAGGGTTTAAGCTTCTGTCACTCAAGCAACCCATCATCTACTTATTACTTCCCCATGCCTTCCTCTAGGCTCAAATAATGGTGAAGTGTCATGTAGTCGACATTCACATAACACCACTAGAGGAAAAGACAACATACATCTCATCAAAATATTGAACGAATACCAAATTCACATGACTACTAATAGCAAGACTTCACCCATGTCCTCCGGAACAAACGTAACTACTCACAAAGCATATCCATGTTCATAATTAGAGGGGTAATAATCTGCATAAAGGATTTGAACATATGATCTTCCACCAAGTAAACCAATTAGCATCAACTACAAGGAGTAATCAACACTACTAGCAACCCACAGGTACCAATTTGTGGTTTTGATACAAGATTGGATACAAGATATGAACTAGGGTTTTGAGAGGAGATGGTGCTGGTGAAGATGTTGATGGAGATTGACTCCCTCCCGATGAGAGGATCGTTGGTGATGACGTTGGTGATGATTTCCCCCTCCCGGAGGGAAGTGTCCCCGGCAGAACAGCTCCACCGGAGCCCTAGATTGATTCCGCCAAGGTTCCGCCTCGTGGTGGTGGAGTTTCGTCCCGTAAGCTTGCCCATGATTTTTTCTAGGGTAAAAGCTCTAATATAGCAGAAGATGGACATCGGAGGCCCACCAGGGGGCCCAGAAGATAGGGGCGCGCTTAGTAGGGGGGGCCCTCCACTCTCATGGACAGGGTGTGGGCCCCCTGGTGTATTTCTTTCGCTCAATAATTCTTATAAATTCCAAAAACATGTTTCGTGGAGTTTCAGGATTTTTGGAGCAGTGCAGAATAGGTTTCCAATGTTTGCTCCTTTTCCAGCCAGAATTCCAGTTGCCGGTATTCCCCCTCTTCATGATAAACCTTGTAAAACAAGAGAGAATAGCCATAAGTATTGAGATAATGTGTAATAACAGTCCATAATGCAATAAATATTGATATAAAAGCATGATGCAAAATGGACGTATCAACTCCCCCAAGCTTAGACCTCGCTTGTCCTCAAGCGGAAGCCGATATCGAGAAATATGTCCACATGTTTAGAGATAGAGGTGTCGATAAAAATAAAATACGGGCATGAGGGCATCATGATCATTCTTGTAACAGCAACATATATAGATTTTATCATATGATTTCTTATGCTCAAGTAACAATCAATTCACAATGTCAAGTATGGTTCAAAAAACATTGGGAACTAACAAACTATAATCTCAGTCATTGAAGCAATTGCAATTTATCATGACATCAGAAAGAGTCAATAATAGAGCTTTTCAGCAAGCTCACATACTCAACTATCTTGTAGCCTTCTACAATTGCTAACACTCACGCAGTACTTGTGGTTATGGAGTTTCAGCCGGACACTGAGAAAGACATGGGCTTATTGTGTTGCCTCCCAATGTATTCACATTTAGGTGATGTCAACAATAATAGCCCATGCTAATTTACATCCAATTGGATATATATATCATGATCTTTCAAACACGAGGAGCTTGCCAAAGGATAAAATGAAAAAGGGAAAGGTGAGGATCACCTTGACTCAAGCATAAAGTAAAAACATAAGGTAAAAGATAGGCCCTTCGCAGAGGGAAGCAGAGGTTGTCATGTGCGTTTAGGGTTGATGCACAAAATCTTAATGCAAAAGAACGTCACTTTATATTGCCCCTTGTATGTGGACCTTTATTATGCAGTTCGTTGCTTTTATTACTTCCACAACAAGATCGTACAAAGCTTATTTTCTCTGCACTAATAAGTCATACATATTTAGATAGCAATTTTTATTGCTTGCAACATGACAACTTACTTGAAGGATCTTACTCAATCCATAGGTAGGTATGGCAGACTCTCATGGCAAAACTGGGTTTAAGGATATTTGGAAGCACAAGTAGTATCTCTACTTGGTGCAAGGAATTTGGCTAGCATGAGGGGGAAAGCCAAGCTCAACATGTTTGGAAGGTCAATGACAATATACTTTAACTAAGATGTCGGAAAACATAAACTATTACGTTGTCTTCCTTGTCCAACGTCAACTCTTTTAGCATGTCATACTTAACGAGTGCTCCCAATTATAAAAGGTGTCCAAGATAATATATTTATATGTGAACCTCTATTTCCTTATCACTTCCTATTAATTGCAACGATGACCAAAACTGCGTTCATCAACTCTCAACAATTTTTATGCCTCATACTTTCTATATGTGAAGTTATCACTATCCATAAGATCAATATGAACTCTTCTATTCTTTCTACTTTCTCAAGATCATAGCAACATAGCAAAGCCCTTGACTCAACACTAATCTTTGTTATAGATAGCTCACGGACTCGGTTACAAAAAGAGATCACAATGCAAAACTCAAAACTACTTGATATCAAAACTTCAAACTACTAGATCAAGATACTACTAAAAGGATCAAACTAAATAAAACAGTAAAGATAGGAGTGTGATGGTGATACGATACCGGGGCACCTCCCCCAAGCTTGGCAGTTGCCAAGGGGAGTGCCCATACCCATGTGATTATGTCTCCTTCTTCACGGTTGGTGTTATGATTTTCTTCGCGATGATTCCCTTCAGGATACGGTTCTCCTCCTCGATCTTGTTGACCTGTTGTTTGAGGTCCATAATTTCTTTACGGAGCTTGCCCGTAACGGCCAAAGCTCCCATTACCCAAGGATGCTGCATAGCTTCTGGAGAACACGTAAAGCTCTTTTTCATATTTTCATAAGAAAGAAATCTAAAGTTGGAAGGGATGACCGAAGCTGGGGTTACCAGGCTAGGTAGTTCCCCCGTCATAAATTCTGCGTGGAGACGAGAGGTAACTTCTTGATCTTCCTCCATGGCATCTATCCTTTTCAAATTAGCCTCCATCTCATCCTTCGTTAATGGTCCAAAGTGATAAGCATCGCTATTTGCTCCTGGACCTGGTGTTGGGTGAGACACCCGGCTCTCCCCGATTGACTCCTGAGAAGACATCTTACTCTAAATCTAAAACAGAAACAACTCGAAACGAAAATAGAGGATATTTGCGAGATACGGTGGTCAAAACCTTCGGGAGTATATATAATGAATTTTTACCGACCAAAATACATAACGTGCCAGAAAACGGAGTCCGGGAGGCACACGGGGTGTCCAGGAGACAGGGGGGCATGCCCAGTAGAGGGGGGGCGCGCCCTCCACTCTCGTGGGGGCCTCGTATCCCCTTCGGACTACTTCTTTCTTCCTAAAATTCTTAAATATTCCAAAACTGATAAAAATTGCCATTGGAGTTGTTTTGGAGTCGGTTTACTTACGTACCACATACCTATTCTTTTTCGGAGTCTGGAACGTTTTGGAAAGTGTCCATTATGTATTCCTCAGGGCTTACGATTTCCATAATATTAGTTTCAACATTGATAGGATTACCTGAAATGTAATGTTTAATTCTTTGACCGTTTACCACCCTCGGACTTGTGCCTTCGAAGTTGTTGATTTTTATGGCACCAGAACAATAGACCTCCTCGATAACGTAAGGACCTTCCCATTTTGAGAGAAGTTTTCCTGCAAAAAATCTTAAATGAGAGTTGAATAATAACACATAATCTCCTACGTTAAACTCACGCTTTTGTATCCTTTTGTCATGCCGGCATTTGACTTTTTCTTTGAATAGCTTGGCATTCTCATAGGCTTGGGTTCTCCATTCATCAAGTGAGCTAATATCAAACAACCTCTTCTCACCGGCAAGTTTGAAGTCATAGTTGAGCTCTTTAATAGCCCAATATGCTTTATGTTCAAGTTCAAGAGGTAAATGACACGCTTTTCCATAAACCATCTTATATGGAGACATACCCATAGGATTTTTGTATGCAGTTTTATAGGCCCATAATGCATCATCAAGTTTTTTGGACCAATTCTTTCTAGATCTATAGGCCCATAATGCATTCTCTATTGCTCAACTCTACTTGACCACTAGACTGCGGATGATAGGGAGATGTGATTCTATGATTGACATCATACTTAGAAAGCATCTTACGGAAAGCACCATGAATAAAATGTGAACCACCATCAGTCATAAGATATCTAGGGACTCCAAACCTCGGAAAAATAACTTCTTTAAGAATTTTAATAGAAGTGTTATGATCAGCGCTACTAGTTGGAATAGCTTCTACCCACTTAGTAACGTAATCAACAGCAACTAAAATATGTGTATAACCATTAGAGGCAGGAAAAGGTCCCATATAATCAAAGCCCCAAACATCAAACAGTTCAATAACAAGAGAATAATTCATAGGCATTTCTTGACGTCTACTAATGTTACCTATTCTTTGACATTCATCACAAGATAGGACAAACTTACGAGCATCTTTAAAGAGAGTAGGCCAATAAAAACCAGATTGTAGTACCATGTGTATAGTTCTATCTCCAGCGTGGTGTCCTCCATAGGATTCAGAGTGACACTTGCGTAGGATTTGTTCCTGATCGTGCTCAGGCACACAATGTCTAATAACACCATCTACTCCTTTATAAAGGTGTGGGTCATCCCAGAAGTAATGTCTTAAATCATAAAAGAACTCTTTCTTTTGCTGGTATGTGAAACTAGGCGGTATAAATTTAGCAACAATGTAATTAGCATAATCCACATACCAAGGAGCAGTACGAGAAGCATTAACGACCGCTAATTGTTCATCAGGAAAGCTATCATCAATAGGCAGTGGGTCATCAAGAACATTCTCTAACCTAGACAGGTTGTCTACAACGGGGTTCTCGGCTCCCTTTCTATCAATAATATGCAAGTCAAATTCTTGGAGCAAGAGAACCCATCTAATGAGTGTAGGCTTAGCATCTTTCTTTTCCATAAGATATTTAATAGCAGCATGATCAGCGTGAATAGTAACTTTAGAATCAACGATATAAGGTCTAAACTTATCACATGCAAACACAACTACTAAGAATTCTTTTTCAGTAGTAGCATAATTTCTCTGGGCAGTATCGAGAGTCTTACTAGGATACTGGATAACATTAAATTTCTTATCGACTCTTTGCCCTAGAACAACACCTACAGTATAATCACTGGCATCACACATAATTTCAAAAGGTAAATTCCAATCAGGTGGCTGAACAATAGGTGCAGTGATCAAAGCTTTCTTAAGTATTTCAAATGCTTCTAGACAATCATCATCAAAGACAAAAGGAATATCTTTTTGCAATAAATTAGTCAGAGGCCTAGAGATTTTAGAAAAGTCCTTAATGAACCTCCTATAAAAACCGGCATGACCAAGGAAACTTCTTATACCTTTTATGTCCTTGGGACATGGCATCTTTTCAATAGCATCAACTTTGGCTTTGTCAACTTCAATACCTCTCTCGGAAATCTTATGCCCCAAGACAATGCCTTCATTAACCATAAAGTGACACTTTTCCCAATTCAGGATGAGACTAGTGTCTTCGCATCTCTACAAAACTCGATCAAGGTTGCTCAAACAATCATCAAAAGAGGATCCATAAATGGAAAAGTCATCCATGAATACCTCACAAATCTTTTCACAAAAACCAGCCGTCTGGCGCCTCGCTTCCTGGGGAAAGTGACCGATCCTCGCCTGCCTCGAGCCCTGGCGCCTCTGTCCATTCTGCCACAAAATCTGCAAGTGCGGCCCCTTTGACGACTCAGGTCGTGCTGAATTCCAACTGAAATGCTTGCAGCTCGATGTTTCATTCAGCGACCCTTCTAGCGGAGTTGGGACTCCTAAGCACCCTCTCCAACGGGTAGGCTGTGACGACCTTGATGGGGTGACCTTGGAAGTAATGCCGCAGCTTTCGTGAGGCCACTAATAGTGCGAGCAAGAGCTTCTGAGGCATGGGGTATCGCGCCCTTGCGTCCTGCAACATAGTGCTGACGAAATACATGGGATGCTCGACGATGGCGGGTGCACCAAAGGAGTTCGTGCCCTCCGGAGGGTTGAGCGCCTCCCAAGATGTCGAAGCCCCCGGCTCCTGGCTGCTTGGTGAGGCCCCTTCAGTCCCGGGGGTGTCTTCCTGCTGAGGTGGGTCCCCATCTGCCGAGTCCTTGGTCTTCGCGAGGCTTTCTTGGTCTGGTGCTGCCGTGGTTGGGGCCGCGGTCGGTCGTGATGCGGCCTTGGTTTGGTGCTCTTCCCGAACCGCCACCAAAGCTGCGCTGGCGGAGTAGGGTTTGGCAGCGAGGTAGAGCACCAGGGGCTCCTGAGGGCGTGGCGCCACTATCACCGGAGGGCTGGCCAGGTACTTCTTGAGATCTTGGAACGCTTCGTCAGCCTCTCGTATCCATTCGAATGGGCCCTTCTTCTTCATCAGCTTGAAGAAGGGCAGGGCACGTCCCCCCAGCTTGGAGATGAAGCGCCCTAGCGCAGTTACGCGTCCGGCGAGCTTCTGCATTTCCCTGAGGGTTTGCGGCGGACTCATGTCTTCGATTGCCTTGACCTTCTCTGGGTTGGCCTCGATCCCTCTGTGGGATACGAGGAAGCCCAGAAGCTTGCCAGAGGGAACACCAAACACGCACTTCTCCGGGTTGAGCCGCAGGTCCACTTCTCAAAGGCTCGCGAAGGTTTCTTCTAGGTCCTGTATCAGGGTCTTCGCCTCCCGAGACTTCACCACAATGTCGTCGACGTAGGCCTCGGTGTTTCTCCCGAGCTGCCGGCCCAAGGCGATGTACATTAGTCGCTGAAAGGTTGCACCCGCGTTGTGCAACCCGAACGACATGCAGGTGTAGCAGTACACCCCGCACGGGGTCAGGAAGGCCGTCTTCTCCATGTCTTCTATTGCCATCTTGATTTGGTGATAGCTCGAAAAGGCATCCAGGAAGCACAACAGATCGCACTCAGCGATGGAGTCGACGATTTGGTCGATGCGGGGGAGTGGAAATGGATCTTGAGGGCAGGCCTTATTGAGGTTGGTGAAGTCGACACACATGCGCTCCTTTCCTCCCTTCTTCGGCACAACAACAGGGTTCGCCAGCCATTCGGGGTAGCGAACCTTGCGAATGACACCTGCAGCTTCCAGCTTGCGGGTTTCTTGGACAATGAAGGCCTGCTTCTCAGGGGACTGCCGCCTTGCTTTCTGCTTCACGGGGCGCACATTGGGGCACACATTCAGGTGATGCT
This sequence comes from Triticum timopheevii, assembly GCA_963921465.1. Taxonomy (NCBI): domain Eukaryota; kingdom Viridiplantae; phylum Streptophyta; class Magnoliopsida; order Poales; family Poaceae; genus Triticum; species Triticum timopheevii. The sequence goes on from OY997272.1 coordinate 194,383,802, forward strand.
CGATCACCTGCCTTGGGACCCCCGCTAGTTGCTTGGGTTCCCACGCGAGAACCTTCTTGTTTGCGCGTAGGAATTTCACCAGAGCCTCCTCCTGGTCGGGGTCGACATTGGCGCCTATGGTGAAGGTGGCGCCGGAGGATCCATCCTCATAAACTGGTACCTGCTTGGTCTCCGCCTTGTCTTGGGTGAACAACTACTTCTTCTTGGTTGGCGCAGCCCCCTTGGCCTTGGGGGTGTCGGCGCTGGTGGGCTGCGCCGCTGCGGCTGTCTTGAGAGCGAGCTTGAGCGCCTGCAGAGCATCTTTTGTATCTCCAGCTATGGTGAGGACGCCGCTGCTCCTAGGCATCTTCATGAGGTTGTAGGCCGGGTGAGTCGCTGCCATGAATTGGGCCAAGGCAGGGTAGCCGAGGATGGCGTTGTACGGGAGGCTGATGTGGGTGATGTCGAAGTTGACCAGCTCTGTGCGGAAGTTGTCATGGGTGCCAAAGGTCACCAGAAGGCGGATCTGTCCTAGGGAGCCGGAGGAACCACCTCCGACGCCTGAGAAGGGCTTGCTGGGTCGAAGTCGTTCCAGTGACACGTGGAGGAGGCTAAAGGCCTCCACCAAGTGTATGTTGAGGCCGGCACCACCGTCGATGAGGGTCCTGGTGACGGCCACCTGGCAGATGGTGGGCGTGCAAAGCATCGGGAGCACACCCGAGCAGGCGGTGTTGGCGGGGTGATCGTCCGAGTTAAAGGTCAACGACCTTGGGTGCCGCCCAGCCTGAAGGAGCTCCGTGCCGCGTGAGGGCGGCGCCGACCTGGCGGACGAATGGCTTGATGTGGCGGCCCAAGGGTGGCGCCTGCAAGCCGCCCAGGAGAGCTGCGACGACTGGGGGCGCCGGCGCAGCATAACGGGTGAGGAAGAGGCCGCGCAGCTCCTCCCAGGAGGCCACAGAAGCCGTTGGCAGGTGGAGCAGCCACATGCGCGGAACGCCGGTGAGGGCCATGGGAAACTAGTTGGCCATGACCCTGTTGTCGCCCCCGGCCTTGAGGACGACCTCCTCGTATGCCAGCAGAAAAAACAGCGGACCCGTCGCGCCGGTGTAGCGCGGCGGCATCTCTGGCTTGAACTTGTGGGGCCACTGCACCCGTCGCAAGGCGGGGGCCAAGGCTCAGAGCCCCCTGGCCCCAGTGCTGGCGCCGGCAGCCGGAGCGAGCGGCGCGTTGTCCGCCATGAGGGCGAAGCGCGGTGTTGATGGAGAGCGGGTCGACGGAAGGGAGAGCTCCGCCGCACCCCTACCTGGCGCGCCAAATGTCGGATATCGGGTTCCGGCAAGACCCTTAAGGTTTGAACTCTAGGGTGCGCATGAAGATCTTCTCCCTACCGATCCATGTCCCAAAGCCTCGCCGTGAATCTAAGCTACATGATGAACAACACAAGAGACACAGGGTTTATACTAGTTCGGGCCACCGTTGTGGTGTAATACCCTACTCTAGTGTGTGGTGTGGTGGATTGCCTCTAGGGCTGATGATGGACAGTACAGAGGAAGAACAGCCTCGCGAGGGGTGTTCTTGAGCTGGTGCGGTGTTCTACCAGGGAAGGATTCGACGCCCTCTACTGTGGTGGCTATCTCTTTTTATCGAGGCCCTGGTCCTCTTCCCAAATATTGAGCGGGAAGGGAGCCAACAACGGCCATTTTGAAGGGGAACAGCTAGTACAAGGTATCCTGACTAAAGTTGGTCTTCGACTGCCAAAGGCACTAGCACTGGCGATGACTACCAAAGGCCTAGAGATTTTAGAAAAGTCCTTAATGAACCTCCTATGAAAACCGGCATGACCAAGGAAACTTCGTACACCTTTAATGTCCTTGGGACACGGCATCTTTTCAATAGCATCAACTTCAGCTTTATCAACTTCAATACCTCTTTCAGAAATTTTATGCCCGAAGACAATGCCCTCATTAACCATAAAGTGGCACTTCTCCCAATTCAAAACAAGACTAGTATCTTCGCATCTCTGCAAAACTCGATCAAGGTTGCTCAAGCAATCATCAAAGGAGGATCCATAAACGGAGAAATCATCCATGAATACCTCACAAATCTTTTCACAAAAGTCAGAGAATATAGCCATCATGCATCTTTGAAAGGTAGCAGGTGCATTACATAAACCAAAAGGCATACGTCTATAAGCAAAAGTACCAAAAGGGCAAGTAAAAGTAGTTTTAGATTGATCCTTCGCTGACACGGGTATTTGAGAGAAACCAGAATAACCATCTAGAAAGCAGAAGTATGTATGTTTGGATAGTCTTTCTAGCATTTGATCAATAAAAGGTAAAGGGTAATGATCTTTCTTAGTAGCTTTATTTAACTTACAGAAATCAATTACCATCCTATAACCTGTAATAATTCTTTGCGGGATCAATTCATCTTTATCATTAGGAACAACGGTAATGCCTCCCTTTTTAGGAACACAATGGACAGGGCTTACCCATTCACTATCAGCAACGGGATAAATAATACCTGCCTCAAGGAGCTTTAGTATCTCCTTTCTTACCACTTCTTTCAACTTGGGATTTAATCGTCTTTGAGGATCTCTAACTGGTTTGGCATCTTTCTCTACTGTAATTTTGTGTTGGCATAATGTGGGACTAGTGCCCTTAAGATCATCCAGAGTATATCCAATAGTTGCTCGGTGCTTCTTCAGAGTTCTCAATAATCTTTCTTCTTCTTTCTCTGAAATGTTAGCACTAATAATAACAGGATATATTTCCTTCTCATCAAGATAAGCATACTTAAGATTATCAGGTAATGGTTTGAGTTCAAACACGGGATCACCCTTGGGTGGAGGGGGATCCCCAAGACTTTCAACGGGAAGGTTATGTTTCCGCATAGGTTCCTGTTTAAGGAACACTTCATCTATTTCCTTTCTTTCCTTCATAAACATATCGTTTTCATGGTCTAGCAAATATTGTTCTAATGGATCAGTAGGAGGAATAGCAATGGAAGCAAGACCAATAATCTCATCCTTACTAGGTGGTTCCCTATCACGAGGTTGTCTATGAAACTTAGCAAAATTAAACTCATGAGACATACCATCTATGCCAACGGTAACAATATCTTTTTCACAATCAATTTGAGCACTAGCTGTATTCAAGAAGGGTCTACCAAAAATAATGGGACAAAAATCATCTTGTGGGGAACCAAGAACAAGAAAATCAGCAGGGTATTTAACCTTCCCACACAAAACTTCAACATCTCTAACAATGCCAATAGGTTTAATGGTATCCCTATTAGCAAGCTTAATAGTAACATCAATGTCTTCTAATTCAATGGGTGCAATGTCATGCATAATTTCTTGATATAAGGTATAAGGTATTGCACTAGCACTAGCACCCATATCACATAAGCCATGATAAGAATGATCTCCTATTTTAACAGAAATAACAAGCATGCCTACGACAGGTCTATGTATCTTAGTATCTGGTCTAGCAATATTAGCAGTCTCGCCACAAAAATAAATAACATGCCCATCTAAATCATCATCCAAGAGATCTTTAACCATAGCAACACTAGGTTCAACATTGATTTGCTCAGGAGGTGTATAAGTCCTAGTATTACTCTTATGAACAACATTCGAAGCTTTAGCATGATCCTTTATCCTAACAGGAAAGGGAGGTTTCTCAACATAAGTAGTAGGAACAATAGGATCACTATAGGTGACAGTCTTTTCTTCGACTGTAATAGGTGCAACTACTTTCACTTCAACAGGAGGATTATATTTAAACCACTTCTCTTTAGGGAGATCAACGTGAGTAGCAAATGATTCACAGAAAGAAGCTACTATCTCAGAGTCAAGTCCATACTTAGCGCTAAATCCACGAAAAGCAGCAGTATCCATAAAAGATTTAACACAATCAAACTTAGGTGTCATACCTGACTCCTTACCATCGTCGGAACCCCAATCTTCAGAGTTGTGTTTAATTCTTTCCAATAAGTTTGAAATCAATAGTCTTCAGCATATAAGAACCAGCACAGGAAGTATCGACCAGGTTACGATTATCAAGAGAAAGCCGAGCATAAAAGTTCAGAATAATCATTTCCCGAGAGAGCTCATGATTGGGGCATGAATATAACATTGACTTAAGCCTCCCCCAAGCTTGAGCGATGCTTTCTCCTTCGCGAGGACAGAAATTATATATGTAATTACGATCACGATGAACAAGATGCATAGGATAGAGCTTCTGGTGAAATTCCAACTTCAATCGCTTATAATTCCAAGATCTCGTATCATCACATAGCCTATACCATGTCAATGCATCTTCCTTCAAAGATAAAGGGAAGACCTTCCTTTTTACAACATCATCGGGAATACCTGCAAGCTTAAATAATCCACAAACTTCATCCACAAAGATAAGGTGTAAATCGGGATGCAATGTTCCATCTCCTGCAAATGGATTAGCTAGCAGTTTCTCTATCATACCCGAAGGAATCTCAAAGTTAATATTTTCATAAAGTTCAGTAGGTTGAGGAGAAACTCTTTGCTCTTCTGGTCGGGGTGAAGATATCCCAAACAAGCCCCTCAAAGGATTAGTTTCCATAGTGACAAGTAACAGAAAATTTTAGCACACTATATAAATGTTTCCTTACCAAGTTCCACTCACCAAAAGCCCTACACTCCCTGGAAACGGTGCCAGAGAAGAGTCTTGTTGACCCACAAGTGTAGGGGATCTATCATAGTCCTTTTGATAAGTAAGAGTGTCGAACCCAACGAGGAGCAGAAGGAAATGATAAGCGGTTTTCAATAAGGTTTTCTCTGCAAGCACTGAAAGAATAGGTAATAGATAGTTTTGTGATAAGATAAATAGTAATGAGTAACAAGTAAATAAAGTAAATAAAGTGCAGCAAGGTGGGCCAATCCTTTATGTAGCAAAGGATAAGCCTGGCTAATTTCTAATAATGAGAAAGGAGCTCCCGAGGACACATGGGAATTATCGTCAAGCTAGTTTTCATCACGTTCATATGATTCGCGTTCGGTACTTTGATAATTTGATATGTGGGTGGACCGACGCTTGGGTACTGCCTTTACTTGGACAAGCATCCCACTTATGATTAACCCCTATTGCAAGCGTCCGCAACTACAAAAGAAGTATCAAGGTAAACCTAACCACAACATTAAACATATGGATCCATATCAGCCCCTAACGAAGCAACGCATAAACTAGGGTTTAAGCTTCTATCACTCTAGCAATTCATCATCTACTTTTACTTCCCCATGCCTTCCTCTAGGCCCAAATAATGGTGAAGTGTCATGTAGTCTACGTTCACATAACACCACTAGAGGAAAAGACAACATACATCTCATCAAAATATCGAACGAATACAAAATTCACATGACTACTAATAGCAAGACTTCACCCATGTCCTCAGGAACAAACGTAACTACTCACAAAGCATATTCATGTTCATAATTAGAGGGGTAATAATATGCATAAAGGATCTGAACATATGATCTTCCACCAAGTAAACCAATTAGCATCAACTACAAGGAGTAATCAACACTACTAGCAACCCACAGGTACCAATTTGTGGTTTTGATACAAGATTGGATACAAGAGATGAACTAGGGTTTTGAGAGGAGATGGTGCTGGTGAAGATTTTGACGGAGATTGACCCCCTCCCGATGAGAGGATCATTGGTGATGACGTTGGTGATGATTTTCCCCTCCCAGAGGGAAGTGTCCCCGGCAGAACAGCTCTGCCGGAGCCCTAGATTGATTCCGCCAAGGTTCCGCCTCGTGGCCGCGGAGTTTCATCCCGTAAGCTTGCCCATGATTTTTTCCAGGGTAAAATCTCTAATATAGCAGAAGATGGACACCGAAGGCCCGGGCCTAGGAGATAGGGGGTGCGCCCAGTAGGGGGGGGGCGTGCCCTCCATTCTCCTGGACAGGGTGTGGGACCCTTGGTGTATTTCTTTCACTCAATAATTCTTATAAATTCCAAAAACATGTTTCGTGGAGTTTCAGGATTTTTGGAGCAGTGCAGAGTAGGTTTCCAATGTTTGCTCCTTTTCCAGCCAGAATTCCAGTTGCCGGTATTCCCCCTCTTCATGATAAACCTTGTAAAACAAGTGAGAATAGCCATAAGTATTGAGATATAATGTGTAATAACAGTCCATAATGCAATAAATATTGATATAAAAGCATGATGCAAGATGGACGTATCAACCCCCGGAGCAATGGACAAGCTGAGAGGGCGAACACTAAAGTGCTACATGGAATCAAGACGAGAACCTTTGATACGCTGCAGAAGCCCGACAGGCTGTGGATCGAGGAGCTGCCGGTAGTTCTCTGGTCCCTCAGAATAATACCAAACCGAGCTATCAGGCAGACTCCCTTCTCCCTGGTCTATGGGGCAAAAGTAGTTATCTCCACGGAACTCATTTACGGGTCGGCTTGAGTACTTGCTTATGATGAAATCATGCAAGATCAACACTGGCGTGACGATGCTGTGCTACTCGAGGAGAACCGTCTCTCGGACGCTACGCGTGTTGCACGCTATCAGCAAGCCCTGCATCGCTATCATAGTTGCACGTTTCATGCCCGGTGTTTTGAGGAAGGTGACCTTGTCCTTAGGCACGTTCAGTCCGCCAAGGGTACACACAAGTTGTCACCGGAGTGGGAAGGCCCTTACCAGGTAGTACGAGTCACCAGACCCGGCGCAGTCCATCTGGAGACCGGAGATGGCACTCTGTTGCAAAACTCATTGAATATTGAGCATCTCCACAAGTTCTATCCATAATGCGCGAGGCTGACGGGCCCTGCCCGGCAGCCACCCATTTGTACAGGCCTTGCCTCAGTTGCATGTAACCCCTTGTATAAAGCCGGGGCGATGACCCCATGCAAGAGAAAATATAGAAGCGTTGTAGGGGCCCCCCAACCTAGATTGCATGTGTCAGCGTTCTGGGAACGGGGGTCCCCAGACTTGCCTACCTGCAGCCCGCGGCGTAGCTCCACCAGTGGCCCATTACGGCCCGTCTTCATCAACCAACACTCAAGACCCTCGCGAGGGGACAAGCCTCGCGGGGCGGACGACACAAGGCCTCCTCAGGAGTGGCCTCACTAGGCAGGCTCGCGAGGAGGCGGAGAGATCAAGGCAAGGGGTACCTCATGAGGTTCCCGTGACGCAAGCCATGATGACCAAGGCCAGGCGGGTGCCAGGTGGGAGCCAACCGCGCAGTGTCCTCGTTTCCCCTTTGGTGCTAAGGGGGCAAATGCAGGCGCGGAGTACCGAGGCATCAGGCAAAGGTTTCCATATCGGTGCAACGAGACCAGGACCAGCAGGACGACAGGACGGAGGTCATCGTGGAGCCCAAGACGGCGTCACCACCAGCGCCTTTGACAAGCGAAGACCAACTTTAGTCAGGATAGCTTGTATTAGTTGTCCCCTTTCAAAATGGCCGTTGTTGGATCCCTTCTCGCTCAATATTTGGGAAGAGGACCAGGGCCTCTATAAATAGGGCTAGCAACCACAGTAGGGGTATCTCATCTCACCCTCACCCACACAAGTTCACCAGCTCAAGAACACCTCTCCTCAGGAGGCTGTTCTTCCCTTGTACTGTTCGTCATCGGCCCCAGAGGCAATCCACCACCACCACACAGGACTAGGGTATTACACCACAACGGTGGCCCGAACCTGTATAAATCTTGTGTATCTTTTGTTGTGAGTTCATCGTGCTAGCTTAGAGATCGTGGCGAGGCTAAGGGCGTGTTTTGGTAGGGGAAAATATTCGTGCGCACCCCAGTGTTCGAACCTTAAGGGTTTTGCCGGAACCCGATATCCGACATTTGGCGTGCCAGGTAGGGGTGTGCCGGAGTCTTCCTTCCGCTAATCCGCATCCCATCGCTCAGTCGCATCAATGTCTGACGCCCACCGAGACCGCGCTGAGCGCCAGGCCGCTTTCGCTGCTCGCGTCGCCGAAACGGCTCCTGTCGGCGGGCCTCCCCGACATTCCCTGTCGCCTGCCACCAACGCCGCCACCGGCCCGGCGGGGAACAAGCAGCAAGCATCCTCGCTGCACCCCTTGGTGCGGCGGGACGGCTGCACCGCCACTCCATCGCTGAACCCAGTTGGCTCGTCATCCCACACTCGTCGTACCCCCACGGCTGCACTGCTTATGGCACGTGAGCTCCCGCGTTACCTCCGCGTCGACGACCTCTATGAAGATTGGCTCGCTCGCATCACCGAGCTCGTCAGCGCCGCTGGCGGCTCTCCCGCGCCGTCTCTCTCGCTGCCTCGTCCTCCGCCAGGTATGGGTGACGTAGCTCAAGGAGTGCCTCCACCATCTCTGCCCCAAGACGGCACCTTGGTGCCAAGGCGCGCGGCCCCTGGGCGTGACCCACCATGTCCGACGCCCGCACAAGGAGAAGGAAGCAGTCAAGAAACCCCTCGGCCTCAAGAAGGTGCCCCCGTGCTCCCTGAACCGGCGCGACAAGACCGCATACTGCCTCTGGCAGCGGTGTGCGGGTACCATCAAGAGCAAGCATCGCGTCAACAAAGGGCCCCGGTGACCACAGCAGGTTGCCGCGCTTTCACCCCCGAGCTATGTAGCGTCGCCTGGCCCGGCAAGTTCAAGCCGGACCTGCCTCCTCGCTATGACGGCACCCCCGACCCCGCGGAGTTCTTGTAGCTCTACGAGCTGAGCATCGAGGCGGCCAACGGTGACGAGAAAGTCATGGCGAATTGGTTTCCCATGGCGCTCAAGGACGGTGCCCGCTCTTGGCTCCTGAACCTGCCTCCCGGCTCGATATCCTCTTGGGACGAGATGCGCAGCCGCTTCATCGCCAACTTTCAAGGCACTCGCGACCGCCCCCCGGCCGCGGGCGACCTGCGTCGCATCAAGCAGCAGCCCGGGGAGACCCTGCAGAAATACATCCATCGCTTCAACAGCGTCCACCTCAAGATCCCCAAGGTGATGGACGAGGCCATCATCTTAGCGTTCTCTGATGGCATCTGTGACGTCAAGATGAAGGAGGAGCTCGCCATCCACGAGGAGTTGTGCACATCCCTGGAGTTGTTCAATCTAGCGACCAAGTGCGCAAGAGCTGAGGAAGGACACCTCTCCCTCCTCGAGCTTCCAGCTGCTGGCCCTGAATAAAAGAAGGCCAATGCCAAGGACGTGAAGCGGAAGGGAGCGGCCGTGCTCGCGGCGGAACCAGAGATGAAGCAAGGCAAGGACCAGCCGGAGTTGTCCAAGGGCAGTCGACCGTTCTGCGCCTACCACAACCTCCACACCCACAACACCAACGACTGGCAGGAGCTCAGGGCCGTTCGAGAAGGACGCTTCGGTCGACGCCCCGAGCGCAACGACCGGGGCTACGGCCGAGGAGGGGGATGTGGCGGAGGACGATGGGACGACTGTGGCCCTCGCCAGGAGTGGCGTGACCGACCTTGTGAGGATCGCTGGCAGGATCAGCCTCGCAAAGGCGCCTGGAGGGATCAGCCTCGCGAGGACCGCCCGCAAGGTATCACAGGTCTTCCTCCGCTGCCGCTGCCAAGAAGGACTGACGACCATCATCAGGACGAGGGGGCTGGGGGCTTCCAGGAGCCTGATGCTATCGCTTGCATCTTGGGCGGAGCTCAGGCCCCAGCCTCTCAGCGCATCTTCAAGCAGTTTGCTTGCGAAGTGAACGCAGTCCTCCCCAAGCTCGAGGCCACACGCCCGCTCAGGTGGTCCTAGTGCGCCATCATCTTCAGCTCGGCAGATCAACTCAAGTGTGCAGCCACTGCTGGTGTCCTCCCAATGCTCTGTTCACCAGTCATCAGCAACGTGCAAGTCACCAGAACCCTCATCGATGGCGGCGCCGGGCTTAACGTCCTATCCGCAGAGATGTTCGACAACCTTCAAGTGCCATATGATCAACTTCAGCCTACCAAGCCTTTCTCAGGAGTTACTGACGGTTCCACCACCCCGATAGGGCAGGTCCGCCTCCCTGTCACCTTCGAAAAGCGTGACAACTACAGCACCAAGCTCATCGACTTTGACGTCGCCCACATCCACCTGTCGTACGATGCCATCCTCGGGTATCCGGCCCTAGCCAAGTTCATGGCAGTGACCCACCACGGCTATAATGTCCTCAAGATGCCAGGAAGCGGCGGAATCATCACGGTCCCCTGCGAAGAGAGAGATGCGGTGTGCCCCCTCGAGCGTGCCTTCCAAGCTGCAGAAATTGAGGACCCGGACAACAAGGGCGAGAACCCTCCTGAGGCCATCCCCAAGAAGAAGAAGCAACCGCTCCGCACAAGGCCTCAGGAGGTTGGCATCCCGGGTGGTGCCGCATCAGGATCAGCGCCCGTTCCTGGGGCGCCTTCTTCCATCGCATAGGAAGGTGCGCCGGCCGCCATCCTCGGGCAGGGCTCGGGGGCTCTCTTCTGGAGGGCCTCAGACCTCGCCAACATCATGAGGGAGGCGCTCGGGCACCACTTGGAGGCGTGCTTCGCGGCACATTTCCCTCCAGAAGGCACAGGGCGTGGAAAGCTCAACATTCAGGAGTTCATCACCAAGACCACTCAGAAGCTTCAGGAAGCGAGGGCCATGCGCAGCGACCGCCGCTTGCCTGGCGTGGCCCCCCATCCAGGCGAGGATGGTGGGCTGCGCGTCTGCATCAACGTCCCAGGGCTCAACCGAGCCGCATCTCAGGAGCGCTTCTGGCCTTCGCGCGTGGGATGCTGCAAGGGTCCGCCGCATAGCTATGTTCGCATGCCTTTCAGCCTGCCGAACGTGGCTGCCACCTACCAGCGTCACCTGCGGAGCATTCTGGCGGCTCAGGAGGCCAGGCACCACGCTGTCCTAGCAGAGATGGAGGCGGTCCTCAAGGAACCACCTAGACCCCCAGAGCCTCCCAAGGCTCAGGGCCCCGGTGGCTCATGAGGGTCGGCCTCTTCACCGCGCATCTCCAAGCTGCTCCAACATCCCCCCCTCTACAACGGAACCAGGTGACATCTTCCAAGTTCATTTTAGCTGGGAGCACCCTCAGGGCTGCATCATTCCTAGGCCGTGTGGATCCATCCCCGTGGCATGTATCCCTCTTTTTATGTCTTTAGCTTACATTGCTGGGGGCGCCCCTTGGGCTGCATCAACCCCAAGCCGCTTGGGTCCGACCCGGTGGCATGTATCCATTTTGCATTTACCTAAGCTGGTTTGCCTTTCATGCCTAACCTACCTATGATTATCACATGTTCGATTGCCACCTACCACGGGAGCTGCTCACGCTGGCATGGTGCTTGTGCATGGGTCCGTCCCTGCAACACCGACAAATCTGAGCGGTCGAGCTCTGGCCCACGGCAGCCCCGCGCGTGTCACCTCACTAGGCCCTCAATGCCCTCACCCCCTCTCTCTCTCTCTCTCGGAGCAACCAATGGCCGGCCGGCGATCATAATGGCAACCCGTGCTTTTCTCGTGCTGATCTACAGGAGCCTCCTGAGGACTTCAGGGGCGGCACCACGAGCTCCCTCTCGTTCCCGTGCAATCCACTTGCGCGTTAAAAGGGGGGCTCCTGAGCATCGCGACTCAGGAGCTCTTACTGGCTCTCCAGCCCTCACCCCTGGTCTTGACCACGGCATCGCGACCTAGCATACTAGCGGCGGCTGAGCTCGCTCGAGGGCTGGGACCTGAGGACATAGAGCATGAAGGAGAGAGCGGGAAAGAAGGGGGAGGCTCGTACGGGCCTAACCTAGATGCACCACGGCTGCCGACGCACAAGTCTGGCGCGACGCAAGGGAGCGACTCCAGATTACCGAGATAAGTTTCACGCCTGGAACAACTAATCGCTACGACGCGGAATTCTCACTTGATGCGGCCCTGTGGCGGCAACGTTGCCTTCCTTTCTCACCTCTCGGCGACTGCTTGCACGCTAAAGGGGACCTCCTGAGCATCGCGCCTGAGGGGCTCTTACTGGACCTCGGGCCGCTCACCTCCTGGCCTTGACCACGGCATCGCAACCTGGCATACCAGCGACAGCTGCAGCCTGCCTGGGGATCGGGACCTGTCAGCGTAGAGCACCAAGTCGTCGCGAGGTTAGAAAGGGGGGACCAAGCCGGGACAGGACAAGCACTCGCATGGTTTCATAATAAGGATAGAGTCAAGAAAAGATATTGCAGACCCTTTACACGCCCCCACGGGGTGCTTCTCGATTCCTCGCAGGGAACAAAGGAAAAGAACTTCGAGGAGCCCTAACTACACGCGTCTTCGTGGCTGACACCATCATCAACAATGGGCCACGGGAGACCGACGCCAACCCATCTAGATCAGAGGTAGCGACAGCCCGATGCCGCCGCCTTGCTCCGAGCGCGGCGAGAGCTCGAGGGTACATAGCTATCGTCGCTCGTCTCTGGAGTCTTGAAGAGTTCGGGAGAGTCGCTGGACTCCCAAGCATCGCTGCTACCGCTGGAGGAGCCGCTGGGGGAACAGACGGCAGGCCCAGCCCCTGCCGTGCCGATGTCCTGACTGCCCCCTCCGGGGCAGCACTCCAGGCGGCGGCCTTCCACGTCGAAGACCTTAAAGAACAACACGGAGGTGCCATTGTATTCAAAATGGATCACGAGGGCACCCACCATTCGGCAGATCTGGGCGACCTCGCCCTAGCCTCGGGTCATGAAGATCTTGCCCGGGGAAACGACCTCAACCTCCGCTCTAGTCGCCGGGGCGCCACAGTCAGCGTGCTGCAGCCAAAGCTCGAGAGGCCTCCTCGGTGGCATCTCGGTGGAGAAGAACGAAGGGAAGTGGATCCAGGTGCTTGGAGGCATCGCCACATGCAGCACGAGCTCGCGAGAGGAGTCCGCAGCATGGACTCCAGGAGCGATAGCGCGCGCCACCACAGCGAGACCTCGGCTGCGATGCGAGCGATGTTGCTCGCCGCCCCTTTCTTCGGAGCCCTTGGCTCGGGTGCACTGAGGTACCGGGTACCCAGGTGGTGGCCGCTCGCACCAAGGTCTCGTGATCTCCAGCCTCACGGCCTCACCGCGGCGGTGGACCGGCCTTTTCTTCGGCGGGAGCGGATCAGGTCCATCCCGGGGAGCCTTTCCCCTTCTCTGCGGCCAAGAATCTGCGGATTGGTGCCATTGGCATCAAGACTGGAGGTGGAGCAGGGAAGAAGAAGCAGGCGGAGCAAGAAGAGATGGGCAATGAGGGCTCTCGCCCCTCCTCATTTATAGCCCAAGGGAGGCCAACTGTCAACCTCCATGATCGCAGCTAATGATAACCCTTTTTTGCATGCAGCAGGGACTCGTCAAGTCGGGCAGTTGCCGAGGCATCGTGGGGAAGTGGAGATGCCCACATCCAATCAGTCGCCACATGTCGACCAAGGCGACAGGCTGTTGGGGCCCGCGGCGCTCTGCACTCGCCCTTTGGCTTTGCCGCTAAGCCAAGTCCGAGCTCGCCTTGGGCCCGGGGGCTACTGTCGGCGTTCTGGGAATGGGGGTCCCTAGACTTGCCTGCCTGCGGCTGTAGGATCGAAAGTATGTCTAGAGGGGGGGTGATTAGACTACTTGACCAAATAAAAACTTATCCTTTTCCCAAGTTTAGTCTTTGGCAGATTTTAGCTATCTTAGCACAAGTCAAGCAATCTTAACACAATTCAAGCAAGCATGCAAAGAGTATATGAGCAGCGGAAAGTAAAGCATGCAACTTGCAAGAATGTAAAGGGAGGGGTTTGGAGAATTCAAACACAATTTGGAGACACGGATGTTTTTGTCGTGGTTCCGATAGGTGGTGCTATCGTACATCCACGTTGATGGAGACTTCAACCCACGAAGGATAACGGTTGCGCGAGTCCACGGAGGGCTCCACCCACGAAGGGTCCACGAAGAAGCAACCTTGTCTATCCCACCATGGCCGTCGCCCACGAAGGACTTGCCTCACTAGCGGTAGATCTTCACGAAGTAGGCGATCTCCTTGCCCTTACAAACTCCTTGGTTCAACTCCACAATCTGGTCGGAGGCTCCCAAGTGACACCTAGCCAATCTAGGAGACACCACTCTCCAAGAAGTAACAAATGGTGTGTTGATGATGAACTCCTTGCTCTTGTGCTTCAAATGATAGTATCCCCAACACTCAACTCTCTCTCATAGGATTTGGATTTGGTGGAAAGAAGATTTGAGTGGAAAGCAACTTGGGGAAGTCTAGAGATCAAGATTCATATGGTAGGAATGGAATATCTTGGCCTCAACACATGAGTAGGTGGTTCCTTCTCAGAAACAGCAAGTTGGAAGTGTAGGTTTGTTCTGATGGCTCTTTCCACGAATGAAGAGGAGGTGGAGGGGTATATATAGCCTCCACACAAAATCTAACCATTACACACAACTTGCCAAACTCGGTGGGACCGAATTGGTAAACTCGGTCAGATCGATTCAGCAAATCTAGTGACCGTTAGGATTTTTGGTGGGACCGACATGCAACTCGGTAGGACCGATGTAATTAGGGTTAGGGCATAACGTAATCTCGGTGATACCGATTACACAATCTCGGTGAGACCGATTTTGGTAATCATCTAACCAGAGAGTTGGTCAGGTAAACTCGGTGGGACCGATTCGCTCATTTCGGTGAGACCGAAATGTTACGAAAAGGAAATAGGGAGTTTACATTGCAATCTCGGTGGGACCGATCGCTCATCTCGTTTGTACCGAAATGTTACGAAGGGAAACAAAGAGATTAGAATCCCATCTCAGTGAGACCGAGATCCCTATCGGTGAGACCGATTTGCCTAGGGTTTGTGGCAGTGGCTATGACATCTGAACTCGGTGGCGCAGGGTAGAAAGAATCGGTGGGGCCGAGTTTGACTTTTGGTTTAGGTCATATGTGGATATGAGAAAGTAGTTGAGGGTTTTGGAGCATATCACTAAGCACTGTTGAGCAAGAAACTCATTAAGTAATACCTCATCCCTCCTTGATAGTATTGGCTTTTCCTATAGACTCAATGTGATCTTGGATCATTAAAATATAAAATGTAGAGTCTTGAGCTTTTGAGCTTGAGCCAATCCTTTTATCCTTAGCATTTTGAGGGATCCACTTTTCTCATCCATGCCATGCCATCCATTGAGCTTTTCCTGAAATATTCATCTTGGAATGATGTTAGCTCAATGAGCTATATGTTGTTAGGAATTACCAAAACCACCTAGGGATAGTTGCACTTTCAATCTCCCCCTTTTTGGTAATTGATGACAACATATAGATCAAAGCTTCGACAAATGGTAATAAGAGTGGAAAACATTGTCGCTTTGAGAAGTATGTGATAAGCAAGAGCTCCCCC
Source organism: Triticum timopheevii (assembly GCA_963921465.1). Lineage (NCBI taxonomy): Eukaryota > Viridiplantae > Streptophyta > Magnoliopsida > Poales > Poaceae > Triticum > Triticum timopheevii. The sequence goes on from OY997272.1 coordinate 194,399,085, forward strand.
TAAATTTGTGCATAGTTTAATATTTGCATTGGACTGCAAATGCACAAGGAGTTAGGCTCATGGGTAACTCTTCCATGTCACATACATCTTGGTGGAGTGCTCAAAATGATAATGATTGAATACATGCAATCATCACCAAGCAAAGTGAATGATCATATAGAGATAAACGAGATAATGTCATCCAACAAGCATAAATGTAGCATATGATCAAACACATGATCATCCAAGTATGACACAGACATAGAGTATCTCAAACAAGCAAATAATTTCAACCATTAAAGCAAGAGAGAACAAAAAGCAACACTCTCTCTCGAAGCGACACTCTCTCTCGAAGCCTATGATCTATACATTTTTCTCCCCCTTTGGCAACAAGTTACCAAAAAGTTCATAGAAAATGCATAGCACTAGATCGACTCTCAGGCTTGATCTTCATTTGGTGGTGTAGAGATGGCTCCTTGGATGAAGACTTCAGTTGATGAGGATGGAGCTGGAGGTGTAGGTGCTGGAGCTGGTTGCACTGGAGCTGTAGGAGCTGTAGCTGGTGCAGATGAAATGGCTCTGGTGTCTGTCACTGGCACTGCAGCTGATCTCTGAGCTCTAAGCACTCTGGCAAATGCATCAGTGGTTGTCTTGACCTTCCTCTCCTGCATATCATCCTGAAGCTGCTCAACAACAGACTGGGTCTCAGTTACCTTCACATCCAAGTCATAGAACTTCTGCTCCATGATCCTCTCCAGGCTCTCCTGGTTTTGAGTCAAGGTGGCCAGCCCCTTCTCAATCCTCAGAGTGGATGCAATCAAGTATCCTAGTTGATCTTGTTTGCTCTTCAGAAAGTACTGAGATGCCTCTTCCATTGTTGGCATCTTGGTAGCCTTCTCTGTCCTTGCCTTCTCCTTCTTTGCTTGAGCATGCACTGAAGATGGTTCATCTTCATCCATAACCACTTGGTTATCCTCAAAGTCTAGATAGATGGCAAAGTGTTCCTTGTCCAGCAAGTATGTGCCTGTGCCCATCTTGGAGTTAATCAGCTCCTGGATCTGTGGGGCATACCCACAGCTTCTCTTCTGGTCAGCTGTTGTCCTCTTGATAGTCTCAACTATGAGGCTCATGACCTTGAATTTCTGTGGCACGTCAAATAGGTGTAGCAAGTTTATTGCATGGCCTCTGATCATGTTGTGGTCACCTGACTTGGGCAATAGAGTATGCCTGAGGATCCAGTTGATGGTTGGCAGACCTGACAGAAGATAATGTACAGATCCAAACTTATGTGTCTCAACTGCAGCATCTGGGATCTCCTTGTACATATGTGCCATAGAATTGTGATCCATCTTCTTCTTGGCATAGACATCCAAATCATCTTCCTTCTCCTTAGGTGCATTGATCAAATTTGCCCATTCCTCAATAGTTGATTGGTACCTTGTACCTTCAAACATCCATACTATCCTGCCATCTGGATAGAAGTGTGCTGTGGAGTAGAATTGCATTATGAGCTCATCATTCCACTTTGTGAGCTTCTGCCCAACAAAGTCTGCAACTCCACAAGCACTAAAACTGTCTTGCACACCAGGATAGTGTTCCTCATTCTCCTTCATGTAGGTCCAGTCCACCCACCTCATGTCACACACTATAGGCTTCTTGTCCAACAACACTGTCTCATATAAATCCTGTTGTTCCTTAGTATGGAACCTGTAGTCAACAGCAGTCCTTCTCCTGATAGCATAAGGATCAGACAACCTCCACTATCTGAGTCCTGCATTCTTCCTCAGCTTCATGTTCTCAGCCACAGGATGAGCATCATTGTGGTCTGGAATCTTTGGCTTCAACTTTCTCAGGATATGCTCTTCATCTTCTTCTTCTTCAGCAATAGTTTCAGGCACAGGGGCCTTGTTCTTCTCAGCAGCAGGTATGTTTCTAGTACTCCTCTTTGGTGCAATCTTGGGCTTGGAGGTAGCTTTGGGTGCTTCTTTGGGCTTTGATGATGCAGCCCCTAACCTAATAGGATCACCCATAAGCTTCTGAGCCTTGGGTGCTGGTGCAGCAACCTCTTCTTCCTCTTCCTCATCAGAGTCTCTCCTCATAGAGGGATTGCCAAGAACTTTGGCAGTAGTGGTTCTGACTCTCCTTTTCTTTTTGTCTTGACCAACAGCTTCATCTTCCGACTCAATAGTAAACTTCATGGTTTCTCCAGTGGCAACCTTCCTGGGTTTGGAAGTGGGAATCCTTCTTGTAGGTGCCTTCTTCTGCACTACTGGCTTTGTGGCTGCAGCTGAACCATATTCTTTCTTGACCACCTTCTTCTTGGAAGTGGCCTCATCCTCTACTACCACATAGTCTTCATCCTCAGATTCTGAGGTTTTCTTCTTTCTGGCCCTGGTGGCAGCTTTGGGCAGGTTGCTTGGGGTGCTTCTACTACCCTCAACTGAGGTACTAGAGGGACTAGTGCCCTCACTCATCTGAATCTGCTCCTCTTCCCTGTTCTGGCTGTCACTTTGATCAGACATGTTGCACACACTAACTGCTGACCCTGTGAATAGATATAGATGAGATAGAGTGGATGAGCATCACAAAATACATAGGTTTTAGCAAAAGAATGATTCAAAAACTTAGTTTTAGTTTTCCACAGAAAGCATTTCGGATCAACCGATTTGCAAACTCGGTGATACCGAAGCAGCTTTTGGAACCTAAACTAGTGAATTCGGTCAGATCGAGTCACAGTTCGGTGGCACTAAGACTGCTAGGGTTTCACAAAGTCCTGAACTCGGTCACACCGATTTGCAATTCTCGGTCAGACCGAGAATCACTTGTGCAATGGCCTTAGCCGAATCGGTGGAACCGAGTTCTACAACTCGGTGGGTCCGAAATGGTTTCGGTGGAAACCTAACCCTAAATTTTCAATTCACTTCTAAACTATGGATTGTTTTGACTGGATAGAATAGTTTCAATCGTGGCAAGAATCATGATGAACACAATGTGCTAGGAATCGGACAGGGATAGCACTGTGATCGAGTCCATACCCTAGCTTGGCGATGAACTCGCTACGGTGGCAATGGCGGGGATGAATTCCATTGATGGCGGCAGAGACCAGCGACTGGAGGCGGCTGGCGACGAGGAGGACGATCCGGAGACCCTGGAGGCAGAGCGAGCTATGCGCGGGCGAAGGGGTTTGGAGAAAGTTTCCAAATTTTTGCCCGTGAGTATATATAGCCCGACCCTATCGGTGTGACCGAGTGGAACAACTCGGTTAACTGTTGACAGTTACAACAACTCGGTGTGACCGAAAAGTTCAAATTGGTTGAACCGAGATTGAAAACCGAGATCGACTTAGTGATCTCGCTAGACCGAAATGGAGGAATCGGTCAGACCGAAACGCACAAAGAAGTTTTGGAAGTTTAAGTCTATGACGAATCGGGGACTCCGAGTGCTCCTCACACAGAGTGGTTTGAATCTGACTTGATCAAATTTTGTGATGTAGCATGAATAGAGTTTGAGACAAGAAAAGCATAGATAGCTAGAGAAGGTTCTTAGGCATTCTTGTCCATCCACTTGGCAAGAGAAAAAGAAACCAATCAATCAAACAACAAGTGGATGTCCTCGAATGAGTAAAAATATGCAACCAACATGCTCACACAATAAAATAGCAAATGAAATATGTGATAAAGCATGCACAAACAATTCTAGCATCTATCAAACAATTGGCGATGACTAGGTCATCTATATATGAGTATATTTACTTAGGAGTCAAATGAGAACATCTGATCATAGGTCATACTCATCATTTAAGCTCAAGTGGGGTTACCACTTTTACATAATGCATTGATGTGTTCACACCATTAGAGTTGTTTTGACTCAATTCTTAGAGTTAAGCTCCCCCTAGATGTGAGATCCCCCCTTAGAGGGATGAACTAACCTTGGGTTTTGTCAATGATGACTTCATGTAGGTGTTGAAGATGTGAATGCTCAATGTTGATGAAGATCATTTGGAGCAATCCTTTGGAGTGAGTTGCACTTTCAATTCCTACACGGGTTAGTCCCACAAGGAACAAACAAGAATATCCATAGACATAGAGTGACGCACACGCAAGATGATGTCCATGAAAGCATTAGATTACCTTGTCCCTTGTCTTACCAACAAGAGGGTTTGTGACTCCTTGAACTAGTGCAAGATGTGGAAGTTGATTGCACTTGTTGTTGCCAAAATGATATGAGTGAAATATGTTGGCGGAGTCACCCTCAAGAACTCTCTAGTTCTTCTTCTTTGGGATCCACATCATCTTGATAGGAATCCTTGGAGATGTAGTCGTACTTGATGAAGTAGAGCTTGTCGTAGTCTTGGGAACCCACTTGACCAAGGCCTTAGGAGCTTCTTCAAATGCATCAATCTCCTCTTGAAGCTTGTCCTTTCCTTTTTGCTTGTGGTCTTGTGGTGGAAGATCATCTTGAGCTTGTGTCCCCTTGAAGGAAGTAGAATCATACTTCTCTTGTTGAGGAACAAACTTCCTCTTGGGATATTGATCTTCTTCGCACTCAACTCCATTGGCATTGAACTTTCGTTCAAAACCAACACCTTGGTTCTTCCGGTGTCTTCCTTGCTTGCGTACAATTTCCTCAAATTTCTTACTCCCGGCAAGGCTCTTGTAAACACCTTTCTCTATAATTCCCTTCAATAGGATATTTTCTTGCTCAAGTGTAACTTGGCTAAGAGAATCATTAGTGGAATCAAGAGAACTACTAGAGGAAGAATCCTTCTTGTTCTTGTTAATGGACTTGACTTGAGGCATGTAAGTAGATAAGAGTAAACGCTTGGCAATGTAAGAAGAACTTTTCTTACGAAGATCATCATTGATTGCCTTTAAGAAATCATGCTCTTGCTCAAGATTGAGCTTTTCAAAGCGTAACTTCTCATGAGTCCTTAAAAGTTCTCGATGATCTTCTAAGATAGTTTCATGAGCTAACTTAAGAGTGTCTAGTTCTTTAGTTAGAATCTCAATCTTCTCCTTATCATTGTCATTCATTTTATCTTGATTAGCATGACTAATCAACGTTTCATCATAGTATTCATCACTAGAGTTGTCAACAAGTAAATCATCATCACCTAGCAAGTCATCTTCATCACTATTGAAATCAGCATACTCGGGGTGTGTTACCTTTGGGCCTTTAGCCATGAAGCATCTTCCAATTCCTTCATTGGGTGAATCAAATATGTCATAGGAGTTGGTTGACACAAGTGCTAGACTGGCAACACCTTCATCTTGAGTATATTCGGAGTCGGAGTGATAGCTTCTCTCACAGTGATTGTCGGAGTCGGAGCCAGACACCCGTTCACCAACATGAGCTTGATGTCTTCGTTTTCTGTAGCTCCTTGATGACTTCTCCCTCCTTTCTGAATCCTTGCTCCTCCGGGATGTTCTTCGTTCATAACGATCATCTCTACTCCTCCTCTCTCTTGGTGGTGATTCCTCTCTTCTACTTCTCCTCTTAGGTGATTCTTCTCTTCTTTTGTGGGGTGTTGTACACTCATTGGAATAGTGTTCGGGTCTCCCACAATTGTAGCAATTGCGCTCTCGACTAGAAGATCTTTTGTCATTGTAGGACCTTGACTTGGAGCTTCTTTCTTTGCTTCTACTCTTGTAGAATTTGTTGAAGTTCTTCACCATTAAGCTCAATTCTTCGTTGAAGGTTTTTTTCTCACTTGATGATGTGGGGGCTTCACATGAGGCTTTGTAAGAACCACTTGACTTGTTGTGAAGTTCCTCCTTATCCTTGAGTGACATCTCATGAGCAACAATTCTTCCAATGACTTCCGTTGGCTTGAGATCTTTGTAATTTGACATCATTTGGATCAATGTGCACATGGTATCATATTTTCCGTCCAAAGCTCTTAGGATCTTCTTGATGATGAATTTGTCGGTCATCTCTTCACTTCCTAAGCCCGCAATCTCATTTGTGATAAGAGCAAGCCTAGAGTACATTTCAGTGACACCTTCACCATCCTTCATTTTGAACTTGTCAAGTTGACTTTGGGGCACATCCAACTTGGATTCCTTGACGGAGTCGGTACCTTCATGCATATCAATCAAAGTGTCCCAAATTTCCTTTGCATTCTCAAGACGGCTGATTTTGTTGAATTCTTCGGGGCACAATCCGTTGAACAGGATATCACAAGCTTGAGCGTTGTATTGCAGCATCTTCAACTCTTCCGCACTAGCTTCACGGTTCGGTTCTCTCCCATCAAAGAATTCACCTTGCAAGCCAATACACACAGTAGCCCAAACGGCGGGGTTATGTCCAAGAATATGCATTTTCATCTTATGCTTCCAAGTAGCAAAATTAGTACCATCAAAGTAAGGACCTCTACGGTGATAATTTCCCTCGCTAGACGCCATACTCTCCTAGGTTGTGAAAACAAGGCTATGACCACCAAAAGCTATGGAAATCAAAGCAAATGGAGACCAAATCTCTGATACCACTTGTAGGATCGAAAGTATGTCTAGAGGGGGGGTGATTAGACTACTTGACCAAATAAAAACTTATCCTTTTCCCAATTTTAGTCTTTGCCAGATTTTAGCTATCTTAGCACAAGTCAAGCAATCTTAACACAATTCAAGCAAGCATGCAAAGAGTATATGAGCAGCGGAAAGTAAAGCATGCAACTTACAAGAATGTAAAGGGAAGGGTTTGGAGAATTGAAACGCAATTTGGAGACACTGATGTTTTTGTCGTGGTTCCGATAGGTGGTGCTATCGTACATCCACGTTGATGGAGACTTCAACCCACGAAGGGTAATGGTTGCGTGAGTCCACGAAGGGCTCCACCCATGAAGGGTCCACGAAGAAGCAACCTTGTCTATCCCACCATGGCCGTCGCCCACGAAGGACTTGCCTCACTAGCGGTAGATCTTCACGAAGTAGGCGACCTCCTTTCCCTTACAAACTCCTTGGTTTAACTCCACAATCTTGTCGGAGGCTCCCAAGTGACACCTAGCCAATCTAGGAGACACCACTCTCCAAGAAGTAACAAATGGTGTGTTGATGATGAACTCCTTGCTCTTGTGCTTCAAATGATAGTCTCCCCAACACTCAACTCTCTCTCACAGGATTTGGATTTGGTGGAAAGAATATTTGAGTGGAAAGCAACTTGGGGAAGGCTAGAGATCATGATTCATATGGTAGGAATGGAATATATTGGCCTCAACACATGAGTAGGTGGTTCCTTCTCAGAAACAGCAAGTTGGAAGTGTAGGTTTGTTCTGATGCCTCTCTCCACGAATGAAGAGGAGGTGGAGGGGTATATATAGACTCCACACAAAATCTAACCGTTACACACAACTTGGCAAACTCGGTGGGACCGAATTGGTAAACTTGGTCAGACCGATTCAGCATATCTAGTGACTGTTAGGATTTTCGGTGGGACCGACATGCAACTCGGTAGGACCGATGTAACTAGGGTTAGGGCATAACATAATCTCGGTGAGACCGATTACACAAACTCGGTGAGACCGATTTTGGTAATAAGCTAACCAGAGAGTTGGTCAGGTAAACTCGGTGGGACCGATTCGCTCATTTTGGTGAGACTGAAATGTTACGAAAAGGAAACAGGGAGTTTACATTGCAATCTCGGTGGGACCGATCGCTCATCTCGGTTGTATCGAAACGTTATGAAGGGAAACAGAGACATTACAATCCCATCTCGGTGAGACCGAGATCTCTATCGGTGAGACCGATTTGCCTAGAGTTTGTGGTAGGGCTATGACATCTGAACTCGGTGGCGCCGGGTAGAAAGAATCGGTGGGGCCGAGTTTGACTTTTGGTTTAGGTCATATGTGGATATGAGAAAGTAGTTGAGGGTTTTGGAGCATATCACTAAGCACTGTAGAGCAAGAAACTCATTAAGCAACACCTCATCCCTCCTTGATAGTATTGGCTTTTCCTATAGACTCAATGTGATCTTGGATCACTAAAATATAAAATGTAGAGTCTTGAGCTTTTGAGCTTGAGCCAATCCTTTTATCCTTAGCATTTTGAGGGATCCACTTTTCTTATCCATGCCATGCCATCCATTGAGCTTTTCCTGAAATATTCATCTTGGAATGATGTTAGCTCAATGAGCTATATGTTGTTAGGAATTACCAAAACCACCTAGGGATAGTTGCACTTTCAGCGGCCTGCGGCGTGGCTCCACTAGTGGCCCAGTACGGCCTGTCTTCATCAACCAACACTCAAGACCCTCGCGGGGCGGACGGCACAAGGCCTCCTCAGGAGTGGCCTCACTAGGCAGGCTCGCGAGGAGGCGGGGAGATCAAGGCAAGGGGTACCTCGAGAGGTTCCCGTGATGCAAGCCATGACGACCAAGGCCAGACGGGCGCCAGCCCGCGTAGTGTCCTCGTTTCCCCTTTGGTACTAAGTGGGCAAGCGCAGGCGCGGAGTACCAAGGAATCAGGCAAAGGTTTCCATATTGGTGCAACGAGACCAGGACCAGCAGGACAGCAGGATGGAGGTCATCATGGAGCCCAAGACGGCGTCACCACCAGCGCCTTTGACAGGCGAAGACCACCTTTAGTCAGGATAGCTTGTACTAGTTGTCCCCTTTCAAAATGGCCGTTGTTTGATCCCTTCCCGCTCAATATTTGGGATGAGGACCAGGGCCTCTATAAATAGGGCTAACCACCACAGTAGGGGCATCTCATCTGGAGACAACTGATTCAGATCGCCCTCACCCACACAAGTTCACCAGCTCAAGAACACCTCTCCTCAGTTGGCTGTTCTTCCCTTGTACTATTCATCATCGGCCCCAGAGGCAATCCACCACCACCACACAGGAGTAGGGTATTACACCACAACGGTGGCTCGAACCTGTATAAATCTTGTGTCTCTTGTGTTGTGAGTTCATCGTGCTAGCTTAGAGATCTCAGCGAGGCTGAGGGCGTGTTTCGGTAGGGGGAAATCTTCGTGCGCACCCAAGTGTTCGAACCTTAAGGGTTTTGCCGGAACCCGATATCCGACAGAATGCATGCATGTGCATTCTAGATCACTGCATAAGCATTTTCATGAGCATCTGCATATGCATATAGATAGGATCGCATCCTGCATTCATTCTCATCTGCATGAAGCTGCAAGTTCTTGCTATGGACTTGGCTTCGACAAGGAGTTGAGAACATTGCCCGGCACTGCGATCCCAACAAACCAAACAGATAAGTTCTACCTCTTGTCCATTCGTGTTCTGTAAGCTATAACTTGTGCGTTAGAAAACCTCACTGCTCCTACTAGACTTAGGTGCTCCCATTCTTGACCTGAACGTTTCTTCGGTCAGGATGGTCATAGTTGCCTTTGATAAAAGGAAGTTGGTGGGGGGTGGCCCCTTTGTCTGTAACCCGGCAGATGAGGTTCTCTGACAGACAAAAAGGGGGGCCGGTGGGATAGCCTGCCAGGACAAACTCGTTTATTTACACTAGAGGGGCATCTCACCTCTGCACGGACATATACATGCACGGGTTCCCGGCAAGGTTCATCTTTTTCATAAACATGCTGATACAAGTACAAGCATTACATAACACAAGCATGGACATGAGGGATTACATTATTTGAATTAAAATTTGGCAAAGGCCTACAGATTTAAGATTGAAAAAATATAAGCGCCCCGTGGTCTCCTCTTTTCATTTTCCCTCCTCCAGGCACTACGGTGGAAGGAATAAAAGATGAGAAAAGCACCCAAGAGAGAACCCACCCCGGTTGAGGGAGTCCTGGACTAGGGGGTGTCCGGACAGCCGGACTATCATCGTCAGCCGGACTCCAAGACTATGAAGATACAAGATTGAAAACTTCGTCCCGTGTTCGGATGGGACTTTCCTTGGCGTGGAAGGCAAGCTTGGCAATACGGACATGTAGATCTCCTACCATTGTAACCGACTCTGTGTAACCCTAGCCCTCTCCGGTGTCTATATAAACCGGAGGGTTTTAGTCCGTAGGACAAACAACCATTACAACAATCATACCATAGGCTAGCTTCTAGGGTTTAGCCTCCTTGATCTCGTCGTAGATCCACTCTTGTACTACCCATATCATCAATATCAATCAAGAAGGAGTAGGGTTTTACCTCCATCGAGAGGGCCCGAACCTGGGTAAAAACATCATGTCCCTTGTCTCCTGTTACCATCCGCCTAGACGCACAGTTCGGGACCCCCTACCCGAGATCCGCCGGTTTTGACACCGACATTGGTGCTTTCATTGAGAGTTCCTCTGTGCCGTCACCGATAGGAAGGATGCCTCCTCCCGTCTTCAAGGACGGTATTTTCGCCAAAAGAGCCTTGGCCGCCGGCCAAACTATCCGGCTAGGTGGTTTTCTTATGACCGCCTGTCCGGCCACCGCTTCGACAATGACCTCTCAGGTCGTCAAAAGCAATCTTTACGTCAGCTCGGAATTCGCCGAGCGGCTGGATCCAATAGAGCTACCATCCGTAAACGAGCTCTTGGATCGCATCGCCGCCCTGGGAGTCGCTACAGACTACAATCAGATTGGGCTTAAAACCGATCTGAGAGAGATTAACTCTCCCCAGGTCACCCACCACGTTGCAGTGGTAGAGGAACAACGCGGCGACTCTTCTCCTGTATTGAAAACTAGTCATGTCCGGGCTCCCGAACCCTCCATGCCGGATTCCCGCGGAGGGACGGACTTCGATCAAGCACTGAACCTAAAGTCAGGCATCGGACCGGACTCGTTGGACAACGTCCAGCAATCCAAGCTTCCAAATTCGGAAACTTCTCGGCCCTTGAGCCTTGAGATGGGTAGGGTTCCGGACTTAATTACACCCACCCGCCCAGACATATGCGATCTATCTCTAATCCGGCAAGAGCCCGCTGAAACAGTACATCACTACTGGGCCAGATTCCTCCTGGTTATGAACAGGATAAAGGACTGCCGAGAGGAAAACGCAATCTCAATTTTTTGCAATAATTGCACGGACGAGGGAATCTTGAACACCGTCAGCCGTCGTGAAATTACACACTTCGCCGACCTGGCGTCCATAGTACGAAAGTACTGTGCAATGGAGAGTTTCCGGATAACCGAAAACAAGTTTTGGGGCAATCCGGCCCCGAATACAACCCTAGTCCGCAACAAAAGGGTGCATTACACTCAGGCACCAGGTACGAAAGCCAAAAAGCAAAACCCCCACAAAGGGCACGGAACCGTACTGGAGGGATGGCTTAGAGGACCCTGTAAAATTCACAGTACAGAGGGCGCCATCCCAACACATAGCCTTCGAGCATGTTGGATATTACGGCAGGTGGCCAAAAGTGGCGAGGAGATTCTAGCCCCGGAAAACCACTCCAACAATACCGGTACGGTATCAACAGTCTTCGAGACTTTCGCATCAAATAATATGCGGAAACAAACAATCCACAGCCTCGCCGAAGTCTACCAAGTAGCAACAACAAATCCATGGAGCGACACAGCCATCACCTTCAACGCCAGCGACGAACCTAAATTCCGAACAGCCCGAGCACCAGCCGCACTGGTACTTAGTCCAATAGTGGACGGCTTTCGACTTACCAAGGTCCTCATAGATGGCGGCAGCGGATTAAACCTCATCTACGAGGAAACTCTTCAAAAAATGGAAATAGACTGGAGCCGCATTGAGCGAAGCAGCACAACCTTCAGAGGAATAATCCCTAGCCGGGAAGCGCGCTGCACCGGAAAAATCACACTCGATGTGGTGTTCGGCTCGCCGGACAATTACAGATCCGAAGAAGTCACGTTCCAAGTGGCCCCATTCAACAGCGGATATCACGCTATATTAGGACGAGAGGCATTCACAATCTTTCAAGCCGTACCCCATTACGGGTACATGAAGCTCAAAATGCCTGGGCCCGGCGGAATAATCACTCTCGTTAGTGATCCGGACATAGCACTCCGCGCCGAAAACAAGACAGCCGCATTAGCCCTGGAGGCACTATCCGAAGCCCTAGCAGCAGAAGAACTCACCACGCTGCGCTCTACTGTAAATAGGGACGATGTGATACTCGATAAGAGATCCAAGTCCACCTCCTTTAAACCAGTGGACAAAATAGAAAAATTCCAGGTCCATCCAACGGACCCGACAAAGACGGCCTCCATCGGGGCACAGTTGAACCCTGATGTAGACGCCGCACTGCGAGAATTCCTTCGGGAAAATTGGGATATTTTCGCTTGGCACCCTTCAGATATGCCTGGAATCCCACGCAGATTGGCAGAACACAGCCTAAACATCCTAAAAGGATTCAAGCCAGTCAAACAGGCTCTTCGACGATTTTCCGAACCCAAAAGACAGGCAATGGGAGAAGAGCTAGCCAAACTATTGGAAGCCGGATTCATAAGAGACATCAAACATCCGGATTGGCTAGCAAACCTGGTAGTGGTACCAAAGAAGGACAAATCCTGGCGCCTATGTGTCGATTTTAAGGACCTCAACAAGGCCTGCCCAAAGGATCCCTTCCCCCTCCCCCGCATCGACCAGATAATCGACGCTACCGCAGGACACGATTCATTGTGCTTCCTTGACGCATACTCCGGCTACCAAGCCGCAACGGCATTCATCACTCCATATGGACCATTCTGCTTCAACACGATGCCCTTCGGACTTAAAAACGCCGGCGCAACATATCAGCACATGATTCAGACATGTCTGGCCACCCAGATCGGCAAAACAGTAGAGGCATACGTAGACGACGTAGTCATCAAGACCAGACACGTCGAAACCCTAGTAGACGATTTGAGGCTCACATTCGACAACCCTCCGAGCATATGACATTAGGCTGAATCCGGAAAAATGCGTTTTCGGCGTACCAGGCGGAAAACTCCTGGGCTTCATTGTGTCCGATAGAGGAATTGAAGCAAATCCAGCCAAGATTCGAGCTCTGTCATAGCTAGATATTCCAAAAGACCTCAAACAAATACAAAAATTGACTGGATGCGTGGCGGCTCTAAGCCGCTTTATCTCCCGTCTAGGAGAAAAGGCATTGCCCCTCTATCGCCTCCTTAGGCGCACTGAACACTTTGAGTGGACGGATGCTGCCACCGCCGGACTCGAAGAAATAAAAGCCATATTGGCAACAAATCCGGTCCTCGCTGCGCCCAACCTGGGCGAACCAATGTTGTTGTACATCGCGGCAACACATCAAGTTGTAAGCGCAGTACTCATCGTCGAATGAGAGACAGAAGGGCATAAATTCCCTCCTCAAAAACCAGTGTACTACATATCCACTGTGTTAACCCCCTGCAAGTCCCGTTACCCGCACTATCAAAAGATAGCGTATGCGGTGTTCATGGCATCCCGGAAGCTCCGACACTACTTTCAAGAGTGTTCGATAACAGTGGCCTCCGAAGTACCCCTCAACGACATTATAAAGAACCGCGACGCGACGGGCAGGATTGCAAAATGGGCCATTGAGCTCTTACCATTCGATATAACTTACAAACCTCGGTGAGCTATAAAGTTGCAAGTTTTGGCTGACTTTGTCGCTGAATGGACCGAAGCCAAACTCCCTAAAGAGTACGGCGCATACTCCAATTGGATCATGCACTTCGACGGCTCCAAAATGTTGGCCGGATTGGGGGCTGGCGTCGTATTGACGTCCCCAACCGGGGACACAGTCCAATACGTACTTCAAATAATGTACACGGACTCCAACAACGCAGCCGAATACGAGGCCCTTTTACATGGCCTCCGGATGGCAGTCTCCATGGGCATTCAACGCCTAGAGGTGCGCGGGGATTCAAACCTTGCAATATCCCAAGTAAATGGAGACTTTGATGCCAAGGATCCGAAAATGGCAGCCTATCGTAACGCTGTCCTAAAAATGTCAGCTCGGTTTGAAGGACTTGAATTCCACCACGTAGCCCGGGATAATAACCAAGCAGCCAACATATTGGCATGCATCGGCGCAAAACGTGACGTTGTCCCTCCAAATATCTTCCTGGAACGGCTCTTTAAGCCATCCGTACTATGGGAAGAGGACTCCGGAAGTAACAAACTAGAAGCAGCCACAACAACCGAGACAAGACAATCTGACATAATCAGCGACTCAGCTGATGAAATAACACCATCAGCCCACGAAATAATGGCAGTAATCGCCCCGTGGACAGAGCCATTCCTAGCCTACTTGCTTAGGCAGGAACTCCCCGAAGACCAAAATGAGGCCCGCTGCATAGTTCGGCGATCTAAAGCCTACAAGGTCCATGAGGGAGAACTTTATAAGAAAAGCACAACCGGAGTCCTTCAAAGGTGTATCTCCGAAGAGGAAGGGCGAAACCTTCTGGCTGAAATTCATGCCGGACTCGGCGGACACCACGCCGCAGCTCGGGCCCTTGTAGGAAAGGCATTCCGTACAGGATTTTATTGGCCGACGGACCGGGCAGATGCTCAGGACTTAGTCCAAAGATGCGTCGGTTGTCAGCTCTTTGCTAATCAGAGCCATATGCCACCCACCGCCCTCAAAACTATACCCATTACCTGGCCGTTCGCGGTCTGGGGGCTTGACATGGTTGGACCCCTTAAAGGGGGAACCCACAAGCAAAGGTACCTATTGGTCATGGTGGATAAATTCACCAAATGGATAGAGGCCAAGCCAGTTAAAACGGCAGAGTCCGGACCAGTGATAGACTTCATATCCGGGGTAGTACACCGTTATGGTGTCCCCCACAGCATCATCACTGATAACGACACGAACTTCACGGCCGACGAAGTTAAATCATGGTGCAAAAATATGGGCATTAAGCTCGATTACGCTTCAGTCTATCATCCTCAAACCAACGGTCAAGTGGAACGAGCGAACGGTCTAATAATGAGCGGCATCAAACCCAGACTAGTGCGTTCACTTACGAAATCTGACACGCACTGGGTAGAGGAGCTCGACTCCGTACTCTGGGGGCTGCGGACAACGCCCAACCGTACTACCGGATTCACACCATTTTTTATGGTATACGGCGCAGAGGCAGTTCTGCCCTGCGACATCATTCATGACTCACCTCGAGTGTGCATGTACGAAGAAAGAGAAGCCGAGCTGGATCGGCAGGACAGTTTGGACGCATTGGAGGAAGAACACGACGTCGCCAAGGCTCGTTCTGCATTCTATCAGCAGCAGGCTCGAAGATATCAAAGCAGAGAAGTACGGGCCAAGACTTACAACATTGGCGAACTAGTTCTACGCTTGACGGACAAGAAAAAGGACAAGCTCAAGCCCAAATGGGAGGGCCCTTTCATTATCGATCAAATCTTGACCGGCGGAGCGTACTGTCTACGAAATGCGTCAGACAACCGACTCGAGCCGAACCCATGGAACGCAGCCCGCCTCCGAAGATTCTATGCCTAGCGCCGGACTAAGAGTTCGTCCCCTTCCCCCGTCCAAATTTTTACACTTCAGCTGTCTTTTGTTTCTCTTTCTTCTCTCAACCCTTTTCCTAAAAAGCCCTTAAAGGCCTACTTGCGCATTGTTCGCACACACTTGATGTGCCATCCGCACTCATTATACCTGGGGGCTTCCTTACCAGAAGCTTAATTATAAGGGCTTCATGCCCAGCACATGTGTCAAGCTTCCACATGTACCTTTTATTCACCATTATATGCATCAATATGACTTAAGTTTTGGCCAAGCTGGGTTGCCTGGCTCCTGTGCTTACCCCTACGTTCCCGATTGTTCGGCTAGGAGGTAAAGGGAGCACCTCTGCGATTGTTACTGCCGGGTCAGCCGGATGTGTACCTCAGACTGGGTGAAGCCGAAAGCTAGCATTCTTAAGGGAATATTCGGTCGGTGACTTGAAAGATGATTTTTTACCTACTTATTTATCTGCCCCCAGATGTTTTTCTGCTCTTCTCGCAGACCGTACATGCACTTTAGGGCCTGCCACCCAGGGAAAGGAACCCTTAACGGAACTATTCTCCCTGGAAGATGTTTCTTACTAACCATGTAATATAACATAACTAGTTGGGAACTTGTCTGATAAATCACTAATGACCCCTACGCCTGGTCTCCATGCATGCCCCGGTTGTTTAACCGAGAAGGTATTCGGACACACTCCGGACTCTAGGGTCCCGAGGTTGAAGCGAAAAGGTCGGCAAAGACAAACGATCTACAATCCGGCTAGAAGGCATTTCACATGTCATTTTAAAATACATTGTCAAATCGACTGACTGTATTCCTCCTCAATCCCGTCTAACAGGCTGTCTAATTTACAGTCCCGTTGGGAAAATTTAGCGGCCAACTCTACTTGGCCGTATACTAAACTCACAGGGATCTCCTTCCCATCAGGCCCCACAGGTCCGACCTCGGCCATGTGGTTGGGATCCGCCTTCTTGTACCGCGTCTTCACCATGGCCCAGGCCTCCCTGGCACCTTGGCGGCAGGCCGAAATCTTCCATAAACGGAAGCGCTGCCGCACTCCCTGAAGCTTCTCCGCAAGCTCCCCAAGGCCCTCGGGCAGGGAGAGGGCCGGTCATAAAGCCTGGACGACGCTGCTCATTGCCTGCCGAACTCGTTCGAGCAGTTGCAACAGCTCGGGAAGTTGATCACCCGTTGATACGGGCATCTCCTCTGCAGGGCGACCTGTGAGTATACCTACAGACATATTTTGTCAATTGACTTCCTCGCCGGACTCTTCTTTTCAAAGGAGTTCGCTCAAGCACTTACTATAGATGCCGCGACGAAGCCGGTGATTCTCCTTAACGGAGCTGGAAAGCTCGACCCGAACGCCTTTCAGCTCTTCTCCAAGCTGGGCGTGGGCATCCTGGAGCTTGTTCCTTTCCTGCTGCACCTTATTCAGCACCCTCTCGCCGGCCTTTAGCTGGCGTAGTAGTTCTTTCCTGTCCGGATCTTGTCCGGCAGCACCTGCAATGTCATTATTAGACTTGCGCGCACGCCGCACACCACTTATCTTTTTAAAAATAATGTGTTACCAGGAGGGGTCTCTGTGTTTCCTCCTGCGGCAGCAAGTGCGGCCTCGAGTTGGGCCTTACACTCTTGCAGCTCCTGAGATAGTTGGGTATTCTTCTCCATAAGATCATGCGTTTCAAATGATCCTTAAATCAGTAAATATAACTACTTTAAGTCTCGGGGGCTACTGGCATATACAACTATTAAATTCTCTTACCCGTATGTATTTTACATACTGCTCCGTGGCTCTGGTCAAACCATCTTGAGCAGCACGGAGGTGCGTGTCCCCCGCGTTAAAGGCATTCAACGCCTCAGGGGAGAAGCACGCGTCACGAAAAACTGTCCGGCGATGCCTGTGGTTCATGGTGCTCTCCACCTCAGACTTGGTGGCGGACAGTCTGTCGGCATCCTCCGTTGGAGGAGTATCCGGCTCGCGCCTTGCGCTCGCCTCCCCCTCCAGACCAGGTGCTGGAGCTTGGCTGGTAGAGGCTGGGTTGGCAACCTCTACGCCCGTAGTCCGGCGGGCGCTTTTTCTCCTACAAAAGTCATGAGCATTCAAACGTTTCCTAGGAACGTTGCTCTAAATAACAAACTGTGAGCTATACCTTTGCGGCGATGTTTCAATCCGCACCGCGCTCCTCTTCCGCCTACTGGGCCGGACTGACCCTTGTTGGTCAGCCGCCGCGGGCTCGGCTTCCCGCCTTGGAGGCGCCTCCTGCAAAGCGGTGGTCAGAAATGAGCAAGGAAGGAATAATGGTGTCGGGACTTTGGTCACAATCACCTGGGAAGCCGGATATAGTCCAGGGTAGTCAGCCGTAATGGCGACTAAAGCATTATCCATGCTGAGCTGGTGGAACACCCCGTCGATTAGCTCCACCTTTATGTCCGGATCCTCTTCGGAGGCCGGATCCTGGGATCTCTCTGGATCCTCGGGTTGCGGAGCTGGGCTAAGCATGCCCTCCACAACCCGACGCAGCTCCTGCGTCAAAAACGTAATATAAGAAACTTAAACTTCGAAAGCATGGGTCGGGCATGCAGAGTGTTCGCTTACCCAACGATGGGGATTGTTCATGGAGAACCCATTCAACGGGTTCGTCTGGAGGAAATCCTCCTTCTCCCCCTTGTACAGGCCGGACAGGATCTTCGCCAGGTCTTCGGCCGAACCCGACCCTTTGCAGCCATGACGGGTGGCATCGTCCTCCCCGTTGAAATCCCACATAGGGTGGCCCCTGTATTGCAGCGGCTGCACCCCCCGCATAATGCATGTTTCCATGACTCCAATCATGGTCAACCCGGAATGGGCCAGTAACCTTATCCGGTCCATCAGATAGTGGACGCTCTTGTCTTCCTCCAGTTGGGGGCTCCGTGGGCGCCAGCTAAGGTGCTTCTTCAAAGGAGCATTACTGAACTCCGGGAGGCCGATCCGAACAGGATCCGGCAGCGGGGCGTCTTCTATGTAAAACCATTCTGAAGGCCAGTCTTCGGACGCCTTCTTAGGGGTTCCGGATGGATATCCGGTCCCGGCGATGCGCCATATTTCGGCACCGCCCACTTGATATATGGACCCCTCATGAGAGCGGGGTACAAGGCAGAACAACCTCTTCGACAGCGCAAAATGGGGCTCAACGCCCAGAAATAGCTCGCAAAGAGCTACGTAACCCGCGATATGCAGGATAGAGGCGGGCGTGAGGTGATGGAGCTGGAGTCCGTAGAACTCCAGGAGCCCGCGGAGGAACGGATGTATAGGAAATCCGAGCCCCCTTATCAGATAGGGGACGAAGCATACCCGCTCCCCTTTGTTGGGACTTGGGGTAGCCTCCGCTTGTTTCCCACCTTGGTAGGTGGCCAGCCCGGCTCGAACCGGGACCATGAAGGCCGGAGGGAGATATCCCTTCACTTGGAGCGTCACCAGCTCGCTGTGCGGGACATAACATCTCCGCCAGTCTCCTAGCAGAGGGCTGGGAGCGCGAGAGGAGGAGCCGCGTCGACGGTCCATGATGGAATGGATTTTTGGTCGGAAGCGCTCCGATGAGTACTCGCGGAAGGAAGATGGTGTGATTTGGATCTGGATTCTTGCCTCTCTTATAGGCAGATTATTTGCACAGCTAGGGGGTAGAACATAAAAGATACCTTGGCTTTTCGCATTCGTGCGACGCGTGGAAGATGGCCATTATTGGGCGTAGAAGCCAAGAAGCGCAACATTGATAAGGAAGCCGGACACTGTTCGGCAGGTACATGGAACTTAAAGGAGAACCCGCCTTGCAACGCCTAAGACTATAAACGCGCTAGACTTATCGTCATTGAAGCCTGGTTCGGGGGCTACTGAGGGAGTCCTGGACTAGGGGGTGTCCGGACAGCCGGACTATCATCGTCAGCCGGACTCCAAGACTATGAAGATACAAGATTGAAGACTTCGTCCCATGTCTGGATGGGACTTTCCTTGGCGTGGAAGGCAAGCTTGGCAATACGGACATGTAGATCTCCTACCATTGTAACCGACTCTGTGTAACCCTAGACCTCTCCGGTGTCTATATAAACCGGAGGGTTTTAGTCCGTAGGACAAACAACCATTACAACAATCATACCATAGGCTAGCTTCTAGGGTTTAGCCTCCTTGATCTCGTGGTAGATCCACTCTTGTACTACCCATATCATCAATATCAATCAAGCAGGAGTAGGGTTTTACCTCCATCGAGGGGGCCCGAACCTGGGTAAAAACATCGTGTCCCTTGTCTCATGTTACCATCCGCCTAGACGCACAGTTCGGGACCCCCTACCCGAGATCCGCCGGTTTTGACACCGACACCGGTCCCGTCGCGGCCCGCCCGGAGGTGGCCGAACGGGACCAGGGCTGGCGAAGGTGTGGAGGAGAAGCGTAGAAGCAGGGCGGAGCACCCCCGGCTACCCCCACCAGTGAGAAGACCTGACTCGACCCCTGGTGGGGCCGTCTACAGGGGCTCGATCGGGAGATCACCAA
This sequence comes from Triticum timopheevii, assembly GCA_963921465.1. Classification (NCBI taxonomy): domain Eukaryota; kingdom Viridiplantae; phylum Streptophyta; class Magnoliopsida; order Poales; family Poaceae; genus Triticum; species Triticum timopheevii. Next base: position 194,418,960 of record OY997272.1, read on the forward strand.
AGGAAAGAGGGGAGGCGCTGAGGAGACCCCCCTCCCCAGCTAAATCCCAAAGAGGCCGGTGATGGTGGTGCCGGGGAGGGAAGGGAAGGATGGAAGACGAGGCGGCATGTCGTTGGTCGGAGGCGAAGGCATCCACGCCATCGTACTCCGACCTGGCCTCCCGCCACTCGCCACTGCCGCCTTCCCTCGTTTTCTCTCCATCACCGCCACCCCCGGGAAGCGCCAAGACTCTAGTCCGACGCCCCCTCTAGAGAGACGGCGAGCGGCCAAGACGCAAAGGAGCGAGAGGCGTGCCGCTCCCCTACTTGGCGGGCAGGAAGGCGCGCCCCTCGTCGACATCAACTCCAGCTCCAAGGAGAGGGCCGTACTAGAATTTCCAGTGGTCCCAAGCCTTTCACCTTGGACTTGGACCAAGCTCACTCCCCGAGCGCTAACACCTTCGCTCGGCATCGTCAACCCAAAGCTAAAGCCTGGAGGCCAGCCCTAGGCTCCCCCTTCTGGCATATTCAAGATGGAGCAAGACAGAGGAGGAGGAGAATGCAGCTGGATACCTCCACTCCTCCCCCGCTCTTCCTTTTATAGGCGAACGGGGGACTGGGGGCTAGATCCGCAACGGGTGACCACCACCCTCCTCCACCAGTTTAGGGAAGTCGGTACCTCGCCATTATGCTCTCCCATGCCACGCGCCTCTGTTACCTACCCCGCGCGATGCAGGCGGCGTACGTGGCTAAGGATAAGGGGATGGTGGGAAGAGTGAATTGACAGTTTTCTATCCCGTGTGTTAAAGTCATTCACGAGCCATTACTGGAGCAGCCCCACCACTATTGGCTTTGCATAACGCGCGGGAAAACCGGAAACTGACCCAAATTCAAGACTAATGAAGAAGCAAAGAAGATCTCAAGAGACCAACCTCTTCAGTAGCGTTGCATGTGCACTTGTTAGGCCCTACCCCGACGACGCTCGGCAGCGCGTTCGGGGCAGGCCCGGGGGCTTCTGTTGGTGCAACAGACCTGGGGCCTGTTGCCCTGACTATGCATAGGCACAAGATCAGGACTGAAGCATCAGAACAAGATGAACAAGAGACCAAGAGAGTCAAAGAACCAACAAGAAGATCGGAAGGATCAATGGCCAAGACAGAGGAGCCATATATTAACAAGAGAAAAGCCTCCCTTGTCGGGCAGGCGAGCCCGCCAATGGGCGATGCCACCCCCAGAAGGAGATGACCAAGATGTCCCGACAGGGCCTGCCGGGACTCGCGGAGACCAGATTACTTCACCAACTACTCCACCATGACCCGCGTCGTCGATCAGTGCGGTGTCAATCCGCGGAGTGATTAAGTGGCAACCATTCGCAACATGGCGGCCACTTCCTACCAAGGAAACCCATAGATGACACCCATCCAATGATGTGTCAAGCGAGCAGGCGTGGAGCTGGCAAAGTAGCCCGGCAAGCCTTATCAGGCGACCAACACCGTGACATTAAGCGGTGCATTAAATGCACACTGTCAGCCTGCAAAGTTAGGTATTGATAGCACTATTTGCTATCATATCAGTGTCTAAGGACTAAACTGCCACTGTGGTGACCCATTAACCTAAAAAAGGAGGGCCAGGGCAACCGTAGAAGGGGTTCCTGAGGTTGGAAAGCTAGACCATTCGCACCCCTCGTACAGCATAGTCACTGTCGCCCCGAGGCAACCCTTGTTAGGCAAGTGTACTACGCACCACCACCACCACCTTTCCACCATCAGTCCACCAAAGTAGGAGTAGGGTTTTACGCCTCACGACGGCCCGAACCAGGGTAAAACCACCCATGTGATCTCTACCACACTGCCCCATGTTGGTCTGCTCTTTGTGCAACGCGACTCCCCTTGCCGAACCAGCAAGGGGTTGTTCTGGTCCCATAGGTGGCCATGGTTTCCCACGATAGAAGGAAAGGGGAAGAAGGAAAGGAAAGAAAGGGAATAGGATTCCCCCTTCCTTTCCCCTCCCCCTCTTTCCTTCCCTCTCTGACAAATAAGGCAGGGGCGCGCCACTTGGGAGGACCCCAAGTAGGATTCGGCCTACTTGGGGTGCCTCCTGGCTGCCTCCCCTCTCCCTCCCACCTATATATATATATATATATATATATATATATATATATATATATATATATATATATATATATATATATATATATATATATATATATATATATATATGTGGGGGGGCGCCCTAGCACATCTCGGACAATTGTTTAGCCGTGTGCGGCGCCCCCTTCCACCGTTTACTCCCCCGGTCATATTTTCGTAGTGCTTAGGCGAAGCCCTGTGAGGATCACGTCACCATCACTGTCACCATGCCGTCGTGCTGACGGAACTCGTCTACTACCTCGATGTCTTGCTAGATCAAGAAGGTGAGGGACGTCACCAAGCTGAACGTGTGCAGAACGCGGAGGTGACGTGTGTTCGGCACTTGATCGGTTGAAGCGCGAAGAAGTTCGACTACATCAGCCGCATTAAGAAATGCTTAAGAAACGCTTCCGCTTACAGTCTATGAGGGTACGTAGACACACTCTCCCCCTCGTTGCTATGCATCACCATGGATAGATCATTGCGTGTGCGTAGAATTTTTTTTGTTTTCCATGCAACAATTCCCAACAGTATTTTCACTCTGCGAGTGATATTCATCACTTCGAAGAGAATTTCCCTACATGGTCAAGTTAGCATAAATAGAGAGATTTTCAATGATGGATTCCTTCACCCAGGCTTGCTTCTCAGATGAACTTGTTCTATGG